>OZ024718.1:19051267-20545017 GCA_964016875.1 Fallopia convolvulus | reverse complement strand
GAGCCCTTACAGCCTCGTTAACGAGCCTGGGCTTGATTTCTTCCACACTTCATCTCGTAAAATCTTGGACTCTGACTTCTTCAAACTTGTATTCCTCTGTCTTTCACTGTAGCGCTCCAAATTCAGCTCCATATAGCACTTTTCCTCGTTAAAACCTACAAAATACACAAAATAGAGTAGCTTCCATACTTCTTATGAAAATATGCAAAACTATCCAAAAACACACTAAACTAAACCTAAACTTATCAAAACTAAACCTAATAAACAAAGAAATCCTACTAAAAACTATACTAAAAACATGAACATCAGGAGCCTACTGCTCGACGTTGTTGGCCTGAGCTTGACTCGGGCCTTGTGGTACGGTGTTGGCGCCTGACACATGGTTGGCACGTCCCTTTTCGTTTGGGTTGTACAAAGGGTCGCCCTTGCCCCTATAACCTTGTTGCTTTCCGCCGAAGCAGTTCCAATTGCCACCGCGGTTGTTGTTGCGGTTGTTGTTGCGGTTGTTGTTGCGGTTGGCGTCGTTCCCGTTGTTATTGTTGTTGTTACTTCTGTTGTTGTTGTTGTAGTTCCTGTTGTTGTTGTTGTTGACGGGGTTTTGGGCCTGCGTTACAAACGCATCCCTCGCGGACGGTGCGGCCACCTTCGCCTTTCCTTTAGCCTCGGCGACGATTTCTTTGTCGGTCTTCGGTCGCGAGCTCTGGTTTGCGGCATCCTTGGCATACACCTGGGACGTGATCCGGGCGCACATGTTGTCGTACGTTGTTGGGCATTTGAAGAAAATGTAAGTCTTGAAAGGCCCCGGGCACAGGTTGCCCATGAGGGTATCTCGCACCGATGATTCGTCGATGTGTACGATCTCCGCTACCACGGTGGTGAACCTCGTGAAGAAGGTGCCCAACAACTCGCCCTCTCCCCGCTCAATATCGCGGAGATCCCGCATGTTCTTCTTGCGCTTCCTCGAGCCACTGAAGTGTGTGACAAAAGATTCACACAACTGAGCGAACGAGGCCACATGCCCTATCTTGAGGCTTATGAACCACGTCATCGCGGCCTTGTCCAGGGTGGTTGGGAAGATGCGGCAGAATATGGCGTCATTGTAGGAGTTGACATTCATTTGGACGGCAAAGTGCTTCACGTGTTCTTCCGGGTCAACCGTGCCGTCGTAGAGCCCCATTTGTGGCCAGTGGAAACCCTTGGGCATAGGTGCCTCCTGAATCTCGTCCACAAAGGGGGAACGGCATCCGGCCTCGACGGGCTGTCGGCACGACCTCGATTTCAAAGGGTGCATCGACGTCGTTGGCCTCGATTTGGGGGGATGCAAAGCACTCTCCGCTGTTTCGGACAGCTCCGTGTCCTGCATTCTCGAACGTCTGTGGGAATCGAACCCACGACCACAAGGTTAAGAGCCTTGCTCTTTATTTGATGAAACCCGAAATAAACCGTCGCTAGAAGACAAGAAACGAGATTCTTTTATTCGATTGTGCAAACGCTTGCTCTGTATTTATTATTTTCTTACAACGAGGTTACAACCAACGAGGCTTACAAACATTCGAGATTGACAACCTAGACCTCCTACGAGTATTCGAGATCTCGATCTAACAATGTTCGAGATCTCCTAATAGCTATGTGATTCTATCACCTACGAAGCACTTGATGGGTTTCTGGCGCGAGGCTAAGCTTTGAATTCGAGCGTGGTGAGGATGGCTTGCGAGGTTGTGTAGCGAGCTCCTTGGTGTGAGCGAAAGCTCTGTGTGACTTGAAGTCTTTTTGTGAACTTCACTTGTCTGTAGCGAGGTCTTTTGACGATGTTTCAACACGTCGATCTTCAACGAGCAAGATAGTTCTTGAGTTCAAGATGTTTTTCGACCCCTTTCGACCTACGAGGTTCTTCCCCGTTTATAGAGAATTGAGGGGCCGAGTTTTGGTTATTGCTCGATGTGGGACACCCGAGGTCGGGGTTTCTGATTGGTCCGGAGGTGATGCGGCCGATGATTGGTTGGGAGGAACGGTGATAGCTTAGTGGTCGAGCTGGGCGAGGATGTCAGCTAAGTCGGTGACGAGGTTTGGACCTCGTCGTCGAGGTTCAGACCTCGTGTGGATAGGGATCTTGCTAAAATAAAAAAGGGGGGCACGGTTGTGGGCCCCAGAATCTACTTTGGGAATCCCATCGGGCACGCTTGTTCCTCGTACCCCGGGCCCACTTCCTGTTCTACTATTTTGAGCACCATCAGGAGGGGGGGCAAGGCCACCTCTGGCCCCCATGTAGTTCCGCCATTGATGGCAAGACTTCAAGGGCCCAAGGAGTGCGCCGAGGTGCAGATCGAAAATTGCCGACTGATGACAAGAGTAGACTGCAATATTTTCGCGAAGTGTCGGATCGGTACACAGTTGACCAAGTGTTAGCAACTTTTTATGAAAATTTATAGTTTATTTATTCACTTTTTACATGATTTAGCACTCACAATTTCTTTATAGGTTGTTTGGATGCCATTTCATGCATCGCCTGATTTCCATCAAGCCTATCGTTCCTCCTTATACCATGGAATGATCCAATATCACAACGTCCAAGGAGCATACATGCTTGGGAGGTGCACCCGACAGTTTGGATTTGTACAACGCATTCCTCGGAATCCCATCCCACCAAAGACTGCTAGGAGGGGGCCAAAGCCTAAAAATATAAGATTGAATACAATAATGTTTCTTACAAATGGGCGGTTCGTGACGAACACATAGAAAGTTCTATTTTGGACTTGCTCCGCTACCCATGGATGGGATGTGGCTCTCGGATATATGGAATGGTTCGAGTCACACTCTCACACGAAGGTGCTTAGAGCGTCTCCTAGAAACCGATTCAATCCGAACCAAAGACCCCCGATGCCTCAAGTAGGCAATATCATCGTTGCGGTACGTAATTAAATTTTGTAATTTCCCTATAACTTAAATGATTTGCTATATTTATTTAATTGTACATTATTTATTCTCTAATCTTATAAATCTTATATGGTTTAAATAATATGCATGTCTTGGGCCGGTACCCCGAGTTGAGGATAATGTGGACACACATTTATGATGTTTTGATGCAAACTCCTATTCCACCTTCTCCTCAAGTGCCCCATCCTAGGCAAGTTCCCCCACCATGGCAGCCTCCTCCCGAGCCTCACCGTCACAACAGTTATCATAGTCGTTTCTATCCACTCGACACAGGCTCAAGTCAAGATCCCCAACCTCACCGTCAGAACATGCATTTTGGTGGGAGTTATCCACACGGATATTCGAGTCAAGACCGTAATTTCTTTCTAGATTTAATTCAATGTCCATTTTTAGTTTTTATTTCGATGTATTTCCATAATCAATCAACTTGTCTTGACTTTGTTTGTTTAACCATTATATAACATTTTTAGTTTTCATCCATATTAAATTACATATTAAATATACAAAATATTTAAAGTAAATTAATTTATACACATATAAGAAATATTATTAAAATAAATTAATTTAACCACTTAATTACATGTTAATGGATAGAACCGGTTTTCAAAGCCGGTTCTCCATAGAACCGACTTTCAAAGCCAGTTCTCCATAAAACTTATCTCTGCCAAATCTTTGACAACACGTCCCATCTTGGTGCGAAAAATCCTCTGCAACCGGTGGATTTAGCCGAGGTCGGTCGATCGGAGCCAAAATAATAGATCAGTTATGGAAGAGGCTCTTTGATAAAGGAAATTTTTAGCCAATTTCTAAAGAAAACAAGGAATCTATGTATATATATAAAAGACGCAAGGAATAAGGCCACCACGTTGCGCCACCTAGGATTTTCCTACGTGTCGTTCTCACATTAAGCCACCTAGGATTTCGCCACATAGGGTTTTTTATTTTGAGAATATATATATGTTGTTATTATTTTAGGATAATATAGAAACAAGATAAATTAAGTTAGGAAAGATTATATCTAAAATAAAGATATTATCTAATGTTAATCTTAAGTATTAATGTTAAATCTTTGATATGATAATTTATTTAACTTAAAAAGATTATATCTAAAATAAAATAATCTATATATATATAAAAGACGCAAGGAATGAGGCCACCAAGTTGCGCCACCTAGGATTTTCCTACGTGTCGTTCTCACATTAAGCCAGCTAGGATTTCGCCATATAGGAATTTTTATTTTGAGAATATATATATGTTGTTATTATTTTAGGATAATATAGAAACAAGATAAATTAAGCTAGGAAAGATCGTAACTATAACCTAAAGCGGAGGTTAAAAAAATTATTAAACGACACATGTTGTTTTTAGATTGGACCACATCACCCTTTTATTAATCTCATTCTTAATGGATAGAAAATCTCATTCTTAATTTTGAAAAAATAATCTTTTATTTTTGGATATGATAAATAGGAAGATTATTAAGATATTTTTTATGCTATATATTGTTAAAAAATTATTAAACGACACATGTTGCTTTTAGATTGGACCACATCACCCTTTTATTAAAAACCAATATTTGGCAAAATAATTAAGTTTAATATAAAGATAGTGTAATGTGCGTACAAATGATACAATCTTTTATCACTATAATCAATGGATATAAAATCTCATTCTTAATTTTGAAAAAAATAATCTTTTATTTTTGGATATGATAAATAGGAAGATTATTAAGATATTTTTATGCTATATATTATACAAATATTAGGATATTTATTTTATTTTTAGATAGAATGCATATGCTAGGTTTAGATAATTAAGTTTAATATAAAGATAGTGTAATGTACGTACAATCTTATATCACTATAATTAAGTTTATTTTGAATGGACGCGGTTCCATGTATATAATAAATTGATAAGTTTTCATCTTATTACTTATCTATTTTCATAATTAAATAAATTATCATGTTTTGGATATTAATTTAATTCGTAATACTAATAAAATATTATTGTTTCAAATAAACAACTTTTATAGTTTATTGATTTTAAATATTTATTAAAATTTTATTTTAAGAATTTACATGATTATTTTTCTCATATAATAAATATATTTGAAAATATTTTATTATTAATATTTTATTTAAGAAAAAACCGTACAGGGTACGGGAATACATATTAGTATTGTGACAATTTACACAAAAGAGGCATCCTATCATAATGTGATAATTTGATTTATTATATTCCTTAATACATAGATTTTAAGAATAGGAAAAATATAGGAAAAGCTTCTAACCTTTTGCAATGCTACGTAGAGATTTTATCATTTTTATTGTCTAATATTTATGTATTTTTGTAAATAAATTTTCTTAACCTATGTTTTAATATTTTTATAATGACAATATTTATTATTTAGTTTTATTTAATTTTAGGGTTTAGGGTTTTTTTGGTACGAAAAAAGTTGTAATTTCTTTATACAGTTATAAAAGAAATTTATAATTTTTTTCTCCTGTCGATGATGATGATGGGAAAAAAATTATAAATTTCTTTTATAACTTTATATTGCGTCACACTAGCTCTCTCTCGCTCTGCGTCCTCTGAATCTGATCTTCCTCTTTCCGGCTTAATAACAGAATTTTGTGCTTCTCTCGCTCTCGTCTATGGCGTAGCTCTGACGCGTCCTTCGCCCCCGGCAACATTCAAAATCTCCACTCTCCGGAAACCAGCTCGCATTATCGACCTCCATCTCTAGGTAAATTCTATCTAAGTCTTCGCTCTCTTTATCTTCGGATTCAGACATCGCGATTCCATGGATTGTGCTCCGACTGTTTCGCAATCGTACAAATTCCGGGGATCGCACCGACACCGTCCAATTTTAAGATCCCGCAGATCGTTTTGTTTAATTTTGGATTTTGAGGCTTAATTGTTCGGCTAAGAAATCGCGCGCGATCGCACCGACAAAATCCTAACATTCTTTGTTCGCATTCACATTGTCGTTTTGATTGAATTAATTGATCGTAGTTTGAATTCGAAAATGATTAGGTTTAATAGTTTATTAGTTTTTTAATCTAGTGAGATCTCATCGTTGGCCACTTGAATTAGATATTTATCTTCTTGTTGAAACAGACTTCTGATGCTGCCATCATGTTGATTGTCCTTATCTACGCATTATTGCGATTTTCTTTCTGCAGATTCTTTCTTGTTTGAAACAACTTTCTTGTAATGATGAATCAATGCAGGGAACGATATAAAGGGCTCTTTTACTTATGAAGAGACGAGCAATCATAATCAGCCACAAAGCTTGAACTCTTCTTGTTTGGCTGAGATGGAAAGTTTCAATTTTGAGAAATCCTATATTGATCCTCAGTTGGTATCCCTCTTTGAACGTACATACCCTCCAAAGTTCGTATAAACAGTATCCCTTCAACTTTCCCTCTGATATATGATTGAAATTAACTAACGAATCTGAATTTCGTATATAAATTGAATTGTCTTCTGGTTAATCATGGATGCAGGGTTTCTGTTGATAATGATGCCCATGAGGACTGCACTGTCGTGAAGGTTAGTGACATTTTCTAGAGCTAAAACTAAAAATTGATGGCTTCTTTTTCCCAATATGATATTCAAACATGTGGGTGTGCCGTTTGGTGGTGAAGATTCCATCCATAGATGCTCAAAAACTACGAGGATCAGTGGTTTGTACGGTGCACTACGGGGTTAAGTGGTTTCTTTAATATGATGATTCCATTGTTCTCATCTTCTATTTGAATTTAATAGTTTTAAGCAAAAGTGGAGAATATAAAGTAGTGGGTGTATTTCTGGTCTATTATTAATTACCATATTTACTACAGTACTTGCTACTTGCTAGCATGTGGTTTTTAGAGATGGTGGTCCATCTTGAATGTTCTCAAGAAAGGGAATTTGATCATGCATGTCAATAAGGGACATTTTAGTTTCTTGAGAGGTGAAAGCATCAATTTATTTCCTTGTTCCATAAATAATTGACATGCTTTAGCTACTGTTCTATGCTATATGTAAATTGAAGGTTTCAAGTTGGACCGAACTCAACAAGAATATTATTGTTTGTACCAAACAATGTTATCAGCTAGCTACATGCTTGCACATATCTGGAAAGTTGAACCCTTAATTGATGCCTTGAGAAGTTCAAAGCAAATTACTAACACTAAGTTTATTTTTCTCTTTGGATTTTACATGAGTATACCATGTGACTCTGTTGCACTCTCTTGGCACACAGGTTGATAGTGTAAACAGGGATGGAATTCTTCTGGAGATGGTCCAAGTCTTCACTGATCTCAAACTTGTCATATCCAAGTCATACATCTGCTCTGATGGCGGATGGTTTATGGACGGTCCATAACACTCCCTTTGCCTTGTGTCACTTTCTTTTACTTTGTTTTCTAGTATCTCAAACTTTGTTTTCTTACTCTTTAAAAAAAATATCTCCACTCCGTTTGTCACTTGCACATCTTTTTCTGTTGCTTAACACGTGGGTAATGATTTGCTTGAATAAATGCAGTGTTCCATGTGACTGACCAAAATGGCAACAAAGTCACCGATGATAGCATCATCCACTACACTCAAGAGGTATTTCCCCTTCTGTTATTTCAGCATCTTAGCAATTGAAACGTGCTCTAAAACCCATCTCTGGACGATACACTTTATGATCTGGGAATAGAACCATTGCCAGATACCTGATAGTCTTTTTTACTGAGAATGTGGTGTAAATTCCTAAAATTCACTGGGCCATAGGATTGTGTATAATTTTCAGGCATTAGTTACAAGGAGGGAACCCAAAGAGGCACCACAAAAGGACACAGCGCTGGAAATAACTGGAATTGATAGGCCTGGTTTATTATCAGAAGTATTAGCCGTCCTGGCTGGTCTAGGGTGCCCCGTCACAAATACAGTTGCCTGGACCCACAATTCACGCGCTGCATGCATCATCTACTACGTAAGCATGGCCCACCAGGCCCGAATACAAGAACGGCTGGAAAATATGGTTGAGGCACATCACCAGAGTGGAGAAAAGTGGAGTGTGAGGTTGGTCAACCCAATAACTGGGCAGAAGATACACCCAGAGCGCCGGATTCACCAGTTAATGTTAGATGACAAAGACTATGATAGTTGTAAGAACTGTTCTCTTACTACTGTGACAATAGAGAGCTGCAAGGAGAAAGGGTATTCTGTGGTGAACATAAGATGTAGGGATCGCCCTAGGCTGTTGTTTGACACGGTTTGTGTGCTCACTGACATGAACTATGTCGTGTTCCATGCAGCTATCAGCTCTAGTCATTCCATGGCTTTCCAGGTGATGAAATTACATCTTTTCCTCTGTTTCTTCCGTCTAATTTTTGTTTGCTTCCTATCTCACGTTGATATCATATCAGGAGTACTATATTAGGAACAAGGATGGTTGGACTTTGGATACAGAAGCAGAGAGGCAAAGAGTTGATCAGTGCTTGATTGCTGCAATAGACCGAAGAGCATCACAGGTAGGTTCCCCGACTTATAATGTCTTTATAGAGTTTTACACACGGACTAAGAAATTCATTATACATGTTAAAATTGCATTTGAAAATCACAAGTTTTTTTTTTTTTCATAACCCAAAGGGTCAAGGGTTTAGGGCCTAGATTTTCAGTGTCTCTTTTTTGTGGTCTTTTATTTTTATTTTTATTTTTCTTTCGTTCTCCATTTTCAGTCTCTTGCTCTCCTCTTTGGTATATCAATTTTTTCATTCTCATCCCTTTTCGCCCTCTGACTATGTTTCCTCCTAGACCTTGCTCTTGCGAGATACACTGGGTAAATGTGTTGTCAGTATCATCAATAAATTAATCACGAGCCTTTAGAGCCAATAGATGGTATGAAAAAGGTCAAACACAATCAAACTTAAATGCAATTTTCCTTGAAAATCTAAAAGGACAAATGTTGGTGAACAAAATCAAAAGTCTAAAAAGGCAAACATAAGTGAACTGACTTAACTAATGGTGCCTGATTTGAACAGGGATTGCAACTAGATTTCACCGCTACAGACAGAACAGAGCTACTCTGTGATATCACAAGGGCGTTACATGAACATGGGTTATCCGTGTCAAGAGCAGAGATTGGCGTCAAAGAAAAAATGGCTGTTGGGACATTCTTTGTTTCAAATGCTTCAGAGCAGAATGTTATTTGCCCTGAAGCAGTGAAGGAAGTGGTGAAACAGATAAAGGGAGTTGTCAAGTCCTCGACACTATCATCTCAGGCATCTGAGTCAATAACAAGCAAAAGCACGAGCAGCATAGTAGCTGAAAGGCCAACCTTGTCCTCAATTGGAAGCTTGGTGTGGTCTCGGCTAGAAAGCTTCTCAACCAGTTTTAGCCCTATAAAATTGTAGAGGTTTTTCCTAGGCTTCACATGCAAATTGTGTATATTAGTTTTGCATTATTTTCCTGTAGTTTTTGTTTTACATGACAATAGTCTTGCATAGAAATGCTTACGCTTTAAGCTTTAAAAAGGAGAATGATCAGTTTAGAATTAACTATTCATCAATGATCAAAAGGAAAATTTTGTTGTATCAATATACTAAAAACAATCATATGATTTAGATTAGAGGACGGATCATACAAGAATGAACGTTAAAATGCGAACATGAGAGCATGAACACATATAGACCAAATGACACATCAATGTTATATCGGGAAAAAAAAACATTATGTATGCATATATTTTGTAGTATAGTATGTGTGCATTTGCATCATTGAAAACGTGAGGATGAGATGTTAGCTGAATCGATATCATGGAAATCCCTTCTTTTACATGAGAGTGAAAGTGAAAATATATGTTCATCTATTTTGTACAACGCGTGCATCATTTCATTCTCACGATTATATAAAGGGATTTCCTGAATCGATATCATGTTTTCAGAGGAAGGAAATAACACGAAGGGATTTCCAATCTGTCTGACGTTATGAGACAAATTATTTCCGTGGTCAACTATATTTCATCTCATTTTGCTTTATATACAAAAGCAGAGGAACCATGCATTTGAAAAAAGAACACAGAACCAACTTTTCATAAAATTGGACTTACCAGTTAAAACTCTTGATCCATGGATAGAGGATTCCAGCTAGCAGAAATCAAGCAACATTAATGTCTTCGACATCAAGCCAATCGTTGGAATCCTTGGTCTCGGATACACCATTTTTATACTTTATGGGTATCTCACCATCCTCCTCTTCTAGGTCACTGAATGAGACATCATCATCATTATCTTCTATTGGAATTTCAATATCCCTAGAATTTTCCATTTCTATATGATCCTCTTTCAGCCACTCATCCCCATCTTCATCACACTCTGTGTCAACACCTTTAGAAACATCTGATGAAACTTCCTTGGTGACTGGATTTTCTGGGCATGCTTGTTTGTCAACCATTATGTTAACAGTGTCCATTGAATTGTCCAGGGAAATCACTGAAATGTTAGCTGACACCAATTCAGGATTGATATTCGATTTGAGAGTTGGGTGTTCTTTGTTTGCTGAGCTTGCAACTTCAGAAGGGAGAGTGTCTATGCCTCTTTCGGATCCATCTGGAATGGACTTATTGGTCCGTAAGTCTTGTGTTAGCATTGCTCTGGCCTTCACAATCTATAAGATTTTAATAGAGTATTAGTGCAAGAAACGTCTGACTTGTAAATATCTAATGGCATGACATTAAGAGTATTGAAATTGGTTCACAGCAAATATGCTAATGCTACATTCAAGAAGGCTATGAGCAAGACTTCTAGTAACTACAAACCCGAAGTACATGAAGATCCAAACTTAAACGTGTTTGTATGTTATGGTTCAGTACTCCAAAACACTATATACATGAAAAATATGAAACCCAACTCATATGGTTCTAGCTTCAATTGTTTGAAAAATCTCAAATACAACAACTACCTAGTATATCGAGAGGGTTTTCCGATAGAACCATGGCCAAACAACAAAAAACACAAACAAAACAAAAGGGAACATACCACAACGGATTCAGAAGGAAAAACAGCAAAGGAAGAACAACAAGGAAAACTATAAGCACAAACAACACACAGACACATGCTCGAACCAGCAAAACACACTCAAAACACATCACACCCCAACACAAAAACCCTAAAATCTACCCCGTCTAATAATCATCTCAAATGTCAAGAAAATCCCATCCTTATAAGTAATAACCCACAAATTACAAAGACCAAAAATATCACAGTGCAACAAAAGCTCAAGTGATACCACTCTGCACAAGCTTCATTCCACAATCAAAATCCATCTTTTCGAGTTATAATTACTGTTCAATTACATGTGTTTTAGACCGTTAGGAGGCATGGCAGATCCCCTCATCAAGTTCACTCAAATCAGTATCAATTACTAATTATGAAGCTGACATTGTTATCAAAAGTAAAAAGAAGTAACAACACTGTCAAACAACTCACCTGGGATGTGGACAAAAGTTCAGCATCCTGCTTTGTGAGTCTAGGATGAACTAGCACGAAATATATCTTCCAAAAGCAACCCTCACGCATATATGCTGGGCATAATTCCATCCTAAGAGCTGCTAATGCTGGTGCAAGGCGTTCAACAGCCAAGGTATGTTCTTGCTGAATCTCAGACATGTCGAAATCTAAACAAGAAAGAAATTAAAAGATTCGGTGAGATGCTTAAAATTCTCTAACATTGAAAACAAATTGTACGGATTGTTCACATTCGATCGGATATTTTGCTGTTCTTACTGCTTATTATGGTTATCACTTATCACCACTGAAGTGGACAATTGAGTGAGTCTAAACGACCCAGCAATCAAACAGAAAATCCAGTCTACCAATGGAATTCACATTCTAGATTAATAACAGGAAACCGTGTGATCCAGTGATCACCTTGTATGAACCAAGCAACAAATGATTCTATAAGCAATTAAGGCTGCATCAAGAACGTAAAAATTACCTTCTTCCTCTTCGTGGCTATCTGGCAAAGGAAAGTCGAGCCAGGTCTCAGGATGCATCGCAACATCCCTAGCAAAGGCCACAACCTCTTCAGTGATACCAATTACACCTCCTTGAGCATAAGCCTCAAGTGTTTCACCTTCCTCGGACACAAATTGGAGAAAACTGGAAGCAATCTTACTGAATTCGGACACAGTCTTGTTGCTCGATAGCTAATCCCGGCGGAGTTGGAATCATCTCGATCAGAGCTCTCAGATCGTTCCAGCGATTGGGGATTGGGATCATAGATCGGTAAATCCGAAGGCGGAGGAGCGAGAAACGACGCTACGCCCCACAACTGACGAGTGAACGTCTTAGACAACTCGGATAGATCTTCCTTGACTCCTCTCCGTGGATCGTCGTCGGACGGCGGCAAGCCGCGGCTTTCATCACTATGACGATGTTGCTGTTTGACATCGCCGGCGGATGCAGTAACCTCGGTGGCATCTTCATCATCTCCGTCTTCGTCTAGCTTCAGAGATTTGGCAATGGAGTTCACTAGCCACGACATCTTCCTTGCAGAAGTGTGCGTCTGTGGATCACCGACGATGACGAGACATATCACATAGTTAAGAAAGTAAACAAAACGACGTCGTCATTTATCCCAGCTATGTCTAGAGAGGGCTGTACAAACTTGGACCGGACCGGGCTATTGGGTCCAAGACTTGACCGATGGTCCTGTCCATGGTCCATGTCTTTTATTTCCGAGTTATAGTCCAAGACCGAGATTGGACCGTAAATTTTCAATCCGAACCCGAAATCCGAAATAAACTAAATTCGATAAAGCCGAAACTCATTGGATTGAAACCCGAAAATCCGTTGAGTTGACCGGATTTGTTATATTTTCAGTACATATATAATATATTTTGAAAATTACAATATATTTTATTATTAAAATATATAAAATAATAGATTATTATTAAATATTATTTTTTAAACAAAATAATATTTTAATAATTGTAAAAAATCTGATTTTCTTAATTTGTTGGGTCGACCCGACCCGCCCGAAAACCCGCAACGACCTGATTTTACTCGTGACCCGTTACGACCCGAACTCAACTCAACCCGAACCCGATATGACTAGATCCGAACCTGACTTGACCGACTCATTTGTCAGGTCTATATACATGTATTTTATATTTTGTATTAATATCATAAAATTATATATTTTTAGTAAACTCATCTCGTCTGTGAATTTCACGGGACTTCAACTAGTTTTTTTGATACAACGAGCTATTAGTTCATTACAAAGCAAATATTAGACCATCCAAAAGAACAAGGCCAACCTAAATCTCCCTTTTCTATTTATTCTTAGTGCAAAAATATTGGCAAGACGATTACAACTTGAGTGTGTGAAATAGAAGCCCAATATTGGGTTTAGAATGGTGAGGGATGGAACAATAATATCGTTCATCTCCTTCGCAAATGACATCATAATTTTTGAAAAAGCCAATGATTCTGCATGTTTGAAGATCAGAGAGATTATTGATGAATATTGTAGTTTCTCGAGACAAAAAGTAAATTATAGAAAAATTTCCATTCATGTGACTCCTAAAGTGGCATCAAATCAAAAAACTTTTTTGCCTTCGGACATTTGGTTCGACGGTTAAGACCTTGGGGTAGACCTGGGTCCGGTTCTGGATCCTCGGAACCATAGAACCGGAACCGAAACCGGCCTTGGCCCGGTTCCGGTCCGGTTCCGATTCCGGGCGGTTCCGAGGCCGGTTCCTCCCGGTTCCTCCCGGTTCCGGTTCGGAACCGGAAATAATAAAAAAAATTAAAAAAATTAATTTTTGACCTCTGGAAGAAAACTGCGGTCGCGGTCCGATGGGCCGCGACCGCGGTTTGGTTATTTTTTATTTTTTGTGGGGTGGAACCTCCGGTTCCGGAACCGCGGGTTCCCGGTTCCGGAACCGCGGGTTCCCCGGTTCCAGGGGTGGACGAATCGGAACCGTCCCGGGAACCGGAACCGGCGGTTCCGGAACCGGCTCCCGGTTCCGGAACCGCCGGTTCACTCGGAACGGACCCAGGTCTACCTTGGGGTAGTACACCGAGGTCACCGTTTTGAATCCCACGGGCGGTAGTTTGTCCATTCCTCACTAGAATTGGTTACTAACCAGTTCTCATCCCTAGTGGATGCTCTAGGTGAGCCCAAGTAGTACTTGTGGCGAGCAAAATCTTTACCTTATTAAAAAAAATCAAAAAACTCTTTTACAAGGAGTTTTAGTAATCAACGGTAATTTATCTATAGAAATGTACCTAAGATGCCCCATTATTGTGAGTTAAGTTAATCCTTCTACGTTTATTAATGCTTTGGCGTTCTCGAAACATCAATTGGGAAAATGGAAGGCTAATTCTATCTCAAGAGAGGGACGAGCCACTTTAATGAAAACTAATATGACTACAAAACTACTATATATGATGCAAAGTTTTAGGTTACCTGACTATATTACAAGCGAATTAAACCAAATAAACAGAGAATTTCTATGGAACAAAAGATCACACCTACAAACCACTTATTGGATGGGATAAAATTTACAAACAAAAAAAACAAGGAGGTTTAGGCATAAAAGAGTCAAAGGAAATGAATCAATCACTCCAAATGAAACTCATATGGAAAATAATGTCAAAGCCAAATAACATTTGGGTCCAAGTGATCAATGAAAAATATTTGCAAGGAAACCGTGTTTTAATCTATGAAAAAGGATAGAAGTGTTATTGGCAGTGGAGAAATCTTTCTATAAAGGATTGATCTGGCAAATAGTCAATGACAAAACTGTACATTTTTGGCCGAAAGGACACTTGGGTTGCCCCTTACCCGTTGATGACAAACTTTCTTATCTCATCCACGGTCATCCCAGATGCTATTGTTGCAGACTATATAAACAATAAGGATTGGAACTTAGATTAGTTGGATAACATCCTGCAATAGGATTGGATTACAAGAATAAAAAAAAAAAATTTATTCCGATTAATGACATACCAGATCGTTTATATTGACGTAGGAATAGATGGTTCTCAACAGGGTCGGAATTAATCTTATTAAAACATTGAACAATTTGATAGAAATAACTAGAATGGGATTTGGAAGTTGGTTACTACGCCAAAGATAAGAAATTTTATTTGGAAGCTTTGTCACGATGGACTGTCTACAAAAGCTCAATTATTTGCAAGAATGCTCCCTAGGTGGACATAATTGTGAGGATTCCTTTCACCTTTTTCTAGAATGTCCTTATACAATAAATCTAATGAGGCGACTTAATGACAATTATGTAAGAAAATTAAATGATTTAAACATTACAAGTAAGTGAATGAGGAAAATTCTATGAGAAATTCAACCAAACAGACTTCCTCAAAGTCATGAATGTTTGGTGGTGCATTTGGCACAATAGAAGCAACGTAGTATTTGATGAAAAAACATTGTAGGAGACTTGTACCAATTCATTTTAATACAATGGACCAACTGGGAGAAGCAAGTGAAAAACTAGTCGATGAAGAGCCAATAACAATGCAAACAAATATAAAGGAAAGGAGGAGAAAGACCTCTAGATGGAACAAACTTACTAGGGGATATTTCAAACTTAATTTTGATGTGTCAAAGTTACGGAATGCGGAAAAAACCATAGGTTTCATAATTAGGAATTCAAAAGGGGAAACTATTACAATCGAAGCGGATTGAATTCGTAATCATTCGGTACTACAAGCTGAAACCATAGCACTACATAAGGGACTATCAACAACTAAACCATTATGCATTCAAAAGCTAGAGATTGAAGATGATAATAGTACACTCATAAATGTACTTAAGAACAAAATTCGATGTTCGTGGGAAATTGAAATTTTGATAGCTGACATTAACATACAATTGACCTCTTTCCCTAAGGAGAAACTAATTTACACATGTCGTATTAAATATTAAACCTACATGTAAATTTGTTTTTTTCTAATAAATGTCACAAGAATGAAGATGAAGAGCTTAATATAAGAAGATCAAAATTTTTACTTTTTTACATACACAAAAAATGAAAAAAAAATATAAAAACGGAGAAACTAATTTAATGAAACCACAAGAACAATCAATGATTTGTCACATGTAATTATGATTTTCTTATATACTATGGATTTTTTTTATATATATTTAAGATTTTTTAATTGTAAAATGCTTTCACAACATGTAAATTTATGTTATTTGAACACAAAATCTTGAATTACATTTGGTCCAAATATAAATATATATTCTTTTGATCCAGTTCCAAATATAAATATATAAGTAACTAAAAAATAAATAATTATATTAAAGTTGTTCATTCCTTAAACTACTAAACATTTCTAAATAAATAACTATTCATATTCCAAAATTTTGAACAATATAATTTAATAGATCAAATTCTTATTAATAATTCAATTTATTGTCATTTAATTGGTATTTTGTAGATTTTTAACGTAAAAATGATCATAAATATTAATATAATTAACTTAGTAATTTTTAAAAAATAACATAAAATTTTGACCCATGTGTGAATAGAGACATGAACTAGCAATACTCATAAATTTATTATTAATTCATTCATATGACAATAAGTTTAACAATCAATTAATAGATTAAATTACTATTAACAAAATTCAAATCTAATTATGTCCAATTTCTATATCATAAAAGTTATTTTCAAATTTATACAAATAATTTTGTCTTTAAATATTTATTCATAAACTTCTTCATCTATATAGTTAAATTTAAAGAAATAAAAAAATCAAGTTATAATTAATTAAATATTATAAATAAGTTATAAATGTTCAAAAAACCTGATCCCATCCAACGGACGGGTTAGCCCCCTAGTGTCCTTATACAATAAATCTAATGAGGCGACTTAATGACAATTATGTAAGGAAATTAAATGATTTAGACATTACAAGTAAGTGAATGAGGAAAATTCTATGAGAAATTCAACCAAACAGACTTCCTCAAAGTCATGAATGCTTGGTGGTGTATTTGGCACAATAGAAACTAGGGCTGTCAAAAATTGACCCGACTCGAATAACCCGCCCGACCCGCCCGACTCCGAACCCGACCCGACCCGAGAAAACAATAAAAAAATTTATACCCGAAACATGTTTGACCCGAACTGATTTGACCCGAATCCGAAAAAACCCGAACACGAGATTAACCCAAAACCGATTATACCCAAATGGACTAGCCTGATGCAACCCGATATCCGATGCTACCCGACCCGAAGTCATCCGAAAATCCGAAGTCCCCGACCCGAAACTATCCGAAAATCCGAAGTTACCCGACCCGAAACCATCCGAAAATTATATTATGTTTTAAAATATTAATAATAGTGAATATTTATTATAATTATGTTTAAATTAAATGTTACATTAAATATTTAGACCCTAAAGTAGTTAAACTACACAAAATAAACATTCGATATATGGTCTGAATCAAATTCCGGCTTACTCGAAATCAGATTAACCCGAAATTCGGCCAAATTCGAAATCCGATTCACCCAATATCCGAAAAACCCGAAACCGAACTCACCCAAAACCGAACTAAACCCGAAACCGAACTTATCCGAAATCAAGTTGGACCGAAAACCGAATGACCCGACCGAATTTGACCCGAAACCCGACTTTGCCCAATTAATTGAGCACCCGACCCGAAATGATCCAACCCAATTTGACCCGATTATCAAAATATCCGAATTTAACCCGAATCCGAACTTACCCGAAACTAAATTGACCCGACCCAAACCCGACCCGACCCGCCCGATTGACACCCCTAATAGAAACAACGTAGTATTTGATGAAAAAACATTGTAGGAGACTTGTACCAATTCATTTTAATACAATGGACCAACTGGGAGAAGCAAGTGAAAAACTAGTCGATGAAGAGCCAATAACAATACAAACAAATATAAAGGAAAGGAGGAGAAAGACCTCTAGATGGAACAAACTTACTAGGGGATATTTCAAACTTAATTTTGATGTGTCAAAGTTACGGAATGCGGAAAAAACCATTGGTTTCATAATTAGGAATTCAAAAGGGGAAACTATTACAATCGATGCGGATTGAATTCGTAATCATTCGGTACTACAAGCTGAAACCATAGCACTACATAAGGGACTATCAACAACTAAACCATTATGCATTCAAAAGCTAGAGATTGAAGATGATAATAGTACACTCATAAATGTACTTAAGAACAAAATTCGATGTTCGTGGGAAATTGAAATTTTGATAGCTGACATTAACATACAATTGACCTCTTTCCCTAATATGTTTGTCAGACATGTCCACAAACAGTCTAATTTTGTGGCGGATAAAATTGCCAAGATCGACCTTTCTTAGTTCTTACCCCTTTTCGCAGATGGGCAATCATCCCGAGCTTCTTGCTCTCGTCTAAAAGTTACGCTATTGGTTAAGGGTAGGCCTAACTCCCTTACCAAATTCTATTTGATAAAAGAAAACTATTCTATAAAAAATTACCATGAACTACGCTACTAAGATAAACACGATAAACTTGGAAAACAAAATTGTTGACTTCGTTTTATTAGATAAAACTTTGAACATACCCGTACTAAGGCAACAACAACCATCAGAAATCGTAGATGAGATTGTCAACACAACCATTCCAAACAATGAAATCAGAGACCAACTTTATCGGGCACCGAACAGAAACGACTGGTTCTCAACCGCTTCGGCAATTATAAACCACATAACAAAACTAAATAGCCATGATCCGAGCATAAACAATTAGATATGGAAACTTGATACGTTCTCAAAAGTAAAAAAATACATCTTGTTGAAAATAGATAACAATGACCTACCAACAAAATCAAGACTTCGGGCTAATCATGTTCCAATCCCAGTGGGTGTATCATGAGCCATTGCACAAATGAAGACATCGACCACCTCTTTATCAAATGTACTCACACACATAGAATCTATAAAAAGATACATCCCAGTACTGAACAAATTCTACAACAATTCGATATAAGAAATAAGACACCAAGGTTAATTATTAGTGAATTAAAGCAACAAATAGGTACCAAAGGTTTCACCGAATTAGCTGTAATCTGGTGGGAGATTTGGCATAAACGAAATAAACTTATATTTCAACAAGCACAAAATGATTTTATGTTTAGAAATAGAAGGAGACAACCTGACTATCCTAAATGTTATTCAAAAAACTGGCCAGTGCCCATGGGATGCCGATATTGTTATTTCAGATATTGCAGTCTCGCTTTTGTGGTTCGAGACTGTTCGTATTAATCACGTGAGCATAAATTTTAACGTTGTGCATGATAAAATCGCTAAGCTGGGCCACAACTTGTCAATGGATTCCATCATGAATCATCCAAAACTTTTATTTTCATCCGAAAGGATACTCTAAAACGTCATTCGTAACGAGATCTCCTAATTCTTACAATTTCAAAAAAAAAAAAAAGAGAGTACCCAAGACGACGACGTATTTGCTGTTTGCTCAAACGACGTCGTCTGTTATCCCGTTGGGTATCATTACCAGACCCCCAACCAGAGCGATTGGAAAAGAAGGGAGAGAGTGAGCCGCTGAAGAAGATGCTACAAGCGGTAAGAAGTCGATTACTCCACCTTCAAATCGGAATCGGAAACATTCCTCTTCCGACTCGAAATCACGGATTTCCCAATCACCTAGGCTTTCAGAGTTTCATTCCTCTCTATCCCCAATCTCCTCCATTTCCTACTCTTTCTACCTCTCGCAATGCGTCGGCTAGCACCGCCGCCGGTTCCGCCTCTACCGAATCCATATCTACCAGGAAGGTGCTCTATATTCCGCCGGGAATAGAACCGGAAGATGTCACAGAGGAGATGGTGTTACCGGGATCCAATATAGTTCTGGGACCGTTCACCGGCGACGCTAAGATTAAAGAGGTGGAGTTCGTCAAGAGTAGCAATAAACCGAAGGATTGTCCTCGCGACGGCCGCCCTGAGTTTGCTGTTCTCGGCCGTTCAAATGTCGGCAAGTCTTCGCTTATCAATTCTCTCGTTCGCAAGAAAGAGGTTGCTTTGACTTCTAAGAAACCAGGTTTGTTTTCCCTCTTCTGCACTTTCCTGTTGTTTTTACTAGAAACTAGAAATTTAGGGTTGAAATTTCATACTGTCTTGTGTCTTTGTAGGGAAGACGCAGTTAATTAACCATTTCCTGGTGAACAAAAGGTGGTATCTTGTTGATTTGCCTGGTTACGGGTTAGTTTCCATTTTTCTCTGGTCAAATATAAAAGCTTTTCTTATCAGACTTATAAGCTACATTAAGCTCTGCATCTTTCTACCTTTCTGCTATGTGGAAAGTGGTAATTGATTTGTCTGATTTGCTTGAAAATGCTGAGGAACAAGTCATATTGGTCTGAATGCTTTAAATGCTGGAAAACGTGCTAATGGAAGATGACCATAACCATAGAATTCTCCAAGTGGTCCAATTGTCAAAGCTTTCACTGTCAAAGAATGTGTGCTTGATCACCCTGTAGTCTCTTGCTTTTTAAACTTTTTTTCTTGTTAGCTATATCTTATTTCTAAAAGAACAGACTTGGTGGTATTAAAAATTTGGATAGTCTTGGATGGACTCTTAACAGAATCTGAAGTAAAATGCATTTCGATTTATTTTATGCACAGTCTCTTTGCATTAAAACAAAGGATACCCAGGTGAATAATGCATTATTTTGCATTATAGGATGAAGAATGTTGTCTAATTTGAGCTTGATTTCCTCTAGGTTTGCTAAAGCCTCAGAATCTGCCAAAATGGACTGGTCTTCATTCACTAAAGGGTACTTCTTGAATAGAGAAAGTCTTGTTGCTGTCCTACTCTTAGTTGATGCCAGCGTTCCGCCTCAGAAGATAGATCTTGATTGTGCTAATTGGCTTGGACGCAATGATGTATGCATCTTTTTAATGTTCTAGGTTCTGTTTGGATCGCAGCTCATAATGCATTATCTTGCATTGAATCTTAAGCTTTCATACTCCCTCGGTTAAGTTTCACATGATCTTTTAGCCTCAATTTTTTGTTCATGAAACTTTTTCTTTTAGGTATTTTGGACAAAACTTACTAGACTTACCCTTATTCACCAATTTAGTTTAGGATCTTTTTATCTTTTAATATGGAGTAATTAATTTATACTACAATTTTTTTTTACGTCTCTTTTTTCTGTACTAGTCAAGGAGAAAAGGAATTAATTAAGGGTAGTTTGGTACAAAACTATATTTCCTTAATATTTTTGTCGATTAGTAAAAAGGACATGTAAAACTTAACTGTAAAAGTACAAGATAATGTATAATTGTTCTGGGTTGCAATCCAAACAGACCCTTACTGTTTATCTGCTGGTCATTTATTTCAGTATTCTGCTAAGTTAGTTCTAATGAGTACAATTTGGGGGGTTGTGACCTTTTGCAAACTTCGCAGATACCAATCACATTCGTTTTCACAAAATGTGACAAGGTAAAGGGAGGAAAAGGAACAAGGCCAGATGAAAACATCAGAAATTTTCAGGATTTGATTTCACAAAGCTACCGACAGCATCCGCCATGGATTATGACTAGCAGTGTGACTGGTCTTGGAAGAGATGATCTTCTTCGTCATATGTCACAGCTAAGGAACTACTGGGAAGATTAAGAACAGCTGCAGATTTTTATTACTTGGTAATGATACAGCTATTTTGTTACAATTTTTCGCACTACGTTGCCTGAAAATTCTTAACAGGACAGGGTTTCCTGTTTCTAGTGTAAAATTATGGTAACTCATTTTCTGTTTTCCGCTTGGGTGTAAGATAGAATTTGCATTGTATTACTCTTCTGTTGCAGCATTTTTGGTGAGTGTACAGTACTAGATATGTATGGATTAGCTCTGTTAGTGTTCATGATGATTTATTGACACCCTTTTCAGCTTCCTTGCAAGTGAAATGTATGGAATATATGTTCGGAAATGCTAATTTGTAGTTTCTGAACAATTGAGCTGTCAAGTAAAACCAGAAGGTTGTGACATGTTCAAAGTTAAAGGTTGAATCAAGCCGAAAGGCTTTGATCAGATTATCAGAATGCAGAATATTTTACCAGTATGCAAATTCAACTTTGAAATCTCTGCTTTACACACTAGCTGGGTTTCAAGTTTGAATTTTGTGATGTATTGAAAACCAATCTACATAATGGCACTAGAATTGAAATCTTTTGAGTCAACCAAGGAACAAGCTAGGTGACTCAAAATTCTTGGTGAATGAGTCTGTATGAAGAAGCAACAAAGATATGAAAGAAAGAAACCACAGAATAAGTTATGAAACAACACTAAAACATTCCTATGCTCCAAAGTTTGAGAGAGGCCCAGGGCTAAGCAGGGGGAAAGAAAACCAGGAACAGGTGGTCGGAGAAAGACTAAGCTCCATTCCATCTCCCATCAAGAACCCATCGGAGAAGCCTAATCCGGCTGCCGTCGATTTCTTCTGATACCTGCCAGGCGTCGGATCTTGGGGCAAGGCCACCGACGAAGGCTCAGTCTTTTGAATATTATGGGTATATGATTCATGTACAGGCGTTGTTGCCCAGGCGTTGAGGTGGCTTCCGAGCTGAATAGGCGGTGGAGCCGCGCTTTGGAGCCGCTGAGATGGCGGCGGGGGCTGGGGCTGGGCTTGGGCTTGAGAAGCTGCGCCGGTGAGCCGTTGAACGAGCTCCCGGAAGTGGATGGGCTTGACGTTGTAGACCCTTGGCTGAGCTGACCCGGATCCGGGAGTAGCCGACAGCGGCTTCTTGGACGGCTTGGACGGCGGCTTGTGCACCGAGAGAAGATGATGCTGTGGCTTCTGGGTGTTGGGTTCTTGCAGATTGTTGCTATGGGAATGAGATGAGTTGTATGAGACCATGTTTAGCTTCTTTTTGTTATTGTATCTGGTTGTTGGGTTCTTTAAGTAGCGAAATGAAAATTTGCAAGATTTACGTAAATGCTTTGGAAGATGAGAGAGGTTTTATAGTTGGCGGATGGGGGGTGTGAAAGTGGGAGGAAACAGAGTGTGAAAGGATTGATTATTAGTCCAAGGGAAGCCGTCGTGGAAGGCGGATTGCTTGCAAAGTTGCGAGTTTGGGGTTGAAACGTAGTCAAAACGATGAGGCTTTGACTTAAAAACTTTTTTTTAAAGAAAAAACTTGATCGAAAATATTTTCTTTTGGACTGATTTAACATAGTACAATATTAAAGTAAAAATCAAATCTTTTTTTTAAATTTAAATCATATCATAAATTTAAAAAATTTTAAATTTTTTTTATTCCTCATTTTTTTTATCTTACTCACTTTTTCAACTATCTCAAAAAACTACTACCCACTCTTCTCTTCTAAACAAATTAATACTTTATAATTTTTATTGTAAAAGAAAATATAATTAGGTAATGAAAATTTGTTCAGGAAAAAAAATTAAAATTAAATTGAAAATTATTGTAAATTAAACTCATACAAAGTAGAAATAACACTAGTTAACTACTCCCTCCGTTTCAAAATAATTGTTCATAGACAAAGTTTCACACATATTAAGGAAATTTTTTTCACACAAATTACCCCTATCAAATGCTCTTCTTTTTGTACTTTTTGGGAGAAGTGTATGTATAATTAATGTGGGGTAGTATAATTATTAGGGGTATAGATGGCTAAAATTTTTGTACGAACATCTATTTTGAAACAAAAAGAAAAGGCTTTAAGAACAAGTATTGTTAAACGGGAAATTTTGGTTGATGAACCTATAGGTAAGGTAATTTTGATTCATATCACATTTTTTTTCCTACTTGAAAGACACCATTACAAATTTACAATGGATAAGAAAGGATTCAAAATAAGATCATATAATTAACTCTCAAATGCAAAAAAAGGAGGAGTTGGTCATTAACTTTCAATCATTTTTTTCCCGTTTTTGAATTGAAAAAGGAGTTGCGGATCCACAAAGTTTAATATATAAAGCAATAATATTTCTTATAGCATTTTGTAATTTTTGGTATAAACTCACCAAAGAGTGTAGTTTTTGGTAGAAAACTCATACAAGAATTTGATTGTGAAATTCTTGGGTAAATATAATAGCAAATCGTACAAAAATACTTATAAATTTATTGAAATTCATCAAAATTACAAGGATATCAAACCAAAAAAATAAAATATGAGGCACCAACTTAAATTATCTTAAATATCGGGACACCAATCAAAAATACCCATTTTCAAATGAGTGGAACGTGGGGGTTTGTTTTGCTGGGCTGCTCACATGTTTTTTTTTTAATCATCCATTGAATTGAATAATAAAAATAGCCTATCAAAATGCAGGATAAGGATGGGTGATGAGAAGCGTTCGTTGGCGGGCAGCTTGGGCAGGTGATTGGGCAGAGGCCAGCCGCCGCCATGGCCCATGGCTTTGTTCCTATCGTTTTCAATTTATTCTCAAATATTCTTAGGGAGAAATTATTAAAATGTGCGGAATAATTGACGACTATAAATGAAAGATAATTTAAAAAATTATCAATAAAAACATAAGGAAAATATAAACTTATGAGTGAAAAATAATAGTCATTTTCTTCAGTTTAAATATTATGAAAAAGGCTTTTTTTTATTTTTAATTGATCTTCTTGTTTGTTTAAGTGTTTTTTTATAATAATGTAAATATTAGATTATCTTTACATTACAAGGCCAATTTAAATCGTCACATCGGATGATCTATAGAAAATCAAAAACAATTAGTTACTGACTAAAACATAAGTGTAAAGCAGGCAAAGAAGTTAAAACGAATAAGATGAGCATCTTGGAAATTGGAGATGGCTTGATGAAGAAGACAAATATTGATACGTGGGGTACAAACGCACACAAAATTTTTGTAAGCGCACATGATCGACGTGAGTCCTAACTTTTCATAAGAATTGGCGCAAAGACAACCTTCGTGAAGGATAAAACTAGAAATTGTGAAATTGCGAAGAAGAGGCTAATGTAAATCTTGGAAGCGTGAAAGCCCAACGAAAACGGGCCAAACGGCCCAAATGCTAGCGCGAATCCAACCTTCGTGCGAAGGCAGCATGTGCATCTCATTAGGTTAAAAGAGTGTTGCACACTTCCTTCTTCCTTTCTCCTACTTTGCGCCCGCGCTTTCCAAATTTGCGACAACTCCCTTAACCTCCATTTTCGACCGCCTCTCCTCCTCTCCTCTTCCAAATCCTCTCCCCCGCCAACAATGACCACCCCACCACCAAATACTGCCACCTCTCCTCCACTGATACAAGATCGTAGTGATCTCGTACCGAATTCAATGAACAAATTGTAACCAGGGAAGGGAAGAAGGGCCAAAGGCCAGGGGAAAGAGTGACTCAGACAGAGGGAGACGAGATAGAAGAGAAGGAGAAGAGAGAATTAGGGTTTGGATAATTAATTTTGGATTCCTTCATAAACATAACAATATAGGAGTATTTATACTAAGCCTAACGGTTCAAATAAAGCGTCACGGGAAAGAACTGTAAAGAAAACCCGAGAAGGAGTTTATAAAACTCTGTATAAAAATTACATTGATTAAAATACTATAAATAATCCCTAGGCTATATTTGTAGCGTATCAATTCTCCCCCGTTGACAATCGACTTGTCCTCAAGTCGTAAATCCGGAAGAGAAATCATGAGCCGCTGTTGATTCCCACAATCGATTTCAGTCAAGTCTTGTTGTTGTAAACATGTTCCTCCCAGATCAAATATAAAGATCAATCCACCTAATACCCAACAACTAGTAATTAGAACAACTTCCAAGTTTATGCCAGGATTAAAAACCACAATGCTTGCTCCGGGCTTAAAAGCTAAATTCTTGCTATTGACCACATCGATATCATACAACATCGAAACAGAGTCCCGCCTTGCTAACCGGTAAAAGTCCTCGGTGCCATATGAAATAAGCAGTCCCTTAGCATTGCAATCAAACAAAGCAATATCCAGCTGTTTTTTCTGCTTCACAACAAAATCAGAAAATCCAGTTTCCTTTATCGGCATGCCCTCAAACACCTTGTATGTAGCCTTTTCAAGAACAACTGAAATATCAGGAACTTGTGAATTCGATTTCGACAAACTCATTCCCAGAATTCCTGGGTCAAAAATCACATTTTCAGCCTAACACCCATTCTTGTCAATGATCACTTCAATTACAGATGCAAATCTTCATCATGGCTGATCACAAATGATTCCATCTCAAGCATTCCACACCTAGGCATTTCAACGAGCACCTTGTGTGCACCCGAAATGTTTGAGATGTTCAAAAACGCCATGGAGTTCAACTTGAACTCACCCAAACTGAACTCTACAAATTCATCAACTGAATCATTACTTCGAACTGAATTATCAAATGAATTGATAGGTACCTCAGTGGAATTAATATTTGATCGTAAAGCTTCATTCTCCTGCAGTTCCGTATTGACGTCAAGAGTTTTAGGATTTAAGTCTGCAGGCAGTGGGCAAGAGCAAGCGACAACCGCTAGGGACGAAGCCGCGGGCGCCGGTTTGGTAGCCGCGGGCGCCGCTGTGCTGATTGTGTCGACCGAAGCTTCCACTTGGCTTGAACCCGAAAGAATCACGGAGCCTTTTGACGATCTGCTTACTTCCATAGCCTCCTCATACGACTCTTCTCCAAGGTACAACTCCAATTGACAACACCCATCATAGATGTTTCTCCCATTGAAGGACAAGGCATCCATGGCCGATTCTCTATTCTTGAAATGAATTTTGTAATAAAACCCTGTTTCCGGCCTTAACATCTCAATGTCCTCTCTAATTCTGAACGCCAAAAATAGTTGCTCTAATATAGTGCAAGAAATTGGGTAGACTTCCCAATGAATCTTGACATACAGAGTTCGACGTTGACCCTGATCCAAGATATGGAAAACCTGATCCAATCTCCAAAGTTGAACTTCTTGTTCTTGATGCTGCTGTCGGAACTCGATAGATAGATTCTGAAGCAATTCCCGAATATCGGCCTTAGTGTCGGTGACTTGCGAAATTCCTCCGTCGTTGGTCATGGGGATTGCAATTCTCCCCCGTTGACAATCGACTCGTCCTCAAGTCGAAAAGTTCAGGAATGAAAGCACCAGTTGATGCAAGACCGTAGTGATCTCATACTGAATTCAATGAATAAATTGTAACCATGGAAGGGAAAGGGCCATGGGAAAGAGTGACTTAGACAGAGGGGGGACGAGATAGAAGAGAAGGAGAAGAGAGAATTAGGGTTTGGATAATTAATTTCCGATTCCTTCATAAACATAACAATATAGGAGTATTTATACTAAGCCTAACGGTTCAAATAAAGCGTCCCGGGAATGAACCGTAAAGAAAATCCGAGAAGGAGTTTATAAAACTCTGTATAAAAATTACATTAATTAAAATACTATAAATAATCCCTAGGCTATATTTGTAGCGTATCATCCACTTACATCTCATCCATTGCCACCACCACCACCACCACCACCACCACCACCACCACAACCACCTACATCTCCACCACCACCAATTGTGGTTGCAACGCCAGCTGATTTCGCTCCGACGAGACTGTGCCGGAAGAGGAGTTCATGCGAGGCGACGCTCTAGTGAGGCAGCGATATAGGATGGTAGACAACCGCTTGGTGGAGGCGGCACTAGATGCGGCTCCGAGGACCTCCAATGACTTCTGGGGCTCCTTCTCCTCCGCTCCGTAGCTCGATCCGCACACGATCGACGTTTGTGGCTATGGTACGAATCAATTCATACTAATTTAAATTTGTTTAATTTCGCATTTAAAGTTTTTTAATATTTAATTTGTAATTAGATTTTGTAGTTAGAATTCTTAGTTAGAATTTGAATTAGTATTTAGAAATCGAATTCCTAATATTGAATTATATTTGCAATTTGATTTTGTAGTTAGAATTTGAATTCGTAATTTATTTATAGTTAGAATTTTAATTTGTAGTTAGAATTTGAAATCAGAATTCGTAATATTGAAATATATTCATAATTTGATTTTATAGTTAGACTTTGAATTCATAATTTATTTTTTCAGTTAGAATAATAATTTGTAGTTAGAATTTGTAGTTAGAATTTGAACTTGTAATTTAAATTCGTAGTTAGATTTTGAATTTGTAATTCTAATTCCTATTTAGATTTTGATTTTGTAGTTAGATTTTGAGTTCCTGATGAATTTGTATTTACATTTTGAGTTAAGAATTATATTTTGATGAGTTAATTTGAATTTATAATTTGAAATTGAGAATTGAAATTAATATATATATATGGTTAGGTTCAAATAAGACCACTGTTATATTACTATAGAGTGACGCATTGTAGAGCATTGGATTAAAACTAATCTACGGTAAGATTTGTGGGTAATAGTTATCATATTATGGGGATTTTTTATGGAATAATTACCTAGATAGATAAAAAAAAACTACCATATCTAATATCTTTTTTTTGAAATCTATAAAAAAATTAATAAAGTCAATCAAATCTCTTAATCAACGTGATTTTCTCCATCTAATATTACAATTTCCATATTTACTTCAAATCTACAATATCCCATAATTTTAGGTCACATAAAATCAGTTTCCATTCTCGCGTTTGAGAATTCTCACACATGTGTATTCATGAAAGCAGTTACTTATATACATGATTGTAATTTTTTATATAAATGATCATGATTTATATTGAGCATATGCATGATATTGAATATAGTTATTCATGGTTTTATATTTTAGCAATGATGAAATCCAATTCATGTAATCAATTGTTTGAATACATGTATACATGGTTTTATGTATATACATGCATATTTTTTTTATTCAATGTTTTATATTTGTGTAATTATGGATTGTGATTTATGTAATAATGTGCCGAACACGTATATACATGATTTTGAGTATATATATAGACGATTGTGATTTTCTATATTCATGGATTTATATTCCGTCCCACTTCTCATTTACTTCATTTAGAGAAGTAATGACAAAGTCGCATATGTTAAATTAAAAAATGAAGAAGGTTGATAGGCCCGCAAGTGCACGATACTATCGAAGTAATAGAAAAGATATCAAATCCAAGGGAGCACCTGTTGATCACAAACCTCACACAAACTAGTAAGCTACACCACAAACAATTGATTATGGTTTGGAATTTTTGTAATTAAAACAAACACAAAAACAAGATATAAAACTAGGAAAGATAGAAAAGGGTTTTGGTTGTTTTAATGATGGGAGGCTAGGATTGGGTTCACCACAATGGAACTATACAATGTCAAGCAAAAATCTCTCTAAGGTTTGCAAGCAATGGTCTACTATGGTCAATTGTCCTAAAATATCTCCAATCCTCTTTCAAGACAAAGGAAAACTACTCTAATCTAGCTTAATTCCTACTTTCGTGGTAATTAATCCTAGATTAAGTGCATTAAACACAAAGACAATTATAAATAACCACTAGGAAATTAGGCCTACTTTCGTGGTCCTAAAATTCCTAGCTCAATTCTTGAAGGTCAAATGTCAAATATCATTTTTCAATGCATACTCAACATCCAAAATATGAGAAAATACTACCTAGGCATTTTCACAAACACTTGGTGTGCAAGAATTGAGTAGTAAACCAAAACTCATTCAACCAAAGAGAAATCTTCACCAATACATCACATAATCACCATTGGGCTACCCCCAATCCCAACACAAGCAACTACTCACTCATAATTAGCAAAAACATGGCATAAGAAATCATTCCAACCGTCACACACATAGAAATAATGAAAGACAAAGCAAGAAATAAGATAAATGGATAAGAGACACTTATCATTCAAATCAAATCTTGATTCTTCTTTCATCCATGGGAGACAAGTTGGGGTTGAGTTTCTCTTCCAATTTCTCCAAATACAAGAGAGCTTAAGCAACCTAAAGTGGAATTTTGAATCTAGATCTAAGTTCTAAGCTAACTAAAAGTCTAATTAGAAATGTAAATCTAGAGAAATTAGAAGGTGAAATAAAAGAGAAGAATTCCTCTAAAACCCTAGAAAGATGGACTAAAATGAGGCATGAGTCTCTCAAAAGTGTCTTGCTTTGGTATTTATATGTGCCCCCAAAAGATGGGAGAGATACAACCCTATAAAGGAGATGTGCTGAAAACTACATGCCCATGCCGTTTGGCACGGGTATGCCTGCCAAAAACTGCACGTAGAGATTGGGCATTTGGCTGGCATGGGCATGTCGAGTGACACGAGCAACTCATGCAATATCCTAAGAAGACATCTTGACAATTTTTGATTGGATATGAGTACTTCCTTAGCTTGTATGGCTTGTGTAACTCATTCTTCTCCATTAAATCTTCAAGTTGAATCCCTTGGGTTCTTCTTTGCTTGAATTGAAGTCCATTTGATCCTAGAAGAATCCAAATTCTTGCACCTACAATACCAAAAGCAAACGAGAGCAAATATCCAAACAAACAATCATAATCATGCTAAAATGATCATGCAATTGTATGTTTTATGCACAAAAGTGGGGATTAATCAAGTCAAAAGGTGTTATAAATAGATGTTATCAAAGGTCTTATACAAAGAACACAACTCTCCTTTCTATTGTAGTTTCTAAATTCCCTAACAAACTTCTTATTTTCACCATTTGCCTTTTTAACAATTTCTTATCCACCCGTGGTAGCCCAAGACAAATCTCCACATCTTCTTTAGTTACATCTAGTCGGTCAGCAAGATTTGCCTCCCATGACATCATAATTCTACACAAGATATAACCCCAAGAACCTGCACATGAACAATCAATAAATTCGTGTATATACATGTAATAAATCATGTAGATAGCCTAATTAGAATCATACATGTGTAAATTACTATTATTTATACATACAAATATTATATACAAATACACAATATCATGCAAATGGAAGATGATTATCATGTATATAGTATAGGTAAATAAAACCTTGTATATATAAATTAAAGTCATGTATACAAACAAATATTACCATGCAAATGCATAAAAATATGCTACAAACAAAGAATGGCATGTATATAGACAAATAATACCGTGTATATAATAACCAAAATCATGTAATCAAAGCGTAATCTAAATTGCCAATCCCTAAATGGAATTGTAAATCACAAGCTATGTTTAAATTCGTATGGGAAACAGTGAGTCAGACTCAATGTAGAGGTAAGTTCTTACCTTTGACAAGTTTTCTACTTCTTTTGGGTGCCATTGATCTAGAGAATCTCTAATCCACCTTCAATTAACTAAAAAAATAATCAATAGTTGAAAACATGTTCATACACGAAAAACCCTAAATCGATTTAGTATCCGGTTGATGCTAAAATTTTGCTTAAATTGAAATCATAATTTGAAATTCCAAAAAATCGTTGTTGAATCTAGTATAAACTAAAAACCTTAACCTGAAATTTATAATCAAACTCGTTTCTATCAAAAGGAGATTTTTGAAAAAATTACATTCACATGCTTGAAACTTGCTTCGATTGAGAAGACGAACGAGAAATTAAACGAAGAAGACGAACGAGAATCTTGAATCGAAGAAAATTCTGTATCGCCAACGAACCAAAAAAGAGAGTTTTTGAAGTTGCGAGAGAATTACATTTGTCATTCGGGTTGTGAAATCTACAATTAGGAGATAAATTTGTATTTGGTATTTTTTTGGAAAAAAAATCTATCTAAAATCTTCGGATGCCTAAAATTATGCTAGCAATTTTAATCTAGTGTTTTGCACCTACACACTATATTTAATAATTAATCTAAACCATCTAATATAATTAGATCTAACGGCTCAGATTCCGTCACTATTTAACTCTATAAAGCCTTGTATCAATAGAACCAAATACTATATATAAACCTAAAACACAATCATAAAAGACAATTAAAGTAACAATATTTAAAAATATTACACAATTAACTACGAAATGAAAATAAAAAACTTATTATAAAACTTACTAATTCAATTTAAACTTGTTACCTTAAGAATTTCCACCCTATCTTGAGCGTCGTTATCCTTGAGAAGAGGAGGAGAAAGACGGTGCCCAAGCTTATAGCTGTTGAGATCGCATGTGTTGTGCTTGCTGGGGTGCAACATACTAAGCAACAGAGGGATGCCAAGAAAGGATCTTCGACTTGGACTCGTATTGTGTCTGAGAATTGCGGAAGCGATAGTTTTGAGGCTTGAGGCCTAGAATTAAGTGGGAATTTAGAGTGTAGAGATAAGAGTTATCGAGTTCAAGGGAGAACACGAAGAGAGGAAGAGAGTTTTGAGAAGAATGACGCCTAGATGATAGGTTCCGGAGCAATCTCGACAGAGTAACATTATCAATTAAACCAAGCGTAAGAAACCTAGAGGGGTGTGACTGCTTATATAAAGGAGGCCACCAAATCCTAGCAAGCTAATGGGAGAGGCGTCTAGGGAGAAGCTAGCAAGCGATCCAATGACACCTAGGCCCATAAAACAACTATTAAAATAGAAACACACATAACTAGAAAGTTTTAGAATGAAAAAGAACTAAAAATAACATAGAAAGATAGATTGTCACGGTGACCGTGACGCGAGTGTCACGACATGGTCATGACAAGCCTGGTGCGGCGCGACAAGGGTGTCGGCATGCTATCGGGTGTGCACAAGGTATGTCGAGGCACGCTGTGTGTGGCGCGACATGACTTGGTGCGCACGAGAACCTCAAGTGCCCGCGCCGGGGTGGCTCAACGCTAGCACGATCCGAGGCTGAGGCGTTGCTAGCATGCGCCGGTGGCGTGGTCTCGGGCGTACCGTCACAAGGTTGGTCCGTGACGCTGATGACGGAAAGGCCCACAGTCGAGGGCTTAGCCGTGAGCACGCCGTGGATGGTAAGGGTCCGTGCCACTATGGAGGTCGTGGCTCAAGCGATGGCACGAGCATCCATGGGCGCTTCGACGGGCCTACATAGGGAGAGAGATTCCAGACATTAAGGGAAGTGTGGACATTGTACTTACCCGAGAGGTCCAGGATGTACGAGTGTCCATGATACACCGAAGGACTCTAAAGGGGTTGTCTCCCCTAGGGTGTAGCTTGGTCTTGCAAATCTCGGGAAACCGATCCTTGCGAAGATGCAGCCACACCATGTCTCCATGCTCGAAAATCAGTGACCAACGCCCCTTGTTGCATTGGGCGGCGTACTATTCCGAGCGCTTCTCCAGTTGGGCCTTGGTTCACTCGTGTAGGCAGCGAACATGATTGGCATGGTTGGCCGCGTCGACATGCTCACCGGTATTTAATGGGTGTGGCACCAAGTCCATGGGCGTACATGGGTTACGCTCATAGACAACCTCGTACAGGGTCATCTTTGTCGTCGTGTGATAGGACCCATTATACGCAAAATCAACATGGCAAAGTAAGTCCTCCCACCGGCGTGGGTTGGCCTTGAGCACCGTCCGAAGAAGGGTGCCTAATGTTCGATTGGTCTTCTAAGTCTGACTATCGGTTTAAGGGTGATAAACAGTAGAAAACAAGAGTCGTGTCCCTAACTTCCCCGAAAGTGTCCTCCAAAAGTGGCTGAAAAACTTAGTGCTCCTATCACTAACTATAGTGCGAGGGATGCCATTTAACTTCACCACATGCTCGAAGAACAAGTTTGCGATTTCCACCGCGTTGTTGGTCCCTTTGCAAGCAATGAAGTGGGCCATTTTGGAGAACTGGTCCACGACTACAAAGATGGAATCTTTACCGCACCTTGACGTTGGGAGTCCCATGATAAAATCCATCGAAAGATCTTCCGACAAGGCATCCGGGATAGGGAAAGGCGTGTAAAGTCCATGTAGTTGAGACCGAGACTTAGTCGTTTGGGACGGCACGCAACCTTGACAGTACTTGTTCACATCTCTAGCCATGCGTGGCCAAAAGAAATGCTCTTGAAGTGCCACCAATGTTTTGGCTATGTCAAAGTGGCCTTGGCCGTCATGAGCCTCCTTGAGCAAAAAGTGCCTAACTGAGGAGTCCGGGATGCAAAGCTTCCCAACTCGCTATAAGTACCCATTGTCCAAGAAGTAGGACTCATGGACACGAGCTTGCTCGAGTGCCTTGATGATTGGGGAAAAGTACGGATCCAAGGCATACAATTCCTTGATCAATGAGAACCCGATGAGATTAGAATGTAACCGAGTAAGGAGAACGTACCTTCGAGAGAGAGCATTAGCGACGACGTTCTCTTTCCCCTTTTTGTGAGCAAAGACGTGGGAAACATCTCCATAAACTCCACTCGGCATGTGTGGCGTCTATTGAGAGTCGTTTGATTCTTCAAGTAAGCCAAGACTGTGTGATCTGTATGAAATACAAACTCGTTTGGCCATAGATAGTGTTGCCACATCTTGAGGACCCGAATAAGAGCGTACAACTCTTTATCATAGGTCAGATAATTGAGGGTAGCCCTTGTTAGCTTCTCACTAAAGTATACGATAGGCTATTGCTCTTGAAGGAGTACGTCGTAGTCGGAGGCGTCGCACTCAATCTTGAAGCGCTTAGAAAATTCTGGCAATTGCAAGAGCGGGGCTCGACACAAAGCATCTTTCAAGGCCTCAAAGGCGGCCTTGTGATGAGGCATCCACTTTATTGTGGTTGCCTTCTTAGTTAAATTATGGAGTGGCCCGACGAAGTGCCTATAAAACCCGCTGAGCCCCATAAAGGATCGAACCATAGTAGGGGTCATGTGAGTTGGCCACTCTTGAATGGCTCAAATTTTGTCAGAATCCACTCGTAAGCCATCCTTGGATACGACGAAATCAAGAAAATTTGTCGTATTTGTGCAAAACATACATTTTTCGAGATTTACATATAAACAATGTTCACGGAGGCAATCTAACACCTGCCTAAGGTGCCCCGCATGAGAGTCCAAATTCCTTGAAAAAACTAAAATGTCATCAAAATACAGGACGATGAACTTGCCTAAAAACTTCCTAAGTACATAGTTCATAAGGCGCATAAAAGTAGAATGAGCGTTTGTGAGCCCGAAGGGCATCACATGCCACTCATAAAGACTGTGTTTGGTCTTAAACGCCGTCTTCCATTCGTCCCCTTCCTGCAGCCTGATTTGATTGTAGCCGCTCCTTAAGTCGATCTTGGAGAACAACACGACACCATGCAATTCATCTAGCATGTCGTCCAAGCGGTGTATGGGATGGTGGTACTTGACAGTAAATTGGTTGATGGTGCGGAAATCCACATACATGCTCCAAGAACCGTCCTTCTTCGGCACAAAAATGACCGGAACCGTACACAGGCTAAGGGACTTTAAACAAACCCCTTGTCCAAAAGAGATTGGACTTTGCGTTGTAGATCTTGAGTCTCCTTAATTAGGAGAATCCCTATATGTAGCCTGATTCGGTAGAGACGCGTCGCGAATAAGGTCAATTCGATGCTCAATCCCGCGATAGGCGGTAGCCCATCGAGAAGCTCATCGGGCATGACATCGTTGTATTCCTGCAAGAGAGAGGAAATACAAGAGGGTAGCACCTGAGTCATATCAATTGAAATATTAAGCAATGGACACAATAAGAAACAAGAAGAACTCCCCTCAAGCGACTTAACAATGTTGCGACGCCGGCACAACAACAAACGCTCGACACATGTGCCCAATAGAGGAGGCTCGACGTCCTCCTTCGATATGGACTTCCTAGAGGCGCCAACTTTCAGGCCTATAGATCCTTGGATTTGGTGACCATTGGCGCCAGGAACGCCGCTGGAAGTGCCTTGGAACGAGCCTTGGCTCGTTTTCCCTGAATTTGCGGTGATGCGGCCCGCAACCAAGTTGTCTGCCGGCGTTCTAGCATTTTTCTTCAATTTTTTCTGGCGCTCTTTTCTGCAATCTGTTTGTGGGACAGAATCTGGTCCAAATACCAGAAACACTCTTGGAATTGTCGCCCTCTTCCGAAATGCCCTTTGGCTCTTGTTTTGGCGCATGTGGCACCGTAGACGTCTCCCTAGCTTTTGCCTGTTGTCTTTTGGCATCATCCCACAAAGCCTCACTAGGGCACATTGGTAAGAGTGTCCCGCGCTTACTATGGTAATTGAACATGTAAGTGTTCAAACAACCATCGTGGAGCACGTGACGGTCAAACTGCCATGGATGGCCAAGAAGAAGATGGGTGGAGTCCATGTCAGTGACATCAAATAAGAGGGAATCAGAATAAAATCCAATAGTAAAGAAAAGGAGGACTTGCCTTTTAACTCAATAGTAACCTTTGTTGGAGATCCAAGCGAGCTTGTAGGGCGCCAGATGCTCGATTGTAGGCAACTTGAAGTAGTCCTCCACCTTCCTTGACAAAAATTTCCGCAACTTCCCGAATCCACAATGACACTTAAGGACATGTTTTAGACCAAACACCGGGTGCAAAAGATTTGCTCCCGTTGATCGGTCTTAACGGCCTCATGGATGCTCAATGCACGCCGTGTCACAAAAGTGAGCTTGGAGGCACCGGTGGTGTCGGTGAACATGCAATACTCACACTCTTCCGCCACGTCTTCCTCATCCTCAGTTTTAGCCTCGTCCATGCTCTCATTAGCCGCTGATTGAACCGATAACAAGACCCTTTTGGTGTTTGGGCAATCCCGCTTTAGATGGTCGCGCCCACCACATTAGTAGCACTCGATGTCTAAAGTCTTAGCTTGTGGGGTGGTGGCTGTCCTATCACGGTTTTGCCCATTAAGGGCATCTAGGAGTCGCTCCCTTGGGTACCTACCTTGTTTTTTGACGTAGAAGAAGACAAAAAAACTTTAGTACCCAAATCGGATTGACTAGATTGTGAATTGTACCTCAGGGTGTAGGATGATTTCGGCCTCTTATATTGTTCGTATAATTCCATGGCCGTGTGAATAAAAGTGCCAAGGTCCTTGATGGGCAAGACAATGAGCTTGTTCCGGATCCATTGGTGGAGTCCCGCTACAAAGCATGACCACAATGCCCCCGACGAAGTACTAATGCCAGCCTTGAAGAATAAATCCTCCAAGTGTGCAAAGATCTCCTCGGGAGTCATGGACCCTTGACACGCATCATTGATTTGCATCAGGACCTTCTTCTTGTAGTCCCTATCCATGTATTTCCGCTTCATTATAAAGACCAATTGGTGCCACTCCGTAATGACAGCCTTGCCTTTCTGAGCATGCTCAGATTCAAGCCGGTTCCACCATGTACGCGTGACCCCTTGGAAATGAAGGGTTACGACACCGACCTTTTCACGTTCCTCATAGTGGCAATGCTTGAGGACGTGATTAGTTTCACGCAACCAAGTAATAAAGATATCATGATCATAATTACCAAAGAACGGTTCAAATTTTACCTTTACATCACGGCGTGACACATGCTACGGATATTCGTTGTTGGCGTGCCAATTGGCATGGGCAGGTGGTGTGCGACGACGTCAATCTTAGGGTGGCCCGCGACCATATCCCTCGTCATCGTCACTCGGATCGTCTCCGCCATCACACCTAGGGCGCCTTCAATCATCGCGGTCCCGGTGTCGATCGTGCCGATCACCATTGCGTTGATCCCGTCACGGCTCTCACGATGTTGTCGTCGATCATAGTCCGCATAGGTTTCGTCCAATTTGGGCGGTGGGATCCAATCATGGTCCCTATCTACCCACTCCTTAGACTCACGGACCGGGGGTTGCTCAAAACCGTCATTCTTGGACTCCTTATCATACTCCGTATAGGATTCCTCAAAATCCGAGTACGGGCTAGTCGGGCTTTGATGACAATGATATTCATCGACCTTGTAGTCACCATGACCCTTTTTCTTCTCCTTCGGCATTAGGGTCTTTGACTTCTTTTTCTTCTTGACTTGATGACGCCGCAATTCCACCGAGTCATAGTCCTCGTCGAAATGGACGTCTTGGGCCTCCTGTATGCTGTCTTCATTGCCGATCAGCCGGCTTTTCTTCATGTATTCCAATCGTTGGATCCCATGTTGTGATGAAGGTTGAGCAACTTGTTGCTTTCCCTTCTATTGAGTCGTGGCCCTCATAACCGAAGAGCCTTGTGGTTGTAAGCTCAGATTCGAGGGCTGGCTATAGAACGAAAGCATGGCCTTTTATTGCGCGATCATCTCTTGGAACATCTTCTCCAAGGCAGCAAGACGTGCCTTGGTTGGCGCGGCCCCGGTTAGAGTGGCCCCGGGCGTCGGTAAGAGAGACGGAGGGTTTGCGAGGGGCGCCGTTCAACTTTGATCTTGGCTTTGGTTTCTCGTCTCTATTGAATCCATGTTTGACATGTCAGCTATAACAACAATAGACATTCACGAGTAAAAAGTTCAAAAGAAAACCAACAACAATCAAAAGTCGAGATCTTGTATGACTCACCGACCTAAGGACTCTAAGTACACGAACACAAGAGGTTTGAAGGGTTAGGGAGGCTAAGGATCTCGACAATACACAAGTAAGTGTAAAGCAACAAGCAAACAAGCGTGCAATGCAAGAGACGAGAATAGAAGAGAGCGTCGGCTAGACTAGCCTTGGCTCACGAGAGATAGAATCAAGAAAGGGAGAAAGAATCTCGCCCAAAGAGGTAGGTTGAGATCTTTAACAAACAATATCAATAAAAAAGATAGCAATCAATCAAGAAAGACATGTTAAACAAGAATAGAAGATATGGTAAGATATGTGAGAGAGGGAGAAGATATTGTTGCCGATTGTGTGAATGGATAAGATGAGAACACTTGCCTTATTTTGGCTTATGTGTCCCCACAAGATCTCTTTTTTTTTTAAGCAGATTCTTTTTTCTTTTTTTTTTTATATTCGGCAACTACCAAAACTTGTGGATTTTATCCTCCAAGAAAGGTAAGAAACAAAGCAACTAAAAGATATTGGTAAATCTCGGTCAATCACAAACAAATCAATGGATTTTATCCTCTTGATTCGGAGATCGAGCAAGACGAAATGGATCTTATCCTCTTTCAACCAACAAGAATACGAAGAACAACAAAATGCACGACGCACACACACATAAGGAAAAATTGAACAAGTTCGACTCTATAGCATGCAAAGACTCGAATAACTTGCGCAAAAACACCACAACATGCAAAGTCGAGTGGGTAAAGGCTATTTTTTGTATTTTTTATGATTTTTTACGAAACAAAAAAGGGAAAAATCCTAGATGAACCATGGTAAAGTGTAACGAGGGTAAAGTGGGACTTACACAATCTAAAGTGAGACTTACGCAATTTGTAGGCAAAAGTTGGTGGGAAAAGGAAAAAATTTCATGCAAACAACGAGTAATGAGGGTAAAGTGAGACTTACCCAATCTGTAGGCTCTAATTCCAATTGATGCGAACCCGTTTCCGAAGGATCTTCAACTTGGACTCGTATTGTGTCTCACGACTGCGGAGGCGATAGTTTTGAGGCTTGAGGCCTAGAATTAAGATGAAATTTAGAGTGTACATATAAGATTTATCGAGTTCAAGGGTGAACACGAAGAAAGAAAGAGAGTTTTGAGAAGAATGACGCCTAGCTGATAGTTTTTGGAGCAATCTCGACAGAGTAAAGTTATCAATCAAACCAAGCGTAAGAAACATAGAGGGGCGTGGCTCCTTATATAGAGGAGGCCATCAAATCCTAGCAAGATAATGGGAGAGGCATCTAGGGAGAAGCTAGCAAGCGGCCCAACGACGCCTAGGCCCATAAAACAACTACTAAAAGTAGAAATACACATAACTAGAAAGTTTTAGGATGGAAATGTACTTAAACTAAGATAGAAAGATAGATGGTCACGGTGATCGTGATGCGAGTGTCACGACATGGTCGTGAAAAGGTTGGTGTGGCGCGACAAGGGCGTCGGTGCGCAACGGGTGTGCGCAAAGCATGTCGTGGCACACTGTGTGCGGTGTGGCATGCCTTGGTGTGCATGAGAACCTCTAGTGCCCACGCCAGGGTGGCCTAGCGTTGGCACGGTCTGAGGCTGAGGCATCCCTGACATGGGCTGGTGGCGTGGTCTCGGGCGTGCCGTGGCAAGTATAACCCGAAACGCCGATGATGGAAAGGCACAAGTCGAGGGCTCGACCGTGGGCACGTGGTGGCTGACAAGGGTCTGTGCCACTATGGAGGTTGTGGTTTAAGCGATGGAACAAGTCCGGGCTCTAGTAATGGGTTCGCCGTAGCGCACAGACAAGGACTCCTCCTCTTGGATTACATCCATGGGCGAGGTCACATCACCAAGGATCACGAGCTGACATTGGCCCCGATTTAGGATATAGACCCCTCCATTGAGACAGAGGTGGATTTTACAGACGAGCTGCTTTAGAAGAACTTACTTGATGACAACACGGAGGATGATCCGTTGCAGATGTTCGAGGATATACCCTTCGATGCACTTACTGGTACTATAGATGATTTGTTGGTGGGCTTTACGTAGATATCTGAGCCCACTTCCTCTATACTACCACCCTCCATGACCCATTTCCCACCTCCCACTTATTCTTGTTCTCCTCCACCGACGGATGCCCCCGCTTCCGACCCTATCACATCCATGGTAGTATCTTTAGGTCCTTAACTTACATCCATTACCCCTCCCATAATTTCAACTCCGATCTTGCTCCACCTTTTAATTGATCTATTGAGCAAAGATCTAGGCACATAGGAGTAGTAAAACGAGCTCATCAAAGCTTCTAAAGAAGCACCGATTGGTCCTTCTCAAAGCTTGAAGAGAATGAGGGGAAAGAAGGTGATCGGAGAGGATGATGAAGTCGTGGACGTTGATCCTGCAAGGTCAATGAAGTTGCCTTGCATCTTGTTGCTTCTGACTCTAGGATCAAGGCTTGAAAAGAAAGTGATTGCTACTATCATCTATGTTCTAGAAGAACCAGAGGAAGAAATTGTTCCTGTTTCAATAAAGGGAATAGAGGGTAGGAATTTGGTTGCTTCAGTGTTGGTGGGGTAGCAAGAAATCAAGGATAATGGTCTTGAAGAATTCTAGAATCTTTTAGTGGTACAAGGGTGGGAAAATCTGAGGACTACTAAGGTAAAAGTTGATCTAGAGCTAGATCGTTCTTTCTATGCAACCTTTTCTCTTGCTAGGGCTATGTCTGTGTTGGTGGGAACAACACATGTTTCAAAACCTTTATCTTTCTCTAGCGATGAGATGACATTCCTGCTAGGTGTTCCCTGTAGCACCCCCTTTTTATCGAAGGGAGGCTACTGCTAATGGTGTCGGAATGTGAATCCCAACACCACCGAAGGTGTATAGATACAAACAAACCATAACTTAATAATGTGGAATATATATATAAGGTGTGGAAGTCTAACACAAAAGTTGAGTAACTCAAACGGTTACAAAGTTGCAATGGGAAGGGTCCTACAAGTCGGAACCTCGACCCCGTAAAATTATTCTAAACTTCTTCCAAGTCAACCACCTTTGATCCAGTTTCTCCTCAAGCTTGTTCCTTGTGGTCCTCGACGTAGAATTCCATTCCTGATGTGTCGCGGCGACCATGCAAGAAATACAAACGGTTAGTTAGTCTTGTGATAGACTAAGCAAATGGGGCTTTGAAAGGTGGTTCGGTTTAAGGAAGGGACGAGTTGGGATGTCGGGTATCGAATGAAAGTCAGTCCCATCCTTGGACATCCGACCTCCTAGGAAAACTATGATTTGAAGAAACGGAATGAGAACGTCACCCAAGGTTGAGCCTCAGTTTCGAAAGAAAGGTTTACTTATGTTAGGAACTTGGGTTTCACACATTTAGTCAAGTGGATGATTAAATCCCTCGTTGATCACATTTCCCTCTACCAACCTCACCGCATATGTGTTGTGCGAATTCAGATTGGAGCCAGAGATTTACGGAATTCGAGATTAAGGATGACATTCCCTCTTGTACTAGCCTTTCTATCATTTTAATTGTCGCCAACGGGCGCCTATTTAATCTCTACAAGTTTTAAGGATCATAACAATGTTCCACTTGGAATTAATCATACTTTTTAAGTAAGAAGAGTGTGGGTTACGACCCCACGGAATTTCACAATGGTTGGGTTGCAAGCCCATACTAACAAGATCTACGTGCCATCACCCCTCATCGATCGAGCGGGTATTGACCATGGTCTTACAGGTAGAGCATTGGCTCAAGATTAATGTCGAATGAATCAATGCGTATAACATAAAGTACGCAAACACATGCCTACTAATCTAGGCACACATATCATAAAGTGATAGCGGTGAAATGGTCGTGCAAATCACGGCTATGCAAAAGAATCCAAACTAACTAAGAACCGTAGTCTTTAGAAAGTTCGGGTCGAATCCACAGGGAGACAGATTTATCGTTTTGTATGAGTTTTGTGTAAAACAAGTAACTAAGGGGTTTTTGTATTGTAACTAAGAATGCAAAACTAACAAATTAACAAGTTTGTGAATAACAACATTTAGGAAGATAGCTTAGGCAAACAAATATCCACAATCGAATGACAAGTTGATCATTGATTTCACCTCAATATCACATGCAATGGATTTTCCAAATCCTTTTCAATTCTAACTAACAACACAACTAGATACTCTTAGTTCTAACTAACTAAACAACCATGAAACCATCAATGATTCAATTTAATATCAGCAGTAAGGATATGAATATAATAGGATACAATTCTAGCATAAAACAACCACCTTATATCCTAGAATGTTAATCAAATCTCTTCTGCATAAGACAAGCACAACCAGATACTAGTACGATGCAGTTGCTACTTTGAACTAGAGATGCTCAACCAGTAACACTCTAGATCTAGCAATAGATCAATAACAACAAACCCTAGTTGATCAGGCTAGAAACTGTTGAAATAAATCATAGAAAATCAAGCAAGAGAGAAGATTAAACCCAAGCAATAGATAAGGAATTAGAAATCTCACAACCTTAATCAAAACGATGCTTCAATTGTCTAACTAAGCAAAGATTCTTAGTTATCAGTAGAAAATATGAAAACTTAAAATGAGGAGTAGGAGAATGAGAATTAGATGAGAGGTACAACTCTCTAAAACCTAATATAAAAAACTAGGTCTCCAAAAGTATATCAAAAAATACATAAGTCGGAATAAAGCTGATATAACTAAGACCAATCAGAATCGAACACGTGGTGAATAAGAGATCTCGTGATGTCTGAGGCGGCGGGTGCTGCCAACAACTCGGTTCAGAATTCAGCTGACATTTCGGGGGCTGTTTTGACTCACTTCGAGTTGGAATTTGGACTCGGAGTAAAAACATGAATTATAGCTCTTTGAATTAGCTTTCCAATGATATCAAATTGAACTTCATCATACGACTATAGCTCCCGAAAAAACCCTTACAAGACAGAGGGGTCGAACCAACAACTCCAATGGATGGCCCGAATTCAAGTGTTTTTTCCCCGGTTTCCATTACTTTCACACTTGTTCACTTTAAGACCTGTAAAACAACATAGAACAAGTGCAAAAACCCAAAACTCCTATACACTCTAAGACACTAAAAAAATAACTTAAACTACCTAAAAACAAGCAAACGAAACGGAAACATGCATCCTAAACACTACCTATATGCAAGCTATCATAAGGCAACGACTGTGCAATCCATCTAGCATAACCTAAGTACAACTAGGAATAGCATGTCATTAAATTTAGAACAACATAATTCCTAGATTCATTTTATTTCATACAAGAGTTCCCAACATAGTCATAAAACAATTTAAAGCACATGAAAAAATATAACAAGATATGTAACATGATTGATAAAACAAGTGATGCATAAAGGAGTTTAAATTCGTCGATAACCGTTGTGGTCCTAAGCCGGTAAGCACTGATGAGTCTGAAGAGATGCAAGTTGACTATGAAAGAGATCGTAGATCGCCTAGAGGTCGATGAAGGGGCAAGCGAGACGAGTCACCCCCGCATAAGAGGTCCCGAACCATGGATCGTCCTCAATTCAACGACTCGACCTCGGACGACTCGGAAAGTATCGACAGCCCTGGTGGTGGTCGCAGCCGGAGCAATCATCGCGAGAATCTACGCGATCGTGACATAGATCGCTATGCCCCGTCCGAAAGACCCGAGTCAGCTCACGGCCAGGGTAGTAAGAAGAAGAGACGACGTAATCGACGTCGAAGAGAAAGCAACAAAAGGCGTGAGGCAAAAGATCGAGCCCTAAGGTGCACTGAGAGGAGGTTGCTTGATCTTTTAAGAGCGCAAGGTGGAACCTTGCAATCGGCTCAAGATCAAGACGACTACAAGCTGACTATGGTGACATCGACACCATTCCATAGAAGCATCCAACACGCTAAGCCTCCGGCAAAGTTCTTTCCACCATCATTCACTTTCTATGATGGGCATTCAGACCCTGTAAACCACATAGTCACCTTCTCTCACAAGATGGCATTATGGGTTTCTGAGGATGCTACAATGTGCAAAATGTTCCCGGGTAGCCTTGACAAGGGTTCATTAAAGTGGTTCCAAAGTTTGAAACCAAGATCAATCCGGTCATGGGATTAACTTGCCACTGAATTTGTGAGGCACTAAATAGCCTACAGTCGAGATGCGGTGTCTTTAGACACACTCTTCAGCCTTAGAAAAGATAGAGGTAAAAGCTTGCGCCACTTCGCCATTCGTTTCATGGAGTGCTATGCCAAGATCGATGGGTATGAAGATCGCAACTACCGCGTTTAAGAGGGCAATCCCATTTGAGAGCAAGCTAAGAGAATACTTGACACTTTGTCTTCCTTTCACCATTTCTGAACTTCAAGAGCGCATCACCAATATGTGCGCTTGGAAGAGGCTAACTACGAAACAAAAGGGAAATCGCCCTCTCCACCTCGAAAGTCACACCGCCCTTCAAACGGGAACTTTAGGCGGAAGACTCCCTTGTCAGGAGAGCAAACCAGAGCGGTCTACACAACCTTCAACATCCTGATCTACAAGATTCTATTGCGCATCAAGCATGAGAGCTACTTCCGCTATCCCATGCAGGGTGTGTGCCCCGAAGACAAACATATTTCATGTACCATAGAATACGATGGAACATGACCGAGGTTAATGAAACTATAGGATCGTTAGTACTCAAGCGAGTCGGAGACTCCTGTGAAGTCATCGACTTTGAGTAATACAACAGCGGAATAAACAAACATGAAAGATATTACCAAACTATAAATGACAAGTGGTGTATAGTGGAAACTCTTCGTAAACCAACTAGTTTACTTAGAGAAAAACCACTCCCTTCCAAGCTTCTCACTTGGTCGGATTTCAAGAGTCCTTAGACTCACTCTATTGATTTCTTGAGTGTTACAAAGATCTCCCGTGTACAAGAATGAATCCCACACCCTTGATCCATGCTCTACCTTTGCACTCACACTCTCAATCTCACGCTATGCGTAAGAACGCTCGACCACACTACTTGCACGAATCTCACGCACAAGTTCACTATTTCTTTTTCACAAGAATACAAGCTATGCTCAAAAGTCTTGCTTTCTATCCTAAACACTGAGGTATTTAAGCTAGGGTAAGAGATATCTCGTGTGTATCAATTCCCATTCGATTAGGGAAGTGACACACACTCAATCTTTACAAATCTTTCCTAATATAACATGCACGCACACACAAAATATTCTAGAAGAATCAAAGCATCTTCTTCTGATTTTAGCATTCTTTTGTGATGATCTTCTCCATAAATAAACGCCCCAACTGTCTGCAAATAAACGTGCACAATCTGAGCGTTCCTTCCTTAAATAGTTTTCCTGCAAGCTGGTCATGTTACTGGCTTTGTCGAGTCGCTGACTTGACGTGCAACTTCGAAGTCACTAACTTTTTGGAACCATCAAAACTCAAATCTTCTAACAAATTCCCCCTTTTTGATGGTGACAAACAACCTATCTTGATAAGATCCTTAAAGCAAACAAGATACATCATACCATAAAGAGCAAACCCAAAAATCATAAAAAGTTCCACCTAAGCTTAATATCCACATGGTTTCAGTTTTTAGATCCCTCCCTTTAAATCTATTCCCCTGGTTAATTCCCCCTTTTGGCATCATAAAAAAGATTGCTAAAACAAGAAAAGAAATCAAAGGCAATATATGAAAACTTAAAACATAATATCAAAACAAGCATAGATAGTCATCCACCAAAGCATAGAAAAGTACGGTGCAAACACAAAACAATCCAGAATATTCAATACAACCAAATCAAACTAAGCAAAGAAGTCTTTTAAACGAGGAGGATAATGCGATAAGGATAGAAGAGAGGGGTAGAGAGAGTCATGAAAGTGCAGCAGTCACTCACATCAGGCTCCAAAGTCATTGAACCTGTCCTGGACTGAACTGATCTTTGTAAGCACAGTGTCGCACGTGTTCGGATGCTTCTCAATCAGCCCCTTGAGAATCATATTCTGCTCCTTAATTTCTTTCAATTCACCGGCCACTTGAGCAGATTGGATTCCCTCTTCCTGTTGATCCTTGTCATTGACCTCAGTAGTTTTTGACACCCGCTTGCCATCGACCAGACTCCAGCCAAATTTCCTTAGCATCTCCTTGTTCATAAATCTAGAGTTGATGAATTCACCACCATTCTCGTAAACCTTGTGCTCAAACATCAGCATGTATATGAGATTGCCATAGGGAAGGGCATGTTTCAAAGTCTCAATCACATGCTTCATGTGAAGCATCATCAACCTGGGCATATTTACTTTTTTGCCCTTGAGTACCTTGTCCATGAGCAGCAAGTCTTGAATGTATGCAACATTCCTTTTAAGCTCTCATAGCAGCAAGTTACTGGTCAAATAGTTAAATAGGACCTTCTTCTCAATTCCCATTTTGTTGACTAGGTAGGGACAGGTGAATTTATCATCACTGTCAGTAATAGTCTTGATGATGTCACGATCATTGACTCCCTCAGGCCACGAACCTCTGTAATATTCAGAAAAACCTACATGAGGAAGTTCCAAAAGGTCACTGACATCTTTGCTGGTAAACGAGTACTTCTTCTTTCCAACTGTATATCTACCCAGGGTCATGTTCCCAATATCCTCTATCTCCAAGGACTCAAAAAACATCTTAATCATCCTAGGGTTATAATCACACTCTCCTTGCATCAGATTGTCCCACCCTTGTTCTTTAAGCCAGTTATTGACCTTAGTTAGCTTGTACTCAACCAAGAAATTCTCTTCCCACAACAGATCCTTGGTAAAATCCCTAGAGGACATATCCACCACAACAACAATCTTTTTCTTTTTACCCGTGCTAGCCCCAGACTTAGGTGGTGACCTCCCTCTTTTCTTCCTTGTGACTTTCTCGGAAAGAGAAGAGTCACCGCCTTCAAACTCAATATCAGGGGTTGCCAACCCCTTAGCCTTTTTAGCTTTAAGTGCCATAGCCGTAGCTCTAGCAATGGCTTGTCTAGTCTTAGGGCAGAGGGAGAGAGGGCGAGTGGGGGCTGTAGCCCCATCGGCGGCCGAAGGAGTAGGGATATTTAAAGAGCAGCCTTGGTGTTGAGGCGAGTGCGGGGCAGGGCCGCATAGAAGAAGTAACGCGGGAGCCGAACGTTGGGGCATGGGCGACTGGACGGAGTTTGGAGTTCAGTGGCGCCGACGGTTGCATAGATCGAAGTCGGGAGTTCGATCGAATTGACGACAGATATCAATTTGGCCATTTAGGGAAGAAGTTTTTTATTTTTAATTGTGTGTGAGTAATTGTTAATTAGGCTTGTAAGTTGTTTTAGGCTTTTTATAATAAAATGAATTGGGCCTTTTATAATATAGTGAGTTAAGCTTTTTAATTTTTTTTAAACAAACTAATCAGCTAGGTCAAATACTAGCCTAATGTCTTAAACCTTCAATCGAATTTCCGATTTTCAATTGGGCATTGGTAGACTGTTGACGAACAAGTCGTATATGTCAATTATCACCTAGAAAAGAAACAAATATAGCTTGATTTGTATTTTCTATGTTAAACTACCTTAGAATTTACATTTTTGTATTTTATTATTTCAATATATCTTAAATACATGTCGGTGTGTAAGGTCAACCGCACCCCCCGACAAACTTTCCTGGCTCCGCTACTGCTTACACGAGTACATTGAGAAAGATGAACCAAAGGACAAGGGGGAGCCGGGAAAGAAGCAAATTGAGGTCATCCAAACAATTTCGGCAACGTACAAGAATCAGGATGTTGAAGCTAGGAGAAATTTTCGAAAATCGTGTCAGGAGCTAGATGTGATGCGGGTTCAGCAAACTGAACCACGACCGCAATTACCACCTGTAGTTGATGGTTTGGTCTTTCGGGACAAGGACCTTGCGTCAGTCCAAATCCCACACAAGGACCCCTTAATCCTCACAATCGAGCTTGATCGCTTTAAGGTGTGTCGGGCACTAGTGGATCTGGGGAGTTCGATTGATATCATGTATTATGATGTCTTTAGGCTCCTAGGGAAGAAAAATGAAGACTTGATTTCGGTCAAGATGTAACTCACCGGACTTGGAGGATACCCGACGTTCCCGCTTGGAATGTACAAGACTCAAGTCTGTTTGGCAAAGAAGGAAATGGCAGTCGAGTTCATATTCGTTGACGTGTCTGCCCCATACAACTTGATCTTGGGTTGGCCATGGATTCATCATGGGATGGGAGCGGTACCATCGACCCTCCATCAAATGATCTAGTTTAGAGATGAAGACGCCACAGTCCGGGTTTGGGATAATCAGCTGGAAGCTCGCATGTGCTCTAAGGGAAATCACCCTAAGACAGATTTTCTACTGAGTATTGAAGATTAGCTGAGAAGTGAAGGCTAGGAGCGTAACCGCGATTGCGAGTTCGATAGAGGCGTCCACGGGTCTGGTCCAGAGAGCTTTGCTCCTTTTTTGAGGCAAAACTGCGACCTCGAATCTATAGACCGCACACTTTTTCCCACTTGTTTTGATGAGACCCTTAGATTTTTGTTTTCCATTCATTAGTTTTGTCCTTAAGATCATGTCATTAATGTTTATTTTTTTTTTTAAATCAATTTTTGCATTAATTTGAGTCTTGCATAAAAAACACAATGTTAATTCATCGCATTAATGGACTTTTACTGTTTTACATATGTGCGTATGTAGAGGAGCAAAGGATCTCATGATATTCGCTCATGGATGTACGAATATACAAACACACACGCAAGGGGAACCCGACGACTAATCCGCATGGCCTCTTCGAAATGTCCTAGAGTACTTACGTCTTAGTTGCGTTCTAACGTAACTAACACCTAAGTGGGGATTTTGTGAGTGGGTATTTTTATTATCCGACATAAAGGTATTTTTATTTATTATGCTTCTTTTAATTATATATTTTTGTATAAAATTAAATATGGTGGTTATTCGTTATGATGTAGGATTCTATCTTAGTCGAAAGATAGAATTTAAGCATGGATTGGGAAACAAGAAATCGCTTGTTGGGCTCAGTGCATGATCGACCGACCCTAGAGGATACATTTTCAATCTCCTCTCTCCCTCACCTCCATTATAAATACATGTATTCTCCATGTGTGATGAGCACCTTATATTCGCTGAGCTCGCTAGCAAGTCTTATCATTTACGTCGACATTAGATCGACAAAATGCTCTTTTGACTTGTGTCCATTGTTTTGCATGTTCTAGGTTGAAGAGGAGCTTGGAACGGAATGTGAAGAAGGGAGTAAAGAAGAGTATTCAATTAGTGCATTAATTAAAAACGAATTTTGTGCACTAAGAATTTTTTTTATTGGTAAGCTTTAGGGTAGCTCATGTACTACTTGGACTAGGCTAGATGATACATTAATTATATATTTTTATTAATGTATTTTTATAAATTAGAGTTTATCTCTCTTCTTGGGTTTTCTTTACGGTTCTTTCCCAGGACGCGTTTGTTGAACCGTTAGGGTTAGGGGTAGGGCTAGTATTTTCTTATATATACTCATGCATTGTGTTTTATGGAGGCAATGAATGAGAAATCAGAAAATTAATTAGTTTAGCCTAATTCTTCCCTACCCAGTCTTCACTCTTTATCCCCGGCTTTGGTCATTCACATCCAAAGTGCATCTGCACTATTATCCTTCTTCCCTTCATCGGTTACTTTGTCTATTGAATCCGATACGAGATCTATAAGGTTTCGTATCAATTGGTGCTTTCATTTTCTTGAACTCTACCATCACCATGTCAGTAGATCCAAGCAATATTTGGGAACTTCACCAAAATACGGCGTTCAAGATCCGTAATATTGATATGGAATATGAGGTTCGTCGTCGTAAGATAGATATGGAATATGAGGATCGTCTTCGTCGGATACATCAACTTTTTTCTAGATTGGAACTCAATCTCAAAGCTACGAAGGCGACGCCGCAGAATCCTACCCCAACGACCTGCGATGCCACGTCCGCGCCCGTTGTTTGCACGGCTCCCACGCCCGCACCCGCGGCCAGCCCTCCGGCACCCGCGGCCAGCCTCCCGACACCCGTGGCCAACGTACCCGCACCCGCGACTCTTTCCATCACGATCGTCGTTGCACCGCCTCGCCAAGACCCGCTTCCAAAAATTAGGGTTGTGATATTCGCCTTTTTAGTTGTGTTTTTAGGGAGTGTTTTTGTGTCTTTGAGTCTTTTTCTTTTAGTTTTGTGTTTTGTTTTGAGTCTTTCGTGTAGGTTATCATATTTCCTTAAGATATGGAGTCTACATAAGCTTTGGTGGTGTTTTTATACGATTTGAAGCAGTTTTGGAGCATATCTTGAAGAAAGGAGGAAAGCACTTGAAGATAGCACTCAAGAATGAAGTGAAAGTCGAAGAAAAGCACTCCAATAAAGTTATTTAAGATGAAGTTTGAGCTTGGAAAGAGGTAGAGAAACTCGTTACAAAGACATAGGAAAAAGAATCGAGTCAAACGGAGTTATAACGAATCCGCTACGCAAGTTTTACTCAAAGATGTTTTCAATGCTGATGAGGGTCGATATCGACCTGGCTAGGTCGATATCGAGGTGCGGAATGAGCAAAAATTCGAGAATTCAGCATGAAGATCTACCGACCCTGACGGGGTTAATACTGAGAGTCCCGTGTCGGTAGAAGACATTAGAGTCATCGCAATTAATGTATTTTTGACCCTTTTTGATTAGTTTCCTTTTTTGTTATTTAGATAGATAGAAGGGATATATCTTTTATTAGATTTATTTCCTTGTAGAAGGAATATGTCTTTTAAAGATTTATTTCCTTATAGATAGCTTCTAGATAGATTAGGTCTTTCTGTATAAATACTCTTGTTCTAGCTTTAGTTCAAGGAGGCCACAATTAACCTAGTTTTAGGGTAGAGAGAGAGGAGGGGCGTGTGGGAGAGAGGGATGAATTTTCGGGATTTCTTGGAAGACAAGTTTCGTTGTGGATTCGGTTGTAAGCTTTTCCTTTCTCTTTAATTTAATTTGGATGTTTTTAATTACGAATTGTGAGTAGTTTTCTCTCTCTAAGGTTGGGGTTAAACCCAACAATGGTTGTGCATGCTTGTTTGTGATCACGATTTGATTGTTTTTATTGCATGAATCTATTCTCTTGTTCTTAATCCTTGAAACGAAAGTTGAAGGGAATTTCTCATTCATAGTTGAAGCGAAAGCGGAAACTTTGAATCAGAATAGTCAATTTAGGGTTTTGAAGCAAAAGCGGATCAATCCTAGTTGAAGTAGAAGAGATTAGATAGTAAGTTTATTAATTTAGCGAAAGTTGGTTGATTTACTTGCTTAAAGTTAACGAAAGTTAGCGCCTTTACGTGATAAAAGCATGATCTATGTGTTTCATTAACGTTCGGCATGCATAATTGTTGTTGTGGGGATACCCTAAACCTTAGATTTCTCTTTCTCTTGATAAAAACCCTTACTTTGTTGATTACTTGCGCTCCAAGTAACAAAACTTAGTACTGACATTCTCCCTGCGGACGAACCTGACTCTGCTATACACAGCGGGGTCTTGACTACAAATTTATTTGTTGTCGGGAAACCCTCTCAACAAATTGGCGCCGTTGCCAGGGAGATTTCAATAGTGCCAAGTTTTGTTCTTTTTAGAATTTTTCGGGACTCAGCCGAGTCAGTAACAACCCCCTAGGGTCGGTACCAACCATGTCGACAGAGCTTAGCTTTTTCTTCTAGTTTTTATTTTTCGGGATCATTGTAGGCTCGATATTGACCCTCTAGGCCTCGGTATCGACCCTCTTTGAGAACCCATTTTGCTTTTGATTTCTTTTCTGTTTTTGTTTTTATTTACAGTATATTCCAACTGAAGGACGCGGAGTTGTCTCTAATTCAATAGTTGACCCTGAACCCGAGCGATCCTTCCACCGCCGATTAAGAGAACGCAAGGCAATGGCTACACCTGACGAGATGGCTCAACAGATGGCCGCACTTCGAGCTCAGATGGAGGCAATGCAGAGAGAAAGAGACAATGCGGTTGCTGAGTTTGAACGTTCACGTGAAACCCTCTCAACAGGTTGCGGCCCTGGTTGCGTATTCGGTTGGGTGGAGACGCAATACGCCTAAGACTGAGCGTCTTTTTGCTGTTTCGATTTGTGATTTTGGCGGCTACTTTGCATCGATCGAATCATTTGTGTTCGACCCTGGAGGACCTCATTGACGCTTCTGCAGCCTCCTCTTGATTTCCGCCTCGAGGACGAGTCGATTCTCACCGGGGGAGTATTGATACGTTAATTATATATTTTTATTAATGTATTTTTTATAAATTAGAGTTTAACTCTCTTCTCGGGTTTTCTTTACGGTTCTTTCCCGGGGCGCGTTTGTTGAACCGTTAGGGTTAGGGTTAGGGTTAGGGTTAGGATTTTCTTATATATACTCATGTATTGTGTTCTATGGAGGCAATGAATGAGAAATCAGAAAATTAATTAGTTTAGCCTAATTCTTCCCTACCCAGTCTTCACTCTTTATCCCCGGCTTTGGTCATTCACATCCGAAGTGCATCTGCACTATTATCCTTCTTCTCTTCATCGATTACTTTGTCTATTGAATCCGATACGAGATCTATAAGGTTTCGTATCACTAGAACACCCGTAAACGGGTGAGAACTGGTTTACTAACTAATTCTAAGTTTTGCAGGTTCTAGGTTGAAGAGGAGCTTGGAACGGAAGGTGAAGAAGGGAGTAAAGAAGAGTATTCAATCAATGCATTAAAGACGAATTTGTGTACACTAAGATTTTTTTTTTGATCTGGTAATTAAGATTTAGGGTAGCTCATGTGTTACTTGGACTAGCCTAGAGTACCCGTAAACGGGTGAGAACTTGAGACCTCTTACACATATGCAAGAAACCCAACCGTTGAACCATGCGCACATGCGTTGTGCACTAACAATCTTTTAACGGGTTATGGAAAATTCCAACTTAGAAATATCAAACTTGAAGTAATGTAAACTTTTTAGTTTAAAGCCTTGTGAAACACGTTTGACCATAGAATTTTTTTGGGTTGTAGTTAAGCATATAACTTAAAACATTTACTCTAGAAAAATTGGAAAATATCTTATTTATTCAATGAACTTTTTTTTTTTGGTAAAATTTATTCAATGACCTTGAAGGCCGACTTAGTCCACCAATTCAGAGAGTTGTGTACATGTATGCATACGCACTTAACTGTTTTAGAGTTGCAACTTGCAAATGTGCCAAACAGGAAATACCGTAAAGTTTGACTAATTTACGCGTACAAATTTTGGAATGCAAATGTCATTTTTACGTTTTTAGTTAATTAGTGTGATTTCCATTTCGGGAAATTGGGGTTATCTTGTCCACGCGCTTGTCTTTGTCCACGTGCGTCAACAATGACTAATCTTTCTTGGCTGGCCCCGTCGTTGACACTGCTTCACTTTGGGGATGATATGACGCACACTATTACGTCACACTCACATTTATTATTGGAACAAATTCCAGAAGAAAATTCCAAGCTGGTTTTGCAATTGCTATTCCTGGTCAGTGATCGCAGGAGCTGATGAATGATGATAGCTGTGAATCACTTAATTTGGTTTTCCGCATCTGGAATATCGATCAAATTCGGGTGTGTTAGAACCTTTTTTTTTAGGTAGAAACGGGTGTGGTAGAACTAGACCGGAACAAAGTCGAATTAAACTGTCTATTTCGTACCGCCCGTTCGAAAAATGGACGAACTTGGACAAGATTTCTAACCCGAAAGGGTAAATAAGTCCGGCCCGCTCAAATTTATGGACGGGACACGGACAATATTTTTGATCGAATATCCCCGATAACCCGCCCGAATACCCAAATATATTAAATATTTATAAATAAAGACATGTTTGTAAAGAATGACTTGAGGCCATTGATTGTAGAATTAGTACAAAAGAGAGTTAGTTATTATAATTCTTTCACCTCGTCACCTAAAAAGCTAGCATAAATATGATCTTAATTTCAAGTAATGTTAGACAATGTAATTATAATATTATGATTTTCTAGTTTTTTAAAGGAAATGAACAAATAATTATTTATGAATTAATGTCCGGGTCCTGACGGGCTACCCGGGTCCGGATGTCCGGGCGGACTTGGACATCCTTGACAGCCCGCATCACCCGCTTGACCCGAACCAGCTCGGACAAATGGGCATAATTTTTGTTCAAAGAACGCCCGGATTCGGCCCGACCCCGAGTTTGTACAGGTCTAGTTAGAACTATATACACAATAAATTAACAATAAGAAAAACGATTTTCTAACCTATGTCCTATAGGTTAAGAGCCTTAAAATGGAAGTATTTTGTTGAGTTTTATTAGATTTGGTTTAAATAATTTTTTCAACAGGGTTTATTAATTTACTTTTAGGGTTTTAGTTTCTAAAAATAGAATGCTTAACCTATGCCTTTAGAGCATAGGATAGAAAAACCGTAAGAAAAATATTTTCTAGTCAATTTTTCAAAATAACTGCTTTTTAGTCAACTTTACTAACTTTATTTATAGATTCGAACTTATAAACGCAATTACGCGAACAATCCTTCTTAGACATATACAATTCCTAGTACTCTCTTGTTCCTAAGCGTCATACGACCTTTATGAACTTAGCCTAGCGAACTCATCCCACAAACTTAACTTGTACACAATTTGTCAAACTTCCTCGTGTTCTTCTCTTCCTTGATAGCACAAAGCTCTCAAAAATACCCTCAATTAATGTGATCAACATTATTTTTAACCAATACATACACCTTATATTTATACTCATGTCTTAGAATAAGATTTATATCCATAAATATAAGATAAGATATATTACATAGATTTTATTCTATCAAACAACGTTTCCTAAAATAAAATCTTTCGAAACTTCCTTATACTTTGACCGCCCTTAAGTTCATTGCGCCTCAAGTATAACCCTTCAACTGCCTTAGAAAACCTAGAAGAATACTCGCACGTCTCCCTTGATTTGCCGCCTTCCATAAGTAGAAACCTATGTCTTTGCGTTGTTCTCCTAGGACCAACAAACACATATTCTTGCTTCCTTTGTTTTCTTAGTTCCTTAAGGTCTAGCGATTGATCCTACCATCCTTCTTTCTAGTCTTTCATACTTGAAATATCTTCAAGTACAAACCATAAACTCCATAAGGTTTTTCATCATCAAAACCTAAAGGATCAATCAGTTTTCTATAGACCTGTACATGGGCGGGTTCGGGCCGGGCCAAAAAAAAAATAATTGTCCACATCAACGGGTCGGGCCAAGCCCGGCCCGATAATTCGGGCCTATTGTTTTGTCCATACCCGCCCACAAACACGGGTCGGGCTGTCCATGGGCTAGCCCGGCCCGCCATATAAATTATATATAATATATTAATATTATTATATAATATAAATTATATATAAATTAATGATATAATATATTAATAAATTATATATATAATATATATGGACCGGGTCGGGCCGGGTATACGGGTTTTTTTCGTTGTCCAAGCCCGGTCCCATATTTGACGGGCCGGGCCGGGCCTTTCGGGCCAATGTCAATGCCTAAGCCCGTGTTTTAAGCGGGTCGGGCGGGCCGGGTCGGGCGGGTTGGCCCGGATTTGTACAGGTCTAGTTTTCTAACATGGAACAAGTTGTACAAACTGTAAATTAGACCAGTTTAAACACGAGCTAGGGCCGGGCTTAGTCCCATGCTTTGGCCCACGTGTTTGAAGCAGGATGGGCCTAACACCTTCTTCATGCCCTACCACCAAATTGGGTCACCCTTTTCTTTAGGATAAAATTAAGAAAACCGCTGTTATCTTAGGACGTTTGTAAGAAACCACCCCTTATGTCATTTTTTTTACATAAAATCATTCTTTATCTTGGAGTGTTTGTAAAAAACCATCCTTTATTGCAGTTTTTACAAAAAACACCCCTTTTGTCTATTCTGTTTTCACTTAACCACCCCCATCTCGTTTTTCATTCATTATACTGTCAAATTAGAGTTAAAATACATACTTGTCCCTAGGTTAAATTACCAAATTAATAGACTCCAATAATTACCCTTGCTTGACTGTTGTTGTTGCTACTCGAGAGAGATGAATGAGAATGGATAAACACCCTCAAGCCAACCGTTCCTTTCTCGACCCTCTCTTCATTGAAAACAAAATAGAAATAAGAGGTAGTTTTTTGCATATACTCCAAGATAAAGTGGGGTTTTCTGTAAAAAGTGACATAAAGGATGTTTTTTTGTAAACACTCGAAAATAAGAGATGATTTTCTATTATTTTTGTTTCAATTAAGCTAAAACTTTGATTTTTTTCATTAAAATGGACAAAAATTGGTTATTATTAATATTATTAGGCTATGAGACAAACTTTGTACAAATTAAAAGGGTATTAAGTGGAATAATTTTTTTCGGGACATCAACAGGAAAAGACAACAACTCGGATACAAAAAAATCCTTATTTTTGTTTTTATGTATATATTATGTGCAGTATATTGTAATATTTTTAGGGTAAAATCTAATTATAAAACAAAGGTTTATAATCCTTACTACTATAAAAGCAAACACAGCTTTAAAATCCGAGCGTTGATTTTTATAAAATCCCCTTGTTATTATCGTGCGGCTGTTATTAATTCATTATTCATTATTTCTCAATAATAATTTTGATATTTTAATGTTCCTTGAAATTCGTGTCGTATTGCTTAGCTCTTAAGTAATCTCGGGATATATATTCTTGGAAAAGCGTGATCGACTTATGTGATATTTGGATGTGAACGGGTAATTTAGACATGTCTCGAAAAACGTGTCGACGTAACTTCGCTCGTAAGCAAGCTCGGATAAGTTCGTATACGTAATAAAACAAGTTTTAAGACATTGGATTGCGTGAAGTCAAGTAAATTAATACCAAAAAAACCATGCCTCCTTACTACTATAAAAGCAAACACATCTTTAAAATCCGAGCGTTGATTTTTATAAAATCCCCTTGTTACTATCGTGCGGCTGTTATTAATTCATTATTCATTATTTCTCAATAATAATTTTGATATTTTAATGTTCCTTGAAATTCGTGTCGTATTGCTTAGCTCTTAAGTAATCTCGGGATATATATTCTTGGAAAAGCGTGATCGACTTATGTGATATTTGGATGTGAACGGGTAATTTAGACATGTCTCGAAAAACGTGTCGACGTAACTTCGCTCGTAAGCAAGCTCGGATAAGTTTGTTTCTTAGTTGTGAAGAAAGCTCGTATACGTAATAAAACAAGTTTTAAGACATTGGATTGCGTGAAGTCAAGTAAATTAATACCAAAAAAACCATGCCTCTTTAAATAAATTTACGGAAATGCCATTTCCATATTCCTTTTCCAAAAAAAACATGCCCCTTTAAATAAATTTACTAAAATACAATTTCCATATCTCTACACTAATGAAGTCTCCGTCTTATAATCGCCGCGCAACGCGCGGCCTAATTGCTAGTCATACAAACGCATACAATATTACTTTTTTTGCTTAATATTAATACATTTTTTATTAAAAAAAATCTTATTACTCAAACTTGCCCATGAGGTCTGTATAGGTATGGATCTAGAAAGGGAAAAAGGACTGGACTAGCCCAACCCAGTCCATTACTATGGGCCAAACTCTACCCCCCTTGATTTTCAGCAAAAATGTACAATCAATCGTCTAATATACAAATCCAAATCCAAATTCTCTACTCTCAAATCTACTACACCTTCCATGAGTTTGGTTCAAATGAAACAAACTCTTATCCTGATCATTGAAAAGTGGACTACAAAGTACGAAAAGTGCATTACAAAATACAAAAAGTGCAAATGCGAAAAAGTGCACTCCGAAGTAGGAAAAGTGCACTACGAACTAGAAAAAGTGCATTCGTTTCATTTTTCAGGATAAGAGTTTGTTTCATTTGAACCAAACTCCACCTTTCATATTCCATGACTACAATGATGTATTAGACAGATTCATTTTTAAATCAAAGCAAAAAAATACATTCATTAATAGTAAAATACTAGTGTGTATTCTCATATCTTTTACGAGTTTTATTTAAATAAAATATTAATAATAAAAAATCTAAAATATATCAATCATATAAATACTTAATATAGAAAATTTTGAATAAATATTTAATAATACAAAACTATAAATTTTGTCATATCTTTACCATTTAAAGTAATAATTATTCGAAAATTTCGATTGGTGCCCTCCAACTTAAGTCCATTTCACATGGTACCCATAAAGATTTTAAATTTCGCATGGTAACCCTCACAATTATAATTAATTCACCCATACCCATGATGTGAAGTTCAACCCATTAATGTTAAAATTGGGTTAAAAAATTAAAAAAAATATACACGGAAACTTCTCATCTTCTACGTACTCTTCACCAACGCCATATTTTACTCTCTTTGGCGGTATTTCAGAGAACGACGGTATTGATCGAAAGTTTCCCAATGGTGGACGACAATATTTTCCTTGGTGTTTTGGGACGTCAATGATTTCAGTTAAGGTACAAATTTTATGACTTCTTAAAATTTAGGTATTATACTATAAGGTTTTAGGGTAAAGTTATAGGGCTCTAAAATAGCACTAATCAATCGTTTTGAATATTTCTCTTGATATGCTCACAAATCTGATACAAGATGGCGAAAAAATATAAATGCAAGTTGATGAAACTGAATTCGGAAATTGGATGAAAATTTTTCTAGCAATCGAATGGATGAGTGTTGTTTATATATTTTTACAATAGCAATGGATGAGTGTAAGTTTTCAACTTTATACAATAGAAATAGATTAGTGTTGTGCCAACCTGTTTGCCTAGTTGGATGGAAAATTGGATTTTTGTATACAATACAAATAAATTGGATTTTCATGTGTAGAATTTTTAAAGTTTTCAAGTGGTGTTGTTTCAGTCAATTCTATATTGCAACCACAACAAATAATGAAACAAAGAGAGAGTAGGAAGAAACACATTCTTTAAAAATAATCTAAGAGCATAATTAATGTCAAAATACAAAGATAAGTCCCTCGTAAGTGACATTCCTCACACATATACAGTTTATAGACCTCACAATATGAATATTTCAATGTTTATTACTCAACAGTAAAAAAAAAGATGCAAAGATGAAAATATAAGGATATCATTCTACAATAACTTCAGAAAATTTACCCCCTTCCCCTTTTTCATCATAATCTAGTGTAAATGCTTCCATGGCAATGCAGGTTAAATTTAAAAATGTAAACATCCATATGGCAATGTAGGAAGAAAATTTGCCACTGTGCGCCTTCATATTCTCCCAATTGTTCCACTTGATAAACTGCTCCTGGAACTCATTCAAGCCATCTGAAATCCGACCCGAAAACCCTACCACATAAAGGACATCCAATTCACAATGCGATCAAACACACAAACCACTTGGCAATGTCAATGAGAAGGTCTCCCATTCACAATGTGATTGGCTATATTCCCAATCGATCCCATTTTGTAGCTTTTGAATGAATAAAAACCCCAATAAATCTCACCTAACAAGCTACTTCTAAAATAGAAAGTAAATTCCTTCTCTCAGGCAAAAAATCAAACACTTGGTAGGCAGAACTTCAATAGTTATAATTAGACCAATAGAGAGAAAACATGATAAACCCAAAACAACAAAGTTCAGCATTTGACAGTAAAGAGAGGTCCACCATTTTCCTCTTCATTTAAAACACAAAATTCAGAACAATTTCGGTAAATCAAGATTCATGAATTAAATTTGATTTTAGCATTTTTACCCTAATAGGAACGTATGTAAGCTTTTCAAATCCAGGTATTGAGTACCTATCTCCATAAAGATTAGGATTTTCAATCTCTTTCACACAAAGAAGATTCAGCATGAACGGACAATTCAAAGCTCTTTTGAGTGAACTGAATATCTAACAAAACCCAAAAGGAAAAGAGTATAGAAACCGTAGTAGACGCTCAAGCAATTGGAGGACAAAATCAAGAATTCTGCACAAATCTTAACTCGAAGAATACATTTACGACATATCACGGATCTTGTATACAGAGGTCAAAGAAAAAGCGGAGTTTAATTCCAGCTTTTTGTTTAGCATTAAATGGTTTGGGGTTGTAGACTAACGACATGTCACTTTGCGATATTTGCTAAAACGATAGGGTTATATCGCTAATTTAAAAGCTTTGTAGGTACCATGTGAAACTTACTTAAGTTGGAGGGCACTAGGCGAAATTTCCGATAATTATTTTATTGACATTATGAATTAAATTAATAGGCAAAACTTGATATTTGAAATAATTATATAAAAATAAAAAAATATTTATAAATTAACTATATATGTGGAGTTCAACAAATTAAAATATTCTCAATTATATTCTAACTAATCATAATATTTTAATAGATATGGACCATATGGTTGACATGTTTACATGTGAAGTTAACATTTCAATAAAAAGGATGATAACAATAGGTTTAGATAAATGCCAAATTTTAAAAACATTCATGATCTTAGATAACCTTCTAAATTGATATTCTAAGAATCTCATTTAACTAATTAAAATTTTAAATTCACTTTTCATCATTCAAGAATATATATTATAAGATCTCATTTAACAAATTAAAATTTTAAATTAATCATGCAAGAGGATGATTTTTTTAAATAAAAGTAAATAAAAAATAAAAGAGTAATCAATATTACATATTTTGGGATAATATTACAATTATCATAAATTAAAAAAAATAAAGTATATAAGATGATAAGGTTTTTAAATATATATGTAATCTTTTATTAGAGTAAATAAATTATCTATGTCTTTCAAATATAGCTAATATAGAGATATGTATGAGTAATATTATTATAAGCATTATAAAATAGTTTGGTTCAAATGAAAAAAAAACTCTTATCGTCAAAAATGAAAAGAAATGCACTTTTCCTACTTCGGAGCGCACTTTTTCGCATTTGCACTTTTCGTATTTTTTGTAGTACACTTTTCGGATTGCACTTTTTGTATTTTGTAATGCACTTTTCGTACTTTGTAGTGCACTTTTCATTTTTCAGGATATGAGTTTTTTTTCATTTGAACCAAACTCTTATAAAAATATTATTATAATACATGAATTCTAAATACTAAAAAAATTAAGGGAAAAAAGGTAAATAAAAAAAATGAATATGCCTACGTGACATAGTTACACTACACCATTCTGCAGATTTAGCGACCATATTTTAGAGACCACATAATATGGTCGCTAATTAACGACCATATAGATGCCAATAGTCGCTAATGTGGACGTCAAAACGGGAAAAAAAATAAAACCAAATTAGCGACCACGTGGTTGCTAATGAGGGCGTCCACGTGGTCGCCGACCATATATAGTCGCAATAAATGCGCGGGCAATTTTCCCGCCAGCCATCAGCGACCATGTGGTCGCTATATTTTGCGACCATATGGTCGCGATTTATAGAACCCATATCCGCGACCATTTGGTCGCTAAATGTAGCGAACATGTGGTCTCCAACACTCCAGCGACCATATGGTCGCTACATTTAGCAACCAAATGGTCGCTGACATGGATCAGATGTTTTGGCGGGCAACATCAATTTTGGCGGGTAATTTCCCACGTTTTTGGTGACCACTTGGTTGCTAAAAACAATATTTGGTAAAATTGTCGCCATTTCAGCATATATACCTACATTGTAAAAACTTCACTCTCATTCCGCTACATTCACACAACCTCATACATAGTCGTCTCCCAAAAAATTCACAAAAGAAAGAAGCAATCATTCACAAATCTGAATTGATTCTAGGAAGGAATTCCGTCAATTTTTACCGACAGTTTTATTAAAGGTATGTATTTAAAACTTATTCTCCATATTTCATTCCGTCATTATATTGTTTTAGAGAAATATTGTTGGTAGAAAGTTTTCGTTTATATAATTATAAGAGATTGTGTTATATAATCGTTAAATTCATATAGCATAGCAATTGGTTGAAGAGATTGTTTGTTCTAATATACTGTATGGGGCGACCATATGGGCGCTAATTAGTGACCATATGGTCGCCAAAAAACAGGCTTATATGCACCCGAATTAAATTAATTATAGTCTTATATTGAATTGTAGGAAGGAAAAATGCGTGAATGGATGTATGTGCGTAATATAGATGGTTTTTTGAACAACGAATTTTTAGCTGGTGTTAAGAAATTTATCGACTTCTGCAACCTATGACCCATTCAAATTAAGGTGTCCATGTCGGAGGTGCAAGAATAAGAAACTGATTTCTGTAGATGATGTGCATTATCACCTTGTTAAGAAAGGTTTTAATCCTAACTATTACCATTGGGTTCCGCACGGGGAGACATATGAAATGTTCGCTGCATTGTTGGCCGAGTCTAGACAACATGAAGGCTGTAGCAGTATTGATCCATCACCACCAGTATATGGTGGGAATGATAATCGAATGGAACAAATGGTATATGATGGTTTTAATGCCTGAAGTCATTACACTGCTGAGGATCCCGTGCAGAATGAGGATATAAGGCATGAGCAAGGGGAGCAGTATTATAATGAAGCACCCAATCCCGATGCACAACGTATGTACGACATGCTGTCGGCCACAAATAGGCCGTTGTGGCCGATATCACCCAGTTGGAGGCGGCGACTGAGCTACTTAGCCTAAAGTCTAAGCTAAGGATGACAGAGCGCGGATATGACATGATTTCGGATTTCTGCGGACGCGTTTCTCACCCGGAGATGACATTACCTACCACGTTTTACGACACGAAAAAACTAGTTGTGGGTCTCGGTCTTCCGTACGAGGCCATTGATTGTTGCCCAAACTCTTGCATGATATATTGGGGTGCAGATGCAGAATACGCGAAATGCAAGATATGTGAATATCCTAGATGGAGGCAAGGCAAGTCAAAGCTCATTCCCTATTCTCGTATGTTTTACTTACCACTAACTCCACGTTTGCAGAGGTTGTACGTATCGGTGGTGACTGCCGAACACATGAGATGGCATGCAGAGCACGTACATAATGGGGTGATGAGACATCCATCAGATGCAGAGGCATGGAGGCACTTCAATGCTGTGTGGTCAGATTTAGTAGCAGAAACACGAAATGTGAGACTAGGCTTGTGCACGGATTGTTTCAATCCGTTCGGGGCGTCCGGGCGCCAATACTCATGTTGGCCTGTGATTTTGACAACCTACAACATTCCGACGTCGATATGTATGCGAGAAGAGGTTATGTTTTTGACTTTTATTGATACTGGTCCGAAGAAAAGTTGGATGTCTACTTGCAGCCGTTGATAGCCGAGCTGAAGAATTTGTGGCTTAATGGGGTGTACACATATGATTCTTGGAGGAAGCAAAATTTTGTCTTGCTTGCAGCTGTAATATGGACTATTAGTGACTTCTCGGCATATTCGATGTTGTCAAGTATGTTGTTTTACATATGCTTAATTAATTTGAAACTATTATATATAATCATGCATATATGATTTGTGAAATTTAATGTGTTATACAAAATATATGTTTGTGTAGGCTAATAGGCTGGAACATTTGGGAAATACGCGTGTCCTTATTGCATGGAGGACATCGATGCATTTTATCTAACACATGGACACAAAATGTGTTGGTTCGATTGTCACATGACGTTTACAGAACATGATCATCGCTTCTGAAACAATAAGACCGATTTCAAGAAGGGTAGAAGGGAACGTCGTGGTCCCCCGGTACTCCGTGACGGATACGAGATATTAGACCAGATAAATAATATGGGGTTGATGAAGATAACGTAAGTGGGAGCTGAGGAGAACAATGCCGCGGTCAGTAGAGGCTCGGGTTAGAAGAAGAAAAGCTTTTTCTGGGACCTACCTTACTGGCCCAGTCTGCTGGTAAGACATAATTTAGATGTCATGCACATTGAAAATAATGTCTTTGATAATGTTTTCTTCACCATTCTCGGTGTTCCTGGGAAATCGAAAGACAAATGGTTGGCCAAAAAGGATATAAAGGAATTGTGCAAGCGTCCGGAGTTGGAACCCGACGAGGAGGAAAATAGGTACCCAAAGGCTTGCTATGCACTAGATCGTCATGAAAAACAAGTGATTCTAGAGTGATTGAGATTCGTACAATTCCCGGATGGCTAAGTGTCCAACTTTAACCGCTGGATTGACTTGCACAAGCTTAGACTCTTTGGAATGAAGAGCCATAATTGTCATGTGTTCATGCAAAGGTTGATGCCTGTTGCTTTTTGAGCATTTCTTGATGACAAAGTCTGAGAGCCCATTGCTCAGCTAAGTGCGTTCTTCAGGGACCTGACGTGTTACGAGCTTAAGCTTGAGGTGGTTATGCAATTGCACAAGGAAATACAAATAATTTTGTGCAAGATGGAGCGTATCTTTCCCCCCGTGTTATTTGATTCAATGGAGCACTTGCCTATTCATCTGCCACAGGAAGCTTCACTTTGTGGCCCTGTCAATTATAGATGGATGTATCCATTGTAACACCCCGACAAGTTATAAGGGATTGAGGTGCTCCCCATGTCAACAAGAGCTCTTCCTTTTCTGAGTTCTAGTGAGGACAAATAACTCAGAAGTTAAGCGTGCAAGGGCGAGAGTAGTACCAGGATGGGTGACCTCTTGGGAAGTCCTCGGGTTGGCATGGGATAGCGCTTCTTAGGCATCGGGCCTTACAAATGGTATCAGAGCCGACTCTAGGTTATGAGTGCACTTGGCCCCGGAGGGCGATGACTCGACCTAGAGGGCGGTGCTTGGGCCTTGACGAGGACGTCAAGTGTTTAAGTGGGGGAGATTGTAACACCCCGACAAGTTATAAGGGATTGAGGTGCTCCCCATGTCAACAAGAGCACTTCCTTTTATGAGTTCTAGTGAGGACAAATAACTCAGAAGTTAAGCGTGCAAGGGCGAGAGTAGTACCAGGATGGGTGACCTCCTGGGAAGTCCTCGGGTTGGCATGGGATAGCGCTTCTAAAGCCTCGGGCTTTACAAATCCATAAGAAAGGTATGTACAATTATATGCAGTTGTACAATTTTGGTTTTATCTAATTAACTTGTATAAGAAATGGTCTTCAATGTATATTGTAGGTTCCTAAAAAGGCCGAAGAGCATAGTTGGCAATACAGCCCACGTTGAGGGGTCAATTTGTAGTGCCTATCTCGTTAAGGAGAAGTCCACATTTTGCTCGTATTATTTTATCTCACATGTCGCGAGTAATCATATGGATGTCGCCCGCAATGTGAGTTGCACACTTCCAGTTGGGGTTGATCCGGGCGATTTGTCTATTTTCACAACAACTGGTCGAACCTTGGGTAGCAAATCAAGTGGTCGTGTCCTCACAGATGATGAATTCCATGTGATCCAAACTTACATACTCATGAAATGCATCGAAGTGGAACCCTATATTGAGTACGTTTCTATAATCTCAACTAATTAATATTATATATATATGTTGATTTGAATAAAGTAGGGGCTTAATATCAGTACGTACTTGATTCAATTAATCTTTGGTAGATACTATTTGACAAACTTCGTGTGGTCGTCAAATCCAACAATAACCAATGCTGAAGAGCAAAACATTTTGGAAAGACACTTTCGCCTCAGGTTCTACTCCCATGTAAGGATTTCCTAAATTAATTTCAATTTAATTTCAAATTGTATATGATGGTTAAATGTTTCCTCGATCCACATCCAGGCTGACAGCCCGGAAGTTACAAGATCCTAACATTGCAACACTAGCTCGTGGACCCTCTAAAAAAGTGAGGACATATCCTGGTAATTTTGTGAATGGTTACCGATTCCACACGAGGGCACACACATCAACCAAGGCTTAGGGCTGAGCATCGGTTCAAAACCAAACCGAACCGACAAAAACCGAACCGAACCGAAAACCGAAATTCCATTTTATGTGAACCGAAAACCGAACCGAATTGGTTCGGTTCGGTTTCGGTTTTTGTCGGTTTTGCATAAATATAAGGTTATTCTTTGGAAAATTCGAACCGAACCGAAATTTAACCGAAAACCGAACCGAAACCGAAACCGAAATTTGGAAAATTCCTAAACCGAAAACCGAACCGAATTATATCGGTTTCGGTTCGGCTTAAAATTTCGGTTTGAACCGAACCGTGCTCAGCCCTACCAAGGCTACTGACAGTAGTGGAGTTTGTGTTTTAGGACAAAGTTTTGGCACTAACGAGGAGGAATTCTATGGTGTGCTAGAGGAAATCATTGAGTTGGATTACATATCTCCAACCGTCAAGCACCCTATTGTCTTTAATTGTTCGTGATTTGACACTAGAAGTCGTGGAGGAACATGCATTCACCCTCACCTAAATCTTGTCGATGTTCATAGAAATAAAATGTTGAGAACAAAAGATCGTTACATCTTAGCACATCAAGCCACTCAAGTTTATTTCCTTGATTACCCAAAGATGAGGCGTGCAGATGCTGAATGGATAGCGGTCTGTAAAGTGAAGTCACGTGTGTGGCCCGATGAAGGTACGTTCATAGACCCTCATGAGAGTGGTTCACGGGGCGTTGCCGTTGAAGAGGCATTTCAACATGATTTTTCCCTTCCACGACTTATCGACGACACACAAGATAATAATCCACTTGGTCTGCTAAATGACCCAAACGGATAGGATCATGTCGTTGAGGAACAAGAAGAGACGTCTAGTGAAACGTCTAAGGGGGAGTTTGAGACTAAGACAGATACAGATGAGGAAGACATGTAATCAAGATACTACTATTGTATGATCATTGACTTTTCTGATAACACTATTATCATTTACTATTCCGATTCACTATTTTCTATTACTATGCTGATAATACTATTCTGATAATACTATTCGGATGACACTATTCTGATGACACTATTGTCATTTACTAGATTGATGACAAGAGTCATGCATGCACATCACAAGTGGTCATCCATTCTCAACCATAAAAGGAGACTTCATCTCTAATTCCAACATCAAACCCTCACAATAATTTTTCAACTTCATCTCCAACCCCAACATCAAACCCTCACCTAAAGCTTCCATCTCCAATTCATCCAATCAATAGCTCAAAGGAGAGCGTGTTCCAGGCGCATGATCTCCTTTGCTCCAGAACTCATCCATTTCTCAATCGTGCATGTGCGTGGGGATAGGGAGAGCAGAACGGACTAGAGCAACAGACCAAATCGCGCATTAAGAGTTGCGATCGCTGGTTGGAGGTAATCTGGCGGGGGAGGACCAACGGGATTTTGTCGTTTTTTCTTGAACGGCGAAGACATCACAGACCGTATTGAGGCCATCGAAATGGTTGTGGAGCTTCGCGTGCTCGAAGGAGCTGAGATTAGGGCGGTTGCTTCTTAAAAATAAGTGATGTTTGTCATTTTGTAATTTAGTAAGTTTTATGTTGATGTTTTTGCTTTACAAGAAGTAAGTGTTATTCGTAAGCTATAATGAAGTTGTTTGTAACTTGGTTGTGTGGAAGCAATGAACTTGTTCGATTTGTCCCATTTGATTCCTTGAAGCAAATATTGTTGGTAGAAATTTTTCGTTTATATAATTATAAGAGATTGTATTATATAATTGTTAATTTCATATAGCATAGGAATTGGGCGTGTGGAGAGTGCTTGTTTACATATACTGTCTTTGGCGACCATATGGTCGCTATATTGGCGTTAACGATCGTATATATGGTCGCTAGTAGTGGAAACCATGTGGTCGCAACTTTGCAACATATTGTGCACATGTGATGCACGATCGTGCACCTATGTTCAATCAAAGGCCAGGGTCGTGTGTCCATTTATTGATTTTAGCGACCATATGGTCGCCAAAATGAAAATTTTGTATCGGAATTGAGTTTTTGAAGCGCGTAATTCAATTTTATTTCGTTTTGGCAACCATATGGTCGCCAAACGAAATTTACGGCGCGAATTTTGAAATAATTGGGGAAAAACTGAAATTTCAACGCTTAATCCAAATTTTAAGGGGGTCGCTAACCCAAAAGGCGACCATATGGTCGCTAATTTGTGAACATGGCCCACTTCCATCATTACTTAAACGTCGCGACCATATAGTCGCTAACCTGAAATAAGAAGGGGAAAGCTGATCTTTCCCCTTCATTCTCCTCCCTCGATTTCCCGATTCTCTCTCTCGGCAAACCCTCTGCCTCGTCAAACCCTCGCGTCGGCTCTCTCTCGCGCCGCCCTCACGCCTCTCTCTCACCGGCTCCCTCTTTTTCTCTCTCGGGCCTCCCTCTGCCTCCGTCCTCCTCCGCCTCCGGCTCCATCGTCCTCCTCCGGCTACACCTGTCCTCCTCCGGCTCCGCCCGTCCTCCTCCGGCTCCACCCCTCCTTCCCCGCCACGGGCATCGCCCGTCCTCCCCCAGATCCGCGCCATTCTTAGCGACGCCCGCTGCCATTCTTAGCGGCTCCCGCCGCCGTCCTTAACGAGAAGCCTGCAGGATTCCTCTCCGATCCGCACCTCACCCCCTCTTTTTTCCGGGTATTTCTCGAATTTTGCTCCTCTTTTCGGTTGATTTCGGTTTAATTTAGGGCTTGAGATTTGATTTGATTGAATAAATTATAGTTTGTAGTTTAGGGTTTTGATTGAATAAATTTGGATTGAATTTGAGAAATTTGGAAAAAATCATTGAGAAATTTGGATTGAAGTGGAATAATTGCTGTTGTTGTTGATTTTGTTGTTGTTGTTGTTGAATTTGAGAAATTTGGATTGAATTTGAGAAACATGGATTGAAGTGGAATAAATTGTTGTTGTTTTTGATTTTGTTGTTGTTGTTGTTGTTGTTGTTGTTGTTGTTGTTGTTGTTGTTGTTGTTGTTGTTGTTGTTGTTGTTGTTGTTGATTTTGTTGATGTTGATTTTGGATTTGATTTAATAAATTATTGATCTTGTTGATTTGGTTGTTGTTGATTTTGTTGACGATGTTGATCTTCTTGTTGTTGTTGCTCATGTTGTTGATGTTGATCTTGTTGTTGTTGTTGTTGTTGTTGTTGAAGAGCTTGTTATTGTTGTTGTTGTTGAAGAGCTTGTTGTTGATGATGTAGCACTAGTAGTAGTTGTTGTTGTTGCTCATGTTGTTGTTGTTGTTGTTGTTGTTGATGTTGCTCTTGTTGTTGTTGATGTTATTGTTGTAGTTGTGTTATTATGGACGGAGGACGTCGACGTGGACGAGCTCCTCGTCCGGACGAGGAGAACTCGTTTGAGGCGACCCACACGGACACACCACGCTTGTCCGTTGATGACAGGGCCCGTCATCCTAGTACAGAGGAGACGGGCACCCAAGCGGAGGATTCCAGAGCCCCTACACTTGCGTCCTCGTCAGGATCGAGCCGAGGGCTCGATCGCATACGGGACCTTTCCATCGTCGGCGAGTGGTACGCACTGTAACAGCCCTAATTTGTAACATTGGGTATTACCGCTAGTGAGCTTTCGATTTTACCGTCCAAAGACACCCTAGGCTTTAAAGAATCTAATGAGAATATAATTAAAGAAGAAATGGCTAAAAGCGGAATTTTATTCATCTATAAGAACATTCGTTCATTACATTGAGAGTTGTTTTACAAATGATGTTGCAGCGGAAAATAAAACCCATATTAAAAGGGTTGAAAAGACGTATTGAAAATATAAGTATTTTTCTCCAAGACAACTCATATGAGGATGATTTAATTGGCTTAAAATGGAAGAGCTGTTGCACCATCTTCTGCATGCTTGCTCTATAGAAATTCCTTCCTTCCTTCAACGTCGTCTTGCCTTGACCTTCTATCCTTGCATAACTCTTCTGGAATCTTCTAGCCTTTGTCTTCAAACTTCGTTGGGAAATTCCTAGAGTCTGGCATTTGTCGTGAAAGGCGAGCAATACCAGGCAAAAATGCGGAAATAGTGGAATTAGTCTAAGGAGACTAAGCAAGTGAGAATGTAAATTCTCAAGGGTAATTAGGTAATTTTATGTTATTCGAGAGAGATTTTCGGGATGTGTTTGAAGTATAGAAACTTTAAGTGGAGCTATAAGGACGAAATTGAGTAAATCTCGAGATGAGATAACTCTTAAACCGAAAAGAAGAACTACGAGATTGTAGAACTTCTTAGAGTAGAAATTATGTTGGGAACGTTATTAATTCATACAAGTTTTGAAAACCTACCACGCCTTTTCCGGACCTCAACCAACCTCATCTTATTCGTTGCTCCAGATAGGGGAGGTGGCCCGAAGGCGCTTAAGTATCAAGCCCACCTTAGACAAGCCCGAACAAGCATTCAGATTGGAAAGATGATCTTTCAAGAATCGGGAGCCGGGTGGTCTTCCAAGTTGTACTATTCCGACCCGGTTTTGGTTTCTTTTAAGTGTGCATTATCACTTATCTTATGTCGTGATAAAACTTTCACTTACGTTAATGATTTTGAGGCGAACTTAGTAATACGATGAATACGTCATAAAGTTAAATAGGGTTTAGCTTGAAACTTTCTCTTATATAAACTAACGATGGAACACGGGCTTTGGTTCGATACGCAAGGATATAATATGATAACCATAATCATAATATAGAATTCAAAATGAGACACTCTTACGATGAGGAGTGTCACATACATGGTTCGAGATTTCCAACTATTGCTAGAATACAAAAGTTCCTTACAGGCAAGACTAACACGATTAGGAATATTATACTTGGATAGGAAAGAGGATCCATCTATTCTTCTGGAACATCTAAGGCACAAGGTTTGTCACTGGGGTGCATCTCATAGAGTTGTTGACCTTGACTCCGGGATGTCATTGGCCCTTTTCCTTTATTTTGAGATGTAGACTGCACAAAAGCTGATCCAACCACCTTATTCGAAGCTTGGTGGTTTTGAAAAACTGAGTTTGAATGGAAATGGCTTGTGTTTCCCCCGTTTTGTCTGCAATAAGTATGGAGATGTCCCTCCTTTCCACAGTTGTAGCATGTCCAGCGGTCTTTTGAGTAGTCTCGATTGATGTGCCCCGGTTCTCCACAATTGTGACAAACTCTAGAGTTCTTCTTGGATTCTGAGCCTTGGAATGACTTAGACTTAGTTGGCTCAGACCCATTATTGTTCTTCTTTGACCATCTTGAACCTTGTGGAGAAGCTGGCCTCTTAAACCCACTTTGGTTCGAGTGGTGGGGCTTTCCTACACCATTCTTTCTGCGCTCGGGCTCGCTTAACGTCGTTTCCATCCGATAGGCAGCGTTAACATACTCTTCTAAGGTCGAGAAGTGGCGATTCACCATCCATGGCTTGATAGTATCGCTCATCTAGTTGTTGAAGCGACGAATCTTTTGTTTCTCTGTTGTTATCTCGGAATCAGCATACTGCAGCAGATGATTGAACCTTTTGGCCCTGTCTAAAACACTCAGCCCGTGGACTTTAGGCGAGAAGAGTTCATCTAACTTCTCGTCTTTCATAGCCTCCGAGAAGAATCGATTCATCATTTTCTCCTTAAACATGGCCCAGCTCAATTCGGGATGGTGGCCAAGTTCGAACTTTTCCACCATTCACCGGCTTCAGCCTTGAGCCTTAGAGCAGCCATGTGCACCTTGACATCCTCCAAACAATGCACGTTTTTGAGCAGCCTCTCGACATGAGAGAACCAGTATTGAATCCTTGCAGGGTCCCCACTTCCATCATATGAGTCCGACTTCATAGCATTAAAAGTCTTAATAGCATCTGCGAAGCTGGCTTCCACTATTCTTTAAGCGAACAACCTCAACTCCCTGAACTTCTTCTTGAATTTCCACGTTCGCTTGGTTAGGCACCACAGCTGGAATTTCCGCTTGCACGATCTGCTGAAACATAAAACGGAAGGCTTCCATAGTGCCTTCATTGAGTGCGACCGGGGGAACAGGTGTTGGGGGATTGTTAACCCGAGGTAAGCCTCGGACCTCAGAGTGGCTTTCTTCATTATCCCCAATTGCATTGGGATTGTTTCGACGGCTGTTTCCTCTTGTGTTGACCATATGAAGGATTATGCACAAATATTTTATTCCTTATATAACATTTATATAAGACAAGTTCAAAGGCACAACTTCTGGAAAGAAGGGATGATTTTATTAGAACTCTTAGGGTAATTTAATTACAACGGGTTTTATATAATAAGCCATTACACAAACGCCGAAAGGAAATACTATCGACCTGACTAGTCAAGGATAAAATGAATAGTCGAGTGAAGTGGACTGCTTATAGTTTCACACTTCTTAATGATAAACAACCGAATTTTAGGCTTAAGGCGTGCCTGGGAGGCAAAAGTTGTCCAAACATCTTTTATCGAACAAACTTTTATCGAGGGCTCCTTCCTCATGGTTCAATGACAATTGGGCTTGCTCGGTGTTCTCTTGACTTGATTGGTCATGAAGGGAATTATCAACTCGCTTCTTGAGGCACCCCTCTTCGGAGTTCTCTTCATTGAGATTCACCTCAGGTGCATTTTCATGCATTTCCTCTTGTAGTACTAGCTCGGGGTTTCCATATGGATAAAGCGACCATTGAGCAAAAAGCTTCATCAAGCTCTTGAGCAACCTTTTTGGCTTCGTCTCTGATTCGGGTTAAACTTCTTGTGAGAACCATTTCTGTAGAGGAGAGAAAGGTGTTTATATAGAATATCCTTTGATTCTATATGACAAAGATATTGGAAAGAAGTAAAGACATTTTTAAACAAAGTTTTAAACATAGAATATTATTTAAGATAGATTTTTCTTGGAATTACTTAGGAGGATTTGAATTTCTTTGAAATTTTCTTAATATAGGAAATTTTTTAACTTATAAGAGTTCCTAGGATGAATTTAAAGTTGAAAGTTCCAACTAAAGTGATTAAGTAAAAAAAAAGTTCAAAGATTTTCAATACTTAAGTTTTGAAAGGTAGAAAATAAATTTCTAAGAATAGAAGTTTTCGGTTTGTAGAAATAAGACTATGGTTTTTGAAAATTCTCGGGTTTTGAAAGTTTTCGGTTATGAAAACAAAACGTTCGGCTCTGATACCATATTTGTAACACCCCTATTTTGTAACATTGGGTATTACCGCTAGTGGTCTCGGATTTTACCGTCCAAAGTTACCCTAGGCTTTAAATAATTTAGGGAAATTCCTTTTGGTACCCTTAAGTTTTTGCCTTTTCCTTTTCGTGTCCAAGAAAAAAACTTATTCCTTTTGGTACCCTTGAGGTTTTGGCTTTTCCCATTGATGCCCTTCTCTGGTTCAAATTAATTAAATTCAAGCTCACCATTATATTCACCACTCTTAAATTAGTAGGATTTGACTATTAAAACATCAAAATTCATAATCTAACCAATCCAATTTGAATTTGTAAACAATTTTGTAAACAACCCCTTAAAATAGAGGATTGTTTAATAATTCAAATTGATGTAGTTTGGTTATGAATTTAAGTGTTTTAAGAGATGAATCCTACTAATTTAAGGGTGATGAACATAATTGTAAGCTTGAAATTAGCTAATTTGAACCGAAGAGGGGCGTCAACGAGAAAAGCCAAAACCTCAGGGGTACCAAGAGGAATAAGTTTTTTTCTTGGGCACCAAAAGGAAAAGGTAAGACCTTAGGGGCACCGAAAGGAATTTCCCAATAATTTAATGAGAATATAATTAAAGAAGAAATGACTGAATGCGGAATTTTATTCATCTATAAGAACATTCGTTCATTACATTGAGAGTCGTTTTACAAATGATGTTGCAGCGGAAAATAAAACCCATATCAAAAGGGTTGAAAAGACGTATTGAAAATATAAGTATTTTTCTCCAAGACAACTCATATGAGGATGATTTACTTGGCTTAAAATGGAAGAGCTGTTGCACCATCTTCTGAATGCTTGCTCTATAGAAATTCCTTCCTTCCTTCAACGTCGTCTTGCCTTGACCTTCTATCTTTGCATAACTCTTCTCGAATCTTCTAGACTTTGTCTTCAAACTTCGGTGGGAACTTCCTAGAGTATGGCATTTGTCGCGAAAGGCAAAAATACCAGGCAAAAATGCGGAAATAGTGGAATTAGTCTAAGGAGACTAAGCAAGTGAGAATGTAAATTCTCAAGGGTAGTTTGGTAATTTTATGTTATTCGAGAGAGATTATCGTGATGTGTTTGAGATGTAGAAACTTTAAGTGGAGCTTTAAGGACGGAATTGAGTAAATCTCGAGATGAGATAACTCTTAAACCGAAAAAAAGAACTACGAGATTGTAGAACATCTTAGAGTAGAAAGTATGTTGGGAACGTTATTAATTCATACAAGTTTTGAAAACCTCCCGCGCCCTTGTTGGACCTCAACCAACCTCATCTTATTCGGTGCTCCAAATGGGGGAGGTGTCCCGAAGGCACTTAAGTACCAAGCCCACCTAAGACAAGCCCGAACAAGCATTCAGATTGGAAAGACGACCTTTCAAGAACCGGGAGTCGGGTGGTCTTCCAAGTTGTACTATTCTGACCCGGTTTTGGTTTCTTTTAAGTGTGCATTAGCACACTTATCTTATGTCGTGATTAAACTTTCACTTACGTTAATGATTTTTAAGAGTGTGGGGGCCATGAATGGGCCCAGGTCCACTTACTGGAACGAAGTTCCTGGCACTTAGCTAGGGTGCACTCGTCCCTCCTCCGAGCAGGAGCAGACATTAGATCATGATCCTTACAGTCGCGGAATTTAGGCATGGTGCCTTGCGACTTAGTAGGTTGTGTGGGGTTAATCCTACACCCCTTACTATTTAATCCATACAGATCTCGAAAAGAGATCTTAAACAAGCAAGGTCACACAAACAAGACTAGCATAATAGTCCTATCGAATATTAATAATCGTAATAACGATAACAAGCGGGTCATTATTTCTAACAATCGATATCACTAGATTCATTTATTATTAGCAAACAAGTTGTTCCCAACATCGAAAAATTGACGGAAACAAAATGTTGAGGCTACAAGGAGAAATTACACTTGCCTTAGCTTTGCGAGCGTTTACAATCAACGAACGGAAAAGGATGGCTTAGACGAAACGGGGTCTCGACCTAACGACACGAGGGATACGAGAGCAACTTTAATAAGAATTTTTTTAATTCTTCTACGGTTTGACTTAGTCTCTTATATTCCTTTTATAAGAGAGTTTATAAACTAAATTATTATATTAATAATTTAGATGGAGGTGGTAAAATAATAGTATGCTTTATTATTATTTCTTAATTGTAATATCCCAAGTATTATTTATAAAGATATTTAGATTTTTACTAGTGTTTTGTAAAAGAAAACTCTGTACGCTTGATTAATAAATACAAAGGGGACATAAGAGGGGACACAAGTTAGAGATAGAGGATTCGGACTGCTTGGCACCCACCCTGCCCCTTGCCCTTGAACTCAACGCAAATCGTCTGTCCCTAGCATGTCCCACCTCCCTGCCCCAAAATTTTGATTGGTCCACGTAGCCTAAAATTTCCCATGCTAAATTGACTTTTTATTTTGAGAAATTCGGATGAAGTAATTTGACCCGCTTGCCCCTCAGACCATCTGCAATGCAGGATTCTTAACTTAAAATATTAATAGAATTCTTCCAAACAGTACAAAAAAATAACAATCCCATTTTCAGACTTCAAATAGCAATCCGTTTTGGACTAGGTTTAAAGCATCAGATATAAAGTCTTGTTTGGTTGAGAGATTTTTTTACCCCTACCCACCCATGTAAAATGATCTAGTTTTGCTCGCCCAACCAAACACATCACAAGAAAAGTGGCAGACACGCGTGGCGACCTAAGTCACCGTTGGATCTGATCCAAGGGTCGGGTTTTTTTTCTCAATTTCGGGTATATAAATTACAACTTTGAGACTTATTTCGATAATAAAATGATATTATATTTTCAAAATATTATTTTTAATATTTTTATTTCTTTTTTATCTACCCATAGACACCCATATTGAATATCTTTTGATTAAAAATAAAAATAATATATATGATAAATACAAGTTAAAAAATCATTAAAAATTAATCTTTGTATTTTTTCATGTAATTAAATTTATGTAATATATAAAATAATACAATTAATATAGGTGATAACATAAGATGTGTTGTTTTTATTTATATTAATTATAAACTTTAATAAATTACATAATTGATATAAATTAGTCAAATTAACATAATTGAATATTTATGTTGAATATTATACCGTATTATTAAATAATAATCGAAATCTACCTAATACATTATAAAGCATAAACCATGTCTGTTGAAAAAACTGCGTCACATGGCATTATTTGAATAAAATAATGTTAAATTTTTTGATACTAAATATTATAATAATTCTATTTTTCTTTTCATACATGTAATTTTTTATATTATAATAACTTGATAAATATGTTTATATTGAGTATGTTTTATGCGTATTTTTTTTAATCTTGTAACAATATTTGGACTCTAAATATATAATATTTTATCTATAAGTTGATATTTTCTATTATAATAAATATTTATCTTAACAAAATGTATTATTATATCCCCTATGAAATAAAAAAAATCATAATACATAGCCTTTATAAATATTTTATAAAAACTTATTATTTTATGCATATTAATATCTTAACCAAAATAATAAAAATATTAAATTAAAGTAAAATAAACATTTTAATGATTTTAATTTAAATTTGGGAAAATTTTCAACAAATATGAAGATAATTTTAAAATATAGTCAATTAAAACATGGGACACGATCTTAAAGTATTTTAAATATAATGAATTAAAATATTACATACAAGTATTTTAAATTTTAAGCTGATATAATAATACTGTATAATCTTTAGAAAAATCATCCCGTGAGTATCACGGAAATTTAACTAGTTAAATAGTGTAATTGAACAAATAAAGATAAATAGTGAATTTTAAAGAATGAAATGGGGTTGTGGATTGTAGGAATAAAGTAAAAATGGATTTTAAAATAAGGTGGAGGTGTGTGAAAATTGATAATTTAGGGTTGTGGATGGTCTCATTTCTTGTCGTCAATTTTTAACAAAGTGACTCCTCTGTCCAACGTGCAAGAGAAAGCTCAAGATACCGGAAAGCCGACGCTGCTACTCCACATGCAACCACCATGAGTTGCCAACTTCATCTTTGCCCACCCACCAATCCGCTCGTTTGCTCATGGCCATCACCTTCTGCCGTCAACTCTCCTTTTCCGATCCAAGTCTCACTATGTTATGATTAATCCCCCAATCGTTGAATTGTTCTTCATGTGCAATCCATCTCCTCCTCGACACAGGACGCCAACGCCGCCCTCTGTTCAGTCTGTTGCAAATTGACATTTCCACTTGGTCTCATTCAATCTAAGTATATTTTAATGGTTTGATTTGCTGCAAATTGACATTTCCATTTGTTGTTTTGCAAAGAATTGGAACCCAGTAAACCATCAATAATGTGTAGGCATTAAGAAAGCATTGAAAAGCTAACACATATCTTAAATATTAGTTCTTTGAAGACATCAGTATCCTTATTTGGTCTTGGATGGGTTACATATTGCAAAACGCTAAAAAGATAGAAAAAGAAAAATGCATGTATGAATCTATCCAAGATTCAGATCGATAGTCTGATTGTTATACAAGCATTACAGAGAAGTAGATCATATCCATGTCAGATTGAAATGCTAATCTCTGATACACTTGTGCTTCTGCAGTCGTTTGAGATAGTTAGATTTGCACATATACCTCGTGACTGTAATAAGGTTGCTGATTTGATTGCGGGACTACGCCACTCTTGTAGTGCTAATGAAATTTAGAAACATTCAGGGTTTCAGGTCTTCATCCGAAATGATGCTATAGGCTGACGTTTGTCACCCTAATCTTTTCCAACTCTAAAAAAAAATTACCTACTATTGTGCACTAGAACCAATGTCTCAAAAATTAATCTTATTAGTGACCAATGATCAAATGGGAAAGGAATAATTGGAATTTGGAAGGGTAGGAGCGGTCGACATTCCAAGCGAGCAATTCGGCTACGGTTAATTCGGATTAGCATAAAAAATTGTTTTGGCAGGGGAAATTTTAGGTCACGTGGACCAATCAAGATTTTGAAATGGGCTTGTACGGATTAAAAAATTGATATTGGGAGGATCTCTTAAAATAGAGCCACGAGGTACCCAATCTGAACGTAAAGTCGCATAGACCGGTTGAACCGAGTGAACCAAAAGGCAAGGACAAAAAAACAAATCTTAATTTTAAGATGTACAGTCTTAAAATTAAAGGACATGAAATGATTTGTTTTATCACATCGCAAACACCTGCAATATGATCTACCAAAAAAAAAAAAACACCTGCAATATGAAACCAAAATCAACTTTACGTACATTACGAGTAAAACCCCAATGTCGACCTAAGTCTATAGTTTAAAACACTTGTGTATATGATCAATTAATCTAATATCTGGACTCTGGAGAACTACTAGATCAAAGATTATACACCCTGATTGTAAGACCTCGACGCCACGGGCTCCACATCATTATCCATCAAGCTCTTATGAACAAACCCATAATTCCTAAGCACTTGATTATCAGCAAAATTAAGCGCCATCTTCATCCCATCCCAACACTTGTTTCCCTCGTACTCAGGATTATGGTTCCCGTTGCACGGCTGGCACCCGGTAAAATGCGTTATAAAGGGCCTCCTCCAGCGGCCATCCAGGTGCGGGCCCCACAGCTGCCCGTAGTGGTCCCCCACCGCCTCCGCGTGGCGCCTCCTCAGGCCCCGCCACCTGGCCTCCGTCTCCTCGTACCTCCTAGTCATGTTATCAAGCCTTCCTGTAATCACGATCCAGTACCCGTGCAAGGAATACTGGGTCTCAACGTACGTCCTGGCCCCCCATCTCTCCTTGCGCTTCAACAGCATGTAGATCATCCCGGACTGGTCGTCGGACGCCGGGAACGGCTTGTCCTTAAACGTCGCCGTTTGGATCCTCCCCCATTCCTCATACTGGGCCGTCTGCGGGCCCATCTGGGCCCACTCTTCAAGAAAGTCCATGGCCCATTGGGAGTTCCGGATGAGGAAAACCCCCGCGTTGACGCTCACCCAGCTCTCGTACACCTCGGTCGACCAGCTGTGGACCACCAGGTTGTGGGCCCGGTACCTGTCCAGTGGGACCTTGAAGTCCATGTCGGTGAAGGCCGCGTCCGAGTCCACCCAGAAGATCCACTCGGCCTCCGGGTGGGCCATCATCTCCGACCGGATCGCCTGGATCTTGGCCCAGCACCCGCCCATGTTAGGGCTCAGCACCGCCGTGTTGTAGAAGATGTCGTAGCCGTGACGTCGGCAGTAGTCCACTTTGTTTTTGAAGAACCGGAGCATCAGGTGGTCCCCGCTCGGGTGGGAGCACTCCGACGGCTGGGATCCGGTCACGACCAAGATCCGGTCCTCCAATCCGACGGCGTACGACGGGTGGTGGTTAAGCCACTGCTTCCGCTGTTGATCCCAATCCTTGATCGGCTTCTCTATGGAGAATTCAACGGTGGGGTCGTCGTAGAAAGTGGGGTCCACCGGGTCACACCTCCGGGCTGAGCTGCTGCTGCTGCCGCCGCCGCAATTGAACGAGTTGACGGCGTTAACGGCGTCGGTGTTTGGGTCGCCGGTTCCGGTGCCCTTCGAATTGGGCCATGAGAGGAAATTTGGGCCCGTTGGGCGGAAGTTGCATACGGCCCAGAGACCCCAGCAGACGAAGAGCGCGAAGGCAGCTCCTACAAGGCGGAGGCGAACCCCGACGGCGGCGGCTTTGAAGCGCATGATTCACGACGCTCGACGGAGAAGAAAGCCGAAGAGTTTATTACTTTATTGTACGTACACAATGCGAAACTCGAATTTTGTTTAGGTTCGAAGAAAACTCAAATTGTTTCTTGCTTAGTGAATTATGTAGTTTAGTATGAGGAAGACGGATTCCTAATTCATACAGTATATATGTATATGGGAAGTGCATGAAATATGTGTAATTAAAGGAGGATTTAAATAGGGAATTTTGTAATGTATGTGATATGCACACCTTTTTTTTATACGGAAAGAAATTAGGGTGACCACTAATAGGTTAGTGGTCGTCCTAAAGCATCCTGACGGACGAGGGTGAGAATCCCGGGAGTGAATTGAAGAGAAGCGTCAAAAGGATCCCGCTGGATCCCGCGATGAAGTCCGCCACACTATTGAAGTCCCGACCAACATGTGATATGCACACATTAATATAATTAAATTCAAGCAAAAATAATATCTAATTTTAATTTTAATTTTTTTAAATTTGCACAATTTATTGAAGGAATAGTAAATTAACTTCTTAACGTGTATCATGGACACTTATTATTATTATTTCCGACCAAAAAAATTGGACACTTATTATTAGAGAGACCATTTATTTAATCTAGTTGTTAAGTATGACACTGTTAAGTCGCGTATTGCAATGACCAAAGTACATCTTATGGAAAAAAATTTTGGGATATCATGTTTTAAAAAAATAGAAAGAATTTAATTTAATTGCATGGATCGCAATCTTGACAAATTAATAGAATTATGTTTCTTATGGAGCTGGAACTGACTTGTTTGGAAGGTTTAATTGAATGAGAATTGCTAATTAGGAGATAATCTTTCGCATTGTCCATTAGCCAGCGCGATTCTGCCTGTAAATTAAGCATGTTAACCTTTTTTATTTTATTTTTTTGTTCCGAAGCAGGTTAGCCTTTAACCGCATGAAAAATAAAGATTCACGTGTTTTAGACTATTTTGTTTAATTGTTTCATACTCCGTATTACTCCTTATAATGTATTGACCCCCAACTTTTGCCAGCTGTTAATTAGCACTTGTTAGCGTACAAATTGATCCATGTAATGTATTCTTTTGACTTGGTTTTTGTATTCGTGAGATCGATTCACTCATCGTCCTAGTTATTCTTTTATGAAGGATGGTAAATTTGGTTACTTCACACAAGCGCGAGTTGTTCCAGTGACAGTTTTTGTATGGAGCGGAAATATAAACTAGAATGCTAAATGTAAAAGATAAGGTAACTTCGAACACTTATAAGAAATTCCTCTTCAACCAACAAGTTGACTAAATTAACCTCTATATTATTCCTGGGAGGCTTTTGAATGAAAATTTTATATAAACGATAGTTTCTTAGTTATCAATATACTATAACTAAAGTCGAATCCCTCTATCCTACGTGACATTGTCTTAACTATGCCACATACGCGTTTTAATTTTTTTCATTTACCTCTTTGCCCTTCGTTTATTTAAGTATTTACAATCCTTATTTTATAAAAATATAATATTCCTTATATTACTCATATACATTTATATTTAACTATCTTAAATCTTGGCAAGTTGTGTTTGGAGTGTAATCCGTTATGGAACAGTTTTATTAAATATAATAATGTTACTAATATTACTAATATACAATTATATTTAAAGATCTTAAAAATTTGCAAGTGATGGAAACATAATCTTTATTATAAAATAATTTTTTTATATATAACAATATTACTAATATATAATTATATTTAGAGATCTTAAAATTTGGCAAGTTTAGAAGCATAATCTTCATTATATAACATTTATTTAATCAAAACTTGTACAAGGTACAGGGACAAATGCTAGTAAGATGTATATTCGAACTTTTCTATTATTAGCAATCACCAAATTCCGACAATACTAACGAGTCTAACTATCTAGTTCCTAAGAACACTATAACGATTTAAATAAAGTAATCAAATTAACCTCGTAGCTTCATGATGCAATTCCCTTTAGCACCGGAAATGCCTTCTACCACGATGTCAAGTTCATGCACTTGCCATTGACTAGCTCGAGATCTTCTTCTTCTTCTTGGATTCTTCTATGTTGCTCTTGGATCACTCTTAGTCTCTTGTTGCTTTCAAGAGAGTATTGTTCATTCGACGAGTGATCTAATTTGACCTAGCTTGATCGCTTTTTCTTTATAGTGATGGATCCTTATAAACTTCTTTCAATCCTTTTCTACTTTTTGCACACGACATAGATTCAATTCGTCAAATGACCAGCGTGCCCTTAAGCACTTCCCCAATCCCCTTTTAGGACACTTTTTCCCTTTTTCACTTGCTTCCCAACTTTGTTTGCAAAAACCCTTTTGTCCTTATGATATGCCACACATGTAGGAAACAATTCTATAGTGTTGTACATTGTTTTCCTCATAGTTCTTCTATGACTTTATATTTCCTGAAACACTCGGATAAAAGTTTAATTCCTAATGATGTTTGTTATCATATCAAAATTAATGGAGAGAATCATAGTTCCAGTGTTAGTTCCTAACACAAATCCAAAATTTTATCGTGCGCCATGCATGTTGGAATTTAAGTGATTGAATTTTGTTTTAAACATCTCACGGAGCCAAGGTCGACGTGCATGTTGATACACTTTCGCAATTGTGAGCGGGTAAATATTAAAGTATTTTCTATATGTTTTTTGGATGAAAAATAACACACTATTCTAACGTCCTAGATTGGGGTCACAATCGAATGAAAATGGAAGTAAATTGTGTTTGGTTGAATCGGTTGTAATTGAACGAGATTCTATTGATTTTTTTATGTTCTTCTAATGATTAGAAGATACCCCATGTACAATCGTTTAAGTATTACTTATCCCTCTCTATTATAGTCGTTTCCCACATTCGTAGCCACACTCCCACGTTTATCGAAACTGATACAATCGTTTCCCACTTTCCACGTTGCGGGAGGAGGGACCCAGACTATCTTAACCATTTTCCGAGCTTATGTCTTCGCTTCACGACGATGATCTTCCTTCTTCAATCCGATGACCATTGTCTTCTTGGCAACTTCGTCATGTCTCGAACTGATGTCCAGGGGCGTATGTAGCTCCCCGTTTTACTTGGGCCGCTGTGTCAATGGGCTTCTGTTTTTAGGCCCAACAATAACCCCAAATGTGGTCCAAATCTCTACGCAGGATTGGGATTAGATTTGCCACATTTCCCAAATGTGACTAGGGACACGTGGAGGTTCCCTGGTTGTTCGATTGCTCCTCGGGAAAAGAAAGGTCATGTTTGTTCAATGCTATAATTATTCGGTGGTAAGGTTTGGGAGATACGCCTCTAATATTACTTTTTTTTATTCTGCCTTCCCCTTCATCTTCTTCCTTTTCTTCTTTCTTCTCTAATCTATGGGTAAGGCCAAGATCACTAATATGGGTTTCGATCTCTTGACCCTTAAGATTTTCACCCATACTTTATATATGTCCTACAAGACGTGGGGAAGATCATTAGGAATTAGAGCTTTCCTTCATGAGTGAATTTTTGTTGTCCCACACATGAAGCCATTGATTGGGTTAAGCCGGGATAGGTTTGTTTCTTGGAATATCCCTTTACTCTAGGAGCTTGATTTCCATTCTCTCCCTTGATTTAGAACTTCTTGATAGTGTTGAAGGTTTCCCTGGCGCAGTTTAATGCCAACTACTTGGAAGATCCTGTACCATATCATCGAATTATGCTTGAAGGAGAAAGTGGACTTTGTGGTAGCGGACCTTCTTTTCGCATATCGTGTCTCTACCTTCAGAATTGGACGCTTCACGCTCCATGCTAGAGATGCCAAGAATCCTTTGATCCCGAAATCGAAGGTGAACGGCAAGGACTAGTCCACTCGTTTCTTCTTTATCGAGAACGCAACACTGGATCCTGAATTTCTACTGCCCTTTTTTATCAGTGGAACGTTAAGAGTAAGAACTTAATCTTTTCTGCTTTGCTATTCTTTTCTTTGAAAAAGATCAAATTTTTCTTTATCTTCCCTTGCTTTTGCATTCATAGTTCCCACCGACTTGGATGTCCACACTTTGGAAAACGAGGCATGCATGAAGCTTTTCGCTCTCCCTCTGGGGAGGCGTACGTACAGGAAGTCAGTTGATCTTCTCCCCGAAGGTGAGTCTAGCATTAAGAAGATAGATCCTTCTAGGGATCAGTATGAGGGAGAAGAGGACACGAAATCTAGGGACTTTGAGAAGAACATGGACGAAGTTGTTGCTGCCTCTATGGCCGCTCTCTGTGCCGCGGAAATGCCTTCTGTGAACCTATCGAGTGAGTTGTACCACCCTCTGCTTCTAGGTTTTAATTTTCTCCATTCGGTCTTTGGAGTCTTTTTCAAGGTATAATCATTATGTATATATTTTTATTTTTTAATCCCATAGGCAAAGCTCTTCCTCGTCTAGGGCATAATTTTTCCGCTGCTGATATGATCTAGTGCAAACTCCAGTCGAGCGATAAGAAACCCCTTTGGATCTGAAAATCAAGAGTGAAGTTGATGCGAGTCTGATCCCCGCTAAAAGGTTTGCACTTGTGACCCCAAAGGTTATTGATTTTGAAGGCAAGTCCTCTCGAGATTTGTGGCATAGGCTACATGACATTCATTGTCCCTAGAAAGATCGCTCGAACGTCCCTACCCCTACTCTTGCCAGGGATGTCGGTTTGGAAGGTAACTTATGGGTATCATTTTTCTTGTTTTATTATTTTTTATATTTTGTGTGTTCCCTGCAGTTTCTGTTCCTTTACTTTTTTGCTCTGTCTATGTTGTAGGCTTTGCAAGGTGTATTGTTCATAACTCCGAATGATCGTCTTGCAAGTGTTCCCGAGATCCAAAGAATGAGCGCCAATGGAGGTAGATCTTGGCGCGACTGCGGCGGCAAGCAATGTGTCGTATGGTAAGAAGGAGATTCAAATCTGGCACGATCAGATCTAGTGCGCACTCGGCACTTCGATGCCGAGACGGTAGCCAACCTAGAACGTCGGCGTTGGACCGGGCTTAGGTAGCACGATGGTGTTTGTGTTCGAGCAAGAATCCGAGGACAAGATTGAATCCGTGTTTGGTGAGTTTGAACGTAGAAACAAGAGAGAAGGAGAGAGAAAAGGGAGTAAAAGACTAAGGCAAGAGTAATCTCAATTGCCAATAATCCAAAAATAAGAACAAAGAGAGGAAGAAGGGCTTTATATAGAGAGCACTCCTTCCTTAGACACACTTGGACTAATCCCGATATGCAAGCCGAGATACACGCCCAAATAAATAAAATAACATAATAATAATATAAATAATGTCAAGTCATGCAAATAAATAAATAAACATCATAAATAAAATAGATAGACATCGATGTGGCTCGGCTAGGCCAAGAGGGTCTCATCGTGGCATGGGCGCTCCAAGGGGGCTGCCATGGCCTAGGGCGCCTCGGAGTCGTCGGATCCCAACAAGGGTCAAGGCTTGATTCCATCATTCTCCCCCTTTAGATTCAAAGCGTCCACACTTCGAGCATGGGAGAGATGGGGGAAGAGCTCGACAAGGCACAAGAGTGGCGCCCTTAAGGCATTCAATATGAAATTCAGCTCCAATCTGGATGAAACTTGGTGGAAGGTCATATTTTAATGTATCCATGGTGTCCACCAGGTTTGGATCAATTTTCACGACAATGGCCTGGAAAGCGTCGGGAGAAGGTGAAGGCGCAAGGGCACACGATGTAGGTCGTGGGCACTTGCTAGGCAAACCTCCTCCAAAATCGGCCAAATTTGCATATGCACCTCATAAACAGGATTATGAGGCTCCACAAAATTTGGATAAGACTTGACGAAAAAGGCATGGTGGTCGGCTACGAAGGGTAGCAAAGCAACGTCATTCGACTTAGGCTGTTGGCACTCCTTGAGCAAACAGTCTCTAAATGGGGTGAAATTTTGTAGAGAATCCTCAATAATAGTATAATGAGGCTCCTCTAATTTTGAGGAGGAATGGATAACCGTAGCCTTGAGAATGTCGGTGTCATTGTCCATAGGCGTGTCTCAGGTTGCGCTATTATCAAGCGCCTCGGATTACACGGCCATGTTGGCACGTTCAACAACCAATTGTTGTAGGAGATCACGGATCTCTAATTGCTCCGGTGTGAGCGCCAATATGGGTGGAGGTGATGATGATTTGGTGATATAGGAGTCACACCGAGATCAGCCATAGGAGTAGCACTCTTGGTACCTATTTCGAGGGCGGGTGTGGTACTCGGAATGTGATGTTCATGTTTTTAGGTGTTTTTCTTAGTTGTTTAATTTAGATTAGTTGAGTTTTAGTGTTTGTTTTGTGTGTTTTAGGATAAGTTTACATATTTTGTGAAAAGTATGGAAGCTACTCCATTTTTGTATTTTTTGTAGGTTTTTGAAGCAGAAAGGAGCATTTCGAGGGAGTTGAGATCAAGTGAAGTTGATGGTGGAGTATGTGGGAGAGAAGAGAAGAAGAGGACGCTTTGAAAATCACGTCAAATCCAAAAGGAGCTATGCAAAGTGCACAAAAGAATCAAGACAAAGACCTCAATACCGACCTGTGAGGGTCGGTACCGAGCTGTGCAACAGAGTTTTGGTCGAGAAGTTCAATCAAGAGTCTACTGACCCTGTGCAGGTCGACACTGAGGTGGCCTGTGTCGGTAGGCGGCGCCGACTTTCAGATTTTATATCTTTTATCTCGCAATCTTTTTGGTTAGGAAGTTTTATCTTTTAGGAATCTTGTTAGATAGTTTCTCTTAGTATAAATACCTTGTTTTAGGTCTAGTTTTAGGGGGATTTTTCGATGGATTTCTTTCGGACGATGGGAAGAGACGAGAGAGAGAGAACCAAGCTTGTGCTTTCTCTGCTTTCGAAGTTTGTTTTGTGTTTGAAGACGAGTTTTGATTTTAATTCAAGTAAGCTTTTGTTTAGTTCTCATTCAATGTTCTCATTCAATTTAATTGCTTGTTTTGTTTCGATCATGAGTGAGTAGTCAGCTTTTCTAGAGTCGGGGTTGAAAACCCGACATAGATATGTATGATTGAATGTGTATGATGAATGTTTGATTGCCTTCTATCCTTTATATACTTCTTTTGTGCTTATAATTAGACGAAAGTCGAAGTAATTCGAGTTTATTGCTTGATCGAAAGAGAAAGTTGTAACCTTGAATGTTGATATTGTTTGATAACGAAAGTTTTGAGCTTTGGATCAAAAATAAGTAGAGAGTGAATTGATTTGTGAAAATTGATTGATTTGATTGCTTGAATCAACGAAAGTTGATAGCTTTATCCTTGAGGCATGTTATTTATCCTTCACATTATTTCGTATGCATGATTATGTCGTGGTAAACCCTTATCCTAGATTTTTCTCCATTAGAATTACCTTAGTTTTTACTCTGTTTAGACTCGTTACCGAGGGTTACGGGTCGGTACTGAGCTTGCAGTTTGTCTGTGTTTAGTTACTTTGTTTATGTCGCAACCCAACATCGTTACCGACCCTAACAAGGTCGGTACCGAGGTTATCGTAGCCTTGTTTTTACTGTTTTTTCTGTTTTGCTTTGTTTCTGTGTTTCCATGTTTCATAGTTTAGTAATCAAACAAAACTTGTTTCCCAAGGACGATCTTGACCTCCCTATACTCAGCGGGGTCTTGACTGCAAATTTATTTTTTGACGGGAAACCCTCTCAACAAATTGGCGTCGTTACCGGGGAAGCAATAGTGCTTGTTTGATTACTCGTGGGTTTGGGAATAGCCCGACCCCGTTTTTATTTTTAATTTCGTTTTCTTTTGTTTGTTTTCTCAGTTTATGCCAGTAGGACGACGTCGGCTTGAATTTGATCACACTGATTATTATTCTAAACCCGAACGCGTCCTTCATCACAAAAGACGAGGAAATCAAGCCATGGCCATGACACCTGAAGAGATGGCAACACAGATGGTTGCGCTCCAGAGGCAGCTCGAAGCCTCACAACTTGAAAAGACCGCTCTACAAGAACAACTCAATGCCTATCCAAGGAATGCTAAATAGTATATGCATCCAGAACTGTGGGTGCCAGAGTCTGCAATTGTGCTTCCGGAGATAGAGAAGACTTTTGAGATTAAGTCTCGATTCATATCCTTAATAAAACGGGCTCAATTTGAAGGGAAACCTACTGAGTGCCCTATGGAACATATTAAAAATTTTCTTGATTTATGTGACACTATTGCTGCTGAAGGTGTCTCTTTAGAATATGTTCTGTTAAAAGCTTTCAGGTGGTCTCTTACAGGAAAGGCCCTGAGCTGGTTAGAGAGCTTACGTCCTAAGTCTATCAAGACTTGGAAGGCTTTGTTTGATCAATTTTTAACAAAGTTCTTCCCTCCTTCTAAGACAACGGAGTTAAGAAAACGTATCACCTCCTACCACCAGCTACCTAACGAGACCTTTGTGGAGACATGGGAGAGATTCAAGGAGATGCTTAGACAGTGCCCTACTCATGGCCAACCACCATATGTGCTCCAAGAAATCTTCTTTCAAGGGATTAACGCTGACATAAAGAACCGCATCAACATGCACACTGCTTGCAGTTTTATTGAGATGGATCCCACTGCTGCATGGGAGTTGCTAGACAAGTTGACCTATTATGACGCCATGTATGGGACCCAACAGACATCCCAGCCTCAAAAACGTCTCTACATTCCTAATAAAGATGAAGTTGATCCTAAAGTCAAACATCAATTTTTACAAGATGAGATCAACCGTCTGAAGAAACAGGTAAGTTTTCGGAAAACCTCTCAACCTTGTCAAGAATGCGGCTCTCAAGGCCATAGTATTTCTGCTTGCACTAACATTGAGCAGGTTAGAGCCGCTAAGACATATGATGAGATGAATTATATGAGAGGGCAATACAGAAACAAACCTAACAATTATGATAGGCCAAACAATTATACTAGTTGGGGAGGATACAATCAAAGTCAAAATCAAGCACCTCCACCACAAGATAGGAAGGCTCTTCCTTACAGACCACCGGGATATCAAGAGGTACCTTCATGGGTACAAGGGCTACAAGAGGGCATCAATAGCAAGATTGATGGAGTCCATAGCAAGATTGATAGAGTCCAAGCCAACCTTAACAGTCGGTTGAATGGTCTCGAGACATGGAAAAAGAGCATTGACTCCCAACTTGGCAACCTTGTGGCACAAATTCCGAGACCTCAAGGGAAACTCCCGGGCCGCCCCGACGAGAACCCGAGTGGACAAATAGCAGTCGTACACCTCTAGAGCGGTAAGACACTACCAGATCGTGCTGACACCAAGGAAAAAGACCCTAGTACCGAAGAAGATGCCTCGGCCAAGATCGATAACGCGCCAAAAAGGGTCGTTACTGAGCCTAAAACCCTCGGTACCGATGCTCAAAAGCTCGTTACCGACCCTAACCCAAGTAAGTTCTCTATACCGAGCCACTCCCTTAGTCCCAGGATTGATACCGACCCCACCAGAGTCGGTACCGAACCTTCCACGACACCAATCGACCTGATTGTCGATTCGGTAACGCCACCTCTCGAGCCTGCTTTGGTTCCGAGATTGGTAAAGTCTCTCCCCTTCCCTACTAAGAAGTCTAAGGACTCAACAGAAGGCAAGTTTAAGCGTTTCGTTAAGATTTTTTTAGGGCTTACATATTTCTATACCATTCGTTGAGGCCCTGAGCGAAATGTCGGCTTACACCAAATTCTTGAAAGACATTCTTAGCAGGAAAAGGTCGATGTCCGAGCTAACAGATGAGGTCCAATCCATAGCCCTTCCAGAAAAGCTAGGTGATCCCAGGAGATTTGTTATCACTATCGGGATTGGCGACCACCGTTTCAAGGCACTATGTGATCTAGGTGTCAGTGCTAGTTTACTTCCCCTATCGATTTGGTCCAAAGCTAACATGGGACCTCTGGAACATGTTAATATGAGATTGTACATGGCAGACGGGTCTAGCGTAAAGGTTATAGGAGTCGTTGATGATTTTCCCATTCAAGTGGGCAAATTCTTCGTACCAAATGACTTTATTGTACTTGATATGCCTGAAGACCCCATAGTACCCATCATTCTAGGCAGACCATTCCTTGCCACAGTAGGTGCTCGAGTCGATGTTCGGAAAGGACTCCTCACCTTTGACATAGGGGAAGAGCGGGTCGAGTTCAGTCTCAATCAAGTTGCCAATGACACAGCCGCAACCGTAAAGATCGAGACGCCCCAGCCAGAGCTCGACAATGTTAAGCCAGGTGTTTCCCTCTCAAGCAACAACGAAAACAAAAGCAGTACCAAACCAGCTACCGACCCACCTTGGGTGAGCCCTTCATACAACAATATAACGAGGGAGGAACATTCTGGCACGATACCGAGGAAAACCATGCTCTAGACTAGTCGGAAATGACCTCAATCACCTCGGTACCAGTGCCCTCGCTGACTGGTCAAGGTGAGTATCCTAATTCCAGTTTCACTATTTCTAGTTACAATCCTTCCTTATATCATATTCCTACACCATACCCTACTATCCATACAATAGATGAGTCGAAACCTCCTTGGTTCTCGGACTTCACTAACCCTTGTGTAGGAATACCAAGCATATTGTTAGAGGATGAAGGACCGAATCTAGTACGAAATAACAACACCTTTTCGGCTAAGTATGGGGTCTTCCACAACCCCGATAGAGCTGAAACAGAACCACCTTGAGCTAGCTAAGGTAAGTTCGTCGGGCTTATGACGTTAAAAATAGCGCTTATGAGAGGCAACCCAGTTTAGTTTAGTTTTCTTTTCTTTTTATAGTTCTTTTTCTTAGCTTTCTTTTGAGTTTGTTTTAGTATTATAGAAGTTTGCGGAATAGAATATTTGTGGGCTAACATGTCACAGAAGTCGGGCACATTAACGATGTTGGAAAAGAGTCGCGACAGGCTCGGTACCGAGTTGTGAGGGTCGATACCGACCTGCGATAAAACACAGAATTCGCGTGCACGGCAGGTAAGTGCTCTTAACCTAAAAACTCCTCCTTCCCTTGCCATTCTTTTCCACGCCGCCTCTACCTAAACTCTCCAAAACGCTCTCAAGCCACAAATCTCACATCAAACCTCACCAATCTCTCGAGATCTAGCTACTCTCACCCCGTATTCCACACACCGCACCCGATCTATTCACTCTCAAAACTCGCGCCCTCATTAGATACCGAGCCCCATCCTCGTTACTCTTACATTTCAGTTTTCGATTCTTCAAATTCACAAGTATACGGTATGATTTCTTGACCTTAAACTCTTTTCTTGAAGATTCATGATAAAATTGGGTAGTTTTTCATATCTAGATCTATGTATAGATCCGACATTGCATATTCCTATTGCCATCATGCCTATTTGCCTTCATATTAGTGTTTAATCTTGTTCGATTTTCGTTTCCTCATGCTTGACTGCAATGCCTTTTGATATTAAGAGCATGAAGTGACCCGTTCTTGAATTGCATGATTTTCACCATGATGTTTGGCAATTCTAGCATGATTAATTAGGGCTTTGAGTAAGTATGGGGTTGCAAGTACTTTCTTGTGTGGTTTGTATGAGGAATCTTGCTTGAATTATGCTTATTGTCAAAAATTTGAGGGTTAGAGATTCGGAATCCCATGCGTAATGTTCCCGCAGCAGGCTCGTTATCGACATGTGATCAGCCAAAACCAAACCTGAACCCAAAGACCTCGATACCGACCCTGAAGGATCAGTACCGAGGTCGGACGAGGCTATTTTCAAATGCAAGTATGGGGTTTTCTTGTTGGTTTGAGTTGATTTTACCTTGATTATTTATGGTAATTCAGGTACTAAATGGCAAGCTCAAGAAGAGCCAACTCTAGGGTAGGTAAGAAGAGAAGGACCGAAAGATCTCCATCTCCTTCGAGAATGGACGAGGTCATCTTGCCGACTAGGGAGCAACGGATGATCTTCAATTCTGTCATCGAAAAGGACCATCTCACAAGATGGTTTTCAAGATCAAGTGCAAAGTCCTCCGACATCTATGAGGACGTAAAGCATGCATTCGTTATTCTCGGTGTGCCACATCTCCTCAAAAAGGAAGACGTCCCTCATTATTCAGCTCTCACCTCAGAGTTCATAGCCACTCTCCACATGAGCTTTAAGTCCAAGACATCTATATGAAGGATCAGGTTCCGGTTAGGCAACATTGATCATGAGTTCAATATGGCAGAGTTCAACCGACTCCTTGACTTCCCTAACCACTCCCGAGATTACAAGGCTCCTGATGATTTCAAGGTCACAAATACTTGGAGCTACATTTCTGGATAAGTTAATCCTACCGCACCGGCACTTCCAAGGGCGCACATCATCAACCCCATTTTTAGGATTATTCTCAGAGTTTTGGGTGCAACCATTTGGCCCAAAAAGGAGCTTTCCAGGCCGATGTGGACGGAGGTAGGATGCCTCCGTACCATTCTCTTTGAGGACCCTGCCCCCATGAACTTGAGGTTTGAATGGTTGAAATATGTAGAGAACTACGGGGCCACTTCAAAAGAAGTTTACTGTGGCAACTTGGTGAGCCTCTTGGCAATAGCTCTCAACGTCGACCTCTCACGCTACAATGCACACAACCCCCAGAAGCTGAACTCGATATACTGGTTGTCTTCTAGCATTTTTCAGAGACATACAAGGGGAGTCGCTACCTTGGTTCTTGGACAGACTGTGGTAATCACTCGGGACAAGTTGGAGTTGTTGCATGTGCCAAACTGGTATGAAGCATGGACGTCTCAACCGTTTCCCTTGGCCAATAAGCCTCAAGACGAGCCGACATTGCGGGAATTCGAGACGAGGTACGAATGTGAGGAAGCCGCTATGGAAGAGGACGAGCCAGCCCCTACGGAAGAGCTCGGTACCGAGGGCAATTAGGTCGGTACCGAAGCCCCAGAATAGAACGCCAACCTCGGTACCGAACATCCTAGCCTCGGTACTGAGTACTTCGAGGCTAGCACCGAGGCGTTTCACTTCAACACCGAGCCTGCTCATCATCCCACCAAGCCACCATCATTCGGTGTAGTGCATTATGCCCCCTTGTCCAGCACGACCACTTCCAGCAGCACAACCACTACCAGCCGCCACCCCAAGCCAACTACTCTAGTTCAGATGCCCCTCCTCAGTGGGCACAAGATTCGTCATCCCAGATGCAGCAGCTGAATTTGCAACATTCCCAACTCCACCAACGGATGAATCATTGGCAGGATGTTTATTCAGCTCGCATGGCACTTGAGGACGCACGGCAGCAAAGGGATGACACTCGTTGGAGGACGATGGAGCAGCGCGTAACAGTGGATGAAGAACGTTGGCGGACAATGTATCAGTTTATGGGCAACTTTGAGCACTACTTCCCACCACCAAACCAATGACGATCTCGCTTTCAAGGATGTTTCCTTTGCTTTGACAGTTGCTTTGTGAGTTTCTTTTCTTTTCCCTATCTTTTATTATGCTTTGCTTTATTTTTACAGTGGGGACAATGTAATGTTTAAGTATGAGGTAGGGAGGGAAAAGAAAACTTGCCTTGCTTGTTTGTTTTTTGTGTGTTTTCATGTTCTTGCTTCAGTTTGTTTTTACCCGTTTTAGTTCTCCTCGTTCTTAAAAATAAAAAATCACAAAAAAATTGAAAATTTTAAAAAATCCAAAAATATTTTAGAACAGATGAGTACCCTTGATCTTATGGTTCTATGACAGCTTTTATTTAGCATGACCATGTAATTTCCTTTTAGCATGTTTTTGATAGTATAGCCTCAGTCTTATGATGAAATTGTTTTTTATGGTGAAATAGCATATGATGAAACTGAGCATGTATAACTGTTAGCATGAGTAGTTGCAATCCAACACAAAATTGACCTTATGAGCTCATTATTTTTAGCCTTGATTTTTCATGTGTGATTTGCTCTCTATATGTATATTATCTCTTGGAATTGTGATGGTTATCTATTTCTCAAGACCTGTATAAGATTTTAGTTCATTACTTGTGAAAGTCATATGATAGAGAACTTATTTTTCATAAGCCCTATTAATCCATATCCACCCTTGCATTATCCTTGTTTTTATAGCTATTTTGAGCTTAAGCCTTTTATTTGTTGCTCCACAAAATTATCCCTAGCCGACATAAGCTTGACCATATCTGGGGATTAGGACTTAGTTGGAGAGGAATTATTTTTGTTGAGTGCAAAGATATTTGTTGGTTCAAAAATAAGGGTTTGGGTGGGGTAGATTGGAAGTCTCTTGTTTCGATTATGTAATAAGATCTCTTGGTTAGAAGAATGCACAAAGGAAGAAAGGAATTTCAAGCTTGATACAAGCCTATGTGGGCTCGATACCAAAGTTTTCGAAGGAAAAAAGAAGAAAAGTACAGCTCGATACCGACCCTCTCAGGTCGGTACCGAGGCATGCCGTGAGAAAATGCAGGATAAAAGAAAAAATATAGGAGGAATAAAGAAGAAGATGTGCAGTGTGTTCAAAAGTTTAAAACCAAGAGTTTCTTTATGTTTTTATGAGGCTTTCTAGGATTTAATGGGTGAGTGAAGAGGATGTGCATCATATAGAAAAGAGAGTTTGATTTGTTTTGAGAAGTTTTGGTATGTGTGAGTTTTTAGGACTCTTTGTTCTCGGATATTATTAGCACCACATAGCCAAAAGTTTTCCACGCCTTATTGTTTTTACCAAACCCCATTACAACCCGGCCGAATGGAAACTTCTATGAAGTTTTTCATTGAGCCTAAGTTCTCTTGGTGATTTTTTGCTTGTTTTGACAAATCTTTGGTGGAGAGTTTGGTGATATAAGTTCCAATTTCTATGAGTTTTTGCATATAAGATTGAGTTGAGAGATGAATTTATAAGCCAAACACATGAGAGTTGAGTGAAACACATTACCATTTGTGAGGTTGGATTGTGGTTGCTTATGTTTATAAGTGCTTATATATGTGTGATGACGTTAAGAATCATTTTGCTATTTTTGCTATCTTTGAAGTTGCTTTTTAGATAAGGGCTACTACTTGATGAGCATGATAATTGGTTTTGGTTTATGTTTAGTGATTGCTTGAGGACAAGCAAGCTTAAGTATGGGTTATTTTGATGTTCATGTTTTTAGTATAGTTTTTAGGTGTTTTTCTTAGTTGTTTAGCTTAGACTAGTTGAGTTTTAGTGTTTGTTTTGTGTGTTTTAGGATAAGTTTACATATTTTGTGAAAAGTATGGAAGCTACTACGTTTTTGTGTTTTTTGTAGGTTTTTGAAGCAGAAAGGAGCATTCCGAGGGAGTTGAGATCAAGTGAATTTGATGGTGGGGTATGTGGGAGAGAAGAGAAGAAGAGGACGCTTTGAAAATCTCGTCAAATCCAAAAGGACTAAAGGAGCTATGCAAAGTGTACAAAAGAATCAAGAAAAAGACCTCGATACCGACCTGTGAGGATCGTTACCGAGCTGTGCAACAGAGTTTTGGTCGAGAAGTTCAGTCAAGAGTCTACCGACCCTGTGCAGGTCGACACCGAGGTGGCTTGTGTCGGTAGGCGGTGCCGACTTTCAGATTTTATATCTTTTATCTCGCAATCTTTTTAGTTAGGAAGTTTTATCTTTTAGGAATATTGTTAGATAGTTTCTCTTAGTATAAATACCTTGTTTTAGGTCTAGTTTTAGGGGGATTTTTCGATGGATTTCTTTCGGATGATAGGTAGAGACGAGAGAGAGAGAATCGAGCTTGTGCTTTCTCTACTTTCGAAGTTTGGTTTGTGTTTGAAGACGAGTTTTGATTTTAATTCAAGTAAGCTTTTGTTTAGTTCTCATTCAATGTTCTCATTCAATTTAACTGCTTGTTTTGTTTCGATCATGAGTGAGTAGTCAGCTTTTCTAGGGTTGGGGTTGAAAACCCGACATAGTTATTCATGATTGAATGTGTGTGATGAATGTTTGATTGCTTTCTATCCTTTATCTACTTGTTTTGTGCTTATACTTAGACAAAAGTTGAAGTAATTCGAGTTTATTACTTGATCGAAAGAGAAAGTTGTAACATTGACTATTGATACTGTTAGATAACGAAAGTTTCAAGCTTTGGATCAAAAATAAGTAGAGAGTGAATTGATTTGTGAAAATTGATTGATTTGCTTGCTTGAATCAACGAAAGTTGATAGCTTTATCCTTGAGGCATGTTATTTATCCTTCACATTATTTTGTATGCATGATTATGTTGTGGTAAACACTTATCCTAGATTTTTCTCCATTTAAATTACCTTCGTTTTTACTCTGTTCAGACTCGTTACCGAGGGTTACAGGTCGGTACTGAGCTTGCAGTTTGTCTGTGTTAAGTTACTTTGTTCGTGTCACAACCCAGCACCGTTACCGACCCTGACAAGGTCGGTACCGAGGTTGTCGTAGCCTTGTTTTTACTGTTGTTTCTGTTTTACTTTGTTTCTGTGTTTCCTTGTTTCATAGTTTAGTAATCAAACAAAACTTGCTTCCCGTGGACGATCCTGACCTCCCTATACTCAGCGGGTTCTTGACTACAAATTTATTTGTTGTCGAGAAACCCTCTCAACAGAATGCTCCCAATCTTGATCATAAGAACTATGGCGTGAATCATAGTAGTTATTGCTCTGCCGTGGCGGAGACCGTCTTGGAAGATCGGGAGGCGGAATCCAATTTGGGTCGTAGTAGATGCGTTGTCGGGGAAGGACCTTGTGGTGACATGAAGGTGGAATCCAATCTGGGTCTGTTGTGTTTTGCCTCACGCCATACCACACATTGTCATCCCGCACTTCCTCTGGATAAACTGAAAATTGAAGAGAATACATGGGGAGTAAACAATACCAAGGTATCCAAAAGCATAATCAAAGCACCCTAAACTCAAGCTAAACCACGTAGGGACGAGCTAGTCTAGGAATGTCGTGAGGGCGGCTAAGGCTAAGCATGAAGAAGTGTTGTTATGATTAATATAATGCAATTCAAGATACACTCCACACTTCAAAAATTCAGATTCAAACAACAAGGTATAAGCAAGTGAAGGCAAGAAACCGAAAACTAGCCCAAAGATACAAGAAAGTAAGTTTGCCTTAATTTGGCTTTTCCACTTCTAATTTTTTTTTAATTAAACCAGAGTTCTTCAAACCTCTCGGGGTGAATCTCTTGGGGTGTTCTTCAAAACCGGCTACTAGCCTTATGTGTCAAACTAGAGCGAAACCGGCTCGATTTGGGTGTGAGAAAGGTACAACTATTATGGACCTATGGTCTAGCAGCTTTAGCCGCCATTTTAGCACAAATAACAGCCATACATAACATAATTTGAATTCAAATTAATGGTTCCAAAAAATGGATAATCAAATCCCTTAAAATTAGTAGCTAAACATGGCAAATATGGCTAATTTTGGTCGAGTGATTGAAGGCTGATTTGGCCTTGATTGAGGACAAAATTTGAGGGATTTCTAGGAATGAAATGGAGGTTGATTATCACCCAAAAAACGTCCCAACAATCAGCAACAAAGTCAATAAGAAAATCAAGTAAGATCAACCATCATAATGAAGAGCAAAGGCAAGCAATTTGAATTGAACAAATGACGTATGTAATTTTTAATCAATGATCATGCATACATCAATTAAATTCACATCACATCTCATCATACTAAGGGTAGAAAAAAATAATTCAAGCCAAAATCGCATAGTAAGACTTGTTTACAAGGCAAGGATACAGATTAATGAGCGGAAGAACTCAACAATGAACATGGAAGTATGATATGGCATGGATTAAACGTGGATCTATGAGAGTTTAGAATGACTTACAAGTGGCTCTTGATACGAATTGATAGCTCCAAAGGATCGTCCTTGTAAGCCTTCCTGAGATCCACACGAACGAGCGCCGAAGATTGGCACCAAGGCGCGCCAATGGTGTCCATGGCAATTAATGGTGGAAGGAGGTCGGCACTAGGGCGCGACCAGATCTGGTTTGGCATGATAGGATTGAGCCAATGGCACGAGGGTGCCGGCGTTTCCAACGATGAACGACCCTAGGGTGTCGGGCGAATGGCGCGATGAATCCGAGCCTTAGAACGATGGATCCGAGAACATTTGATGTGGTTGTAGTTGATGTGTTTGATTGTATGTAAGAGAATGAAAGATGCAAGAACAAGAGAAAGAGAGAGGCGTGGGAATTAGAGATCAAAGGGAGTAAAAGACTAAGACAAGAGTAATCTCAATTGCCAATAATCTGAAACTAAGTACAAAGAGAGGAAGAATGGCTTTATATAGAGAGCACTCCTTCCTTAGACACACTTGGACTAATCCCGATATGCAAACCGAGATACACGCCCAAATAAATAAAAGAACATAAAAATAATATAAATAATGTCAAGTCATGCAAATAAATAAATAAACATCATAAATAAAATAGATAGACACCAATGTGGCTCGGCTAGGCCAAGAGGGTCACGCCGTGGCATGGGCGCCTCGGAGTCGTCGGAGCCCGACTTGGGTCAGGGCTTGATGCCATCGATTGTGGATTGCAGATGTTGTTGACAAAGAAGGAAGTGCTTTGGAGGAAGGGAAGGTGAAGTGGGAGGCCGAGAGACGTAACCTAGAAAAGGAGTTGGCGGCGGCCGCTGAGTGCTAGCTAGAAGAAGAATGCTCGTAAGATCGCAGTGTTGACGGGGGTTGTCAATCGTCACGGTCGTCAATCCGCTTCTGATAGGTCCAAGATTGCAGATCTAGAGGCTGCTAAGAGTAAGATCGTCAAGGAAGCTGGGGAAATTGTTGCGTACTACTCGATGATGTCCATGCTGGAGACGATCAAGCAGTTCAACGTGGGGAAATACTTGGACTGGAATTTTGGAAGAAGAACTCAAGAATTTCCATGAATGCTATCCTCCAGACAAGCCTGTGCTTGGCGACGTTATCTTTGCATCTTTGGATCTTTCGAACGAGGAAGTTTTTGGTGATGACTTTGACGATGAGAATGATGACGACGACGACGGTCCTAGAGACGATGATCGCGGAGTGCCCTCTGCGGGAAGGGGTCCAGACGACCCTTCTACAAGCAGGGCGAAACAAGCGAAGCGTGCCGTTTCTAGTGGTGGTACTTGCGACGAAGACAAGGATTAAGGCCACGAGCCTTTGCACTTTCTTTTAAGTTTCTTTCTAGGGATTTTCGGGCAAATGTTATTTTTAAATTTTTTTTCTAATATTATAATAGTATTTACTTTTTATAATAATATATTAATATTTTAAGTCTTTGAACAAGCGTAGTCATTTTTTTTTGTTTAAAAAGGACAAATGGACCTTAATCAAGCAAACGGGTCAATAGGTGACCTGTTTGACCAAGAACAGTGACCCGATCTGTAAAATGAGTTACAGGTCGGATCATGGGTCAACTTAATTTTTTATTTATGGGTTACAGAACATGTTGGATCGACCCGTTGACAACACTATTTAGTTTGAAAGTTTGTTCTGTTTTTGGCTTTAGTTTTTGTCGCAACCCAGGCCTTTGTGTTTCCCCCTCTAATTTTGAGGGTTTACTCGCTAGTGTTGATTTTGTGTATAATTTGGTTGGTAATTTACGTTTCTTCATTGTGTGATTTTGGTTCCTTAGTGAAATCGTTCACATTAAATATTTTGCTTGTTTACTTGTAACCCAACATTTATCAATTTACGTTGCTTCATTGTGTGATTTTGGTTCCTTAGTGAAATCGGCCTTTCCGTTTTGAGGCTATGTGGGTGCATAATGAAGGCTGTCAGGTTGATGTTGAGAATGCATGGAAAAATCCTAGTATGAGATCGTGGGCAGAGGGTGTGCTGGGAAAATTGGAGACTTGTGCTCAAGATCTCAAAGAGTGGAACAAAATTGAATTTCGCAATATACTCTTAAAGTTTCATGGAGTACATGAAGATTTACATAATCTACAAAAAAGGGGAATGAATGGTGAGTTGGTTCAACGCAGAAATATATTGGAAAGACAAGAGAGGGAACTAATGGAGAGGGAGGAGATATTGTGGTTCCAAAGAGCGAAAGCAAATGAGATGTCTTGTGGGGATAGGAATACAGAGTATTTTCATAAGAAAGCCTCGGGAAGAAGGAGAAGAAATAAATTAAGAAGGCTAGTGGATGATGGGGGTATGGAATGGAGGAGTATGGAAAATATGTCAAGAGTCGATGTTGAATACTTTGAGAAACTGTTTAAATCCGATTTTGACACTTACCATTTTCCGGCTCCTCAAGGAATCTCGCCTATTCTGACCGATATGGAGAATGCCGAACTTTTGCTTCCATTTACTGGCGAGGAGGTACATACTGCCCTTTTCTCTATGCATCCTACAAAATCCCCTGGTCTTGATGGTATGTTAGCTTTGTTTTTTCAAAAACACTGGCATATTATTGGGAACAACATTATACATTTTATGCTTAATATTCTTGAGGGTTCTCCTTTTCCACATAATTTAAATCATACTTTTATTTCCTTGATTCCAAAAATAAATGATCCTTATCGAATGCGAGACTTGAGACCTATTAGCCTATGCAATGTTATCTATAAGATAATATCAAAGGTATTGGCAAATAGACTCAAAATCGTACTAGATAAGGTGATTTCTATGACCCAGAGTGCTTTTGTCCCGGGTAGAATGATAACGGATAATGTGTTATCTGCGTTTGATATCTTTCATTATATGAAGAATTTGAGAACAGGCAAAACAGGTTATCTTGCTTTGAAGCTGGACATGGCAAAAGCTTACGATAGAGTGGAGTGGTGTTTACTGGAACAGTGTATAAGACAGTTGGGCTTTTGTGATCGCTGGGTGAATTTGATTATGAGGTGCGTCTCTAGTGTTTCTTTCTCGGTGCTCATGGATGGAACTCCTTCTCGGATCTTCTTTCCGTCTAGAGGACTTCGCCAAGGAGATCCACTTTCTCCTTATTTATTTCTTTTATGTGCCGAGGGCTTCACTTCTTTAATCCGGCAGAGTGAGCAAGAAGGAAAAATAAGGGGAATTAAAATTGCTCGTCATGCTCCGGTTGTTTCTCATTTGTTTTTTGCGGATGATAGTATGATGTTTGCAAGAGCTACTTGTCAACAGGCCTTAGAAATTGTTCATATTCTCCAAGCTTATGGAGCAGCGTCAGGACAACAAGTCAATTTTGCAAAATCTGAGCTATCTTTTAGCAAGAATGTAAGTGAGAAGATGCGGGAGGATATTCAAGAAATTCTAAATGTGAATGAGGCTGAGAAACACGAGCGCTACTTAGGACTCCCCACGATGATTGGGAGGTCAAAGAGGGTGATTTTCGGTCAAGTTAAAGAAAGAGTTTGGAAGAAGCTGAGTGGATGGAAGGCTAACACTCTTTCAAGAGCGGGAAAGGAAGTCTTGATAAAATCGGTTGTTCAATCCATACCCATATATGCTATGTCGTGTTTTCTTTTCCCGTCTTCTTTATGTTGGGAGATGGAACAACTGATGTGCAACTTTCTTTGGAAAGGGTGTGGGCCGAACAGAGGTTTAAATTGGATGAGCTGGAAACGTCTTTGTCTTCCTAAAAGCCAGGGAGGATTGGGCTTCCGTGATCTTGAGTCTTTCAACTTGTCTCTCCTAGCTCGTCAAGGTTGGAGAATTCTTCAATATCCGGACTCCCTTCTTGCAAAACTTTATAAAGGCAGGTACTTCCCGAACTCCTCTTTTCTTGAGGCATCGTTAGGATATTCTCCTAGTTATGCCTGGCGCGGTCTCTTGAAGGGAAGGGAAATACTGGAAAAAGGAATATACTGGCAGGTTGGCAATGGCAGTTCACTATCAGTGTGGGATGATAAATGGATACCTCGCCCGAGTTCGTTTAAGGTTGCTGGTAATTTTGGCGAGGCTGACCATAATTTGAAAGTCATTGATCTCATTGACTGGGAACATAGAATCTGACGTGAAGAGGAAGTAAGAAGGTGGTTGTCTCCTTGTGATGTTGATACTGTTCTTGGTATACATCTTGTAGATGCGTCAATTCCAGACTCCATTCTCTGGTATTACACTACTCATGGTGATTTCACGGTTAAATCAGCTTATTCAATGCAAATTAACAACTTCACAGTAACTCAGCAAAGTGGAGAAGGAGGCGCATCGGGCTCGATTTGGAACAAACTGTGGAATTTGAAAATGATGCCAAGAGTACGATCTTTCTTATGGCGAGCAAGCAAAGAAATTCTACCTTGTAAGAGCAATCTCTTGTATAGGAAGATTACAGATAATGCAGAATGTCCAAGATATGGAAGGGAAGAAACAGTTGTACACGCCTTACTTGACTGTCTATTGCCGAGGTTAATTTGGGATTACTTCCCTGAATTTAAACCTAAAGCTAAGTGGAAATTTTCGTTTCTTGATTGGCTTGAATTTATTCTATGCAATATGGAGAAAAGCAAGGTGAGGCTCTGGACTGAATTGCTATGGCATATTTGGAGGGCTCGGAATGCTTTGGTTTTTGAAGGAAAGGATATTGACCCTGCAGAGCTTATTGACCAGAGTTGGAGGTCTTGGCTAGATTACAAAGATGGTATTCAGATGAGAAGTGATTGCCCAGAAAGGCCATGTGCAGATGCTGTTACTCGCTGGGAAAGACCGGAGGCCGAGTGGATCTTGATCAATTGCGATGCCACGGTGCTGAACAATGAGTGTGGTATCGGTTTTATAGCAAGAAACTCGAAAGGTGAGGTTGTGATTGCAGGCGCGAAAAGTATTCAGTCCGGATCATCAGTGGAAATTGCTGAACTGGAGGCCTTAAAGTGGGGTATGGAGAATGCAATCCAAGCTGGCCTCAATCAGGTAGTGATGGCTTCAGACTGTCAACTTGCAATTCAGAAGTTAAAGTCCGGTTTTCTGCCGAGATCTGCTAACTGTTGGTTTCTTGGTGGCACAACTCTTAGCTTTGAGCCATGAATTGGAGGAGTGTAAATGGAGCTTTGTGCGTAGGAGTACAAATCAGGTGGCACATGTTCTCAGCAGATTATTACCTAGCTCTGTTTTTGTTTGTGTAGACGTTTTTTCTTTGCCCCCTGCTTGTTTTGATGTAATTCAAACTGATCTTGCTTGTGTTTAATATATCTAGTTGTTTCTGTGATTAAAAAAAACATTTATCAATTTATTTGTGTTTTGATCTTCCGTTGATTTGTTAGTGACTTAGTGGGAACCGATCAGATATTTTGCAATACTTTTCAGAGAGGATTAGAGATTATGAAACATAGAAATCCTAAGACTTATTTGATGCAAGATACAAAAAACAAATCAACCAGACATCATGACTTTAAAGACATGGAATGAAGATCATAGGCTTTTCTAATGTAATGGTATTAAACACAGAACTATAAAACGAATACTAATGTGCAAACAGGAAAAAAAAAATCAATCAAAGAAAATATTTATGTATTGTTGGATGCTGCTCCGCCACTATAAGTCTACAATGAGAGGTGAAAACTTACTTTTGGGGTATATATTATTAATACGGGAATTTCACCTGGTAACCCTAAGGTCTTGCCTAATTCGTGAGGTGTACCAAATTTTTGCATATTTCCCATTGGAACCTTTAGATTTGTACATAAATCGTCCTATACCCAAACTGTTAAATTTATTGGGAATTACGTTAGTTTGGGGAAAGAAAAAAACAAAAGGAAAAACCGGGGACCTCCTGCTGATGTGTTTTGGAGACGAAGATGGATGCGGTTGACTATGCTCGACGACGACTCGATCCTTTGAACCACAACGGAGCACTAATGTATAGCTTAATTCAGGGCCTAGTTCCTTCTTCTGGTTCAACAATTAATTAAGCACATCTTGTACAGTAAAAATTCATTTAATTTAGGGCCTGATTATATTGTTTCCAGTAATTGATTTCAATCAAGCAAATTAACCGAATGAAAGTTTTATCAAGCCACAATAAATTAAGAAACAATATATGAAAATCAAATTTTGTGATGGTTTACAATTTACACTATAAATTTTGAATTTTCAAGATAATTCAAAGCTATTGTAGAAAGAAAGAGATCAGAATCCATATATGCTAACAAATCAAATTCCCTAGTCTTAGAATCAGAATCATTCAACCATAATCTTAGATTTTGAAGAAATCCTAAATTCCAAAATACCTAAATCTAAAGCCTCTTCTCTAGCGATGTTTGCATTAGAGTCCTCCAACTATGTCAAATTCTTCGTCCGATTCCAGCAAAGTCAACCTCCCCTTTCGCCGGAGTATTTGTCGGCAATTCGCACACCAGTGTTCTTCCTCTCTCGTCATATGAATTTTTCAAGCGTCTTTTTTTTTTAATTTTTTAATTTTTTCTTTTTTCTAAAAAATCAAAAATTAACGGCTTGCGAATTAACGGAGATGGGCATAGGACAAATATTATACAAACCCCAGGGTTACCACACAAAATATGTCAAAGTTTGGTACACCTTGCGAATTATGCAAGACCTCAGGGTTACCGGGCGAAATTTCCGTTATTAATATTATAATTTAATCACAACCAATTCACAGTGAGTAGACTTGTATGTATTTGTAGACTAAAACTTAGTGCTAAGTAGTCATGTACCGGCTCATGAATCCGCGGTTCAGGTTCAAGGTTCCGATTAAAACCGGCAATACCGACCAAAACCAAACCCGAACCCGAACCCCTGGTGCCGGACCGGTTTTGGTTTTGACTTGGTTCCGGTCTAGCTCAGTTCGACGGTTGTGGGGACAGATGAACCGCTGAACCAGAACTTAAATCGTGAGGGAGGAACTGGCATTCCGGTTCGATTCTGGTTTTGAACCGGTTCATCCTGAATTGCGTACATTACTAGTGCTGATATATTTAGCTTGTGCATAAACAATTCAAAAAAAAATTGACATGTTAGCGAGCTTTCAACATGTGTCTGAAGACTGAGACGAGTGATGATCGATGAGAGTGATGAGCAAAAAGGACTAGAGACATTGGCTTGTTTCCATGAAGCAAGAGAAGAAAAAAACATTTCAATCTGTAACAAGACTAGAAAACAGCTCCATCAACCAACGTCATTGCACTATACTTATACCCTTACAAATTGCATGTTCCTATCAGTATAAAAACAACCCCGTACAATATTTGTAACCAACCTAACCTCTTTGGACCTCAAAACTCGTCCTTATTGTAAAACCTGGTGGCGACGGGCACCACGGCATTATCCATCAAGCTCTTATGAACAAACCCATAGCTCCTGAGCACTTGATTATCGGCAAAATTAAGCGCCATCTTCATCCCATCCCAACACCTATTCCCCTTATAATCAGGATTGTGGTTCCCGCTACAAGGCTGGCACCCGGTAAAATGCGTTATAAACGGCCGCCTCCACCCGTTGCTGTCGTACCCGGCCTCCTCCAGATGTGGGCCCCACAACTCCCCGTAGTGTTCCCCCACCACCTCCGCGTGGCGCCGCCTCAGGCTCCGCCACCTCGCCTCCGCCGCCTCGTACTTCCTTGTCATGTTCACAAGCCTCGGAGTTATCCCGATCCAATACCCGTGCAAGGAGTACTCGTTCTCGATGTACGTCTTGTCGCCCCATTTCTGCTTCTGCTTCAAAAGCATGTAAACCATCCCGGACTGGTCGTCCGCGGCGGGGAACGGCTTGTCCTTAAACGTCGCCGTTTGGATCCTCCCCCACTCCTCGTAGCGGCCCGTTTGCGGGCCCATTTCGGCCCACTCGTCCAGAAAGTCCATCCCCCACTGGCAATTTCGGATGAGGAAGACCCCGGCGTTGACGCTCACCCAGCTCTTCTTCTCGTAGATGAGGTCCGACCAGCCGTGGAGCACCAGGTTGTGGGCCCGGTACCGGTCCAGGGGGACCTTGAAATCCATATCCGTGAAGGCGGCGTCCGAGTCGACCCAGAAGATCCACTCAGACTCCGGGTGGGCCATCATGGCGGACTTGATCATCTGGATCTTGGCCCAGCAGCCGCCCATGCTAGGGTTTAGCACGGCCATGTTGTGGAAGATGTTGTAGCCGTGACGTCGGCAGTAATCGACCTTGTTCTTGAAGAAGCGGAGCATCAGGTGGTCGCCGCTCGGGTGGGAGCACTCCGACGGCTGGGATCCGGTCACCACCAGGATCCGGTCCTCCAATCCGAAGGCGTATGACGGGTGGTATTTCAGCCACTGCCTCCGCTTCCGATCCCAATCCTTCATCGGCTTGTCCATGGTGAACCCCAGGGTGGGGTCGTCGTAGAACGTGGGGTCCAGCGGGTCGCACCGCCGGCTCGACCCGGGATCCCCGTCGCCGCAGTTGCGCGAGTTCACGGCGTTAGCGGCGTCGGTGTCTGGGTCGCCCGTTTTCTTAATGGGCCTGGAATGGAAATTTGGGCCGGAGTTGAATACGGCCCAAATCCCCCAACAGACGAAGAGCGTCAGGAGCCCGCTTCCGAGAACGCGGACGCCGTCGGCCACGGCGGGTTTGGTACGCATGGCGGCGTCGGAGAAGGATGCCGGCGAGTTTCTTCTTACAGGGGAGATGATTGAGATTCACGGAATTTTACGGATTTTTTGCGTTCGGTTTTTATATCCAGGATGGATGATTGGATGAAAATCAATAAATCGTAAATCGTGGATGAGTAATGGTGCTATTAAGGAGGGATTTTAATAATCAGGAAGAGTTTAATGTATGGCAGAGATCGCAATCTCGAGAAATTAAATAGGAAAAACTGTTTCTTATTGGGAGTTGCGGGTTGACCTGTTTGGAAGGTGAGATTGAAGGAGAATATTGATCAAAGGAAGAAGAAGATGAAATCAGGATAAGACCTTCCAAATTGGCTCCATGTAAATTGAAAATACAAATGCTCAAAAATGATTTGGAATGTGATTTGAATACATTCGCAATTTGTCGTTTTTGCCAAGATTAACTAAAATAATTTAGGACGCTTGATTGCAAAATTGTACAAGATACTATATAAATCAAAGGCATGATACGGCAACAAACAAGGGGCACAAATCACGTAAAAAGGGTTTTATTTTGTTTTTGTTTTTGTTTTTTTGTGGATGAATTTTCTACTACCATGACTTTGGTAGCTGAATATGTTGAATAAACTTTTGAGTCTTTTGTGTAAAGTGTAAGCAGCAAAGATTCACGTGTTTTAGGCTAATTAATTATTTCATACTGAGTATGAAGAAAAGATGCAATGACCCGCAAATCTTGCCAAGTCTCGAGCATGTCATGTTAGCATCCAAGCCATGGACTTGATTTTTGTGTTCATAGATGTTTATCATTTTACAAGTTACGTGTATATCATTGATGTGTTGATTAATTTGTGTTTGTTTGGATATCATAATACGTTTATCACTTTTTATATTTCAACTCGACACGTTTGTTGTTTTTTCTAATGGTAAAGCTTAACATGTGGCCGTGTCTCCAATCTTAGAAACCTAAAATTAAGGAAAGATAACATATAGCACTGTGCTGATCCGGAAGTTCGGCATCATCACTTGCTTCAAAGTTTGTTTGTTTTTTTAAATCCTTGTGTCAAACTACACTTTCTAATTTGCTTGTAAATTGTAATCAATCTGCAAGCTACAACAATATTTGAAAAATAAAAACTGGAACGTCCAAATTTTTTTTTAATAATGCACACCCTAGCTTACAGTGTAATAAAAAAAATTATTACAATATTTTTTTATATACAATTGCAATTATCCTTGAGGCCGTGACAAGTTAAAATCCCATACATAAAGATCCAAAAAAAAAGCCCCAAAACCAAGCCCAGATTTGATCAAGAATACCACAAACAACAGCTAAACAACCTAGGAATACGATGATAAAATGATTAATACAATTGATGACACTTAATTTGCCTTCAACCCAAGAGCTGGGCTAACACACAGTGCCAAAATGAACATGAGCCATCATCAGCCCAGACACACCCCATTTTTAGTCACTACAACACACCACCAGCACGGCAAAACAAGGTTTCAAGATTATACCTTTCTTCAGCAGCCTTTCAAATCCCTCCACCTGAGGTAAACCAGCCCAGCATGATAATGAGTATACGCCCCCGCCACAACCAACACATGGAAAAGCTGATGACTATGCCCAGCGATATCAAATTTCCCGGGCATCCATCGCTCTGGAACTCTTGTAGCATAAACAAGTGCTCCGAGCCCGTAAAAGATTCCCATCAAAACTTCATACGCAGTTGTGTGAAGCGCTTCTGGATGGTTCCGGAACAGATAGAGTTTGTGAAAGATGGGAAAAACACCAGAAACGCCCATGCCAAAGAAGAGGGAAGCACGCATTGCTCTGTACTTGGGTTTTTGGAAGACTGGGAGAAGAGAAACCGAGATTGTTATGATTCCGAAGATTGTTATGAAGCCCAGGTAGAGGTTGCAGAAGAAAGGGTAGCACATGAAGGAATAGTAGACTGGAGGGTAGAAGGAAGTTGAAATGAGAGCTGCAATTCCAGCATAGTCGAGCCTTAGCATTATGTAGGTCATGCGTTCTGAGTGGCATGAAAGAAGATGGCATGTGCTGCTTGAGAGTAAGCAGAACATGGCCCCACCTAGGAACGCAAAGAATGGCCATCGCGTGATTGGTCGCCTTAGAAGAGGTCCTAGTATGACTGCCATGTCATCCTTCATGCTACGCTGCACTCCAATCAAATTCAATCATCAATCATCAGAAGTAATTCTTGTTAAAGCAAATAACAAGGATTATCAAAATTTGAAACGCTTTACAAGGCTACGATCTTGACCTTTAATGTTTCACTTTGTGGAAGATTCCAGAAGGTTACTTTTCTAGTTTATGCTTTTCTTGAAATACATGTTTGTCTTGCTTATTTGTAATTACACTTGTTCCCCAGGGGTTAATAGCTAATACAACATATCAGCAGAAATCATATGGAAGAAAGGTGTCCCCATAAAGTCTCCACTCAAAAGAGGCATGGCCACTGATGGATTAGTGTATACAAATCTCGACAGAGTACTACATGGATTAGTGTATACAATCCAACAATACATTACGGAGTATTGTTCAAAATTAATTAGCACAATAAACTCAAGTCTGGAGGGAGGACAAACCCCTACGTGACTTAGCTAAAAGCATGTGAAAAAAAGAAATTATCCAATACTCTAAGAAGCAGACAAAAAGAAAAAACAATGTCTAAAATATCATTATGGAAAACACAAAGATGTCAAAGTAGAGAGAATGGTACATAGTAGAAGGAATGATAGATTGTCAGTCAGTATACACAAGCAGGCTACGATTTAAGAAGTTCCATAACTAACTTGACTGTTATTTATAAACATTATTAGTTGATTTGCAACCTAAAATGCACTTCATCCTTCAATTGGAAAGATCATTAGATGATGTAATTCTAATTAGCACTTAAAACCATGGTCGATGACAATATTTAGGATCTGATCGTACACTGTACAGGATTGATTAAAAGCATTCAAACGGGTTGTGCACATAACAAATATATACATCAGACCAATTTTAAGCACTAGCTACTTCAGAAAAAAACAGACACTTTACCAGAATGCAAACATCAGTGTGGTTGCCACTGGAGAAACGCTCAGGCATGCAGTTGGATAGAAGCTCCATGACATGATGCCAGCTAGTAAGAGATGGAAGAATATCCATTGTTTTCATCTCGTCTCGGAATTTGTGGAAATCAGGGATGTGGGGTAAAGAGGGAAGACATGTCATAAGGTCTGCTGGCATATTGTGCAGGTCAACCCTTTTTAGGACTTCGGGTAAATGATGCAAAGAATGAAGGTCGACTACTTTGGGAACTTTCATTGCAGTATATATGGTCAGAGAAAGGAAGAGAAAGAATCCAATCAAATGCCTGCAGATAGAAAAGAAAAAATCAAGAACAGAAGCATCAATACTAAATAGACAAGCACAAAGAAATTAAAAACCGAGCTCAAACCTAAACCATAGCTAAAAAATAATCAAGGACAATAATTCAGGCAATATCACCTTAAACATTTACTTGTGACCAGATGTAGAACTTATAGGAGATCTACAGGTGCATACAATTTATGGGAAGGATTCAAAGTAAACTGCACAGGACAGAAAGGAAAGATCCAGCTTTGTACATCCTTCAGCTGCCTCTCTTTCTTTTCAAGTCGATTCTTCTCTCGGTATAGTTAAAATGGCATCAGTTTTTTACATGAACAGAGAATAGACATGGAAATTGGAAAGGATATGGATTCTCTGCCTACAGCTCGATCAGTGATGATATAATATACCTGATATCCCAATTATTATTGTTCAATTACTAATTTAATCATGTCAGGATATCTTATGTTCTCAATTGGACTATCAGCTGGATAATAAAACATGCAAAAGTCCTCTTGATTGACAAACCCTGAATACCGAAACATGCAAAACTCTTCTTTATCCTCGCAAGAACCATGATCAATTCGACAAAGCCCCAACAAACCGAAATTCAAAAACCACAAATCTGTTAGGAATTAGGCAAGAAAGAGGGTTTGGGGGTGACGGAGGGGAAAACTTACGTCCAAACATTAAGGGTCTCGTTATGAATCGAAAACATGCTAAGAAGAGTCTGCTTCAATGGCCATTCGGATCGGTAATGGCCGCGAATGTACTCATTGTCCTTCAAAAAACCAGGCAACGAGTGATAATCAACCAGATGGTACCTCACCTTCCTCCATAGCCTCTTCCCTTTCCCTCGCTCCGAACGCTCGTCAATTTCTTCCTCCTCGAATTTCTTCGCACCCGCCTCCGCCATTTCCCGCCGGTCGTGCTCGCTCTCGCACATTGCCGATTGTTGGCTCCTGCGAAGAAAAATTCAACCAAAATCTCTCAATAAAATCGAAAAATTATTGATCTATGCGATCAAATGGCCAAATCAATGTGAAAGACCTAACTGCCTCAAAATTAGACGAATTACTAGCAACAAATTGGTGAAAGAGGATGCGGAGAGCGAGAAAATAATGAGAAATCGGACATCGATAATGAAGCAGAAGATGACAAAACAAAAGTCGGTAGCGAACGGACAATTTAGGCAGAAAGGGACGCAGGTGGCGATCGGGAGAGAGATGACGGAGTTGTTCGAGTTCTGGCGGTGCAATGAATTAGTGTGTTCCGCTTTGTTACGTGGTTGAAGGAGATGTGTCTAGTTTTCGAAACACGGAATTTAAAAATTGATTAAAATACTGTAGTATACTATTGTTATCAAATTAAATTATTAAATAAAATCGAAAATTAATGTGTATTCTATTCATTGACTAAAATTTTAAAATAATAAATATTTTTTATTAAAATTAGAGAGTAAAAAGAGGAAAAAAATTGAAAAAAAATATCAATCATAGTAGATATTTTTGAAAATATTCCCTATTTATTCCGTGTACGTTATTTATAACCATCAATTTATACAATATTTTGGTTATAAAACCACCTGAATTTGCCAAAATTTAATGCAGTGACCCACTTTGGTGCCATTTTGAGCATAAAGCCAAAATTCATTATTGCGCCAAAAATGTGGATGTAGTTAAATGGGTAGGTTCAAGTCAAATTTTTAAATTGAACTGACTCGAATGGATATTATTTAGTTCCGTTTTCGGTTTAGAAATTTTTAAATTTCGGTTCAGCTTCTGTTAAATTTCGGTAAAAGTATAATCTTTTTATGATAAAATAGTACCCAATACCCCGTTCGATCGCATTTTGAAACGATACTCAACCATATGCATATGTTGGTAAACAAATACAGCATGTGATGGAGCATCTTAGTGCTCGTTTGGTTTTCATTGAAATTCCCATGAATTTAAATATCCCAGGAAGTAGAAGTAAATACATGTGTTTGGTTGAAAATTAATTGACAGAAAAACACATGAATTTAAATTCCCATGAATTGTATTTCCTCCAAAATGGGGGAATTGTAATTACCATGGTGGGGGTAGGTAAGTTCCAATTCCACCATTTTTATTTCAAATTTATTTTTTATTTTTTAATTTTTAAATTACAAATCTCTTATTTACCCAAAAGTCAAGTTCTTGATTTTCATTAATAAGGGTTGTTAACGTAATTTTAATCAAATTCCCATGAATTTTAACTTTCAACCAAACAAAATAAAGAGAATTAATTCCTACATAAATAATTTTAACCAAACATTTTTTCGCAAATCCCATGAATTACCATTCCCAGAAATTTAAATTCCCGTGATTTAAATTCCTACGAATTATACTTCCCGCATCAACCAAACAAGCACTTAGACTAGTTAAGCCCAGCTATTCACGAAGTACCGAAATGGATTTTACCATGCTTAGACCAAAAAAAACAACTATAGTTTCATCTAGGAAATTAAATACCCTCAATGGATGTGTTGCTTGCAACCATCCAAATGAGGACATCAACCACATTCTCCTTGAATGCGTACACACAAAAAATACCCTCAATGCGATTAATCCTAAAATTGCCAGGATTGTCAACCAAATTAAACCAGAAGGTAAAAAACCTGCCGAAATACTCGAAGAAATTAGGGTGTTGTCCAAAAACGCCGAAATTGAGGACCTTTACTTCACCTGGTGGAGCATTTGGTTCTTCAGAAATAAAGAGGTGTTTAAAAATAACGATGCAACTGAAACTAACCACCTCAACAATATCAACGATTTTATCAAAAACCAAAAGAAGGATTGGAGTGATGCGAACAAAAAGGACGACAACGGATTGCAAAACAACAACCAACCCAAAAGGCTTGAGCGTAGAAACGCTAAATGGAAAAAACCCACAACGAATTTCACTAAACTTAATTTTGATGGTGCAGTTAACGCGGAAGGGGTGGCTTCTTACGGTTTTATTCTGAGAGACTACTGCGGAGAACCCATCCATATTGACGGAGGACTGGTTGGTCGACAGTCTGTGCTGATATCTGAGACCATCGCCTTGCGCCAGGGAATTCTTGAGGCCACTAGACGTGGCATTTCCCACATTCAAATCGAAGGCGATAACTTGCAGCTGGTCAAAGCCATACTTGGCGACTGGCGCTGTCCGTGGGAGATCGAGATGCTACGTGCGGATATCCACTGCTTGCTTGCTCGGTTCCGGTGTTGGAGCATTTCCCATGTCGTCCGGGAATGCAACTCGGTGGCGGATTATATTGCCGTTTCCTTCCGTCGCGCTTCCACCCTTCCACTTGCAGTTGATCCGGTTCTTAGGAACCTCATCCTTCAGGATGCCCTAGGGAGGCCTCTAGCCTGTTAGCGGTCTTCCTAATTTCTTTCCTTATCAAAAAAAAAAAAAAAAAAATCTAGGAAATTAAAGTTGTAAGAAAACTTATATTTTTTTAAAATTTTACGTTTGCAAAATAAACCAAAGCTATAACGTATGATTTTGTTGTTGGTATTGGATCAATCATCTCCCTTGCGCATATATAGGCATGGCAATTTAATCGAACCCGACAGATACTCGATGTACCCGATCCGAAAAAACGGGTGAAAATCCGACAAAAAAAGGTGGAAAGCGGGTTTCGGGCGATGCAGGTGATGGGTCGGGTCGGTTTAGGGTGGAAGGTTCATCCACCCGTCACCCGATCCATCACCCGACCCATGACCCGATCCGAAATATATTAATATTTTAAAAAATATTTTTTATTATGCCTAGTAACTAGTAAGTAGTAAAACCCCAAAGAGTAATTGATCGTTATTCATTACTTGAAACCAAAGGATAGGAGAAAAGCGGTATACCTACTTGAGTGTTATATAATTCGAATTTTATATGAATTGTAATGAATCGGGTTGTTTAAATCAGGTTTAATATAAGGTTGTTTAAAATATGACCCTTTAAAATCGGGTTGTAAAAAAATCAAATTTAATACAAGTACATAGCACCCGAAATGTCACCCGACCCATCCTAGAATATAGGGTGGATTGGATTAGGGTGACCCATTCCAATGGGTGGGGTCGGGTTTGGATGGGGTTATTTTTGAGGCGGGTCGGGTTTGAGAATGGTAAATCCACCCAAAACCCAACTCATTGCCATGTCTACGCATATTCCCATTATATACTATTCTTACTTTAGTAGATTTCATTGTCAAATGTTGTAACGATCAGAATGAACTGACAAGTTTTTCTCAAGAAAACAAGAAAGGACTAGCAAGTTTGAAAAGATGTATTCAATTTCAATTAGAATTTATCTCAGGCTCTGTTTGGCAATAAGTAGCTGAAGCTTGAAGTTGGAGCTAGTTCGGAGTTTGGAAATGGATCTTAAGCTAGAATTTTGATAGTAACTGGAACAGAATTTACGAGTTGAATTGGGTAAAACTGTATTTGAATGTTTGGTAGACATGCAGCTGAATAATAAAATATGTAGTACAAAATGACCAAAAAAAACATTATAGTTTTTTTTTTTTAAAACATCAAAATTTGTATGGCATATGTAATCCACCTAACTCATTGTATAACCCTAACCTTTTCATTTTTCCTTTATCCACCATTTTTGCCAACTGAAATTCGTAATCTCGCCCATAGTTCACTGGTTGGAGCCTGATGTCGACGCCTTCTCCATCATCTCAAGTAGGCCTCAATTAGCTTGGCTCAACCCATAGCACCTCACACCGACGTTGACCCTCGACCCCTGGACTATCTAATTCGCATATTTTGATCGTTGATGCAGAATAGTTGTTGAGGCATGGAATAGAGGTGCGTATAAGGCTTGAGGACGACATAGGAGCCCGTTTAAGGTAATGTGGTTGTCTTTGTAATGGTTTAGTATTAATTCTGGGTAGAAATTTATAAGGTTTAAGGTTCAGAAGAATGATTTAATGGTTGGGGTCTAGGGTTTGCAAATTTTCAGTTGCAATAAGGTATCTCGAGCTAGGTAATGCTTCGGAGTTGTGGTGGAGCCAAAACCAATACATGATTTTGATAGACTATAGCATATTGCGGTGTTGTGATGTGAGATTGGTGAATATTAGGATTGTTATTGCAGTTACAATAGACTGAGTTTTTCACAAGTTTTCTCTTTGTTGATACCTCTACCACAAATAAAGTTCATAGTTAAATTTCTATTCTAGTTGGATGTTATGCTAAAAATCCATGTAACTGAATTTGCATATATGAATTAATACATTTGTTGATTAAGGCTAGGAAAATTGTCATGTAAGCAAATTCTTTTATTGATTATCCTATAAAAAAAAAGACATGTCTAACTAGTCAGCTTCTAAAAAAAAATTGTGAAGCATTGCTTTGTAATATGTTGATGCATGTGCTTTATATCTATCATGTAGCTTTGAAGGTGTCATTGAAGGACCTCTTCAATTTATTCAAGTTATTTACAGCTTGGTTCTAATATAAAGATTAAAGAATAGACATAAAACAGATTTTTCATAGCATTGCTTTGATGGTTAGTTGTTATGAGATATAGGCCGGCCTTAGGTTGGAATATGCTTTAAGGACATTGGCTCTTGTTGTATTATATAGTTAAAGATTCCCATACTACATTATGTAACACTCTTAACTGTGTATTGAATATACTTGTGGTGCTTTGTGTATATATTGTGAATTATACATTGATAATTGTGTATTGAATAGACATACACCATTCCTATTTGTTAAATTGGTTAAGTTATACATTGCTAACTATTGCAAACCTCCTCATTATATGACTTGTTGTCATTGGGGTATGTAGTTAAGTATTGTAAAATTTTATACACTTGATGTTGCTTTGATCCCTTGTAAAGGAAGACATCACCATGTGTAAGTCACAGGCAAATGACAAAGGCGTAAAGGACACAGAGTCAAAGGTTGGGACCTTTGTATGGAACGATGAGGAGGCAAAGGCATTACTACGCCTATGCCAAGAGTACCACAAGTAAAATGAGGTTGACACACACTTCAAATGGGTTAAAATTGATGAGGGGTTTTCCAAGGAGCATGGAAAGAAGATTTATAAAGAAATTGTCAAGAACAAGTTTGATTACATGAAAAAAAGTTGGGAGAATTTTTAGTGATTTACGGTTCAAAGAGACGGGAGTAGGATGGAACTAGGAGGAAGGAAGAATTATGGTGGATGACGAATGGTAGGATAAAAAAATAAAGGTATGCTTACTTGAGAATGAAGTGATCTTGATTTGGTAAATTGGTTGAATTTTTTAATATTGTTGTTTTATACTTGTCAAGAAAAGAGCCGGTACAAAAGATTCTGACATAAGCGTCCTGACCCAGAGTTGAGTGAGCTATGGGATTCCATGAATGGCACCATATGTGCGACCGGGCAGCACTGTGTCTCGGCCATTGTACCAGCGTTGCAAACTAAAGCTAGTGATTCAGCCCACAAAAGCTTTGAGGAACTCTTAGGTATGGATGACGGCTTGGACAAGGCGAACCTGTTGCGGGTTTTCATAAAGACAAAACCCACACAGCCCCTTGGAAGTGCTTCTCAACCTACACATCAATGCTTAGGTGAAAATTCAATGTTGTCTTTTTTATGAATAAATGAGGTTGGAAAAAAAGTACATGCATAGGTACTCTAAAAAACAGTACATATGGAAGCACAAAACAATGCTAATTTTGCCACATGAATCAATGCTACCTTCTTCATACATGTAAGGAAACATATGTTTCAATTGAAAAGGGGATTCGTGCCTCAATCGAGAAATGTGATAAAACTGAATGGAATAATAAAGAAGGAATAAATTGATCTTCTTTAATCTATATTACCTTATTCATACCATGTAAAGAAACCTAAGCTTCAATTGAAAAGGGAATTCATGCCTCAATTAAGAAATATGACAAAAACCGAATTGAAGAATAAAGAAGGTATAATAACAACGCATATCACCCTAATGTATACAAGAATAGCCATAACCATTCTCAATAATGCATATCACCCGACATGTAAATGACTATTAAGATGTTATGAAAGATTTGTGTGTAATCTAACTAGTGATATTTCAACATGAAATTGTATATATGCATATAATAAAAACAAGAAAAGATCCATGCAATGAAAATTCTCATCTTTTGTCACAAGACAAATGGTCGGGATCACAAGACAAAAAAATAAAAAAGAGATCAATTTGCAACAAGAGAACAAACATGGCTTGAACCTAGCTACTACTCATCGTTGTCATCATCATCATCCCAGGAAGATTTTCCAACTGTTGAATGCATGTCATCCACGGCCTCATCATCCTCCTCCTCCTCCCTAGGAGCTGACTCCCCACTGCTCACATCAATGATGGCGGGTTGCTCGTCTTCCCTGAAAATTTGCTCCCACAACAAACTTATTTCTGAGTCTAGCACGGATCTGTGGAAGTCCTACATCGAGGCATGCTTGCAAGATAATTAATCATTATGAAGTACATCACACAAGAAAATACAAACACTCAAAAAATATTATATCAAAATGGCACAAAACATTGCTACAAAGTGAATGTGGAAAATTCACCAACAAATGGGAACTAATCTCGATCATCCGTTTTCACCACGTGTCATCACCGACGAATTGGCCCGTGGACAAGTCCCATGCATCATTATCTCCTAATGTTTTGAAACGACACCATGTACACCACTGTGACTTTTGGTAGTCTAGTTTGAATTTCATTTCTATGGGTGGCAACCTATTACCCGGTTGGAGCTCAAACACGTTGGAAATCTCGCACCACTGAATAGGAGTGTGCCTATTCTGACGAGCCCTCCTCATTGCAAGTCGAACAATAGTGAGGAAGATCTTGTCCAAGTCAATAGTCCATTTAGTAATTTGAGGCATCTGCAATACAAGTAAAACCATTAAGTAATGTTACTAAACTAAAGAAGGAATAATATTATCATATTAGACAACATATGATACCTTCGTGAGTAGGAGAGGTGCTTTTCAAAGCAAAAGTGACCTTTTCAATGTAGAGGAAACAAATGTGCTAATGACCAAATGCCTTGGAGTGTAGGCTATTTAAAGGGAAATAACACCTAACTAAGGTTTTTTATCCATACAAGAATGCATAAAATATGCATAAAATAAATGACTTTAAAACACATCCCTAATAAATGATTTTATGGCTTTATGTATATAATAAATGAATTTATGAAAAAAACAAAATAAAGAGGCACATCTTCAATAATAGAAAGTAGCATACATAATAAAAAAAAAAAAAAGTACAAAACACAAGTGTCCAAATTGATCCTTCTAAAGATAAGCAAACACACAAATGGAAAGTTCTTTAATAATCCATATATAGAAAGATAAAATGCATCCACCATAGCATAACAACTTAAAACACACACATTAAATAGAAGAGAAATTGGCTGAAAACCACCCGATAATATGGCATATTTCACTTAACCATCCGTATTTTCAACAATTATTTAAAACCACCCATATTACATGCTCCGTTAGTGATTCACCACCCAAATTCTAGATCTGTTAGCTTCCGTTGAAAAAAGAGTGACATGGCACTACATTTTAATTTTTTTTTAAATCTTGCCACATCAACCCATTTTCACCCATTTCCATCTTTAAATTGTGTGACATGGCACTCCCATTGAACGCGCCTAACACGCCCCAAGTGAACCCCTCTTCACAGCCAAAACCCTAGGGCCGTCGCCGCCTGCCCTCATCATCTCCGGTGGAAACCCGACCGCCATAAACAACAAGAGCTTCAAAGGATTAGGTGGAAACACCGTTGCCGCCTGCCCTCATCATCTCCGGTGGAAACCTAGATCTAAGGTGATCCGGATTTCCTCCTCAATGGAGGAGGTTGACGCCAACCCTCTCCACGCCATGGAGATCCGGATTAAAGTCTTCTCATTCCCAATTTCCTCCTCTAACCAGCCCAATTCCCTCTAATCCTCTCACACTACTAATAACAATTCGAAAACCTAACCCCCAAAATCAAATGGGCGAGGTGAGTTCATCTCAATTCCTCTCTCAAATCTTCAAATCCTCTCATTTTCTTCCTCGATTCCTGTTTCTAGTTCGCAATTCATTCAATTCGTTGCTTTCTAGACAATAATCGGTTGCTAATCAAATGGATTCCATGGCTGGTTCTTCTGTGAAGGAGCCAGCCGAAGAAGAACGAAGCTGAGAAGAAGAGCGGCGATGGTAGAAATTACAACCATAACTTGAAGCAGATCTTCAAGATCTCTTCCATGGAAGGTGTTCTCTACTACAAGCCTCATTTGGAGCAAGAGAGGAATGATAGAGTAGAAGGTGGTTGGTTGTTGGTGAAGGAGGTTGAAGTTCAGAGATGGAGAAGGAGGAAGAAAGAGCGCATGAAAGAAAAGAGGGGGGAGGAGAGAGAGGAAAAAGAAAAGAGAGAAAAAGAAAAAGAAAAGGAAACTAAAATAAGATTAAAAAAGAGGATTTGGGTGCCACATCACAGTTTTTGACGGAATCAAATGGAGAAGGGGTCATGGGTGGAATCACTAACGGAGCATGTAATATGGGTGGTTTTAAATAATTATTGAAAATACGGGTGGTTAAGTGAAATATGCCGTATTATACGGGTGGTTTTCAGCCAATTCCTCTAAATAGAATGAACAAAGGATAACCATTTCAAGGGGCAAGGACACAAACCAAGGAGATGGTTGAGGGAAGCAAGTATATTGCAATGAATGAGGCAAGCAAGGAGAAGGTATGGTTGTAGAATTTCTTGTGTGAATAGGGGAAGAAGCTATGAGATATCATTCTTTACAATGATAGTCAGAGTGTCATTCACTTGTCTAAGAATCCAACCTTTTATTCAAGGATAAAGCATATAGAGGTGCATTTTCACTTCATACGACATCTCTTGGATAGTAAGATCTTGCAGCTGGTGAAGATTGTAAGAAGTGAAAACCTTGTTGCAATGTTGACTAAGGTTGTGACCTTAGAGAAGCTAAAGTTATGCATGGCTTCAGCTGGCCTTAGTACTTAAGTTGAAGGCCTGACACTGCCACTACCAGATGGGATGATCAAGGTGAAGATGATTGCAATTGGAATTAGTCTCCATGTGGGAGATTGGTGGGTATGGAACCTGATTGTGTTTGGGCGAGGAAAGTCGAAGACGAGACTTGGAACGGCATGACGCGACCATGTCTTGGTGACATGAAGCTCGGTGAGAGAAGCGGGATGGAGAAGGGCAGACACGACCATGTCTTGGGGCATTCTGCCCGCGTCTTGGCTTGTGTCCGAGAAAAGGCAATTTCTTGTCGTGGAATAAAGATATCTAGGAGATTTAGTATTGTCTCTATCTTCTATCTTTAATCTCTTGTTCTCCATAGATACTTATATTGGTTATTGCAATTTTTATCCACAAAAATTGAGTGAAAATCTCTAGCTTTGTAGTGCCTCCAATCGTAGCCACAATTCGTAACGAACTGGATCAACAATTCTTGTGTCTTTGCTTTCTTTTTTCTCCCTCGACTGCTTGCAATTTCCTAACACATTGCTCTAAGAGCATTCCCATCCATTGCCCAAATCTTGGTCATAGGTAGAGAGAGACAATAAAAAAATATTAAATGTGGAAAGAGGAAGGAAAATTTTCATGACCGGTCACCACAATGACCAAAATGAGATTTGGTCATCACTTGGCATGGTGACACATGTCACCTAAGAGAGAGAAAAGAAAAAGATAAAAGAAATGAATATAATTTTTTAATATGATGACCAAAAAATTTGGTCAACCATTTTTTTTTTTGATAAGGTAAAAATTAGGAGACCCCCTAAGGGGGGCGTCCTAGAGCGTCCTTTCGGACGAGAACATGTAGTTTTGGGTTATCCAAGAGGAGGTTGGTAGGGATAATGTGGCCCAGCTTAGCGATTTTATCGGCCACAACATTACAGTCCCTACCCACATGTCGGACTGATACAAAGTTAAATTGTTGGAGGGATACCATAATATCCGAAATTAATATTTCGATATCCCAGGGGCATTGACCTGTTTTGTTAACCGCATTAATAACTATCATCTTATCTCCTTCAATCTCTAGTTTTGTAATTCCTCTTCTTTGAGCTTCTCTTATTCCTTCTTTAAGTGCAAGAGCTTTTGCCTTCACGATTGAAATAGGTCCTTGTTTTCTAGCTCCTAGGCCGATTATTTTTGCCTCATGATCTCTTAGAACATATCCTGAGGAGGCGTGGTTGGAATCAAGTTTAGACCCGTCGAAGTTCAGTTTGGTTACATTTTCAGGGGGCTTTTTCCATTTCTCTAATCATTTCTTCCTTTTTTGTCCACTTTGGGGTCGAAATTGTGTACTTTCTTCATCCTCTTCCCACCTCTTTGTTTTTTCCCATTGTTCAATTTGGTTTTTTGTATAGTGATCAAGATTTTGAATAATATCATTGGGAGATTGTTGAAACACTAGTTTATTCCTTTGGTGCCATATACACCACAAACAAACTGCCAGTTCTACGAAATCGGTGCTCCCTAAGCTCTGATGTAAGTCATTCAGTATGGTGCTAGCTAATTTATTGGTTGTATTATAGTTTCTGATAGAGCTTTCCAATTTTGTGTTAATTTTGTGTACTAGTTTTTTCGTGTGTGGGCATTCTATAAGTATATGTCCAATACTTTCATGAGTGCAGTTGCACATTAAGCAGTCTGGAGGGGTAGCTATACATTTTGTAGCAGTCTTTCTTTAGTTGGAAGTCCATTACAAGCTATTTTCCACAAAAAATTCTTAACTTTGGGTTGTGTGTGGAGTTTCCATATCCAATTGTTGGGGTGGGGTGTTAGATTATTCACACCCGTAATGAGTTCAATAGCCGAAGCCGTCGAAAACCATCCATTTTTGCTTGGGCCCCAGTACAATCGGTCTCTAATCCAGTTATCGGGGATTAGTATTAACATGATTTGGTTAACTATTTCAGTCGGTAGTAAACAGTTGAGGATATCTTGTCGCCACGTTTTTCCATTGGTTATAAATTCATCAATCGTAGTTGATTCATTTATTGCGTCAACGTTCAACGCAAATTTGTTTAGTGTTTCCTGAAAAAGCCATTTGTCTGTCCAAAATTTTATGGTTCTCCCATCGCCTACTTGCCAGATAAGGCCTTTGTTAAATTATTCCCGTAAGCTCATCAATTTCGTCCATTGCCATGAGGTATTGTTCTGTTTTTTATATGTTAAAATGGAAGCACCTTTAAGGTATTTTTCATTCATCAACTTAACCCAAATATTCTCTGGTTTTACTAGCAATTTCCATAAGAGTTTCATCTGTAGTGCTTTGTTTACATGTTCCGTTTTTTGAATTCCAAGACCTCCAAAGTTCTTAGGTTTACAAATCTTATCCCACCCAATGAGTAGTTTGTGGTGGGCATCCTTGTTCCAAAGAAAGTTCCTATGGATTTGATCCAATTATTTATGAACAGAGTTTGGAAGCATGAAGCTTTGCATAAGGTAGTTAGGTTTTGTAGTAAGATTAGATTTTATCAAGACTGCCCTCCCTTCCATAGACAGGCCATTGGCTCTCCATTTGGTCAATTGTGTCTTTGTTTTCCCTATTGTATCATCAAAGGTTTGTCGATTTACACGGCCATTTATGATTGGGCATCCAAGGTATGATTCTAGTTTAATCATTGATGTGATCCCTAAACTTTGTTGAATTCTATTTTTATGTTGATTGTCCACATTTCTTGACGTTTGGAAGGCCGATTTATGGTAGTTGACTCTTGGTCCTGAGATTGCGCAATAGTCCTCAATTATCTTCTTTGTTCTTAGACATGTTGTTTGGTTTGCTCTAGAAAAAATTATGATGTCATCTGCAAATGCAAGAAAGGGGATCTTGGTTCCGACTCGTGAGAGGGGAAAGCCGATTGTGTTATTTTCCAAATTACTAATTTCTTGAAGCTTCCTGGCTAGTATTTCTGTCGCGAGAATGAACATGAAAGGACATAGCGGGTCTCGTTGTCTAAGGCCACGTTCTGGTAAAAATATTTCTGTTAGGCTATTGTTTACTAAGACCGAGAATGATACAGTTTGGACACATTGTTTAATCCATCCTATAAACTTGTTGGCAAACCCAAATTTTCCAAGGATTTCAAACGTAAACTCCCAATCTAATCTATCATAGGCTTTCTCCATGTCTAATTTTAAGGCTATCCAGCCATCCTTACCTTTTTTGTTTCTAAAGGAGTGAAATATTTCATGGACAATCAAAACATTATCTTGGATTGATCGTTTAGCGACAAAGGCTCCCTGAAGCGGATGGATAATTTTGGGCATAATTATCTTCAGTCTTTTTGTGATAATTTTGTAGATGGTCGAGCATAGGCTGATAGGTCGGTAATGGTTGATGGAAGTAGGATTCTCTTTTTTTGGAATTAAGGTAATGAAGGTGTGATTGATTTGTTTTAGGATTTTTCCGGAATGAAAAAAACTTTTGACTGCTTTTATGACATCCGGTCCTACTATGTCCCAATATTTTTTATAGAATCTTGCTGACATACCATCTGGTCCAGGGGACTTATCTGAGCTGATTTGCATTAGGGTTTGTCTTATTTCTTCATTGGAGACTGGTTTTATGAGTCTTATATTGTCTTCATTTGTTATTTCTTTCTTGATTAAGTAGGAATATTCTCTAAATTTCTCGCGATTTGTCTGTCCTCTTCTGTATCTAATTTTAAAGTCTTTCCTAATTTCTTCTCTTATATTTTCCTCTCCTATGATTTGAGTTCCTCCTGATGATGTTATTTCTTTAATATTTTTCATGTTTTGTCTCCCGCTAACCACCTTATGGAAATATCCAACATTAGAATCTACTAATTTAATGTGTTTTGTTTTTGCTCTCTGTTTCCAGTAAGTTTTGTGAAAGTTTAGAATCTTTTCCTTCTTATTTAACATTCTTAATTGTTTGTTAATGATTGCTTGGTCCGGGGATAGTAAGATTAACTGTTGTAGTTCCATTAGTTCTTTATCAATTTGTTTTAGTTGTTCAAAAGTATTGCCAAAAGTTTTTTTGTTCCATTGATTAGCTTGAGCTTTCAGTAGTTGTGTTTTCTTTACCAGTTTGAACATATTAGAGCCGGTAAAAGAGGCCCTCCATGCTTGTTTGACAACGTTCCTAAAATCCTTCCTTTGCATCCACATATTTTCGAATTTGAATGGTTGAGCTTTATAAATTGCTTCATTGTTTAGTTCAATTGCTATCTTACAGTGATCAAAAGATGAGAAAGCATAGTTTTCGTAACTATGCTAGGGAACCATTGAAGAACTTGGGGACAAACTAAGGTTCTATCTAATTTTTCATATATATTATCTATTTCCGTCTTATTTTTCCTCCAGGTGAATTTACTGCCAATTATCGGAATATCAAAGAGATTACAGCTGTCCTTGAATCTAAGAAGTCTTTCAAATCTTTTTTGGTCCGGGAAGACACCACCTTTTTTTTCGCTAGGTTCTTGTATTTCATTTAGGTCGCCCATTACTATAGTGGGGAGGTTAGTCATTTCTATAGAGTTGATTAGATGTTGCCAGAAACTATCTTTTTCATTTTCTTGAGGGGGAGCATAGACTAAGAATATAGCTAGGGTATATTTAGTTGCTAGGTTGGTATATCGTAAAGCTATGAATCGTGGTTCTTGAAGAAGGACCTCAATTCTTTCATGTGTAAACTGGTATTATTTCCATAGCACACAAACACCACCCGCTCTACCACTGGTCGGGGACCATATTATGTTGTCAAATCTCGCTCTTCTCCAAACTTGATCAGACAAAATTTGGTCACTTTTAGTTTCAACTATAGCCATAATCTGTATACCCTCAATTTTGCAAAACGAGTCAATTTCAAGCCAGAACGACTTACGTCCTATACCTCTACAATTCCAGAGGCTTACTTTCATTTAAACCTAACAAAAAATGATTAGGGCATATCAACACACCCCAATCAGTATCCTGACTATTTTCCTTAATTGCACTGATCATGTTCAAACAAATAAATCTCCTAATTCTGTCAGATTGTCTTCATTCATTTTCTATATTCAAAATTTCCCCAGAAAAGCTGGAGATTAAATACAATCCTTCGTTTACAAATAAAAGTGTTATGTCTACATACTTATTGTCAATTAATAGAATCATGTAATTTCTAGTTCTCCATCCTAGTACATAATCTTCAATTCCTTTCTGATCTCTGAAGGGGTTGGACTCGGGGGTATTTATTAGTGCCTTGGATTGATGGTCTGTTCTTGTTATATCCAAAGGATCTACCACACCCATGTTAGTAAAGGAGCTTATACAGTTCCATTCCTCTCTTTCTACGTTGATTATTGTTGACCTGGACATAAACCAATCATAACTTTCATAAAAGTTAGTCTTCCTTAAAGAGCACGGTAGTTTATACCCCCATAAAGAGGTATTCTGTTCATGTATATCTTTTCTGTTCCTGCTGGATTCTCTCTTGTTATCATAACATAATATTTGGTTTTTAGTGTATTCAGTTTGACTTTTCCAATTTTGCCTAAACTTAGTGTTAACCTGGTCAGTATTTGTCATTTTACTATTTCTGAGCAGGCTATTTTTGCATAGATAAGTAAGCTCAAGCCTGAGAGAATGCAATCTCAACTTATCTAGGTAAAACATGGAATACACAAACCATACACCAACAGTTACTAGAGCTGAATGTTCTTCATTACACAATTCACACCTTCTACTGCTAGTCTTTGTCATGAGATGACCACCCAGTACTAACATTTTAAGCTTTGATAAACACCAAGAAAAAGCAAAAGGTGGTAAGCTCATCAAGTCATAAGGTTGTTCCCCATACATATAGCTAATCAGAAAGGTAGGTCCTAACCCAAAATCACTACCAGTAACTTCAGGTTGAATTAGAACATTACTAGTAAGTAGTTGATCATGTCTTGCATATTTATCTAGAATACAAGCTTTATTATTTATCTGCAAGTCAGAAACAACAAAATCAGACCAATTGTTCACAGATTTGATACTAATATTTGTATATGCAAGGAACAAGTTTTCATGTTGTAAATGCGAGAGAAGAATACCCGGGAGTGTTTCATTCCACAACACAAAGACTGCTCTATAAGGTTCATTGTTCACAATTTTTATGCCAAGGATAGACACCATTAACTGCACATGTGAAGGATTAATTAAACCTCCATATGACATCCAGAAGTTTAACACACAGGGGGTCATATTTTTAGCAAACGAGTGCCTCTCATTTTTCGCAAACGAGTGCCTCTCAAGGCTACATAGATAAGCATTTATACACCATTTCCTTTTGTTTTTCTTTATGCCAAAAGAGATGGCTTTGTTATTGTTCAAAACAACACCACTACTTAAGGTTTCCTCAATCATAGTGGGTTCGGGTTCGGAATTTTCAAGGGTTGGCATCCCATTTCTCATCAAACACATGGCACAAAGCATGCCCATGTTCTTGGACCCCAAAAAGCCAGTTTTAAATTTGTTCTTAAAAGCACTACTATTAGGGGTCTCCTCGACCCTAGTAGGCAAGGGTTCAATTTGTTCAATTTGTTTCACATGATCAGTTTGTTTAACAGAGGTGTTTTTATCAAAGCAAAGAACAGACTTACAATATTGCTTACATGTCCCCATGAATCTTGCCCTTTGTGGGTTGGTTAGTCGTCGGTCAGGTCGGGTGATTCGTGAAGGAGAACTGCAGCCTCCTCTTCTTGCAACCATCCGTCTACACCCCCGGAGAGACCGCTCGCAAGGGCGCCTTCCCATAGTTCCACCCATTCCCCGCATAATTGCTCTTGAACAGTACCAATCAGGTACAATCCCTAGACCCCAAACAGAATGAGGCGCTTTGAGATACAGGCCTCGTCGATTGTGAAGTCTCCTCTTCTTAGCCGAGTTAGATAAACCTTCTATCCATTCGGGCTTGTGCAGCGGCGTTTGGCTAGAGAAGCGCCAAAGTCGGAAAGAGCTTTCTCCAAAACTGACGTTGTTCGAAAATTGGAAAGAGCTTTGCTTAATCACCACAGCAGAGGGGCTCCAATTGTTTTCATATGTGATTTGTGAGAGGAGTAGATAGAAAACACCTCCAATTTGGTCAAGGATTTGGGTTCTAGGGTTTTGGATTGGGGCTCGAAAGAGGGGAAAGGGGAGCGGGGGTTTCATTTCTTTACGCTGCTGGACCTTCAAACTTTCTTTGCCTGCAATTTGGTCAACCATTGAACATGCTCTAAGGGGTCTCGTTCCAAGAACCATATTAATATCAACTATTCATGTAAATCTATTCCCTTGGTAATCATACCCTTCAAATTACAATAGGAGTATCCTTGTATATTTTTTTGTCAAAAACAAAATCCTCGGGCCTAAAAGAAAATAACTTTATACTACCTACCTAAGATAGGTAGTATAAAGATGCGAACATAGGATAAACAACAAGTATTGTTTGGGTATGCTATCTCATCAAGCTTACTAGTTACTCTACACAGGATGTTTTGTTTGGGCGGGGAGTGATTGTAATTTTGCAAGGTTTGAGTTTTTTCATGGATTCATAAAGACACTAACATAGGATAAACATCCATACAAACAATGAAACAAGACAAATACAATCCGGCATCTGGTCCTCAATCAGAATTTCAGAAACAAGCAATTTAATATACAATGACTTTTAATAATATTTCAAGACATTAAAAACAATCACAAACAATACTAAAAAAATCACTGTCTTCCATCTCAATGTGAGGGGGTTTCTCTCTATTCAGCTCGAAGATTTAGAGTGCTTCACAAGCCACTCAATGACTGAATCAATGTTGGTTGAGTTCTTGCATGAGATCATAAAGCAGCATACTTCTCTACCCGTAATCGACTTGAGATCCCTGCATTATTAACAAAGATTTATTATAACCCGTTATCACATGACTATTATATGATTTATAATTATTATTATTATTATAGGGGAATAATTTTGCTCACATTTGATCTGTTAGAGCCTCCTTTGATAGTGCTTCAGGTTTATCAATCTTGTTGCCAAGTACCAGCAGAGGGATGCCAGACAATGACGGTTTGCTAACTAGATCATGGAGCTCACTTCTTGAGATGCTTATGTTATCATGATCAGCAGCATCCACAACATAACTGTGCATCATGCATTAGGCAAGAAGATTATCTTCCGAAATCAAATAGCAAAATCAACAAGAAGTTACTCTACCTATAGAGATACTATTACCGAATAAAAAAAATCTAATACGTTAGATTATGTATGCTAAAGTTAAATCACAACTTTATCAGTTCTCATTCCGCTAAACAATTACAGTATTGACCGTGACTATATGCAATAAATTCAATAATGGTTTATATAAAAGCAGTAAAGGGCAAAAAAAAAACTTCCACGGCTATATCTAAGAAAATATGCTGAAATATTAAGCATGTATTTTAAGACAGCATGCCAAATACTGATAAATTGAAAAACGAATCCATGATAAGTTGTACATTTTGGTGGTGGTTTTTCTACATAGATGCAGACTGCAGTAATTCATGTCTGGCCCATCGGCTCATCTTACAAAAGTACACTAACAACAGATGTAATAACAGTCAATGGAATTATCATCTAACAGGAAAGTAGATTTCCAGGGAAATAAAATGAAATAAGTATATTGAGTTAGTTGAAGAAAGGTTGCATACACAATGGCTGAAACTGCACGGCAGTATCTCTCCCACATACTACGGAACCTTGGTTGGCCCCCAAGATCCCATAGCTTTATTGTGACATTCCCTTTAGTTACCTTCTTCATATTGAATCCAACCTAAGCACAAATTCAAGTCAGAAGCTTATACATCATCACTGAGGCAATCTCCAAACCTGATATTTTGGTGATACTCAAGTATGTTAAGTAACTTTTTCAAAAAAAAGGGGAAAAAAATATTTTTCAGATTTGGAGAGGGACCCATAGTGTTAATTAGAGAGGATTATCACACTGGTGATACTCCCTCTGCCAAGTATCTTGCCAAAAATCAGCTTTTTAAAATTTTTATTATTTTGATGACATTATGAATCTCATACAGAAGTATCATGGTTGGAGATGCTCTAAGAATTTTCAAACTTTATAAGAGGCAGAATCACAAAGTGGAGAGTATATTCATTGCATTAGTAAAAATGCAAGTCTGCTCTCGCGAGAACAGCTTACTGTAGGAATCATGTCTTCACTGTATCCACCAGTAGCAACAACATTTACTAGGGATGTCTTGCCTACATTCTGAAGCCCTATTAAAGAGAGTTCCATTTCTTGCTTGAAAAAGAGGCTGCAAAATCACAATGAAGAAGGAGATCAACAGTGAAAGACGAAAATCAAAGTATCAAAATAATCAACAGTACATACGGATGTATACATCATATGTACCGATTAATGTTGAATCCAAGACTGAGAAATACTTTCCAAATTAACAATTGCAGAACACGAGTACTAGCCGGACATTCTATCTTTAGGCAGAGACCACTAGGCCCTTTTCAATGTTATAAATGTAAATAAAAAATGTGCAAAAACTCTGAACAGCTGATTAATGTATTTTCTCCAGAATAGCTAGAAGGGAGAATTGATTCAGAAGGAGAATAAAAGATTTTCTCAAGACCTACTTGCTGGTAAAAAAAAATCCAACAAAGAGAAGGGTCTTTGTAATAGAGATGATGAGGGTGAATCTTCCAACTCATATTAATAAATAATTCATTTCACAGTTTCGGGTTTAAGAGCGCGACAAAGAGATATAACTCAAGTAAGCACCTAAACTTCCTCCTTGTTAGGTATGGTTCGGTTCATAAGTAAAACACTTACAGCTTCCACCAAATAAAGTCGTTTAAAATCATTGTCCGATACCAACAAGCAATCTAACCAGAATCTAACTTTCAAGCGATTATATCTTCCTCCATGTGTAGCAAGATCAGACAAAAACCACAGCAACAACCAGTCAACCACAAAAGACAATCATACAGCTATAACTGCAGCTAACAGATACTGTCAAAATTTAAACTTTTTTCAGGTATTGCCCCAGTAGTCACAACTCAACTTACAGACACATTATATCATACAGCAATCCTTACACAGAGTAAGCAATCAAACAAGGCATCAAAAATCCATGAAAACAAGCATTTAGAACACAATTGAGGACGATGTTCCACACTTCAATATTAAATTTTTGCCTTCCCTTTCACTCCCCCCAATTCCCTCCCAGCAATAGGTTGATCAAGTAGTTTCCATATCCAATTTCTGATCTGTCATGTGCACACTCACGCAATAACACCCTATTATGCTACATTCTATGCGTTTTCGGTTTTCCGACTCTCAATTCGAAATTTTATCGTTAAAATGAAATCTCATGAGAACAAAACAAGCAAACTGGTCCGGGATTTGACCCTTGAAGCACAAAATTTCAAATTTCAATCGAACTTGGCAGAAAAATTGGAAAAAGCTTCATCTCCACGCATAATGTGAAGACCAAAACAAACATCCAAAGCGAAAATCCCTTCCATTCGTATCATGGACAGAATTGATAATCAAACCCCCAAAAAATATGAAAACGAGCGAGGAAATTACCTTCGAAGCCAATTCAGAAATGAATCCCACAAACTCATAGTTCTGAGACGATCTCGTAGAACGAGAAGGGGTAGAAAAGGAAAAGGAGAGAGATCTATGAAGCTCACAGAAGACTCCCCCGCCTCAAAATGGATATCTTCCGGTCTTCGGAATTGACAGAGAAAGAGGAAACACTAATAACAGTGCTAACACAAAAATCCCTTCATATTCACAGAATCACATCACAATTATCACACAAAAAAGAAAAAAAACTTTTTTGAAAAAAAAAAAGAAAAAAGAATATACTGATAAATTATGGTGCAAGTGTTAGCTGGGAATGCCTGGAAGGATATAATTAGACGGTAATCAGGGGGGATGAATGACCCTGATTCCTCAGATATTTACGAAAACAGGACTAACGCCCATTGTACATCCCACGGTCCCACAAGGCACAAGCGACGTGCAGTACACCCCCATCCAATCATAAGAAGACACGTAGGTATATAAAAACAAAAATTGTTGGTATAATGGAGAATGTAGCACACTCGTGGTTCATGCGCGTGGTAGGTGATGTTGGGGGGTTAATTTTTAGTGGTCTGACAAGTTAGCTTATCTGGTAGTGCCAGCTAGGCCAGTTGGCCGATAAGCGTTATTTTTTAGGGTAAATAACACAAAATCACCCTTAAAATGTGTCACATTTCAAAAAACCACATTTAAAATCTAATATAACACAAAACCACTCCTAAATATTAATTTTGTTAGTAGAACCATACCCCCATACCCATATTCATAAAATCCCATCTAAACATAACTTACAAGCAGGGGCGGAGACAGAAATTTACCCCAATGGGGGCTAGATTCCTGGTTACAGAAAAAAAAAATGCATGTTTCTATATAAAAAAAATTTTGCACGAAAAATTTTGTATTTTTCTGTATAAAAATTATTTTTTTGTATATGAGACCTTTTTTCATAAAAAAAATTGTTTACTAGTTGAAAGATGGGGACCGTTTGACTATATTTGACAATATATATAATACATGTTCAATCACTTGATATGTATAATACTAGTAATATTTGTACACTTTTTACACTAATAATATTTTATAAGACATCTTACAAGACATCTTTTTATTCCTTAATCCATTAATTAAACTATTTACTTATTTCATTACCCCTTTATAACCCCTCTTATAAAAATATGGGAAATTTCGAGTGGTACCCCTTAGTTTTGTATTTTTTCGAGTGCTGCCCAAAAAAAATTATTCCGCATGATACCCCTGAGTTTTAATAAGAGTTCGCCCCGTGTCCTTTTTTACACTTTCCTTCCAACTTTTATAATTTACGTCAGATTTTAAAAAAAAGAATAAAAAAATTAATCGAACGGGTTATTGAAAAGGATAAGTCAAAAGTTAAAAAAAAAGAACCATCGTGTTTATTTTACTCTCAGTCGACGAGCGAAGCGAGCGAACAAAGTTCCTCGACAATTCCAGTGGAGCGAAATTCCTGAACGAGGGAGCAGGGACTGCTGGACGAGGGAAGTTCCTGGTCGACGGGCTGAAGGCCGCCGGTCAGGCGGACGGACGAGGAAGGCAGACGAAGGCCGGCAGATGGGATTTTGTGCAGCGAACCATCAGGTATGTTTATCAAATTTAGGCTTCTTTTTTTTACAAATTAAGAGTGTGGTTGTCTATTGATTTCTCCCTCATTACATTTGAGAGTGTGGTTGTCTATTGATTTTTACACTCTAACTTGAAATTAGGGCAATTTAGGGTTTTTTCATTCCTAATTTTGACTACCGAATTGATGAATTGACAAATGTTAATCAAAGTACTGAATTTTTGACTTATGAATTTGAATACTAATTGTTGGGTATTTTGTATAAGAATTGTCATCTGAAGCAAGTTAATGAAATCACTGATTATTTTGGTAATAAAACACAGTAAGCTTTCAATCTGTAATAGAACTTGTTATTATTTTGGTAACAAAATACGGTATGCTAGAACATTCAATCTGTAATAAAATACAGTAAGCTTCCAAACTAGAACATGTTATTCTTAGAACATATTAATAGCTAGAACTTGTTATTGTTTTGGTATTATTATTATTATATGCTTGTTATGAAATGCATTATGGGAGACAAAAAAGTATTGAGAATGCGTCACAATGCTGCCGATTACTTGGATATTGTGGTGGATGACCCTGATAAGTCTAGTATGTTGGATGTTTTCATTGAACTGTTAGAAGGGGTTGTAAAACAAGGAATGCATCTTCCAGAAAATCCAAACTTGTGGTACATACATGAATCTAAAAGTCATAAGTTGGAGAGGGATAATCACTTGCTACAGATGTTTACATTACTCCATCAAAATAAGGTGATTAACATTTTCATTGGTTCTACGGAGTCTCCATGTGAAAATCTACTTTTAGCAAAGGGCTTGATTGAATCAAGGATAGCATCAACTGGTACAAGCCTTCCATCCTCTCACCATACTATCCCATCTACAGGATATATGGATGAAACAAAGCCTGTACCAGCTCATGCACTAGTGTCATATGAACCATGTCAACCACCACAACCAAGATCTAATAGTGAGTCAACAAGGAAAACAATATCCTTTGATATCCCATTACATGACCTACCTAGCCAACGCAACCTCCCTTGAACATGATAAAGTCATACCTTTAAGTTTGCAAGAAAAGAAGATTCCCGCCACCTCTGCAAGACAAAAAGGGATATATGTTCCAAATAGAAAGACTACTTCGTCTGGCAATGAAATTACTTCTAGTAGCCTTAGTAGAACACGAGAGAGGCCATGCATTAATGACAACTCAGAAGGTGAAACTGGTGTTGTTGCTATTCTTGGTGATATTGATGTTGAGGATGATGATTATGAGCCTTCAAATAATAATTCAGAAAAGGAAGATCCACTTGAAAACTTAAGCAATGAGGATGAATTTATTGATGAGGATGATACTTGGCCTATTGATGTTGATTATGGATATGATCTTGAGAGATCCAATGAATGGAAATTTTTTTGAGAATCATACTTGGACAAATTGTATGAGAATGGTGAATTCTATGCAGATAATCAGTTTGTGAACATTTCATTGAGGATGTGGATGATTTTCTTCAACAAGGAGCACTTCTCTAGTGTTTTGAAGGAGTATTATATTCAAGAGGGATTTTCTACCATCACTCTAAAATCTGATACAAAGATATTGATGGTTATATGTGCATCTAACGGTTGTGATTGGAGGATTCATGCTTCAAAGTTGCCACATGGATACACTTGGGCCATAAAATCCTTGTTAGGGCCTCATACAAGCACAAGACCGACTTTATATAATCATATGGCAACTGTAAATTGGGCAACAGAGAAGCTACTGGAAGACATTAGATCATGTAGAAATATCACAGGGAAAGACATTAATGACAAGCTATTGGAGAGATTTGGCATTAATTTGAGGAAGTCATCAATATACGACACAAAGAAGCTAGCATTGAAGAAAATTGATGAAGATCATGACACTTCTTTTTCTAAGTAGCCAGCTTATTGTGAGCTTTTGAAAAGTACTAATCATGGGGTTAAGGCTCACTGTGTTTGGAAAGTGGCAGAAGAGCTTCCTGAGAAGCTCGTACAGTTAAAGAGCATTTTCATCTCTTTCAAGCCCATGATTGATGGTTTTAGAGGCTGCAGAGCACTAATTAGTGTGGATGGTGTTCACTTGAAAGGCAATCATGGGGGAGTATTGTTGTCTGATGTTGTCGTGGATGGAAACACTGAAAATTTTCCCTTAGCATATAGGATTTATGAGAATGAAAGTAAGAGCACATGGCCTCAATTCTTGTATCACTTAAAAGAAGCTTTAAAAGATGATGATAGGGCCAATTTGACTATTATATCCGATGGCAGAAGGTATATTCGCCCTTGAACACTTTTTCTATTTATTTTGTGTTATTTTCATCCTTGTAATTGTCTACATTCTTTCATTTGATAGGGTATTGAACAAGCACTAGATGATGTATGGCCCACCATTAGTAGAAGGTATTGATGTATGGAAATTTCAGTGTCGAATGATGTGTTAATTACTCCGCTGATCCGACTGGTTTTGATAAATGAAAATGTATAATTTGATTTTCAAGGTGAAAAAATTGAAGCAAAAATACCCAAAAATATTATATCCAACTTTTCTAACTTGGTGTTATTCAGATTTCTCTAGGTGTATCACATAAAATACTCCAAATTATACATTTGTTACTCGTGTATGGTACGGGTCTTAAACTAGTTTAGCTTGACAGATAAACAAATTCATACACACAAGATTGCAAGAAATGTAACCGTGTCCTTTATTCATTGATCTATAGATTGTAGAAAACTAGGGTTTCTTGTAACTAGATAAATATCGATGTACCGCAGTGGTCGTAATTCGTAAGAACTATAGAAGTCATGGGGCATAGGGCAATCCAGTGAAAGAATGGGTAGCCATTTTCTGCTTAGTATAAATTAATTCAAAATTTCAGAACCAGAAAGCTCTACAGCTGAAGAAAATCGATTTTCTTGCAGCTCTATATTCGATTTCAATCCTACTGTTCTCTAAATTCTAATGATTCTTTCACAGGAGAATGATCAAAACAGAAGATGGCTCTTGAATCTTGATCAAGGAAATTTAATCGACAATAGAGCAGCAATACTAGACAAGTCACAAACACAATGATGTGTGTAGATGGGGTACAAAATTCCCTCAACTCAAAACATGCATCTAATTTTAGATTTAAGTAAGTTGAATTCTCAATTTTATGCTTTCCTAGTTTTTTTCTTGGAAATAAAATTTCCTTTCTCAACTTGTATGTTACAATTGTGGGTCAAAAACTCCACATAAATTATAACAAATCATCCACATACATGAAAATTAAACATCTATTATCTACCAGTTAGAAAAGTTTTTAAATTCCACACTCGGAGCACCTAACTTTCTCTTCTTTACTGTGGCAACAGAAGACGTACCAGTTTCGTTTGCATCAGTAGCTGATTCGGTCTGAGCAGACTTAGCCCTCAGGTATTTGGCAACACCTCCACCAGCACCTCCAACATCTGTTGTTCCAGTTCCTGGATTACTATACCATGATCCAACCTTTTCCTGAAAGTAGTATTTAGAGGGAAAAAAAATTGAGGATCAGGATCTCTAAGTATTAGAAAAATGGAAAACATCAGAGTTGTTTATAGAAGAGTTTAGAAACTAACATTCTCTTGATTATCAACATTCTTGTCATCCTTTTCCTTTTCTTTCTCTTCTTCTTCATCAGGTTCATTATAAGGATTCACAAAGACATTAACACTGTTGATCTTGATTTCTTCCTGAAAAAGAAGCAGATTAAAGACAAAAGGGTAATAAGTCTATGGCAAAAGTAGTCAACCAATCAAGAATGGTTTAAAAAATCCCTAATTTAACCTTCAAGATCACCTTGTACCCCAAAAATGAAACAAAAACATCCAAAACAAGCCACACTGCAAAAGAGCCATCTTATCACAGAAAAGAAAGTTAAACTTGTGTTTTAAAATGCTCAGAAGTCAAAGCTCATGATTGATATTAAAAAATGGCGAGGCTCTTGTGTTTGGACTCAAACATATTTGATGATAATACACACACACATCCACTGATGCTTTTAAAGCAACAAACAGCAAATAGGTGCAACTAGCACAAAAAATCAGCCCCCTGTCATTCACACAACAACAAGATGTCGTATGAACAGTCCTACACTGTTGATACAGCTGAGATCCTACCTAAATTTACTTTTACTATGACCAAATTCTTAATAGCACCATTGCATATTATCAATTTCCAAGGCTGCCTTAGTACAAGACACAACAAATTTATATCTTCTTATAGTTAAAACTTATAAGCAGATAAATGAAGAGGATGAGATGACAATTTCAAAACTAACCAGAGGTCTGTCATCATCATCGACAGGAACCTTCTCCATTGCAGCAAGTGTAGTTAAGCCACCAACTATCATGCCGAAGACTGTATGCTTGTAGTTTAAATGAGTTGCAGATTTATACAGAATAAAAAACTGTGAACCATTCGTGTGAGGACCACTGTTTGCCATACTCACTACACCCCTTCCTGAATGAAGTAGCTTGGAGTTCACTTCATCTTTAAATGGTTTCCCCCATATTGATTCACCTCCTTTTCCTGTACCAGTAGGATCTCCACCTTGAATCATAAAGTTCCTGCGAAAAAGGTATTTAAAACTCGTGAGTAAGAGAACATTCCCAGCTTGATAGTGGACTTGAATATAAATCAATTTGCCACCTTACCTGATACTTCTGTGGAAAACTACTCCATTATAGTATCCACGCTCGCAAAGAGTAATAAAGTTTTCACATGCCCTAGGAGTTACGTCACAGTGTAGCTCGATGTTCAAGTCACCATGTGTAGTCAGTAGCTGTACATAGCCTTTTTTCTTCGGATTTTTCTCAACCTTAACATATTCAAACTCATTTTTCGTGACAGGATCAAACGAAGTAGAAGTGAAGGATCTTGAAGCAGCACCAGATGTATACCGACTCTTTACCTGAGACATGTTCATAATGTGATAAATATAATGCCTTGGAAATGATATACAAAAGCATTTAGAACACAGTGTTAGCCATTAATTGCTGACAGATAATTCAACGACATAATGGACAATGAAGTAAGGAAGAAGTGAACATGCATTTTAAAAAATGTACTTTTCACCATTGTAGTCCATTTCTTGATCCTAGAGACCAAAAATGTGACGATACCCGTACAAAATAATTAGAAGTGAATAGACCCAAAAGAGTTAACAAATCCAGACAAAATACCATCTTTGCATTCACAGGATCTCTATCCCCAGACATATGCATTGCGATCCGAGCAGCAGTCTTTTCAGAAGTTCCAGCTTTTGCAGCAGCTGCACTTCTACCATGTACTGAGGCAGAAGCAGCATCAACAATACTAAAAGTCTGTTTGTTTTCAGTTTCCCCTTTTGATTTGGATTCCTCTTTAATTCGTGATCTTGCAGCAATAAGAGCAGTTAGTGCAGCTGCCCGCTCCTCTTGAGCCTTGCTTCCACCGCCTCCAAGCAATGCAGTTTGTCTTCCTTTTTCAGTTCCAAGCTCTGCCAACATCTGCTTTATATCCCCAGTTACATTTATATTGTAAGTTGGATCTGATTCCATTTTCTTCAATTCTGAAAACAAACAAAAGAATATCAGACCCATCAACGATTTTTTGTTAAAAAAAAAATTAGACAAGAGTACAAGTATACAACTGATGAGTTATATATGAATACCTTCATCATCTATTTTCAATCCCTTCTTGACATGGTCAAAATCACTGAGAACTTTGGTGTCAATTACATTAGGATTCTGCAGAATTATAGGAACAACTTTTTGTTAATAAAATTACTGAAGCTATTAGTCAAACATAAAGTCTGAGCAAAGATTAATAGTTGAAGGAAATTATGATAGGCACTTACTTGAATGGTTATCAGATCCGCCCTAGTGAATGGTTCATCAGTGAGCAGCTCCTTCCAGTTCTTAGTTTTAATGTTTAATTCTTTGATTGCCTAAACAGAGTAGGTGCAAAGAAGTTTTAACAATTGCAGGGAGCTTTTCACAAAATTAACGAAAATATGTGTGAAAATGACAGGGAACAAACCTCATAACAGAACACATTTCCGGTTGTCTTCACAGCCACAATGTGCGTGAATTCTGTGAAAACCTTGTTCAAGACTGGACAGTGAAACTCCCCTACACAGCAGAGTGAGATTTGAATATAAATATAAAGGCATATCACATCCAAGTTTCAAAGTGCAATGGCATCCAAAGTCAATTGAGCAGCATGTTTCTTGAGCGGTGATTGTACTGTTTACTACCAATTAACCATGTTTTAGTTCGGTGTAGGCGGTTTCACTCTTTACTATGATAAGTTTCAGATTCGTTTTTTTGGTTTACACCAATATTGGTTTATCTATGCGGTTTTCTGGTTTTGGTTTTTCTTGGACACCACTAATGACATCACACAGGATTAGATAATTTAGGAAAAGGCCTATATACTCCACATCTTACTTCCAAACAATATAAAGTCTGCAGCATATAATAACAATACTAATACACACAGCATCCCATTCCATTGGTGTAGCCCAAATTACAAGCAAACTGATATGTGTAGGGAAAAATTGAGAATTCATAGTACTTACCATCAGAGTTCTTGTGGAAGTTTAGTTGAATCAAATCCTCTAGTTTAATAGGAGCTCCGGTGACCGGATTCCGTCCATACTTTCTGATGTACGGAGTAATATGCCTGCATAGAGAATCCCAATACACAATTGACACTTTTTTAGTACGTCAAATTGAAAATACAACGGGAATAGGGCAAAACAATTTTCTGGTAAGAGAAAACTCACATGACATCGAACACACTCCCATCTGCAGTGCAAACCGGATCTTCAAAGGGTGTGAATGTGAGCCTGCAACCAAAAACGAAACGAGGATACCACCATTAGGTCAAGGGAAATCTGTACATCCGACAAGCATAGTTATCCCCAAAATTAAGTGCCAAAATCAAAAATTGGTCGTTGCTTAATCATGAACTAGGCATTCAGAGAGGGAGAGCGGAACGTACGCGCAGCAATAGAAAGGCAGGCGCTTGAAAGGAGCTCCGGTTTCCTTAGACTTGGCTCCTCCCCACTCCGTTGCCCACTCCGTCTTCGTTATGAACATTCGATCTTTACTGTGTTGCTTCTTCCCCATCTCTTCTCTCTTTCTTCTTCTCCTTCAAATTGACCTGAGAGGTTCACCAGCAAGCAAGCAGTATAGCAGAGCTCTCTTTCTAAATTGGTGCCCGCTTCCCTGCCAGAGATATGAACGAGAGAATGAAACTCGACGAGACAACGACGAACAAGGCGGCGCCACCGCCTTTTACCGGATCGGAAAATACTCGACAAATTGGGCTAAGGCCCATGTTTCAAATCATGCCCAAGTGGATCTATCAAGCTCGCTATTTAGGCCCGTCAAGACATTAAAGCCCGTGCCGGAAAATGTTCCAAGTCGATCATCCTTTAAAATCTTATGATTTTTTTTTAAGGAGGTAAAGATTCGGTTTATCGGACAGGCCCGATAAATCGAGAGCTCGTGAAAATGGCAGTCAGAAAACTGGCTAGACCGGATTGAAACAAAAAAAAAAACATGTAAAGTAAGTACAATTGACAAAAAGCGGGAACTAGAACGAAAATAGTAATGGAGAAAGTGAGGAGCTAAAGAGAACAAACGCCTTTAGCATTCGGGTCAAAACGGACAAATCAGGTAAAGAGGTGGACTACTGACATTGCCTCCACCAGAATGAAGGGTCTTCGGCAACCTCGAAAACGTCCAGCGACCTCGCCAATCACAAGCAACCCATACTCAATCCCAGAACCAGATCTTAGAGTCACACATATCTTACCCGGGCCAAACTTGACAAAAAACAAATAAACACATACCGACAAAGGAAGAACAAGGACCACAAGCAAAAAAAGAAGGTAACTAAATCACACATACATGCAGCAAATGCTCCCGTAAGAATTAAAATGTCCACTGGATTGCCAGATATATCCATCGCAAGTGAGTCTACAACACACCGAAAGCGTGGTAGACCGTTAGGTTCAAAAGATTTGAAATTGAGAACGGCAAAGAGCCAAAAAGGTATAGCAGGAGGAGCCACAATGGATCTTGAGAATGATAATAAAGCCAAAGAAATTTTTTTTATACGAAAGGAATTAGGGGGGAAACCATCATCTAAATGATTTCCTCCCTATGGCATCCTCACGGATGAGGTCGACGAGCTCTGAATCTCCTTCAGGGAAGACAACAACGCTTCTGAACGCCTTTTTGGCTAAATAGTCCGCCACTCGATTAATCTCCTTGAACACGTGCGTAATGCTCCATTCTTCGACCTGGAAAAGAAATTCTAGACAACAACGCTTCTGAACGCCTTTTTAGATAAAGGCAAAGAAATTGAAAATGAGAATACCTCAACATAAGGTGATATTCTAGACAAAAATAATGATATCGAAAATTTTGATATCTCCATAAATTGTGTCCACATGCACACAATGGAATCAAAAAGATGTAATTGTTGATGATGTATTTATTTGCCTACTTAGTGACTAGTAATATTGTAATTGAAGATGATGATTTTGAGCCAAAATCAGTCGACGAAAGTCGACGGAGAAAAGATTGGCCAAAATGGAAAGAGGCTATTCAGGCAGAACTAAAATCGCTTGAAAAGCGAGAGGTCTTTGGACTAGTAGTTCATACACCAAATGGTGTGCAAGCAGTCGACTATAAATGGGTCTTTGTACGCAAACGAAATGAGGAAAAACGAAATTGTAAGATATAAAGCAAGGCTTGTAGCACAATGTTTTTCTCAAATCCATGGAATTGATTATGAAGAAACATACTCTCCATTAGTTGATGCAACTACATTGAGATTCCAAATTGGCCTGACTATTTTTGAAAATTATAATGCACCTCATGAGTGTCGTTACATCATATTTATATGGATCACTTGATGCAAACATCTACATGAGAGTTTCGGATGGACTCAAGCCGCCTGAGGCAAATAATTGTGGACCTTGACCTTGAGAAATGTATTCCATAAAATTGAGGAGGTAATTGTATGGATTAAAACAATTTGGGTGAATGTAGTATAACCGCCTCAAAGAATACCTTATGAAAGAGGGAGACAAGAACGATGGTATTTGTCCATGTGTTTTCATCAAGCGATCCGAAAAGGGATTCACTATTATCGCAGTTTATGTTGATGATTTAAACATCGTCGGAACTTCAAATGAACTCTAAGATACTGCGAAATATTTGATGAAAGAATTCGAGATAAAAGATCTCGGGCAAACAAAGCTTTGTCTTGGCTTACAAATTGAGCACTTAATGGATGTAATTTTTATCCATCAATCTAATTACATTGAGAAAGTTCTTAAAAGATTTTACATGGACAAAGCACACCCTTTGAGCTCTCTGATGGAAGTTTGATTCCTCAATGTAGAAAAGGCTACATTTTGTACCCAAGAAGAGGACGAAGAGGTTCTTGGTCCCGAGGTGTCATATTTAAGTGCAATTGGTGCTTTAATTTACATAACTAACCATACAAGGCCAAATATTGCATTTGCAGTAAATTTATTATCCAGGCACATATATTCCGCTATCTCCGAGGCACACATGATCTTGGATTGTATTACCGTAACCAAAGGGATACGACCTTAATTTGATATGCAGATGCAGAGTACTTATCTGACCCACACAAAGCCAAATCGCAAAATGATTATGTGTTCACATATGGAGGCATTGCCATCTCTTGGAGATCAAAAAAGCAGACTGTGACTGCCACATCATCAAATCAAGAGAAATTGATTGCTTTAAATGAGGCAGGAAGAGAATGTGCGTCACTTCGAGCAATGATTCAATTCATCCAGAAAGAAAGTGGAATGAGGCCCATCACTGATGATGCAATATTATTATTATTATATAAGGATAACTCAGCATGTGCTGCTCAAATGAAGAAGGGCTACATTAAAGGAGACCGCACGAACCACATATATATCTCCAAAATTCTTCTCCACTCGTGAATTGGAAGAAGTCAGTGAAGTGGACATCCAATAAATTCGGTCAAATGACAATTTGGCCGACTTGTTCACAAAGTCTTTAATCCCAAAGAAATTTGGAGAACTAGTATCCAAATTTGGAATGCGCAGACTTCCAGAGATACGTTGAAGCCAGGTGGAGCATCATACGCGTTGCACTCTTTTTCCCTTCGGACAAGTTTTTATCCCAATGGATTTTGCTTGACAAGGTTTTTAATGAGGCAACATCAAAGTGTATAATGGGATCAAAGGTTGCGCTCTTTTTTCTTTCGTTTGAGTTTTTATCCCACTGATTTTTTCCTGACAAGATTTTTAACGAGGCAACATATACTCATATCCTACAAACATGAAAGAAGGTTAATATTAACAGGGGAGTGTTATGAATTCCAACATTTTCTCTACAAGTTACATGAGATCAACAAGTTATCTACACACATCCATTACTTGTATCACACATATTATATAGATGAACAATTGAATATTGTAGATTGGAGGTAACTTCACCTTCTTATTTTCATGCATGAATCATGAAGATTCACCAAAGTTATACTCCACCTTTGGCCTATAAATAGGGTCATCCTTAATTTTAAAACTTGCACCAAATAAGAGTAAGAAATACACTCTTTGAAGTTCTTTTTTTTTATAAGGTAAGAATTCACAATACCAAACAGGTTTGGTAACCCGAGAGGCCGTAATAAAATGGCAGCCGCAGAAACGGCTAAGAGAATAAAAACAAGCAGGAAAAGGTATGAAGGGTACAAGACTCCGAAAAATAAGAACCAAGACGAGTTTGAGATCGGGGTGAGTAAAGCACTATAAGAATAGCGCCGCAGACAACTGATCGACCCCTCCTGGGCGTGCGAAACGGACTACTAACATTCCCTCCACCAAGATGAAGGATTTTCAGAAGCCTCAAAGCACCAAGCGACCTGGCCTAATACAACTCGATCCAATGTCAAACTCAGCTCTAACTCCTCGAAAGAAAAGTATATTAATTAAGCCTCGAACTAACCTGTAAGAAAAGAAGTCGAACTTGCCTGACAAGTAAAACAAAACGTTTTACTTTAAAGTTCTTATTCTCCCTCTATCTTTTCTAATGATCTAAAATTTCTTCTAAAATTATTTAAGTGTTCTTTCATAACACTTAAATAATTTTACTTATATAAACATTTCCAAAACTTTTAGTTCTCATCCGTCAGGATGCACTAGGTCGTCCTCTCTGAAGGGAGTGTCCCTTAATCCTTACCTAATAAAAAAACAATATCTAATATGTTTAAAAAAAAACAAGTGTAGAGTAAAAATACTACACCCGTTACCCTATTCATATCTGATTTTCATCAATTTATTCACGTCAGACAATTGGGTCCATGTCAATCCCTCCTGTGTGTGAGTTTCATTATGTTGGTTTAGAGTTCAGTAGTTCACACACAGGGCCAAAAGTGGACGAATTATCTGAGCTTTAAATGGGCTCAAACTCAAGGCCCAACCATATTTCTCCCAAAAGCCCATTAAACACACAAAATCTCATCCTCGTAACCTAATTTATACGAGCCTCATTCTAAACCCTAGTCTCCCTCCGTTTTAGCCGTCGTTTCCCCATACATTTCACAGAGAGAGAGCGTGAGTTTGAGAGAACAGCGAAGATGAAGTACAATCCAAGAGTGACGAGCTCTCGCCGCAAGAGCAGGAAGGCTCACTTCACGGCGCCGTCGAGCGTCCGCCGCGTCCTGATGAGCGCGCCGCTCTCCTCCGACCTCCGCACCAAGTACAACGTCCGCTCCATCCCTGTTCGCAAGGACGACGAGGTCCAGGTCGTCCGCGGAACCTTCAAGGGCAGAGAAGGCAAGGTTGTCCAGGTCTACCGTAAGAAGTGGGTCATCCACATCGAGCGGATCACTAGGGAGAAGGTTAACGGATCCACCGTCAATGTCGGTATCAATCCGTCCAAGGTCGTCGTCACCAAGCTCAAGCTCGACAAGGATCGCAAGTCGCTCCTCGATCGCAAGGCCAAGGGTCGCGCCGCCGCTGACAAGGACAAGGGCACCAAGTTCACCACCGAGGATATCATGCAGAACGTCGATTGAGATCGGTGATTTTTGTTGCTTTTCGAATTCGGTTATGTTAACTTTTTGATTATGTGGTTTTGTTTTAGTTTGCGGAGAGTAGTAGTGCTGGACCTGCTTGTTTTTTGTGTTACTGTTTCTGATTATCAAATTACAGATTATGGGATATTTTGGTTTTAAATTTTCCAAATTCTATGTTTTTTATTTGCTGGTGTGGTGATAATAGCTTCGATGCTTGTGTTGCATTATATTTCTAGCTCTCAAATTCTTAAAATGACCCCAATTTGTCCCACAAAACAATTGCCCCTTTTTGGCTGAAGGTTTTTGAATCTTTTATTCAGCTGTCAAGACAGAGCTTCATTTTTACAAGAGGTCATTTTGTGAATGGGGCTAACCAAACTAAAGAGTGAAGACTTAGAACAAGTTAGAGAGGCAGCTATAACAAGTTAAAATGTTAAATAATAAAATGCAATTTGAGTATCAAAATTTCTCAAGTAACACAACAAGACAATCATAAAAGAAGTGGGATTAACCAAAGAAATGAATCTTGAAAAACTACTTATTGCTTTGCTCTGTTTCACTTTCACCAGAGCTACTAGAATTAAATAAAAAATGACACATTTCTATTGCAATAACAAATTAGGGGTTAAGAGCCAGTCCTACACCAAACTTTGGAGTCTTGTCCAAAGCCTTTGTGTCAAAGTCCCCAGCCAGAGTGAGGATTGATTTTGGTATCACCTCGTGCTGTATAATTGCCCCTACTTTGCCATGGTTGTTCAGTTTGGCCTTCACCACTGTCACAGGATCAATTGCATATGATCCTCCAACTGTGAATGTGTTCTCATTTGTAGAGAACTTTCTGCTGAACTCTCCCACAACTGCGCTTTTGTTCAATTGGTCTAGATTGTGCATATAGGATGCTGTGATTGTGTCTCCCTTTTCACCCCTGAAACAAAACGAGTTTCAAAAATCAACATGTGCAATTTTTCCATAACATACCATGGGCTGGGCATCAGTCTAAACAACAGATAGTACTCCCTCCGTCCCCTTTTGTTTGTTCTAAAGGACGGTTTATAAAAAGTGTAAAGTAGTATTGATAATTGAGAAAATAGATAAAATATGATATTAGGTAGGAGAAGATGAATAGTTGATGGGTTTATAAAAAGTGTAAAGTAGTAATGGTAATTGAGAAAATGGATAAAATATGATATTAGGCCGGAGAAGATGAATAGTTGATGGGATGTAAAGTTAAAAAGTGGGTAAAAAGTGATATTGGTTGAGGTTATTTTTGTAAGAAATGTATGGATAAAAAAGGAAAGGAGGGAAAGTACGACAAACATTTCGGGACGCCCGAAATGGAATCCTGGACAAACAAAAGAGGACGGAGGGAGTATATAAGAGAGGACTTACAGAATAACTGAAGCACAACACTCTGGTTTTGTGACACTAATACCAGCTGTGTACTTTGTTATGTTGCGGGAAGCAGTGTCGTATCCTGCTTCAGCACCAAATGAAATAGCAGGGGTACCAAGAGTTGCTGAAACATTGACGACAGGGTTTTTGCTTAAAGCGGCTGAAGTAGTGAAAGTTGCATGGTGATGGAAATACTGAACTTCAACCTGTGGAAGGAACACCAATTTATTCTAGCTAGAGATTTAGACCAAAGCTTCAAGATTAATATAAACAGGGAAAGAAGGGTTGAATGATGGAATATGCACGTACCTTGCCAGAAGTGTAATCAGGCAGTATAAAGGAAGCCATAGTTTTTGTTGATGGGAGAATATCTTTGACTATGAAGCTTGTCAAGATCTGCCAAATCAGAATATGTTAGATGGGTTTTTTTTTTATGCAACAAATTAAGTAAAGTGTTAAAAGGATCATGAAAGAACCCACATTTGATGATGTATCAACTTGGACATTGATCATGGTGTTCTTATATGGGTAAATTGCTGCAACTTGACCAGTGGAGAGTCCACCATTCTTCACAGCACTAGAGGTGATGGCCTGTAAGATACGAAATAGATAACCCAAACAAGAATGTAGAACTTCATTATTCTATATAACAAAGTTGATATATTTAAAGCTCAAATTTGCAAATATGCACTCCAATTCTGCAAGTTTAAGTAATGTACTGCATCAAGGAGTTAATATAAACGTTGAAGGTTTTACATTGATCTCCATGCAAAAGGATCTAGTATCTTCAGTATAGGCAGAGTTTCCAAATCAAACAACAGCAAAATTGAAGTCTCCTCTTCATAGAATTCAGAAATGCTAATTGCTGCATATCTTTACAAGGAATATATACACACACTAGTTCTGAACTACGGATTGTAACCCAATGCCAGCACTCTTTGATCTCATGAGCAGACAGAAGTGTTGGAATTTGTATCAGCTACGCGGAGGAGATAGAGCTAACTAGTAAGAAGCAGCATTGTTTTCAAATTTCTTGGATGAACTATATTGATTATTTCATATTTGAGCAATTAAGTAGGCTTACATGTGGCATTTGTATGATGAGAGGGTTGAAGGAAAATATGTCACAATCCAGTTACAGCTTCTCATCATCTTGTAAATACAAGGGCTATGCAATGAAATCAATCTAATGGGGAAAGCCTTTCCTAATTAAATTTATAATTTCTTTCCCTTCTTACATGTGTGATGAAGCTTTCTCCTAAACACTCCTACAAACATAACAAAAGGCAACTTTCCCTGAAATTTTATTTGCATTATTCTGGGCACGAAAGATCTAGACATGAAGCGGTTAGTCTGGATATGAGCATTAAAAGTGGAGAACGCATAATCAAAGAACCACAAATCAATTTCAACCAAAAAAAAAAACCACAAATCAACATCCAAATATAATAATAATAATAATAATCATAAATCACAATTCGAATCAATTGGTGGCCTGGCCTGAATAATCATACCACTCCCGTGTTACTCAAGGTTGAGACCGAAAATTTCTGATCGGCAATGTAATCGCTCGTAAGAAGAACTGTGCGCAACACAACAAAAACGTCATTAGTACTACCAAATTCAAATTCAATCGAAGGAAAGAGGGAAGAAGCTTCAAAGAGGACGCCGTTTTCACATAGATAAAAAACGGTGAAAATCAATCCAGAAGCGAAGTTTGAAATGTTGATAATGATATACCTTTGGATTTCTTGCCGATGTCGGAGAAGAGTCCCGGTCCGGTGGCCATCTTCGCAGCGGAGGAGGAGAACGATATTGGAGACGGAGACTGAGTGGGAAGGATCGAAGGGAGTGGCGAGAGAATGGAGTTTTGGGAAAATGAAAGAGACGGACGTTTTCTAAAAGAGCGTGCTGCGTGCGTGTCGTGGCAAGGAAGAAAGCTGTGACTTTTTCACTTGGCCGAGGGGTTATGGCTATGCCTTACTGGATTAGAGAGAGAAAAAATTGGATAATTGTTGGACCGCACGATCGGTTTAACGATGAACTGATCTGATGACATCAGAAAATAGGTGGCGTATTACGTGTCACGGACGCTTCCACGTGGCGCTAAGCCACGCTCCTTTCCTGGAGATGTGATGACGATAAAAGGGGAACTGTCTGAAGGTTTGTTTGTTTTCGATGTAGAGTCCGGAACCTAAAATCACCCGTAAGATAGGCCATATTCCGCTAAACCACCCTGAATATGACTATTTATTTTGAACCACCCATAAAACACCCTCCGTTTGCTAAATACCACCTTCCGTCACTTGCCCCGTTAAAAAATTTAAAAAACCCCAAAATACCCTTTTTTGCCTCAAACGCTGCCATGGCTGGGATCTTCACAACGCCATGGCTGTGGTGACTCCCTCGGATCCAAAATCCCTCAGATCCAAACACACCAGTCTTTTTTCAATACATTCTCTTTGAACCAAATTTCATTTTACTGTAGTTTAATCCAGATCCAAATCCAAACAAATTAAACACATCTATATTTACACACATAACACAAATACACAATCATGAATCTCGTATGCAAACACAACGCCTAATGACCGCCGCTATTCAAACTCCCTCAGATCCAAACACACCAGAATATGCCGGTGATGAAGGCGAGAACGAGAATATGCCGGTGGTGAAGGCGAGAACGAGAATATGTCGCTGCTATTCTCGTATCCAAACACAACGCCTAATGACCGTCGCTATTCAAACTCCCTCAGATCCAAACGATTCTTCCGAATCGAGCCGGAGGAGACCGAATTTCTTTTTTTCAGATCTGGAATCAGAATATGCCGACGGTGAAGGCGAATTTGTAGACTCTTGACTAGGAGTTCAAACCGAGAACGAGGTTCTGGTTTCAAGGGTGAAGACGATTTTTTTTTCAGATCTGGTTCTGGTTCCTTCGAACCGATCAATTGTGGAGACGAATTTGTAGACTCTTGACGAGGAAGAGAAGATATGCCAGCGGTGAAGACTTCGAGTCCGTCCCAAGGCAGGGAAGATATGCCGGCGGTGAAGACTTCGAGTCCGTCATTCCGTCCTCTGGTTCTGGCTTTGTGAATTTGAGAACGAGTTCAAAACGATCATTTTTGCAGACGAATTTGTAGACTTTGACGAGACAAAGAAGATATGTCGCCAGTGAAGATTTCGAGTTCTTCATTCTTCATTCCGTCTTCTCTGGTTTGTTTGACAAGAGAGGAAGAACAAGGCAGGCAAGACAAGGGTAAAAGACAAGGGTATTTTGGGGTTTTTTAATTTTTTTAACGGCCCAAGTGACGGAAGGTGGTATTTAGCTAACAAAGGGTGTTTTATGGGTGGTTCAAAATAAATTGTTATATTAAGGGTGGTTTAGCGGAATATGACCTATTTTACGGGTGGTTTTAGGTTCCGGGCTCTTTGATGTAAATCATTCATACACTTTCAAGGCGCGTGGCCCAAAATTCCGTTCCGTGGCCCAAAAACTAGTCCACTAATTTACGTTTTGGCCCAATAACTAGTCCAATAAACACAAGGAGAGCACATACTCAATTTGTTTTCCGGGGTGAAAATAATGGTATTTCTGATTTCTCTTTCTAACCTTTGAGCATTGTATTGTAAAATTATTATCCAAAAGAAAATACATAAACTCCATACAAAATTAAACTTTACTAAATAAATGAAACCTAATAATTTTTTCAAAAATGAGGGTTCATAACCTCGATAAATCAATAATATTGATTTATTTGATACTTTTATATTAATTAATTGTTAATGGTTAACTTTATATTATACGTATATTATCATCGCCTAGTAAATTGACTTACGAGCTATTTTAATTTTTAACGTTAAACTAGTCCATGACACGAAAATTCAATTAGTTTATTTATTACGAAGTATAAGAAGATGTTCGGGTTTTGAAATTCAGTTATTCTTTTATACTTTTGGTTATAGTGCTTAAACCCCCTTCTATACTTTGAATTGGAAAGATTTTTATATTTTTTAAAATGCTTTTTCATTTTTCAACAATCTTTTTATATAAATTGTTTTACTATATAATATTTCACAATTCCAAAAAATCATGATTTAAATACATAGTTCTATTGACATTACTAATTTTTATACAAAAATAAATACGTCCTGATGCTGTGTTTCTGTTGCCCAATAAGACGAGTTAGTCTTCCATAGTTTCATATACATTTTTTGATTAAAGGAATATTTTATATCCTTTGACAATTCTAGATTTGAATTTAAAGAAATTCTCGCAAATTAGTGGAGCATGATAAACTTGAACCAAGAAAAAAAGGATAAATGTACACCGGGATGAGTTTGATCCACGTATCATTGACGTGGATCCCTTATCATAAACACCTGGATGTGTGAGAATTTTTCAATCAATAGCTGATATAGAAATATTCCATGATTTCCATTTATAATCAATCATAATCTACAAAAAAAAATGAATTTGACAATTTCCATAGCTATCAACTTATCCACACATTTTTTGGTCAGCTTAGAAATATTCCTGGATAATGGATTGGATTTTGCTGTACATGTGTATTTAGAAGCCTATTACAATTTGGATAAGAAAGGCTTTAAGTTGCTCCAAGGATAATTCAACTTTTAGATCAAATTATGAAATCAATTAAACAAGATTCCTAAATATTAAAGTGTATTGTTGCCTTAATTTGCATTTCTTGAACTTGCAAGACACCACCGTCGGTGACTTGCATGTGCAGATGACTCAGTTCATTGGCTAAACTACGAACCATCCCCTATACACGACAATGAAATCAATAATTTCGTCAAGTACAATTTTGATATTTTCTGAAATTAGAATAATCTAATTAAAACGGGTTACAAATCCATAAAATGATAATGAACGATTATTAAGACAACGTTTGGAAGAGATGAAACGCAGGGGCTTTCCTGGAAGCAGCCTTAGAAAAACGTGGAGAGACAGCTAAGAAGGGAAAGCGACACCAACCAAGCCGACTACTAGCCGTAGTCCGGAAGAGTCTCTCTACCTTTCAAAGTTCAAATACAAACGAAATCTGTTCATTTTTAATAAAAATGCACACAAATTCGATTCGAAACACTACAATTTGACAGCTTATAAGATTTTTGTCTGCACGTTCGTGATAAGCCAACGCGCTTATTTTGTTAATCATCAAAAAATCTTCGTTGACAAGAGCCACAAGCCTACCTATTCTATAAATTATGCATCTACTATCCCATTAAAACCTTCTCAAATTTCATCTCAAAACACACAGTCTATAGAGTAAACAAAAGGGTTTTATTTTTGTTTGATTTGTCAAGACTGTAAGAGAAAAAACAGGAGTTTCTTCATCCTCTTTTGGAGGGGATTTACGGTTTCCTTGGTACTTACTAGGCATCTAATTAAGCAAAAGGTAACAATTCAACAATGGTCACTTTCTAGAATCATATGAATATCTTTCTGATTTTGGATTTCTGGTATTACTCTTTGCCATTTGGACTGAATACTGGCAACTCTCGTGATTCCAACTGCAATCAATTATTGCCTTTTCGATTTCTGAAAGCAGGGATTTTCTGGCCATTTTAGCTGTTGAAAATCATCACAATTGGCAAAGGATCTAATCCAATGAATTCATAATGCCAATTAGAAGTTGTATTGCTTTGGAACTTTCACTGTGTAATGCTATGGAGGTTTCTTCTGTAATGCAGAAATTATACTCTTGAGTCTTCAGACAATGGGCACCGACGGAGATTCCGTACCTGCACCGCCACCGTTGCCTCCGACGACGAGCTACAACCAGAAACGTTTCGTCATCAACAGATCCCACCGATTCAGCAATGAGACGCGCCAGAGCGCGTTGAGCACGGCGGCGCGTGAGATGTGGGAGAATCTCTTCGACGAGGCCTACAGGGCCGATGTCGTCGTCCACTCGGAGTGCGGTGGCCAGATCTACGCCCACGCCAGCATCCTGGTAATAATCCAGAATCATCCGAAAGACCTTTTGTTTTCCCCCAAACTTAAAATTGCAGTACAAGTAAATCATCAATGTCCGGACAAATTTGACAGGGAATGGCTTCTCCGGTGATGAAGCAGATGCTCAAACAATCGAAAAAGCACAAAGATCGCCGGCGATCTATCACGATTCGCGGGGTTCCACATGACGCCGTTCGCGCTTTCATCAGATTCCTCTACTCCTCATGGTATTTCAAAATTTCGATGCGATTCGGAGATTAGGTTTAAGCAATTTTCATACTGGAATTCAAACAGCGATTCCTAAAATTTCTTTGTTTGGACCTGCAGCTACGATCCGGCAGAAATGGAGGAATTCGTACTGCCTCTGCTTGTACTCTCCCATGCTTTCATCGTTCCTCACCTGAAACGAGAATGCGAACGGAGAATAGAGATCGGCGGGATGCTCAACACTGAAAATGTGATGGACGTCTTTCAGCTGGCGCTGTTGTGCGACGCCTCTCGACTCGGCTTCATCTGCCACCGCATGATCCTCCGCAACCTCAAGGCGATCTTGGAATCCGACGGCTGGAAAGCCATGAAGGAGTCTCATCCGCTCCTCGAGAAGCTCATTCTCAACTCTGTGGCGGAAGCCGAGATGGTATAAAAATTAAATTCAAAACACTTTTCTAAATAGTTTTGTAATTACTTAGGATGTGTTTGGATCCACCAAATAATGTTGTTATCTTGTAGTATTAAAAAATGCACCCTTAATGTTCATTTGATTCAAACATTTGTTTCTTATTATCCTCATCACAAATGCTGCACTATTTAACTACCTATTCCAATGTCATAATAATGAGTGGTTTTTCTTTATCTTTCTCAGATGCAGAAGATGGTGGAGAAGAAGAGGAACGAAAGGAAGATGTACGCGGAGTTGTACGAGGCAATGGAGGCGTTAGTACACATATGCAAGGACGGGTGTAGGACAATCGGGCCACATGACATGGTGTTTAGGCCCGACCAAGGCCCGTGCAAGTTCGCGCCCTGCAAGGGGCTCGAGCACCTTGTACGGCACTTTGCTGCGTGCAAGCTAAGGGTTCCGGGCGGTTGTGTGCATTGCAAAAGGATGTGGAAGCTCTTCGAGCTCCACTCTCGTTTGTGTGTCGATTCCGACACATGTAAGGTTCCCTTGTGCAGGTAAATTCAAACATGACAATGTTTTGTGTTTTGTTTCATGTTGAAAACTCATTTTTAGATTAGACATGTGATCTGATTTTGGTTTGAATTGATGGGTGTAGGAATTTTAAAGGAAGGAGAAGGATGCAAAACAAGAAGGTAGAGATGAAGTGGAGCACTCTTGCAAAGAAGATTGTACGGTCAAAGAGCGTAACTGGAGGGCCTTACTTTTCTTTGGTGCCCAGCTGCTCTACGTGACACCACATTTTTACGAGACAACTTTTATGATTTTATTATAGGATTTGAAGCTCAAATTGTGTGATAGCTTGCTTCATCTCGATGTGTGTACGTGTGTTAGCAATAGGAAAAAATTGTGATTATAAAGGTAGGAAAATTGGTTTCAAACGAAATCAAGATTGTATGGAAAGATTGGAGTGCATTTTAAACAATGGATTTTCATATATAGCTCGTAGTAATTACTGTATATCCAAACCATTACTTTAAATTATAATAATCATCTTATAAGATCTTTAAAATAGGAAGTAACAAATTGCATACACGAAAAGATATCTGGAAATTTCCTTACGGTAACCTGTACTTCTGCAAATTGCTTTAGGTGGACAAACTTTATACAAAGTTTGCTTGGTAACCCTCTACTTTTGACAAATTTTGATCTGTGACCGGAATACACCTTGAGGACCAACCAAGATAAGAATTTCCATGTACTGTATAAATGGCGTTCACCCTTCTTTGCCTCAATGGAGCGATGACATTTACTTCAACAAGTTTTTCCCCGGTGTAAGTTTCTCAGACTACCGCATTTCCATTTTACACACAAGAGCTTGGACTTTCCTTTTTACAAATAAACAGCAAAAAATCGTCACAAAGTGAAGCATCATATTATTTGATATAACAACAATCAAGATGTCCAAAAACACTTGAATTACTACTTCTCCATAAATCAAAAGGGCTCCAGAGGAACTACAGAAGCACACAGATGAAAGGACATAGGGAGGAGAATCTCTCTCCATGGAAAAGTAACAGAAGCTTTTAATAGAGAGAGTAACAGAAGGGTGAATTTGCAACAATTTTGATAGTGTTTAAGAGGACTTTACTTAGCCCCCTAAGTTTTAGGAAAATGGGAATTGCCCACTGATAAATACTAGTATATCTTAGGCTACCAGATCTTATGTCTTTTCTACTCTTTTTTTTTTTTTGGAAAGTAATGCTACTAGTAACTCAAACAGCATCAGCATGGATATACTTGTAAACCAGATTGTTACTCAAGGAAGAAGAAATTCAGCAACAGAGGAATTGGATTAGAAAAGCAATGAGAGGTAGAGATTACCCGATCACCAATGTTGCAATCGTTATTCTCATCATGAGCCATGAACTTGCTAGTTCTTTTCACGTACCGATTATAGACCTTGTTGTGGAAGAGACGGTCAACTGCAACAACCACCGATTTTTGCATCTTATTCGAAACCACCACACCTATAAGCTGCTTCATTTTCTCTTTCTATATCTCTCTGTTTCTGAATTGCACAAGAGCAAACTACTCAAATCAATGAGCTCAAAAAGGATCGACCAAAATTGAGGTGCCTGATAAGTACAAAGAGAAAAGACACGAGAGGTCATTTAGGACTTTTAACAAACACTTGGTAGGCGTTTAGAACTAGTCCAAGACTAATCCCATTCCAAGGACACCGGCTACCGGGAGTTCTCATGGGCGAGGGCCAGGCGCGCCATCGGCACAGACCATGTCAAAATTTGGATATTTCTTTAGAAATAAGAACAACGAAGAAAAAAATAATCAATTCAGAACCAGAAGTTCAAACCGGATCAATAATCAATTCAGAACCAGAAGTTCAAACCGGATCAACCTTTGTAGACTAGAGTTTGACGAGGCAGATGATACGAACCCGGTGTGGATTCGTATCGGAACCCTTGTTGGTCAAGGGGGTGAGACGCACCCGATGTGGGTTTGGCTCGATAAACGTGGTTGGTTGCCACGGGAAGAAGAACGAAAGATAAATTTAGAGCAAAAGATAATTTCTTAATTGATTTGATTGATTATTGAGGGAGAAATCTCCAATATATAAAGATACATATCATAATATCTGGCATATCTTTCCCTAAAGGATAGAAAATAATATGACAATATCTTGCCTAACTTAAAAGATAAGATCATATAAAATATAATCTAAATATAATGATAATAAATTGTAGCGTACCAATTCTCCCCCGATGAGAATCGACTTGTCCTCAAGTCGGAAATCCGGGAAAGACTCAGGACTCGTATCAGTTGAGCATAATCCGCAAGTCGGCACGAGGAACCCGATAGAATTTGGCATGGATCTTTATATACAGAATAGTTTGGAGGAGTTCCCGAAGATCTCGCAGAGCAGCAACTTCCGAAACCCTATCCTCGTTATTCATGGCACGAAGAGATCCGGGATGAAAGCACCAATTGATACGAGCCCGGTGTGGACCGCGTATCGAACCCTTGTTGGTCAAGGGGTTTGAGCCTAATCCGGTGTGGATTCCGACTCGGGATAAACGTGGTTGGTAGCCACGGGAAGAAGAACGATAAATTTAGAGCAAAGGGATAAATTAATTGACTGATTTCTGATTCATTCATAGCAGCCTAACAACTTAAGGGTATTTATAATAACCCTGATATCTAGATAAACTCTAATTGCTGAAATAAAAAAGATACTCTTAATAAAAATAAAATGAAATCTCTAAATAAAAGGAAAGCATAATTATCATAATATCCTGATATATTCTGTTAGCATAATTATAGCGTATCAATTCTCCCCCGTTGAGAATCGACTTGTCCTCAAGTCGGAAATCAGGAGGAGACTCATTAAACGGAACTTCGAGCTGAATCCGCCAGGATCCCATTGCACATGTAGCATGGCTTGATGCAACACCAGAAAAGCAAATTGGTTGTGAACCCCATAACTCCTAAACCAATACATGAAGATATCGCCTGCAAAAGATGAAAACTCGGGTTCCACCAATTCATCCATAGAGTCTTTGAAGTTGTTGTCAATTGACTTAGCGCCAAAGATTTGCGGACTTGATTGGTGAGCCTGCATCTTCAAGTGCGGAGGCGCAACTTTCCGCACAAACGGTTCAGATGTGGGAGAGGAAAGCGACGCCGGCGTCGGGTGCGGTGTGGCGGGAGCCACGGGCGCGGACTCAGGGACTACGGGCACCGGGACAAACGTCGCGGGCGCGGGGGAATGGGTCGCAGGTGCTGGGGCATCGGCCGCGGGTGCTGGAGCATCGGCCGCGGGTGTCGGGGCATTGGCTGCGGTCGCGGGGACAAGAGCCGCGGTCGCGGGGACAAGAGATGCGGTCGCGGGCTGGTGCGCGGGCTGGTGGCCGCGGACGTGGGCTGGAGACCGTGGGCGCGGGCTGGTGGTGACAAGAGTGGCGGCGACCACTGCTGGCTTGCCGACAATTGAAGTTGATGTCGACGGCGACCAAAACACTTCTAGTTGACAACACCCGTCGTAGAGGCATCTCCCGTAGAGAGATCTAATCGCCTTGAGAGCGGAATCATGAGTCCGAAATTGGATTTGCCAATAAAATCGAGACCCATAACCTACTCTTTGAATGTTGTTCAAGACACCGATTTGTGAAAATACTTGATACAACACTTGATTGGAGATTACGTAGTATTCACGATGAATTATGATGAGCAACGTTCGATGCTTGGAAACGCAGAGTTCAGGGATGAAAGCACCAATTGATACGGACCCGATGTGGATTCGTATCGGAACCCTTGTTGGTCAAGGGGGTGAGACGCACCCGATGTGAGTTTGGCTCGATAAACGTGGTTGGTTGCCACGGGAAGAAGAACGAAAGATAAATTTAGAACAAAAGATAATTTCTTAATTGATTTGATTGATTATTGAGGGAGAAATCTCCAATATATAAAGATACATATCATAATATCTGGCATATCTTTCCCTAAAGGATAGAAAATAATATGACAATATCTTGCCTAACTTAAAAGATAAGATCATATAAAATATAATCTAAATATAATGATAATAAATTGTAGCGTATCAGCAGAGAAGAAATGCCGGTGAAGAATTCTTTCACCTTGCCAACTCCCGACGAGAGTCCTGATTCTCTATCGCTCTGGTTTCTAGGGTTTAGTCTTCTAGACCGACCGACCGACCGACGTCAGAGTTTGTGATATTTGCAGATCAGTTCAATGAAGTTGGGCCCGTGACCGGCTCGACTACGTGCCCCGGTGACATATTTGATTTGTTTGACCTTTTTGCCCACTAAATTCTACCTTTTGTCCCTTTTTTATCTTTCTATTTCAATTTGTGCACAATAATTAAGAAAGTTTTATGATTTGATGAAAGAGAAGTACGGAAAAAGGGTTGAAAAGTGAGAAAAAAATGTTGAAAAGTGAAAAAGAGGTGTTGGAAAGTGTGAGAATAGTGTTAAAAAGTGATAAAAGGGATAAAAAGAGTAGAATTTGGGATAAATTCTAAAGTTTTATAAGGACAATATTGTCATTTATTCACACCTAAAATACAAATGGGAAGGAAAAAAGGAAACACCCAAAAAGGTAATGGGAAGATAAAAAAGGGACGGAAGGAGTAGCTTTTTGCACCATGCCATGGTGTAATATCCCGATAGGTTTAAGTATTTAAGACTTATGTGTTTAAGATTTAGGGTGTTAGGATTAGGGCTTCGGGTTTTACCTTCTAGGGTTTAGTATTTGAGGTTTAGGGATTGGTATGTAAGGTTTAGGGTATGTAGATTATTTGCGAATAAATAGTTGTTTAGTTGTAGGGAGGCGTAAATACTACACTGCTTGCATAAATTATTTGCTCATCCATATTATACTAGTTTATTGATCATTGCATTACTTGTTCATTTACAATATCGTAATTGTTCAATATGTATTAGAGGAGAGAAAAAGTGCAATATCTCGATATTTTATAGAGGAAATATCATATAATTTTGTTTAAAATAAAGTAAAGGATTTCTTATTTCGTCACACTCAATAATCAAATATCGTCTTAAAAAGAAAATTAAATAAAAATTGAAAATACATTTATTTTATAAATAATTTGGCAAATTTTAATATTTGATAAAGACGGATTTTGACAAAAATGAACCGAGCGGGCCAAATTAATTGACCCACTCGATATTCCTTCTTTCTCATCTCCAACACACCCAGTTGGGGGCTTAATTTTCGGCCCACTTATTCGACCCATCAACTAGGCTAGGAAGAAAAGAAATAAAAAAGGGAGTTTTACAACAAGGCTCAAACCCGAGACCTCTCGCCCCAAGCTTCCCACATGCCTACTTCCCCGACCACTATACCAAGAGGCTTATTCTGTCTTACAAGGAAAGCATGCCCTTTTTAACCACAATTGCTAAATATCACCGGGTTTTAACTAACACATCACCATTTTAACCACTTTGACCTAAATGCCCTTCAATAATAAAAAATCATTTAAAAAGAAAATGAATAGTCGGCGTCGCGCATCCCCTTTAATAGTATTTAAAGCTTGTATAATTAGATTTTAATATTTACCGATTTTGTGAATGTCTCTAAGTAAATTCAATTTCGTACTCAAGCAATATCCCAAAATTTTGTGCAAATTCCTCATTAAGGCTTGTATAATTAGATTTTAGTGCAAATTCATACTCAAGCAATATCCCAAATTTTGTGTTCAACTCAGCATGAAGAAGAACCAATTACATCAATATAGCTTTGAAACATTTACACCAGACACAAGGGAATATTGGCATTGGGATCGGAGATCGAGAATTGAAAAATGGTAGGCTTCAGTCGGCGAGGAAGAAGGTCGGCGAGACAAAGATCGAGGCCGGTGGCGAGAAGACAGTTGACGGTGTGGATGTTGTCCGGTCCAGTCCAAAGGGGAGAGGAGAGGAGGAGAGGTTAGGGAGTTTTGGTTTTTGAGAAATATGGCTTTATATGTATTAATTGTAGGATATAAATGGGGGTAAAAATGGAAAAGGATAATGGTGATGATTTTTTTTTGGTGACGTTTAACATGCCCTATTTTAACACTTCCTTCCTTGACCTCCCTCCCCCCCCAAGGACCGTCGGTTTGCATTTTAGCCGATCACCGAGGGATTTTTGCCTAACGGTTCCTCGCCCGAAGCTCGACTGACCGGCCGAGTAGTCATTTCGTTTCAACCTTTCCATCCCATCCTCCTCTTTCCCATAACTTTAGGCCATTGGCCTAAGACCAAGATATAATCATGAGTTGTTTTTTTCTTACCTTGCCTATTTAAGAGATGAATGATCATGGAAAGAGCTACCAAGAGTTCTCCTCTCTATTTGATTTCGTCCACCCAATACCAAGCAACAAAGCTCTAAATTTCAGACTTTTAAATTTCTCCCAAATCTGATTTTTCACCAATTCCTCTTGTGTTTCGGTCCATTTTCCTCCGGAGACCTCCACCTACGTCACCATCTCGCGCACCACCAGGAAGCCGCCGAAAGAGACATGGCACGACGCTAGAGTCACGCCGGCACGAGTTGTTGCTGTGCTGGTTCTTTCTATCGTGGTTGTTGTACGTTAACTGTAACACCCCTATTTTACAACATTGGGTATTACCGCCAGTGACCTCGGATTTTACCGTCCAAAGTCACCCAAGGCTTTTAGAATGATATTGAACTTATAAAAATGCGGAAATTTACATAAACATTACATAAATAAACGGATGCTCACGCATGAGACATGGTTCTTTAATTTAAGATGAAATTGAATAAAAGCGGAATTTTATTTATTGATGAGAACTTTCGTTCATTACATTGAGAGTCGTTTTACAAATAATGTAGCAGCGGAAAGTAAATCCCATTTAGTATGGGTTGAAAAGACGTAACTAAAAATACAAGTATGTTTTCCCAAGACAACTCATGCGATGATGATTTGCTTGGTTTTTAAAAAGGGGAGAGCTCGTGCACTATCTTCGAAATGCCTCGCTCTTATAAGAATTCCTTCCTTCCTTCAACGTCGTCTTGCCTTGACCTTTGATTCTCGCCTAACGCTTCTCGAACCTTCTAGACTTCGTCTTCAACACTTCGGTGTACATTCCTACAGTCTGGCATTTGTCGCGAAGGGCGAGAAATACCAGGCAAAAATGCGGAAGTAGGGGAATTAGTCTAAGGAGACTAAGCAAGTGAGAATTGAACTTCTCAAGGGTATTTCGGTAATTCATAATATTCGAGATATATTATTGGGATATGTTTTAAGGTATAGGTCTTTATGTGGGGCTTATCGGGACGGAGAAGAGTGTATCTCGAGAGGAGATAGCTCGTTAATCGAGAGAAGAACTACGAGATTGTAGACTTCTTTAGAGTAGAAAGTATGTTGGGAACGTTATTAATTCATACAAGTTTTTGAAAATTCCTCGCGCCCTTGCGGACCGAGAGCCGGATCGAATATTTGAGATCGGTCCGGTTTTGGTGTCTATTAGGGGTGCATTGGCACTTATCTTATATCGTGACGGAAATGTCGATTACGTTAATGATTTTTAAAGAGTGGGGGGGGGGGGCTTGCATGGCCCAGACCACTTAAGGGAAAACTCAGTTCGGACACTTAGCTACGGTGCCACTCATCCCTCCGTTGCACTCGAAGCGGACATGGATCATGATCCTGAAAGTCGTACTTTAAGCACAAAGGCATACAACTTAGTAAATTATATAGAGGCGTCGGGTTAGTCCCGCACCCCTCACTAGTTCATTCGAACCGATCTCGTAACGAGATTGTAAACAATCAAGGTCACAACCAAGACTAGCATAATAGTCCTATCAAATATTAAATAGCGGAATAATAATAACAGGGGGGTCATTATTTCTAGCAATCGATATTCCTAAGTTCGATTATTATTAGCAAACAAGTTGTTCCCAACATCGAGAAATTTCACGAAACGAGTTTATTAAGGCTACAAGGAGAAATTCCACTTGCCTTAGCTTATACGATAGCGGATTAACGAAAGAGCGGAAAAAGTTGTTCTCGAAACGGAACGGGAGCTCGACCTATCGACACGGAATTTATGAACGAGCTTTAATAAGAATTTTTTTTAAATTCTTTTAAAGTTTTGCAAATCTCTTATATCCTTATTATAAGAGAATAATTTCTAAATTATTATAATAATAATTTAGGTGGAGATGAATAAAATAATAATATTCCTTATTATTATTTTAAACTTTTAATATCCTTTTATTCCTTATAAAACCCTTATTTTAGTTTCATTTATTAATATTTTGAAACCAAGTCATACTTTAATTATTTTTGAGAAATTCTGAGTGGTACCCCTCAGTTTTGTACTTTTCCGAGTGGTGCCAAAAAAAAAGTTATTCCGCGTGGTACCCCCGAGTTTTAAAACAAGTCCGTCACGTACCCTTTTCTACAAAATCCTTCCAACTTGCAAAATTTCCGTCAGATTTCAATTAAAGGGGAAATAAAAAAAAAGAAAAACCAAACAATTAAAAACAATATAAGATTATTTGAAGGATAATTTATAAGATTCTTCTCCAAAAATTAAAAGTTAAAAAGTAAAAAAAAAAAAGAACAGAAGCCCAATCATGTTTTTTCTCTGGGCGACGAGCGAAGCGAAGAGCCAGGCTAGGAACTACTTCGACGATTCCAGCGGAGCGATGGGCTGAAGGGCGGTGGGCTGAGCTGAAGACCGGCGGATTGAAGGCGGCGTGCTGAAGGCCGGCGGTCAGCGGACGGAGGAGGAAGGAAGACGGTCGGGAATTTGTGCAGCGAATCAAGTATGTTTATCAGATTTAGGCATTTCGTTTTACAAATTAAGGGTTTAAGATTGATTTTAGAGCAATTTAGAGTGTGGTTGTCTATTGATTTCTCCTCCCTACTCAAATTATAGGATGCTATTTGATTTTGGGGTTTGAAATTATAGTTAGGTTTTTTTATTTTTCTACTGGGCGAATTAGGGTTTTTCTAACTACTGAATTGCTGAATTCACAAAGGATATGAAAACTAGTTCATGTAAACTGCAAGTAATTCCCATAGTTCTCAAATACAACTCAAAAATACCCCATCAATTACCAAATATTATGCCAAAAATGCTCTTAACAGATTAAAAAAGCAAGATTTCTAGCAATATTTCCCTGTCTTTTCAAGCACACTGATTAAACCATCCTATTTCAACCATTAATCCATAATTGGAAAAAAAAACCTAAATCGCCTAACTTACAGACCTGAAAATTCGGGCTGCCTAGAACGAGTGTGACTTCCGACCTCCACACCAATGCATCTGACTTTCGTTACACAAGGATCCGACCGCCCTTCAGCCGCCGGCCTTCAGCCCGTCGCTCCGCTGGAATCGCCGAAGTAGTTCCTCGCCTGGCTCTTCGCTTCGCTCGTCGCCTAGAGAAAAAACACGATTGGGCTTCTGTTCTTTTTTTTTTTTACTTTTTAACTTTTAATTTTTGGAGAAGAATCTTATAAATTATCCTTCAAATAATCTTATATTGTTTTTAATTGTTTGGTTTTTCTTTTTTTTATTTTTTTATTTCCCCTTTAATTGAAATCTGACGGAAATTTTGCAAGTTGGAAGGATTTTGTAGAAAAGGGTACGGGACGTACTTGTTTTAAAACTCGGGGGTACCACGCGGAATAACTTTTTTTTTTGGGCACCACTCGAAAAAGTACAAAACTGAGGGGTACCACTTGGAATTTCCCATTATTTTTCTTAAAATATTCCTTTTTAACTTAACTTATTATATTCTTATTATAACCAAGTAAGGATAATATCTTTATATAATCATTACGATACAATTTTCATAATTATATGAAATATTGTTTTTATAAAACTCATCTTAGGGTGTGAAAAGTCTAAAATACCCTTGTAGTTGAATATCCTTTATTTCTCTTATTATTATTTTAATATTCACCTTATCATCTAAGATCTTTTTAAATCTTTATAATATATTCTCATTATAACATCATACCATATTTTATCAATATACCTATAAGGTAATAAGGCTTTTTCTAGAACTTTCCTTAAATAGAAGTCTCTACCCTACTTATTGTAGTAATATCCAAGTATAAGATTTAATAATATCATCTTAAAATAGTTTACCCATATATATTTAGTTTATGAGCTAGAAACATGCCTTATAACATTATCTTTAGCATATCTTTTATAACTAAGATCCTTAAAATAGTTTACCCATATATATTTAGTTTACTAGAAGTATATAATTTATTTATTTATAACTAAGATCGTAATAATATTTTTTCTTATCTTTTATATCTTTTTAAGACATGAAACCAACTTATGATATAAGAGATATTAATATATCATATTATATTATACTTATTCTACATTTTACGTATATGGACATTTCCAAAGATCATAATAAACTCCTATTATCTTATTTAAATGGTTCCTCATGTCTAGAATATTATTTTAAAAATAGGAGCATGCAACTATTTATTTATCTCTATAATAATTAATAATATCTTTAGCATATCTTTTCTAACAACTTAGACCTTTATATTTTTATAATAACTTCCAAATAGAGTAATCATATTATTTATATTATACTTCTCATATAAATCTCACAATTCAATCCCATGATTTTATTATAATGTTTTTCTCTATATAAAAGTAAATGCAAATTATTTAATATATCTTTTTAGTGTTCTACTTAATCCTATAAAATTATATTATGATAAGAATATCTTATCCATATTATTTCCAAGTTTATGATAGTATTAAAAGACATGCAAGTCTATTTTCCTTTTTAATAGAATCTTATTTTAATAAATATCCTTATCTTACATTATTTCTTTTATAATAAACGGAGACATGCCTAAGTTAATAATTTCCATGATTTATTCAAATGTGCTTAAAATATCATTCTTATGAATATTAAAGTTCTAGGAATTGATATATGCTTATTTAAATTGTATTACTCATAGATGGGTATGCAATTTAATTTAGTTACATGATTTCCTTTTTAATAACCCACTTATAATATTTATTCAATTAATTTAAATAAATATGATATATATGTAGTTTTAAACCTATTATATTTAATATATATCTTATTATCCATGTATTTAAATATAATGATGATAGATCATTATTTTATTTAAGGCAATCTCATGTCATAGGATATTTTTATTATAGTTAACATGCATAGTAATTATTTAAAATTACCTAGGAACATAATAACAAAGTTTATCTTGTCTAACAACCTAGATTTTTAACCCTTAATTAAATTGGTATGCTTCTAATAATAATTCTAATATTATTTTTAAAAGGTAAAAATTTTATGCAAAGCAAAATTTAAATAAATAAAGTAGTAATTAAATTTAGATTGGACCTTCTTTTATTTCTACGCTTCTGTAATACAAGGGAATCAGGGAGAAGGGCGGCACACCAGGGCAGACCGGCGGCGGGCTGGTGGTGGCTCGGCGGGGCAGTGGCGGCGCACAAGCGGACCAGAGGTGCCTCGGAGGTGGCTCAGTGGTGACCCGGGGGTGGCTCCAAGTGTTTTAATGGTGTTTGGGTGAAAAAACAGCTTGTAAATTGAACTAATTTTGGGCTGAAAATTGACAATAGAGAGTAGCAAGATGCTAGGAAGAGAGAAGAGAGGATTTATGTGAGTTTTAATGGAGAAATTCAGCCTTTAATTTAAATAGGCAGGGATGGAACTTCAAGTGATCCATGGCTATGGCTTTTGACAATTGGAGAAGGGGAAGATTGATCTCTATTGGTGAGAATTGTGTTTGTTGAAGATGACATATGATGATGATGGTTTTTGGTGAGTCTTTGAAGCAACAATGGAGATTGGAAGAAGACTTGGACATGCAATGGGTATACGTTACATCAGTCAGACAATTTGACTCTCTTTGTGGAGGAAGAAAAATTATGAGGGTTTAAGATTAAAAGAATTGTAATATGAGTAGTCAAGTTACAATGGCATAGCGGAATTGAGTGTTTGTTACTTTATGAAGGGTGCAAGAGGTCTCGGGTTCGAGTCCCCCTCTTGACAACTTTTTATTTTGCTTCTCCTTTATTTTTTTACTTGCTTTATAATATGACATTAAGTAAAAATTCAAAATTAATATGAACTATCTTTATTTGAATTTTTCATTTGTCACTTTGATAATCTTTTGTAACCTTTTTTTATAGTTTATTACAAAAATTATAAGAATATTTAAACTCTTTATTTAAGAGAAAAATATTTAATTAAGTACGCGACTTGCTTAATATATTTAAATAAATTCTTAATTGCCATTGTAGTAAACTTTTATAATCCTTCATAATATAATATGAAATTATAAGGATTATTAAATTCTCTATTTTAGAGAAAAAAATTCATTGGGATAAATATCCGTTTTTTTTTAAATTTAGCGGATATTACATTAACAAAGAGAAGGGAACAGATGGTCAAGGAGATGAGGAAAGGGATGGGCTTCGACTGAGGCTGTTATTTTAGGCTTTTCTATAATAAAAATCTGGCCCATCAGGGAATTTAAAAGAGGAAGCATGAAACTTGGGTTGGAACTATAGATCCGGCCCATTGGATTTGTATGCCCATCACTCGATTTCGTTTTCCGCCTCATCTCGTGTGGGTCAAGCACGTGAGTCACTCTTCACTCATGAACCGAAGAATTCGCGTTTGTAAGGTCTAATCGCGAATCAAGGCAAGTGGATGGATCTCTTACCTTTCTTTTTTTATTATTAAAAGTTGATTTATGCTCCATTTAATATTAATACTTGTTTGATAATTACTTGTTTGCTCAATAAATGAACTTAGGTTTATTGCTTAGAGGTAACGACCACGTTAATCTTGTTATTATTCGTACTGCGCTAGTACTAGACCTTAGGACAAATGTTTGTGGCCTTGTTTGTTTAAAGTGTCTTGTTTATAGACCTTTCTTGGAAAGTATAGAATAAGGTGTTGGACATAAGTCTCGAACCACCTTTTTAGAACATTATATTATATGTAAGTCATGACTCTACTCTTACTCCGTTGATTAAAGTCTTAAGCAATGTCGAAATAAGAAGGTTTCGTCTAAAGTTTGAAGCAGTATCACATGGAAAAAGAAATGTCGGCTAAAATCTTAAAGCAATGTCGAAATAGGAAGTCTGTCTAAATTCTTAAGAAATGCCACATGAAACGGAAAAGTCGGCTAAAGTCTTTTGTTATGCCGCATTTCAAATTCACAGATTAGGCTAAAGTCCAATCATATGTCTACATTCAGAATTTATAATAAGGCTAAAGGTTCAACCTTATTTAATCCATTAATTAATTATACTATGTAGAATATTTTGAGAAAATAAAGTTCCATTTCTACGTTGTGGTTGAACCACATTTCAGTGGTGCCCTCGTCCTAAAGAAATATTGTATTTCTTTTTGTGTAATAATAGTGTCAATCTATGTTCCAATAGAACCATCATCCTTATGGTGTTCTATCTCCAAAGAAATTTCGTATTTCTTTTCTCTTGGGCAAGAGTTTGACTTGCTTCCTAATGGAAGCACATCATCGCAAATCTCAGACTTATCTCGAATTTTCTTAACATTCTCTCTTTCTATGGAAGTATTAACTACTAGATTATCGACCAATAACCATCATTTAGAGATCGATACCAATATGTTCTGTTAATACCATAGTCGCCATTTACTTGCTAGTCTTTCATTAGACTAACTCGTCCACCCTTTTGTTCCTTTTCCTTGCATGTTCGGACATCAAGATGTGAAGACGCGTTTCTCAAGGACTGATATGATTGGATGATAGACGCAGTAGGGGACATATCAAGGAAGGATCAAATCTCCAAGTCGAATTATTCAAGAGGAGGTATGCGATCAAAGGGGAAGTTTCAAGACTTGAAGATCAATACAAGACACGATTGAAGGAAGGAAGAATTTTCCCAAAGAGCAAAACATGCAAAAAGTGATGCACCAACTCTTTCTCATCTTAAACCAAAGAACTCATCATCACATGAGTATCCTTGTAACTTCAATAAATCATTTAAAGTATGAGTTTTACTTCCCGCTGCCGCATCATATGTAAAACAAATATTCTTGTAATGAAATATGATTCCTTTTTAATGAATAAAACTTTCACCTTTAACTCATCTTTCATTTAAGTTATGTATTTTAAAGCCTTGGGTGGTTTTGGATAGGTTAATCTGGGATCACTGGCGGTAATATACCTTAGGATAAAAACAGGGGTGTTACAAAAAGTTACCATCAATGCTTAATACCAACTAATCACATCATATCCCCAACTATTTTTACATATGGTCGCAAATTATAATCGTGTTGACCGCCTAGATTCAAGCCTTGTAGTAGTTTATGGAAGAGATGCACACAAACCGCGCACTGTCATCCACGTCTAGTGCACCACCTTCTAACAATCCGAACGAGACAAATTAGTTTGTTTTTGTTGCTTATTTTTATAATTATGTAATTACAAATTAAATATTTTAATTAATTATATTTTTAATATACTTAATGATTCTATTTTTCAATTTATAATTTTATTTAAAATATACTCCCTCCGTGTCACAATAGTTGTTTTTAGACAAATTTGCACATATATTAAGGAAATTTTTTTTCCCCAAAATTACCCATATTAAAAGGTGCTTTATACTACTAAAAGTTGCTTTGGAAAAAGTGTATATAATTAATGTGGTGTGATTATTAGGGGTATAATTGAAAAAATTTCTTATATGAACAACTATTGTGAAACAAGAAAAATAGTCTATATGAACAACTATTGTGTAACGGAGGGAGTACAAAATAGTGTCACGTATATGTTACAAATAATCTCCATATTGTTCACATAATGGGGAGGATTCTATCCATCTATTTTTACACTGTCCATTATATGTTACAAAAAATGTCTCATATTTACGAAAATTCTGAACGAATAATAAATGACATGGATACTCAAAATGAACGAATAAAGGAAATTGTATAAAAACTTCATGAAAAAATGGACAAAAAGGATGTGGCCACAATATTGACAGGATGGTGGTCAATATGGTACAACAGAAACAAAATGGTGTTTGATGGACAAAATGTCATCCCAGACCTATATAGTTTTTACTCAACAAAAAATTTGGGAGAAGGTCCACCAAGAACACACAAAAACTGAAAACCATGGCACGAGCAGGAATAACTCAAGAGCGGATAGAAAACATGATAGATGGAAAAACGATAACATGGATGGTTTAAACTAAATGTAGATGCATCAAAGACAAGAAAAGGGAAAACTACTAATGGATGCGTCATTAGAAACAACAGTGGTGAAGTTTTGAGAATATGCTACGAGCAAATAGGAGATCGATCAATACTCCAAGACGAAACCATGACCCTGTATAAAGGCCTCCAATTAGCAATAAATTTAGGAATCCGAAAGGTATAAATTGAATCTGATAATAAGAGTTTAATCAAAGCACTACGACATGAAGGAATATGTCCTTGGGAAATTGAAATGCTAGTAATAGATTTTATGATGCAGTGCTCCTCCTTGGAGGAATCGGTCATCTCTCACATAAATAGAAGTTCAAATTTTGTTGCAGATAAAATTGCTAAGCTTGTCCGCTCGTATCCCTTATGACAATAAGCATTAGGCAACCTTTACCCAAAGCTTACTGCTCTCATCCACCAAGATGCTATCGCTATTGGGTAATTGACCCACTTACCAAATTATTACATGGTAACAAAAAAAATTCCTTTAGGTTGACAACCTTTATAAAATGTTTGCTTGGTAATCCTATGATTTTGATAAAGTTTTGATATGTGAACAAAAATGCACCTTGAGGACCACGAATCCTCGATAATTAGCAACGCTATATTTTAATGAGACATTTTAACACGTCGTACATATGTACTCATTTTTTTTGTAAGTATATTACCTAACCGCGAAGTCGGGGTTCGCAAGGGGTAAATGGAATTCCGAATTCGCGAGGCCGAAAACGAAATGGGCTGAATGGGAGGATCGGCCCAAAACGGGGAGGGTGAATGATGGGCTCGCGCGAGCCCTAGGTGTACGCTCCATCACGGTTCAAATCCTCTAAAACTAGAGATGTAGACATCGGTTTGAATAAACCTGTCAAATGGGTCGGACGGGTCGGGTTCGGGTTTGGGTCAATCGGGTTCGGGTCAAAACGGGTCTATGGTCGTCGGGTCGTAAAATTTCCGGGATCATATGGACCGAGTTGTTACGGATTTGGTACGGGTTCGGGTGATACAACGGGTTATAATCGTCAATTTTGTTAACATTTATCTTTATATTTATTAAACTAATTAATATTATATTATATAAAATATTATTTAATAATAATAATAAAATAATAATTGTATACAAAATTTATAATTAAATATTGATTTTTTTATTGAAATAATACTTTATCGCGTTGGCCGGGTCAACCCAACGGATTGGTGACCCAACCCAGTTTTTTCCGGGTTGATCGGGTTCAGGTTACTCTTGACCCATTGATTTTGGATCGGATTTCAACCCAAAAAACATCAGACGAGTCGGGTCAATTTTTCGGGTCTGGTCAAGTTTTGTCAGGTAGTTCGAACAAGGAATCATCCATCCCCTAAGCCTTCCTCATCAAACCTAAAGCTGACAACTATTACTTGAGCACCCGTCAATCTGTCATTCAGGGCTTCAAACTTCCGTTCAATGTCAAAGAAGAGATTCGTCAACTGAAGTGGAAAAAACCCTGGTTCGGGACTTACTATAGAAAGGGCGTTCAACTATGGTTTTTTGAATGCATTAATGGAGCGATGATATTTACTTCACATGTTCTTCCGCCGGTGTACGTTTCTCAGACTTTGACGCACTTCCGTTTGGTTAATTAGTACACGTTTCGCTTCTGGATTGTGTAATTGCTTTCTTCTTTCCATACTTCTTATTTGATTTAGGGCTTTTTTTTTCCAAGAATGCTTGATGATTCTCATGGCGTGCCCCAAAACAATTTTTGCTTGTCTTTCTGATTTCTGTTATTCTTGATTGTTTGCTCATTGAATGCATCGTCGCTATGGGATAATTTGTTGCAATTGTTATTATTTATTATTTAGTGATTACAGCTGAAAATATACAGAACAAAGCATTATACAGAATACTGTGAAATAGAATTGGGAAAAAACAAAGAATATGCTGAAAAATATAAAGGAAAGAAGCTACCTTTGACTATATAATTGCTGTTATCCCGTGGCATAAAACAGGCAAAACTACTTTGTTATGGAGGAAAACCCTTACCTATATTCCAATCGATCACCAACACAGTTTGTGTGCTTCATTGATGACTTTTTTTTTATTGAGTCATAAAAAGGGTATTTCTTTTACCTAGTTACTTCATGGAGATGAGCTTTCTTCACTAGAACTGTCATCTCTTCTAGCATTATACCTTTTAAGGACAGGTAAAGGAACGTTAGATGAAATGTGTAAGGATCGAGTTGTACCCATCACTGATTTATCCTGCATTGTTCCCACATCCTTGCACACATAATCCAGTGTGATGAGGAAGTCCCTCACAATCATAAATATTCTTAAAGGATGGGCTTCTTCTTTTCCCGCATCACCGTGGAAGTATTCCGTTACTTCTCTCACAAGAGTTAAAGCTTTCCTTTCATTTTCCTTAATCCCGCAAATTTCCACCTCCGCTTTGCCAAAAAACGCCTTCATTGACTCAAAGAACTTGCCTTTCATATCTGACGTCTCGCATTGCAATACTGTCCTCACCTTCTGAAGCCCGGTTTCAAGCTTTGTAACATTTCTGTGTAACACATCTGAGTCCATTCCAGCTGCTAGTTTTACTTTGCCGATCTCTCTTCTTAGTCCCCCAGTATCAGAGGCTATACCTTCAGATCTAATTAGCTCTTGGACCACAAAATGAAGCAAGGTTGTCTTTCCATCAGTTGCTTTTATGTCAACTAATTTCAGTAATGTATCGAGTTTAAATGACTTAGCACCACCACGGTTTGTCCCGACATTCATCCTGTTTCCTGTTGTGAGAACGGCTTCAAGGAGCTTGAGAAATAGCCTGCTGTTCTTTAGTTCACTAGAAGCTTCCTGTAAGATAATATATTCCACTACGGCATGATTGACCAATTTGTTTTCAAATTAAATCAAAAAGTAATTTCATCTCTTTCATGGAAAAGGAAAATTCTGATATGAAATGTTCAGCTGTGTAGCTAGTTGTTGTTGTACCTCAAGGGTTTGAAATGACTTTCTTAAGTACTTCACTTCTGTATCAAAGTTTGCTCGATATAGCATTGCATCGACTCTTTTAAAAGCGAACGGTATGTCTAGAACTGCCTTCAGAAATTTCTCAGCAGAGCCTAAATTTGATGTGTCTCCCTTGTAGCTTGTAAGCTTTATTTCTTCTTCCTTGGTTGGAGCCATCTTGGCTAATGTCTCTAAAAGATCAGCTCCTAATGCTTCTGAATTGCCTGTTTCATGAATTTTGTTGCTGATAATTGATGTGATAAATAACCTATTGCTGTATTAAAAAGTGTTATGATTCAATTTATTGTTCAAATCAAGATTTACCTTCGGAGATCACCAATTTCACAAGTAATATAAGGAGTTATCCTTAAGTAACACATTTATTTTTTGCTCAGATGAAAAACTATGTTCCAAAATTGAAATAGAAACTTAAATTTCCATTAGTTATAGACTTATAGGTATATATATTAAAGATGCCTACATTTTTGTCTTATGTTGGTGAGTTGTATAAAGGAATTATTATTCTCATCACTTACCATCCAGAAGTGCTTCAGACACCTCATCTCTAGTCACATTAAGTGCTCTTAGTAGTATGGCTATGTTTTGCGACCTCTTAGGATCCAGTACCCTGTTCTCCTTTTTTTCAACAGGAGGAAGAACTGACTTCTTAGTGGTTTCATTTTTAACCAATTTGTTTGAATTGCAGCCAAATAGACTCTCCATCATATCCTCATTCAATCTGCAATGAAGTAAAACTGTGCTAAAAAAATAATAAACCCTATGAAACAGTCTTTCTAGGGCATAGGATACGAATTCTCTTTTAGGAAACTATTATCCTAAATTTGAAATAATGAACCCTACGAAAAAAATACATGTTATTACTTACGGGAAGGAACTTGGTTCCATCTGGTCCCACACAGTGGCTTGATCCGAGGCTGCCCTTACTTTGTCCCAATGCAAAGGCTTGAGCTTGGGCCTATCTGAAGTTCTCCCTCCACTATCAACATCCTCCGTCAAACTGTCTTCCAATGTTGGAGGAGTCAGAGATTGAAATTCACAAGGCTTTTTTATGAAGTTTGTCCATGTGCTTCTCACTCTTGGAGGCACATTTACTGGTTGTGCAGGCAAAGGCGGCGGAGGAGGAAGAGGAGGTGGTTGTGATGTGGTAGCAGAAACTTTTGGTGTGTAGTGAGTTTGGTTGCTTATTGATTGAAGCAGTGCTAGATTCGGTGGTGGTGGAGGCGGTCCAAATTTTGCCCTCCTAGGCAAACTCGACTTCAATTCAAACACGCTTCCATTCTTTTTCTCTGGATGCAAAGGCTGCATACGTGGAGCTTCTTGAGGCGGTGGAGTTTTCTTAATTGATGGAATGATGGCGTGCTTAATCTCATCTAAGCCTTCATCTTCAGATGAGGTTAAAGTGGCATTACCAGGAGGCCTAATCAGTGGTGGGAGAGGCATCAGGTCAGGACTTGGCCTGTACAGACCTTGCTTCCTCACAGAACTAAAATTTTCTGATCTTTGATTGTGTGGTTCAACGGTTCCAATGTAGAGAAAATTTGATGGTGGAGCTCTCGTTTCATCTCCATTGCTCTGGGAATTTGGATTCATAACACCCTCCGGCTTTTGTTCCTCAACTCGGTTCTTTGCTTTTTTCCTGTAAACGAAAAATAATAATGCAGATAAAAATCCGAGCGTGACAATCCCAATTGAGATTGCAATTGCAGCTCTCTTTGTTGGCTTTGAAGGATGTGCCGTTGTTGTTGTTGTTGTTGTTGATGAGATTGGCATTGACCCGTATATCATAGGCGGAGGCGGAGGTGGAGGCGGAGTTTGATTCCGGGTCTCACCATATGGGTCTTCTGGAAAGAAGGGCTGATCTGAGTTGTCCCCATTGGAGTCGTCTGGCGGCAGCAGTGGTGTTGGTGTTGGCGGTGGATATGAGCTCGCCGGAAAGAGTGGCTGGTGGAGGATCCTCCTGTGGGCCCCATTTCCGCCGTGAACTGATAGCATCAGCAGGAGGAGGAGGAGCAGGGTTTCAAATTTCATGGTGAATTTGTTTGGGTATGATTTTGCTATTCAGTTCTTGATTTCTTGTTTGTATTTCTATTGGTCATGTTTGTAGCTTTGCTTTGCCTTGCAATATTCTTCTAATGTGGAAGATCTTGATATTGGGGGTGATGATGTGTTTAGGATAAGGGATTTGCAATCTTAGCTTTTTTGCTTTGCTTGCTTGGAGAATTTTCCTTTCCTTGTAATATTTTTATTCGATTTTTCTAACCTATGCCCTTGGGGCATAGGTTAAGACACTTGAAATGGAAAGATTTTGTTGATTTTTATTATATGGGGTAATTTATTCTTTTCTAATAGGGTTCATTTATTTCCATATAGGGTTTTAGTTTCTTAAATAAGAATGCTTGGGCATAGGTTAGAAAAACCGATTTTTATTTACTTTATTTTTCAATGACACGAGGGAGGAGGAATCTGCTTTAGTGTTTGTTGATAGAAATTTGGATTGCAATATAGACAATTGATGTGAGTGATTATTGGTGTTCACTTCACTTGCTTTGTATCAATGTCGCTTGTCTGAGACAATTCAAGCATTCTCTTGCTAAGGTAATGAATTTTATTCTCTGTATTGGAGCGTTTGGTGGTGTAAAAGACAATGCTGTCATTTTCTAATTCTCCTTTTCCCAAGATTCTCTCAACTTCAAAGCCCTCAAGTTTTCTTTTTTAATCTTTTTATCCAGGAATCTGTAGCCATTGGTAAACTTCCTTGTGTTACCTTACAAAAAAGCTCAATTCAACGGTACAAAGACGGTGAAGTGAGAGTCTTTAGTAGAAAGCCTGCAACTCATGAACTGATCCAATCGATCATTACAATAGTTGATAATGATAGTTTTATGACAAAACTCTGCATGTTGCCATGTTGTCATTACAAAATTACAGCAATAATGATGATTCTGATATTACGATTAATTGTTAATTACACAAGCAGGCCTCCTTAGCTAGCTATGATAACAATTGTAAATCATGGTTTTAATTATGCAGGTGGACAATCTTTGCCTAGCTTTTCTCATAGTTTTACATATTAATAAAGTTTTTCTCATTTTTGAAACTATTCCCCTAACATGGAAAAGGTGAATTTGCATATTAATGTATGGTGAATTGATGCACATGCATGGAATGAGTTGGGCACGATTAGCCTAACACGTTAAGAATCGAGCTTTGCTTGACGGGCATGCTAGCATGTAACTCCAAAAGTTTCCGGTCTTGTTCCCATGGAGTTGGTTAGAAACTCTATGGCTAAAACCCTATAGTAATTTGGTAAACCCTAGAAAAATAATTGAATAAAAAAAATTAAAATTAGATTTGATGAGATAAAAATCTCATCTTAACCATTGAAAATTTATTGAACGATCGAGATCTGTCTAACTCTACACATAGAGTTTTTTTATAACTCTACCGGAGCACAATCCAAAAGTTTCACTTACAGCAGTCAAAAAAATTGAATTCACAGTTAATAACATTGAATAGTTCGAATTCACATTTAATAACATTGATTCAATTGACATTGACATAATAAGAATATTTCGTCTATTAAAGAGAATTCCCTGAATACCTGAAATAAAGATGATCATAGAAAATGTAAAATATTTGATAGAATCCGTTTCGGGAACGTAGAATGTAAGAGAAATTCAAATGAGAACTCAATTTCGTACAAAGTATGACTTGCAGAACATGCCCATCAATTTTATTTTTTTGCATTCATAAATAAAAAAGTAAAATAAAAATAAATATAAAAATTACAGCAGTCTGAACATGCCCACAAATTTAAATAAAAATAAAAAAATTTAAATTGCATTCATAAATAAAAAAAAATTACAGCAGGCAGTCTGAACATGCGCACAAATTTAAATAAGAATAAAAAATTTAAAAAAGATGGCAAGAAGCAACTCGTATCAGAGTCAGGTTTCGATCCTGGGACCTGTGGGTTACGGGCCCACCACGCTTCCGCTGCGCCACTCTGATTTGTTAAACATTTTTCCCAATAATTAATTTTACTATCAGAGTATCAGTTATTATACTTTCTGCATTTTTCATTCATTGAACCACTACTATATCATTGACAGAGGCCCAGGGAATATGTGGGCTCTTCGTGTTTGGGCCCTCTAATACATGCACCCAAGATAATTTTTAAATAAGGTATAATTAAAAAACATTTTTGATTGTTTGTAAATAAATCTCATCTAGTTGTTTTCTGGTGACATTCTGCACCGTACTATTCACACCGAAATATCTTTTTTATTTCAATTTATTTAGTCAATTTTTTTCAAACCTCACTAATCTAGTTAATACATAATAATGAATTGAAATGGCCATTACTTTTCAATCTTTTATAGAATAATGTAAAATTTAATTATAAACTTTGTATCTTCTAAGTATTATTATCATTATGTAATAACAATCTTAAAAACAATCTAATTTTTTGGATAAAAAATGTGTTCATACTTCATACCAATTATACTAAGTTTTGCATTATATTTTTCATCAATATTCTATTTTTAATAAAAATTAATTTTAAAATTGAGGTTTAGACGAGTTTAACTAAGTATGTCTAATTTTTCTTTTGAATTATCCAAAGCAAAAATGTAGATGAGTCATTTTCCTAAACACCCCATTAGTCATTTTTGTAGGAGACGGCAATGAAGTTGATTGTCAGTGTGGCGTGCCTAAAAAAAAACTGCAAAGGGCAAGTGTAAAAGTAAAATATGAAGAGAAAGAGAGCTAAAGTAGTAGTGGTTATATTTCCATTTTCAAGAATATTGACTTGAGTACTTAACAATTGACATGGAAATACTATATAAAAGAAAAGGAACTCATCTGCAGAGAATGAAGAAGACGATATTGGCCTTCGCCCTTTGTTAATTAGGAAGAAAAGAAAGGGTGAATTTCGAGAGTGGTGGTGTGCACTTGAGTCCTCCATCCTCCTTCATCCTCCCATGCCCTAATTTTTAATTCTAAAAAATGTGTGTTTTTCCAAGCATTCAGAAATTAGGCATAAAGTTACAAGCATCATATACAGGTGGGTAATCTCAAAATCTCCAAACCCTAAATGCCTAAAAACCCTTGTTCCCAATGATCATTTTGAGTATGATCTATTACTTTCCTTTAATCATTTTGCAGGTGAATAATTTCTCTTTCTGGGTCTTCTTCTTCTTCTAATCTCATAGTTTACTTGAATTTGCTGTGATCTTCCATCTTCACCCATCTCTTCTTCCTTCAATTTGCCTCTTTCTCAGCAAGCATTTCAGTGTAAGCTAATCTTTGTGCTCTTTTTTTTTGTTACTATAATGTTAGTTAATTAACCAGAGCCACAGTCCACAGAGTTGATGATGACTCATGGCTGATTCATCAGCTTTATTTTATTTTATTGTAGTAGCAGTGTTTTTTAATTTTTACTCTCCTGTAATTATGGGAGGATGGGGGGTTGAAATTGATTTTCGTGTCAAATATTCTTGGGAGGATTTTGATTCCAATTCCAATGCTCTCTGTTCACTCATCTGTTTTTTACTTGCTAATTTACCTTGAAACAACTTCTTTGGTTTTAGCGTGCATTTGTCCATCTTACTAACTTGCTGATTTCCATCTCCCCCCCTTTTTTTATCTCATTGAAAAGTCTAGCACTTGGGATTTTCCAGCCACAAGAAACATTACACTATGTATGAGTTAAGGAATATGCTTATTGTCTAAGTTCCTATTCATAATACATTGTTGTTTTGGTTGCAGGTGTATTCCAAACTCGTGAAGAACATTTAAAGGATTTAAATTTAGGTTTTTTGTGTTCTGAAAAATCCCTTCTGAGTTTCTGTTTTTGGTTTGAGCATGTGAGAGGCTGAAATTTAAGTATTTAAAAAAAGGATTGGGAAACAAAGGGGCAATGGTGTCAGATTGAGTTCAAATGAGTTTTGTAGAATCTTTTTTGTTTATAATTTGAGAGTTTTGAGAAAGAGAGGTTGCTGAACAATTGTCCTTGAAGCTGACAGATTTTATCAGGCTTCCCAATAACAGAACTGAAGAAAGTCTGTTTCTTCACAGAGCTAATTCTTGATATTTCTTTTCATTTTCTCCACTGTTTCATTTCAGGGTACCTAAGTTGATTGCAGATTTGAGGTCTTTTAAGCTCTTTAATCATCTAGAAAAACTTTAGAGGATTCTATTCAGTTTGGAGGATTGCAAGTCCTTCATAAGCCCTTTGTTTATCGTATCTTTGTGTGGCCAAGATGAAGTTTATGAAACTTGGATCCAAGCCTGATGCCTTTCATACTGACGGGGATAATATTAGGTGAGTTCTGTAGGACCCTCTTTGTTAATGCCTTTTCTTTGACCCCTTCCATATATTATTAATCTCTTTTTGCAAAGTTAGGAGGAATTTCATGGTATATTGGTAGTATAGTTTTGCCCTTTTTCTTGATATTGGTGGCCATTTTTGGGTTCAGTTTGTGTTTCCTGGAATCCTTAATGATACTATCATAGTTGAATGGAATATGGTTTGCTATTTGTTTGGGAGTTTTCTGGACCTTGTCATTTTGTTTCAGAATAATGACTCTGCTAAATTCTTGCATCCTCTATAACTCTGAACTTGTTATTCCTTTCTGCCTATGGATCAACCTGATTTGCATGATTCCACTTTCTGCCTAAGGGAAAATTTAGCTCATGTACTGACTCAAATCCCAAGTGGAAATTTCAAATCTGCTGAAAGATAGATTCCTTTTAATCCAAAATCCAATTTTTATGTTACAGTTTGTGCTTCTGGATATTTTTTTCCTGTATTCAATTTCTGAAGTTAATGAATACAACTAGTGCATTTTTCTGCTGTTTATTCATGTGATTATAAGCCAAGAGTCCAATTGTGAAAATTGGTTGATGCCAATTAACTCGTAAACCTGTTTCTACATAGTCTTCACTGTTTGACTTTTGTGGTACACTTATTAGTTGATAAAAAAGCAATTGGTCATGTCGGAATGCCCTCTTGATTTTCCCTTTAATCACTATTATTCTTATGTTGATTAATTTAAACCATCTACTATACAAGTTTCAGTCATTGATTTATCTAGCACATTCTTATCTACAGATATGTTGCTACTGAGCTGTCCAGTGATCTGGTAGTGAATGTCATAGATGTCAAATTCTATCTGCATAAGGTATGACTTGTTTCACTCAAGAATTCATGGAAGCTATATTTTCCCACTAAATCAACAAACTACGATGAATATATGCTACAAATTTGAACTTGTTATCCTAAAGTTAATACTTACAGAGTGGCATTTCAATAAAACCTTCGCAGTTTCCACTTTTGTCCAAGAGCGCTCGATTACAAAAACTAGTTGACATTGCAAACGATGAAAGGAAGGATGAAATATACATCCAAGACATACCCGGTGGACCTGCTGCCTTTGAAATATGTGCAAAGTACTGCTATGGCATGGCAGTTACCTTAAACGCATATAATGTCGTATCTGCTCGTTGTGCCGCTGAGTACCTTGAAATGCACGAAACCGTTGAGAAGGGAAATCTTGTCTATAAGCTTGATGTGTTCCTCAACTCTAGCCTTTTTCGGGGCTGGAAAGACTCTATCATTGTCCTCCAAAGCACCAAATCTCTCCTTCAATGGTCCAAGGAGCTTAAACCGATTATTACCCACTGTGTTGATGCCTTAGCATCCATGGCTTCCGTTGATATTTCCAAGGTGGAGTGGTCATACACATACAACAAGAAAAAACTAACTTCAGAGAGCGGAACGAAAAATGAGCATCCACATTCTGTTCCAAAGGACTGGTGGGTAGAGGATCTCTGTGACCTTGAAGTCGGTCTTTACAGCCGGGTCATATCATGTATCAAGACAAAGAACCGAGTTTCAGGCGACGTTATAGGTGAGTCATTGAAGGCGTATGTAGTGAGAAGGCTTCCTGGGTTTAGTAAAGGCATTGTACAAGGCAGTGATTCTATGAAAAACCGATTGCTAGTTGAGACCATTGTGCATTTATTGCCTGGAGTGAAGGGAAGCGTTTCGTGTAGTTTTCTCCTTAGGCTGTTGAGAGTGGCTTTGGTTCTTGAGTGTAAAGACGCGGCTATAAAAGAAGTGATGGGAAGAATTGCGTGGCAGTTGGAGGAGGCTTCAGTTGCTGACTTGTTGATTCGAGCGTCTCCAGGGGGAGACACGGTTTATGATGTGGAAATGGTGATTGATTTGGTTAAGGAGTTTGTTTTACACGAGGAGAACGAGCTGGATTCGATTCTTGCTGAGAAAGATTTCCGGGAGTTTGAAATGTCCAAGGGAATGGTGGCAAAGCTGGTTGATTGCTACCTTGCTGAGGTTTCCCGGGATCCTAATTTGCCTATATTGAGTTTCATGAGTCTTGCAGAACTCGTCTCAGGATTCCCTAGGCCTTCTCATGATGGATTGTACCGCGCTATCGACATGTTCCTCAAGGTAAGTTCTATTTAATAATCCCTCCTTTCCTCTGATTCAAATTAAGTGACGTTTTAAGAGATTGACCCACTAAAATACTTCTCTCCCATTCAAAACTTACCGATCAAATGATTTATATTAATTGCAAATATTGGAAAATATTAAAAAAAAACTGGTGTGCATTTATTTAGGCATTTTCATCCAAGATGGAAGGGAACGGGTTTAAATTCCAATGAGAAAAACATTGAAAATTGGAGGTATTAAATTTGAAAACACTTCAACAACACTTAAATCAGATCAAAATACATTGCCCAAGATACATCTTTCCAAATCACGGTTCTTAATGTTAGAAAAACTGACCATTCCAATCAAGAGAATACTCCCTCTGTTTCTTAGAATCTTTTTAGTCCATTTTTCTTATTTTATAAAACATGTCTTTTTAATATTTTTTTTTTCCCACTTCTTTCCAAATGTTCCCTCATTTTGTAGGAGTAATAATAAATACTCTTAACAAGTTTCTAGGAGGGGGTTAAGTGTACACATTTTTCTAAATGTAGGGGTAATTTGGGTAAAAATTCATTCCTTAATATGTGTGCATTGAGTTAAAAAGACATGTTCCAAGAAACCAAGATTGGATACCCTTCTAGTTATTAATGTGTGCCCATGCTTTCTTAGACATAACATACCCTGTCTTTATTCAGCTTCATAGTGTTATCTCTATCACAAGAAACCAAGATTGTTATATTGAAAATTTGAAACTGCAAGATTTTGACCTAATTTTGCATTGCCAAATGCCAATGATTGCAGGAGCATCCCGGGATCAGTAAGAGCGAAAGGAAGCGAATGTGCAGGCTGATGGACTGTAGGAAGCTATCAGTGGAGGCATCCACACATGCTGTGCAAAACGAACGGCTTCCATTGCGCGTGGTCGTGCAGATACTCTTCTTTGAGCAGGCCAGAGGGGGATTAGCCTCTGGTGGGTCCCACAGCAGTTCCAGGTCAGCAACCACAAACACCGAGGAGGATTTGGATGGAGTGCCCACCACCGAGGAGCTCAAGGCCTTGAAAGGTGAGCTGGCTAGCCTTAGGTTAGGATGCGGTGAAGCTTCGAGTAGCAGCAGAAACGGGCCCACAAACGAGGCTCAGAAGGCGGCTTCTGATAAAGTTAAGGGCCTTCTTATGTCTAAGAGATTGGTGTCTAAGATGGTTTCCAGTAAGGATAGGGATGGAGAAAACAGCAGCTCAGAGTGAGAGGTGCAAAAAAATATAATTAACCATTGCAAGATTGAAACTTTATTAGGGAAATGTAGATTACACTGACTTAAAATGTAGGTGGCTTGATTTGTTAGGTCATTGGAAGGAGTAAATTGGTTGAGTGGGAAGAGAGGAGCATCCATTGATACCATCATTTTGTTGTTTTCTCCTCACTATGAGAATTTTCCCTCTGATCAGTATGGTTTTGTGTTTTAGGGTGTTTTTGTATAAACTGGAGTATGATTCATGAAGGTAGTTAATGTCATCCAGTTGGGTTAGATTAGTAGATTTGGTCTTATTAAGCTTTTGATAGGGCTTGTGGGCATTTTGTTCATGAGAATTCGACCAAATTATATCTACATATAGGCCAAATTGTTTTTCTTTTGGGCCTTTTCATAGACTTACCTAGTTCGATTGATTAGTGCTGCTCTACGTTCGGACATGGTATTTTGTGGCCTTTTTTAGGGCAAATTTTCTTATGACTTGCCTAGTTCGATCGATTGTTATTGCTCTACATACGGACACAACTCTTTGATTTCGTTTTGGGGAGAATTTCCCAATATTAGTGCAAATTGTTTCATGGAAGCAATATTAGTAGTTTGGTACCGAATATGAGTTTGGTTAAATATAAATAATTTATTTTATATTTTATTTTTTAAAAGTGAATATGAACAAAAATTATTGTTTTTTTAATGTGAATTTAATGTTTTATTTTTCCTTTACTAAAAGAAAATAGATTAGTTTAGCAATTTTTAATTTGTACGTATATGTTTAAACTAAAAATCTATACATATATGATCAAAAAAATGTTTAATATAGCTTACATTTTTTTATCTTGATAGTATTGGATTTGAATATATAATTAATTAAAAAATGTGTAATTAATCAAGGGGAATTAGATAAGATTGAATCCAACATTACCTATTATTTTTTTACCAAACCTATATAAAAATAAAACAAACTAATTATAAATACTTTTTATTAAAATTATATTGAATTATTTTTTTAGTTGATAATGTGGCACTACGTAGGCGAATTGAATATGGAGACGACACATAAGCTAAATGAATGTGAGGCCAACACGTGGAATGAAGGTCTCTTTCCTTTAATATATAGATAGATTTACTGTGTCAAATTTAAAGGTTAAAAAATTAATTAATTGAAATTTTGAAATAAAACCCATAAATTGAAATTCCAACCCTATATTTAGAATTAGCAACAAGCCAACAAATAGAGGATTGGTCAGAGAAAAGGGGGAAAATTAAGGGGAGCACTTGAGCCTGGCCTGAAATAGGCCATTTGTTATGGGCCTATTGGGCTTTTTTTAATTACCTGGAGTACTTTACAAACACTGTTTAAAATCAGTCGCTTCGAATGTACATAGGAAATACAAAAAATAAAGACAAACTAAGGATCCTGTGAAAACTGAAAAGGTTCAGCTCCATATTAGACTCTTTTTCCCAATATTTTGTCCATCCAAGGGGAAAAATCGACGCTAAAATGAATAACAAAACGACACAAGCGTATTTTTCTAAACTATTCACGTATTTTTGAAAAATCTACTGGGAGAAGCGCACATAATATACATAAGTTTTGTCTTGGATACTTTAATTCATGTCTAGAAGTGCATCAAAACATGCCTAATGTGCATCAAAACATGCCTATATCGCTTTCAGACTTTTTTTTTACTTTAGTTATGTTTATAAATAGCGATGTACATAAGATTTTGCTTATAGTCAGCTAGTTTTGTTACACACACACCGTTAGTTTCGATGCACATGTATAAATAAGATACACTTTTCAGTTATTTTGATATACATACATTCAATTTTTATGCACATATATAAATAAGACACACTTTTTCTGTTATTTTGATGCACATATAGTTTTGTATGCACACGCATTCAATTATTGATGCACATACATAAATAAGATACACTTTTAAGTTATGTTGAGAGGAGGAAATCCACTAGTTTTCAAGTCAAGCTCCTCATCTTCAATTGCCTTGTTTCGGTCATTCTGAATACGAGGAATGAGACGATTTTTAGAGGTGTCAAGCCTAATGTTGAGGGTTGTTTTGATAGTCTTACAAGCTTGTAAATTCCGAAATTCCTCAATCTGTAATTTTAATCAGAGAGAGGGTAGGCAATAGAGGCGAATTCTTAAGAGATAGCCTTTTCCCCGTTTTGAGGCTTTGTGTAGTGTGCCTTTGGCTCGTCCAAAGCGTTTTGTAAGGTCCTTTATTCCTTGGATGTTTGGTATTTGGTGGAGCGAGGGTAGGGGTGGCCCGATGGTTGTTTCGGGTATTGTATGGTGATTCTTTTTGTATATGTCTCTTTTGGTTCTATTTACTACACTAAAAAATATATGTTTTTTTAGTTATTTTGATGTATATACGGTCAATTTCAATACACATACAATTAGTTTCGATAAATATACTCGTATTTTTGATGCACAAACACATATCTATGCACATAATTTTGATGCATACATGACCAATTTTGATACACATAAAATCAATTTTGATGCACATATGGCCGATTTTGATGCACATCGTACGCATTCCATGTGTCTATTTTGTATAAATATGCGAATAATTCGAGAAAATTCGTTTGTGGCTTTTCCCATTTTTTTTTGCTAATGACTTTTCCCATTTTTAGTAAAATGATACATGCCCTTAATTTTTCTACATCTAATGTCTTAAATTTATTCTCATTTCGTACGTAAGCGCCCTTTGGCACGAAATCTCTACTCACTAATTTAAGTTTTCCAACAAAAAAGAGAGTGCTAATTTAGAATTAATTCCTAACAAAATAATAATAAATCCATTAGAAAAAAGTTATGCTTATTGTGTATCTTACGGGCATATGATTAAACGAAATCATATATTGAGCAAAAAAAATTCAGCTATAAGAAAAAGTATATATTACAAATAAAATACAATTTATTGTCTTGTTGTCTCAAAATAATACGAGATATGTTTTCAGTCGAAATTCTGGTGAACAAGCTTATTCATGAGAAAGTATACTTTGTGTTTCTTTGGTACTTTCTAAAGTTGAAAGTATTCTTGGCATATGTCCAATAGTTTATATATATTCATTTATACAATATGAGAAATAGGTGCATCATGTGAAGTTTGCTACGTAACAGCAAAATATATAAATTGTAATTTTGACTGCCAAATGAATGAGATCATACAACAATATGTCAAGCAGCTTTACCATATTTTAAACAAAGTGACATGTTATGTCTTCCAATAACGTTCTTTTGTACCTAAACCACACCGTTTTTTTTTCCTAATTAAAATTTCCTCCAAAGTAGACCAAAAGACCGAATCCAACGACTAATCAAACCAAACCATACCCTCCTCAAAATGACCAAAAAATACTCTTTTGACTTGACTGTTTCCCTTTGATCTCAAAGCCTTGAGAACGTTGACACATCCAAATAAACTATGTTTGGAGACATGATTGCGCTTAATTAATCACATATTAGAGTCAAATTGCACACACATCCAAATAAACTATCTTTGGCGACATGATTTCCCTCTGATCCCTATTTTTTACGGTTCGGTTAAATGGACACTATCTTTTAGTTAAATGGACACTAATTGGTGCGCTTAAATAATAAGTACAATTAGGTGCGCCTATATTAAGCGTACAAGGATAAAATGAGAAAAAAAAGAGCATGCGCAACATCTAGTACACCTAAAAAAGGCGTACTTGTACGCTTAACCTAGGCGTGTAGGTAACCCTTGCGCAAGAACCGGTACACTTATGTTAAGCGTACCAGTACGCCTAACTTAGGCGCACATGCACGCCTAACTTAGGCGCACATGCACGCCTAACTTAGGTGCACAAGTACGCCTAGGTTAAAAGGTTGCTCTCCTTCCTTCTTCCTCCTCCGCGCGCGATTACGCTCCTCACTTTAGGATATTTCACCGATTACAATTTCTTCATAAATCTCACCAATTACAGTGTTTTTGCCCAAATTGATGATGGGTTCGGGTTGTCCACCGAATTCCAATTACAATGGCGGTGGTTGAGCGCAGATCCGACGGTTGAGGAAGGGTGACGGTCGCTGCTGATTGTCCAAGCGGTAATGGAGGTGGCGGCGAGCTTGATCTGGGAGGCGAAGGCGGTGATATCAAGCGAGATTTGAGAGGCGAAGGCGGTGACGTCGACCATAGAGGTGGTAGTGGCCCATGGGTAGCCATTGAGGAGGAGGAAGAGGAGAGGTTTGGAACCTCTTTTGGGCGGAGGATGATTATGGCCCATAACTCGGTCATCATTCAACTCCCCGGATATTCCCACCGTCGGCATTCATGCAATATTTATTTTGAAATTAATTCATATTACATTGTTATATTTTTTAATAATTAAATTTATTGTTTTTAAATATTAATTAGATTAGATGAATAGAATGATTTAGAAATATTCGATAAGGTAACAAATTTACCTATGTTGATGATATTCTGGTCATATGCTCTAGTCCAACAGAAATTGAGTCACTGAAAAGTTTTCTAAGACTTGGGCAGTCTCAACAATTTTTTAGGTATTGAGATCACTTATCTTCCTCATAGAGTTGCACTCACTCAAAACAAGTTCTCCACTGAACTTCTCTCTGATTTACCTTTCACAATACCCTCTCTTGTTTGTTTTCCCTTGCCTTTAAACATCAAACTCTTGCTTGGCAATTGTGAACTTTTACCTGATGCTAAACTTTACAAAAGTCTATAGTTTGGAAACTCAATATTCTCACCCACACTAGACTTGATACCAGTTTCGTGTTCAAGAAATGAGTCAATTCATGTAGCAGCCTACAAATTCTCACATGGAGGTTGTCATTCATTGCTTAAGATATCTTTCCAATACCATGAGACATGGCATAATTCTCAATGGACATGACTCACTTGTATTGATAGCATATAAGAATTCTAATTGAGCTTCCTGTCCCTTAAGTAGAAGATCAATCACTAGCTTTGTTCTTTTACTTGGTGGCTCACCCATTAGTTAGAAATCGAAGAAATAGAGTGTTGTTTCAAAAGCTCAACAGAAGTCGAATATCGAGAACTAGCTCAAGTTGCTTATGAAATCACATGGCTTGTCCCCTTACCCCAAAAGTGAAATGTTGATCTTCACATGCCAATTCACCTATAATGCGACAACAATTAAGCTATTCAAATTGCAAAAAATCCCGTTCTTCATGAAAAATCATAACACATCGAAATTGATGTGCATTTCACTCGAGACAAAGTCATTGAAGGCTCCATTGGTATTTTCTATACCCCAAGTGCATCCCAGCTAGTTAATGTCATCACAAAGATTATTCCTTTCGCTCCACAATCATATGTGTACTCCAATCTTGGCATGTTTCGTCCCTCAACATCTTGCAGCTTGTGTGGCGGGGGGGGGGGGGGTGTTGAAGTTAGTAACGATTAAATTGTAAAAGGGGTAAAATTTATTCCCTAGGTGAAAACCCACATTAAAACAGAAACATATAAATGCACCTTATCCGCCTCTTTTTGTAACCTAGTTTTTGCTACCCCGAAATTGAAATAAATCTCTCTCTTTCAAAGTTCTATCTTTTCCTCTTTTGTTCTTTCTAGAATGATAAATGAATTCGACAAATTAAAACAAACAAAGAAAAAGTTGACATGCTCTTCCATAAAAATGTAGGATTTAAAATAGGGATTGATTCCCTTGGAAAAGTCAACATATAAGTGAGATAAGAATATATCTTAGGTGTTGGATGAAAAGAAATCAAGGAGCATGTCATTTCTTTAAAAATGGAAAAATAGAGCTAATAAATTTTTAGCGAATTATTTGCATATTTTTGAAAAAAGGGACATAATGAACATGCATAGAATGTGCATAAAAACTAACTATAAATGCGCATGTGCGCATAACTCAATGGTTGAGCCTCTTGCCCATGTGCAAGAGGTCTCAAGTTCGAGCATCAGGGTGGCGGTTTGCTCTTCTTTCTTAGAATTGGTTAGTAAACCAGTTCTCACCTATTTACGGGTGCTCTAGTCCAAGTAGTACTTGGGCTACCCTAAATCTTACCAAATCAAAAAAACTAACTAACTATAAATGTATCAAAACTATATCCTTAGTTATATTTATGTGAATCAAAATTAAATGTATGTGCATCAAAATAAATGAAAGTGTATCTTATTTATGTATGTGCACCAAAATCATTAAAAAGTTTATCTTATTCATATATGTGAATGAAAACTAACTATATGTGCATCAAAATAACTTAAAAGTGTATCTTATTTATGTATGTGCATCAAAACTAGTTGTACGTGCATCAAAACTAATTGTATGTGCATAGATATATGCATATGCATTAAAACTTGATGGTGCACAAATAAACCGCACGCTAAGCGACAAGTCAGATGACCAAGGATAGAGGATAATCAAGAAAATTGAGGAAAGCCTTCGGAATCTACTATGAAGCACATACGACGCGTTTAAATTCGATAAGGTAACGAATTTACGGCGAAGTCGCGCCCCCATGATATATACTATATTCCCACCTAGATTAAAAAATAACACACACTAATTTTAAGGCAAGTGCAAGTCTTAGGCACAAACACACGGTACAATAAGGCAAGTACAAAGTTCCAATGCAACACGCACACTAAATGGATAAAATAATGTCATTTTCGGTGCCTAGCTAACCAAGATGCTTGAGCCATGAAGCTTCATCAAAGACATCCTCTAACGAATTTGAAACATAATGCATCAATTGAAGCCACTCATGCACAATACAATCTACACAAGCATTAACCAATGGAGAAAACACAGATCACTCATCCTATTAACTAATCTATGGGGAAAAAACGCGTCCTCCAAACAAAGATACCTATCCACGCCCAACACGTCAGCTGCTAGCTTGCCTATTCCACATTGAAACTTCTCAATAATATGACCATCTCGACGCCTATAAATAGTAAAAGACAGAGAATGAAGCAAGGGTCAAATACCATCTCTAGCTTGAGGCAATCCCTCGTTTAAAGAGGTTCAATGTGTTGAAACACTCTAAAAGACCGTACTATTCACGAGAGGGGTTTCTAAACAGGCTCCAAATTGCTTTTCTATAGGAGAATTCCATAGTGCATACTTTGTAGTCAAGTCGAGTGACAAAAGAGAGTTGAGGAGCGCATACAACCTGAAAGCTCGTGTAATCAAGAGTGAAATTCCGTTAATCGGATAATAAGATCAATTTACATCCTCGTTTCTAGCATTCGTTATCTTCGGGTTTCAACAAAACTAATTTTATGTACATCAAAATAATCGAAAAAGTGTATCTTATTATGTATGTGCATCAAAACTAGATAATTATAGGTGAAACTTTAAGCATGTCGTCATTCAAGCATATACTAAAGTGAAACCATAAAAAATAAAAAGGTTCGAAATGTTAGGAAATTCGGACCTACTTGCAACAATAACGACATTACAGATTCGCAAGAGAAACAAGAAAATAAAACAAGAAAGAAGAAAAAGAGAATTTGTTGACCCAGTTCGTTAGAATGACTACGTCTGGGGGTACTACCAAGCTAGAGACTTTTTACTAGATCTGAGACTTTCAAGGATTACAAGACCTGATCCACTGATCTACAATGATCTAATCAGTCTAACCTAATCTCTAGCTCTCTCTGAATTTTCCCCTCAAGCCTTTCAGGTTTTTCTAGCACACTGCTTAGAATAGTACACCAATTACAATAATCCTAGTTGGGTTTAAATAGAGAACACAAGGCCTAAAGATAGATACAAGATATTCCAAGATAATGCAAGGATAGAAATTCCAATCCCCTATATGTATTCTTCACTAATATCTAATATCTTTTATCCATTAATGATAGAAAATCCCATCTACCAAAATAGCCCGAAGCCTTGCAAGACACGAAATAGCCTTTTACGTTGACACGCAGGATGGAGCGGGTGCGCCCCCGGGGTGACGCGGTCGCGTCTCAACCCCCCAAGCCCGCGCCCCAAAACTCGCGCACATTGTCAAAAGAACGCGGCCGTGCATCTCTGCCCCGCGCCCGCGCTCCACTAGCGCGGTCGCGGTTTGGCCTTTCGTTCCGCCTTCGCTTCTCTTTTCACCTTTGTCTCCTATTCCGCCTAATTCTGAATCAGGCTCCATAAATCCCAACAATCTCCCACCTGGAGACTGATTCCAATTGTAATTGTCTTCTTCTTCAGTAGTCCTTCAGTCTTGGTAGTACCGAGCCTTCAACTTACATAAGCCCGTCTGAAGCCTTGTCATGCTTCAATCCCTTCAGCTTATCAGCAAGGTTTTCTCTCACCACACGCGACACCTATCGTATGGACTTTTGGCTCATGTTTCTACATCAAATAGGAGTTAGGAGTTGACTCCCTATCTTGTTCCTCAATGATCTCCTGACCATTGAACCGTGGATCTTCCATCAAGGCCTCTTGTCTACTAGGAACCACTGTCATGCTCCCACCTGATCTTTAGGTACTCAAAATCAATACATCTACAATGTATCCTACTGCTGCATGTTCTGACTCCTCCTCAGATGCTTGACACTCTTCGTTCTTCATCTCATCAGGCTTCTCTCCCAAAGGCAAGTGAAGCTCTTTACCATATAGGTAATCTTCATTTTGTATCTTCCAATAACCATAATTTGTCCCATCAAACTTCTCCACATGAATCTTTCCGTCCATTGCAATTGTAGGAACCTGGCTCTGATACCACTTGTTGGGAAATTAGGACCTACTGCAACAATAATGGCCTCACAGATTCACAAGAGAAGTAAGAAAATAAACAAGAAATAAGAACAAGAGAATTTGTTGACCCAGTTCGTCAGAATGACTACTTCTAGGGGCACTACCAAGCCAAGAACTTTTTACTAGATCTGAGACTTTCAAAGATTACAAGACCTGATCCACTGATCTACACTAATCTGATCAGTCTAACCTAATCTCTCTAGCTCTCTTTGAATCCCCCCCTCAAGCCTTTCAAGTTTTTCTAGCATACTGCTTAGAACAGTACACCAATTACAATAATCCTAGTTGGGTTTAAATAGAGAACACAAGGCCTAAAGATAGATACAAGATATTTCAAGATATTGCAAGGATAGAAATTCCAATCCCCTAGATATATTCTGTCATAATATCCAATATCTTTTATCCATTAATGATAGAAAACCCCATCTACCAAAAATAGCCCGAATCCTTGCAAGACAAGAAACAACCTTTTACGCCGACACGTAGGATGGCGCGGGCGCATCCCCGGGATGACGCGGTCGCGTCTCAACCCCCCAAGCCCGCACCCCAAAACTCGCGCACACCGTCGAAATAATGCGACCTTGCTGCAGGTGACGCGACCACGCAACTCTGCCCCGCGCCCGCGCTCCATTGGTCACGGTCGCGGTTTGCCTTTTCATTTAGCCTTCGCTTCTCTTTTCGCCTTTGTCTCCTATTCCGCCTAATTCTGAATCAGGCTTCATAAATCCCAACACGAAATTCATGCACAATGTGCATTAAAAATTATATGCGCATTTTAGGCTTGAATTGATGTACATCAATGGTGAACTCATGCACATAATGCACGTGTCCCCAAACATGATTTAAATATATATATATATGCAAATATATAATCGGTAAAAAAAATACGCCCGTTCCAATTTCCCCGCTTTAATGAAAGTCTAATCTAGAGCGTTGATGTTTTAGGGGACAAAGGAGATTCATTATTATTTTGCATATAAGCGTCTGTTTTAGGGGCCTTCATGTAATCATATGTACCGAATTACCTATATATATATATATATAGATTAAGGATCTTGGGAAACACCTCCTTATAGAGAAACTAGTGTCATAATAAGAGCCATTAGATTAAAAAAAATTGATGGTCCAGATTTATTCAAATTAATTGAATTATTAGATTTTAATACTTTCTCTCTCCATATCTTTTATACTAAATCAGATTTATCTCTTCCATATTAATTATTTCCAAATAAAAACACATCCAAATCCATAATTTTTGCAAATCAGATTTCTCTCTCGATTCTCTGTTCTCTCCATTGTCGTTCATGCTCTCTTCTTCTCCCGCTCGACCTCTTCTTCTTTGATGACTCGTTCTCCACAAATTTCGTCTTCTCCGTCGTCAATTGCAACCCTGGATCTTTCGGCGATGGGCTCTCCTTCTTCCTCTCCCCCGATTTCAGTTTTAACCGTGAATCCGAATTTACAACTAGGTAATTAGATTTTTCTCATTTTCTTTCAATAAATTATTTGTTTTTTACATGATTTAATCTGCATTTCTGTTGTGTTTCATACTGAAAATTTGTCTACTGTAGGTTATAAATCCGAACAATAATCACGATTCAGTGTTAACTGCAAATCTAGAGTCTTGTGAAGTGGAGTTGGAAAGCAAGCACTCCATCAATGTGTGGATTGATTACAAGAAGGATGAGATGAGGCTCATGGTGTTTGTGAGTAAATCCGATTTGAAATTCAGAGACCTCGTTAGAAAAACCTATTAACTCGTATGCTTCGGTGAATGAATATATGCATATTTTATTTGAATTCGTAGGCATTTTACTCTGAACGTTTATGTGTTTTTTGTTGAATATACAATTCTAAATAGATTGATTTGTGAATGAAAGAATAAGCATATTAAACGATTAAAATTCCTCTAAAAAACGATTAAAATCTGCATATTGAGTATATTTTATCGAATATGCAATTTGAAGTTCTGAATATGCATTTTGATATTCGGAATATGCATTCTTAACAATCGAATATGAGGTTAAATTCACGTACTACCACGTATTTGAATCTATGTATATGCATATATTGTTTGAATTCGTAGGCATTTTATTTGATTTTTTATGTGTTTTTTGTTGAATATACAATTCTGAATAGATTGATTTGTTAATGAAAGAATAGGCATACTAAACGATTAAATATGCATATTGAGTATATATATTTTGTTGAATATGCAATTGATAGTCTGAATATGCATTCTTAACAATCGAATATGAGGTTGAAATTCACAAAATACAAGATATTTGAATTTGCGATTTTTAGACATGCAAGTTTGAATTTATAGTTATTGTATTTCGAATGTTTATGTATTATATGTTGAATATGCAGTCTTGAAGTTCGGTAAATATCGAGATGGTTGAAGAACATAAAGAAACCTAAGGAGAATGAAAGAAGGATGATAAAGACCAAAGATGACGTCGCTTTACACTAAAGAGACGTCATTTTACTCTAAATGTTTATATGTTATTTGTTGAATTCGTATACATGAATTGTGAATCGAATATTGTATTCTAATTTTTAGCAATTTATGTAATGACCTTTTTTTAATCATATTCAATATATTACAATTTCTTATTCAAGGTTCACTACACTTATATTCGATACGTAGTTTTATTTCCAATAAAACGAAACATAATACACATTCAAGAAAGTGGACTAGATATTCAAACCATGACAAATACGAAAACCGTTTGAATAATATTCAAAAAATGTTAACACATATTCAAACATACACATGAAAAATTCAGATATTTATGCACTCGAATATTGAAGCAGTATAATCGAATTTACAATGAGTAACGTTGAATGTGTGAAGATTTTTTCTGATTTTTTCGTAAAATCTGTTCAAAAATTCAAATTTTATCCAAAAAACGCCCCCTTAAATTTACCCTAAAATCTAGGAACTTCCATTTTAGTAAATATATCATGTATTTTTTTCTTTTTTCCTATTATTCTACACCCTAATTCTAGCCATCCATTCTTGCAAATCCAATGACTCTTATTACAACTTCCGTTTCTCCATAATTTTCGTTTATCTGGATCCCTCCTATATATATATATATGGATCATCCATTCAATCAGATGAAATAGATGATAAGATAATCTCAAAAATAGCTCTTTTAATTTGGCATCGTAGCTAGCAAAGCTTCTGGTGATCCAGTCACATGTATTTAAATGTGCATTTCTAATTAGAGAAAATAGTGAGTTTGAGTGCATCAAAAAAGGATGAATTCTTATTTGCTAAGAAAGTATAAGGTGACGTAAGTAGAGTTCATTGTATGATGAGGTGAGAAGATAGTATCATATATACTAGTATAATTTAAGTAAGAAATTGACAATAAGTGGCCTGAAAAGGTTAGTCCATTAAGTAGACAATAAAAAGGAAAACAGGATTAAAAAACAGAAAGAAAAGAATAGATTAAAGAAGAAGATGCATACATTTAATTGTGGATAGGTGGCGATTTGGGTTAGTGACAAATGGGAGGTCAGCGACAAAGAGGGAGTCGTTGGCCATCGCTTTCAATTCCTTGTGCATATATATGCTCGATCTTATTACAAATGAATGTCCACTACTTGATGACACTAGACACAAGACATATATGCATCTCCTTTTTAACTCCTCTTGATTTATTTTTTGCCCACAAAAATAAAAAATGCAAGTGGGGATTGTATAGTGTTATGTTAAAACTCTGCAGTTAGGCTTTAAACCTACGATCGAATGATATGGATCTATGTATGTAAACTTGATGACAAAAAAGATAATTAAACAACATTCGGGAAAGCCAAACCTACGAAAAACGTAATCAACATTCATGTGAGAGAGAAGTTGAAATTATGAGACAAAATTGCAGTAAGTAATCCCACTTTTGGGGATGATTGTCAAAAAAGTCCTAAACTTTTAAAATTGCAACAAACAACCCTAGTTATGGGATATGTTTGGCCTTTGGACATCTAGTTAAGCGGGTAGTGCCCTTCACACACACAAAAAAGGAGTAGAGGTAAGTTGCGATCATTGGCCTGAGCATCGGTAAATATGAAACTTTTTTTTCTTGTTGTCAGTCATGTGACATCATTATTTATTATTTGTCAAGATTAATCAAAAATAATATCAACGTTAAATACGATTAATATAAAACCGTATTAACAATGAGGATTTAATTTTTTTTTTTTCTAATTTTGAATTATCATGTCACCAACCTCGTAAATAATCAAATAAAGTAATGCTAAAAAAAAGTGAAGTTAATAGTTGGATTATATCCTAATCACGTGCTTTGGATGGATAACGTGGGTAAGATTTGGAAAAAATATAGGTTAGATATGCATTACTTGGATGCAAAACAAATGGTATATACTATATAGCATATATGGGAGATCGAATTGAGCACCCAAGCTAGATTTGTCAAATAAAATTTTACTCTAGTGCTATGGTTTTGTCTACTAAAGTATGGAATTGAGAAAAAAGGGATTCGCTTTATGTTTTGCTTTGCCCACCACTTCTTTCCTTAAAACCCATAATTAAACACTACTACAAGACAAGTTATTTGCCAGTTGCCAACTCTCTAGTTAATATTATACCTAAAAAGTTATCCCACCAGGTCACACTTATCTATTAAAATTGTCCATCACAATACTTTATGTTTTCAAGTTAAAATAGTAATTACCGCCAGTTTTTATCAACACGTCACCCATTAAATATCTAAGCTCACTATCTAATCACCCCATATTACAGAGAATTTCCGTTATACATAGCGAAATAAAATCCGTAGAGTTGTAATTTAATTTTTACCAAAAAAGTGACAATTTATCCTTACCCATAGAATTGATACAAGGCGGATTTGCAAGGGTAGCCCTTGCACAAAAACATTTTGCAATAGTACCTCACATTATAAGAAATTGCAAATCATATATTTTTTGTATTTATGCAATTTTATTTTTTATTATTTTATTATTTAATTATTTGAATTTATATTTGTAATGTTTTTTAGAAATGAATTATTAAATTCAAAAAATTAAAATCATAAAACGAAAATTGTAAAAATAAATAAATAAAAGGCATATGAAAAAATATTTTAAAGTGATTTGTTGGTTATGATATACGGAAACGAATGAGGAAAAAAGGAAAAAAAGTCAAAAATATGACAAAGATACTAGTTGGTTGAGATTTCCGTAAAAATCTAGTCGGACTAGATGTTATACTGTCATGCTTGTCTATTATACTGTCATAGCACAATATGCTACTGTCACGGACTTAAAAAGGAAAAGAAAAGTGCTAACGAATTAGATATGTTACGAAATCTTTTCTATCCTTATGTTAAAAGATACGAATCTTAATGCAAACAATAATAACCAATTATTCTACATAAAGTACCGAACCTCTGCATATCTTATCTTTTCATCCAGTCTTATCTGTTCATCCAGTTTTGATATACAAACAAACGGGTCATCGTAGATGCACATTGAGTTCTACCATGGGTAAGTAGTATACGATTGAATTGTTTCGATAATCATTTATTGCTTCTAAGTATTACGATTTGTGTATTTTCAGGTCGAAACAACATCTTACTTACGTTAATTACAAATGGTGAATGGAATGTCTTGGGAGATAACTGGTATTATGAAGGGGGGGGGGGGATAAGAAGGCAATAGCACTCGTTGTATCCGATACTATAAAATTCGAATCCCTTAAGGATAAAATAGTGGAGAAACTATCCATTGATTGTGAAAAGTACAATCTACATCTGCACTATGTGTCGCCCATAAAGGTAAACCTTCCACCCTTTGAAGTTAATGGTGAAGATGATCTTGAAGCCTACAAATTTTTGAATTCAAAATCATCAAAAGAGGGGATATGGTCGATAGATTTGTACACAAGCATTAAGGAGAAGAAAAATAATCAGTTTATGGACGAGGGTGTTGACAGGAAAGTCTTTGAGTTTCAAACTCCAAACTCTATGCAAGAGATGAGAGTCTCATCAAGTGCACCTCTTGTAAGCCAGTGTGACAGAACACCGATTAAGGATGGCATTAGATGAAATCATCGACGATGATAATAATGTCTCCTCTGATATGGGTTTCAGGAAATTTGGGAATGGTGACAGGATCCCTGAAGACAGTGATAGGTTACGAAACAGGAATACTTCCCCGATTAATTTCGTATCATTGAGAAGCGATGATGAAATTGGAGGATCTACTTCAACAAATAAAGGCAAAGATGTCGTTGTCATGCTTAGTGATGATGATGATGAAGATACTGATTTTGTAAACCTTGGAGGAGGAGAAATTGGTTTTAACGGAAATGGTTTTGCAAGTGATGATTTTGATGGAGCAAAACAATTTGAACAAGTTGCTCATGATGAAGTAATGGAAGATATTGATGATCAATTTGTTGATGTTGATGAGGATGTTATTCAAGAAGTGGAAGAGAATTTTTATCGTGCAAAAACAAATGCTAAAGAATGGGCTACATTACAAGGTGGACAAAACAGTGATGAGGTTCATAATCATGCAAAAATTAGTGAGGGAAACTATTTCAATTCCAAAAAGGAGCTGCAAGATGCGTTAAGGTCAATTGCATTGACACATTACTTCGATTTGGATGTAAAGAAGTCAGACAAAACTAGATATGTAGTAGGTTGCATCGACAAGTCATGCTCATTCTTGTGTCGTGGTACAATCTATGGTAAAACCAGTTTGTTCGTTGTACGGAAGTATGTGGGAGAGCATACATGTGGACTGCGATCAAGACACAACCACCACAAATAAGCCACATCAAACATGATTGTTGAAAAAGTCCTGCCAAGGTAAGGAAGGATTTATGTCGTACTCAATTATATTGTGATTTTTTATGGAATTTTTAAAAGCATTAATCGTATCCGCCTTTTTATTGTGTTACATGTTTCAAGGTGATAGTCCAGGCATCCGAGCAAGAGAGATACAAAGAGTGATGAAAGAAATGGGAGTGAATGCAAGCTACCATAAGGCGAATCGAGCACGTTTGAAAGCCCAAGAGTTAGTAAGAGGATCAGCAGAGGAAAGTTACAATAAACTCTATTCTTGGATGTTCATGCTCAAACAATCAAATCCAGGCTCCCATACCGTGATTGAAAGAGATGCTAGCCAACGATTCAAGTATGCATTTTGGAGTACAGGTGCATGGATCAGGGCATTACCTAATTTGAGGAAGGTATCTTATATTATTATAGGTTCTAAGATTAATTATTGTTGAATATCAATGCTATTGATAGGATAAATGCTTATGTTTGATCGAATATATTGACTTCAATAACATATACAGTAAAGAACTTATACTTATAAGTATGTCAGTACGAAATTAGCAGTATGACAGGAAAATTTCATGTTTTAATTTTAGGTGATATCAGTGGATGGAACTCACTTAAGTGCGACATACAGGGGTGTTCTTATTGTAGCAACAACGCAAGATGCAGACAAACATATTTATCCTCTTGCATTTGGCGTGGTTGACAGTGAAAATGATGCCTCTTGGTCCTTTTTCTTCAAGGAATTCAAAGTTGTTGTACCAGACAACCATGATGTAGTGTTTGTCTCAGACCGTCACGCAAGTATATTGAGAGCATTGAGGAACAATTATGTTTTTGCTGGTCATGGGTATTGCATCTATCACATATACCAAAACTTCAAAACCAAGTATGGAAGAGGAGACTTGTTTGAACTATGGAATAAGGTTGCAAAGGCTTACACCATTCAAGAGTTCAATCATCATTTTTCACAACTTTGCAAGGAGTCAGAACGTATTTGGAAAATATGTTCAAGAGGCAGGATTTGAGAATTGGTATAGGGCACATTTCCGTGCCAATAGATTCAACATAATGACAACCAACAATGCCGAAAGCTTGAATTCCCGGTTCAAAGAGGAACGTGGATGGCCAATTATTGCCATGTTTGATAAGATATTAGATATCATATGCAAGTGGTTTTGGGAACGGAGGGAAAAGGCTGCTATACGGGACGAAGAGGTAACCGAAGAGGTGAAGAAGACACTTGATTCCAGGTACAATCAATGTTTCTTGACACCATTAGAATTTGTACTGTCACCGTACATCTTCTAATCAGACAGTATCCAAATGGAATTGTTTTTGATTTGAGCGTATTTGGCTTTAAGTTTGAGTTGTTTACGAACTAATTTGTTTAGGTTTGTTAGAAACATATTTGTTGAATTTTTTGTTACTATTGATGGACTTGTGGATATTAATATTCTGTTATGGATGAAAACCTGATCTCTTTTACGTTTTTAATGAATGATATGTAGGTACTTGAAGTCTGTGACTATGATAGTCAAAAGACTGAGTCAATTTGAAGCTGAAGTAAATGATGGCACATCTAGGTTCGAAGTGAATCTCCATGCCCGAACATGTGATTGTAAGGTATTCCAAATTGATCAAATTCTTTGCACTCATGCCATAGTTGCAGTAACAGATATGGGTGTGGATCTTGCACAATTGGTTCATCCCTTATTGAAGAATGATAAGATGAAAGAAGTGTATAAGGAAACTCTACATTTGGTTCCTCCGGTTGGGAGATTCCTCCATCGGTTACTGCAATTACGTGGCATCCACCACAAGTAAGAAGGACTGTTGAAAGACCTAAGACAAATAGGTTTCGCGCACATTGGGAGAAGAACTGGTCTAAACGTCGTTGTGGGAGGTGCAAAGGTTTGGGACATTACCAGAGCAGTTGTACAAGGCCTCTGCCGTGATCAGATGACAATTACAACTAGTTTTTTTAACTTATTGTTTACTTAGACCATGTTTGTTTTGCTATATTTGAAACATATATTTTCTTGATGGATTTATTTGCTTTGCATGGATTGATTTGGTTATGGTTAATTTATGAACATATTTGCTTAACTTATTGCTTGCTCTGATTTTCATGTTGTGCTTTACAAGTACTTATAAATTGATGGGTTAAATTTGAATTGCCTGTTAATAGGAGTAAAGGCCTACTGTCGTACTTCATTCATTATCTTGTCATCCTTTGCAAAAAATCTTCTTATGTAGACGGTTTCTTGTCATCCCTTTTGACTTATGAAACGTCTATCTGGTCACCCTTTCTAAACTTACTGTCACATTATAATTTGTGTCCTGTCACCCTATAAGAAAGTTGAACATGGATTGATGTTAGCTTCATTTGAATTCCAAGTTCATATGGTAAAAGCTATACTGTCACACTTTAAGAATTTTTATTGTCATCATGCAATTTTTATCCTGTCACCCTATAAGAAAGGTGAACATGGATTGATGTTTGCTTCATTTGAATTCAAAATTCATATGAGAAAAGCTATACTATCACACTTCAATAGTTATCTTGTTGTCATATAATTTTTATCTTGTCACCCTATAAGAAAGTTGAACATGTATAGATGTTAGCTTCATTTGAATTACAAATTCATATGAGAAAAGCTATACTGTCAGACTTCAATAATTATCTTGTCATCATACAATTTTTATCCTGTCACCCTATAAGAAAGTTGGACATGCTCTTGATACATAAAAAATAGTATCCTTAAGCATGAAGGGAGCCATAACCTGTATCAATTTCCAGCACACACAAGAAAGAACCTCAATAAAGTCAAAAATAGTGTCCTTCATTGAAAGTCACAAACTAAAGCACAAACTAAGTTCACATAATGATCAAAACTAACATCAAGTTATCCACCAAAGTGGATTACTAACATCAAGTTATCCACCAAAGTGGATTACTAACATCCAGTTAACCACCAAAAATACATCTATAACACTTCCCAAAAATAATAAAGTAAACCTAAACTAGTTTCACAACCAAAGAACTCAAGACGAATCCTATTTGAAGTACCATATGCTCACTGCCAAAAAACTTCGATATCCATCTACTAACTTGTCCTCAATGACCGAGATATCAACATTCTTAGTGGTTAGTAACTCAATGTACTTGATGGTGTACACCTCGCAGTCACCCCTACAAAACAAAATTAGATTTTAGTGTAGCTTTATATAAAAATAACAAAATTTGATTCAAACTGTGAGACATTGAATTATAAATTGATTTCGAAACTCAATGTACTTACCCTCGCTTGTTTTGCTTCAAACCATTTACACGGTTGCCACTTAACGGTTTCTCACCCCATATTTCCAACTGTTTGGCCATTGGCCCATATTGCTTTAACACATGGGGAAGCCCGTGAGTCACTGGAATAAGACTCTCCTCTACATTCTTAATACTTATGAAGTCCACGTTTGAATCATACACATTAACACCCAACTTGTGAAGTCAATTTGTAATGTAATCCAATGTTTATTATCCACATTAAATGACACATATACAAATCTTCCATCTTCCCAGGCTGGCCCATTGGTAGTAGGCAATGACCCCAAGTAATAATTCAAAATAACTGCATTCAGCTTTGGTGAACTGTCACCCTTGTTGTACAAATCACAGAATCTAATCATATGACGAACCAAAAAGGTGTCCTCAATGACCACGTTGTTGTACTTATCGGGGTTTTCTTTGACAACTTCACGAAACAACTTTAAACATAGATCCATATGCTACAATTGTAATATTTAAAAGTAGTAAATCAATTAAAGAAGTTGAGAATTTCAGCCCTATAATATAACCAATTTTACCTCAAAATTCATCCCTAAATTCCAAAAAATCATGCATAACGTACCTCAGACGATAACCAAATTTTTGGTCTAAGCATGTTCATAAAAAATTCCTTATTTAGTGTAAGAGTATTTGGTAGCACATGTCCCTTCGCACTGTAGGATGAATGCATAATAAGCATAAGGTATAAATATATATTGAAAGTGAAGCCGATTTTTTTGGTAGAAAGAAATTCAAGATGCTTTATGATTTAACTAACCTCTCAGACTCGAGCCAATTGAATAAGTCGGCTGTTTTCTCCGGGTTTCCAACAGCCTTGATCTTCTTAGTCAATTTTTTCACATTTGTTCCTTTTACATCCTTCTTTTTAGTTTCTATCACTCCATCTTCCGTATAAGGCTCTGACGTGTTCTTGGACTTCTCTTTTTTTCCGATTTGGAAGGACCTTCTTCGGCAAGTCATCCAGTTTCTTCGACCTAGTTTTTTTCTTTTCCTGTTTTTCGCCCTCGTTATCCTCCTTGGTAGTTTCTAGTCGTCCATCATCCTCCACAACTATTGCCTTGGTTTCCTTTGGCAATATTTCAGCCATCTCTTGATCCACTTGCTCACATGTTAAAAACATATAAACCAATTTTATTGTCTTAGTTGAAGGCTTAAGCTAAATCAAATTCTGAACTTGGGTATACATTTCTAGAATCTACTTGTTAAATCTCATTTAGCACTACACCACAAACACATAAAAATTTGAAAAGTCGTGGATCTCAAAACAATACTTCCTCATATAATCTTTGTTTCATAAACTACGTATAAAGAAGTTGTGCCTTACCATTCTTACATAAAGCAAAACATAAATAAGATACATTGTTTTATATCACTTTGAATTCTAAATTATATGACTCAAATCAACATAAAGTAAAACATATAATCTTACAGAAAGCTTTTTTCATACCTCATCAGTCTTCACACCATCTTCATTACTCATTGTCACATCACCATCTTTGTTATCTTTTTCCATTGATAATCCATCAACCTTCTCCCTAGTTTCATTTTGAATCTGAAAATAAGATGTGTCGTGAGCAATCTTCAATGATTTTGTAAATAAATCTGAAATGTATAAATTCGAGACAAGCTTTTTTCATACCTCATCAGTATTGACAACATCTTCTTTCCTCAATAACACATCACCATCATTGTTATCTTTTGATGGATTGCTTTTCCCCTGAAATAGAAAATAATTAGACCGACAACAAATAACTCTTATTATAATAAAAAAAGAACGATAAAATTCAAGTTGCAAAGATTGCATCTGTTTAAAGAAAGATTGTGCAGGGAGCAAAACTGTGAAGAAGATATTGAATGGTGTTGGAAGTCTCTCAAGTGAGCTTTTCATACCTCATCACTCTTCACAACATCTTCACTCCTCAATGACACATCATCATCATTGTTATCTTTTGGTAGATTGCTATTCCCCTGAAACAGAAAATAATAAGACAAGAAACAAATAAATCAATTCAGCTATTCTATTAAAAATGACCTAACAAAATTCACCTAAAACAAACCTCATTGATGTTGTCATCAGATGATAACACATCGACATCATTCTTAGCTACTGTTGGACCTTCTCTCTTAGACAAAACATACTTTTCAAATCTGTCTTCCAACTTTGATATCCTCTGAATTAGCAAATTTTCAATCATTTCCATTGATTCAGCTAGCGTACTGATGGCACACATGACTTGTCTTGGATCAAGGGAATCTTTATTCTGGCCAATACCATCATCAAGCTTCCTTTTTTTTTCTCACATTATTCCCTTTTTTCTTATGTTTTCCAATTTTTTTACTATACCATCACAATACTCATCACTGTCTTCATCAGAGAAGTTGCCTTTGAATAACATGTCTACCTCATTTTCTGTAATAACTGTGGTTTTTAAGGATATTTTTGAATTTTTCTCGGATATCCTTTTTAACCTCCTTGCCTGTTTTAACGAGTAATCCAATATTTTTGTCGGAATTTAAATCCTAGAAATTTGTTGGTGATATCCTTAAATCATAAAGAAATGATTTTATGGATCGGTGTGAATTCTAGGATTTTTCAGTGGAAAAAGAATATTTATTGGATAAGCCGTCTTTTTAATTATGTATTGTAAAGGAATTAAAATACGAAACGGAATCCTTAAAAATTTAAGGTAGCGTGATAAAATCATGAAAAATTGATTTTATTGGTCTACATATTTTACGGGACGTTTTTCGTTTAGTAAGTTTTTCCACCCGAGGTACATAATTTTACCGCTTAACGTAAAATCCCGTTCTGAAACGGGAAATCCCTTTTTTAGCCGACTTTCTTTTGCTTAAGTGGGGGAGGAAAGCCAGGTGGATAGGAGACTCTTCTTCTATCTCGTTCTGTGAGTTTGGATTGAAACAGAGGAGGAGAGTTGTGCGAGAGATCGAAGGAACGACGAACTCGGTGGCCTGATTTCTTCACCGCCGGCTACCTCCTTCTTCTCCGCCTCCTCTGCCGCGTCCAACACCCTCTCCTCCGCCTTCTTTTCTTCCTTTCGGTGGGCTTGTGCTGCTGAAACCGAACCATTGAAAGAATCAAGACGACGACGGACTCGGGAAGGAAAAAGTGAAGACGTCACTACCGGCTATCTTCTCTGCCTCGCTGCGCGTCGTCGCCGACGACTCCCTCGCCTTGGGCCACCACCTTGGAGTTGCTGAGGACAGGTTGGGCCACCAACCAGTGGTGGTAGCGGGGCCGTTCATGGCGTCGAGCAGCTCGCCCGACGCTCCTCCCGCACTTGTTTCGAGCGTGCGCAAGGCCTTTCGGACCACCGTCGGGTCACCACTCAGCCACCTCGACACCCCAGGAAGTTACTCGCCATCCAAGCTCGCCCCGCTAGCCTCCGGTCGAGCCATTAACGAGCCGAACGAACCATAGGCTCAAGTGAAGGTAATTACGATCGAAATTAATTAGCGGGTTGGTTGTGGAGCCACCGTAAGGGCCTTTCGGTTCCGCTACGCTACTTGTTTTTGATGTTTCTGAGATCTTGACTTTGTTACGGTCCCATAGGTTCAAACCGCTCGAGAAACGGACGTCAGGATCTTTACTTATAGCGAATACAAGTTTTGACATCGATTGGCAGGTAAAGGACTTCGGACAATTACTCGGGATTCGTTATTAATCAGTATGATCCGAGATTTGGTCATCTTTAAGAATCGTTACTAATGAACAATTTTTATTTAGAAAATTGTTTCAAAAGTGAAATGGTTAGTTACTTATAAATTCGCCAAGATGGCTCCTCAAAGCCTGATAGCTAAGGATTAATTATAAATCGATATACGGAAATCAAGTCGTTTATCGATTAGGAAGTTGTAGAATTTGAGTATACAACTAAGAAGTGTATTCGTGAGCTCGTTGTTGAGAAATGTTTTTGTTATTGGCAGAAGGGTGATTAAGATTACTGTTGGAATCACTAAGAACGTTGAGCACGCCTTCTAAGGCAAGTGGACGATTTTCTCTTGTGTTATGGTTATTAATGAGGAATTGAATTCCATTTGATCCTCATGTTGGGAATAATTTGTATCTTGAATAAAGTTTGATAGGTTGTTATTTTGTTAGAAATAACGACCATGTCGTTATTTCAGTTTTTACGCTAGAACTGAACTTAGGACCATTGTGTGACCTTGTGTGTTTAGCTGTCTCATGCTGAGACATTGTTGTGAAGTAAGATAGTTAGAGATGGGAGTTTAGACTCCAAAACATCTCTTTAGTGGTTCTATACTGAAACACTGTTGTAAAATAGGTAGTCCAGGGGTAGGAGCCGAGTCTCCAATGACCTCTTTATAACAAAGTCTGTATTGGGGGGCGTAGCTTGCTAGCAGATCCCAATATTGGAGTCATGACTCATGTCTCGCTTCACGTTGAAGGAGGACAATGGTGCACTCTAGCTAAGTGCAAAAAGGAACTGATCTGGGTCAAGTGGTCACGGACGAAATAGGCCCTCTCACCCTGACGACATGAGTTACAAGGAATTTATCGACAGCAGTTTGGGTCGATTAAAAGTTATTAAGATGAATGTGTAATGTTAAAATCATAAAATGAAGAGAGTGCGATAGGCACGTCAATGTAACTGAATGGTTAGTTCTTTTGATAACCATTCTTGCTCCTGATTAAGGATGATACTTAATAAAACTGTGATTAAGTTAAGCTGTTTAGTCGTTGAAGATGTTTGTGTATGTTGTGTGGCTAGTATAAGTTTCCATTAATCGTTTATGCTTCTTAAAGGAACCACAAGCTGTGGTGTTCTCCCTCTTGTTTATGAAAGTCTCCTTCTTATTCTCTATAAGACTGCCAACTGTTGGATCATAATCTGAGTCTAATTGGATTTTGATGCCAATATGTTTAGTCACAACCATAAAAACTAAGTTAGTTTCTCCACTTGCTTAGTCTTTCATTAGACTAACCCGTCCATCTTCCTTTCTTTTATATGGTCGGCTGGTGTCCACCGTTGGTATACGACACATCATGCTCTTCTTGGAAGTTGATTCAAGAGGTGAATCCAGAGGTTTGAAGCTTTAGAAGTTGAAGAAAGGTTTCCAATGGCTATACTTGAGTGAAGTTCTTGGTTAAGTTGCTGCAAAGCGAAGTGGGAAAGAAGTTAAGAACCTACGGAAAACTTTTTAAAGATTTTGTTCAAATAGAAGGTTGTTCTATTTATTTATTCTGTTTAAGTTAAGGTTTGTATAAGACCTTTTACTTGCTTTTCCGCTATAATATTTTACTTAATTTTGTTAGGTTTTAAATGGTTTCTTTTACCTTGTTCTAGTAAGTTCTGTCAGGTTAAAACCTTGGGTAACTCTGGTTTAGTCCTAATCTGGGTTACTGGCGGTAATACCTCCAAGGTAAGTAAGGGGGTGTTACATTTTCTTCGGGAGACAAAATTGTCTTCAGATGGCTGTCTTGGATGTTATCATCATTAATCATCTTCTCCACGATTCCGTGTTCAGGGGTTTTTTGTGCATGCCACCTTAAACCACGTGGAGTAACAGACTCATTGATCCTTTTAGCAAAACTCACCCCCATTGTTTGAATAGCTTCATATATCCAAATCTACAAACATAAATAGAACATGTTAGTCAATCTAAATAATGATAACAACATAAATCATTTGCTAACAAAACATTTGTAAAAGAGATAAAATGCTAACAAAATTGGCATCATTCACCAGTACTGTATTTGCTAGAAAATAGGGTTTAATTGCTTTTTTTTAATGTTTAAGTTCTGCTTTCATTACCTTTGTAAGAGCTAATGTCTTTTAGGGATGGCTTGGTGTAAGGAATTTAGCTTGGCTATCCAAATTAAGTAGAGTGAGGATAATTTATTATGATACAAAAATGTTTCTTATATTATACTAATCCAAAAATCAAACAAATTAAAACCGACATCAACAATAATAAAATTTATTATATTACCTGGAAAACAATAGGCAATCCACGTATGGGATATGGTACTCTAGGTTGCTTTGGAAGTGATTTTGTCATCTTTGCTGCCTCTATTCTTCTACCCATGGCTTTTTCTTAAACTTTCATTAAGCTCCTCGTATCCAATCCTGCCCCATGGGTATGCATAAAACAGATCCATCGTCTCCAAGAGCTTCACATGTTCAACTTTCACCTTCCTATTCTTATCACCTCGTAAAATTAAGCCCTCCACAATCAACAAAAGAGCCAACTTGAATTTGAAATTATTATCATCCCTACACTCTTTGAATCTCTCAAAAACATCTTGGATTGTGGAACCGGGAGCACCAAAAAACCTTTTCATTACCGTCTTGTCTCCATTAGTGTCGACTTTTGGAGGTATATCACAATCCAGACCGCAAATGATGTTGTATTCTTGCATTGAAAAACGGAGTTCTTTACCTCCAACTCCGTACCATGTCTCCCATTTCTTCTTCGTGTCAAGTTGGTTAAACAACATTCCATGCACAAGCTGAGATGAGAATTGAACTTGTTGTACCGTCTTAACTATTTTCCCAAATAGGCCATCTACAATCCTTTGCCAATCTGTAGGAGTGAGCCTGTTCTCAATCTCACGAACAAAAGCTAGCCTCAAGTTGTTGTTAATCCGACCATAAAAGGAATCATTTTGTTCATACTTATATTGCATCTACAAAACAAAAGGAGTCATAAAATGAGAAATTACATTAACAATTAATATCAAACAATAATCAAAACAATAGATAAAGCAAAGCATGTACTTCTGTTTTATATACTATAGAGAAAGGTTTAACAAAATAAAATACCAAATCAAGTGTACATATACTATATAGAAAATAAAATCCACCAAAAGCATGTCATTTTTTTTTATACTATATATAAAATAAAAAAAAAAGTACAAAATTTCTATGAGAAGTGCTTACCTTCCCTTTCTCATCTCCACCCTTGGAGATGTCTGACTTCATCTTTTGTTTTTTTGACCGAGATTGGCCTTCACCTTCATCTCCATCCACTTTCCTCTTCTGTTTATCACTTCTTCCCATTATGTAATAGCCTGATTACCACTAATGTAATATATGAACACCATTATCAACATCCCCATGCTAAACACCATTAATGAACTAAGCAAGCTCTGAACACCATTTTCCACATGATTTCGTTCTCTTGTTGACCAATTCAACACCCGAGATGTTCAACTAGCTAGATATGACACTATGAAAGTACAAACACCATTTCTCTTTAAAGAAAACTAGCAGGAGCTTTGCACAACTGGTTTTAACATTGAAAAAGAGGACCCAAGAAATAATAATTTGAGCCCAACAATCAATTAATCTTTTTCTGGACAAGATTTACTTGACATTTTGTGTTTTATATCACACAAATACTCTTATGTTTAGTGATATACAAAAAAATATTCCTACTTAACACAGTCTCTTTTCATCTCTCTTATTAATTTATTTTTGGACAAAAACTACTTGACAAAAACTAGAAACTATACTGCAACATTTTTCCTCACAGGCACCTAGCAAGTCTCCACTTTCATCAGCATGTCAACACCAATTCAGCAACAAACCAACTTGGGAAAGAAGGCAAATTCAATTTTCAACTTTTAACATATAAGTGACTGTGAACATAGCACCGACTCCTCAATGTGCCAACTTAAATGCACACCCAACTTAAATCCGGTGTTGGTGGCAATCAATCAAAGGAAGGCTGATGCAGCCGGGTAGTAGTTGGAGAAGCTGAGAGGCACGGTGGGGCGCGACTGGTGGCGCTGTCGGAATCTAGTGATGGAGTGCAGTGGCTAGCAGAAGTAGCCGACATTTAGGAAGTGGACTCGCGTTGATGCGGGCGAACTCGCGTGGCCTCGCGGTGGTGTGGCGCAGCGCCGACGATGAAGGGAAGAAAATGGAACCCGAAGAGAGGCGGTAGGGCTCCGAGCAGATAAAAGGGCGCCGGGTGGTAGGCAAGAAAGAGATGGAAGGAGGGCGGCGCACAGAGGTATTGGGGAAGGAGAACGACTAGAGAAGAAACAGAAGACAAGAGATGAATGGGGAAGGTAAATCTAGGGTTCATTGTCTATCGGGAATTCAATTCCATAGGTAAGGTAATCACTAAAGTGATTAAATTTAATTAGTAAAAATCATTTAATTTAAAGCTAAAAATATATTTAAAATGATTTTATTTAATAATTTGAGTTTTCAATATTAAAGAAAATTGAATTATTTTAATATTTGTCTAAAATAGGAAAGGGCATGTTTTTGGGAGTTTTTGCTATATTTTTAGGGATTTATGCTATTTTTTTGGGCATTGATGTAACATTAGAAATAAGAAGGCATTTTTGCAAACAAATTTTTCAAAGTGGGGCATGGGGTACTAATTTCTCTTGATACAATCTAAACGTTGATTAGATTTTACTACTTTGTCAACTATTACTTGTGTAAAAAATAATTTATTTAAACGTTAATGCAGATGGAGTGGCTTCCTTTGGGTTCATCCTCAGGGACTATGGTGGCTCTCCCATCAATTTCGACGGAGGACTGATTGGTCGTCAGTCTGTGCTAATTTCCGAGACCATCGCCTTGCGCCAGGGACTTCTCGAGGCTACCAGACGTGGCATTCCCCGGTTACAGATTGAAGGCGATAGTTTGCAGCTGGTCAATGCCGTTCTCGGTGACTGGCGCTGCCCGTGGGAGTTTGAGTTGCTACGTGCGGACATCCACTGCTTGCTGGCTCGTTTCCAGGATTGGAGCATTTCTCACGTTGTGCGGGAGTGCAATTCTGTGGCGGACTTCATCGCTGGATCGTTTAGGCGTGTCTCCTTCGTCCCACTCGCAGCTGATCCGGGCTTTCTTTCCCTCATCCGTCAGGATGCTCTAGGGTGACCACTAGTTTGTTAGTGGTCACCCTAATCTCTTTCCTTATCAAAATTTTTTTATTTGTTTTAGAATAACACCAACTCTACTTTAATTTTCTTTTAGTAGAAAAATAAAATTGTAACTCATAATTTTTTTTATCAGAAAACTCATTCATTCACTAAGGTAAAACATCAGTGTTTACAATACGCAATAAAACAAAAGGTAAACGTTCAACATCGAAACAGTGAACCAGAGAATCAAGTCTCCACGTAGCAAGCCAATGTGCAGCAGAATTGGCATGCTGTCGGACAAAGTTCCAAGCGCAACTATTGAAGTCCCAACCATGAGCATGAATTTTGGCTACCAAAACACCGATCAGAGTACGAGGAGGATCTCGTTTTTGAATTTTTGAAATCAAGATAGAACAGTCAGACTCAAAAATTACATTTGAGACGCCAACCTCACACACAACTTCCATTGCCTAGAGAATTGATTCAACTTCAGCTACCTCCGCCGTCGATCCTTGCTGAATTCGTTTGGCACCAGCAAAAAACACCTTACCAACATGATCTCTAGCAATAATACCAATACCACAAGCAACACCATTAGCCAAAGCATCACAGTTGATCTTCAAAGAGTCCTCTTCAGGTTACTTCCACGTTGTAGCTTCCTTGATCACCTGTTTTTCTTCACAAGAAGAAGAAAAGCTTGATGAATTTTCAATCAAATTCACACATCGATCAATGATCTCAAGATGATCAATCTGTTCACCAGCAAAGATCTTACAATTCCTAGCATTCCAGATTTCCCAAAGCACAATTGCCCAGTTGCGGACCTCCTCCTCAGCGCAGCAGTCAAGAATTCTCCAAGTCCAATATTTAAAAACAACAATATCAACCCCCCAAACTTCTCAAACCAGGCCAATTTTTCCAAACCTTCCTCGCCATTTTATAGTGAAAGAGAGCGTGCATAGTCGTTTCTAATCCCCCACAAGCGTCACAAAGTAAGCAAGACAAAGCTTTCCTCTTATTGAGATTGAAATTACATGGAAGAATATCCCGAGCCACGCACCATAAGAAATTTTTGATTCTGGGCAGAACTGGAATCCTCCATATTTTCTTCCAAAACTTCCTACAATTTTTTTTTTGATAAGGAAAGAGATTAGGGGCCGCTAACAGGCTAGCGGTCACCCTAGAGCATCCAGATGGATGAGGTTCCGAAGAACCGGGTCAACTGAAAGTGGAATAGATGAAACATGGCGAAACGAGACAGCAATGAAGTCCGCCACTGCGTTGCACTCCCGAAGGACGTGGGCAATGCTCCAGCTCCGGAAACGGGCAAGTAAGCAGTGAATATCCGCACGTAACATCTCGATCTCCCACGGACAGCGCCAGTCACCTAGAACGGCCTTGATCAGCTGCAGATTGTCACCTTCGATCTGGATGTGGGAAATGCCACGCCGAGTGGCTTCGATGATTCCCTGTCGTAAGGCGATGGTCTCGGATTTTAGAACAGACTGTCGACCGATTAGTCCTCCGTCAAAATGGATGGGCTTGCCCTTGGAATCCCTGAGAATAAAACCAAACGAAGCCACCCCGTCAGCATTTACTGCCCCATCAAAGTTGAGTTTAATAAAATTTGTTGGAGGATTTCTCCATTTGGCACAGGATCGTCTGCAACAGGTTCGATGCCCATCATTTGTTGGTTTCATGTTTATTTTATTGTGAGCGTTATTCCACTCTTTTCTTTGGTTACGAATGAAGTCACATAGATTGTCCTTCGCCTCTGGCATAGTTGGAGATTGTGGTTTGAATACTGCTTTGTTGCGGAAATACCAAATACTCCACCAACAACAAATCAGAACCTCAAAATCAGCCTTGGAGGCTCTGTTCATGATTTCCTCTAATATTTGACATGATGTTTTATTGTCTGGGTTAATCTGATTAATGATCATCTCAAGTTTAGGGTTTATAGCCTTTAGGTTCCTACAATGACGATCATCTGAACAATTTCCACCATTCTCCTTTATATCACAATGATTCCTATAAATGTGGTAAGCTATTTTGATTGAAAATTCACCATTCCTTTCAAAAAACTAGTAGAATTGGTCCTGCACTCCAACCTCAATCAAATGAATATTGAGAATCAAATCAACATCAACAGGATCAAAAAGCTGTCTAACTAACTCCTCATTCCAACAACCTCTGTCCCATAAAATCATCACTTACAGGCAACTCTTCCCTGTTAAGAGTTGGCACTGTTAAGATTCGAAAGGAGTTAGGTCTTGGGATCCATCTGTCATGACACACATCAATCGATGAACCATTCCCAACCTGCCAAACGAGACCCATTTCCAACACCTCACGAGCCTTGAAAATGCTTCTCCATGTAAAAGAAGGATTATATCCTAATTTTGCATGAAGAAAGGAGTGTCTTGGATAATAATTTGCCTTCAGAAGTTGTGCGAAAAGAGAGTCAGGATTCTGCACTAGCCGCCATCCTTGCTTTGCCAAGAGTGCCATATTGAAGGCATGTAAGTCACGAAATCCAAGGCCACCTCTATCTTTTGCATCACTCAAGCGTTTCCAGCTTAACTAGTGGAGCTTCCTCTTCGTCCCATCAGAGCCCCATAAAAAGTCACACATCATTTGTTCAATTTCATGACAAAACTCCACCGGTAGTAAGAATCAAGACATTTCATACGTTGGAATAGCTTGAATAACTGATTTGAGCAACACTTCTTTCCCTTCCCACGATAACACTTTCTCTTTCCAACCCTTCAACTTGTTCCATATTCTCTCATTAATCTGAGCAAAAACAACTTTCATTGACCTTCCAATAATTGTCGGTAATCCAAGATAACGCTGGTGTTTCTCAACTTCCTTCACATTTAAGATGCTTTGAATATCCACCTTACAATTCTCACCTACATTTCGACTGTAAGACAGTTCAAATTTTGCTAGATTAACTTGTTGTCCTGACGCTACTCCATATATATGGAGGATGTTTACAATTTCCCGTGCTTGTTGACAAGATGCCCTAGCAAACAAGATACTGTCATCCACGAAAAAAAGATTTGAAACTGAGGGGGCTCCCCTAGCAATCTTAATTCCGTTCAATCGGCCCGCCGATTCACTTTTCCGAATGAGACCCTCAAGCCCTTCAGCAAACAGGAGAAATAGATAAGGTGATAATGGATCACCTTGCCTAAGACCCCTATCTGGCTTAAACACAATAGACGGAATACCATCCATTAAAACCGAGAAGGTCACACTTCTAACACACCTCATTATCAAAGCAGTCCAGTTACTATCAACACCCATCTTCAAGATGACTTGTTCCAGAAAATTCCACTCCACCCTATTGTAGGCCTTTGCCATGTCTAATTTCAACGCCATAAAACCCTTCCGTCCTTGTCTTCGAGATTTCATGAAGTGAAAAATCTCAAAAGCAGACAACACATTATCTGTAATCAACCTTCCTAGAACAAAGGCACTTTGAGAAGGAGAAACCATCTTATGCAGGATGAGGTTCAACCTGTTAGCTAAAACTTCGGAAATAATCTTATATAGCACGTTACATAAGCTAATAGGTCTCAAATCTTGCATACGAAAAGGTTCTTTTATTTTGGGAATGAGTGAAATAAAAGTGTGATTAAGATTCTCCGGGGACTCAACACCATTAAGAATACTCAAACAGAATTGAACAATGTCAGTTTCGAGAATATTCCAATGATGCTGAAAAAAGAGAGCAGACATGCCATCAGGTCCGAGAGATTTAGTAAGATGCATAGAAAAAAGGGCAGAATGTACCTCTTCACCAGTAAAGGGACGTGTGAGCTCGAGATTATCCTCCACCGAAATGATAGGCAATATTCATTGAGGGACCGTGTTTGAATGTGCAGGAAGATCCGACTTAAAGAGATCACAAAAATAGGGCACTGCCACTCGAGACTTGCCACAACTACTTCTCCACATCATACCCTCACGATCAACTAATTTGTTGATTTTATTCTGCTTTCTTCTCCCATTTGCCTTTTGATGAAAATAGGATGAGTTTTTGTCACCCCACTTGAATTCATTGGCCTTTGCTCTTTGGTACCAAAGTATTTCCTCTTTTTCCACCAGCTCCCCTTCTAATTTTTCAAGTGCTTTTTGCTTTCCAACCAAGCTTCCCTTCATGCCACCCTTGTTTAATTCCCTCAGCTGCTCCCTTACTTTCTTCAACTTTTCCAAAATGTTACAAAACTTGGCCTTGTTCCATTCTTTCAACGCATCAACACACATACCAATTCTTTCCATAACATCACATCCATTCGGACCCTTCCAAGAATTATGAACAATATGATTACACCCCTCATTCAGCGTCCACATAGCCTCAAATCTGAATAACTGGGCTCGCCTCCTATCTTCAATCACCTCTTCCTCATGTTTGTAAAAATCGACTACAATTGGGACATGGTCAGAACCTTCACGGTCCAAATGTCTAACGTGAATCCCGGGGAAAATTCCTTTCCAGCTTTCATTTACAAAGCTCATGTCCAACCTCTTAGCAATGAATCGATCATTTTCCCTCCCGTTGTCCCAAGTGTATCTTGATCCATAAAAGCTCATCTCAGTCAACTCAGCACTCTAAAGCCTCTCTAAAATCCGATATCCCATGTATATCCACTTGAAGACCCCTCAACTTGTCCTCGGGACATAAAATTTGATTGAAATCACCAAAACACAGCCAACCATCATGCCTATCTTCCCCCAATCTTTTAAGCAAAGACCAAGACATATTCTTTTCTTCACTCCTCGACCATCCGTAAAAACCCGTCGCTCTCCAAACTCCTCCGCCTTCCTTAAAACTCACTTCGGCATCTATATGGTGAAACGTGTAAGAAAGAATACCCACATTTACATCCTCATCCCACAACATACAAATTCCTCCCGATCGTCCAATACAATCCACCGTAAAACATCCCTTTAACCCCATCTTTGACCAAATAGCTTCCATCCTATTTTTATCACACTTTTTCTCCATCAAGAAGACCAATTTTGGGGACTCTCTCCTCACCAAATTGGCAAGGCGACCAACTGCGCGTGCCTTCCCCAATCCCCGATAGTTGTATCTTATTATACTCATAATGCCCGGCGCAAAGGGCTCACCCCTCCCACCGATATTGTTGTGATTACAAGCTTCTTTCGAACATCATTAGCTTCCATCATTTCAACATCCTCCATTTCTCTTCCCCTCTTTCCTCCTGTCTCTATTTGACATGTCACCCCATCACTCTCTCGAGCACGACGTTTCCATTTTTTCTTAGGAGAAGCTTTCTTACTAGACACATCATCAACTTCTTTTCTCGCCCTTTCCCTAATCACCTCTTTCCCTTTTACAACCTCTTCTTTCCCATTTTTCAGCCCCTTCTGATCGCTCCCTATCACCCTCTCCCCCCCCCCCCCCTCACTTTCTTTTTCTTCTGTAACAATCCCCCTCTCTTTTTCTTTTAGTGTGCCTGAAATTTCCCCCTCCACCTTATCTCCCTAAGCTATAGCTAGGGGTGGCAATTCGGTAAATCGGTCGGATTTCGGTCGGGTTATTCGGATTTCGGATCATTCGGGTTTCGATCAGTATCGGGTATGATCGGTAATCGGGTATTTCGGGTCGGATCGGATCGGGTTGGATGTGTAAATTGTCGGTTACATCGGGGTTATCGGGTCAAAATCGGTCAAGCAAATTCGGATTTCGGTTTAGTCGATTTCGGGTTGAGTCAGTTTTTGCAATTTTCGATTGAATCGGATTTCGGTTGAATCGAATTTCGGTTGAATCGGATTTCGGTTAAATCAGTTCGGTTAAATCGGTGTTCGGTTAAATCGATATTAAGAGTTCAAAATAACTGTATTTTGAGTGATAAAGTTTTATGATTTTAATGAATGGGCCATGATAATATTAAGAATTGTTGTATTTATAATATACTATTTGTATTTGAATTTGAATTTGAATTTGAATTTGATTTTGAGTTTTTAAAGATGAAATTTACCACTTGTATAACAAATCAATTAATATTTGAGCGGAAAAGTCAATCAAATTAATAGATGACCACAATTTACAAATTCATAAGATACAATCATACAATTTTCACAAATCACAAGTAAAGATTGTATGCTATTAAACATATGTAAGATTTTATATTCATAAAAAATTCTTATGATATTGCAATCAACTAATTACATGTTACAAATAATGATTATATGATGTTATACTCCAATAATTTAAAATGATCTCAGTTCACAAATAATAATTTTATAGTCACATACAATTTCAAGATCATATACATAAATAAATAAAATCTTTACATTTTATTGAAGAAATATGTCATTTTTTATGAATAATAATATTGGAATCCATGACTATATGAGAGTATGAGACTATGGTAAGTAGTTCTAAAGTTATTAAAATATTCAATCATTACTATATACTAAAGCGGAGGTTAAAATAATATATAAAATGATTCCATATTAAAATATATCATTCATCTTTTTTAAATCAAACTGATTAGTTGAAATTTAATCGAATTATTTCTAAATATTTATATTTATATATTAAAAAAATATTAGTTTTATTTTTGGATAATATTATTTTTTAGATAAGAATATAAGATATATATAATTCGAGTTGTTTCGGGTGTAGTCGGGTTCAGATTGTTTCGGTTTTCGGATACAACCGGTTCAGGTACAATCGGGTTCGGGTAGCTCGGATTCGGGTATGTATCGGGTTGGTCTTTTTGGATATAATCAGTTTCGGGTTGCTTTTTTAAACGGGTTGCTTTCGGGTTCGGTTTAGAATCGGTCAGATCGGGTCGGTTTCAGATTTCATTTTGTAATTTATTCCGGATATCGGTCGGTTCACGAATCGGGTTGTTCGGTCGGTTATTTCGGGTCAGATCAGAATTTGCCACCCCTAGCTATAGCCACTTTTTCAAGCTGAGCTCGCACTTGACTCGTTTCAGCTTCCAAATCCTCTCTACTTTTTTGCCCTTCTGCCCCCGATTTTATGTTCACACTCCCAGCCTCCTCACTCTCTCCTTTTTCCTCCCCTTCCAGCAAAGCCAGGAGGGATCATTTCCCTTTCCCCCTATTTTTTGAACTTTCTTCTCCCCAATAAATACCTTTTCACAAGTAATTATCCGCCTCTCTTGTTCCTTCTCAAATTCTGATCGAGGTTGCCACCGTTTAACCAGAGACGCTCTCAACCAATCATCATATTCTTGTTGAACTTCTTTCGTTTCTTCCTCCACACAATCAATCTCAACATGGCCAATCAAACCACACGTATAGCACAAGTTCAGGAGCCGTTCATACTTGATCTCAGTCCAAATTCTACTTCCTTTCACTTTCATTACAATCCCTCTCCTCAAAGGCTTCAACACATTCACCAACACTCAAAGCCTCATGATAGGCGTGAAATGGTCGTGCAAATCACGACTATGCAAAAGAGTCCTAACAACCTAAAGACTGTATTCTTAGGAAAGTAAGGGTCGAATCCGCAGGGAGGTTTGTTTATCTTTCTATGTGGATTTTATGACAATTAGAATAAAAGGGATTTGTAAAGTAAATTGAATAGCAAACATGCTAACAAGTCCATCAAAAACACCAACAAAGAGAGTGAAAGTCTCCATAAATCTACACCTTATCCCTCCAAATGAAAACCTACCCAAAACACTCCTATACTCCACTTCTTATGTCTCTTGCGCCAGTAAAAGATAGTCCTAAAACACTCTTTTTTTCACTCATTTTAGGCGCCTTTTCAGGTTTTCACCTAACACTCTCTTTTCATTTTTCAATAATGGACTCACCAACTCACACCACTCTGAATCTATTTTTGCCAAGGCCTAGTGCCTGCCAAATTACCTACTTATTACCTAGACCGCCCTTTCGGGTTTTCAGTCTATCCCAGGATTTTATTTGCCTTTTTTTCATTTTTATGGCTTTTTTTTATAAATTTTTTTTATATAGCATATCAATAGAAATATAATTTCAACTCCCCCACACTTAGAACACACATTGTCCTCAATGTAGTAAAGACAAGATAAAATAAAGGGGGAGTAGAGAATAATACCACTATTGATCAAAAGGTGGTGGTGGTGGTGGTGGTGGATACTGTGGATAGTTAGGATATGAGGGGTAGGCGGGCCACACGCCCTGGAAAAACTGAGCCTGCTGCTGGAAATAGCTAGTCTGTTGCTGAAAAAATTGAGACTGAGCATGGTGGAACTGATGGATCCGGTCTATAGAAGTAGACAAAGCAGACTGCTGAGTGAGCATCTCCTCCTGACGGACTGAAAGCTGGCTCATCTGGCGCATCATTTCATCCTGCCAGCTCAAACCAGTATCCTCTCCAGCTGAAGTACTAGGAAAATCTGAACCAGGGACATCCTCATGCATATCAGTATGCCCTGTGGAACAGTCTTTGTAACAGGCGCTGAAATAGATGGTGGAACAGCCTGCTGAGCAGAAGAAGTAGATCCAGGAGCTCTAACAGGAACTGACAGCTATCGGAGATCAAATCGATGATACTCAGGTCCAAAAGATAAGTCAGCAATGGGTAGAGGAATCTTAAAAGTACCCGTAGGAGGACCAAATGAATAGTAAAATCGACCTCTAGCTTCAGTAAGATATCTAGCATGCCTCAAATGCTTAATGTCACAAGTAAAAGTAGAAGATAGTCGCTGAGATGATGAAGGAAAAGGAATGTTTAGAAACTCCCCCAAGATAGAAATCATACCACCAATAGCAATCTTGCACTTGTTCTGGCCCCTACACTTCTTGCAACAAGTAAGAAACTAATCTCTCCAATCTCGAATAAGCGTGCACTGTGGTGTCAAGCTCCACATAGTCTCTAAATCAGTGTAAGAGACCTTGTTTGCCTCAGTTTGGCCATACCATGCCATCCTAATCACCTTATGAGCAATCCGTAAACAAGGATGAGACCATTTGTAATTTTTTTCTCCTGCCTTGGGATCAAATGAACGAAAACCAGTAGTGTTATACAAAAAATTCAACTCCTCATCAGTAGCATCCCAAAGAGCAGATTCAGAAGGCTGCATAGAAATACCAAATGCCTCCTCAAGGCTAGCATAAGTCAATACATGTAATGAACCTGCTAACTAAAAAGAGATCTTCTCATTCTCATGGTCATCCTCCAAAGTAATAAGAAATTCCCTGGTCCAAGCAGGGAATGTGGGAGCACTCTTAAAGAAAAAATTACCCAATCCAGCATGGGTCAACATCAACCTAGTACAACTCTCCAATCCTAACTGCCTCATAGTAACGGGATCAAAAAAATAGAGTAGACACAATCTCCCGTCCCTCAATAATCTTCCTTCGGGCCTCATGGACCTCGGAGGTGGCGGATCTAGAACTCATAGCACGCTTCCTAGAACTCATAATTACCAATATTAAGTTTGAATGGATAAAAAGGAGGAGCAAATTGCCGAAAATACCCGGATTTTTAAGCGCGGCGGGTTGTAGAACTGGCGGCGGCCTCGAAGTTCTTGGCGGCGGGTTCTGCGTTCTTGGCGGCGGGTGCCCCGTCGAGTTTTCTTTGGAAATTTACCAGATCCGCGGTGGTCGCCGCGTGGAGTGAACCGAGGAGGCGGCGACAACGCGGCGAGCAGGTGGTAGTCTCAAAACTCCGACGGTTTGCTTGGATCTTGCCGGATCTGAAGTAGATCTAGGCTTGAATTTTTTTCCTTTTCTCTCCTCTCTTTTGTCTTCAAAAAACTCTCCTTGTTTTTTCACTCTTTGATTTTTTATGACCTCAGTTTACCCTCTTTCTGTTTTATCTCTCTCATAATTTCAGCACTTTTTTTTAAAGGAAAGGAGATATACCTGTACGGTAGGAGCGGCGGGCACCGCTGACGGGCAGCGGGTGCCGCCGTGCTTACGACGGTCGCCGCTGGCACTTCGTAGATTAGGGTCTCTAAAAATAAATGGCGGCGGGTGCCGCCGTACTTACGGCGGTCGCCGCCAGTTACGTTGTCTTCCTTACTACTTCCTGGATGTTAGTACACACAAAACAAAGGAAAAAACCGAAACAAAAACAACTAAGCTAAAAAACAAGAAAAACAAAAAAAAGTACCTAGGCCAAGTTGCCTCCCGACAAGCGCCTTATTTAACGTCGTGGCTCGACGTAATGCCAATTCATCAGTTTTCAGTGTCGGGCTTTGTTAGGAGAACTTCTTCAATTGTGTCCTTAGTAAATCCCTCATAATACTATTTCACTCTTTGACCATTCACTTTGAATAATGCATGTGTTTTGGAATCATAGAGCTCAATTGCACCATGAGGAAAGACTTGAGCAATCACATAAGGCCCTGCCCAACGGGATCTCAGCTTGCCTGAAAAGAGTCTAAGGCGGGACTGAAATAGAAGGACTTTGTCACCAGCTTTGAAGTCCTTTCTCAAGATATTTTTGTCATGCCAAGCCTTAGTTCGCTCTTTGTAGTGAATAACATTATCATAAGCTTCAATCTTGGCCTCCTCTAACTCATGTAATTGGAGCTTTCTAAGCTCCCCAGCTTCTTCAAGTTGTAAATTGCACTTCTTGATAGCCCAATAGGCCTTGTGTTCCAACTCAACTGGGAGGTGACATGCCTTACCAAAAACCAACCTAAAAGGTGACATACCAATAGGTATTTTGTAAGTTGTCATGTAGGCCCATAATGCATCATCAAGCCTCTGACTCCAATCTTTTCTGCTAGGAGACACCGTCTTAATCTCCCTGTTTGATACTTCAGCTTGGCCATTTGTTTGAGGATGATAGGCAGTAGAAACTCTTTGGTTGACATGATACTTCTTTAACAGAGCAGTAATTGTCCTATTAAAAAAGTGAGTTCCCCTATCACTTATGAGGGCCTTGTGGATTCCAAACCTGTTGAAAATATGGGACTTCAAGAAATCTGCAACAACTCTAGAATCATCAGTCCTGGTGGCCTTCGCTTCCACCCATTTGGAAACGTAGTCCACCGCAAGCAAAATATAAATATTCCCACAAGAGTTTGGAAAAGGTCCCTAAAATCAATACCCCAAACATCAAATATTTCACAAAAAATTAAACTAGTTTGGGGCATTTCATCCCTACTGGACATATTTCCAACTCTTTGGCACCTGTCACAGGATTTACAGTAGTTGTGTGCATCTTTAAAGATGGTAGGCCACCAAAATCCTGCATCAAGTACCTTCCTAGCAGTTCTTTGAACCCTAAAATGTCCCCCACATGCTCCTGAATGACAAAGTGTAAGGAGAGAATTTACCTCATTTTCTGGAATGCAACGGCGGATTACCTGGTCAGAGTAGTGCTTCCAAAGATAGGGGTCATCCCAGACAAAAAATCTAGCTATACTGCGTAGTCTATCCCTCTGAGCTTTGTTGAAAGGTTGAGGGAATTCACCTGTTCTGAGGAAGTTCACCAAGTCTGCATACCATGGCTCTATGGGGCTCATCTTGAACAAGGACTCGTCAGAAAAGCTTGCTTGAATCTGCTTTTGAGGGGTGCTCTCTTCTTGAACAACTCTGCTGAGATGATCAGCCACCAGGTTTTCAGCACCCTTCTTGTCCTTGATCTCAATATCAAATTCACTGAGCAATAGGACCCACCGAATCAATCTTGGCTTTGCTTCTTTCTTTTTTAGTAGGTATCTCAGGCCAGCATGATCAGTATAAATGATGACCTTTGTTCCAAGGAGGTAAGGTCTGAACTTCTCAAGTGCAAATACCACTGCAAGCATCTCCTTTTCTGTAGTAGAGTAGTTCCTTTGTGCACCATTCAGGGTCATTGATGCATATTGAATCACATGAGAAGCTTTGGCTTCCTTTTGGCCTAGCACAGCCCCCACCGCATAATCACTAGCATCACACATTATTTCAAAGGGCTTAGACCAATCAGGAGTCATAATAATAGGGGCACTTGTCAAGTGAGCTTTAAGATCATCAAAGGCTGCCTGACACTCAGTTGTGAACTCAAACAACATGTCTTTCTTCAACAGTTCGCACAGAGATGATGAGATCTTGGAGAAGTCCTTAATAAACCTGCGGTAGAAACCTGCATGGCCTAAAAAAGAACGAACTTCGCGCACATTAGTAGGATAGGGCAAAGATTGAGTTACTTCAACCTTTGCCTTATCGACCTCAATACCCCTAGCTGAAACTATATGACCATGTACAATACCCTGTTTTACCATGAAGTGACACTTTTCAGAATTAAGCACTAAATTAGTGTCAACACATCTAGCAAGTACAAGAGTTAAGTGATTTAGGCATGCATCAAAATTATCCCCATGTACAGTAAAATCATCCATGAAAACCTCAATGAAATTTTCAATGTACTCAGAAACGATGCTTACCATACACCTTGGGAAAGTCCCAAGGGCATTGCACAAACCAAATGGCATCCGGTGGTAGACAAAAGTGCCAAATGGGCAAGTGAATATTGTCTTGGCTTGATCTTCAGGGGCAATGGCTATCTGAAAGTAGCCTGAGTAACCATCTAGAAAGCAATAATATGCTCTGTCGTCCAATCTCTCAAGCATCTGATCAATGAAAGGAAGGGGGAAGTGATCCTTCCTAGTGGTTGCATTCAGCTTGCAGTAGTCAATGCAAACACTGTAACCTGTCTGCAGTCTTGTAGGGACCAATTCTCCTTGCTAATTCTCCACCACTGTAATTCCCCCTTTCTTTGGTACAACCTGTGTGGGGCTAACCCATTTGCTGTCAGAGATAGGGAAAATCATACCTGCTTGCAAGAGTTTCAAAACTTCTTTCTTCACCACCTCCATCATAGGTGGATTTAAACGCCTCTGTGGTTGTCTAGATGGCTTCTCTTCTCCTTCCAACAGTATACGATGCATGCAAGTGGTGGGGCTGATTCCCTTGATGTCAGCAATGGTCCAACCAATTGCTGTCTTGTACTCTTTTAGAACTGCCACTAGCCTGTCTTCTTGGTCTTTTGTGAGCTTGTTGGAGATGATCACTGGTAATGTTTCCTTGTCTCCAAGAAATACATACTTGAGGTGGTCTGGGAGTTGCTTCAACTCAATCATCGGTGCCTGCACAACAGAGGGTAACAGCTTTTCCCTAGGCGGGGTTAATGGTAAAGGAGTTTTTCCAGGTGGCTTAAGAGGAATCTTGTAATAAGCATCCATCTCGTTTACAATCTCCTGTATATCAGTTGATAAAGTAAAATCCAAACTAGAATCAACAATAATAGATTGCACATCATCTAGTTTATTTTCATCAAAAACATCTTGCACCACAGGCTCAAGCATATCAATAGCATAAACAGAGTAATCATCAAAAGGATATTTCATGGCTTCATAAATATTATAATTAATGATTTGACCATCAAATTCCATGGTTAAAGAGTCAGTGCTCACATTGATTTTAGTGTTGACTGTTTTCAGAAAAGGTCTCCCTAACAGAATAGGAATTGCATGATCATCATGTTCCATTTTAAGCACATAGAAATCAACAGGAAAAGTGAGATCACCAACCATAACAAAAACGTCCTCTACAAAACCTATGGGACGAACATTAGACCTATCGGTTAATTGAATAGAGATATTAGTGGCATGCATAGGTCCAAGTTTCAGAGATTCACAGAGAGTAGAAGGCATTACATTGATGGAAGCACCCAAATCTAGCATGGCTTTTTCAACTTTAGTACCTCCAATTGTAATAGGGATAGTAAACATACCTGGATCCCCGCACTTCTTAGGTAAGCGTTTTTTAAACACAGCTGAAACATGCTCGCTTACCTTCACCTTCTTTTTACTGTTTTTGTCCTGAATCCGCTTTGTAGTGCACATCTACTTCAAGAACTTTGCATAGCGTGGGACTGACTTGATCAAGTTAAGGAGAGGAATATTGACCTCAACGTTTCCGAACATCTCGAACATGTCTTTGTCCTGCTTCAGGGGTTCTGTACGCTTTAATGCAGATGGAAACGAAGCAACTAGCTTCCATTCAGGGAGGACTGGCGATTTTTCTTCATCGGTGGCTTCAGCAGGTGGGTGGCGGTCATCGTAATCCGGGCGGCGGTCGTTGCTTTTTTCAGAAAAAGTGGGCGGCGGGTCATCACCGTCGCGGCGGGTGCCTCCATTTAATTTCTGGTCGCCGCCAATTAATTCCAATTTGCCATAGCCAAACTCCTCTTGGCGGCGGTTGCCGTTAGTAGGGCGGCGGTCGCCGCCCTCGCCTTCGTCAGATTCTTCCACTATTCTTCCTTTAAGTTGTCTTCCACTCCTGTCTTGAGCTCAAACTTCACCCCATCACCAAGGGCTAGGAATTGCACTGCACGTGTAGGCTGATTCAGATTAGGAGTTGTTAAGCTCTCAAGAGTAACTCGTTGATCAACCATTGTTCGGATTCCTTGCAGTAGTGCACGCACAGCTCGACGAGTTCTGAAAAGAGTCCGTTCAATTTCTGGATCAAAAACAAGTGGTGAATTATTAGTAGCACGGGTGTGAACCATAAGATAAGTTCACACCAAAATTGGCACAAAAAAATCACACAAAAAGACAATTATTGCCTCCCCGACAAGGGCGCCAATTTGATAGGCATGAAATGGTCGTGCAAATCACAGCTATGCAAAAGAGTCCTAACAACCTAAAGACTGTATTCTTAGGGAAGTAAGGGTCGAATCCGCAGGGAGGTTTGTTTATCTTTCTATGTGGATTTTATGACAATTAGAATAAAAGGGATTTGTAAAGTAAATTGAATAGCAAGCATGCAAAACTAATTAAAGCAATTAAAGTTTGGGTTTTTATCAATTTAGGGAAAACATTTAGTCAACCAGAGATCCACATTCGTATGACAAGTTGATCATAGATTCACTCAATATCGCATGCATATGGAATTCCAATTCCTTTTCAAAGATAATTAATAGCACAACCAGATACTATCAATCCTAACTAATTGAATAACCCTGAAACTATCAAGATTCAATTCAAAAGCAGCATTAAGAATAGGAATATAATCAGGATACAAATCTAGCATAAAACAACCAGCTTTTATACTAGAATGCAATTAAACTCTCTTCTACAATAGACTAGCACAACCAGATACTAGTACAATACAGTTTGCTACTATGAAATAGAGAAACTCAACCAGTAATTTCTCTAGATCTAGAAATTGAGATTCAATAACAACAACCCTAGAAATTGCTGAAATCAATCACATAAACAATTCAAACAAGAGAGTAAAATAATTCCATGCAATAGATAAAGAGTAGAAATCTCACAACTGAAAGTCAAATGATGCTTCAAACTGTCTGAGTAAGCAAAAGGGCTTAGTTTTCCATAGAAAAGCTAAAAACTCTGAAAGAAAATATGATAATAGTCTATGAGAGATACAACTCTCCAAACCCTAATATAAAGAACTAGGTCTAAAGAAGTCTATCCAAAAATACATATATCTCGGATTAAAGCTGACATAGGAAGAGCCAATAGAAATAAAACACGTGTCGACCAAAGGATCTCCGCGTTGGCAGGGGCGGCGGGTGCCGCCAGCAACAAAACGCAGAACTTTATCTTCTCTTCAATCCAGCTCTAAAACTCCAATAATATGCATCTTCGGGTCTTTTTCTTCCTAGTTGTAGATAGCATATAAAAATACCTAAAAATACCCTAAACTCATGCTAAAACTCCTCCTAAATACACAATATAATTGTGTATATCACCTCAAAAACCTAGCACAAACCAGAATCTCGTCCTCATCAATCTCTTCGAAGCCTCCAAAAGCTTTGCCAACATGTTCGACTGTACTTTTGTTCATCAGCTCTATTGGGAGATCATAAACCCTAATCCAAAATGGAACCGTATCTACAATCATCTTGGAAGGTTGTTCAGTCCCCGGTTCCTTTAATGCAAGGAGTGCCCCTATCAAATGCCCACGGACCCCCTCGAAGAACAACATCTTTTTCCTTTTTTCTCCAAACCGAAACAAGAATAGATTTTGTTGAATTTCACGGAAAACAAAACCCTTCTTCAGTTTCCATGCACCCTTCATAGTTGCCTTGAGCGCAAAGCTATTAAATGGCCTTGACGTCATTAGGGTTCCGACAAGTACCAGATTATTCTCAGAACCCTCACCGTCGTTGTCTGCTCTTGTGATCTCAATTTCCTCTATCTCTTCCTCTATCAACTGCAAGTCTCGTTTCTTCCCATCTCCATCCATATTTCTGTGATCTCTAAGTCAATTCCGTTGCACAAACCCATACTGGCGAAACTCGCACGATAACGGCGGGAAGACCCCGGCTCCCATGACCCTAGATCGGAGAGAAGAGAAGACGATCGGAGAACTGTAAAGACAGTCGCCAAAAAATCGCCTTACGTAGCCCTAGGGTTTTCGAAACACACAATAGTTTCATTGTAACTCACAGTTGATAACTATCATTATTACTATATATATTATAGCGGAAGTTTAAATAATATTCGGTTTTTCTATCCTATGCCCTAAGGGCATAGGTTAAGAATACTAATTTGGGGAACTAAACCCTAATAGGAAACTAATAAACCCTAGTGAAAAAATAATTAAATCTAAATAAATACAATTTTAAAATAAATTACCATTTTTAGTCTCTTAACCTATGCCCTAAGGGCATAGATTAGAAAAATTGTATTTAAAATAGCCTCACATCATCTATTTTGTTAAATTAATCTAATTAGTTGTGTTGGATCGTAACGTGTTAGAAAACAAACAGGAAACTTATCAGGAGCAGAATTAACAGTAAACAAGAACAAGATATTTAGAGAGGAATTAAAACTTTCTATCCGACCAATAAGTCGTAGAAAGAAAAAACTCTACCCCTAAGACTCCTTCTTAGTGGATTTCAATAGTTCACTAATGTATTAAGTTTCAACGGTTACAAGGCAAGTCAAGTTCCCGGGTAACTTCGCCACCAACCGAAGTTCAACCTAATAGACTTTTACAACCCTAATCGTAAACCTAAAACAATGAATGAACTACTAATCTGAGTAATTAAACTCTACCTCGTGGAATCTTAACAACAACCACACGAACAATTTTCAAGCTCTCACTTCTCAATTGTTCGCTGATTACAACCACTCGAAAATCACACTTTTAACCTAAAAGTTACATGCTTATTTATAGAGCCTCGTGGGATCTGATATCTATTATTTCCTTCCCACAAAACAACAGATTTTCCATCACAAAATCTCCATAAAATCGGGAACTCAATGATACATTGCATGTAGGAGTAGATTAGGACACATATTTATGTTAAGTTTTTGCATAAGTTTAGTGGTTTTAGTTTAGTTTTTAGGATCTTGTGTTTTCGGGTAGTTGCACTTGTTTTGCTCGGTTTTGCAGGTTTCTAGGTACTTGAGCATGGACGGGATGAAGTTTAGTAGACTATGGTGGAGTTTGATGAGGCATAGTGATACAAGTGAAGATTGGAATAACCAAGGCCCAAGAGCTTGTGTGAAAAGAACGCTTAAATCCGAGCTATGCATTGGAGTTCTTGTTTCGACACCTCTATCTTGCAATGCTTGGCTTGGGAGCTACAATGGTCGGATGAGGCTGAATTTGTTATCATTGGAAAGCTAACTCGAAGAGCTACAATTCATGATTACTCTGAGTCCAAATTCTAAATCGAAGAGGGTCAAAACAGACTCTAAAGTGTCACTTGAATGTTGAACCGAGGGTAAAAGCGCGGGTTAGCATGTAATTGCGCGGCCGCGCTTTTGGAGGTCAAGCCGCGCAATTGGCTTTCTACGCGGAGATATTTTGGGCCGAGATTTGGGGTTAGTTTTGGGCTTGGTTTTATGGATTCCGTCGTGTTGTCTTGGGTATGGCTTGTGAGGATTTGTTTCCTTGGATATCTTTAGTAGTTTAAGAGATACTTTAAACTCTTATAGTTTCTCTCTCTCATAACTTAGATCATAATTTGGAGGCTAAGGTTTCTTTGGAGAGAGTTTTCTCAAAAGATCAACCTTTGAACCTTTTGTAAGTTTTTCTTTAATCTAATCATGCATTGATAAATTCATTGTGTTTGACTAATTATTGAAATCATAGATTGCATAATATTGTGAGATTTGATTGATTCTCATCAACTTGAATAGGTTTTATTCCATGTGTTTAATTGAATCAAAATTTATCTAGGGTTTTACTAGATTGGCCACCTAATAGACTTTCTAGGTTAATTTACAACTAATCTGATTAAGTCCCGTTCGGGATTGATTAGATAAAGTAGCAACTATAATTGTTTAGACCCATTCGGGCTATTCAGTTGTAGAAGGGAATAAACCACAGATAACTTGATTAGCTGTTTGCGTCATGTATTTGTTTCTATCGATACTTTGAACTTAAAGCTGTCGTTTAATTGAATCTAGACGTTGTTCTAGGTTGTTAGATGATTAGGGTTGTTCAGACTGTTAGCTCTTTCAAATAATTATAAAGTCTTGGATAATAATCCACGATAGATTATTCAAGTGAATTGAGAATCAAGAGAATCAATGATCAATAAGCATATCTATGATGGATTTAACTAGTTGAACACACTTGTCTCTCATATATTTACAATCAACTTTGCATTCATATTTACTTTTTAGTTTGCATCTTAGTTTACATAAATCATTCACTAAAACCCCCTCTTGGTTACTTGGCACTCAAGTAATAACATAAATACACGAGTCTCTGTGGGATCGACCCTTACTTACCATTCTACTAAGTTTGGTTATGTTAGGTTCTTTGATAGGTATAACGATCACTGAAAATACCTCATCACTCAATCAACCATATCTTCAATCACTCGGATTATATCCAAAACCGAAAGATCTCAATATCTTATCTTTTTACTTCAACAAATCTTCAAGATTCGATCTTATATTCTCTCAAACAACTCAATCTTAGCTGTCAAATCACATCTGAAGTCGTTTTCTCAAGATCGATATGGTAATTTGCCAAATATAGAAAGTCACGTAGCTTCCCGCAAACATTGTCCAGATAGCCAGTCGTTCCCTCATGACATTCCTTCACTCTAACGATATGTTCTTTTCTTGTAACATTCATGTGAAATAATTAATCTTTTAAAGTTTGTTAATGATAGCTTGGATATAGGTAGTGTTTAGGATGCATGTTATCATTTCGTTTGCTTTGTTTTTAGGTAGTTTTAGTTAGTTTCTTTAGTGTCTTAGTTTAGGAGTTTTGGGTTTTTGCACTTGTTCTATGTTGTTTTACAGGTCTTAAATTGAACAAGTGTGAAAGGAGTGGAAACCGGGGAAAAGAACGCTTGAATTCGGGCCATCCATTGGAGTTGTTAGTTCGACACCTCTATCTTGCGAGGGTTTGTTCGGGAGCTATAGTAGTCTGATGAAGTTGATTTTGGTATCATTGGAAAGAAAATTCAAAGAGATACCATTCATGTTTGTACTCCGAGTCCAAATTCCAACTCGAAGGGAGTCAAAACAGCCCTTGAAGTGTCACTTGAATCCTGAACCAAGGGGATGGTGAGATGTTGAAGAGAGTTGCTGGCAGCGGTCGCCGCCTTTTACTGGGCCGAGAATTCAATCTGCGAGTGCATTATATCTTAGTAATTTTATATTGGGATTATATCTTACGGGATTGATGTTGTTTAGACCTAGTTTCCTTCTTTATATTAGGGTTTTGGGGAGAAGAAACTCTCATTCTCATTCTCATACTTTTTATTCTAAGTTTTACATAATTTATATGGAGAACTAAACCCTTGAGCTTAGTCAGACAATTGAAGAATCGTTTTGATAAAAGTTGTGAGATTTCTAATTCCTTATCTATTGCATGGATTTAATCTTTTCTTTTGCTCTAATTTCTATGATTTATTTCAACAGTTTCTAGCCTAATTAACTAGGGTTTGTTGTTATTGAATCTATTGCTAGATCTATAATGTTACTGGTTGAGCATCTCTAGTTTATAGTAGAAATTGCATCGAACAAGTATCTGGTTGTGCTAGTCTTATGCAGAAGAGATTTGATTTACATTCTAGGGTAAAAGCTGGTTGTTTTATGCTAGAATTGTATCCTATTATATTTCTATCTTTATTGCTGCTATTAAACTGAATCATTGATGGTTTCATGGCTGTTTAATTAGTTAGATCTAATAGTATCTAGTTGTGTTGTTAGTTACAATTGAAAAGGAATTGGAAAATCCACTGCATGTGATATTGAATTGAGATCAAGGATTAACTTGTCATACTATTGTGGATATTTATTTGCCTAAGTTATCTTCCCAAATATTGTTATTCACAAACTTTCTTAATCTATTAGGTTTGCATGCTTAGAAGTTTTCACAATACAAAAGATAAAAAATGTCTCCATGTGGATTCGAATCTTACTTACTAAAGACTACGGTTTTAAGTTAGTCTGGATTCTTTTGCATAGCTGTGATTTGTACGACCAAATTCACTGTTATCAGTTATCATTAAAACTAAGAGAAACCATGGAACAATGAATGTTCCAACAATTTTTCCCTTTTGATGATGACAAACTTATGCAACAATGCATGTCTAGAAACCTATCAATATAATACATATAAAGAATTGAGATCAAATTTTAACAGGTTTCCCCTTAATGAAACCACCGTTGTTCCTACTCACCAAGAGTACCATCATATTCCCCCTTAGAGAAAGTTTCATCTGCATTTCCTTGGATAGAACACATCTTTGCATTGTTCCTAACTTTCCCCTTTTGGCATCATCAAAAGGTTAGATCAAACAAAGAAAACACAGAGCAATTCACCAACCTTAATAGAAACTAATACCATTCATATGCAAAAGAAAAAATTCACATCATCATATTGTTTCATTGAGCAACTTCAACAAAAGAGACTAAAACACATTAAACAACCATTATCCAAAAGACTTTGAAACCTTTTTGAGAGAGGCAGCTGGTACTGTAACAAGAGGAGTTCCACTTAAATTTAGGAGGAGGAGGGAAATCTTTTAAAGCTCATGTAACATCTAGGCATGAAGACTTTCGCCAAACTTCTTAGCAGTTTTCTTCGTCGTAGTTCCCTTTGGCTCGCCTTGGAACTTCATCCTCGAGATATTGCTCATAAGCAAGGATAGCCAAACTCCTCTTCATTAGAAGATTCATATATCTTCCTAAACCATGGAAGTAACTTGTTGAAATTTCCTCCTTTTTTTACCCTCTTGACACCTTTGATGTGGGAGATTTTTCTTCTTCACCCACTGCTTCTTCTTTAGCTTTTTTTTACACACTTAGATCAAAATTTTGTCTCATTTTCCCTCTGAGCATAATTCCCCCTCCTCATTACCATTAGTGGAATAAAAGGCTAGTTTGGATAGCAAATGGGTAAGACAAATAATGAGCATATCCAAACATATGAGAGGGATTTGGCACATTTTGACATCTAGATAATTATTCCAAGTTTAAGAGGATATAAACAAAGGGGTTCATAGGAAACATTTATGCAGACCAGACTTAGGACAGTCTTATAAACAACTATCATTTTGTCTTGTAACAAGGGATCAGATAGATCAAGTGGTTATTTTGGATCGAAAAAACTTTTGGATAATATTATTCTAGTTCATATTACTTTTGAGGATGCAACAATTCACAACTTCTAATGTAGATAAAAAAGACTAAAGCATAGAGGAATAAGTACCAACCATTAGAAAGATGGTAACAAATGCATTATTTATTGAGTGATGTTACCTCTTTAGCTAAGCACTGAGAGAATAGAAGACTAGGACTTGTTTACTTCAAGGAAATCATGTCTAGTAACATCCAACGATGCTCATAGGGTTTTCTATCCAATGTGTTGGTGAAAACATCGGCCACTTGATCTTCGGTCCTACAATGATCCATCTTAATGGAACATTTTTCAAGAGTCACTTAAGCAATGATGTCTTATATCAATATCCTTGGTCCTAGAATATTGATGCATGTGATTTTTAGGGAAAAGAAAAAAAATGATGGCACTATTGTTATCACACATAATAGGAACGGCTCCAAGAGACATACCGAAATCAACCAGTTGTTGCTTTAACCATAATACCTTGGAATAAAAGGGAAGACCGTATAGTTGCATGATTCATGTTCTAGCAAGTAGTACTAATAGCCTCGGCCTAGAAGGAACGAGGCAAATTACACTTGCCAAAATCATAATACATGCCATAATTCCCAAGGTTCTATTCTTCCTTTCAACCATCCCATTTTGCTTCTACAAAGTTGTTGACTAGGCTCGTATCTTTCATTTTCACTCGTTCTTTCGGATCTATTTCGTCTGTTCCTATGATTTCTCCTTTTTCCTTGTCACCAAAGGAAATGCTTCCTCTTGCCCCCTTTTCAAGTGAGGACAAAATTTTCTCGTTTCCCGTCATGTGACAAGATCATGCACTATCAAGGATCCAGTGGATGTTCCCCCTCACTTCATCCTGCAATGGAGAGGATCATGTTTTGACGACCCAGGTTTACTTAGCCTTCCTGGGTCGGTTAGCATTGTACACAGGATAACATATTTGGGATTGCAAGATCGTTCCCTTCTGTGGACCATTAGAACTTCAAGCAATATTAGTAGGATCTTGAGAATTTTTATCATTACTTTTTCCATTCATGTGGCAAGAGCATCCACTATCAAGGATCCAGTGAATGTTCTCCCTCACTTCATCCTAGAATGGAGAGTATCAAGTTTTGACGAACCAGACTTGCTTAGCCTTCCTGGTCGGTTAGCATAGTACACATGATAATATATTTGAGATTGCAAGACCGTTCCCTTTTGGTGGACCATTCGAACTTGAAGCAACATTAGTAGGATCTTGAGAATTTTTATCATTTCTTTTTCCAGTTTTATTTTCTTATTTCTTTTTTGGGTTATGAGACTTGTTCCTCTTGTTTCGACAAGTCTTGTTATACCCTTGATTGTTGTTACCATACCATTGTTTCTTGTTATTGTTCCCTGGGTTTCACTTGCGAACCTTTTTATCAATTAAATTAAGTCTCACTCTACAGTCCTTTTGAACATGACCCCCCTTTACACAATGAAAACAGACCCTATAGTATTCACCAATGTATCGTTTTAGGTGAGGCTTTTGGAGAGTCCTTTGTTTGACACGCTCTTTACAAGGAACATTAAGTGGGTTACCTTGAGACGGGACAATAAATATTTTATGGACAGTTTTTCCAATGTACCATTCCATGTTCCCATTTATCCCACTTTCTAGAATTTTGACCTGCTCTTCTAGATGACTAACTTTATCTTTAGCAAATTGAAGTTCCCTAGCTTTTATTTCCATTTTTTCATGTAGGGTTAAGTCATTAGGAGGATATTCATATTTGTCTTTAGCATAGCCAATACCAAACTTAGCAGAACAAATGACAACATTCTTTCTTTTCTCAAATTCCTTTTCTACCTCCTCCTTTTTAAATTTTAGATCAAGGATATCTGTCCTAAGACATTGCTCAAATACATCTTAGCCTTGAAGTTCTTCTCCATTCATGTCCACCCTGTTGAACCCCGTTCCAACTTCTTTTTCTTTTTGGCAGTTGGAACAATATAGTCTCCATCTTCAATGACAAACCAAGTTTAGTAGTCATTACTCTTGATCCACGTGGAGAAGAGTATCTTCCAATGTTCATACTCCCTTGCTTTGAGAAGTGGTGGTTTATTATTCCCAATACCGATGAGGTGGTTGTTGTTAGTACTCATCCTATAGTCCTGCACTTTAACACACAATCTAGAGCAAGCCTACTCTGATACCAATTGTTGGATCATAATGTGTTAGAAAACAAACAAGGAACTAGAGAAGTTCCCTAGGAAGCAGAAATAACAGTAAACAGGAACAAGGTATTTAGAGAGGAAAACTTTCTTTTACCATAAATAGAAAGTCGTGTATCTTCTAGAATAGACTTTCCAGGTCGTCATTTGTTTCCTCCATTGTTCCTCACAACGTTCCACCACTCTTGAGGATGTTCTTGTAGTGTTTCTGAAATGCTTCTTTTGAACAACACACTAATCCAACAAAGTTTGTCATTGTCAAAACTAAGAGAAACCATGAAATAGTGAATGTTCGAACAAGTTGAAAATTAATTGGATTATTTTTAATTAGTTTTATTTATATATTAAACAAAACAATCAATATATTAGTTTTATTTTTAGATATGATATGTATAGTTTTTTAAAAATATTCTTGTCTATATCAATTTCTAATAATTATTTTTGAAAATGATAGTTTTTTGTAGATAAAATACGTGTAATTTTTAAAAAAATATCCTTGCCTATATTTCCGTAATTCTTCAAATAGTTCGTTCCACGCTCCTTGGTTATTGTTTGATATTTTTTGTCTATTTATTTTGTTTTTTTGTCTCATGTCAATTTTTTCGACCTCTCGATTTTACCAGACTTGTCCAATATATTGAATTTTTTCTTGATTAAAAAAATATATACGAAATTTATCACATCCTTAATTTGTTACCTCATATATTGTATTGTTGAGAATACTCTTCCCACCAGTAGCGAATCCAGGATCAACTTAATTAGGGAGGGGGGGGGGGACTTTGTATCGGCTATTTCTCACTCGAAAGTCAGAAATTCTCAATTTTTTTCATTCGAACTGTTGAACAGCCTTGAATTGGAGATGAGGATATTGCTAAAGCAAATTAAATGACGTCTATCAAATTAAGTACGGATTTTATTCATACTACATGGGAAAAAATAAACAATATAATTGATAAACTAAACAATGTAAACGAAAACTATCGAAGAGAATTTCACAGCTTTCCACAATATCAATATCAAATTAAATGCAAATTTTATTCTTATTTCTTACTAAAATTGAACTTGTAAACACTTAAAAAACCATAAAAATACTTGATTTGAAGTTTGAAGTATCAGAACAAACGAATTTTATAGAGTTAATGGTAATTTTTCATTCTCCTTTCAATTAAAACTGTTATTTATTTATTTTTCTAAATAAGAAAGAAAATAAGGAAAATGATTTTTTTACTTAGTTAACACTTAAAGTCAATTTAACATTGTTAGGTGTGGGTGGTTAAGTCTAAAATTTTTCTTTTCATGGGTGGTTTAATGAAATTCATTTTTTTATGAGTGTTTTTATGTAAAATAGCATAATTTGAGGGTGTTTTTTGTAATTCACCCAAAAACCCAAGTAAGAAAGCAGCTTTGCTAATCGGGATAGAAAAAAAAATCTCCACCCCATTAATGAAACAACGCGTTTCAGTAAAAAAAATTGCCCACCCCCTTTAATAATAATGAAACGACGCGTTTGATTTAAAGAAATTTGCCCACCCTAAATTGGGTCTTCCTCCTCCATTGTTATGTCAGGTTTGCCGCTCCTCTGCAAATCCAGACCGCCAGACCTTATGCAATCGGCAATTCGCCGCCCCAAGCAGCCACTCCCATCCACTGTCTCTGCCCCTCAATAACGCTGCTTCTTCCCCCGCCCCTTTACTACCGCTAGAAATTCCGGCGAACGGGGGGGGGGCGGTTGCCCACCCAAGGCCCCCCCCCCAGTCCGCCACTGCTTCCCACATTTGAAAATTGGGATTAAACAAACCTATTATATAAGCTTTTGGACCTTCAACAAACCAATTGATTTTAGGATGAAACTACATTTGGCTTGTGTGTTGGGCTTACCTATGCATGACCCCTGTTATGGCCCACAAACTTTCACATGGTATTAGAGATCACGGTCTGATCCTAGGCTTGTTTCCTGGTTTGTTTGGGCTTGTTTTTGTTGTAAAGGTAAATTCGATTAAATATGAACCCTACAAGAGGGTGGTAAAAGCAAACTAACAATCCAAGGGCATACATGGACAAGAACGCAGACTTTCCATACTATGCCAAACCAAGCGTAAATGGACAAGTTCGCAGGTCCTCCAAACTACGCAACAAGCATATCAACTACAACTTCTCAACAATACAAAGTGGGTATATATCATGAAGCAATCTAAACACATGGGTGATGATCAATCTAGTCACTACCTCGGGTGGTATGAGGTTCGTATCGAAGACTCGGGCATTGCAGGTGTGCCAAATGTAGTAGATGGACGCCGAGAGAGCAAAGACACCGGTGCGGTCAAGGCAACCGTGCCCACGGGCGCGCCGGCGTAGCCAACGCAAGGCGCACTACACCGAAGACGCCGCGGCGGGTATCATGAAACGATCTCGGACCTCTCTCCAAATATCCTATGAGTATGGGCACTCAAAAAACAAGTGGTCATGGGTCTCCAACTCCGCCCCACACAATCGACAACCAGGGTCAACATCTAGGAACAAAAGTCGATCATAAGTGGAAAGCTTTTCCAAGGTTGGTGAGCCAAAAGATAAACATATGCTTAGGCATGTTATGCTTCGGCCACACCACCTTAGCCCATCTAACAACCAGCCTCCTCTCCTTAATAGCCTCATGAGACAAGGCCACTCTAAAGTGCCCACCAACACACCAAGTCGAGAGCATCTCCCCGGTGCTAGCCTCCCTTCCCTCTAGCCCCTCAATCAAGTCTCTAGCATGGAGAATGACCTTTATCAAAGGAGAATCCCGTGTGTGGGGCCCATTCAAGAGCCTCCACCACACCAAGATATCTATGATGCACCCACCTCACCCACAAGCTATTTCTCATGTCATAAATATAGCAAAAGTGCTTAAGCATGAAACACTTGTTCCAAGTCTCGATGTTCAAGAGGCCAAGTCCACCCTCCTTTCTTGGCACACAAATATCCACCCATCTCACTCAAGGTCTTTTCCAAAGGAAGTCTTGGCAATTACTAATCAAGCTATTAAGAACCCCGATAGGGACCAACAAAATGGAAAGCCAAAAACCCCTTACCCTTGTAAAACCGAGGCTATTAACTCTCTTCTCCCAGCAAAGGAAATGCTCTTCTTAGCCCAAGCATTAAGGTAGCGACCAATATTGTCAAGTAAAGTCTTATAGTGCATCACTCGGAGACCATGAGGGCTAATGGGGATGCCCAAGCATCGGAAAGGGATGACCCCAATTTTGAATCCGATGGCGGCAATAATGGGTCATCTCTCAAGGTCCGGGATCGAAGCAAGAAAGATAGAGGATTTCCCCATGTTCACGACCAAACCCGACATCAATTTGAACCTCTCCAAATATCCCATGTTTTGTTTGGGTTTGGGTTTAGTGGTTGAAGCTACCCGCCCGTTATTTGGGTTGTCTTTGGATATAAAGAGATTGAGATTTCCACTACTCATTTTCTAGGATAGCTATAAAAAGATTGAGATGTTAGTCCAAGTGTCACTAGGTTAGGCCAGTTGTACTTGTGGGTACGTGTTGAGAATATATATTCTTCCCACATTTGAAAATTGAGATTAATTAAACAAACCTACTATATAAACCCTTAAATTACACCTCTTATTATCGATTGGTTCTAGGATGAAACACATTAAACTTATATATTAGACTTATGTACACATGACTGGTATAGCCCACATTCTTTCACACGTATCAAAAGTCAGATTTATGAGTCACGATAAACATTTTTCATATAAAAGAAAAGCCTACATGCGAATAGCATAGTTAACCAAAAGGTCCAAAACTACATGCAAAATAAAGTCTTCGTAGTATTCGTTATAAATTACAACCATCAAGAATATCCGCTAATTCCTCTTAAAAATAATCAAAGAACAACTTATCTCTACTTTTGGAGGGAAAAAAACTGAAATAAGCTTTGACAAAGACCTACTTCTTGCGAAAGAAGGCGAAGAAGTTGGCAAACGTAGCTTCAAACACCAAACAGGGCCTCTAATATATTCTAGAGCGAATTTGGCAAAGAACAAGCCTTCTTTGACGTTGATTTAATAGAATATATTGGTTAGGTACTATTTTGCTAACAGAACTTAGTTACGTATACTTTTGTGTAATTATATATACACATTTTATTGGTACGGTGGTTATGTGACAAAGGACTACTCTAAGAGTGGTTTAACATTCCCAAACATACTATACCCATTTTAACTTGTTTATCGATATAAAATTTCTTAACATGCCCAAAAAAAATGAAGAAAGAAAAATGTTCCGCTCACTTCTTTCACTTCCAAAATGGAGGAAACTTATTTATTACAAAAGGGAAATATTTGGTGGTCATTCTATTGTAAGGTCGGCCATGTTGAAAATTTCGTGAGGTTCCTAATTTTTTTTTATGGTTGTAATGATGAAAAATCGATTTGCATTTTAATGGTTTTTTTTGGGGCACATCCTCATAATCATTGGCTTTTATACACAGCCTTTGAGTTGGATTTAGTCCCTATATCAATTTTGGTGCATTCTAACTAAATTTAGCTATTATTGTCACATAGCTGAATTTCAATTTTTCTTGAGTCTATCGGGCGTACCACCTTTCCCTTGGGCAGGGGTACCCCCATCTTGACCCCCCAGATTCTGCAGTAGCGGAGTCTCACTGGGTCAATGATGATTACTTTGAGTGTTTTAGGTAACAAGAAGAGATTCAGGGAATAACGACGTGAGGGTCGTGCTAACCAAGAAGAAAAAAGAGAACAAGCGCGCTATAAAAGAAAACCAACCAGAGTGAATTGAAGTCGAGAGAACGAGGGAGGGAACGAGGGTCAATCTGTATAGCATCAGCGAGAAGTTGCGACTTGCTAAAATTGAAAAGTTTCCAAGTTTTCTTAATGCGATTTAGAAAGTGTGTGATGGATAAGGACGATGGTTTCTAAAAGATCTCCTATGAGAAATGAGGAGATATTGCTGAGTTGACACTCGATTTGCAAGGCTTTGCAAGATATGGTGTAATTTTATAGAATAGAGATCGTGGCTTAGATAGGATTGTGTGACCGATTTTATATGATTCTCTCGAGGGAATATCAGTTATTTATGGCAAGAAATAACTAAGTCCAACCCTATAACATTCGTTATAAAAGAGGATAGGATTCTAGGTTTTCTTGGTAGATTGGAGCGCGGCTAGCACAAGAAGAAAACTAGCGTCCAAATAAGTAATGTTCGTGAGAAATTTTGGCGGCTTTCAAACAGTGTTCGATTGTGTTCATGGTGTAAGGTTTGTAGTTTTTTTTATTAAGTATCATTTTGGAGAGGCTTGGAGGCATATACAGAGAAGGATTAGATTAGATGAGTCTAGTTACTTTTAAGTCATGTATATTGTCGTGTGCACTTGTGATATTATTAATGTGTTATTTGAACTAATCTAAGTAGAAAGCTCATAAGAAAGATATTTTATGTAGTTGGTTGCTTTATTTTTTCTCTATAAGTTATTATATTGAATTGTGTCATGTTGTTTATAGTTGTGTGATAGAGGGAACAATTGTTATTCCATATTATTATAACGCATTTACGATTCAACAAACCTAAATCATATAAGCGTGAAATCCTTAAGAAATTCCTCCTCAAAAATGCTTGTTGCCCATCATGGATCAACAACTGCGTTAGAGATCTATCTATGTTACAGTTTCTCGATGAGTCGATGCAACAAATCTACTATTGTACTTATTTCTTTCCTTAAAAAAGTAAAAAACACAACCATCCTTGAAATATTCGGGCCTAATATCTTTGATGATGACACAAATATCTCAAAGTATTTTTTTTTGGTTGAAGGAGAGGCGGTACTCTCCGGACCCTTAAGGGGCATTTTATTAAAAATAAAAAAGGGTTAAGTAGTCAGCAAACGGGGGATAGCCCGACCCCTAACATCAGCAGAAATAAAAGATAAAACACCCTCCGGCGGGTCAAGCAATACATGAAATCCTATATTAAACGAAAAAGCAAAAGAAGCTAAGTAGTCAGCTACACAATTAGCTTCCCTATAAATATGACGAAACTGGATTAACCAGTCTCTACGAATAAAGTCTTGGCATTTTGATACCAGACTGTAGAGTGGATGACTACGCTCCATAGGTCGACCTAGAAGAAGAACCACCAACTGTGAATCCACTTCCAACTCAACCCTCCTGTAGCCCTTGTTCCAAGCAAGACTCAGACCTTGAAAAACACCCCATAGCTCGGCCATTGGAACAGTACAAATTCCTATATTATGTACAAAACCAATAAGCCACTTACCATCACAATCTCGAATAACACCTGCAGCAGCTGCAAGACCACCCGCACGGACCGATCCATCAGTATTTAACTTGACGCACCCGACTCCTGGCTGCTTCCATAAGATATAAATCTCCTCAGCATGACGTGCAATGCTATGCTCCCTTGTACTAGCCTTGACAACTCGATAATCAGATGCTTGTTGTTGCACAAAAGCCACTCTCTCCTTTTGTAATCTCAGCGGAGTCTGCTCAAAAACAAAAGCATTACGCCATTTCCAAATCCACCAAAGGGACAAAGCAAAAAAATTTGCCCATTTAATTCCCCCAGCGAAGGTGTGATTACAGGAGATATTAATTCGAAACCAAATTTCAAAATCTGATTGGAAAAATACTTCCCTGGTCAGAGGAGGGTGAAGCTCATCCCAAAACCGTGATGTATGGGGACAATCACGGAAGAGATGAATCAACGACTCCTCCTCATTTGTGCACATCGAGCAAAGGGCATTAGTCGCAAAATGACGCCTAACCCACTCTAAATTTGTAAGAATCACACCTTTTACCATGAGCCAGAGGAAAACACGGATCCGTTCCTGCACATCAAGTTTCCAAATAATTAGAAAAATGGTGCGGTCCACATGAAGACCAACTTTTGCCTTAGATAAAAAAATCATAGGCAGATGAGACTGAAAATTGTCCTGTTGGGGAATGTGCCCATGCAAGAGTATCTTCAATATCAACGTGTTCCTGTAGAGCAATAGAAGCCAATCGAAGACACAAAGAAGGAGGCAGCAAATTCCCCAGCTCAGCCCAATTCCACCCCTGCTCAGAAGTCCAATATTCAGAAACCACACACTGCTGGACCTGCGTATTGATTTGGACTTGAGGAAGATCCATGAGACAGATTTCATCAAGCCATTTATCAGCCTAGAACCGAGTGGTATGTCCATTTGTGACACTCCAACGGCTACCCGGAATGACGATCTTATTGACACCCAACTTAAGGCTGCGGCAAATATAAGATGGGTTGGCACGATCACATAAGGAAGTGCGAACGTACTTTGACCGCATGACATCCACCCAAAGTTTACCATCTTCCGTTAAAAAACGCCACCCCAATTTTTCAATGAGAGCCATGTTAAGATCCATCATATTACGAATACCAAGACCACCGCAATCCTTAGGCTGACAAACTTCTTGCCATCCAACAAGATGGATTTTATGGGAATCTCCTGAATCTCCCCATACAAAATTGCTAATCAAAGCATCGATCTTTTTACAAACCTTGTTAGGAAGCATAACAGTAGCCATCGTGTACATCGGAATTGACGACAAAACCGACTTGGATAAGGTTATACGTCCCGTAAGACTCAAGAAACGACTTTGCCAACCACGCATCCTACTAGAAATCTTCTCAAGCAAGGGATCAAAAGTTGTCGCCTTAACTTGATCATGAAAAATAGGCATACCAAGGTAAATCCCCAAATCATCAGTCAAAGAGAACCCACTCTCAGATTGAATTGCATCACGTAAATCAGCTCTCACATTATGTGATACAAAGATTCGAGACTTAGCAGCAACAACTTTTTGCCCGGAATCAATACAAAACTGAGTAATACAATCTCTAATAACCCGAATTTGGTCCACTGAAGCTTCAGCAAGCAAAATTAAATCATCAACAAACATAATATGAGAAAGTTCCGGACCACCTCTTGAAATACGAATCGGCTTCCAAGTCTTTTCCGAAATAGCCTTAAAAATCATGTGACTTTTACCTCTCAATGCACAGAACAAACAAATACGGGGAGATAGGGTCACCTTGTCTAATACCTCTCGAAGGTAAAAAAACATCGGAAGCTTCCCCATTCCAAAGTAGCCTAAAAGAAGTGGATTGTAAGCATTCTTTAATCCAATTCTGCCACTCAAGGGAGAAGCCGGCTTCCTGCAAAGAATGAAGAACAAAATCCCAACGAAGCCGATCATAAGCCTTTTCTAAATCCAACTTAATCAGCATCCAACCCTTTAAGCCTTGTTTACGCTTCATGGAGTGCACTACTTCTTGTGTGAGAACAATATTATCAGTAATCATTCTCCCTGGTAGAAAACTACCCTGAGCAGGTCCTATTAAAATAGGCATAACAAGCTTCATTCTCTCCACAAGAACCTTCGTAATGATTTTATAAATAACATTACAAAGACTAATGGGACGGAATTGATTAATATTTTCGGGTTCATTCACCTTAGCTATAAGAGCAATTAGAGTTTCATTGGATCCCAACGGCAGCTTAGCTAGACGGAAAAACGCCATTACAAACTCCACAACCGAAGAACCAACTGAATCCCAACATTTTTGGAAAAAAACAGGCTGGAAACCATCACTACCTGGGGCTTTAAGTGGACTCATCATTCTCACAGCCTTGTAAATTTCTGCAACAGTGAAAGGTTTATTCACATCCGCCCAAATGGACGCCTCCACTCTCGGAAAATAATTCCGCACAATACAAATATCAGACCGTTCAGCATCAGGCAGAGTATACAGAGAAGCAAAAAAACTCACAGCATGACTTTCAAGTTCAGCTTTATCAACTATCCAATTTCCTTGTTCATCACAAAGCGTTTCAACTTTGTTCTTTTTACATCTAGTAATTGTAGATAAGTGAAAGAATTTTGTATTCCGATCACCGGCTTGCAACCACTGAATCCGAGACTTTTGCAACCAAAGAAGCTCTTCTCTCTCAAGTACAATAGCCAGCTCAGCCGGTAATTCAGACTCAAGAGAAATCAACCGATCAGTCGGAGAAATAGCTAGGGCTCGTTGGATGTCAGAAATACGTCTACATAGACTTTGCTTAGCAAAATGGATGTTACCAAAAACCCTTTCATTCCAAATTTTCAGCTTACTACGAAGGTCAATCAAAGCATCAAATGTGTTAATCTCAGTACGCCAAGATTGCTGGATAAAACTTAGGAAATCAGAATGAGCAAACCAGGCCGCCTCAAACCAGAACGGGCGTCTCGCTTTATTGTAAGACACAGCAGGATCAAGAGACAACAGAAGCGGAACATGGTCAGAAGCAAACCTTGGCAAGTGTCGAACCGTTGCATTCTGCCAAAGGAGTCGACCCGATATATTCGTGAAAACCCGATCAAGTCGTTTAGCCACATAAGTACGTTGGGACTTTCCTCGGAACCAAGTAAAGGCTTGACCCGTAAAACCAAGGTCAATCAACCCCAACCGATTCACAGTAGAATTAAACATATCAGAGTCTTTATGCAAGTTACCCGACCCACCTTGACGTTCATCGGATCGAAGAATGCAATTAAAATCACCTCCTACAATGAGAGGTTCCACAATGGGCTCAACAGTATCAATCAAAGCTTTCCAAAAGAGTTTACGTTTACCCGTTCTAGGTGGTGCATAAACCGGAATAAAGTGAAATTTATAATGGCCTTTAACCACAACGGCATGTATAAAATCAGCCCTAATCTTGACAACTTGAACATTAACACGTTGTTTGTCCCATAGAAGCCACACTCCACCCGAGAGGCCAACCGCTTCTATTCTAACACATCCCGAAAAACGAAGACATTCACAAATCTCAAAGTATTTTTTATACTCCGTATATATGTTCTTTAAGACTATATACTTAATTAATAAGTGTAAGATGGTCAACTTCTATCAGGAATTTTTAAATACTCCCTCCGTTCTATTTTATTTGACATTTTAGAGCTAAAACCGTGTTCATTAAAACTTGTCATTTTGGAGTATTTATCTAATTAATGTATTGGAAAGTGTTTGTATTGACTTTTTTCTTTCATTCTATTGGATTTAAGGATGGGTTAGTAATTAATTTTTTATTACATATAGAAAAATTTGGATTTCCAATAATATTTCTTATATTTTCAATGGATTTCTTAATATGTGTGAATTGTTCTAAAGTGTCAAGTAGAATAGAACGGAGGGAGTACAAAATATAAAAAAAGGTTTAGAATAGAATTAAAGGATTTCCATAGACTAAAATGAAAAAGACACTCATTTACAAAACAAGGGACATTTATGTTACAACTTACAAGTTACAACTAATCAATTACAAAAATATATATATATATATATATATCCCACGAGTCACAGCACACAAAACAGATCAAAAACTTCCTTTTTCTTTACCATTCTTGTCAACAGAGGCACATAAATGATAAATCCCCAAAAAAGGAAAAGAAAAAGAAAGTGTTGGAGACTTTTATAAATTCAAAACTCCCTAGGGTCAACGAAGATAGAAGTCTGTGGCGGAGACTTAGTCCAGTCACCCACCGATCCGTCACTATAATCCTCCCCGAGCCGTTTGATGCACCACAGATCCTCGGCGCACGATAGCTTCTTCCAGTGCGGTATCCCTAACCTGAGCGGATCCCCTGCGGCGACCTCCGTGGCCACCACCGCGCACCCTCTCTCCTTCGCCCCGTTATGCGCCACCCCGCAGAGCGCCCCCACCAACTTCCCCGCCATCGGGCCGCCGCCGGCGAGCCCGTACATGAAGTGGAAACCGAACGGCCTGAAAACCTCCGGCACCGACGGGATCTTGAGCCACGGCAACGCCCTGTCCAGCACGCGCGTCGTCTTGGCTAACCCCCGCGTCACGCGCGACGCGCCTCGGACCTCGAGCCTCCACACGTCCTTGCAGTTCCACACGCTCGCCACCGCCCACGATTCCGGCGGATCGGAGAGGAAGCCCTCGATCCCCGGCCATTCGGACGGCGCGTGGGCGCGTGGTAGGGCGAGGAACGTCCCCAGCGTCAGGCTGTTGCCCAGCACGGCGCCGATGTCGCGTGGGAAGAACTCCGTGGTGGAGAATTGGTGGCGGTAGAGCGCCTCCGCCTCGACGGCGGTGAGCTTGATCACGGTGACGGCGGGCGAGATCCGGACCCGGTGGGCGAATACGGGCTGCACCAAAATGGAGGGCGTACGGAACTTGGAGTAACCGCATTTCTGCGTGAAGAGATTGACGGACGCCACGTTGTCGTTTTCCGTGGCCATGTATGAGTAATCTGCGCCGTTGTCTCTGAACCACTTCTCCATCCGACGGACCAGATTCAATCCGATTCCCAATCGTCTGAAACCGTTGAAAAATGCAACTCATCAGTCATCAGGCGCGCTTTCATTTACTTAATGAGATTGATTGATTGATCGAGTAGTAGTTCGTTGGTTTACCTGTGAGAAGGGGAAACGCGAAGGCCCAGAATGTAGGCCAGCTTGGTGTAGATAGGGATGAAAGTTTTGGCGCCGTCATTCCCGTTTCTTAACGGTTTTTTACCACATGTAACGGTTTTTATACAACCTCTTAAAATCCCCACAATCTCTTTCTTTTCTGTAAATTCCCCTGCCTTGCTCTGTTCTTCATCGCCATTACTGTAGTCCTCCACTACAAGCTCCGCCACCTAGAGAATACAAAATAAAAGAGGACAAATGATTATTTTTGTCGATGGTGGGCCCGTTGGTTTATTTTATTTTTTTGCAGGTCATGATTTAGAATTAAGAAGAAACCACACAGAGCGACCAAATAGGATAGCATACTGCCCAAAAAACGAAATCTAAGTATATGATTCGTATTTAAAGCGCTCGTTAGGTGTCGAAGACAATGGCCACATCGGATTGATGTTATATGTCGCAAAATTCTTGTCGTACATATCCGAAATAATGGTAAGCTGTACACATTGGTCTTGAAACTTTCTGAAATCTACGGAATTTGTTTTAAAGCGGGCTGCAATCTAGTGATGATGATGAATTGATGATTAAATCAGTGAGTGAATTGAAGAGATTATTAGTAGTATGAGAATGAGTACCAGCATTAGGAAAGCAGGGGAATGGCGGATCCTGCAAATGGGATCTCCAAGGAGATCAGTGAAAAGAGAGAGCTTTCCGGTGGGACCCACCTCACACCTCCTCTCTACTTGTTCGACTCCATTTGAATCCTTCTTTTCATCGAATTCTCTCACTACGATTCTCGCTCTGTTCACAACTCCCACCACCATTATCAGAATTAACTCGGGAGCTTTTTTGATCAGGCCGGTTGTAACGGTTTTATATTTTGTTGGGGTTGGGTTCAGTGTATGATTGCGAGGTGGCAGGAGAATTTGAAGATAATTCCAAGGATAAGAGAGATTGTTCTGGTGTTGTTTTCTTGGTTAATTGGGGATGGGATTTTCCTCTCAACAGCCAACACTCAAAACAGTGAGAGGCAGAGGAATTGAATGAAGGCTGTCGAAATTCTATCATCACAAACTGCCTTTAAATACTCATCATCTCTCCATTTTCTCTCTCACCCCACGCCTTTTTATTATTTTTTTTAATTGCAGAAATTTCAGTTGATGCTCCCGAATTTAAGAATATTTCTGTTGATGTTCCAATATTAATTTTTTTTTTGAATTAGTGCCTCTAATGTTTTGAATTTATTTGTTCTGGATTTTTTTGTCTAGATTTGTATCAAATTGATCCTCACCCTCAAAATATTATGATTCGACTCCTAAAATACCTAACACCATGCTCGAACCATGTCGATTAAATTTCAAAACAATAACTCATTTTTATTACCAAAATTTTGGCTGACTTGAAATCATTTTCAAATATGTCATTCGACAACTTCTTGTCGCCGTCCAATACTTCCTTAACATCTCTCACGAGGCACACCAAAGCAGCCCTCAAACGAGCCCATCCAACACACATTCGAGTAGCTTGAAGACCCCTTTCTCATCACCAACCAAAAGTTTAGTTATAGAGAAAAAACATGCAAGACTTAAGGGACACCGACTTGAAAAAAAAATTAATTTTAGACATCAACCGAAATATTTTTAAATATAGGGACACTAAGTTAATTTTTCCTTTTAAATATTAAAATTGGGAATTTCTCTAGGATCAAATCAAGCCCTCTTGTGGCTTCTCTTTAGTCTTTTTTCTTTTACTTTGTTGAAGTGGCAACCTCTATTTTTTACACACATTTGGAAAATTTGCATAACATAGAAAAACATACTCCAATTAAACTAAAAGGGGACATTTGGTATTCAGGTATGGGCTAGGAAATGAAAACTCCAGACATGTTTGTTATACCAATTTTATTATATCAATTTTAGGGTTAGAATCTAAATCCCGAAATCTGATAGGTATCGAGTTTTCATACCTCTCCTACATGAGATTCCATTTCAAGTGGGAATGAAGTGGTGTTGTTCTTGCAACATCTTAGCTTGTTTTGTTCATATTTGCCAACTTTGAACCTCTTCATTACCATTTGTAGGCTTTAATTTTGGATCGTCATGTTAGGGCTTTACTTCTAGTAGGCATAATCATTATTCATCTGAGCTATTGTTTGTCAATTCCTAGCTACTTGAGTGCCAAATTGCAAAAAAAATCGAAGAGAAAGAAGGAGGTTTTGTGCAAGTGTCAAATTGAAAACAGAAGAAGACAAACGAAGAGAAAGACGAGAGAGAAGTTGCAAATTAAAGAACTTGTAGGTGGAAGAAGTTTCAGATAAAAGAAGACACGTGAAATTTAGAAAAGAAGAAGAATACTGAAGCCCAAATAAATGATCCCAGAAAACCCTATTTTTATTTCTAATTTTATATTAAACACTTGAATATGGATTTCTAACCTCATACCTTTCCAACTCGATACCTTATTTCATTTCTATACTCAAAATTATACCAAACACTTTGAAATAGGTCAATCTATGAAGGGATGACCCTTAAGCTAAGCGAAACCCGAATTAACTTATGAGTTCCATCAACTAATGCATGTTCTTCTTTAATTAGAATTTAGCCATCTTATCTACACCAAAAGACGGACTCAAAAAAGGATGTCTTTTCGTTAGTTTTCTTCCCCACCCAATTCCCAATTAATTAAATCACAACTAGCACAAACTCGAGGTGAGAATTATCCAGGTTAGGTTGGGTTTAGGACGGGTCGAATCAAATTCGGATCATTATTTTGTATTAAATCATCTGAAATTATCACTTCAATTATGTACGCGCGCCTATAAACTGGGTGTTAATCAATAGACATACGCGTGTACATCATGCACATATCTATCTATACAACTATAAAAACTCTCCCTCTAAGACAAATAAATGTTCTACTTTTGAATGCAAACTAATTATTGAAATAAATAAAAAATATTTTCAAATACAAAAGACATCTAACAAATAATTACAATGTGGAATATGTTCGGGTATTTAAACAGTCGACGAATGGCCTCTCACAATCACAAAAGATGTTATTGCTAATAAGAGCATTAATTGGCTTATACATTTCAGCTTCTCCGATCACCATTTTAGATCCCTCTTTTAGTGTTTTAGCCTCTCAACTTCCTTCAATATTGTAACAATAGTCCTTTCAACTTCGTTATTCAATGTAGTAAGACCATAGTAATTAGTCGCCCTTTCACCTTCCCAACAACCAGCAACCCTTGCACTATATAGATAGCCTAAGTTTTCGGATCATGTACCTTTCATTATTTGTTACACTTCGGTCATTTAGCACTATATAAATAGTACCATTTCGATCATAATTAAAATTACATACAAAATTATCTCTGCCCACTCATAAAATTAATAAACAAATAATTAAGATTCATAATATATATATCTTACAACAAATTAATAATTAAAAAATATTTTAAAGCATTTTCTCTTCATTATTTGTTTTCAACAACTAACACATAAATTTGCATTATTATTCTAATTTAAATAACATACATAATTATCTATGTATAATTATAAAATTTATAATATAGACCGTCCAACAGACGGGCCAAGCGGTCTAGTTCATATAAACCTTGTACATGTTTCGTGAAGTAAATATTAAAATTAATAATTTATATATATAATTGATTTAAATTAATTTTATTATTAGGTGTAATTCAAATAGCCCCCAATTTTAGCTCGTTTTACATTTATTCACAATAAGATAAATTATAAATTCAATTTTTGACATAGGTTAAAATTCCTTATTCGAAGAGGTTCTGATAAACTTTGTTTATTTAGAAATATTTATATATTTGTGTAGGGTATGTAATTTTCTTTTTATGGTTTAATTCCTAAATACGATCTTCTCAAGTTAGCGCATCTCCACATCGACAAAAGCAAGTAGAATAGTTTAGCTAATAACTCAATTAGTATTGATAATTTTGTTGTTACTTATAATTATCCTTCTCCTTGCATTCAAGCCATGTTTGACTCTTTTGTCTCAAACATTGCTTCTCTTTAAGCTAATAAAAGTTTGAAGAGATTTGCCCCCTTTTAACAAAAAAAAAAGCAAGTAGAAACAATACTAATATATGAGGGTGAATCTCTATACATTACCTTAAGTTATTAAGTTAGAAGATGGATCCTGATATTATAACTAAATAATTAATAACCCGACACATCACTTTAGTCATAGCTCTCCGGAAGTTTTAATGGTATGAACCGATTTGAATTTGTTTCCTAAGTTTGAGTGTATATATAGTTAAAAAAGTTTGAAAAGCTAATATTATCTCCGCTTTTGAAATGTAAAGCCTTTTTTCATTTTGCATAGATTTTAAGACGTATTTGAAATAGACTAGATGCCAATTTAATGATTATTTTTCTCACTTATAATCAACTCTTTACTAAATATGCTCTAATTATGTTTAACAATTTCAATACCACTAAATAAAATTTGAGTAGAATACTATCAACAATAAATTAGTTTTACTATGGCATTTATTAAAAACGAAGCACTTGAGTAAATGATATTAATGTTTAGGAAATTGTTGTGACATATCACACATTGAAATTTTGGGAGTAAAATTGCCTAGTATATAACTTTAATGAGCTACTCCACCCATTGTCATTTGCCATATGGTTTTGGGTTGGAACCTCATTAGGTTTGTATGCTAAGCTCGTTACACACACAATCTCCAGATTGTCGGCCCCCATGACTAATAAAAATGAATCAATGAATTATTTTAAAAAAATTTAGCATTAGATAGTTAAGAAAAACTTACATTATGAAAAGTATTTTGGAGCTATAAAATACCAACATTATGAAATAAAGGAAGTAACTCATTTAAAAAAAAAAAAGATTTAGATTAGCTATAAAACCACTTGAGGAGATGAATTGGAGTAATGGGTTGCTTTTCCACATAAAAACAAAAACAAAAACAAAAACAATGGCAATACATAAGAGGGAGGAATTCCTACACACCCGTTTAAATTTTTTATGTAAGAAGGTTGAAATCTTATATCTAAATGATTAATAACTCGACATGTTATACTATGTCATGATCCACCGGAATTAAGAGGACTCATTTTATATGTTTTGAATTTAGTTATTTTAGTCATCTGATGGGACTTTGTCAGGCGATTGCCGAATCATGATCAACGAAATATATATATTCGAGTATTAGATTCATAAGGCCGGGCTAGATTTTTCAAATCAGAGATGATCAGATCTTGTTCTAATTAATTAAGCTCAGCGATTTCACCTTTTAATTTCCCCTAATTTAATAGCGATACCAATAATAATTTGTTATCATATTAAAATGAAAAATCAAATAAATTAATGAATGTTAGTAGTAAGACTTCACAATGAATCATCATCACCCGCCAAAAAAGGGAAGGGGAAAAGGAGAGTGGGGATTGAAACAATTCAAATGACGGCTGAGAGAGGTCTCAATAGTTAAGTTCCCCTCTCCTAAACTCCTCCAAGTATTATTACATCAAATGAATCATGTCAAAAAGAAAATGCACCCATTGTTTCGAATGCCCGGGAGATGCGAGCTATTATTAATTGAAGGTGTTAGCAGCTTTTCGATATATATATTTTGACATTTAGAGAAACTGGAATGTTCCCGTTTTCATTCGAAAATCTACCCGGTGCGTGTTTGCCTTATTGATTCAAAAAAAACACGAATCCCATCGCATGATACATGGTTGGGTGTCATCATAACTCCCCACCATCCATATATAAAGCCCATGATGGCTCATCTATTCATACATGATGATCCAATTGTTCAGCCGCCGCTCGGGCGCCCCCGCCATATCCTTGGCCCAATATATCCATCATCATCTATTACATTACATATATGCTTCTCTAGCTACAAATGGAATGTGGTCCTTCAATGTTATGCATGCGAACCATTAATCAGGCATATGTTTAGCATAGATAGATATGGAAAGTATAGGGTGTCCAGACGAACGAGTTGTGAGTTATTATAGAGCATTCTTGTGAATGAGGTCCCAAAAATCTGTATTAACTGTAAATAGAGCAGAAGAGACGTGAAGGAAAGAGACGACGATGAAGTCCCCAACAATGTTGCCCTCAAGAAAGACGTGGGAGATGCACCGACTCTAAAACCGGGCCATCACCGCATGATGTCCGACCGAATCAACTCAATCTCCCAAGGACAGCTCCAATAAGTCAATCACCTTGAATGTCTTTGATCAAACGGAGGTTGTATCCTTCTATCTGAATGTGGGTGACGCCACGTCGAGTGGACAAGGATCCCCTGCCGAAGAGCAATGGCCTCATCCATTAGTACAGATCGAGTGCTTTCCAGAAGAAAAAAAACCCACCATATATCAAAATCGAGTTTGAAAAAGTTTTTTTAGGTTTTTTCCACTTGAGTTTAGTTCTCTTCCTTGTGGTTTTAGTTTCTTCGTTGTTTGACTAGGAGGGGTATGAGAGTTACTTAAGAGAGTTAGCATTTTTCTAATCATTTTTTTTTGCTTTTAGATGAAATCACAAATATTGTTTTGGTTGTTTTATCGTTGATTATAATTGGTGTCGAAAGCTTTCATATTCCCGAAGTACCAAATACTCCATCAAGGGCATGTTAGCCATTTTAGTTCATTTTTGGAGGTCTTGGAACGAATTTCCTTAATGAAATTGTGTGATTTTTTATTTTCAAGGTTGATTTGGGCCACTATATGAGCAATGTGGTCATTGATAGATTTCAAGATATGTTTTCTGTGGGGAATTTGACCGAGAGGTGTGCAATGTCTTCATTTGGATTGTCTTATACCACTCAACCTTGTGGAACGAGTATGTGATTTTCTACTAGTTGTTTTTGTTGGGAAGCCATTTCAGGCAATTTTCCATAGGAAATTTATCATTTTGTTTGGGATGTCTAGTTCAAATCCAATCAGGGTTAATATATGCCTCTCTTTTGTTTTCATGGATCCATTGCATTGTGGAGTGTACTTGTTGAGTAACAATCACTTTTGTATGGTTTCCAGTAGAGCCTGAAGGATTTTTATTGAGAGGTGTGATAGTTATTCTTACTCTATGGACGTCTACAAGGTTAAGATTGAAAACTTGTTAGAGTTTATATAGGTTCCAATTATTATCATTTAGGAGGTAGTCGTCTTGGGCATTTTGGGCGTTTTCCTTAGCGTGTAGGGGTAGGTAGTTATCTTAGTATCGCGAGTTGGTTCTGTTCTTGTGCACATTTTGTTTTGTTTTCTTGCACGATTGTCTTCGGTTCCTTTTGACCATATAGTGTGTCTGTGTGTGATAACCTTATTTGTTTAGCATGTAGGGCATTTTGGGCGCTTTCCTTAGCATGTAGGGCTTGTTTGTTCTCGAAAGGCATCCTTCTGGTGATCTTGTAGATAAAATGTCCTACATCTAATATATCTTGGGTGATTGTCTTAAAAACTAAATAAATGAAGAGTATACTTTTGAAAATCTGAAGAGAAAAATAAACAACGGTGATTTTGTGTAATTTTCCCTTAAATTGATTATATGGATGATGTGAAAGTCCGTGAGCCATAAATCGGGGGATCATGCTCATGTAACTTAGTACATAAGTTTGATGGGGTTCTATTTTAAAATCGATAGGCAATAGGAAAAGTTGTATAAGAATTTATATAGTAGACTTATTTAATCGTAACTTTTAAGTGTGAAAAGAGTGTTTTCAAGAATATTTTGATTAAAATTATATGAGTTTTCACAATTAAAAAAAAATATGAAATTTAATTAGCAAACTATTTTAAAAGATAAATTATTTTCCTTTTGAAAGGGGTTCATGGTTTGCGATGAGAATCATTTTATATGATCAATTTCATCGGTTTCTAAATCCATTTGAGCCATATCTCAATTGAAAATGAAATAGGATTTTCTTCATCTTATACAAAATTTGAAATCAATTTCCATTGTAATATAACTAAAAAAACATAAATAAGTGAAGCAAATAGATTTTGCCCCATTATTTATATACACCCGATCCAAATTGTCAAAGTCTTAGATTAATTATTAAAGTATATACTTCGTATTTGGTATATTGTTGATGCTATTTTATTTTATAATATCATCGTATCTTTTTGTAATCCTCCGTTCAATTTTAATTTTTATGACTTTGATAACCCTAAGAGCTTGATAAATTCTTCACCAATACATGTACGTAATCTATTCTCTTTTTCTATTTTCTAACTAGCTAGTTGATATATACTTTGATTTTGGAAGAAGGTCAGTGGGTCGAGAGGTAGGTACACGTGTCAAGTATGTACATATTGTTTAATATGGACCTAGCACATAAGTCTATGTATAGGGTTTTATCAGGGCCGATCCATACATTTTAGATGCACGGAGCGAATTATAATAAAAGGGTCCTTTTTATATAATTTTTAGACATTTTTCGTAAAATTTTATAATACTTTCGTATAAATTTGTTCTTGTTATAATATTAAGATACGAAGAATTTATAAAATAATTTGCTAAATTTAACTTAATTACATACGTAAAATTGGGTGCTATCATCATATAACAATGTATGAATAAAAGAAATAAGATTTTTTTAAATGCATATGCCGTATATTTTAAATCTAATAAAAAGTAACCAACATAGACAATTATATAAATAAGAATCATTTACAATAACTATGGTAATACATGACTACACTAATTGATTCATATTAAAGAAAGATAAATTAAATAAAAGATATATAATAGGGCCCACATTTAAAAATTAATATAGTTAAAGTAGGTGGGATTTGAACCAAGACCTCTTTTAATAAAGATAAGAACACTATTCCACTAGACCAACTTGTAATTTATGATATTTTAAACACTCTTTTATATATATACTACATTTTAAAAAATTTGGGCCCCTAAAAATTATGGGCCCTGGGCTTGCGCCCACCCTGCCCCACCCTTTGGGCCGGGCCTGCGTTTCATCCTAAATCAATTGGCAATTAGAGGAGGAGTACCCCAATGTATATATGCTAGGCATGTTTTTCTATGGATTTCAGATGTGGAATAAGTTCACGTCCCCTCGAGTGCATAGATTGTGGGCATGTAGTAGTCACTCGCTAACCCCAACCCAAAGTTGATAATGAGCTTAGGACAGACCTGTTCTGATACCATGAAGAAAGTTCGTTGGCCGGTAGCTAAGTAGATTAGAGACGTGTCGGATACGTGTGCATCTCCTCCTAACATCGCGCATTTCCCACTAAGGCGGGAAGTGGACAACACAAGCAATCCGAGTCAGAGAAGAGTTGAAGGGCGAACATCACGCATCTCTTCCTAAGGAAGAAAATCGATCGGCAGTATGGCTCCAAATCGACAAGGGAGAAAACCGCGCATGTTCAAAAGCTGACACAACCGGCTCGCTCGGCCAATCAAAGACCACCTCTTCTCTAACCAATCACCAATCGCCTCTCATTCAACCAATCCAATAGCAACAACTCGCGCATCCCACATCGGATAATGGTGAAAACTTCACTTCCCAATGCCTATAAATAGGAAAGAAGCTCGAATGTTGCAAGAGTCTAAAAACATCACTAACTCAAAAACTATCTTACTCGTTAGAGATCGACGTGTTGAAACAATCATAAAGACCACACTACAATCAATAGAAGGTCAATAAAAAGACTTCAAGTCACTCAAAAGCAACTCTCCCGCGTCAGTTAGAAGGTCGCAGACAAGCTACAAGCCGCCCTCAAAAGATCTCGAATCTCGAAAAGATAGCTATTCTCATTTGTAATAGAAAATATCTCCAAAGCAGTTCGTTAGCTATAATCTCGTTGTAATCAAGGAGGTCTCGAACCTCGTTAGATAGAGACCTCGAATCTCAGTAAAGAAATCTCGGACAATCCAAAATTGTAATCTCGCATCGCAATTATGAATAAAAGCAAGGGTCTGTTTTGTCGAATCAATAATCTCATTCCTCGATATTAGCGCTGGTTTGTTTCGGGTTTCATCATTGAGGTTCTATTCTAAAATTAATTGACAATAGAAAAATTAATTTAAAAATATACTCCCTCCGTTCTATTCTACTTGACACTTTAGAACAATTCACACATATTAAGAAATCCATTGAAAATATAAGAAATATTATTGGAAATCCAAATTTTTCTATATGTAATAAAAAATTAATTACTAACCCATCCTTAAATCCAATAGAATGAAAGAAAAAAGTCAATACAAACACTTTTCAATACATTAATTAGATAAATACTCCAAAATGACAAGTTTTAATAAACACGATTTTAGCTCTAAAATGTCAAATAAAATAAAACGGAGGGAGTATATACTAGCCAAGTTTTTTCTATGAATTTCAGATGTAAAATAAGTTTATTTTAAATACTTTTACTTTCTTTTTAAAAAAGGGAACGTTTAAGGAGACTTTGGTAATTCTCTCTCTGTTTTTTTTTTGGTAAAACAATTACGGCTTTTAAAAAACAAAAATAGATGGGTCGAGACTCGAGACATATATACGACATTCGCCTGTTGACGTTTTAATACTCCCAGTAGCAAAGGGGATCCGACTGAATAAAGTATCGTGGAAGAGAAAATTTCTGATAATGATTGGTGGGATACTTGTGGGAAGTGGACTCGTCGCTTTTGATTATTATCAAATATTCGGGTTGGTTCTCATTAATTTAGTTCAAAAATTACGGAAGATGCTATACACTTAAATATAACTCACGTCAAAGCCTTTAATAATTAAAGTGTATCTTTGAGTAATTTGTGTTTGAATATGTGCTTTGATTTAATTAAAGTCGTCTATTCCTTGTGACATTTTTTTTCCGATTGGGTAAGGATTAAGGTTGTCACAAGTACTACTTGGCTCGCTTAGAGCATCCACTAGGGATGAAAACTGGTTACTAACTAATTTTAGAGAGGAATGGGTAAACCGCTGCCCGTGAGATTCGAAATAGTGACCTTACCGTAGAACCAAGTACCCAAGAACTGGTTACTAGCCTTCTGACATTTTTTACGGAGTTCAAATGTATTTGAACTTTTTGTTTTCAGAGTTTAGATTGAATAGTTTATAAATCAATTGTTTCCATTTCAATCAAATATATAAGAATGAAATGACAAGTCTACCTCTTCTCATCTTACAATATTAATTACCAACCGGATGTATGTAGACCATAAAAATTACTACATTAATAATCATGTAATGTTATTGAACGGGTTATATGCCTTTGGTACCTAGTTCAATCAAAGAAGATCCTTATTATCTTATTTTTTGGTCAAAGGAAAATCTTTATAATGTAAACAATACTAATATAATATTGGAAGATTGAAAGGAATAAATCACAGAAAGTGTTAAAATCAATTAATATAAGTAAAATGTTAGAAAAATAATTAATTGTATAAGGATAATATTAATATCAATTTAAATATAGTATTTTACATAATATATATGATCTATTTCATTTAATCAATTTAAAATTAGTGTTGTATAGAATATATATTACCAATGATAGTTTTCACTAAAATGTATATATTTTTTTATGAAAATCTTTGGAAAAAAAAACCATATATACAACAAAGGTAAGTTTTAATATACAAGAATAATTAGTATAGTGTGTAAATAACAAAATAATGTGAAGTACATAAAAGTAATTGACACATAAATTACCTATATGAAATAGTTAGATGAATGATATATAAGAAAAAAAAGCTCAATTATAGTAACAATATATGGATATATGGATACATATATTGAAATTCCTAGTAAAATAAACAATAGAATACATATACAAACACCCAACCTTTGACCAGTTAGTCATATTGACTGGTGTTAAAAAAATAGTCATATTGACACCTCACTTTTGGGAATGTCCGATTGAGTACCTCGACTATACACATTGCGACCTATTGAACGTCTCATTGCCGATGTGACAATTTACGTGTATCTCACACTCTTTTGAGCGAATGAGAGTATTAATGACGCTGATGTAGATCCTACTTAGCACAACAAAAATTTCTTTCTTTTTTTTCATTTTTCATTTTTCATTTTTCATTTTTTTTCCTTCTCTCTTTTTCTCTTTCACTGTACTGTACAAATTTTTTCCATTTTCCTTTTTTTTCCATTTTTTCATTTTTCTCTTCTACTTTCTTTTACTCTCCTTTTTTTCTTTTTCTTTTACTCTCATTTCTTTTACTCCCCAAAGACGAATCGAGTTTCTCTTCTACTTCTTCTTCCTCCATCTCGTCGATTTTGTTTCCCCTAACGACGCCGTCAATTTAGCCTTCGAGACCTTCTCCCCCTTTCAATCTCTCTCCCCTTTGCCATTCGATTTCACGGACGAATCCGAAGTCAAGCCTGTAATTCCACTGTCTTAAGCTCCTCCAGTTGGATTCAAGCCCAATTTCCCAGCTCCTCAGCTGCTGGAGTGCTTACAGGTGAATCCAATCCATCCCTTTCTGTCCAAGACCTACGATATCGTCGAAGAGACTAGATCGGGGTGTTAGGGTTGATATTTACGGGATTAATGGGGAAGAGAGGGTAGTAAAGGGAGGATTTGGGAGAACAAATTAGGGCTTTTTAAAGCTTTGTAATCATCTATACCATTGGCGTGAAAGTCTTCGGAGAAGGGAATAAGGGGTTGTCACCGGTGGTGGAGGGTATGAGTTGGCCTACAGTTTTGAAGGGAAAGAGAGATAATTGGGATTAATTTTTGGAAATGGAGGAGAGCGAATCGTATTAAAAAAATTCATTATTGTCATCTCATAACTCATTATGGGTGGACTACAAGGTACGTATATGTAACATTTTTCTTTGATTAAAATTTTAAAATAAAAAACAAATAATCTAGGTGGTATTTAAATAGAAGTGATATGGCGTTCAATTTTTCCATGTAAGAGCGAGTGTAAAACACTCTCGCAAATCTGATCGCATGAGTGTCCAATAGGTTGCAATGTGTATAGTCTAGGTACTCAATCGAACATTCCCAAAATTGAGGTGTCAATATGACTAATAGGTCAAAGGCCAGGTGTCTGTATATATATTCTGCCTAAAATAAACTTGATTCGAGCTTTATCCATGTATAATATAACATGTACATGCGCTGACACGATTAAAAAAATATTTCACTACATATGCCACAATGTAGAGTACAAAATGTTGATTTTGTAGGAGATAGAGAGAAAGAAAATTGTGTATTTTTTTATAAGGAGAGGAATTAGGCCGGATCACCCAAAAGAGAAAAATCTATCCTAGAGCATCCTTGCGGATGAGGTCCCTAAGGACCAGATCAGAATCGACTGGGAAGGAAGAGACGCGACGAAAAGATTCAACAATGTAGTCTGCATCACTGTTGGCTTCTCGGAACACATGCGAGGTACTCCAACTCTGAAAATGGCCCAATAGGAACACACAACAAGAGAATTGTGTATTGAATTGATTGAGTTTACAAGCTATCAAAGGAGCCTTATATATGAAGTTTTACAAGAGAGAAAGTATCCTTACTAACTAACTCTCTCATGTACTAAGCACATGCCTAACACAACTCTTTTATTAAAATTTTGGGTAGGAACTATACTAACACCCCCTCAAATTGGTTATGGTTGGATCCAACATGCCTAATTTGCCCATAAAACCCCGAAGTTTATAACATGTCATTGGTTTAAGGAGAATGTATGTTGTTTGATGTAGTGTAGGAACATAACTCACATTAATAAGTCCTTCTGATAGTTTTTCACATACAAAATGACAATCTAAGTCGTTGTGCTTGGTTCGTTCGTGAAACACAAGGTTTTTTGAAATGAAAATAGCAAATTGATTATCACACTTCCAAGGGATGAGATGGACGTTAGGAACACTAAGTTCAGCAAAAAGACGACTTGACTAAGTAAGTTCTGTTGTGGAATTGCGTATTGACCTATACTCTACCTCTGTAGAAGATAAGCCAATTGTTGGTTTCTTTTTGGATTTCTGTGAGATTAATGTGTCTCCTATGAAAACAATGTAGCCACTGACTGAGCGTCTGCATTGGGGCATGAAGCCCAATCAACATCACAAAACGCTTGCAGTTTCATATTTGGTGATGAGCTAAACAACAAAGCTTAATGAAGAGTTCCTTTGAGGTACTTGAGGGTGTGCAAAGTAGCATTCTTATGAACTATACGTGGTGCTTAAAGAAATTGGATAAAAAAACTAAATTACATAATCCAAATCAGGTCGACTATGGACTACAAAAATTGAGCTTTCTAATCAATTTCTTGTAATTTGTTGGATTCCTGAATAGCTAACTAGAAATCAATAGAAACTTGGCATTAACTTCAAGAGGGCTAACAACAGAGGATGAATCATGACAATCATATTCTTGATGTAATTCTATGATGTATTTCTGATGGCTCATAAATAATCCATATGGAATCATAGTGAATTGTAACCCAAAGAAGAAACATAGCTCACCTAAAAATCCTTGATTTTGAAAGTGGCATCCAGGAATGACTTGAGAGAAGCAATTTCGGATTCATCATTACCCGTGACAAGAATGTCATCAACATAGATGGCAACAAAGACAAAAGAAGAATTAGATTTCTTTTGAAACAAAGAATGGTCATTAGCAGATTAAGAATACCCTTTTTTCTTAAGGCAGAAGACAATTTTGCATACCATTATCTTGAAGCCTATTTTAGGCCATAGAGAATCTTCTTAAGTTTACAAACCATATCTTTTCCTAGCATTTGTTATCCATGTGGTAGATTCATATAGATCTCCTCATGTAAAGCTCCATGTAAGAACACATTATTCACGTCCATTTGATGAATTTTCCATGCCTTCTTGACTACAACACAAATCAAGCTTCTCACAATGGTCATTTTCACAACTTGTGAAAAAGTCTCTCTATAATCGATTCATTGTTTTTAAGTGAAACCTCTCACCACAAGATGTGGTTTATATCTTTCAATTGACCTCTCACCACAAGACGTGGTTTGTATCTTTCAATCGAGCCATCTGAATTGTTATACCGATTTGCAACTAATAGGGCATTTTCCTTTTAGTAAGGGTAATTTATCTTAAGTTTCATTGACTTCTAAGGCATTAAACTCAATTATCATGGCATCTTGCCATTCCTTGTGAAAAATGGCTTGCTTATAAGAAAGTGGTTCAGAAGTTGGAGATGGTTTTTGTGGGAAAAGGAAAGAAGGAAAGGAAATAGTAGAAGAAAGAGTGCGACAACAAAAAGGAGGGAAGGATTTTGTAGCAATAGCTTGGAAAATGTAATTGTTGAGCATAGCACGTCTCAAATTTAAGTTTTGAAGAGGGGTTGATACAGAAATTTGGGAAGGATTGGCCGGTTGCAAAATGGTAGAATTTTTTGTAGGAGAATTTTGAGATTCATTGGAATCATGATTGTGAGTGGGTGGATGATGAGGTATTTTCAGTGGTCGTTAATACCTATCAAAGAAACCTTAGCTTTACCAACTCAGTAGAGCGGCAAGTAAGGGTCGATCCCACAAGGACTTATGTATTTGTATTATTATTCATATGCCAAGTAACCAAAGGGGGGGTTTTAGAATAATTATCTAAACTACTATGCAAGAATAAAAGTAAGTATGAATGCAAAGATTATTTAGATATATGAAGGACAAGCGTGTTCAACTAGTTAAATCCATCATAGATTTGCTTATTGATCATTGATTCTCAATTCTCTTGAATAATCTACTGTGGATTATTACCCAAAACTTTATATTTAATTGAAAGAACTAACAGTTTGAACAACCCTAATCATCTAACAACCTAGAAGAACGTCTAGATTCAATTAAACAACAGCTTTAAGTTTAAAGTATCGATAGAGACAAATACTCGACGCAAACAGCTAATCAAGTTATCTGTGGTTTATTCTCTTCTACAAGTGAATAGCTCGAACGGGTCCAAACAATTACAGTTGCTACTTTATCTAATCAACCCCGAATGGGCATTAATCAGATTAGTTGTAAATTAACCTAGAAATTCTATTAGGTGATCAAGCTAACAAAATCCTAGAATAATTCTGATTCAATTAAGCACAGGGAATAAAACCTATTCAAGTTATTGAGAATCAATCAAATCTCATAATATTATGCAATATATGATTTCAATAACTAGTCAAACACAAAGAAATTAGCAATGCATAATTAAATTGAAATCAAACTTACAAGAGGTTCAAAGGTAGCTCTTTTGAGAAAACTCTCTCCAAAAACCTAACCTCCAAAAGTCTGATAAAAGTTATGAAAGAGAAACTAGAAACAAGGTTTAAATAATTTAAAGACCCAAAATATCCCGAAATTACATTAAACCAGTCGGAAATCATATCATCAAGGCCCAACTCGAAGCCCAATTCTCGGCCCAAAACATCTCCGCGTAGTAAGCCAATTGCGCGGCTTGACATCTTAAAGCGCGACCGCGCTTTTAACTACTAACCCGCGCAATTTCATGAGTTCCACATTCAGGCGACACTTCCGAGACTGTTTTGACCCCCTTCGAGTTGGAATTTGGACTCGGAGTAAAAATATGAATTGTATCTCTTCGAGTTAGCTTTCCATTGATACCAAATTCAGCTTCATCCGACCATTATAACTCCCAAACCAAGCATTGCAAGATAGATGTGTTAAAACAAGACTCCAATGCATAGCCCGGGTTTAAGCGTTTTTATCCTTCAAGCTCTTGGACCTTTGCTCTTATAATCTTCACTTGTATCACTCTAAGCTTCATCAACTCCACCACAATCATCTAAGATCCATCTCGTCCATGCTTGTTTACCTAAAGATCTGCAAAACCGAACAAAACAAGCGCAAAATCCGAATTTCCTAGAAAACCTAAAAACTAAGCTAAACTAAGCTAAAAAATACAAAATAAATATAAATATGCATCCTAAACACTACCTAAATGCAACCTATCAGTGGAGAATTATGAAAAGGTGATGAATTTTGTTAGGCGAAATCATCTGTGTAAGAAGATTATGAAGGCCAAGCAGAAGTATTAGATGGAGTTTCATGAAATGGAAATATTGTTTCATTGAAAACAACATCTCTAGATATAACTACCTTATTGATGTCAAGAAGGACTTTCTATGCCATTTTTCCCAAGGGATATCCCAAAAATAAAGCTGAATTAGCCCAAGCATGCATCTTGTCTCTTCCTTGTTTTAGAGTAGAAACAAAACACAATGAGCCAAATGTTGAAACCTGAAATAAATGAGTTCTAATATCGAGATTTATGTTATTTTAAATGGGCAAACAAAGATTTCACTCTTTCTTTATTTGGCACGCTAAACATCCTACGTCTCGAAAATGTATTACATTCGGGTTATTTGCGCCTTTTTTCAGATTATGCGTGTTGATTACACTCTCACTGGGATCTTTCTCTCTTTTGTACTTGAGGTCTTATTATTGACCTCGCTTCGAAGGTAGCATGGTCTTTCTAGATGTTCAACACATCGAATCTCCCTTAACAAGAAAGTCTTGAGCTAGAGATGTTTTTGGACCCCTTCAACCTTCAATGTCTTTATCTATTTATATTCAATTGGGAATGGTTGTTGCGGTGTTTCTCCAATGTGGGATGAGTGAGGTGTCTTTATCTGATTAGTTGAAATATAGGTGGATCCTGATTGGTGTAAAAAGCGGCGAGCCATGATTGATTGAGGATGCGGTTTTGGAACTCCTGAAATTTCCAATGTGGAACTACTCTTTGTGCTTGTTTGTCTCTTTGTTGATGTGAGAATGCAGTTTCAACTAACACTCTAGTCATGCTTGCCTCTTTTTGACTAGCCTTGTATTCTTCATTTCGCCATTTACTCGTTCAATGAGCACGTTGTTTGAACGTTAACAAGAGATCTTGCTCGTATGTGACATTTTTTGATGGGGCGGAAAACTTTGCTGGCGACACGCGCTTTAGATGCCCTCAAAAGCCTTCTACATGTGGAACATGTGGAGTGTTGATGTAATATCTCCTTAGCAGAGGTCACCTATTTCAAAGTTTGTGCATGGTTTTATTTGTGCACCATCACCAAATACCCTAAAATATGAGAGAAATATGTTTTTTTTTGAACAAGACCTCCTAAGGAGCTTTGTTATGCAAGGTACAGATGGAACTCTATTAATAATGTAGACATCTGTGAGAAGAGCTTCACCCCAAAATCTAACATGAAACTGGGAATTAAAAAGTAGAGCTTGAGTGACTTCTGACAGATGTTTATGTTTACGTTCACCAACTCCATTTTGCTGGGGAGTTGTAGTACAATTGGCTTGTAGAGAATCACCAATAAAAATAAGGAACTCATGAGCTACTATTCTCGAACCCAATTCGAGTGCATTATTTGTTCTGATAGTCTAAACTTTGTAGGAAAACTGTCTCTCAATTCAAGTGCATAATTGTTGTTATATGGCTAGATGGAAAAGGTAACCTTTGCATTCTAGATTTTGCACAAATTGTATGAGGTGTGTCTCGAAGACTAGGATCAAACTCATTACAAAATATATGTTTGATTTTGCAAATTGTCGAGGCCTTGAGCAATTTATCCAATCATCAAATTCCTCTTGGAGACTTAGTCTTGTAACACACATTTGTCATGTGAGAAGGTGACTAAGACTTGACTACGCATATCACAGGCCAGGTTCCTTATGGAAATAAGGTTGGAAGTAAAAGAAGGAACAAACAAAATATCTCTAAGCAACAAATGGGCACATTACTGTATTGATCCAGACTTGTTGACATTAACCAAATTTCCATTGGGCAATGTGATAGAAAGAACAAGATTGATTGGCATAAAATTATGCAGCAAAGACAAGTTTCCACACATGTGATTGCTTGCACCAGAATATAAAATCCAAGAGATAGCAGGAGAGTAAGATGAAGATAGAGATTTACCAGTAAATGCTGAGAACTCATGATCATTAAAACCTGCTTGAGCTGTAGACTTTTAAGAAATCAACGCCATAAGCTTCTAGTACTATTCTTGAGAGACAGTTGGTGAGTCTTGAGTGGAAGAAGAACCACAATCAGCTTGGCTAGCAAATCCCTTAGAAGTTCCATCATTGGATTTCTTAGAGCGAGACTTATAGTTGTTAGTGAATCCAATGATAACATAACAAGGATCAATGTTGTGATTTGTTTTCTTGCAATTTGTACAATACCTCTTCTCAGATTTGTTTGAAGATGAACTAGAATTCTTCTTGTTAGAAGCACCATTCACATTGGCATGCATAGAAGAAGATTCGAACAGAATTTGAGAAGAATTGTGAACAAATGTTGGTTTTCTTCTTGCAATAATATGCCATAAGTGGTGTTGAGACTCAGAAGTGGACTCTTCATCAAGAAATTGCTACAAGTAGTCAAATACTCATCAATGAATACCATAAGAAACTGTCTGTTGAAGGCCTAGGCACTATTGTGCTTAAAATTGAACAAGGTAAACCAAAACTCTTGCATAATGTTCAATATGTTCCTAATCTTGCTTATAATTTGTTGAGTGTCGGCCAATTGCTTTGTGGTGGCTACACTGTTGTGTTTGAGGAGGAAATATGTTTGATCAAAGAGAAAAGAGGTGATGCCTTGATGAAAGTTGCCATGGGAAAGAATAAAGTCTTTCCATTGGATCTAAATGGAGATGCAAGTCGATCACTTGTTGTTAAAGGTGATCTTGAATTTTGTGAGGGTTGTGTTTATGGAAAGTAGGTTAGGGGGTCTTTTCCAAGTGGAAAGGCATGGAGAGCAAGTGAGTGCTTGGAATTGGAGCATGCTGATCTGTGTGGTCCTATGCAGACTACATCCTTGGGAGGAAGCAAGTACTTTCTGCTAATTAATAACAACTACAGTAGGATGTCATGGGTCTACTTCCAACAAGCCAAGTCAGAGGCCTTTGAAAACTTTAAAAAATTAAGGCTCTAGTGGAGAAACAGACTAGCAAGGAGGTGAAAGCATTGAGGACAGACAGAGGAGGAGAATTCATCTCTCAAGAATTCAGCAAGTTCTGTGATGATCATGGAATTATAAGGGAAATGACAGCTCCTTACACACCTAAGCAAAATGGTGTGGACGAGAGAAAGAACATGACTGTGGTGGAGATGGCTAGGTGTATGCTAAAAGCTAAAGGGCTGCCAAATGAATTTTGGAGTGAAGCTGTTGCAACAACAGTGTATTTGCTGAACATCTCACCAATAAAGGTTGTTATGGATTCCACACCATTTGAAGCATGGAGAAAGAAGAAGCCTTCAATGAGCCATCTGAGAATTTTTGGATGCATAGCCTATACACTGGTGAATCTGAGAGCCAATTTAGATGACAAGGCCGAGAAGTGCATTTTTGTGGGCTATTTAACACAATCTAAAGCCTACAGACTGTACAATCCTCTCAATGGAAAGATCATCATTGGGAGAAATGTGATTTTTGATGAGGATGCAAGCTGGAATTAGAATCAACAAATTCAGAGGAATGCATGCGTGCACAAGACTGTTACACTTGAAGAGTTTGATGAATATGTGGTGGCACCAACACAGTCTTCTCCTCCAACCACACCCAATGTGTCATCAACAACCTCAAGCAGCCAAAGCTCACCATCATCTCAATCCTTATCATCAATTGAAACTCCACTTCGAAAAAGATCATTTGTTGATATTTATGAGAACTGTGATTTTGCTTTAGTGGTCACTAAGACTGCTGGATTTGAAGAGGTTGTTGCTTAAACATAGAGTGGCAAGAGGCCATGAATGAAGAGATCAAGTCAATCCAGAGGAATCAGACATGGGAGCTGGCGAGTTTGCTTGAAGCAAAAAATATTATAGGCTTGAAATGGGTGTACAGAACCAAGTATAACTCATATGGAAGCATCTTAAATCACAAGGCACGACTTGTTGCAAAGGGGTATGCTCAACAGGAAGGTATAGACTATGAAGAAACCTTCTCACCTGTTGCAAGGTTTAAGACAATGAGGATTGTCCTAGTATTAGCTTCTCAATGGAAATTGCAAGTGTATCAGCTTGATGTGAAATCTGCATTTCTAAATGGAGAGCTACTTGAAGAAGTCTTTGTTGAGCAACCTCAAGGATTTGAGAGGAAAGGTGAAGAAGAGAAGGTGTATAAGTTAAGAAAGGCCCTTTATGGTTTGAAGCAAGCTCCAAGGGCGTGGTACAACAAGATTGATGCTTTCTTCATCAACAATGGGTTCAACAAAAGTGAAAATGAGCATACTCTCTATGTGAAGCAACAAGGTATGGATAGATTCATCATAGTTTGTCTTTATGTTGATGATATCTTATACTTTAGTTCTTCACAAAGTCTGTTAGATGAGTTTAAAAAGGCTATGATGCATGAGTTCGAGATGACTGATCTTGGAGTGCTTCAATACTTTCTTGGTTTGGAGGTAAAACAAGAAGTAGTGACACCTATGAGAAAGCTTTCACACCTATGAATGCAAACGAGAAGTTGCAGAAGAATGATGGTATTGAATGTGCAGATGAAAGAATTTTTAGAAGCATGGTAGGTGGACTCAACTATCTCACACACACTAGACCTGATATTGCCTATATTGTTAGTGTGGTGTCGAGATATATGCATTGTCCAACAAAACAACATTTAGGTGCAACAAAAAGGATCCTTAGATATGTTTCAGGTTCTGTGGATTATGGAATTTGGTACAAGAGTGCAAAAGACTTCAAGTTGAGGGGTTATACAAACAGTGATTGGGCTGGTTGTGTGGATGACAAGAAGAGTACTTCTGGCTCAGTTTTTGATCTTGGTTCTAGAGCCATCACTTAGTTATAAGAAGCAGGATATTGTGGCCTTATCATCATCATAGGTAGAGTACATAGTTGTAGGAGCTGCAGCTAAGCAAGTTCTTGGTTAAAGAAGCTGTTAAAAGACATGTGCTGTGAGCAACAAGAAGCTTTGGAGGTTTGGTGTGACAATAAGTCGACCATTGCAATGACAAAGAACCCGACCTTCTATGCTAGAACCAAGCACATTGATGTGCAATACCATTTCATCAGGATACTGGTTTCTGAGGATCAAATTGATCTACAATTATGTGGAACAAATTTTCAGAATGCTGATCTATTTTGTAAAGCTCTGAATCAAGCTAAACATCAGCATTTTATGGAAAAGATTGGCATGGTCAAGCTTAGATCAAGAGGAGGTGTTGAAAGGTGATCAAGTTGTGTCAAATGCAAAGTAGCCATTGAAGATCAGTTTCAATTTAGTTAGTTTATTCAGCAAAGTTAAGAGTCTGTTTCTGTCTTAGTTGTTAGCTAGTTTTCAGGATTTCAGTTTGGTCAAAATCTGTTAGCAACTTTAGCTAAGTAGTTGGTTTCTTTGTTGAGTCTTCAACCACGTTTTTAGGCCTTGATGTTAGTGGAAACGTGAGCATTCAGTTGAAGTATTGTACTGACTATTTATAGCCTCTTTCTCATTCAATAAAATTATGCAAATTAGCAGCATTTTTTATTCTTTCTTTCTAACACCAAGATGTTAACAATGGCGGCGAGCAAGGCTAGAATGGAGCAGCGAGTTGGACTCCATCTAAATCCCTAGTAATGAAACTCAAAATAAACCAGCGCTAAAAGACAAGAACGAGATTGCTTTTATTCGACGAGGCAAACACTTGCTTTTATTTATATCTTTTTCGAACGAGGTTACAATTAGCGAGGTTATGCCCTATACCTCTTTTTGGAGGATTCGAGGTCTCGATCTAACAAGGTTCGAGACCTCCTAGCTACTGTGAGATTCTATCACTAACAGACTATTGACGAGCTCTGCTCCTGTTGCAAACCTAGGCGCGATATCCTTTGACGAGGTTGGAGACTTGATTGTTCATGGGGATTGTGGTCTGCGAAGTGATGTAGCGAGGTTTTTGATTGAGACGAGGTCTCTTTGGGCGACTTGAAGTCTTTTTATGGACCTTCACTTGACTGTAGCGCGGTCTTTTACGATGATTCAACACGTCGATCTTCAACAAATAAGATAGTTCTTGAGTTCAAGATCTTTTTCGACCCCTTGCTACCTTCGAGGTTCTCCTCTATTTATAGGGGTTTGAGGAACAGGGTTTTGCCGTTTGCTCGATGTGGGACGCTCGAGGTCAAGCCCTATGATTGGTTGAGAGTGAGGCAGTCGATCATTGGTCGAGAATATGGTGGTCGCTGAGTGGTTAAGTGGGGCGGGGATGTCAGCTTTTGAACAACGAGGTCTGGGCCTCGTTAATCATCGGGAGAGTTTGCTTAACCGTCTCATTTAGTGAATTCAACGAGGTCTGGATCTCGTGAACGTGGTTTTGAGGCTTCGTCTGGGCAGGGATTTGCCTTTTTTGGATGGGCATGGCAAAATCCCTCGAGTTTTAACATCGGGAACCCCGCCGGATCCGCTATTTCTTGTACTCTGGTCCCACCATTCATGCTCCGCCATTTTGCGCACCATCACAACCCCATGGCCTAGGGTCTCGGCCCGAGGGGCGCAGGTCATATATGTGCGATGCTTGGTCCTCCGTACCCTGGGTGCGAAGTCTTAGTTTTGAGGAGCTCTCTCAGCGAGTTTTCAAGGTTATGGGCAGCGAGGTTAGAGGTTTGTGGGAAACGAGGCCCGAGGATCTTTTTGCAGGGTGTTGAGAGGGTTTCTTGACAACAAATAAATTTATAATCAAGACCCCGCTGTGTATAGCGAAGTCAGGTTCGTCCACATGGAGAAAGTCAGTGCTAAGTTTTGTTACTTGTTACGCAAGCAATCAATTAAATAAGGGTTTGTATTAAGAGAAAGAGGAATTCTAAGGTAAAGGTATCACCACGACAACAATTATGCATGCCAATGCTATGAAACATAAAGATCATGCTTTTATCACTTAAAGGTGTCAACTTTCGTCAACCTAAGAAAGTAAATCAACTAACTTTCGTCCAATCAATAAACTTACTATCTATTCTCTTCTACTTCAACTAGGATAGATCCGCTTTCGCTTCAAAACCCTCAATTGACTATTCTGATTCAAGGTTTCCGCTTTCGCTTCAACTATGAATGAGAAATTCCTATCAACTTTCGTTTTAAGGATTAAGAACAAGAGAATAGATTCATGTAATAAAAACAATCAAGACATGATCATAAACAAGCATGCACAACCATTGTTGGGTTTAACCCCAACCTTAGAGAGGGAAAACTACTCACAAAGCATGATTAAAGACAAACAATTAAATTAAAAGAGAAAGCTTACAACTTTGAATCCAATAACAATCTCTACTCATCCCTCTAAAAAATGCCTTCTCCCACGCCTCTCTCTAACTTCTCTCTTTTCCCCTTACTTGCCCTCCAAGACAATTGATTGTGTAGAGAAAAACAAAGGGTAGACAAGAGTATTTATAGAGAAACTAATCTATCTAAGAAGCTATCTCTAAGGAAATAAATCTTCTAATAAGATATATCCCTTCTATCTATCTAATAACATAAAAGGAAATAGGATAAAAGCCTTTTAATTGCGCCGACTTGGTCTTCGTTGCGACACAGGATACCTCGGTACCAACCTGAGAGCCTCGATACCGAGCTGTGATAGCACTACGAACAGCCTTGAGTAAAACTTGCGTAGCGGATTCGTTACAACTCCGTTTGACTCGATTCTTTTTCCTATGTTCATGTAACGAATTTCTCTATCTCTTTACAAGCTCAAACTTGATCTTCAATGACTTTACTTGAGTGCTTAATCCTCATCTTCTCTTCATTATTGAGTGCTTCCTCAAGTGTTTTCTCTCGGTTTTGCTCTTTTCCTCAAAAGTGCTTCAAATGGCTTCTAAAAACCTACAAAACACCACCAAAGCTTATGTAGACTCCATATCTTAAGGAAATATGAAAACTTACACAAACGACTCAAAACAAAACACAAAACTAAAGAAAAAGACTCAAACACACTAAAAACACACTCTAAAAACATGACTAAAAAGGCGGACATCACAAGGTTAGAGGTTTGTGGGAAACAAGGCCCGAAGATCGTTTTGCGAGGCTGAATACTTGGAGGGTTTTTTTCTTCTGTTACGTCCTTAACGAGCCCTGGGCCTGCTCTCCCCAATTCCATTAATGGGCATCCGAAAGAGATTAGGCCCATTAAAGTTTTTTTAACTGGGAGAGGCCCAACTCCGATTTCTATAAAATGCCTTTATGCATCCCTCTTTTCCTCATTCTTCGTCTACTTCTCCAAGCAACCCTTTCCTTTCTTTCTTCCGTTTTCTCGACCTTCGGCAAGTAGGCGAAGCGTTTTCATCGATTTCAAGACCCACAACCGTCTTTCCCACATCGATTATTGACATGTAAGTAGTCGATCCTCTCTTTGCATGTGTTTTTGGTGCGTTTTTTCTTTTTCCGCCTCGTGCCCTAGGCGGAGGCGGTAGACTCCCGGTGTTTTGCACCGGTGTCACGGTGGCGAAACGGTGGGAGCGGTGGGTGGCGTTGGTAGTCCGGAGATGTTCTCAAGCCTTTCGGTGTTCCAACCGACGGTTGAGTTCATCGCCGCTTTTTTTTTCGAATTTCGAATGCTTCTTGGGAAACCAAACGTCTCGCCGCTTGGGCGATGGGACGTTTGATCTTCCAACCGCTGTCTTCCACTCTGCCCTTCTATTTTGGCACTTCACATTCTTCCTAGGTAGTCCCATCTATTAGAGTAGCCCTAGGGTCCCGCATTCTCTACGTCATTACCTCGCTTTTCCTTTCTTTTTTGGTTTGTTCGACGTCTCAAAACTTCTCCTTCTTTTCCAGGTGTTCGCCTTTCGTGACATGGACCTCGCTTTTCATGCCTACAGGAGCTTCTCCGAGCCTCCACCAGGATTCGCATTCAAGCTCCGGGAGAAGTTTTACGAAGAATCTTCTGAGACCGAAGGGACCGTTCAAACCAGTGACTCCCAAAACCCGAGGTCCCCTTCGATTGTGTTCAGCGACCCTTCACGTAGTGCCTCCGACACTTCTGTTACCTCGCGCTTTCCTCGATTACACCCTCCGAAGCTACGAGCTCGGGGAGGGGTCTGACATGGATGTCATGACAAGCCTGTTCCTAGCAAGACGAGAGCAAAAATCATGTCTTGTCAACCTAAGTTTGCCCGGACTCAAGATCACCACCACCCAGTCGAACCTCGGCCAGTGGAAGGACAAGTGGTTCTTGGTTGGGGATCGTTCTGGGAGGTACCTCAACTTCCCCTCGACGCCGGACAATTTCCGTCGGCCCAAGGGGTCGTTAGATGTCACTGAGATCAAGACTCGGTTCACAAAGCCGCGCCAGGCGCCTTATTGGGAATACTTGGCGTAGGAACGACTCGAGCGGGCGGGCCTGAGTCTTACCATCCCAAACCACGAGGGTACTTATCTATATATTTTCTCACCCTCGCATTTGTTTCTTGTTTTTCTTTGTTAGATTTGAACCACGTGCGGTAACCCCGAACCTCGCTCAGGTTTTGTACTTTAGATTTTGATTGCTTGCGGTGATCACGAGCCTTGCTCGGATCACGCATTCTAGATTTTGACTGTTTGCGATGATCATGAGCCTTGCTCGGATCACGCATTCTAAGATTTTGACTACTTGCGATGATCACGAGCCTCACTCGGATCACGCATTCTTAGATTTTGATTTGTCTGCGATGATCACGAGCCTCGCTCGGATCGTGCATTCTTAGATTTTGATTGTTTGCGATGATCACGAGCCTCGCTCGGATCGTGCATTCTTAGATTTTGATTTTTGCGACCTTCTCCCCTTTCTCTTTTATTAACTCACTTTTTCCTTCCAGTGAATCTCTTGGATGCTTTCGCCTCGAGGGCACAAGGGAAGAAGGCCGTGGTCCCCGCCGCGCAGACTTTTCGGGCCTTGAAGGCCCCGACGGCCAAGGTGCCGGCCCCTGAGAAGGCCACAGGGGTAAAAATTATTGAGGGGGGACCATCCAAAGGAGACAATACCAGAGCGTCCTCCCAGGCTCTCCCACGATCCGACGACGGGGCCGGGTCCAAAGGGAAAAAAGCGGAGGCGTTGCCCCTCAGGGAAAAAAGGAAGAAGCACAAGGGGGACGGTCAACGCAGCTCCTCGGGGAGGGAGATCGTCCCAGGTTCCAGCCTTGAGGGGCGGGCTCTTTCCGCCACTGGCCCTCCTGCTGCGAAATTCCACTGCCCCGGGCCGTCCAGGGGCGCACTCAGGAACTGGAACAAGGACGACTGGAAGGAGGAGATTGCGTGGGCGAACAATCTCTCCGAGGAAGCCTTTAACGACGAGGTCCTCCGCTACTCGGCGATGGTATGTTTTGTTTTCCTTTGTAAGCCTCGCTTGAGAGTTTCATGCTTGTTTTCCACTAACATATTTTTGGTTTCTTTTTAGCACAACTTCTTCGAGAACTTCAACTATAGTCGCATCAACCTCCTCCATAAGAGAATGGATAAGATGGAGGTGGTGCTCAACGCCAACATGGAGGAGTGCGCGAAGAAGGAGAAGGCTCTCGTCGAAGAGGTCGCGGCGAAGGATGAGGCCAAGGAGGCAGCCAAGGCGAAGGAGGAGGAGGCGAAGGTGAAGGCCTTGGTTGGGGACCTACAGTCCTCGGTTGAGGATCTCTGAAGTAAACTCTCCGAGGAACACAAATATTTCAAGGAGAAAGAGTCAGAGCTTCAGAAGGTGGAGGAGGAGAACAACAGCGTTCACCACCGCGTTAAGGAGCTCAACGAGAAGGTGGAGGCTGCAGGGCCCAAATACCTCAAGTGAGCCGAGTACCAGGAAGAGTTGATCAGCAACATTGATGGGATGTACCGGCAGGCCATTCGCGTAGGGGTAAAACAGGCGGTGTCGAAGTATCAGCACATCGACCCCCGCATCGTCTTCTTCATCCCCAACTATAGACTGACCATGGGGGAGACCGGGGAGGAGCCCGAGGGAGAATGCGAATTCTTCCTCGACAACGAGAGCGGGGTTGCACCAAGCGAGAACGTAGTTCCTGCAGCAGACCTCTCGGCCCAAGAATGTTTGAATCCCGCCTTTGGTGATCCCAACCCTGTACAGGCCGAGTCCACCTCTGAGCTTGAAGTTATTGTTGCCTCGCCCCTCTGCCAAATATCCATGGGCCTTCCTGCTGACAGGCAGAGCGAATGAAAGGCGCTCTTGTGTAATTTTTTGTTTTTTTGTTTCAAACATTTGGTAGCCCTGCTGGGGTTTGTAATATAATATTTTGGCCTTCGCGGCCTTACTCTATGCATTTTTCTATCTTTGCTTGTGGTTACATCGCGTGCCTTTCGAGGGCTCCAAAGGCCCATTCCATCCCGATCCAACCCCATGGCCCGAGTGCTGCAAGACTTGCAGACATCTCGAGCCATATCGGGTCATTCTTTTATTTTTCAACTGTGCAGTGATCGTGAGCCTTGCTCGGATCGCGTACGTCACACAGACTATATGCGGTGACCACGAGCCTTGCTCGGATCACGCATGTTAGATTACATGCAGCGATCACGACCTTCGCTCGGACCGCGCATGTTAGATTATATGTCGCGATCACGAGCCTTGCTCGGACCGCGCATGTTAAGTTATATGATGCGATCACGAGCCTCGCTCGGATCGTGTGCGTTAGATTATATGCAGCGATCACGAGCCTTGCTCGGACCGTGCATGTTAGATTATATGTAGCGATCCTGAGCCTCGCTGGGAACGTGCATGCTAGATTATATGCAGCGTTCACGAGCCTCGCTCGGATCGCGCATGTTAGATTATATGCAGCAATCACGAGCCTCGCTCGGATCGCGCACGTTAGATTATATGCAGCGATCACGAGCCTCGCTCGGATCGCGCATGTTAGATTATATGCAGCCCCTTCGGGAAGCTTTGGGAGGTCCGATCGCAGCGATCACTTGGGATTGCTCCCAATGATCACGTCCTCACTTGATTGTTTCCAACCCAAAGCGGGAAGCGAGTGGTGGATCCGGGCATTTCGAACTAAGAATCTCCAACCCCGAGCGGGAAGCGAGAGGTGGATTTTACGCAGTTAGAACCGAGAATCTCCATCCCCAAGCGGGAAGCGAGGGGTGGATTCGCACACTTAGAACCGAGAATCTCCAACCCCAAGCGGGAAGCGAGGGGTGGATTCGCGCACTTAGAACCGAGATTCTCCAACCCCAAGCGGGATGCGAGGGGTGGATTTGCGCATTTAGAACCGAGAATCTCCAACCCCAAGCGGGAAGCGAGGGGTGGGTTCGCGCACTTAGAACCGAGAATCTCCAACCCCAATCGGGAAGCGAGGGGTGGATTTGCGCATTTAGAATCGAGAATCTCCAACCTCAAGCAGGAAGGGAGGGGTGGATTCGCGCATTTAGAACCGAGAATCTCCAACCCCAAGCGGGAAGCGAGGGGTGGGTTCGCGCATTTAGAACCGAGAATCTCCAACCCCAAGCGGGAAGCAATGGGTGGATTCGCGCACTTAGAACCGAGAATCTCCAACCCCAAGCCGGAAGAGAGGGGTGGATTTGCGCACTTAGAACCGAGAATCTCCAACCCCAAGCGGGAAGCGAGGGGTGGATTGGCGCACTTAGAACCGAGAATCTTCAACCCCAAGCTGGAAGTGAGGGTTGGATTCGCGCACTTAGAACCGAAAATCTCTAACCCCAAGTAGGAAGCGAGGGGTGGGTTCGCGTACTTAGAACCGAGAATCTCCAAACTGTGTCAATACCGTAAAATAACTCGTCACCCTTCATACACAAAATTTTAGTGACGACGAGAATCCAGAAATTTTACATATAATATCTTTTGAGCCGAGCGACATTCCACGTCTTGCTTAGAGTGTGCTGCTCGCTATCTTTCAGTTTAAAAGCCCCGGGCGCGACTTCTTCCCCGAGGAGGTATGAGCCCTCCTAGTTTGGATCTAGCTTGCCGCCTTTGGTTCGCCTTAAAACGAGATTCCCCGAGACCGAAACCCGGGGTCTAACCTTCTTGTCATGATACACCGCAACTCGCCGTTTGTATTCCATGGAGCGCAGGGTTGCGACCTCGCAAAGTTCGTCCCTAAACTGCAATTCTACCTTGAGATTGGCCTCGTTTTCTATTTCGTTGAAGTCGAAGATACTTGCCGAAGGGACCAAGGTTTCTACCGGGACCAACGCATCCACACCGTAGGTTAAAGCGAAAGGTGTCTCCCCCGTGGCGTGATGCGCGGTCGTTCGATATGTCCACAGGACGAGCGGGAGAAGCTCCGCCCAGCGGCCTTGTGCTATGCCCAGCCGCTTCTTTAGATCGGACAAGATACGGGCGTTGACGTTCTCTACCCGACCGTTTGATTGGGGATGGGCCACTGATGAAAACTTGAGGGTTATGCCAAGCACGGAGCAAAAGGTCCGAGTTTCCTCGCAATCGAATTGGGGACTAGGGGTGGGCACGATTGGTTAATCGGAGTTTCGGTTAACCGGACATCGGTTAACCGAAACTTCGGTTAGTAAATTTCAATAACCATAACCGTACCGTTCGTTATCGGTTAACCGTTAACGGTTAACCGTGAAACTCGGTACGGTTTATCGGTTAACCGATTTGTTTTAATTTTTTATTTTAAATAAAAAATCAGATTTTAAATACAAAAATTTACCTTATTTTTCAATAAAATAAAATCAAAAATTTTAAACTTGAAATTTCCGTTTTAAAAAAACATATAACATGTATTAAGTATTATACAGAAAAGGGATTTAGGGTGTTCACAATTCTCGTTCTCATTTCGCCTGGAATTTCTTTTTCTCTAAATCATGTCAAAGCTTGAAATTAGATTAATGCCACAAAAAACAAATTTAATGGTGCAATTTTTATAGGGCCAGTTGCTGCTTATTTGTTTGTTTTGAGTTCGTGCAATGTAGATCATTTGTAATGGAACAGATCTAACATGACAAACTAACATCCATCAACTTAGACGTGTAAATGATATTAAAAATATAATCAAAGCTTGAAAATCTATTTAAATAAAATAAATTAGATATATAATTCTCTTTTTAAAAACATATAATATATATTAAAAATATTATCGGTTCATCGGTTAACCGCCCGTGAAAATATTGATAACCGTATTTGAACTGTTGAACCGTTAAAAGTATCGGTTGGTTAACCGTAACCGCTTAATTTTTTTTCCGGTTCGGTTAACCATAAAAAGTGATCGGTTTTTCGGTTCGGTTTTTCGGTTACGGTTTTTTTTGCCCAGCCCTACTGGGACCATGGTCGGTCATGATGGCCATTGGGACCCCAAAGCGACATACGAGGTTTTTCCATAAGAAATTGCAGACCTTTGTCCCTGTGATTTTTTCCATTGCCTCTGCCTCGACCCACTTTGTGAAGTAGTCGACGATGACCAAGATGTACTGTACCTGCCCCACGACCTTGGGGAAGGGTCCTAAAAAGTCCATCCCCACATCGCAAAGGGGCAGGGTGAATGGATCGAGCGCAGGCGCGAGGTTGGGGCATGCTGGACGTTGGCGTGCTTCTGGCACCCGTTACACTTCTGAACGTAAGCCCTCGCGTCCTGCCTAAGGGTGGGCCAAAAATACCCCAAGTGGGCGATGCGACAAGGCACGCCAGCCGGGGTGCTGAGGGAAGAAGTTGTTTGGACAGGCCATTTTGAGGGATTCAAAAGCCAATCAGGAAACTGCTTAGGGTGAAGAAGTTCCCACAGACGGCGCCAGTGATGAAACCCGAAATAAACCACCGCTAAAAGACAAGAACGAGATTGCTTTTATTCGACGAGGCAAACACTTGCTTTTATTTATATCTTTTCGAACGAGGTTACAATTAGAGAGGTTATGCCCTATACCTCTTTTTGGAGGATTCGAGGTCTCGATCTAACAAGGTTCGAGACCTCCTAGCTACTGTGAGATTCTATCACTAACAGACTATTGACGAGCTCTGCTCCTGTTGCAAACCTAGGCGCGATATCCTTTGGCGAGGTTGGACACTTGATTGTTCGTGGGGATTGTGGTCTGTGAAGTGATGTAGCGAGGTCTTTGATTGAGACGAGATCTCTTTGGGCGACTTGAAGCCTTTTTATGGACCTTCACTTGACTGTAGCGCGGTCTTTTACGATGATTCAACACATCGATCTTCAACGAACAATATAGTTCTTGAGTTCAAGATGTTTTTCGACCCCTTGCTACCTTCGAGGTTCTCCTCTATTTATAGAGGTTTGAGGAACAGGGTTTTGCCGTTTGCTCGATGTGGGACGCTCGAGATCAAGCCCTCTGATTGGTCGAGAGTGAGGCAGTCGATCATTGGTCGAGAATATGGTGGCCGTTGAGTGGTTAAGTGGGGCGGGGATGTCAGCTTTTGAACAACGAGGTCTGGGCCTCGTTAATCATCGGGAGAGTTTCCTTAACTGTCCCATTTAGTGAGTTCAACGAGGTCTGGATCTCGTGAACGTGGTTTTGAGGCTTCGTCTGGGCAGGGATTTGCCTTTTTTGAATGGGAATGGCAAAAGCCCTCGAGTTTTAACCTCGGGAACCCCGCCGGATCCGCTATTTCTTGTACTCTGGTCCCACCGTTCATGCTTCACCATTTTGCGCACCATCACCTAGTACCTTGATCTAAATCTTTTATGCATTTATTGTATTCGAATAAGATATATAAAGCTTATCAAATTGTTATTATAATCCTATTAGAGACCAATTCGGAAGAGTGATCACAATGAATGCTACGGCAAATGAACACTGGAACGTCATTCAGGTTGAGGCCAGGGGAATGTGTGACGCTGTTTGTGAAGCTAAGGTTAGGAATATTTCGAAATTGAAATTGAAGGAGACAATCTTATTGCCATAAATGCTTTAAAAGGAAGTAGATCTTGCCCTTGGCAAATTTAAATGCTAATTTCCGATACGTTGGTTAATTTGCAGTCTTTTGAGGTGGTTCGTTTCCTACATGCACCCCATGACTGCAATAAAGTGGCAGATTTGATCTCTTACCTAAGACATTTGGTTAGTGTCAATCAGATTCAGGCCCATTTAGGGCTTCATCCCCTCATCCTTAAGGATGCGCTAGGTTGAGTTGTATCGACCTAATTCTTTCCTATTCAAAAAAAAAAACTTGTTATTATAATCCGAATTTGTTTTATTTTATTCATTTGATTCATTTATATATATGTCATCAGGATATAGGCAAAACTATGAGGTCAACATATAAGCTTAACTAAAATTTATTCTTAAACTAATTAATGATAAGAAGAATACCTCATCAGTACATTAAGATATAATCATTTTTAATTTTATGTAGAATTTACAATTGAATCTAACAATCTACCCCTCACTTGTCAATTCTTAACAAACTAGTTGAATTCCCGTGATACTCACGGGGTGATTTTACTAAATATTATAGAATAATATGATATTAATATAAAATTTAAAATACTTGAATATAATATAACAATAAAATTATGTAATTTATTAAAAAAATTAAGATAGTACCACATATTTTAATTGAATATATTTAAAATTTATTTTCATTATTTGTGGAGATCTTGCCCCATATTTTGATTAAAAATTTTAAAATGTTAATTTCACTTGAATTGAATATTTTTAAATATTTTTTATTTTTTTGAGATATTAATATCCATAAAACAATTAGTTATTATAAAATTTCTTCTTATCTTTTACTTTGTAATGAATATAATAATATTTTTAAATATGGAGAACATTGATATAAAGATTGGTATAAAAGATAACATAGACAAAAAAATAAAAGAATATATTGCTATAACTTAAAGATAATTACGGTAGGATATCTAGCAAGGATAATATAGCTTATTAAAATAGTTTTTAATGTTAATTTACGAAAATTTAGGTAGATAAAACTGATGAAACCCGAAATGAAAGGCTCGCTAGAAGACAAGAAACGAGATTATTATATTCGAAAGTGCAAACACTTGCTTCTTTATTTATGATTTTCTTTACAGCGAGGTTTACAGGCCCACGAGGCCAACAGATTATTTGAGAATTACACCCTTCACCTCCTACGATTATCCGAGATCTCGACCTAACAATGTCCGAGATCCCCCAGTGGCCAGCTAGCTCTAAGCGTCACTTGCCGGTCCCTTTGAGCGAGGTTGAGTTGCGGAGTCTTTGATGTGAGGTAGAGCGAGGTGTAAGAGGCTTGCGAGGTGGTGTAGCGAGGTCTTTGATGTGAGCGGAGACTCTGTGAGACTTGAAGTCTTTTTGTGGACTTCGCTTGTCTATTGCGAGGCCTTTTAACGGTGTTCCGATCATGTCGATCTTCAACGAGCGAGAAAGTTCTTGAGTTCAAGATGTTTTTCGACCCCTTTTCCATTCGAGAATCTCCTCTATTTATGGAGGATTGGGGAGTCGAGTTGGTTGTTTGTCCGATGTGGGACGCCCGAGATCAAGGGCTCTGATTGGCCTAGAGGCGAGGCCGCCGGTGATTGGCTTGAAGAGCGGCGTTCGTTGAGTGGTCATGGTGGGCGGGCGCAGGTAGAGTCGGTTACGAGGTCGAGACCTCGCTCCGAGGTCGAGGGGGATCTCGTGGGGTAGGAATTTTGTTAAAATAAGTGGGTATGGTTGTGGGTCCTAGGATCATCCTCGGGGGTCCCTTTGACCTGGTTTGACCCTCATACCTCGGGCCCACCTCTTGCTTCGCTATTCTGAGCATCATCATAACCCCATGGCCTGGGGACCTCGGCCCGAGGGTCGCAGGGCATAAGTTCTCAAAGATTGCGGGGTGCGAGGCTCTGAGAGGTGGGTAGGCATTTTGCGAGGCTTCAAGGGTTTCCGAGGTCCCTGGAGATCATCTTGCGAAGACCTCCCTTTGCGAGGTTCTACAATTAGCTTTTCTTTGGTTGGCAAGGGTAAAGCTTTTCTGGGCTTGCTCTTCGTGTTTTACTTAATGGGCCGCGCAGGAGGGACAGGCCCAATAAGCCTAACTGGGTAGGCGAGGCCCAAGCCTGCCCTTTATAAGTGCGGACTTCACACGCCTCCCCATTTATCTCTTCTTCCCAGATTTTCGCCTTCTCTCTTTCTGTCTTTTTGGCTTCCTGCGAACAGTTTCTTCAGACGGTTTCCGGCGAGCCTCAGCCATCTTCCGGTTGCACCACCGCCTCCTCCTCGTCGATTCTGAACAAGTGAGTTTTCGACTTTTCTTCTCCCGCTCCTTGTTTGCTTTTGATTTCTCCCTGCTTGTTTTTTTGCGCCGTGTTTTGGAGAGGCGATGGAGTGTCGCCTGGTGTTTTGCGTAGGCATCACGGTGGCGAAACTGCGGTGGTGAGGTCGGCGTGAGTTTCCGCCTGCTTTTTATCGCCATTTTCCCGTTGCTCCCTTCTCTTCTTTTCTCTTTCGTTTCGCCTTGTGCCCTAGCGGGCAGTGGTTGCCCCTTGGCGTTTCGCACCGGCGACAAGGTGGCGGGACGGTGGGGTGAGGGTGGCGAACGCCATGCACTCGGATCCCTCGCCCCCCAACCGACGGTGTTTCTTTTTATCTTTCGGCGGTTTCGAATTTTGAAGCTCTTGGAAACCCAAACGTCCTGACGACTGGTTGATGGGACGTTAGGGTCTCCACCGCCGTTCTCCACCGCTGGCTTCCATTTCATCTTCTCTTTCCTCTTTCTGGCGCTTCGACTTTTTTCCTTTTTGGCGCTTCGACTTCTCCCTCGCCGTCCTATCTTGTCAGAGTAGCCCCTAGGGTGCCACGTGGTTCCTCGCCCCTTATGATCCAGAATTTCTCTTTCTCACGGGGTTATGACCTCGCACTGCTTTTCTTCCGAGGTTACGACCTCGCACTGTTTTTCTTCCGAGGTTGCGACCTCGTGCTGCTTTTCTTCCGAGGTTGTGATCTCGCATTGTTTTTTCTTGGTTATAGTGCCCGACGTCTCAACGCTTCTTTCTTTTACAGGTGCTAGTCTTCCGTGGCCTGGACATCGTTCTTTTCATGCCTAGGAGAGCCTCTGCTAGCCCTCCGCCCGGCTTCGCTTTCAGAATCCAAGAGGTTTTTTACGAGGAGGTTTCGGAGTCCGCGGGAAGCGTAGAACTCAGCGACTCTCAGAATCAGAGGTCCCCTTCGCTGGTTTTCAGCGAGCCTTCTTCAAGCGACTCCGAGGTCTCTATTAATTCGTGCTTCTCCCATCTTCGAACGTCGTCGGGCGTTGAAATGGCTTCGTCTTCTACCCCAGACGAGGTTGTTACTGAGGTCGAAGCGCGGCCGGTTGTGGGAACGACCTCAGCGTCGCCTCCTTACGTGCCCCCGAGCTTCCCTGCGGCGTACATCACCGACGCCGTGTCCCGCGTCCCGAGGGTCCTGGAGGAACGGATCCCCATGACCCCGGATTCCGCCGAGGCTCGTCTATCCGAGGGGGTGGCCACCGAGCTCGAGCTGAAGGACCTTACAGATATTGCCAAGGACTTTGCTTGGCCCGAGGGGGTTGAGTTGGCGCTTCCCGAGGAGGGGAGTCACTCCTTTGCGTCTTACGACAGGTGCGTGGTTGTGCACCTCTTCAGCCTTCAGGCTGCCCTTGGCCCAGAATTTTGTTGATTATCTGTGGGCCATGAGGATCTGCCCTGCGCAGCTGTTTCCGAACGCTTGGTGGTTGCTGTGTGCCTACACGATTCGCAGTCGCGAACTTGGGGACGGACCGAGACATGACTACCTGTCGGCTTTATTCCTAGAGAGGAGAGACACTCGGTCCCGAAGCCTTATCAACCTTAGCACGCCGCTTATCAAGATCACCACGGCCCCTTCGAACGTCGGGCCGTGGAAGCCGAATTGGTTCTTGGTTCGCGACCCCACCGGGAGATATCTCAATTTTTCGGTGACGCCGGGCGAATTTGTTCGGTGCGTGACCCCGCTGGAGGTTGATGAGCTCAAGGCGCTCAGGGTCCGATACGCCACGGCGAGTCAGGCACCGTTTCAGGTGTATCTTTCTCAGGACCAGCTTGAGCGGGCTGGTCTGAGCCTCAGCCTCCCTCCCAGCGAGGGAAAAGAGGGTACTCAATCTCTTTCCTAACATTCCCTGATTTGATTTTTTTTCTTTTTGAAGTTGAGGGGCGAGGTTTACAACCCCGCGGGCTTATTTTGTCTCATTACTGTCATTAACTTGCTTCTTGCTTTTCTTATCTAATTTTTTCATTCTCTTTTTTTTCTGACAGTGAACCTACTCGGCGCTCTTACCTCGAAGTCACAGGGCAAAAGGCCTGTGACTTCTTCCTCCAACGCTCCGAGACCCCAGGGCCAACTTGGGGTCGTCATAAAGGAACCGGCCTCGCAGGCGAGGCCTTCCGCCCCGCAAAGCAAGACGACAGCCCCGACGCTGAAGGCGCCGGCGGCGAAGACGAGCGGGGGGGTGGCGTCCAAGGGGGACGCCGCAAGGACATCCTCCCATCACTCTCGAGGATCCGGGGATAAGGCCGGGTCCAAAAGGAAGGACGAGGGTTCTCCTCGGGGGGAGAAAAGGAAGAAACGAAAGGAGGATGGGCAGGGGGAAACCCCGGGGGGCGTGATGGTCGAACGCCCCGGGCTCGCGAGCCGAGTTATCTCGGCCACCAGGCCTCCTGCCGAGAAGTTCCACTGCTCTGGTCCTTCCCGGGGCGTGTCCGAAGACTAGGACAGGACCGTTTGGCCCGACGAGGTTGCATGGGCCAACAACCTCTCGGAGGCAGCCCTCAACGATGAGATCCTCCGCTACTCCGCGATGGTATATCTTGCCCTTTTTCGTTCATTATTTTTTGTTTGGCTTTATTATTCTTGTTCTTGTTTTTACGTGCTCTTTTATTGCTCCAGAATACCTTCTTCGCGAACTACAACTGCGGCCGCGTCGTCCTTCTCCATAGGAATCTGGGAAGGATGGAGGCGAGGCTCCAAGAGCGGGACGCCGAGCTCGAGAAGAAGGGAAAGAGCCTTGCAGAGGCTGAGAAACGCGTTCGCGCCGCGGAGATCGCGGCAGTGGACGAGGCCAAGGACGCCTCGAGGGCCAAGGAGGAGCTGAGGAAGGTGAGGGAGGAGAACAAGGATTTGAAGTATGAGAACGGGGATTTCAAGGACGAGGTCAAAAAGCTCAAAGGCCAGCTATCCGAAGAACACCAATTCTTCAGAGAGAAGGAGGCGGAGCTTCGGAAAGCCGAGGAGGAGGTTACCAGGCTCCAAGGGCGTGTTGTTGAGCTCAGCAAGGAACTGGATCTCGAGGGGCCCAGGTATGTGAAGTCCGAGGCCTTTCAGGCCGAGATGGTGGAGAGTGTGAGGAAGATGTTCCAGCAGTCCGTCAGGATGGGGGTAAAGCAGGCGGTCGCGAAGTATGGGCACCTCGACCCCCGCATCAAGTTTTTCATCCCCAACTATCAGGAGACTATGGGGGAACTTGAAGGGGAAGAGCCTGAGGGAGAGTGCGAGTTCTTTCTCAATGAGGATGGAATTGTGGCTAGCGTGGCGCCTACCATGGCAGCCATCGCCCAAGAAGATGCGCCCAGCTCCCAGCCTTCTGCCATCACCGCCCCTGCCCCGGAGACTCCCCAAGGACCTACTGCTCAAGCCCCTAAAGATCCTCCGAAGACCTCCGACCCTGCCGCCGAAGCCTCGAAGATGTAAAGGATGTCGTTGTCTGCTTCTGTTTTTTTTTGTTTTTTTGTTTTGCTTGTTGTTTTGCTGGTGGCCCTGCGGGGCCTGTAATTAAACATCTGGGCACACGTGCCCCGGTTTTTATGTTATTTTCCTTACCCTATGATTGCTTGTTTGTTCTAGCTTTCTCGTATATGCTCGCACATATTATCTACCCAACCCCATGGCCCGAGTGTCACAATTATTGTGGTATTCGGGCCACATCGGGTGTTTCTGATTATGTATCGAGATCTCGAGCTTTGCTTCAATGATTCGCCGAGGCCCCGAGCCTTTTCCGGACTTCGCACAACGACTTTGCCGAGGCCACAAGGGGGAAGCGAGGGAGGGATTTAACGAGATTCTCCAACGCCTTGGGTGAAGCGAGGTTTGGACTTAACGAAGATCTCCAACCCCAAGCGGGAAGCGAGGGATGGACTTAACGAGATTCTCCAACACCTCGCGTGAAGCGAGTTTTGGACTTTTAACGAAAATCTCCAACCCCAAGCGGGAGGCGAGGGATGGACTTAACGAGATTCTCCAACACCTCGCGTGAAGCGAGGTTTGGACTTAACGAGATTCTCCAATACCTCGCGTGAAGCGAGGGATGGACTTAACGAGATTCTCCAATACCTCGCGTGAAGCGAGGGATGGACTTAACGAGATTCTCCAACACCTCGCGTGAAGCGAGGTTTGGACTTAACGAAGATCTCCAACCCCAAGCGGGAAGCGAGGGGTGGACTTTTGACGAAATTCTCCAACACCACGCGTGAAGCGAGGTTTGGACTTTTAACGAAAATCTCCAACCCCAAGCGGGAGGCGAGGGATGGATTTAACGAGATTCTTCAACACCTCGCGTGAAGCGAGGTTTGGACTTAACGAAGATCTCCAACCCCAAGCGGGAAGCGAGGGATGGACTTAACGAGATTCTCCAACACCTCGCGTGAAGCGATGTTTGGACTTAACGAAGATCTCCAACCCCAAGCGGGAAGCGAGGGATGGACTTAACGAGATTCTCCAACACCTCGCGTGAAGCGAGGTTTGGACTTAACGAAGATCTCCAACCCTAAGCGGGAAGCGAGGGATGGACTTTTAACGAAAATCTCCAACCCCAAGCGGGAGGCGAGGGATGGACTTAACGAGATTCTCCAACACCTCGCGTGAAGCGAGGTTTGGACTTAACGAAGATCTCCAACCCCAAGCGGGGAGCGAGGGATGGACTTTTGACGAAATTCTCTAACACCTCGCGTGAAGCGAGGTTTGGACTTTTAACGAAAATCTCCAACCCCAAGCGGGAGGCGAGGGATGGACTTAACGAGATTCTCCAACACCTCGCGTGAAGCGAGGTTTGGACTTAACGAAGATCTCCAACCCCAAGCGGGAAGCGAGGGATGGACTTAACGAGATTCTCCAACACCTCGCGTGAAGCGAGGTTTGGACTTAACGAAGATCTCCAACCCCAAGCGGGAGGCGAGGGATGGACTTAACGAGATTCTCCAACACCTCGCGTGAAGCGAGGTTTGGACTTAACGAAGATCTCTAACCCCAAGCGGGAAGCGAGGGATGGACTTAACGAGATTCTCCAACACCTCACGTGAAGCGAGGTTTGGACTTAACGAAGATCTCCAACCCCAAGCGGGAAGCGAGGGATGGACTTAACGAGATTCTCCCACACCTCGCGTGAAGCGAGGTTTGGACATAACGAAGATCTCCAACCCCAAGCGGGAAGCGAGGGATGGACTTAATGAGATTCTCCAACACCTCGCGTGAAGCGAGGTTTGGACTTAGCGAAGATCTCCAACCCCAAGCGGGAAGCGAGGGATGGACTTTTGACGAAATTCTCCAACACCTCGCGTGAAGCGAGGTTTGGACTTTTAACAAAAATCTCCAACCCCAAGCGGGGGATGGACTTTTAACCCGAAGTTTTTATTTTTGAGAGAGATTTTGAAAGTCCCACAACCCTTTATTCACAAAAAGCAGTAATGGAGTTCAGAGAGTTTACACGAAATATTTCCTTAACCGGTCGACGTTCCACGTCTTACTGAGGGTTCACCCCTCGTTGTCTTTGAGCTTAAAGGCTCCGGGAGCGACCTCCTCCCCGAGGATGTATGGTCCCTCCCAGTTGGGGTCCAGTTTGCCACCTTCAGTTCTTCTCAAGACGAGATTGCCTGTGGCCAGGAGCCGAGGTCTCACCTTCTTGTCGTGGTAAACTGCCACGCGGCGCTTGTATTCCCTGGAGCAAAGGTCGGCTGCCTCGCGTAGCTCGTCGCGGAAGAGCAACTCGACCCTGAGATTGGCCTCGTTCTCCTTTTCATCAAAATCGAACACCCTCGCCGATGGGACCAGGGTTTCTACCGGGACTAGGGCCTCTGCCCTGTAGGTTAGGGCGAATGACGTTTTTCCGGTCGCGCGGTGCGCGGTGGTGCGGTACGTCCATAAGACGAGCGGGAGAAGCTCTGCCCAACGACCTTGCGCCCTGCCCAACCGCTTTTTTAGATCGGACAGGATGCGGGCGTTGACGTTTTCTACCTGGCCGTTGGACTGAGGATGGGCCACGGAGGAGAACTTGAGGGTTATGCCGAGTTCTGAGCAGAATGTCCGGGTCTCTTCACAATCAAATTGGGGGCCATGGTCGGTCATGATGGTCATGGGAACGCCGAAGCGGCAAACAAGGTTCTTCCACAGAAAGTCGCAGATCTTAGTCCCCGTGATCTTCTCCACTGCTTGTGCCTCAACCCACTTCGTGAAGTAGTCGACGATGACCAGGATATACCGCACCTGACCGGGGGCCTTGGGGAAGGGGCCGAGGATGTCCATCCCCCACATCGCGAAGGGGCACGGTGCGTGGATGGAGCGAAGCGGCAAGGTCGGGGCGTGCAAGAGGTTACTGTGCTTCTGGCATCCATCACATCGCTGGACATAGTCCCTTGCGTCTTGCCGGAGGGTGGGCCAGAAGTACCCCAAGTGGGCGATCTTATGCGAAAGGGTTCGCCATCCGGGGTGGCCGCCACAGACCCCTTCATGGGCCTCATAGAGGATGTGCTTCGTCGACTCGGTCGGGACGCACAGTAGGTTGGGTTCGGCGTAGCCTCAGCGATAAAGGCAACCACCTATGACGCAATACCGCGCCGCCTGCATTTTCAGCTTCCTGGCCTGCGCGGGGTCCTCTGGGAGGACCCCGCTTTCCACATACCGTGTTATCGGGATCCTCCAATCCTCCGCGGTGACAGATAGAACCTCGCTGTTCACACTCCGCGAGAGTTTTTGCTCTACCATCACGCGGTTCCCCACTTCAAGGGGAAAGGCGGATCCTAACCTTGCTAGCGCGTCTGCCTTGGTGTTCGAGGTTCGAGGGATGGACTCTACCGCGAAGGTTTCCAGGCATGACACCAAGGCTTTGACCTTTTCTCGGTACGCGGGCAGGAACCCCGTTTTGGTGTCGTACTGACCGTTGAGCTGGCGCGCTACCAGCTCGGAGTCGGTGTAGACCCTGATTTTCCGGGCCCCACTGAGGATCGCCATCTCGATTCCCGCGATCATGGCTTCGTACTCGGCCTCGTTATTGGTGGCGTCGAAGGCGAAGTTAAGTGAGTACTCCGTCTCGATCGAGGGCCCAGCGAGGAATACGCCAGCCCCACCGCCGGCGTCACATCGCGAGCCGTCGACGAACACCTTCCACTCTTTTGAGCTTGTTTCTGTTTCGGGGAAAGTGACCTCCACCATGAAGTCAGCGAGGGCCTGCCCCTTCATGGCAGTTCTTGGGAGGTAGCTGATGTCGAACTCGGAGAGCTCGACGGCCCACTTCATCATCCGCCCGGAGAGGGCGGGCTGGTGGAGGATTTGTCGAAGTGGGAGGTCAGACAGGACCTGGATGGGGTGCGCATGGAAGTAAGGGCGCAGATGCCTTGCGGCGGTCACAACCGCCAGCGCCATCTTTTCTGCTGGGGAATATTGCTGCTCCGCGGGCTGGAGCACACGGCTCACGAAATAAACTGGGTGCGTGGCCTTTCTGGTGAGCACCGCGCTAACCGTCTCGGGGCTGACGGCCACATAAAGTTGCAAGTCTTCACCCGCCAATGGGGGCGACAGTGTGGGGAGCTTTGTCAGGAAGGCCTTTAGCTCAGAGAAGGCGAGCTCCAGATTCTCGTCCCCCACGAACTTGTCATTCTGCTTGAGAGCCGCGAAAAAGGGGAGGAATCTTTCCGCCAGGCGGGAGCAGAACCTCCCAAGGTAGTTGACAGCACCGTTAAGCCGTTGCACCTCGGTGCGAGACCGTGGTGACCTCATGGAGAGGATCGACTCGACCTTGGCAGGGTTTACGTCGATGCCCCGTTCGCTAATCATAAAGCCCAAGAATTTTCCCGATGACACGCCGAAGACGCACTTCTCGGGGTTCAGGCTGAGGCGGTTGTGCCTGAGAGTTGCGAAGACCTCAGCGAGGTCGACCAGATGCTCCTCAGGGGTCTTGCTCCGGACAACAATGTCGTCGACATAAGCGGACACGTTCCGTCCGAGATGGCTCTTGAAAACGCGGTCGACGAGGCGTTGAAAGGTTGCCCCCGCATTTTTCAGCCCAAACGGCATGACTTTGTAGCAATAAGTGCCGCGCTGGGTGATGAAGGATGTCTCCTCCTCTTCTCGCGGGTTCATCAGGACCTGATTGTACCCCGAGTATGCGTCGAGGAAGCTCAGAACCCCGTGACCTGCGGTTGAGTCAACGAGCTCGTCGATCAAGGGCAAGGGGTAGCTGTCTTTGGGACAGGCTTTGTTGAGATCCTTGAAATCGACGCACATTCTCCACTTCCCGCTGGCTTTTTTCACAAGCACGGCGTTGTACAACCACCGGGGGTATTGGACCTCGCGTATAAACCCCGCAGCCAGCAATTTTGCCACCTCGTCATTTGCGGCGCTTGCCCTTTCCTCGTTCATTTTTCTTCGTCGCTGCACCACAGGGCGAGTGGTGACGTCAACGTTCAGAGAGTGTTGGGCTACGGTCCGCGGGACACCTCGGAGGTCCTTCGTAGTCCAAGCGAAAACGTCGCGGAGACCCTGCGAGCAAGGCTTCTAGCGACATCGCCGATGCCCCCGAGAGGCACTCCCCGAGGTAGATCTTCTCGGACACGCTCTCGAAAGGGGATATCACCCTTCTTTCCGGCTCTAGAGTGGGGATTGTGAAATCCCGGACTTCGAGGTCGGCCTTGCCGGGAGATTCCACCACGAACACCGGGCACTTTTGCTTTGCAGAGGTTGCGTAGCAAACGCGACCTTCCTCCTGATTGCCCTTTACCTCTCCAACCCCGCCATCGACGGGGAACTTCATCTTCAAGTGATAGATAGAAACTACCGCCTGGAACTTCATCAAGGAGACCCTCCCAATGATTGCGTTCCACACCGAAGGCAGGCGCACCACTGTGAACTCCACCATTTCGGTCCTCCTGGTGGACCCGGTGCCGAGCGTCATCCAGAGGTCGATGAGTCCGGCCACGTCGACTTCGTCTCCCGAGAAGGAGGTGAGTTTCCTAGTGTAGGGCTTCAAGGAGGTCTCGGAGATGCCCATTTGCTCGAACGCGCCATAGTACATGATGTCCACGGAGGATCCCGTGTCCACTAGTACTCGCTTAACCATCTTTGAGCCCATCTGCGCGTGGACCACCAGGGGGTCGGAGTGTGGCATGTGAAGCCCCTCGGCATCATCTGACGAGAAGGACAAACCTACGTGGGCGCGCAAGGTTTGTGCGACGCTGAACACCGAGGGTTCATGATGGCTTTCCCTCGTGTATCTCTTCCGCTCTGCCTGGGTTGACCCAGCCGGTGATGGTCCGCCCGAGATGGTATGGATGTACCCATCGGGCGCCGTTGCCTGTCCCGACCGGGCCTGCTTCGCGGGCGCTTGTTGCTCGACGTTGTTGTTGTTGTTAGCCTGGGTCTGACTTGGGCCTCGCGGCTCGAGGTTGGCTCCCGACGCGGGGTTGGCACGGACCTTTTCATTTGGGTCATATGCGGGACCTCCCTTGCCTCGGTAACCCCGCGGTCTCCTGCCAAAACAGTTCCAGCCTCCGCCACCGCCTCCACGGTTGTTGTTCCGGTTATTGTTGTTGTTGTCATTGTTCCGGCTATTGTTGTTGTTTCTGTTGTTGTTGTTGTTGTTGTTGTTGTTGGGGTTGTGTGCCTGCGTCACATACGCATCGCGCGCGACCGGCGCGGCCACCTTTGCCTTCCCCTTGGCCTCGACGACAATCTCTTTGTCAGTTCGTGGTCGCGAACTCTGGTTGGCGGCATCCTCGGCGTATACTTGGGCCGTGATTCGGGCGCACAAGCTTTCGTATGTCTCCGGATTCTTATAAAAAATGCGGTTTTTGAATTCCCCGATGCGCAGGTTGCCCATGAGGGTGTCGTGCACCGACGACTCGTCGACGTGCGCGATCTCCTCCACCGCGGTCGTGAACCTTGTGAAGAAAGCGCCTAAGGATTCGCTCTCCCCCTGCTCGATCCCGCGGAGGTCCCGCATGTTCTTCTTGCGCTTCCTGGAGCCGCTGAAGTGCGTGACAAAGGAATCACATAGTTGGGCGAACGAGGTCACGGAGCCGACCTTCTTGCTTGAGAACCATGTCAACGCGGCCTTTTCCAGGGTGGTGGGGAAAACCCTGCAGAATATCGCGTCATTGTAAGCGTTGACGTTCATCTGGACCGCGAAGTGCTTTACGTGCTCCTCGGGGTCCGCTGAACCGTCATAAAGCCCCATTTGCGGCCTCAAGAAGCCCTTGGGCATGGGCGCGTTCCGGATCGCGTCCATGAACGGGGAGGTGATCTTGGCTTCCTCCTGATTTTGGGGCGATGGCCTCGAATTATGCGATCGGGACCTCGGGTAGTGCATCGCGCTCCCCGCTGTTTCGGACAACTCTGGCTCCCGCAGCCTCGATCGACGCGATCGGGACCGCGAGATCTGCATGGGATCTCGGAGAGGTCTCTCTGTCGACGAGCCGTTTGTGGAGGACTCGGGCTCATGCGCACGCCTAGGGACGCACGCGGGGACATACTCGGAGTGCGGCTCACCCTGGGGGGGATAGGGGACGTACGAAGAGGCGAAGCCCTGCTGGTATTGCCCATAAGCCGGGTAGGGATATGGGTTCGGGGGCTCGCCTCCCTGCTCGAGGCTTTGGAATGGGAATGGATTTTGCGGGGCGATGTACGTCCATCCCGGAGGGACCACGAACGGGCAGCCCGGAGGTCCCGCGGCTGTCCATTGCGTAGTTTCTGGCATGTTGTCGGGGTGTTGAGGGAAGAAATTGTTTGGGCAAGACATTTTGAGGGAATCGAATCCAAGGTTTTGCACGAATCGAGGAACTACTTAGGATGAAGAAGTTCCCACAGACGGCGCCAGTGATGAAACCCGAAATGAAAGGCTCGCTAGAAGACAAGAAACAAGATTATTATATTCGAAAGTGCAAACACTTGCTTCTTTATTTATGATTTTCTTTACAGCGAGGTTTACTGGCCCACGAGGCCAACAGATTATTTGAGAATTACACCCTTCACCTCCTACGATTATCCGAGATCTCGACCTAACAATGTCCGAGATCCCCCAGTGGCCAGCTAGCTCTAAGCGTCACTTGCCGGTCCCTTTGAGCGAGGTTGAGTTGCGGAGTCTTTGATGTGAGGTAGAGCGAGGTGTAAGAGGCTTGCGAGGTGGTGTAGCGAGGTCTTTGATGTGAGCGGAGACTCTGTGAGACTTGAAGTCTTTTTGTGGACTTCGCTTGTCTATTGCGAGGCCTTTTAACGGTGTTCCGATCACGTCGATCTTCAACGAGCAAGAAAGTTCTTGAGTTCAAGATGTTTTTCGACCCCTTTTCCATTCGAGAATCTCCTCTATTTATGGAGGATTGGGGAGTCGAGTTTTGGTTGTTTGTCCGATGTGGGACGCCCGAGATCAAGGGCTCTGATTGGCCTAGAGGCGAGGCCGCCGGTGATTGGCTCGAAGAGCGGCGTTCGCTGAGTGGTCATGGTGGGCGGGCGCAGGTAGAGTCGGTTACGAGGTCGAGACCTCGCTCCGAGGTCGAGGGGGATCTCGTGGGGTAGGAATTTTGTTAAAATAAGTGGGTATGGTTGTGGGTCCCAGGATCATCCTCGGGGGTCCCTTTGACCTGGTTTGACCCTCATACCTCGGACCCACCTCTTGCTTCGCTATTCTGAGCATCATCAAAAACAATATATGCTAAAATATAACATATATTTTATAAATAATTTATTACATTGCAAATATCAACATATAGTTAAAAATTATATACTTAGAGTGCAAGATTTGTTAAAAGATAAAAGAAAATTTATTATGTATAAGAGTAATATAAAAAATATCAGCATATAGATCAAGTTTTGTTAAAAGATATGCATAAAATTAATAAGAAAGTATCAACATATAGATAGATCAAGTTATCATAATATAAAAAATTAGAAGTTTAGAAAGAATAATACAAATTATTATTAAAAAGCTTGCAATTATTTTATTCAAGTAATGCCACGTGACGCAATTTTTTAACAGATATTGTTTCTACTTTATAATGTACTAGGTAGATCCTAACCCGCAGACTAGACATATCTCTAAGCCAAACCATTTGTTTTAATACCGCTTGTTACAAACACGGTTAGGGTTGTTCTACGGGTCGACCCGACCCGTGACCCGTAAAAAAAATTAATCGACCCGTAACCCGAATTACTGGTTACGGGTTTTACGGGTCGGGTCACGGGTCGACCCGTTGACTCTGTCAAACGGGTCAAACGGGTCAAAATGATCCATTTGACTCGTTAACCCGACTCGTAACCCATAAAAACTATTTAAAAAATATTTAATTATCTATTATAAAGAATAAATTTAATTATCTATTATCAAAAATATTTAAAAAATATTTAATTATCTATTATAAAGTATAAATATAATTATCTATTATAAAAAATATTTTTAAAAAATTAATATTACGGGTTACTTTTTTTTACGGGTCGACCCGTAACCCGTAATCTCAAATTTTTTTACCCGTGACCCGACTCGTATATTCCGGGATTGGACCGGGTCGGATTACGGGTCGCCGGGCCATTTGAACAACCCTAACCACGGTAGATAGGTCTAATTGTCTAATCTAAGCTTTCGACCAAAGAAAATTTGTCTAATCTAGCATACTTCTCCACCTCAATGTGATATCCACAATTAGATCCTACACGTATCAATAAACTGACGACTTTACAATAAGCTACTAAATATATATTGATTTATTAAATAATGAAATTTCGATTTAGAAAGATTCTTTTGTATTAGAAGTATTTAAGATTTTTACATAATTTTTTGTAATTAAGATAGTATTTTAAAAAACGTAATTTGTGTCCTAAGACTTTTAAACATATGTTCAAAAGAAAAATTACATAATACAACCATCTAAATGTAAATTATTATTTATATAGTACGCATATCTTTTTGCTGATTTTGTATACTAAAAAAAGAGTAAATGAGACTTCTAGAGAGATTCTCGATTATGAAATATGTACTTTTTTTTATACTAGAATGAACATGAAATTTTAACAGAAATAAATATGCATTTACTTTTTTGTATAAAAAAAGATATAGACGTTCAGTCAATGTGTAGTAGTAAGTACCTCTTATGCGGTTATACCAGTCCAACAACAAGTCCGTGTGGCTAAATTTCTACCACCCGTCGTTCTACGTATTACGGACTATTTCAGCCTCCTCTATCATTTGATTTTTTAAAAGTGAATTTACGATGACTTTGTAATAAATAGGTAACCTAAGCTTCCTTCGGTCTAAGTGTCTGGATGTTTTTGAAAGTTTTTACTATTTAAAATCTACTTAAATAGATGTTTGGTAAAATAATATTTTTTAGAAGGTTGATGTTTTGTGAGGCTTTTAAGGAAGTTTGAAACCATAAAATTAAAACCGTGGAATAGATAGGTTTGTAAAAATTAACAAACCATTTTTATCAATAAATATATCATAATACATTATAAAGCAGAAATCATCTATATTCAAAAAATTACGCCACGTGACACAACTTTAATAAATTAACTTCAAAAAACTATAGCCATAAATATTTTAATAAATTATATTATGCTTGCTAGACACCCTACTGAAATCATCTTTAATTTATAGTATTATGTTCTATTCATTTGTTCTCTATTTTATCTTTTGTACCAATATTTATATTAATATTTTCCATTTTTACAAATGTTATGTTATTCATTACAGGAAATTGGGTGAAAAAGCAATATTAGACTACTAAATTACTTGTTTTTTTTTGGTAAACGAGAGGACAACAGCCCCTCAGGAAACTAGATAAAACAAGAACAATTACAAGCAAATGACACGGGAAGGAGCCTGCCCATTAAAATCGTCTGTAAGAAAAGTAACAACGCCCTCAGGGGGATCGTGAAGAAAATGAAAACCAAGAGGAAAGGTGGAAGCAAGTTCCGCGAGGGAGTCGGCGACACAATTTGCTTCCCTAAAGACATGGTGAAGCAGGTAATCCAATCCCGATGGAGATAACTACGAACCTGAGATACCAAATTGTAGAGAGGATGGGACTTAGCCAAATCCTTGCTAACCAAATGCACCACTAGCGACGAATCCGTCTCCAACTAAACCATCTTAAACCCCTATTCCCAAGCAAGTTTGAGGCCGTAATAAACACCCCAAAGCTCAGCCGAAGGGACCGAATAAATCCTGATGTTGTGGACAAATCCGCCAACCCGTCGCCCTTTCGAGTCACGAAGCACACCAATCGACGTAGCATGCCCGTGACAATTAACCGCTCCGTCGGAGTTCACCTTAATCAAGTCTATCGAAGGCCGCTTGGATCAAATACATGGATTTCAAGGTGTTATTTTTAGCCAAAGGTCTAGCATTCCAGGCCTGATTGTACTCTTTAGCTCTCGCATTCACGAATCCAATAGCATCCCGAACACGATACTCGTTCCCGAAGACCTTCTCATTCCGCCAGCTCCAGATCCACCACAGCGTCGTCGTGAAAAACTCCGGCCATGAAATCCCGTCCAGATTGTTCCACGAGCAAGTGAGATTAGCCCAACCTGCAAAAGACAAATGAAAGAAATATTCAGGAAACCCATTTGGACGAGTGACAGAATTCCACAAACCAGTAACCATTGTGCAGTCCCAAAGCAAGTGGAGGACAGATTCATCATCCTCCTTTGCAAAGAACACACAACGCACTAGAATAGAATATCCTAAATATAAGTTGGATAGTAGATTTTCCTGTCCCCACCTTCTCTCTCGCCTTCATCTACACAAGGATCGATGGACTCTCCTTCATTGGCTTCTCTTTCTCCCGTCTCATCCTTGCAACCTCTGGGTACCGTCCAAGGGAAGAGATGCCAATCCTCTTTGACCTTCTCCTGGCGAAGCTTTTTAACTCATCGTCTCAACAACTCCATCGTAACAACCATCATCGTCTTCTATTCCCTCCTCTGCACTTGCATTCTTAGTGGGCATTTGCTCAAAGACAATCGATGGGCTAACGAATCCATAACCTCCCTTCATCTGGTGCGTAATTACACCGTTTTAATTAGAGTTAGTTTTCAGAATTACAGAGTTTGTAATTTTTGCTTATTTAGGGTTTATGGATGATGAAATTGGGTCTACATTATGGTCTCTGTATTTCTGATTAGTGAAATAAAGATGTGTAGTACTCTTGATTTACCTCCAATTTTGGTTTGACTTTGACACTCAAGTGTGGAATTTTTGTTTGTCAAAATTAGGATATGATCTCTAGAGGAATTCTACTTTTTTTTATATGGAAAGAAATTATGGGAAAAATCATTATCTAGATGTTCTCCACCCTAGGGCATCCTTGCGGATGAAATCGACGAGTTCTGAATCTTCTTCAGGGAGGATAGCACCACTTGTAAAAACCTTCTTAGCCAAAAAAATCCGCAACACGATAGAGAAATTCTACTTTTGATCACAAAAGGACAGAACTCGCAGATATTGGAGTTTATTGCAGAGCTATTCTTCATTTATTTGCTCCCTCCTCTCATATTCAATGTTGCATAAGTACACATAGGTGTTGCTACAAAATTTGACAAATCAATTCAATGGATTAGACCATATTAATTTGATTTCGTTAATGGACAAGCATCATGCTTTTACATTTACCTTAAATTTCTATATCTTTTTAGTTTCTAAGTTACAGTTTTTTAAGAACTTCTCAACCATTTTATAGTTTGGAGTCCTTGGGACCGTAATATCCTTCTTCATTGTGATGCGACCCCGTCTATGGAAACCACACAAGAAGAAGAAGCCATGTCCTTGTGCTCCGACGGGCCGGTCACTCATAGATGGACATGTGCCATCAGCGCAGCCACGCAATTGCTTGTGTGGCGCACTTTGGCGTGCCCCGACTCACCATCGCACATGACCGCCCCGGTTTCGGATTGACCTCAGGTTCGGATTTTTTACCAGTTCAGGTCAAATCGGTTTGGGTTCAACCAATTTTGAATATACACTTTTTTTTTCAAATATCAGGTTAGATAGATCGAGTCGGTTTTTCAGACCAGGTCAAGTATTGAAAACCAATCTTCTCCCATAGCTTATTATAAACATTTTTTTAATAAGGGAGTAAGGAGTTAATAAGAAAATTGCGACAAAGAAAGTTGGATCAAATGCCAAAAGCCTACGTTGCTACTTGACGATATCCATAAAAGTATATATCCTCAATCCTCTCCATCATCATAATGGATCACCATGTTGATAACATCCATCATTCCATTAATCACCTAGAATCATAAATAATATCACACGCCTCCAATCAACATTATCAATGTGGTATCATTGTCTTATGTACCATAAAAAAGACGGCATGTATCACAATTTCATCATTTCCATATCACTTGTAACTTGAAAGTCTTTTACATGGAATGGCCCACCATTAAGACACTGGAATGTAATTCTTGAGGATTCGTCATGCAAGTACGGATTTGTAATATTTATGCACTAACTTAGATATACCAAATCTTATATATATCAAAGTCACCACATGTAATAAGATGATGAGGTGACAAACATGCAATAATGGTTTTAGGGGGTTTTGGGGAAGAATCCAAAGAAGTATAAAATGACAAAATTAATGAGATATGGGAGAATTCAAGGCACTAGAATAAGCCACTAGATAGATGTCTTGTTTAGTGGCACTACTTGTAACAGAAAAGTTAGGATGCACCAATTAATAATGGTGCGTACGACTTGCCATAATTGCTCATGTGATTCATACCAAGATCGTTCTAGACTTTACGAACTTAATTAATTTGCTGTTGATATACAGATCGGACGGTAGCAATTAGTCCCGATCGATAGAACGCCGGCCATTAGAATTAGGTCCCGTTTGGTATGATGTTGGAATCGGAATGAACCAATCTTGTGACATGCTATTTGGTATGCTATCGGAATGAACCATTCCTAAGAACTATGGTTTAAAGTTTAGGTTTTTTTGGCCCTTATAATTTAGGTTTTATGGTTTTTAGAATCTATTGTTTAAGGTTTATGAGTTTTATGATTTTAAGGTTTAATATGGAAATTAAAATTTCTTGGAATGGATAATACCTTGTATTTTCTGTTGGAATCAACTTTGCCTACAGAATTGGAATGAACGATTCCCGAGAATTAATGAAATCGATTCTAGATTTTAAATTCTCAAACAATATATTGGAATCAACCATTCCTGATTCTCAGAAAATCAAACCAAATGAGGCTTACAAACCACCACGATACAAGTAATTTGATACTCTTAGGCCTTGTTTGTTTCTATACCCATGGTATATAGAGAATGGGGTTAGGAATGAGTCAAACTCATACCAATATTTATTTTAACTAAGGGGATAGGAATGAATGATTCTCATACTCATCCCAAAATTAAGATATGGGTGATTCCTATTCCAATCCGAAACCTGGTATAGAAACAAACAGGGCCTTAATATATTCCTAATTATGTCATGTTACAAGTAATTAGTCATCCCTAAAAAATCCTCCACGATGGAGCTTGTTTAAATTGTAAGACTATGTAGATCGCTTTAGTTATGAATTCACCTGAAATGGCACACGTACACAGCCCAACAAAAAGTCAATCACATATTATCCATTCAGCAATTTTTAGTTATGTACTAAAAATGGCATTGGTGTTAAGGAGTACATGTGAAGAAAAATGTGTGCATAAATATATTTTGGTTTGGCCAAGCAAGTATGAATATTATTTATATCGACATAATTTGAATAGATGAATGAATTTATCTACTATTCCCTCATTTATAGAAACAAACGGGTAAGGCAATCGAAAGAAGATCTAAGCAGGCAGGCAGGCAGGCAGTGAAGATAAGGATTGAGTTTTGGTATGCCTGAATTGTGAAATTAGGTGATCCAATTAAGTGGTCCTTCATTTTGTGAAGGCCTTACTTTAATTTAATTTGTCCCCGGCCCATCTCTCTCTATCATTCCTCATTGACTCCTATTATGCCTTGAGTACGTGTAATAAACCTTATCTATTACGGAGTCTATATATTCGATCTCTAATCTTAGTATATGCATGCATGCTTCAATGTAAAATTATGTTACTTTGTAATGATCTAAGCTCTAGTCTCTTTCATTTCTTTTTACCATAATCAGTACGTGTCCTCTTTATTGGTTCAAGCTAAGAAGGCCACCCATCACCCATGTTGAAATTGACAAAAATCATACTACTTCAATGCGAGAAGCAAATTGATCGAGAAAGCTATAAAAAGTAGAGTAGATGATAAAACTTGCCTTGAGTTGCACATGCAAGCAGCAGCCACACCCACACAAAGCCACATAAGCATACCCAATTCCGGCTTAAGAAAAAGCCGGCAATCAAAAGGAGCCAGATGAAACGATAAGAATCGAAAATTTCAGACAAGCACCTAAACTTTGAAACATATTCAATAAACAACAAATTAATTTCATTAAATATAGTATACCAGCATTCTTCTATCTTTCTCATTTTGGTTTGAACCGTCTAAATTGTCGAAAACTAACATGTAAGCACCAGATCCTCAATTATGTCCACCTAACATAAGAACTTCGATGTGAAACACCTGAAAAAAGTTCGGGACTATTTTTAATAGGATAGAATTATCGTAGAAATAATTTAATGTATTTTATATTTATCTTTTTGTATGGCTTAACCTCCAATCTAGGGGGTTTTGTTGGGCAGTCGGCATTTGGGCTATAATTGGAGTACAAGCCCGTCTCGAAGACAGCCTATTATGCATGATCCACAAGTCAACGAAGGAGGCGAAATAACCGGAAGGAAGACGTTGGAGGAAGTTGAAGGTGAGGGAGAGATCTCCGGGAAGAGAGATAATGACTCAACAGCTCTATGGCTCGGTATAAAAGGGGTTGAGACCTATGTTGCACGGACACGAGAAACAGAAACGAGGAAGCGGCAATTTCAAAAATTAGAGGAAACGGAAACGGCAAGGAAATGGCAATATGAATTATATGTTATTTTAAAGCTCTAATTATAATGCATACTTGTATCTTAATTAGAGCAATGCATACTATTATCTAATGACAATCAAACCACAAGAACATAATGACATAACATTAAGCTAACATTACAACATTTTCAGTCTTACAAATCAAATAAAGATAGCAAATCAAATACTAATAGTCCAACCAAATGAAAATCAAAATGACAATCTAACAATTCAACATAAAGAGACAATTCAACATAAAACCAAGTCACACTCCTTGAGCTGGCCATGTGCCTTTAATAGGCTTTCGCAATTCATCTATGTGTTTCTTTTCTTGCTCAAGCAATATGGTCCTCAACTTGTTGTACCCCGGCGGCACATAACCAGTCAACATAGGATCACAATTACCACCTTTTACTCCAGTTTTCTCCACTTTCTCAACATAATTCCAAAGAGGACCTGCATCCTCTTTTGAAAGAGATGAAACACTTTCACTTGTACTGCTATTAACTTGTGAGTTTGATGTAGACATATCAAATTAACCTAAAAAAAATAATTAACAACAATTTATCAATTTAACCAAATTAAAATAAACCCCATTTCTTCCTAATATCCTAACATTTGAACAAATCATAAAATCAGTATTTACAAATACCAAAATCAATATTCAACAACGAGAAAAAGGGAAGAAAACTAAGAAAAAGGGAACACGACTGTTGTAGTTGTAGATCTAGGTCGGGCTGGAGAGTAGAGAAGATGGTCGCTCGATAGAAGATGGACGCTTGCCAGAGACGATGGCGGCCTGGGCGGCCAGACCATCGGAGTTCGTTGTCGGAGAGAAGGTCGAAGTGGCTGGGGTGGGGTCGGGAGAGTGAGTGCGTCGTTCACTCCTTTGTTTCCTTCGTTTGAGAAGTGAATCTCAGTAGCGGCGGGGATAGAAATTAGGGTAAATATGGATTTTTTATTTTTTATATTAGAAAAAAGGGGCATTTCTGCATTTGGTCTGTTTCCTTTATTACGGAAACGTTTCCCTAAAATAGGCGGTCGGTGTCCAAAACATTTCTCGTGGACGAGAAACGTTTCCGGTTGTTCGGAAATATTTCCGATGCATTTCCGCGCTTCCGAGTTTCCGACACAGTTGGGACTCCAAAGTAACGTTTATGTGCATCATAGGTTGAGACAAGGGAAATGGGGGACAATTGATCTCACGAGAAACTAATTTTAAGCTCAATATTCACAATACTCTCATTCCCATTCTCAGATTTTATTTCGTTCGATACGTTTTTCACGAACATTAGCTACTCTATAATTTTTATTCTTGAGTTCATCTATTCTTGATCTTGCATTGACATTGTTATCTCGAGTTCCTTGTTTAACATTCATTTTATCTAATAAATATCAACGTGTCTACGTGTTTAATTTGGTTTGTGTTTAAGGTTCTCTCATTATAGCGGGTAATGTGTTTACGTCGTAATTCGCACAATACAAGTTTTAGTATATATATTGTAATTATTTCTCTAATGAAAGGTAGAGGAAATTCTTTGTCAATTGTGTCTTTGATATTTCTTATGGCATCAGAGCCAGAAATCTACAACATCATAATCCTTCCACTCGTGTCTTTCCTCCACACTACCCGACCTCCCTTAAAAAAATTTACTTACTTTGATCTCATTCTAAGTTATCTAGACGAGTACCGATGGCAAATCCCGCCGCTATAGTCATCGTCGCCACCGTAAGTCTAAATTAAATAAAATAACACACATTTTAATGTAAGGCTCACGCTAAAATATATGATGTTCACGTACAATCATAGTACGTTCACATAAAGTCCAACTCAGATCAGAAACAACTCTCATCTCTTAGGCCTTTTATCGAACAAGTTATGTGCATCTCAAAACTCTTCCGTCAAAACATTATAGAAACAATTTTTGAAAATGGACAATGGGAAAACTGTTTGAAAGCACTAAATATTCAAAACTTGGAACCGATTCACACTCGTATTGATGCCAATTTAAATTTAAAAGGTGAAATCAAGACCAAAAATAAGGAGAACGAAAATCAAATTCGAAAAAGAATAAACAACATACCTGAACTTGAATTCACAAGAGAAAAATTGATTAAATAGGAGATAAGAAGCTCAAGAAAGATTGAAGAGAAAAACCTAAGGAAGAAGACTGATTGAAGGCGGCAAAACACGAAGTGTTCTCGTTGGAAGTAGTGTGTCTGATATTAGCATTTCAATTTGTCATGGGCACAATTTATTTCCTCTTAACGCTTTTATAACAATCACCCTATCTCCTTCAATTATTATCTTATCCAGATTTCTCTTCCTGGATTCACATACGGCCTCGTACATTGTTGTAGCTTCCGCTTGGATTATACTCCAGTGGTCGTTTGCAAAAGCATTTACCGAAATAGTCTTTCCATTATGATCCCGAATAATATAGCATGTTGTTGCAAATCCTGTTTGTTTTTTAGATCCATCGAAATTAAGTTTTACAAATCCATGTTCTGGTTTATGCCATTTCTTGTCCTTCCTCTTAGATGTAGTTCGAACTGTCACGCCATTATCAACATTAATGTTATCTTTTACTTTTTTCGACATCATTATTTGGATTTTTATGAAGTCTTCTATGGTTCCCGAGGATCCATCCAAAGGTTGATAAAATATTGTTCTATTTCTGTAATACCATATACTCCACCAAGATATAATTAATTAGGTAAACTTATGCGAGTTCATTGATTCTTTCAGGTTCTTCAGAATTTTCTTCATACATTGGTCATTTCCTAATCGGTTGGTTAAAGATGCAACAAAACCTTGATCCACTTTATACAATGCCAGTAGCGTAAATGAGCACTCCAATAATAAATGCTTTGTTATTTCATTTGAGATTGAGTATAACGAGCACTCAGGAGTTACTGTCGTGTGGCGTTGAATTAATATCGTTTTTGTCGATAATTCATTAGATCAAATCCATTCAAATTCACAATCACTTACTTGTTGCTCATGCGATACGATTAATTGCGGCGAACGAAGTCTGATAAGATATCCATAATCATGATGTTGTTTTACCCATCATGATGATCATGCATGTTGATAACATCCATCCATCGCCTACAATCGTATACATTGATTGCATAGAATGCATCACATGTTTCCAATCAACATCTTCAATTTGGCATCATTGTCTTACGTACCATCTAAAAGACGGCATCGGACTTTCGTCATTAATTTCCATATCACTTGTAACTTAAAAGTCCCAAAGTAAAAGTGGCGTGCCTCTCCATTTCTATGCCCTATGACACGTGAATGTAATGATTGAAGATCCATTAATTATGCAAGTATTTTTTATGTACACTAGCTTAAAAATCTACATGATCTTTTATAGACAACATGCACAAGCTTACAATCTTCCATCATAGTTAAACCAAGCAAAACGTTGCCCGGACCGCCTGACAAAACTAATGGGTTTATGTGAACGGGTAAATGATTAAAAAATATTTTCCGTAAGTATTTCATTAACCTTAATTATTTTTCTTATTATTGCTTTAATCCAGAGTGTGATCTCAGTTACTAGGGACCGCGATGTGGCTTGCGTAACCGCTACCGCAGCCCTTTTGAGGCCGAAGACCCGCCGATACGAGGCGGGTCGAAGGATCTAAGCGGCATAGGCTCAGAGCCGAGTGAGAAGTTAGTGGATGAACTACAAGAGATTTCCGTAGGAGAGGATGTGCCCGAGAAGAAATTCTTTGTAGGGACAAATCTCTCAAACGATGAACTATCAGCCATCACCTATCTACTGCGAAGCAATCATGACGTCTTCGCATGGAGCCCATACGACATGCCTGAGATAGACCCGAAACTTGCTTGCCATAGGTTAAACATTCTCCCAGACATAAAGTCGAGCGTACAGCGAGCAAGATGGTCCTCTAATCCATCATAATGAAGTTGTAATCGTTGAAGTAAAAAAGTTACAAGAGGCCAACGCCATTCGAGAGGTGTGGTACCCGACCTAGTTGGCAAACACCGTCGTAGTCAAGAAAAAGATGGGAGATTGGAGAGTTTGCGTGGACTTTACCGATCTCAACAAAGCATGTCCAAAAGACTTGTTTCCACTTCCAAAAATCGACCAACTAGTAGATGCTACAGCGAACCATGAGTGCATGAGCTTTTTAGATGCATATCGGAGCTATCATCAAATCCCAATGCATGAAGATGATCAAGAGAAGATCGTGTTCATCACACCACAAGGGATATTTTGCTACAAGGTAATGCCTTTCGGATTGAAAAACCGTGGGGAAACCTTTCAGCGGCTCGTCGCCAAATTATTTGGCTAAAGTAGCAGGAAGAATGTTGAGGCTTATATCGACGACATGGTAGTCAAGAGTAAGAGGGAATGGTCTCATCTAGATGACTTGCAGGATGTTTTCGACATCCTTCGATTCTCCCGGCTTAGGCTCAACGCCGCAAAATGCGCATTCACGATTGGTTCGGGCAAGTCTATCGGACACCTTGTTACTTGCCGAGGAATCGAAGCAAGTCTTGATCAGATTTGAGCCCTTGACGCCATTACAAGCCCAAGGACCATCAAAGAGGTGCAAAATTTGACATGAATGGTTGCAGTCCTTAATCGATTAATTAGTCGGTCTTCAAACAAGTGCCTTAATCGATTATTCTTTAAAGCATTAAAGAAGGGTCGCTCGTTCGAATGGAGCTAGGAGTGTGAAGAAGATTTGCAAAAGTTGAAAGCATATTTGCAATCTCCTCCAATCTTGACAATGCCTGATAAAGGGGACACCTTGAAGCTTTACTTAGTAGTGTCCCCTCGAGCAGTCAGCGCGCGCTGTCTTGATTGAGGAGCAAAGCGGAAATCAAAGACCAATCTACTACATCGGCAAGACATTGCTCGATGCTGAAACAAGGTACTCGCCTATGGAGTAGTTGCTCCTAGATTTGGTCACCGCATATCGCAAGCTCAACCACTACTTTCAAGAGCACCCAATCCAAGTCATTACGGCCTATCCTATTCGAGCGCTCCTAACAAGCTCAGATCTCGCGGGACAGGTCACAAAATGGGTTGTGGAGTTGGAGCAATACGACATTGAGTACGTCCCTCGAACCGCCATAAAGGGTCAATTGTTGGCGGAATTCGTGGCCGAGTTCCCACGCACACGGCAAGCGAAATCGCGATCACGGGTGACCTCCAGAATCGCGAAGTAGCACCGGTTACTAGAGTTGCGGTCGCAACCGGTGACGTTGTCGCTGCGGACAGCCTCCAAAAAAGAAGTTACTCTCAATTGAATGATGTCGCGGTCGCTGCTTGCAAAACCATGACCGCGGGTCCCCCAGAACGTATGGGACAAGTAGCAATCAAGGGTTCAGAGCTGGAATCGTGCATACTTCACCAATCGGAGAGGTACTTCAGCTTGCCATTCACCTTGGCTTCGACACCACCAACAACGAGGCCGGGTACAAAGCGTTAATACTCGGGTTAGAAATGGCAGCTAGTCTCGGAATCGCCAAACTACTCGTTCTATCCGGCTAACAGCTGATAATGAACCAAGTGCGGGGGCATTACGAAGCCAAAGGGCAAAAGATGCTCAGGTATATGGAGAAAGAAAAAGCTATGCTAGAGGAGTTCGAGCAATATGAGCTTATACAACGGTCACACGATCAAAACAAGTCTGCTAATGCCCTAGAAACGCTAGCTACTTGTTCGGGAGGCTCGCTCAAGACCTCGATTCACGTTGAAGTTTCGGGATGTCGAGCAATCGGTGCCTCAAACAAAACCGTAGGTGACAATATGCCCGCAGTCGAGATCGTGGAAATCGCCTCGACAGAGGTCGCGGTCGCGGGAAGTGAAACTGCGCAGGATCTTGGATGGCAAACGCCCTTGATACGTTACTTGGATGAGAACGTCATGCCCTCGAAAACGACCGAGGAAAAGAAGGTTCGCTTAAGGGCACATAGGTTTTGGCTATCGCCGAAAAAGATTTTATATCGTCGGTCGTTTTCTGGGACATAGTTGAGATGCGTACCCCCAACCAAGTGTAATAACTGTGGTTTTTGAGGATATTGTTTAATTTTTCTCGGATATCCTTTTAACCTCTTTGTTCGTTTTAACGCTTAATCTAATATTTTTGTTGGAGATTAAATCCTAGAAAATTCTTGGTGATATCCTAAAATCACAAAGAAATAATTTTATGGATCGGTATGAATTCTAGGATTTTTCAATGGAAAAAGAATATTTATTGGATAAGCCGTCTTTTTAATTATGTGTTGTAAAGGAATTAAAATGCGAAAAGGAAGCCTTAAAAATTAAAGGTAGCATGATAAAATCATGGAAAATTGATTTTATTGGTCTACATAATTTACGGGACGTTTTTCGTTTAGTGAGTTTTTCCACCCGAGGTACATAATTTTACCGCTTTAACGCGAGTCCCGTTCCGAGACGGATTTTTGTTTTAAACCGCCTCTTTCTCTTGTCTTAATGAGGAAGGAACCAAGAGATAGATTTGGGAGAGGCTCGCACTTTTGTAAATCAAAGCAGCAGGAGGGTTCGAGAGAGAGTTTTAGGACGAGAACGACGGACTCGGGAGCTCTCTCATCGTCGGCACTAATCTTCTTCGTCCACCTCCTTTCCCTCCTCCTCCACCTCTTCTTCTTCTTCCTCCATATTCTTGGGCTTGAGCTGCTGCAAAAGCAAAAGAGGAACCAGCGAGAGAGTAAGGACGGAACGCTGGCTCGGGAGGAAGAATTCCATGTTTTCGGCTAGCTTCTTGCCTCGCCGTATGTCGTCGCCGGCGACCACTAGCTTGTCCGACCACCACCCACCGCAAGGGCCGCCACCGGGCAACTCCCAGCCACCCTCTGGATCGGGGATCGAGCCACTATCGAGCCAAACGAGCCATGGGCTCGAGTGAAGGTATATACGATTGAAATTAATTAGCGAGTTGATTACAGAGCCACCGTAAGGGCCTTTCGGTTCCGCTTTGCTAATTAAATTTATGGTTTTTATAATCTTTACGTTGATACGGTCCCACAGGTTCAAACCGCTCGAGAAACGGACGTCAGGATCTTCAGTTTTAGCGAATACAAGTTTTGATACCGATTGGCAGGTAAAGGACTTCGGATAATTACTCAGGATTCGTTGTTAATCCGTTTGATCCGAGAATTGGTCACCTTTAAGAACTGTTGCTAATGAACAATTTTTTTTAGAAAATTGTTTCAAAAGTGAAGCGGATAATTAGTTATAATTCCGCCAAGATGGCTCCTTAAAGCATGATAACTAAGGATTTGTTATATATCGATATTCGGAAATTAAATCGTTTATCGATTAGGAAGTTGTAGGAGTTGAGAATACAACTAAGAAGTGTTTCTGTGAGCTCGTTGCTGAGAAATCCTTTTGTTATATTTGTCAGAAGGATGATAAAGATTACTGTTGAATTGCTAAGGACGTTGAGCACGCTTTCTAAGGCAAGTGGACGATTCTCTCTTGCGTTATTGTTATTAAATGAGGAATTGAATCTCATTTAATATTTGCGTTGGGAACAACTTGTATGATTAATAAAATATGATAGGTTGTTGTTTTGTTAGAAATAATGACCATATTGTTATTCGTTCAGTTTCGCGATAGAACTGGATTTAGGTCCGTTATGTGTGACCTTGTATGTTGTCTCAGACATTATTGTGAAGTAAGTTAGTTTCCAGGGGTAGGAGTCGAGTCTCCGATGACCTCTTTATAACACAGCCTATGTTGGGAGGTTTAGTTCGCTATCATATCCCAACATTCGGGTCATGACTCATACCTCACTCAACGCTGGAGGAGGTGTTATGCACTCTAGCTAAGTGCAATTAGTACTAGTTGTTCATCAATGATCATGGATGAAATAAGCCCTCTCATCTTGACGTCACATGTACATGTGGATTCTCGGCTGTTTCAGTCGATTAAAAGTTACCAACATGTTTGTGAAAAGTTCTGAAAGTAATAAAGATAAGTGCGTTAGGCACATTAATGTACCCGGATGGTTAGTCTATTCGATAACCATTCTTACTCCCGGTTATGAATGATTCTTAATCAAACTTTGATTAAGTCAATCTGATTAGTCGATGGAGACTTTTCAAGATGCTATGTGATTAATATGAGTTCCCAACAATTGTTTATGCTTCTTAAAGGAACCACAAGTTGTGGTGTTCTCTCTCTTGATTATGCGAGTCTCCTTCTTATTCTTTATAAGACTGCTAACTGTTGGATCATAATCCGAGTTTAATCGGATTTGGATGCCAATATGTTTAGTTACAACCATAAGAACCAAGTTAGATTCTCCGCTTGCTTAGTCTTTCATTAGACTAACCCGCCCATTTGCTTTTCTTTTATATGGTCGGCTGGTGTCCACCGTTGGTTTACGACACATCAGGTTCTTCTTGGAAGTTGATTCTAGAGGCGAATTTAGAGGTTTGAAGCTCCAAAAGTTGAAGAAAGGTTTCCAATGGCTATACTTGAGTGAAGATCATGGTTGAACTACTTCAAAACGAAGCTGAGTTTTAGAAATAAGAACTTAAGGAAGACTTGATGAAGATTTTGTTTAAATAAAAGGTTGTTCTATTTATTTACTAATTCTTTTTAAGTTAAGGCTTGTGTAAAACCTTTTATTCTCTTTTCCGCTGTAAAGTTTTACTTAATTTTGTTAGGTTTTAAATGGTTTCATTTACCTTGTTTTAGTTTATTCAGTCAGTTTAAAGCCTTGGGTAGCTTCGGTTTAGTCTTAATCGGGGTTACTGGCGGTAATACCTCCAGGGTAAGTAAGGGGGTGTTACAGAAGTGGTATCAGAGCTAAAAGTTCCTAAGTATTGCTTAAGACTTTCATCTTTTATATAGAATTACGGAGAATTCTATATGGGTGTTATCTTAGAACCATTTATGGAAAGTTAAGATTGGAGGTCAGAATCGTGAAGAGATAGAAAGAGGAAAGGGAATTGGAGAACATGAGGTAATAAGTTTGTAATAGCTTTTGTGAAAAAGGTCCTATCGTGGACATTTGATTCCTTGGAGATGGGAATGGATTCCGAGAAGGATCCAGAGTAAGATTAGGTGAATATTCCTAAAGTTGACCCGGTTCTAGACCAAGTTCTCAATGAATTCCTATTCTCTCTTGAGAGTCTGAATTGAGTGTACCCTCGTCGTTTCTTCCATATTAGGAAACTTCTTGTGAGATTTTGAATTTAAGTATTGTACTTCATAAAGATTTTCTAGTTTGAAGGTTTCCTATTTTAAGCTCGTATGATGGAAGATTTGAAGTTAAGAATTTTTATTAGAAAGTTCATGATTCAAATTTATGTGAAAGAAATTATTAATTCCTTTTCTTGAAATGTGAAAGTTCAAGTGTTGTCTTTAAAAAGGAAATTTTAAAGCGAGTTTCTTTGACATTGAAGTCATAAGATTAAGAGTTTTCACGAGTATATTCTTATAGGAATTTCTGAATTTTGAAATTCGAGTATCAAGAGAAGTTTGGAGTTGGAATCTCTACTTCTAAGTATTAAGATTTGGAAAATCTTATTAGTGTTGAGTGATTCTAAAAGATCAGTACGGATCATGAAGTGATGTAAAAGAATCCTGAAAAGAAAAAGATTGTCTTTGGAAACTTTCTTCAACAACTATGTTTGTGACTCTATAGTATAGAATCATGGATATTCTGTACTTTTCTTTGCTCAGTTGGAAGTTAAAGAGCTTTGAAGTGCTCAAGTGTTGGATCGATTGAATTGTTAATCTATTGGAAAATGCAATTCAATTTTTAACCTGAGAGTGTTTAAACTCGGATTTTCATATATGTTTTTATCCTTTGAGTTAAGAGGAATGAGAATCCTAAATGGAATGGGAATTTCTTATGATTATAGTAAGAAAGAAAGGAAGAATGTTGGTTCAGTTTAAGTTGTGAACAAGTGGATAATCATCAAGGTTGTTGTGAATAAGGTTGATTGGTCAAAATGTATTGGATAGGTAAAAGTTCATCAGTAATGTGTTTATGTTCAATTAACTACTTAGCACAAGTGTTAATTGATTACATGAGTTGTTGATATCCAGATGACTAACCTATGTGACAACGTTATTGGAGTTTCGTTGTATGATACCCAACTCGGGATAATGAGAAAAGACTTGAGGTCTATAATGGACTAGTAATGGAATCAGCCTTGAGATATTCTAATTTGCCAATGGTATTGACTTATGTTTCTTTAAGGATGGAAATGATAAAGTTCAGTTTTTAGAAGATCATGCAAGGAAGAATTTTGGCATGTTGCCTTTGATATTTTAATCGGTTGGGAGAAAAATATCAATCATTCAATATTGTGGTCAATAAGGCTTAGACCTTATCGCTGAAAAATAATTTCAATTGTGTTTGGATTTTGAAGGTTTTATATCTGTCAAATCTGATGCCTAAGGTAGTACTGGTGAAACTGTTAAGTTGTCGGCAAGTCTCCTAACCACAAGTTCTTCCTTTGCAATGTGGTTTGATGTTAAGTTAATGAAAAGGTACATGTCATCTCCTTATGTTTAAGTAAGAAGACAAGGGAATGATGGAGAATTTGAGTTTATTTGCCAATGTTGAATTGGGATAGGTTCAAAAATACCTTGTTTGGTCATGTGAATTCTTCTGTTAAAAGAAATTGGAAATTAAAGAACTTTCCTTATATATAGAGAGATATAAGGATTGAATGTCTTGAACTAGATGCAAAGTTTGAAAGTTCACTGTTTATATTGAGAAGATTAAGTTGTAAAGGATTGAAAGTCCTTAAAATCGTCAACAGAGTTTGATAGTTCACTCTTGGATATCGGAATTTAAATGACTATTAACTTGCAGAAGGCTTGTTGTTTTGTGAATGGATGAACTCAAGTATTAAATTTTTTCCAATGGATCATATTTGCATAACTTTAAAGTAGTATGTCAAGGAGACATACAAGTTGAGAACGGTCTTCGAACAATCTTCCATGGGTAAGAAGTGGTTGAAACCACATCTTTATTAAGGATTGCAAGTAAGTGGATTTGAGCGATCCACTCTTTTATTGAACTTGCAAAATCAAGTTGGGTTGAGATTGAGTTAAATCAGGCAGAGATTACTCAATACTATGGATTATAGAAAAATCTGGTAATATGTCTAATTAAGAAAAGTCAAGTTATGTCATCAAGTTCTACCTTGAGGAGGAAATGAAGTGTCACATTCGAAGAGAAATGTGGGGCTCAGAAGTGAATTGGAGTATATTAGCTCCTTTGAGGCTCAGTTTTAATTTGAAACTTTGGCCAAGTTGGTAAGGTCAGCTAATGCGCAAGTATCATCACAGAATTAGAACAAAGTGTTAGTAGCATCATTAATATAAGGTCAGCAATTTTATTTGATGCATTAGCTTGACTCGCCCAATTCCTCAAGAGAGTAGCTAATCTTTGTTTCCACAGTATTCAAAGTTAAAGCAAATATGTTAGTAACCTATGTCGAGTTCCTGTCAAGCTGTTATGATTTAAGGGATATTTGAAATTGTTTTGTGACTTTCTCTTTTGAGAAAAATCTTAGGACTTTGTAGAATTCTGGTACGAATTTTTTTTTAAATGAAATGTTGATTTGATATACGGGATTCATGAATAAATTTTCTACGGTTTTCATAGTGGTGAGTAAGAATGTGATTTGTCTTCCATCTTGATCACATGGTAAGGCAAGATTACATGTCTTATTCTTATGAGAATGCAGTAAAGGATTATGTTTATTTTATCTCCCCATCCTGATCACATGGTGGAATAAGATCACATAATTCCTTGGGTTTAAAGAATAGTTTCTAGTATGAGTTGGTAATTATATAAGTTTCTCTCAAGTAAAGTTATTGTGATTCAAAGACGAGAGTTTTGCAATTATATGAGTTTTGCAAGTGTAGTTGGTTGAGATGAAAAGATGCAAGCTTTCTTTTGCATTATAGCAATTTCTATATCTAGTATCTTGTAAAACTCTTTTGAGTTAGTACATCCTTGGTACCCTATACCATTTAAGGAGTATGGTCAAACTTCCCAAAACACTTCGATTATAAGTAAAGAAATTTGGTAAGATTCTTTACAAATCTATGTTGGTATCTGAAGAGCATGGAGTAACTCCGTACTTCTCTAAAAGTTTGGGATTGTTTTCAGTTAATGATTATTGGAATTCTCTAAGCAGTTTACTAGTAGTTCATCTTGGTTGACGTCATGACCTAAGAAAGTCATTGCCTTTTTAGCGGAATTGTCCTTGAAAGTAAGTTGATTGGACTCCTGGGATAGAACCCTTTCTAAGGAATGATATTATAGTAATCCTTTCTTTGGAGTAAAGGATGTACTAGTAATTTCTCCATTAGTTGTTATTTGTTTTCATGTTGTCTTGGAAACTTAAATCTCTTTGAGATAAGATAGTCAAGTGAGGACTTTAAGCAGAACTCCAATGGGTCTGGAGTTTAGATATGTAAATTAGTATTGATATTCAATCTCATCCTGATAAGTTGTTGGATATAGAGAGTGGACACGTGAGGATGTGTTTTTAATCCTAAGAGTTAAGTTACTCAACAAGTCAGAATGTTAAGTGAAGTCTAAACAGTTCTTTGATGAAAAAGACTGAAAATTGTCAATGGAAACAATTTTGTTGGAAATTATTGGACTAAAGGTATTATTATCCAATATGTTGGTATAGTAATGCGTAAGAGTGTATTTTGAAGTAGTTGGGAGAGATAACTACTTTTGAATGTCAGTATGCCCAAGCTGAGTTTTTGTTGAGAAATGGATGTAAATGATTGACAAAATAGGTTATTATCTTGTCATGTGTTAGATAAATCTCATATTCTTGGTTAAAGTAATATTGAGATTTTATCTCAGAAAGGAAATTGAGTAAGGATTTTAAGTAATCCTTGTAAAGAAAATAATTTGAGAAGGACTAAAGGTTTAGTTTGGATGACAACAAGGTTGTGTGAATACCCTGAGATTTTATTCAAAATTTGTTGATCAGATCAAGGAAAAGCAGTATGGGAAAGTAATATTGTTTAAGATCAATGGAGAAGATCAAGAAGGTAAGACACCGGGATTTGTTATTCAAGATTATGGATTGCTTGGTTTCAAAACTGTTCATGTGTATCTGTTGTTGTTGAGCTTTGAAAGCTTATTATTCAAAGGAAGCATAGTTGTTTGCTTAATTAGTTCATCCTGGAACAAGTAAATGTATAAGGATTTAAGATAAAACTTTTGATGGACTGACATAAAGCGAAATGTCACCGAGTTCGTTTTGATACGTTTGGTTTGTCTGGAAGTCTTGATTGAGCATAGAAGATCAGACAGAATGTTACAGTCTCTTCCTATTTCGGAATGGAAGTGGGAAGATATTACAATGGATTCTTGTAATTAGTCGTTCAAGACTTAATGAAAGAAAAATACAATATGAAGGTTGTTAAGAAACTCACATAGAGTGTTCTTTTTAATGCATTTAAGATGACTTAAAGAGTATAGAAGTTAGCTGAGGTGTTCATGTATCAAGTATTTCATCTTCATAAAACTCCAAAGACTATTATCTCTGATTGAGATGGATGGTTCATGTCAAAGTTTTAAAAGGAGTGACATCAAGCTTTATGGAGTCAATTGAATTTTAATATTGGCTTCCCTCATCAAATTGATGAATGATGTAAAGAAACAACTTCAAACTTCCGAGGACATGTATTTTGAATTCCACACGAGTTGGAATGGTAGTTTGAGGTTGAGTGAATTCACATACAAGAATTTTGATTTCACGATAAAGAAAATGACTCTTTTAAGGCTTTATAAAGCCAGAGGTGTTGGTTGTCAATTTGTTGGAATGACAACACTGACAAGATTCTCCATGGGCCAGATTTGGCCAAGAGAACAATAGTTAAATATCGCTCTAGCATGAGCAAGGGTGCTAACTTTTCAAAATCGACAACAGTCGTATGTTGTTTTAAGCGAGATCATGTTGAATTCACTGCAGAGAACAACATTTTTGTTCTAGTATCTGCCTTGAAAGGAGTATTCCGATGAGGAAAGCGAGACAACGTAAATGCTCGCTATGTTGGATCTTTCGAAATACTGGAAAGAACTGGTAAACTTGCTTAATAGTTGACATTGCCATTTTTTCAGTGCATTCCATCCGTAATGCCTTCCTTGTGTTTCTTCTAAGATGGATATTCAACGAAATGACACATGTGAAGAAAGGCCAAGTTGAGTCGTGAATAAGAAAAAAATATCTTTGATTATGCTACCTTGGCCTAAAAATGGAGGTGAAGAAAAGACTTGAGAAACTAGACAGGAAATGCTGAGCCATTTTCCAAAGTTAATGAACATTGTAAAGAAGAAGCTTGGTAACTAAACAGTGGTTGCTTTGTGCCTGGTGCAGAAGTAACAGCATGTTTTTTTTAAGGGGGTACTACAAACTTTTGTATAGGTTTGTAGTAGTTGTGTGTGTCTGCTTGTGCTATCCTTGCTTGTGATCTGAGCTCTCCTTGGTTTCGAGGACGAAACCATTTTTAAGGGGGTACTAATGTAATAACTGTGGTACGAAACCATTTTTCGGGACCTCGACACGACCTCGACAGAGGTTGCGGTCGCGGGAAGCGAAACTGCGCAGGATCTTGGATGGCAAACGCCCTTGATACGTTACTTGGATGAGAACGTCCTGCCCTCGAAAACGACCGAGGAAAAGAAGGTTCGCTTAAGGGCACATAGGTTTTGGCTATCGCCGAAAAAGATTTTATATCGTCGGTCGTTTTTTGGGACATATTTGAGATGCGTACCCCCAACCAAGTGTAATAACTGTGGTTTTTGAGGATATTTTTTAATTTTTCTCGGATATCCTTTTAACCTCTTTGTTCGTTTTAACGCTTAATCCAATATTTTTGTTGGAGATTAAATCCTAGAAAATTCTTGGTGATATCCTAAAATCACAAAGAAATGATTTTATGGATCGGTATGAATTCTAGGATTTTTCAGTGGAAAAAGAATATTTATTGGATAAGCCGTCTTTTTAATTATGTGCTGTAAAGGAATTAAAATGCGAAACGGAAGCCTTAAAAATTAAAGGTAGCATGATAAAATCATGGAAAATTGATTTTATTGGTCTACATAATTTACGGGACGTTTTTCGTTTAGTGAGTTTTTCCACCCGAGGTACATAATTTTACCGCTTTAACGCGAGTCCCATTCCGAGACGGATTTTTGTTTTAAACCGCCTCTTTCTCTTGTCTTAATGAGGAAGGAACCAAGAGATAGATTTGGGAGAGGCTCGCACTTTTGTAAATCAAAGCAGCAGGAGGGTTCGAGAGAGAGTTTTAGGACGAGAACGACGGACTCGGGAGCTCTCTCACCGCCGGCGCTAATCTTCTTCGTCCACCTCATTTCCCTCCTCCTCCACCTCTTCTTCTTCTTCCTCCATATTCTTGGGCTTGAGCTGCTGCAAAAGCAAAAGAGGAACCAGCGAGAGAGTAAGGACGGAACGCTGGCTCGGGAGGAAGAATTCCATGTTGTCGGCTAGCTTCTTGCCTCGCCGTATGTCGTCGTCGGCGACCACTAGCTTGTCCGACCACCACCCACCGCAAGGGCCGCCACCGGGCAACGCCCAGCCATCCTCGGGCTCGGGGATCGAGCCACTATCAAGCCAAACGAGCCATGGGCTCGAGTGAAGGTATATACGATTGAAATTAATTAGCGAGTTGATTACGGAGCCACCGTAAGGGCCTTTCGGTTCCGCTTTGCTAATTAAATTTATGGTTTTTATAATCTTGACGTTGATACGGCCCCACAGGTTCAAACCGCTCGAGAAACGGACGTCAGGATCTTCAGTTTTAGCGAATACAAGTTTTGATACCGATTGGCAGGTAAAGGACTTCGGATAATTACTCAGGATTCGTTGTTAATCCGTTTGATCCGAGATTTGGTCACCTTTAAGAACTGTTGCTAATGAACAATTTTTATGTAGAAAATTGTTTCAAAAGTGAAGCGGATAATTAGTTATAATTCCGCCAAGATGGCTCCTTAAAGCATGATAACTAAGGATTTGTTATATATCGATATTCGGAAATTAAATCGTTTATCGATTAGGAAGTTGTAGGAGTTGAGAATACAACTAAGAAGTGTTTCTGTGAGCTCGTTGCTGAGAAATCCTTTTGTTATATTTGTCAGAAGGATGATAAAGATTACTGTTGAATTGCTAAGGACGTTGAGCACGCCTTCTAAGGCAAGTGGACGATTCTCTCTTACGTTATTGTTATTAAATGAGTAATTGAATCCCATTTAATATTTGCGTTGGGAACAACTTGTATGATTAATAAAATATGACAAGTTGTTGTTTTGTTAGAAATAATGACCATATTGTTATTCGTTCAGTTTCGCGATAGAACTGGATTTAGGTCCGTTATGTGTGACCTTGTATGTTGTCTCAAGCTGAGACATTATTGTGAAGTAAGTTAGTTTCCAGGGGTAGGAGCCGAGTCTCCGATGACCTCTTTATAACACAGTCTATGTTGGGAGGTTTAGTTCGCTATCATATCCCAACATTCGAGTCATGACTCATGCCTCACTCAACGCTGGAGGAGGTGTTATGCACTCTAGCTAAGTGCAATAAGTACTAGTTGTTCGTCAATGATCATGGATGAAATAAGCCCTCTCATCTTGACGACACATGTACATGTGGATTCTCGGCGGTTTCAGTCGATTAAAAGTTTCCAACATGTTTGTGAAAAGTTCCGAAAGTAATAAAGATAAGTGCGTTAGGCACATTAATGTACCCGGATGGTTAGTCTATTCGATAACCATTCTTACTCCCGGTTATGAATGATTCTTAATCAAACTTTAATTAAGTCAATATGATTAGTCAATGGAGACTTTTCAAGATGTTATGTGATTAATATGAGTTCCCAACAATTGTTTATGCTTATTAAAGGAACCACAAGTTGTGGTGTTCTCTCTCTTGATTATGCGAGTCTCCTTCTTGTTCTTTATAAGACTGCTAACTGTTGGATCATAATCCGAGTCTAATTGGATTTGGATGCCAATATGTTTAGTTACAACCATAAGAACCAAGTTAGATTCTCCGCTTTCTTAGTCTTTCATTAGACTAACCCGTTCATCTTCTTTTCTTTTATATGGTCGGTTGGTGTCCACCGTTGGTTTACGACACATCAGGTTCTTCTTGGAAGTTGATTCTAAAGGCGAATTTAGAGGTTTGAAGCTCCAGAAGTTGAAGAAAGGTTTCCAATGGCTATACTTGAGTGAAGATCATGGTTGAACTACTTCAAAACGAAGCTGAGTTTCAGAAATAAGAACTTAAGGAAGACTTGATGAAGATTTTATTTAAATAGAAGGTTGTTCTATTTATTTACTAATTCTTTTTAAGTTAAGGCTTGTATAAGACCTTTTATTCTCTTTTCCGCTGTAAAGTTTTACTTAATTTTGTTAGGTTTTAAATGGTTTCATTTACCTTGATTTAGTTTATTCAGTCAGTTTAAAGTCTTGGGTAGCTTCGGTTTAGTCTTAATCGGGGTACTGGCGGTAATACCTCCAGAGTAAGTAAGGGGGTGTTACACCAAGGTTGAGCCCCTATTAAATGAGATCCATGAAGGAATATGCGGGATGCGCGCCAAAGATCGCGGTTTGGCATTTCGAGCTCGTTCTCAAGGATATTAGTGTTCGTGCATGAAAAGGATGTGGAGTTATATGTGAGAAAGTGTGATAAGTGTCCAAGGTTCGCTAGGCTCACACACATGCCTATCGAGGACCTCCACGCCTTAACTAGTTAGTGGCCTTTCGCATAGTGGGGCCTTGATATCGTTGGTCCCTTCCCAAGAGCAATCGGGAATATGCGTTACCTCATTACCGCCACGGGCTATTTCACTAAAAGTGTGGAGGCAAAACCCTTAGCAAACATTTGTGATTCCGACACCCAAAAGTTTGTTTGGGAATACATTATCATGCGCTTTGGAATCCCTTTTGCTCTCATTTCGAACAACAGGACGCAGTTCAACAACGATAAATTTAAGGAGTATTGCAAAGGGATGGGCATCAAAAATGTATACTCTTCTGTTGGCTACCCACAAGCAAATGGGCAAGCCAAGGCAACAAACAAAGTGATCGTTGAAGGGTTAAAAATGCGCCTTGAAAGAGCTAAGAGAAGATTGACTGAAGAGCTTCTAGTTGTGCTATAGGCCTATCGCACCACCCAACATAAATCGATTGGGGAATCGCCCTTCGCTTTAGCATATGGCATAGAAGCGGTAATTTCTCTAGAAGTCAGCATTCCAACTTTGAGAACAACGTTGTTTAATCCCGACGAGAATAACTGCGCTCTCTCCGACCACCTCGACTTCACCAAGGAACGACAAGAAAGTGCAGTTGTGCGGCTCGTGACCTAGCAACAGGCAACCGAACGGGCCGTATCCCGACGCATGAGATACCGTACTTTTTGAATCGGTGAACTTGTACATCAACGAGTCATGAGAAGTGCAAGCGATCTCATAGATGGCATGCTCGGCCCAAATTGGGAAGGTTTGTATCGAGTGACTGCAGCATATGGTCGAGGAGCTTACTCGTTGAAGAGTCTTGACGAGAAGGTCGTCCCTCGGACTTGGAATGTCGCTCATTTGAAGAAAATTTTCCCACAGAGAAAACTGGGGTCGCAGGATTATCGTCGCGACCGCGTGTCTATCGACCGCGACCACGAACCTCGTAGCTGCCATTGCGGATCGCCAACAGGGAGCATCTTATGAAGCCCCTCGCATAGATGACAGTTTAAGAATGCCTAATGGAACAAGCTCGTTATTTTTGTTTTCTAAATAAAATCCTGGCTAGGAACCTTTTTTTCAATGTTCTGTTCTCCCTCTTCTTTGTTTTGCTTGTTCCAATGAGTATATCTTGATATCCGACAGGTGTATATGCTTAGGGAAGAGCATGGATCCCATGATATTCGCTCATGGATGTACGAATATATGAATATACGAATAGGGGATCTGTCGACTAATCTATATGGCCACTTCGAATAGGTCCTAGAGTACTTGAGTCTTAGTTGCGACACTATCGAACGCATCTAACATTCAAGTGGGGCATTTGTGAGCGGGTAAATAATTAATTTTCTATAAGTATTTCTGTAACAACCTTATTTATTTTCCTTATTCTTATTATTGCTTTTCTTATCATTATGATGGAGGATTATATCCTAATTAAAAGATAGAATTTTCTTGGATTGGGAGCAAGATATCACTTGCTTAGGTGACAAGGCATGTCGGCTAGCCCTAGAGATAGAGTTTTCGACCTTCTCTCTCCCTTTCCTCCATTATAAATACATGGGATCGCCATGTATGGTGGACACATGCTGATATTCGCTTAGCACATTGAATACAGGTTGATATTCGCTCAGCTTGCTTGTAGTCTTACATTTACCTCGACGTTCATTCGACAAAGTGCTCTTTTGACTTAGGCATCGGGGGTGGATTAGGGGGACCCCGCTTCTGTGTCCATTGTTTTGTAGGTTCTAGGTTGAAGAGGAGCTTGGAACGGAATGTCAAGAGGTGAATCAAGAGGAGCATTCGACCAGTGCATTAAAGGTGAATTTTTGTGCACTAAAAGTTTGAATAATATGTAGTCCGGCAGGAAGGAGTATTCAGTATTTAAAAATAGAGTAGGCTAATTTTCATAAAAGTTTTCTAGGTGAACTAAATTATTTTAATTTAACAAATTTATTATTAATTGTACCTTTTTTTTTACCTTTTTTTTTAAAATCTATCCTATATTTTTTTTTTTTAGGATGGGCTGGGGTCCGTCTCTACCGCCGTCGGGTTGATCTTGAATGAGTAAGAAGACAGGATACTTGTATATATGTATATAAAATATTATAAATCTCCATAAAATAAAACCTAGACTTACAATTTTCTGATTTCGATCATCGATCTCCGTTCGTATGTAAACAACTTGGATTTTATTGAAGTACTTTTCATATGATTATTTGTATGGTGTTGTGTCTTGTTTAACTTTTTATAATTTTTACATGCGCTTTTTCAACGAAAAAAGGGAGGAAACTTTGAGCGTAGCTCGGCCCGCATAACAGGTTGAGACAAGGTGTTTAAACCGGGCCGAGCACGCATTTGATCAGATCTATATAGTCACTAATAACGTGTCAATACATGCAATAATGCTTTTAATGGCTTTTTAGGAAATGCAATGAAGTGTAAAATGACTAAATTAATGAGATCGATATGGGAGAATCCATGGTTCTAACATAGGCCACTAACGTGTACTATATATCTTGTCGAGTCGCACTACTGTCTACTTGTAACTACAAAGCTAACCCCAATTAATAATGGCCGGCGTGGTATGGAGATCACTCTTTCAGACTTTTTAGTGGCCAGGGAGTTGATATGCATGTGCATTGAGTAGTGTGTACTAAGTACCATAATTGTTCATGTGATTCGTACCAAAGTTATTCAACACTTATTAATTTGATGTGTATTATTATTATTGATAAGGTTAATTTGGTAGTCTTATTGCCACGTTCACGTTTTGAGATTGTAAGATTGTGTGGATTCAATATTTCAATTGTTGGTTTACTTTTTCTTTATTTTTTTATGGGAAAAAAATTAGGGTGACGGTCTTATCTGAAAGTCGACCGCCTTATGTCATCCAGTCGAATGAGATTTTTGATATTATGAAGTGTCGCCCGAGAAGAGGGCATGTTTACAATGTGATTCACCACTTTATTGATTTTTCTGCAGATGTGGGTCATGCTTCCTTCTTTGAACTTCGGCAACGTAACCAGATTGTCAGACATAAAAAGCTCAACCTCCCAAATATAGCACCAAAAACCATTAATAACATTCAAAAGGCATAGATTGTCACATTTAATTTCAACCTTCGAGAAGCCTAGTAGGAGCAGTTCAATAATTCCACTCCTAATTAAGGATTATAGTCATAACCTCAGCCATTATCACTGATTGTTCTCGGCAAATGCCATTCACCCATTTCTGAGTTCACTTGACAGGCACAATCTAAAATTCTTCGGCCAAAAACCATTATGTTATTCTTTCGGGCGACTTTTGTATAATGAGAAAAATGTGCAACAAAAATTGGATGTCCCTTAGGGCTTGTTCTAGTTTTTACCCAACGGGCAAACTAGAACAAGCCCTTAGTGTTAAGTGTTGTACATGTTATTATGTGTACATGTAACCCAGTTAACAAAATCCAACATAGCCAACATAATTAACCCAGTTAACAAAATCCAAAATAGGCTATACTGGCAACCAAGCAAAAACGGCTGGTACTCCACCCACTCAACTATGCAGTGGATCAACCTCGCTAAAAGAGAACCCAAAATTAATCTAGAAGGGATTAACAAACTCAACGTCCCACACAAAATGAAGAACTTCCTATGGAAAGCGGCGCGAAACGGTCTGCCAACCAAATCGAGGCTTGCTGCCAACCATATTCCGGTACCACAAGGATGCACGGCATGTAATAACCAGGTCGAAGACATAAACCACCTTCTACTTTCATGCCCCCTCACAAAGGAAACCCTTAGCACTATAAGACCTAAAATACGTTGGATTGTCGGGCAAATTTCCCCTGACGACAAAAAACCACACCAGGTCCTGGAGGAAATCAGGGCAAGAACAAACAAGGAGGAGATGGAACTCCTCACCAACACGTGGTGGTGCATTTGGTATTCTAGAAATAAGAGAGTGTTTGACAACAACAACGGAACAAATCTAAACAATGCCAACAACCTAAGTGAATTTATCCAAAAGCAAATCAAAGAATGGAAACTTGCAGGTGCGCCAGATTCTACCGGCCCCCACACTAACAAGGGTCGCGAAAGAACCGAGAGAAAACATGATAAATGGGCAAACCCCAAGAAAGATTACATTAAGCTTAATTTTGATGGTGCAGTGTGTGCAAATGGCGTTGCCTCTTTCGGGTTCATCCTTAGGGACTCTGACGGCTCCCTCATCTCCTTTGACGGAGTACTGATCGGTCGATAGTCTATTCTGATCTCCGAGATCATCGCCTTACGCCAGGGACTTCTCGAAGCCATCCATCGTGGCTTTCCCCGGATTCAGATCGAAGGCGATAAGTTCAGCTGGTCAAGACCGTTCTCGGTGACTGGCGCTGCCCGTGGGAGATTGAGTTGTTGCGTTCGGACATCCATTGCTTGCTAGCCCACTTCTAGGATTGGAGTATCTCTCATGTCTATCGGGAGTGCAATTCTGTGACGGACTACATCGCTGGCTCTTTCAGATGTGTCTCCTCCTTCCCACTCGCAGAAGACCCGGGTCTGATGACCCTCATCCGGCAGGATGCTCTAGGGCGACCACTAGCTCACTAGTGGTCTCCCTAATTTCTTTCCTTATCCAAAAAAAATGTGTACATGTAACAATATGGTTGGACATTATCCGTGGATGATGGACCCACCCACTTTACCCAAACCAAATATACAGGTGAAAAATCGAGAACAGAAGCAGGTGATGGTTGGGTCGGGTTACGGGTAACAAGTCGAATATGGGTGAGATTTTTGTAATTTAACAATTCGCGAGTGGTAGGTCATCCGACTCACCTGCGGGTGGCAGGTGGGTTGGATATGAATGAAAGGTTTTATGAATGACGGGTGGATCGGTGAGCCATTTTTATTCGCAGATCAGATGGTAGAAGTGCTTCACCCACCTATAACCCTTGACTAACCCTATGCAACACAATTAGTTCATGTTTTATCCTCTTATGGTCTGGATTCGATGCACATTTATGAAACTTGAGAAAAAAAAATAGTTATCAACTAGAGAAAAAAGGACCAGTCAACCATCAAGACCAAGCACAAGATTGTAATCTATGCTCATTTATGACTAATGTGATGCCATTTTATTACCGAAAATGAACAGACTTTTATGTATGTACTAAAATTGCCGCTTTCGTTGATTACATGTGAAGAAATGCGTACAAGAGAGAAACAGATGAGCCTATTTAAGATTTTAAGTAGTAGACTCACCCATTATCTAGACATCAAACCTAGCACCATGATTAGTGTACTTGTAATTGGTCTTCACTCTCTAATAGTCTAATCTATGTTCTAGTCTCTTTCTTTTCATTTTTACTGTTGCCAGTATATTTGCATTCATGTTGCCTCGAAGAACCGGGGGTGTTAAAAAGGGAAGAGAAAGTGATTTCATATTGCGAGTTTTCTGGATTGTTGGACGCTTTCTGCATTTTCATTCCGCTGAGTAATGATTTTGACATTTTGTTGTGTCATAGTCAAGAATCTTACTACTTGCATGCGAGAATCAGATTGAGAAGGCTCTTAATGTAGACGATAAGGCTCGCAGTAAACATCTCTCAGTTAAAAATGCAAGTAGCAACCACACAATGTTTTAACAAAACCCAATTCCAGAAGAAGGCAAAAGTCAGCAGCGTTATGGGAGCGAGATAAAAAGATAAGAACAGAAAATTTCAGACCAGTAACTATGGTTTGAAACATATCAATAAAGAACAAATTTCATTATAGTACCAACATTTATGTTTCATTTTGGTTTTAACCTCAAAATCGTCTCCAAATAATACTAAACCTTTTTCTGTTCAATTTTAGGATCGTCTTGTTATAGAGATGCTCAAAATAAAATGAGCAGCAATTATAATGAAAATAAGGACAAGATAGTGAACCAAAAAAAGATTAGGGAATACCTTCTAAGCACCAGAGCCTCAATTATGTCCACCTGACATAAGAACTTGGAAGTGAAACAACTAAAAACATTGGGCTATTTTTAAACGTTTTTAAGCTTAGAAAACAATGATAAAAAAAAATGGTTCCCTTGTGAAACCTATGATGGGCGCTTTGCTACTGTAACACTTGCACAATAACCAAAACTACAATTCAGGGAGGGGAGGAAAAAGAAAAGAAAAACCTCACTTTCAGATTCCAATCTTATCATACTACATGTACAGCTTAACACTGCAAAGATGTAAGAAAGCTCTGAAATTTAACCTTGATAAATCAGAACACAGAAAGACAAATAGAAGCAAATTGAAAAGAGACGGATGCATTAAATTATCTTGAAGATGTGCCTAAGCAGGAACAAACTTGGCAAATCTTGACCTGAAATGACCCAATTCATTTTGCAAATAAATATTAGCCCCGCAATGATCGTCGGGATGCAGCGAGAGACCCGACTTATGAGCAGGACAATCACAGCTCTCGGGCAAGCCATAGAGCTACTAGGTATTCTGTTTACTGCATACGAGTTCTGCTGCTCTCGGCATTTCGTACTGGGTATAAATATGGATGTGCCTGCACCGAGTGTATAATTCAATGAGAGCAAAACAAATTACAGTAGAATTTAGGGAAAATTGTAGAATATGACCCAACCTTTGGGGTAGTTGCAGAAAATAGCATGAACTTGTAAAATTGTGGCAAATAGGCCCAACTATGGGGTTAAGTTGAGATTAATAGCCTTTAGCATCGTGAAATATGAGATTTTTTAAAGTTCACGGACACGGCCACTGTTGGCGAAAAAAATATCACGCCCCCAATGATATTAGGCTAGTGAGTAGTGATCACAACCCACCCCATAATCAGGGCTATTTTCCGCAACTTTGACAGTTTAGGCTATTTTTCAGCTACTCTTGAAGATTGGTCATTTTATGCAATTTTCCCGAATTATTTAAGCATGACCTAATTACAAAAGAAAAGAAGAGAAGAAACTTTACCATTGCCTCTTTTGCAGTGGGCCTTTCCTGGTGATCATACTTCAGCAATTTGTCAAGGAAATCGACTGCCTGAACAGAGTTAAAAAAACCTAAAAAATCGACACCAAGTAGATGAGGTCAAAGGATACTAAATGTGAAAAGGCAATATAAACCTACATCTGGAACAGCCAAATGTTGATTGTCAGAATTGATGAATTTTGACCATGGTTTACGGCTGTGCCTGTAGTATTCACAAATTCCAATCATAAAATTGCCACTGAGAACTCAGAATAGATTAATCCAATGTTATTCAGAGATTGAAACAAAAGAGAAGGAAATAACCTCCCAACAAGAGCAGCCAGATTTGGATCAAGCTCTATACGGTACTTGTTTAAATAAGCATATAATTCATCTGTCCCAAGCACCTGTTCATTCAAAGCGCCATGAAACTCAAGTACCTCAAACGTTATAAAATCAAAAGTAAAAGGAGTCCATTTATCTTGCTCCAAGTTTTGTTGATCTAGTGACACACAAGGGGTGAACTTGGATTTTCACATGGGAGACATCAGACATGAGAAGAAAGCAAAAATTTTATTCTCAACCAACCATAACTTGAACATGAAAAAAAAAAACTAGATCTTGGCTGGCTTAACTAGGCCGCACGTGACAGACTGACAATTCAATTCAAGTATGCAACAACATCACCTCAATACAAAATTTTATCATCACAAAAGCAGCAGAAGAATATTAATGTAAATAAAGCTTCATTGAGATAATCGAGCAAAGAAATTCTTAACTCCTCTCTTAAGCACATAATTTAAGCAGAACATTGTTACTTTTGTCGATCACAAACCTTAGCTATCTTCACCAATTGATCATAGTTGTCATGTCCATAGAAAAATGGCTCCTTTCGAAATATCTGTACAAGGCAACATGAAGGTAAGCATTTTCATAACAGGTGGGATAGCATGCCTCATGGATGAATAGACCTAAGCAGGAACTAAAAGCATATTAGGTAAGAAAGGACAAGAACAAATATTTCTCACCATTCCAGCAAACATACAGCCAAGACTCCAAAGATCCAAAGAGTAATCATAGTCTTGCAAATCAACAAGAAGCTCAGGACCCTTGAAATATCTACAAAGAAACGTTGTTAACCATAGCTTCATTAGCATCACTAAATATCTGCACAGCATGAGATCAGCATCCTAGCCACTAAACTCTTCAGTAATTTAATAGGAATACTTTGCAAAAATATTATAACATTTACCGTCATAAAATGTATGAAAATAAAGAGATACATGAAATGGTTTGGTAAATTACAAGTTCTAAACCAAATCACTAGATGCAAACATTAACATGTAATCAGCCTCCTAGCCACTAACTCTTCAACAACTTAATAGAAATAATTCCCAAAAATCTTATGACCTTTAAGAACTGTCATTAAATGTATGAAAATAAAGAGATACATACAATGGTCAATGGTTTGGTAAAGTACAAGTTCTAAACCAAATTACTAGATGCAAACATTGACATTCACCAACAAGCACACATCAAATAAAAATCAATGTGTAAACAGTGAGATATGATATGCACTTCACATCACATATAAAAAAAGAAGAAGAAGAAATGCACAAAATCCTGCAAAGCCACTGAGCACCAATGTACATATGATAATTATAAGATGCAAACAAGTAAAAGGATCTGCTTGACCCATTATCAACTACCTTGATGCAACGCGAACATTGTATTCCTTCCCAGGGTGATAGAATTCTGCAAGTCCCCAATCAATAAGGCGTAGCTTACGCTGTTCCTGATCAATCATGACATTGTGAGGTTTCACATCACGATGCATGATACCTTGAGAGTGGCAATAATCCAACGCCTACACATATAATCTTCAATCAATATTGCATGTTCATATTATTGATGGAAACTTAAAAGATAAACAGTGAAATAACTCATGTAGAAGAAGAAGAATATACAAGAAAATTAAAAAAAAAAATAGAACACGCATATATGTTGTGATTGAAAATCAATTGGAGCAAAACTATATGGTCATAGCATACATATACAAAAACAAACCAGTTTGAGAAAAGCAAGTAAAAGAAAGTGAACTTGCCTTCAGAAGTTCATTAATATAATAGCGAATATCAAAGTCTGATAATGTTGGATATAGCACTTTGAAATCTGTGTTGTTCACATGTTCAAATATGAGGCTGGGAGTCTTTGACTGTTGATCCCTAACAATATCAAGCAACTTCACAATATTTGGCCCACCACAAAGATTCTGCAGTATCTTAATTTCTCTCTTAATCTGCACAAGCAAGAGAAGATAAGTAGATTGTCAGGATACAAACCTTACAGCATTACATACATTTTGGGTTCATTTAGCATGATGTCTTTATTACCTATAAGGACCTTATAAGTTATAAGTAATAATGGCATTGCGCCAAAGAAACCCTAAATAGAATAAAAGTATTGTGCGTGTCAAGTCCGTAAGCGAAAGAAAAGTGGCATGCATGGGAACATTAGTCAAGATATAAAATTTAGAATTCTTTTAAACACAAAAATGCAAGCTTCATTAAGAGGGATTTGTTCTTGAAGACTACTTATAATCGTTAAGTAGCAGGATCAGTTTCACAACAGGCACAACATTGCATACAAGTTGTAAATATAGCAAATCAGAATTGAAAAGGAGATAGCAATGATAAAGCAGAAATTAATGGTAAGCTTCTACACAGGATCAAAATTGTAGGATAAGCCAGGCAGATAGCCAAATGAGCATACACATCAATGCCCTCTATTTGTTGTAAATCATAGTTTCTCCTACATGTAGGCATATCAATTGTCAACAGAAGACGGGCATCTTCCGTAATCCGCACACTCAAAAAAACATACACAAAAAACAAATGCGAGTAAGCCAACAATAGTACAGCAGCCTCCAGTTAGCAGTAGCTTTCACGTGAATAAGTGAACAAATAAGCCTGGGGCCCAGAAACTAGACAACTATGTTCAAGCTGCAACTTGACAATTTACTTAGGCTAAAATGTTCCCATCACGGCTCGGATGCTATTGTGGGAAAGTTCTGCATTGCCCTCAACCTTAAGAATAACTCTTTAAACATAGTAGGTCTCAAAGATAACCCCCCCCCCCCCCCCCCCCCCCAAAAACCCCTACTTCAGAATTATCCATTTGATTCCATCTAGCCTGTTCAATGAAAATTCGCAAACAAATATCGATAGTTAAACAACTTAAACTGGACTGGACTACAGCACAAGCAAGGTAATATATCTACAAGGCACCATATCAATGATTATGTCCTCCAATCTCCACAAGCCTGGTGTAAAGCTAGCTGTTCAAACTTAAAACGTCAATAAAAAGATATGCAACAATCCAACCACATCCAACATGAGACACACATCCATCCAAAACAAACTAGTGAAACAATATCCTTCTTTGCAAATACAGCATCGGTACCTCACAACAAATAGCCAAAAGTTCACATTTTTAAAAATAATATTGTCCAAAAGCACAACCACGTAAAGAACAGGGATGTATTCAAAGTCAATATAATTCATCACATAGACAATCTTCCTTGGTCCCTCTCCAACCAAACTGCATAATACATGCTCAACAAGCATTTATATCTATTTGGAAAATAGAACACCACTAATAGTTTGACCACCATTAACTAGACCATTAGCTTCAATATAATGCTATTCTAACACACGTATATCTTGAGGGAAAAGATCACTTAATTGCAATATACAGCCACTTAGATCATAAAGAAAACACGCAGAAAAATAGCCAAATTCAATCAAGAGCATCATGCATTTCCCCAAACAACATCGCTAGGTCAAGCAGCAGATGCAAATAATGAGATTCCCATTCATTACCTTCTTCTTCTTAACAGGCTTGAGGATCTTGATTACACACTTCTCGTTATTAGTGATATGGACTCCCTCAAACACCTCGCTGTACTTGCCCCTTCCCACCTTCCTCACCACTTCGTAATCATCCTGTTCCCTGCAACACCGAGAACAAGATCAACAACAGAACCGCATCAAAGAGAAATCCAACAGCTAAAGCGAAGAAAATACCCCCACTGAACGGTAAGGGACTCGTAGTCCCAGTACTCCTTGGGGCGGATCACATTGACATCGGCGTAAACCCTAGCCTTGGAGGCGGCGCCGGGGCGGCGAATAGACTTTCCAATCCTTTGAGCCAGGGTTTCGTGCGGGGAAGGCTGGCGCAGCTGGCGCGATTCCGACGGCTTCAGGGACTGATGACGGTGTCGCCGAGATGAGGGAGGAGGAGGCGGCGGCGGCGGAGGCGGAGAGAGCGAGGTTTTGGAGGCGAGAGATCGAAGGAAGAGGAATGAGGATCGAGGAGGAGAGCGGAGAGAGGAAGGGAAGAGAGAGATGAGAGGGCGAAGAAGCGGAAATCTGAATTGCAATTGTAATGGCCTTACGGCCATCAAATATAGGGGAAGGAGGGCGCAATTTTGCGATTTCAGAGCGCTAGTGCTAAAGAAGACCCAAACTTCATTCCTGGCTTTTCTTCTTTATCCTTCACTGTTTCTTTTTCCTTGTTTTTTTTTTCTACAAGTTGTTAAAGGAAACGATGTCGTTTATGTGTAAATATTTTTTTTGTTCGAAAATAATAAAAAGGCTAAGTATAAATTAATAAAAAATATTAAAATAATTTGACCTTTTTTTTTATTAGGTAAGGATTAGGGGTTTCTCAAATCACGAAGGGTGCCCTAGAACATCCTCGCGGATGAGAGCTGAAAGTTTGGATAATATTGCAACGGAAAAATTACACCATATATCTCAACCTTTCATTCAGTTGCATACTCTACCCCGACCTTTCCAAATTTCACAAAATATCCTATACTTTGGGGATAGTTGCGCACTCTACTTTCGAAGTGTCCACACTTTTGAGTAAAATTATGAATTAGTCCCTTTCTTTTTCGTTTTGTAACAAAAAAAGTCCAATTCATGTACAAACAATTTTTTTTATCATTTATAAAATATCCTTATATGTTTAATTTTCTCATTTATAAAAAATAATATAATTACTTTTATTATTTGGTAATAAAAATCTCACATTTATAATGACCACATAAATCATTAAAACATAACTTTTATTTTACAAAGCAGTTCATCTTAGTGCTCGTTTGGTTTCCATTGAAATTCCCATGAATTTAAATATCCCAGGAAGTAGAAGTAAATACATGTGTTTGGTTGAAAATTAATTGACAGAAAAAACACATGAATTTAAATTCCCATGAATTGTATTTCCTCCAAAATGGGGGAATTGCAATTACCATGGTGGGGGTAGGTAAGTTCCAATTCCACCATTTTTATTTCAAATTTATTTTTTATCTTTTAATTTTTAAATTACAAATCTCTTATTTACCCAAAAGTCAAGTTCTTGATTTTCATTAATAAGGGTTGTTAACGTAATTTTAATCAAATTCCCATGAATTTTAACTTAAAACCAAATAAAATAAAGAGAATTAATTCCTACATAAATAATTTTAACCAAACATTTTTTCGCAAATCCCATGAATTACAATTCCCAGAAATTTAAATCCCGTGATTTAAATTCCTACGAATTATACTTCCCGCATTCAACCAAACAAGCACTTAATACTCTTTTCATTATTATTTTTAAAAAAAAATCGACACAAGTAAAAAAAGATTTCATAACCTTTTTATAAAACTTATGTTATAGCTTCTCACCTTTATAATTAACCGCATAGATAATTAATCCATAACTTTTACTTTACAAAGTAGCTCGTTATAATATTTTTTTCCATTATTATTTTTAAAACAAATTTAGACATAAGAAAAAAATCATAACCCTTTTAAAGTCAAAGTTATGACTATAGTATGCAATTATGTTCTAGCATGTTTGTTTAAACACAGTGACACAAACTAATTAAATAAAAAATATTAAATGAAACAAAAAAACCAAATTTATCTTTTATTATATGGAAAACTAAAACCTCAATTATTTAAAAAAAAAGAAACCAAAACAAGGCATTAAAAATATTCATAATTAATTTTTTATTTTTGACAAACAAAAGTTGGACTCGATGATTATGTAATAACTCAATATTTTCAAACTTTTATAAAATAAGTTTATGAAAATTTTTACTAATTTTTGTCTAAAATTATTTCGAAAATAATAATGAACAAAAAATATAAAGATAAACTACTTTTAAAGTCAAAGATAAGACTATAGGTTTATGTGGTTAATTATGAAGTGGAGAATTTATATTAGTCAAATAATAAACGTAATGACATTATTTTCATATAAATGAGAAAAGTAAATCTATAAGGCTATATTATTACTTTGGACCTTATCGAAAATGTTACTAACCTTAATCAAATATATTTGTATATAAAGGAAATTGATTATTTTAAATTATTTTCCACTAAAATTGATATAGAACAAAAAGAGATCTAAATGATTATTTTTAATGTTTTAATCCTTCTAAGGACAAGATTTATAATTTTTAAAATTTATTTGTACACAAGTTGGGTATTTTTTTCACAAAATGAAAAGGTGAGGAGTCATTCCAAAAATTTAGCCAAAATGGGACACTTCGAGGGAAGAGTGCGCAACTATCCCCAAAATATACGATATTTTGTGAAATTCGAAAAGGCCGAGGAAAAGTATGCAAGTATGCAATTGAATGAAAGGTTGGGATATTTAGAGCAATTTTTCCTATTGCAAGAGCCTCTGAAAGTTTGGATGATATTGCAACAGCCTAAAATCCTTGGAGGGAAACAAAGATATCCGAGATAATCAACCCAATTTCCCAAGAACAATTCCTAGTACCCTTGATTGCATTAATAACTTGAAGATTATCTGATTTATCTCCCTCAATTTCAATCTTCCCATGCTTCCCTTTTTTCGCTTCAAGAATTGCCTCTCGCAAGGCTAAGGCCTCTGCTTTTATTGTCAATACTTTCCCAAAATTTTGCGTCGTGATACTCAGTACTTGTCCACCATGATCTCTAACAACAATTCCCCTATAGGTCTATCCATTGGACAATTTAGATCCATCAAAGCTAATTTTAACGGATCCTTGTTTTGGTTTTTTTCCACTTTTCAGGTTCCTTTTGTCATATCCTCTTACTTTGTTTCGTGTTCAATATTTTCGTCTTCATCTTCTTTCCATAGTTTAATTTTTCCCCGGTTTATTAACTGTGTCCGTATATAGGCAGGTAGGTCTGAAATAAATTCATTTGGATCTTGTTGGAAAACTAACTTATTGCGTTGATGTCATATAATCCACCAAATTACGGCCAATATCGTAAATTCTTTGTTTCCAAGGGTTTGGTTGATTTCATTTAGGATGGCTTTTGGGGCTTTATTTTGCGGATAATAATTTCTCAATACTCGTTCAATATATGTTTACATTTAATTTCCTAGTTACATATTGCGTGTGGGGACACTTATTTAACAAATGTGTTGTATCCTCAACGTTGCAGTAACACATAATACAACCATCGTATAGCATCACATGTTTCTCTATTAATCTCTCTTTAGTGGGGAGACCATTGTTTTCAATTTTCCACAAAAAAAATTTAACTTTTGGAAAAATATCATGTTACCATAGCCAATTGTTTATACTCGGATGTTGACTCTCTATATTTGTTAATAATTTTATAGTCGATGTAGTAGAAAACCATCCATTCTTACCCGACGCTCAATAGAGCCTATCAATGATATTATTATCCAGGATTGGAATTGCTCCTACTTGCTCAACTAAATCATTTAGAAGTACCTTTTTAATTCCTCTATTTTCCATTTTCGTTCTCCTGAAATCCATTCCTCCACTTTTAGCTCTTCATCTATATTCAAAGGGTCAATTGCATGATCTTTGAAGTGTTCGCGTGAAGTCCAGATGTCGTTTCAGAAGTTAATGGTTTTTCTATCCCCCACTTGCCATATAATTAAGTCCCTTTTCGAATTAATGACAGAGATTTATTAGTTTTTTCCATTGTCAAGATGTGTTGGATTTTAGTTTATATGTGAAGAAATTATCATTGTGGAAGTATTTTTGTTTAACAACTTGCATCCAAATATTATTCGGTTCCGCCAAGATTTTCCACAGAAGTTTCATTTGTAACGCTTTGTTTATATGCTTTGTCTTTCTAATTCCCAACCCTCCTAAGTACTTAGGGTTACATATCTTGTCCCATCCAACCAATGGTTTATAATGTCGATACTTATTATAGAAAAAACCTCTATTGATTCTATCTAGTTCCTCATGAACATTTTTTGGTAGCATAAAGTTATGCATCACATAATCAGGCTTAACAGCTAAATTAGATCTTATTAATGTTGCACACCCTTCCTTAGAAAGTGAGTTAGCTTTCCATTTTGTTAATTTGTGCTTTTCCAATTGAATCATTAAACATTGCCTTATTCACCCTTCCATTTATAATTGGGCAACCCAAGTACTTTTGAATGTCTGTCATAGTTGATATGGCCAACGCTTTCTGTATCTGGTTTTTCTGGTTGTTGTTGATATTTTTAGAAATTTGAAAAACTTATTTATGGTAATTCACCTTTTGGCCAGGCAAAGCACAATACTCTATGATGGTTTTGATCTTAGTGCAAGAGCCTTGCGTGGCTTTTGCAAATATGCCTCCTTTGTCAGGTGAAAAATTCTGTACAGGAATATCATGGGCATAGTCTTCAAGTCCAACGTGGGTTTCTGTTTCAGTAATGGTGCGAAGAGGAGTTAAAATAGGCATCAGACTCTCATTGTCATGACTAGGAAATCAGATGCCTCTTGACCTTAAACTCTGAAGGCAAAAAAAGAAGAGAGTATATGAGAACTCGTAGGGGTGCAATGCCACATTACTCTTTCCACAAAAGCCTAGTAGTTGACCTGGAATAAATTTCCTGTATGTGCAATACACACATTATTTCGTTACTACTAAACAGTCATAAGAATAATAAACCTTGTTGGTCAAGGTGGCAAGACGGGTCCAAGGTGGACTCAAATCTCAAGAACGTAAAGATAAAAGAGAGCTAAGGAAAATTAGGGCAAATAACTTGATTTTTATTGATTTATTTGATAACAACTTAAAAGGAGTATTTATAATAATACCCCAATATATAGGAAAACTTAATTGTTGAAATCTTGAAAAGATAACCTTACTAAAAGATAAAATCAAATCCCTAATTAAAAGGAAAGATAATGTTCTAAAATAAATAATTATCCCTAATTAATTATAGCGTATCAATTCTCTCCCGTTGAGAATCGACTTATCCTCAAGTCGGAAATCAGGAGTGGACTCATGAAACGGATCTTGGAGCTTAATCCGCCAGGGTCCCATTGTACATGTAGCACTGCTTGAGTCAGCTGATCGTGACTGAAGTTTGCCCTGCGCATTTCACCGAATGGTTGGCGAACAAACAAGCCAGAGCATATCGGCAACGACCGTTCGTCGAGACCGAGTTGAATCTGGTCTCCCTTTGGTGAATCAGACTCCGGAAAAGAAGTTCCCGAGCCCAAAACTTCTGGAGAATGCGGCGGCAACAAGCGCGAGTAGGCAGCAGGCGCAAAGCACGTGATCGGGTCGGTAACGACCTCCGCTGCTTCGGCACCCGAATCGTAACGTCCTCCACGGGTTCGGTACCTAGGTCGAAAACGACCTCCGCTGGTGAGGTACTCGGGTAGGTAACGACCTCCGCCGGATCGATACCGAGGGCAGGAGTGATGTCCGCGGGCGCGGGATTGGTGAACGGGGGCGCGGCGCAGGTGAGCGCTGGCGCGACATCGCAAGTCACAGGGGAAGGGTTCCGCGGCGTCGCGTTCGCAACTGCGAGATGGAGTTCCAATCTAGAAATAGATGATGTATCCGACGACGACGATCCTCATATTCTATATCTATTCGACGACGACGAACCTCATATTCCATATCAATATTACGGATCTTCAACTCCATATTTTGTTGAAGTTCCCGGATATTGCTTGGAACTACTGACATGGTGATGGTAGAGTTTAGGAAAATGAAAGCACCAATTGGGCAAGAAGGATGCGAGAATGGTCCGATGTGGACTCACTCTCAATGAAAGCACCAATTGATACGAGCCCGATGTGGATTTGTATCGGACCCTTGTTGGTCAAGGGGGCGAGAACGGTCCGAGGTGGACACGAGTCTCAAGGAACCTTGTTGGTCAAGGTGGCAAGACGGGTCCGAGGTGGACTCAAATCTCAAGAACGTAAAGATAAAAGAGAGCTAAGGAAAATTAGGGCAAATAACTTGATTTTCATTGATTTATTTAATAACAACTTAAAAGGAGTATTTATAATAATACCCCAATATCTAGAAAAACCTAATTGCTGAAATCTTGAAAAGATAACCTTACTAAAAGATAAAATCAAATCCCTAATTAAAAGGATTGGTGGCATACAAAAACATCTAAACTGAAAATTAGACACTTTTTTCAAGTTCCACAATCATAATAAGGTAAGTACAGGTAGAGTAGATCATCTTTTATAAGAAAGTCAATGCACAAGCCGTAGCAGGCAGTTTAATACAAAGCTTACCAGAAACAAATCCAAGATGGGAAAATCTTGATCAACTCATGACCTATGGGTACTAAAAGAGCGCTATTACCACTGAGCTATGCAAGGTTCTTTGTTTTCCTTTTTGCAATGTAAAATATACAGGTAAGATGGCAAGCATAATGAATGAAGGCAATTAATTGTGGCAAAACCCAATCTTCGTAACACAATTAATGGTAATCACCTTTTGTTTTCTCCGTTTTAATCCAAGCTCTCTCCTAAAGTATGTTGCACAGATAGAAAATTTTACATGAACACTCTTAGCCTCACTATCGTGTATTTTATCCATGGGAAGCTACTCCAAAAGGATGACATTCCTTGCTGACCTCCATCTCCATAGAACTCCAGCCAAGAGACTTATTCAAACCTCTCTGATTCATCAAATTTCTAACTTGATCAGCCATTTCCCATCTTCCATTGGAAGCATAAAACTTAGAAACAAGTACATAATAGCAAGCTTCATCAGGATGCAACTTTATCATCCTCCTTGCAGCAATTTCCCCAAGATCAAACCTCAAATGCAGGCTGCATCCATGGAGAAAGGATCCAAACACAGTCACATCAGGCTTAATTGGCATGTTCTCTATAAAATCAAGAGCTTCCTCAATTCTTCCTGCACGTGAGAGTATATCAACCATACTTGCATAATGTTTCATAGATGGAGTTATATTATACTCTTGACACATAGAGCTGAAACACCTCCATCCTTCTCCTACTTTCCCATTATGACTACACGCAGATAAAACAGTTGTGAAGATTACTTCATTGGGGGTCACATTATCCTTCAACATGTCACTGAAAAGTGCAAGAGACTCTTCAGCATCTCCGTACATTCCATAGCCACAGATCAATGCACTCCAAGTTACAGCGTTTCTCTTTTCACCCATCTCATCGAACACTTGGCGGGCAGAAACCGTGTCCCCGCACTTTGCATAGAAGTTCAGCAGTGCTGTGCCAACATATGCATTGATAGATGAAACCCCTCCCTTGACAAAATATGAGTGAAGAGAGGAACCAGTTCTTAATGCGCTAACAGAAGCACAAGCAGAGATGACACTCACAAATGTAATAGCATCCGGTGTATAAGACTCAGATCTCATTTGATGGAACAATTCAAGTGCGTTAGAAGCGTCTCCGCTCTGAGCATGCCCTGAAATCATTGAATTCCAAGCAATAACATCCTTATCCGAAATGGAGTCAAATAATAGACGTGCATTCTCAAGCACATGGCATTTTGAATACATATGCACTATAGCATTTTGAACTGCAGAATCTTCTAAACCAAGCTTTATAGAAAGGCCATGAACCGTACTACCCGTATTCAAGTTTTCAACCAATGCACACGCTGAGAGTACACTTGCAATTGTCACAAAGTTGGGCGAAAGATCTAAATATTTCTCGTTGACAAACAACTTCAAACTTTCGTTTCCTAGGCCAGCCTGAGCATAACCGACGATCATTGCTGTCCATGAGACAAAATCAGGTTCAGCAAGTTCGTCAAACACAGAGCGTGCATCGTCTGTGCTATGGCCTTTGACATACATGTCTAATAGTCCAGTAGCAAGGAAAGAATTAAGACCAATTCCACTCTTGATAATATACCCATGAAGCCATTTCCCTTGATGTATAGCTCCTAATTTAGCACACCCTGTTAGCAGGATCCCAATTGTAAACTCATTGCACTGAACTAAACCTTCCCTCATTCTATTAAACAGAACCAGCCCCTCTTTAGGAGAATCATTCTGCACATATCCAGCAATCAAAGATGTCCAGGAAACTACATTGGCTTCATCAGTTTCGTCAAAAATCTTTTGAGAAGAACAAATTTCTCCACACTTGGCGTACATATCCACCAAACCCGTCAAGACAAAGCTGTCAGGATCCCCTGCCTTGACAATATGGCAGTGCAACTTCCTCCCCTCATCAAGGTCCCTCAGCTCACAACAAGCCTTCAGCACAATGGAGAAAATAACACAATCATTCTCTCTCAGGCATTTCCTCAAACACTTGTAAAGCTTCAGAGTTTCCGCGTGCAATTCATTCAAAAAGTACCACCTAATCATTACTTTATACGAATAGAGGTCCGGATTTTCGATTCTATCAAACACCAATCGGGCGGACCTCAAATCCCCGAAAGAACCGTACAAGCTGAGCAACTTGGTCTGGCAAAGAAGGCTGTTCACCAGGCCATGGACGATGAGCAGAGCGTGGAGCTTCCTGAGGGAGACGTGGCTCTTGCAGAGACCCAGAAGAGGGTAACATGGGTGCGAATAGATTGAGTTAATGGAAGATATGGTTTGATCAACTGGGTCGGAGGAAGGGGGTTGAAGATGGCGGTGTCGGTGGGTCGTGAGAGTCCTCCGAGAAGGAAGGGATTCGTGGATGCAAGTGAAAAGGGTTTTGAGTCTGCGAAATTGGGGAATGAGTCTCATTGTAGGATGTTGGAGAAGTGAAACAATGCATTCGCTTCAAATCTCCAAGTTAAAACAGTGAAACAATTCCAAAGCTCCAAACAAATCAGCTTGCCACCAATGAATGCAACTAACAGTGATTACACACATTAAATTAAAATAATAATAAAACAGAAAAAGTGTGGGTCATGACGTGTAAACAAATTCCTTTCCTCTTGTGATGATGTGGTGATCGCATATCGCATTCGTGGCCGTAGCATCCAGACCTTTCCTGTCGTAGTGTCATGGGCCCACTTTGCAAAAATAATCCACAGCACCCTCGCTTGAAGGCTTGAACCTTGAATGTCTCCTCATATAAACGCTTCTTCAGTCGGCAGTCCACAATTACGCAAAACGCAGCGGCGCCCGCCGACACTCGCTATAAAGCCAATACCTTTTTAATTCGCTGAGGTTGAAGAAAACAGAAACAAGTCTCTGGACTCTTTGCAATGGAGGAAGTTAGAGATAGCTGTGCTTGGGTCGCTTCCCACTCCTCCCACGTCTTCGTCGATTCTTCCGGTTTCTTCTTCTTCTTTTTCCTCTTCTCCTCCTCCTCCTCTGCTTGGAAATTTATGTGAATTATCTAGGTCTGATGATTGTGGGATTCAATTTGAATGAAATGTAGGGATTGAAAAGGCTGTGGATTCTATAAAGGAAATCCCCAAGGTTCAATGGGATTTCGAGGGCATTCACTTTTTCGACGGAGGATCCCTCACCGTTCAGTATTTGTTCGTCTTGGATGCCCTCAACTTCTGCTTCTGGCCCGGTTTGTCTCTTTCTTCTCCTTCTCCTTCTCCTTCTTATAAAGTGTTTGGGAAGATTTGGCATTTGCATGTTTAAAAATTGATCTCTCAGTTTGCTAATAGTGGAAAGGATGTGTGACTGACTAGGACGTTTCCGGGATTCAAGTATCAAATTGTTTCAATTTTGGAGCCTGTCATTGTCAAATTGTTCGCTATGCCGATAACATTTGATCCTTAATTTAATCAGAAGTTGGATTCCTCATTGACAATGAGCTTGTGTGAAAATTGATTGCAATTTCCCATTTTAGCCAATCATCATGTTCAGTTTACTTGTTGTTGGTAGATGAGGAGCTGAATTACGATCACTTGGCACTGGGCCTAAAGAAAGCTTTGGAGAATGACAAAAATGTGTTTGATGCAGATCGTCTGCAAAACTACACAGGTAAAGCTTCTTGCTTTTTTCAGCATAATAAGCTTAATGAATGCATTGAAGATCCTCTTGCTCATTTTGTGGTCCTCCAATTTGCTTTGACTGGTGGAATCAAAACATATCAGTATTTTTGGAAGAAATTATAACAAAAAATTCACTCCACTCAATCAAGTGAATGATCTATAAAAGGCTCTATTTGTTTGTGCTTAGAACCTTAAAAAAATCTGATTACATGTTCCAGGTCCGGAGTTGCGGGAACTCTTAGAATGGCCTCGCCCACTTCCACTAGAGGATGAGCGGGTTCGTCTTTTGCATGAGGTGAGGTCCGTGAGGAGATCATGCCTTTGTGTAAATGCTAGACAGTCCACCATTTTTTCTTATGTGCGTTTCCTGATTTTTTTGTTTTAACTCAACACTTGGCTGTTTATTCGGTTCCTGGTCTAGGTTGGGCGCGAATTGGAGAAGAATTTTGACGGGAAAGCATCCAACCTTGTTGAGTCCTGCAACAAATCTGCTTCTAAACTCGTAGCACTCATTACACGTCACTTTCCAGGTCTCGTTTTACCCTCAACCTGTCCTTAGATATTAGTATTTCGGAGTTCAAACTACTCCCAAATCTTTGGTAGTTAAATGAGAACATTGTATTGAATTAGGCTTCAGAGACCACTCATTATACAAAGGCCACCAAGTATTCCTGTACAAAAGAGCACAGATTTTTACAGCTGATTTGTGGGGTGCATTCAAAGGCCAAGGCTACGGGGAGTTCAATGACATTGACTCCATCACCATGTTTGCTGACTACATCGTCCCAGCTGTTCTTCAGAATCTTGGAGTATTGAAATATAGCTCGTCCTTGGGGCGCATCATTGAGTCTAACTCTGAAATTGGCCCAGGCAGCGAGGAGGAAGTCGAACTGAGAGCTTGCACTATTCATGCTGTGGAGAAAATGAGAGATGTCATCCATATGAGAACTGGAAAGCAGGTCAAATCCACTCATCTATTTTCAAAACAAACTTCACATTTTCAACTTTCTCTTGCCTAAATCTTCTTAGAACCCAAATTTGGAATGAATCTCTTGACTTGTTGATTTAGATTTCTTTTAAAAAAAAATCAGAGTTTCGGGCATAAGTTAAGAATGCTATTTTTGGTAGATCGGTTATTTTTATTACAAGGTTTATATTTTTTTTTCTAATTTTGGGTATTTTTTTATTTCAATATTTATGTATTTGTATCTTTGATGCTTCTTAGTTCCTGTGAAACATTGTTTCTGGTTTTTCGTTTACTAAGAGACGTTCGTTTTGTTGATTGCTATCTCAGGTGTTAAGTGTAGAACTGGATCTTTGGCTATGGTCTTATGGAGTCAAGACTCCCTCTCTACAACACCATCGCACTCTTACCATTTACTACTGAGCTAGCTATAATATGCCTATACGGCAAAAGTTTCACAGGTTTGCCCTCTATAGAACTGGATCCTTGAACTTCTGTTTTGCAAGTGTTAATGTAGAACTTCTGTTTTGTCATATAATGCAAAGTAGCATCTTTTTAAAAATGCCTAAAGATTCAAGTAATGTTACTTGCAATTTTTTTCTGGGAAATTTGGATTACCTAAAGATCCAAGTTATGATCTGAATCCAGCAATCTCATTATCTGAACTCCATTGGATAATTTCTTTGGTAAAATTTGAGTAGCATCCTGTGAAGAAAGCAAGATCAAGCATCAAGCATGGAGGAATTGAAGGGGACATTTAAAGCTGAAAAGCTTCTTCATTTAGTGACGGCTACAAATCCCAAAGGAGCATAGCTTTCTGTGTCTTACCTAACCCTCATACTAAAAGAGTAGTATATATACGAGGGAAGCAAGGACAGAATAGGAAAGACATAAAAGTCTCTAAATGGATAATCCGTATCCAAATATTTCATTTGAACCGGATCAATCCTTATTACAAAATATCTAGAATAACTACTACTCCTTTCGTTCATAAAAACATGATGTTTTAGCCTAAACCCTAAAAATTAAGAAAGTATGTACATAATTTGACTCAATTACCCTTCCTATCAATTTTTTACTTTTAGTTAAATTTAAATTATGGAATATTTTCTGATTTGATTTAGATTTAGTCCTTCCCAATTCTCATCCAATTTATAGTACAACTTTCTAAATTAATGTTCCTAAATTGATTTGGTTTGATTTCTATTTTTTTTCTTTTTTTTTCAGAAGGGTAAAACTGGAAAAATGTTTACATAAATAACTAAAACATCATATTTTATTGAACAAGAAAAAACCCCTAAAACATCATATTTTCATAAACGGAGCGAGTAATATATTTCACATCGCAGTTGGACTTGGGGATAGTATCTAAAATCCGAACTTGGGAATGAAGAACTTGTGTTGCACTTCACCAAGAAGATTGGTGATAATATCCGCAATTTGATGGCCTGAGCTAACATAGTCCGTTTGTATGAACTCTTCTTGAACTTTGTTGCGAATGAAATGACAATCAATCTTCAAATGTTTCATCCTCTCGTGGAACACGAGATTAGCGACAATATATTGAGCCTCTTTATTGTCACATAGCAAAGGTATCGACAATGGGATGTTTATGTGTAAGTCTCCCAATAACCCATGAAGCCAAACATTCGACGGTACTCGGATTCAGCTAAAGAATTGGATACTGTTTTTTTACTCTCTTTTTTTACTTTCAAGAGATAAGAGAAGATCCAAGGGAAATGCAATACTCGTTGAGTGGCAACTTCCCCAATCTACGTCACCGTATGCTAATAATTCCAATTTTGAAGAAGCAGGAAAGTGCAGCCCAATGCTCATCGTGTCTTTCAAGTACCTAATGACCTGTAGTGCTGCATCAAAATGAGGTTCTCAAGGGTCTGACATAAACTGACTATGGTGTTGAACTGTGTAAGACAAGTCCGGTCTAGAAATACTGAGAAAAAGAAGCCTTCCTATAAGTCTCCTAACCTCTCGGGATCGGGAAGAGGTTGAGCTTGATCATTTGAGAGTTTGAGGCCTCAAGACAAGGGAAAAAGGACTTGATTTGCATCCTTGCATTTGACAGTTAGCTACTATGTCAAGGACATAGTTTCTTTGATGCAGCAAAGTTCCTTGATTACTCCGTACAATTTCAAGCCCAAGTAAAGAATGTGCTAGGCCCAAATCCGGTAAACAAACGCACAAGAGTTATTGTGTTTAAATTGAGAAGCACTTTACCCAAAGTGATCTCGATCAAATTCAACCTAACTAAAACTTCATGTTTACATGTGTGTTTAAAGAAAATAACCTAAAGAAACCAGGGTAAAGTGTCCGTAAAAAGCCCATTAGTCCAGTGCCCCAGTGGCCCATCGACACCATAAATTCGAAAATACTAAAGGTGAATGACCCAAGGGGGAATCCGAGGCGAGATGCATGGTCGTGTGTGTGATTCGCACGACCAAAGGAAAAAATTGACTCCATGGACATAGTTGTGCGAGTATGGAGCACGACACATCCTATAATTGAGGCTAAGCACACGACTCTCAATTGGTTTTTGGAATTGGACGCACGATCTATGTAGGTTCTTGCAAAATGTCATCTTTGATCAACTTCCTATGTATATACAAGAATAATTGTTGGTAGAAGATCACATTCACCATGACCTATTAAACTTGAACGCCCTTGCCGACACTGGAAACAGTCTTGGTTTGAAGCCTTGAATGTCCTCCTTTACTCTGTTGGCCATCTCATTTCTTCAATTGGTATCAATTTGGCTCTAATTTATGATGATATTGCTTCTTTAGTGTTTAACTATCATAAGTATCCGTACCTTGTACGAGTTTCGTAAAATATAAATCATTTATTTTAAAAAATAAATTAATTTGATTTTTTATGTCAATATGAATAAAATTTACACATTCTTTTAATGTAAGACCCGATATTTTTTCCTTTAATAAAAGAAAATGAATTAGTTTAGCAATTTTTAAATTTGTACACATGTTTAAATTTTTTTATTTGAACATATGTTTAAATTAAAAATCTATACATATATCATCAAATATGAGATTTGAATATATAATTAATCAAACTAGAATGAGATAAGAATGAATCTAAGATTTTAATTATTAGTTTGTAACAAATCTATATAAAATAAAACAAAATACTCATAAATATCTTTTTTTTTAAATTAGCATTGAATTGTTTTTTTAGAGTATTGATGATGTGGCGCCAATGGGCTGGGGCGAACTGAATATGGATGCGACACATAGGCGAAATGAATGTGAGGCCGACATGTGTCAAAAAAGACTCTTCTTTAGTATATATATATATAGATATATACAGGGGCGAAGGGAGATGGGTGCCAATGGGGGCTATAGCCCCCACTCAAATTTTTTTTTTGAAAAATATATATAAGAAAAATACTAGATTATTGATAAAAATTAGTTTACTCGACTAAAAAAACTAGATTAATTTTATATTTTTATGAAAAATACAAAATAAGGGTTTTTAAGTACAACATTTTATACAGAAAAATATAAAATTTTCTATACTGTTCTAAAAATTCCTGCTTAGTTTCGTATCGTTCCTGCCTAGGCGCTGAAAAGTCCTATCCCACTTAGTCTTCCAACCCGTTTAGAAGACCACCAAGTTCATCTAGGCGCATGTTTAGGCCGCCTAGGCAGCCTCTCTCCGCCTAGGGACGACTTAGTACTTTTTAGAACACTATCTGTACGTGTAAAAAAAACTAAACAAAAACAATTCTATATTTTTAATTTTTTTTAAGTAGCTAAGAATTTGACCCGAAAAAATTTAGCCCCTACTAGATCGAATTCCTGACTACGCCACTGGATATATAGATATATTTCATTCATATTCCTTTTCACATCTGCGAAGATGGTGAAATTTTGTTGCCGATAATGACATTTTTGCACTGTTGTTACATGTGAACAACTCTTTGTTAAGCATTCTCCATCGGCTATTTTAGCTTTAGTAGAATTGCATAACATATAATACAACTAGCCTTACTTCACCTTAAAATTAAACAAGTTGCTAACTAGAAGGTAAAGCTAAACAACTACCCTTACTTCACCTTAAAATTAATCATAACTTTTTGATTAAGTTTCACAATTTAAGATGCTCTAAAAGGCAGGATTCTTAAAACAAAGTTGTTAGCTAAAAGGGTTATTGATGATATAAATTTGCTATTCTGTATCGCGAGCTCTTAAAATAAAGTCTATAGAAGGGTGGGATCAAAGCAAAGTCGTAATTACAACGGGGTGATTTTATATAGAGCCAATAAAAAACAAAAAAAAAAAGAACTTTCTAAGTATCTTGTTAGATTCACCATTGAATCCATCATGTCTACATTTATAATTTAACATAAATGTGATTAAATTTTTATTTTTATCGGGTGATTATAAAATATTTATAGAGATTTCTGGCTTCTAGCCTTTTTTACAAACCAAGTATAAAAATTAAAGTTACACACTATTTTAATTTCCACCCTTTTTGTCAAAAGCTCAAACATTTAATTTTTTTTTTATAACGTAAAGATTAGGACACCCTCTAAGAAGGGCGTTCTAGAGCATCCTTGCGGACGAGAACCCGAAGTTCTGAATTATCCAGAATGAGGTTGGTAGGATGATGTTGATACGAGCCCGGTGTGGATTCGTAAATTAGAGCCAAATTGAGAGTCAGCTCAGCCCAAGGTAAGAAATCAAACCAGGGACAACCCTACGTAAAGGCGCGCATATATTGCTCTAAAATGCGGTTCTTGACCTCTGTCTGTCCATCGGTCTGAGGATGGTATGCAGTACTATGACGAAGCTTAGTACCACTAAGCCGATGCAATCAGACCAGAAAATGCTGCGAAATATAGGATCCCTGTCGGACAAAATAGACGTCGGAATGCCGTGTAATTTTACCACTATATCAACAAACACATCTGCCACTTTCGGGGCATCAAACGAAGGCCCTAGTGCGGCAAAGTGTGCATATTTAGATAGCCGATGAACTACCACTAAGATCGTCGTATGGCCACGAGGCGGGGGCAAACCTACAATAAAATCCATAGACACGTCCTCCCAAACTTGTTGAGGCACTGGTAAGGGCTGAATTAACCCGGCAAGCATACTTGTGTTATACTTGGTGGATTGGCAGATGAGGAAAGAATCGACAAAACACTTCACATCAGAGCACATGCCCTTCCAAAAGAAGACCTCAGCGACGCGACAGAACGTGCGATCAACGCCGAGGTGGTCAGCACTAGATGCGACATGGAATTCCTCTAGAATTTCGGCTGTAATCGGGGACGCAACCCCTACAACCAAACGATGACCAAAATAAAGAATGTTGTTGTGTACCTGGAATGAGGCGGCCAATGTACCTTTAGCGGTGGCGGCATGCCACTCTTTCAAATCATCAAGGACGGTATTCTCATGACAGAGTCGTTGAAGTAACTCCGGAAGTGGCGCTGAAAAGGATAAAAATTGATGGAGAGTTGCGGCATCATCAATCATACGCTGAGATAGTGCGTCAACCACCTTGTTACTAGCGCCGGATTTATACTCAATTCGGAATTTATAACCCATCAGCTTTCGAATAAAAAATTGTTGATCCGGTGTCTGGATAACCTGCGTGAGGAGTTCTTTAAGGCTTTTTTGATCACTGCAAATCAGGAACTCACGACCTAGTAAATATTGACGCCATTTCTGAATTGCAAAAACAATGGCGAAAAGTTCTCTATGATAGGCGGACGAACCCCTGGCCGGACACCTAATTTTTTACTGAATTAGGAGAGAGGTCGATCGTCCTGTAATAACACAGCGCCGACGCCTTCATCGGAAGCGTCAGTTTCCACGACAAATGGCTTAGAAAAATCCGAAAGTGGTAAAATTGGTGGCCTCATCATTGTCTCTTTGAGGCGTTGGAAAGCTATATCAGCGGCTTCAGACCAAACAAACTTGTCTTTCTGCAAGAGATCAGTCAACGACGCAACAAGCAAAGCGTAATGGCGGATGAATTTTCTGTAATAACCGGTAAGGCTTAGAAAACCACGCAGCTGTTTAACGGATTTAGGTGTCGGCCAGTCGGCCATAGCGTATAGTTTAGTAAGATCAACTAATAATTGCCCGACAGTCACAATATGTCCTAGATATTCCACCTTAGTTGTACCAGAAGAACACTTAAACCCTTTGACAAAGAAGTGATTATCATGAAGGATCTGTAAAACTGTATCCATATGAGAAGAGTGAGCAGCTAATGACGGGTTGTAGATTAAAATATCATCAAAGAAAACTATCACAAAATCTCGCAGATACTGAGCAAACAGATGATTCATTACAGCTTGGAACGTAAACGGTGCATTAGTCAATCCGAAAGGCATGACTAAATATTCAAAATGACCATCATGTGTACGAAAAGAAGTCTTATAAATATCTGAAGAATGCATCCTAACCTGATGGTATCCATAACACACATCAAGTTTAGTAAATATAACAGCATGTCCCAGCTCATCAAATAATTCATCAGCTGTAGGAATAGGAAACTTATCTGCGACTGTGATGTTATTAAGGGCGCGGTAGTCGATGCAGAAACGGAAGCTATCCTCCTTCTTTTTTTACCATAAGTGCCAGAGAAGAAAGAGGACTAATGTTGTGCCGAATTATCCCTTGATCAAGCATGTCCAAAACATGTCGTTCAATTTCTGATTTCTGGAAATAGGGATAACGATAGGGCCAGACATTTACCAGTTTGGATCCGGACTGAAGATGAATACGGTGGTCCCATGTGCGTTGTGGCGGGAGTCCAACTGGTACCTGGAACACAGCAGAATGACACTGAAGTGTGTCCCGGATTTCCGGAATCAAATCAGATGGAAAATTAGGTGACTCGGCCGTAGATGTCGGCGACAAACTTAGTATCTCAAACCATTCAGCAATCCCTTCAGAAGCACATAAAGAATGCAATTCATGCATAGAAATTGGTTTCGGCGAATGCCGATCACCCTACAAGAATATTGTGTTATCGTTCCAAGAAAATTGCATGGTCAGCTTAGCATAATCATGATCAACTATACCCAATGTTTGTAACCACTGGACACCTAGAACAATCGGCGGGCCATGAACTACCAATACATAGAGATCTAGAGAAAAATGATGGCCATGTAATTCAATAACGATGGTCGGACACTAATGCGTGCATAATAAGTACGCGCCATTCCCCACAAAGACACGAAATGGCGTAACAGCAGCTAGAGATAACTGTAATTGTTCCACCAAATCAGGATGGATAAAATTATGTGTGCTGCCACCATATATGAGAACTTGCACCTGGACTCTGCTAATCACGCCTCCAAGCCGTAAAGAGTGCGGATTTGGGAGGCCCTCCATCAAGTGAATGCTCAAAATATTGTCGGTGATGGCTAACTCATTAGTGACATCGTCAGTTTCTTCATCGTCACCCTCATCACAACTCAATAAAGCCAAGAAACGAGGCTTACAACGATGACCTCGATGGTACCTCTCATCACAATTCCAACATAAACCTTTTTTAGTACGTTCCTCACGTTCAACAATAGAAAGACGTTTAATTGGAAGAGTGGAGAGATTACCGTTCGAATTAGGAGGTCGTCGTGGAGCCAACATGGGGGCCGAAGGAGGCACTGGCGCGGCTTGGGTCGAGCTGCTGGGTTTGAAACCCCCGGAATTCCAGTTGCGCCGCGACTTTATAGTCCACTGTGAAGTGGCGTCCTGAAAGAGGCTTCCAATTCTCGTGCTAGGGCAAATGCTTGAGATAAGGAGGTCGGGTTTCGTAAATTCAGCTCGCGCTTCATCGATTGTTTCAACCCGGCTTTGAATAAAGAGACCAGCGTTGGTTTAGACAACCCATGAACATTGTTAAGCAAGGCCTCGAATTCCGTTTGATATTCAAGGACGGATGTCCGCGGTTGAAGCTTGGCCAAGAGACCCACATAATCTTCATAATGGTGAGGATCGAAGCACTATTGAACGGATACCAGAAAAGCAGTTCATGTCTCACCACAATTATTACGGTGCTGATATCAAAACCAGTCGGATGTCGGATGATCAAATAACATGCCGACTAAACGTAAGCGATCCTGATCTGTAGTATAGAAATAATCGAAGTAAGCCTGAACTTTAAAGATCCACCCTTTCGGGTCCGATCCATTGAAACGTGGGCCTCGACTCAAATTTTCGGAGCGTTGTCATGGCCCGATGGTGCTCGAACCACGACCCTATGTTTGGCCTGCTGCAAATTAAGGTTTCGCGACACTAAGTTGTGCACCGCCTGCCCTGGATCGTTCGCTGCTGGCGCTACTGGTGGCACGTTAGGGTTCCTTGGCACGATATGGTGCGCTGCAAGCGTAGGATCGTGCGCGGCTTGCACTGGTGCCTGATTCCGCGGTAGGGCCTGTTGAGCCGCGATCACGGGGGTGGCCACGGTGAACGCGAGGTTAGGGTTTGCGATCACATCGGCGGTCGGGTTGTGTTGTTGATTGAGAATGTCGTAGACGTTTTTGGTCCTAAGACGTTCGACTTCCTGAGCGCTGTGAACCTACGCCACATCGTGATGGATAGTTTGCACATCCGTCGTCAATTGGAGCAACATGTCACAGAGTTCGGCCATTGTCGGTTGACCGTGATCGTCGACAACACCATCTGCCACATTCATGATGTTCGGGATGAAAGTACCAGTTGATACGAGCCCGGTGTGGATTCGTTTCGAGCCCTTGTTGGTCAAGGGTTTGAGCGGAGCTCGAGGTGGACACCAACTCCAAGAACGTAACAAAAGAGAGCAATAGAAAATTAGGGCAAAATATTTCTTGATTGATTAATTAATTAGGAAGACAAGACAAGAGTATATAAAACTAAGCCCTAACGGTTCAAGAAAGGCGTACCGGGAAAGAACCGTAAAGAAAACCCAAGAAGAGAGTAAAACTCTAGTTTATAAAAATTACACTTTTAATTAATATATCAAAATAACAAATATTAATCTTCATATCGTCTCGGACGACGACGAACCCTTGACGACTTCGTATTAGTAATTTGGGCCGTATTAGATGTGGCTCAACTTAGCAATTTTATCGGCCACAACATTGCCCTCCCTACCCGGTCCGGATCCCATGTCCCTAATTTGTGTCCCCTCTCGTGTCCCCTTTGTCTTCATTGATCAAGTGTACTATGTTTTTTTTTACAAAATATTACTAAAAGTCTAAAATGTAATTGTTTTTTAATTTTAATTTAGAAAATCCACACACCACACGAGAGTTGTGTAGATCAATAAATACAAAAGAGACACAAGAAGGGACACAAGTTGGGGACAGAGGATCTTATCCGCTCCCTACCCGCATGTCGAACTGACACAATATTGAATTTTTGGAGGGAGACCATAATATCTGATATTTGATGAAACCCGAAATAAACCGTTCGCTAAAAGACAAGAGACGGGATTATTATATTCGATTGTGCGAACACTTGCTTCTTTATTTATGATTTTCTTTACAACGAGGCTGCGAGATTACTAGGTTACAAATCAACGAGATTACAAGCCAACGAGGTTACAAACACTTGAAGTTTACACCCTAGACCCCCTACGGTTGTCCGAGATCTCGACCTGACAATGTCTGAGATCTCCTAGTTGCTAGATACTTCTAAGTGTCGCTTGTTTGTCCTCTTGAGCGAGGTTGATCCGACGGGACGATGTTGATGACTTGCGAGGTGTAGACGGCTTGCGAGATGGTGTAGCGAGGTCTTTGATGTGAGTAGGAACTTTGTGAGACTTGAAGTCTTTTTGTGGACTTCACTTGTCTATAGCGAGGCCTTTTGACGATGTTTCGATCACGTCGATCTTCAACGAGCAAGATAGTTCTTGAGTTCAAGATGTTTTTCGACCCTTTCTTTGTACGAGTTTCTTCTCTATTTATAGAGGATTGGAGAGTCGAGTTTTGTCCAATGTCCGATGTGGGACGCCCGAGATTGGGAGCTCCTGATTGGTCTGTGGGTGAGGCAGCTTGTGATTGGTTCGGGGGAGCGGCATCGATGAGTGGTCCGTGTGGGCGGGTGTGTCAGTAGAGTCGGTGGCGAGGTCTCGACCTCGCTCCGGGGATTCGGAAGACCTCGCGGAGATGGGAATGTTTATTTAATCTAACAAAAAGGTATATGGTCGTGGGTCCCAGAATCGTCCTTGGGAATCTCGTCGTGTTTATTTGTTTTTTTGGTATCCCAGACCCACTTCTTACTTTTTTTACTATTTTGGGCATCATCAATATTAGCATTTCAACTTCCTAAGAACATTTTTCAACATTATTAATGACATTTACAACTATTAGATTATCTCCTTTAATTTCAATTTTATAAGGTAGAATATGTTCAACTATGGATATTTCTTTCTTTATTAGGGTTTTTCATGCATGTGTTATAATGATTTGACATTCTTCATTCTTCATTCTTCTTATCACTCAACCTATAATTTTTTCACTTTACTCTAGGCAAAAAAAAAATGTGTAGCTTTTAATTGTAAATATTCAATACTTATCCTTTTTATTTTTTTATCTTATATTTTAATTTTGTCATAACATTTAGGTTAATTGAATATGTTAAGAAAGAACCAAGATCATGAACAAGGATGGTCTTAGATTCCAAAACATTCCTGACAAAGATCACAAAGCGTTGACCATGGAGTATTGTAAAAAGTGTCTTTAGAACATGATTAGTGAGAGATTTAGAGGATATACTACATAAAAGGGTTTACACAGTAGTAGCATGACATAAACACAATTGTGTAAGGGCATAAGCCTTGGGCATTTGCTCATCACCAGTTGAGCACACAGCACGCACGTGCTTGTTTGACCGCCCTCCTTCGGAACCTTCTTTAATCCCCCACCCACCTGTCCACTAGCCCTAATTCCCCCTTTCTCTCTCCTATTTCCTGCTCCTAAATCCACTTGATCAGCTTCTTTACGAGCACAAAGGGGCGAGCAATCGAAGCTTTCGCAATCACCTTCGAATCTTTGGTGTCCTCACTATTCGATTCAGGTTAGTTCTGTTCTTCTGTCTTTACCCTTTCGCAATCGTAGCTGCCTTTGCTCGAATTGTGTAAGCTTTCTCATTTGGATGGTTTCTGTATAGACGGTGTCGAATTTCGCCTAGTTCGCTGTCCAAGTACCCTGATTTTGCCCTTTTATGCTAAATTTAGGGTTTTGGTCGTTCGAATTTGGCGCGGTATGAATGAATTTTGAAATTGTTTTCTCACCGCGTGTTTTCCTTTTCCCCGTGAATTGCATCGCTGACATGTGAATTTGAAATTCGTCAATTCTGCTCTTTGGCTTCAATTCACAAGTCTAATATGTTTGATTTTGCTTCAGATTTCGAGTTTCGTGGTCAACTTCTGTCAAGCTTGTCTGTTCAGCTCAATTTGTGGCGGTTCCGAACGGGGAATTAGGGTTTCGTTTCAGACTCGAGATGTCACTGTTGCTTTGAATTGGGTATTATCTGAATTTTGATGGTGTTCAGAAACCCTGATATCAAAATGTCCAGCGATCAGCATTTCACTCGACTCGATCTCTTAGAGTTGAAGATCACGATTGCAAAGAAGCTTGGTGCTCAAAAGGCAGAGAAATACTTCAATCTCCTCAACAGGTTCTTCACCCACAAGCTCACCAAATCCGATTTCAACAAGCTCTGCATTGTCACAATTGGGCGAGAAAATCTCTCCCTTCACAACCGTTTTATCACATCCGTACTCAAAAACGCCTGCCTTTCTCAAACACCACCAACAAGAGCCAACAAGCAAGAAGCAGCCTCTGTCAATGGAGGGAAAGTACCAAATGGGTATCAAAGAAGTTGCCTTCAATCTCTTTGCAGAGACATGTTTCCTCAGTCGCCTCGAAGAGGAAGAACTCCCGGTTTCCATGATAGGAAATTCAAGGACCGGCCTAGCCCACTGGGCCCACACGGGAAGCCCCAAACGTTGCCTAAGGTTTTAGAGCAACAAAGTGCAACCGAGCTACATTCTTTGGGTAGTCGGCCGGTTGAGATCAACTCTGTTGAAGATGGCGAGGAAGTTGATCAGGCTTCTGGAAGCCCCGGGATTCGTAGTAGAAGCCCCGTTACCGCTCCTCTCGGCGTTCAAATCCACACCAAAGGGACCCGCAAAGTGCTGACGCCGTCGTCTCCTGTTAAGACTCGGACTTGCTACGGAGAAGGAGAGATTCCTGATACGAGCTCCTTGAGGAAGCGGTTGGAGCAGAAGCTGGAGGCAGAAGGGCTTAAAGTGTCACTTGACTGTGTTAGCTTGTTGAATAATGGCTTGGATGTTTACCTTAAGAGGTTGATAAGGCCTTGTTTGGAAATGGGGGATTTGAGGCGCAATTTCGGTTCTTTGTTGGACTGGCAAACTGCAATGCAGTTGAATCCTACCTTGCTCGGTGTCGATTGGCCGCTTCAGCTTGAGATGATCTCCCTACAGCAACAAGGACAATGGTAAGATGCTTATAGTATATATATGGAAAAGGGAAGTTTGGTCAAACATGGTATAATTCAATTGTGTAAATACATGTTTGTCAGAATTGTTTACTAGGGATGATTAGAAGAGGTTGAGGGTGGGTGGATAATGATACTACACGACATGATGAGATAGAGAATCTTGTTAGGGGTTTTAGCTCAGAAGCGCCTAATTTTTATTTTTATTTCATATTTGCTTAGCTCTTACTATGAATAGCGTGGTTGTTCTTGTCAAGCTTTGCCAATTTTTAATAAAATGAAGGGTTTTATTTTACTCTTGACCGACAGCGAGGCAGTGAGTGATTCATTTAGGCTTCATTTGGATTACCATTACGTATCTAATATATACTCCGTATCAAGTTGTATTAAATTGCTTCAGATGACCAATATAATATAATTTAATGCATTAAATACCGTTTTCTTAATTATGTGCACATACACGATACATGAATGATAAAATATCTTGTTTTATTTAAAATTTTCGTAGCTTCTTAACTTTCACAGGCCCACCAGTTTTCAACCTTGTATTTTCCATGGACAGAAAGAACTTGCCAATTATAAAGTTATAAAATAGAGTAATACAGTATATGAGATTACAAAAACTTGTGTCCCGTTCATCAGAATCCAATCTTCATTATGATAACCATTAACCAGTTAGGATCAGTTTGGATCCCAAAAATAATACATTAAATGGCAAAATACATCAAGAGACACCTAAACTTGTACGTTTTTTTCAACCAGTCCCCTGTACTTTGAAATGTTCAAATGAACACCTCAACTTGATAGATTTTGTTCAACTTGACACACCTAATTTTCGTGAAATTGACGCGCGTCTATGTGGACGACATCTAAGCGCCACATAATCCTTTTTTGTTACACATAAGCGTCAAATAAGCCAATTTTGCCACATAAGCCCCAAATAGATATTTTTATTATTTTTATTAAATTTTAATAAAAAATATAAATCCTTTTTCTTTTTGGGTCGTTCTTCAGATCTGAAGTTCAGATTCTTCGTTGCCGGCATATCAGGACGAAACGGCAGACTCAGAGAGAATCTGATCGGAACAACGGACTCGGAGAGAATATGAACGGAACGACGGACTCGGAATTCTCTGCACTGGAGAGAATCAGGACGGAACGGCGAACATTCTATGCCCTGTTCAAATTCCCCAACATCCTTGAATACCAGTATACCAATGATCAAATTACTACTTCCTCTTCTTGATTTTGACTTCTTCGGTTCTTCTTATGTCTACCATGTCAACGGACACCGTTCTGGTATCCCTTTCCTCGCATCGTGCTACATGTTATCCATCTGAGGCCAAGGTGCAATGCCTTCTCTTTACACCCTACCTCTCGCTTTCTGTTTGCAAAGGGATTTCTTGTTCATGTGCTCTAATCAAGTTTTTCTTTGATTTGAAGTTTAAGTGACAGTTTGGATTTGGATTCTGTCGAGGTTGTTGTGCCTGAAGAACACGCGTTCAAGGTGTTCGATAAAATTCCTCACAGAGGTCTGGTGTAATTGAAACTCTTATCACATCTGTTGCTCTTGCTTGGGCTAAAACCCAATGTTTTTCCCCAAGGGAAACCTAATCATGGATTTGTGTGGAGACGGACACAAATGGGGGGAAATCAAGGTTGTTAATCTTGGAGTCGGAGATCAACATCTCATTTTCCGCACCATGGAAGAACGAGACTGTGTGCTTTAATTTTGGCATATCTTCTCTGCCTCATCGAAGTCTACAAATTCGTTCAACTGATAAACCAGAGTGTGAAAGAACCAGAGTGAGAAAGAAAGAGAGATAGGGACAATCAACTTACCCAATTTCCCCAGCCAAATTCTACAAATTCATTCTCTGCCTCGTCGAAGTCTACAAATTATTCACCATCGGCATATTCACTGTCGAAGTCTACAAATTCGTTCACATGCTATGCCAATTTCCCAATTTCCTCTTTCCCAATTTCCACGCTTGAGGGTAGGAGATCTGGGCTCCTTCCTATGCCGCTGGTGAAGAACCGAAGCATTCGAATTCTTTCCTCGTAGTCCGCCGTTCCAGATCTGGGCTTTCTCTCCCGTCTTGACGATCTCTGGTTCTGGTTCCTTGCATAGCCGACAATGAAGCATTCGAATTTCTCCGATTTCGTCGTTTCGTCCGTACTCTCTGGTTCTGGTTGTGATATGCCGGCGGTGAAGAAGTGAAATCTTTTCGGTCTTCCAGATCCAAATAAAGATAAAGAATGAAAAAAAAAAGAAAAAAAGAAACAAGAAAAAAAGGAAAAAAAACTATTAAAAAAATTCCATGTCAGCATCTAAACCACTGAAACTCGCCAAATTGTCGTTTGATATTCACTCGCCACACCATGTCAGCCTAAAGTGTTTATTTGTACAAAAATAGTTAAGTTTAGATGTTTTTTTGAACATTTCATATTATAGGGGGTTGGTTGAAAAAAAGTTACAAGTTCGAGTGTCTGTTGATGTATTCTGCCTACATTAAATTGTATTTTGTATTAAATCTTAAATTTAATGCATTATCCCAGAAATCCAAACGGACCCTTAATCAGTGTTTAATGTCCTTAATTAGTTGAAAGCGTCACACATGAGAGTTGAGATGGATGTTGCTGGACTTGATTTCGACCCGACCCAAGTTGGTCATGGCCCAACCAAAGGCCTGGTTGAAGTGTTTGGTAGTTTGGACCCAGTCATCAATGAGGGCCCGAACTGAATGAACATCTGGATGAGCATAACTTGACCAAAACAAAAGACACAGAGCAAACCAAAGAACAAGAACCAATACTACCCACCTCATATAATCTCACATGTAATTTTCTGATTTTAATTTCAATATATATTACCTTTCATGTCTAATATGTGGCTTCACAGAGCAAAAATATGAAAATTTCAAAATAAACCAAGCTCATATAATCTCTAAGAAGTTGAGTGGAGCATTTGCTAGCAATTATTTTTCTTGGTTTCAACTGTGCATATTAGATCAGAGATTCCATCTTGCTTCATCATTACAATTGTAATTGTCAAGGAATAATTGGACTAATCTAAGCTAATAAAGTGGCCTTTTTTGGGGTTTAAGTAATAAAATAAACCACCCGTGATCATGACACGTAAAGGTAATTCTCGATTTCACTCAACATACAAGGGCGTGAACTAGTATGAGTAGCTAGCTAGTTTTGATAATGGAAATTAAAAACGGTATGTTAACAATTTTGTCTTAATTAAGCTTCTCAAAAATCGTGAAGTACCTTTGCTCTGTAGCACAAGGCATGTGCTTACAGAGTTGATGACAAGTGCTGGCATGAATATTGATTCGCACAGAGTATTTATTTAATCTCTTTATCCATATCATGTAGTACTAGTTTGTATAAGAAATAGAATTTCAAGATATTTTCAACTTTTAATTCTAAATGATAGGCTAACATGTATGATTATTAGCTAATTAATAAATTTTAATTTGGTATGGACTAATATGATTTATAATGACGTCGAATTCTGATCCTTCACTACATGCATTTATACCAAAAAAATAATATTTAAAGTTACAAGTGGTTTGAGCCGGTCGGCACAAATCGATTTACCTGGTTCGTAATTACTAATAATTGTGGGCTGAGTCACACACCCAGAGTTTGCCACCGAAGATAACTTAATTTAGATCAAAAGGAGTATAGTTATTTCATTTACACGTATAGGCCACATAGCAGTGAGTAAAAGAAGAAAAAAACTAACAATTGGGAAGCCAATGTTTGTAGTATTCCGTGTATGTGTGCGTGTTCAATCTATTTGCTTGAAATAAAATATAAATATATATGACGTTCAGAGACGTAATTTAGTACTATTCCTTAACGAATCTCAAAAATGTCTAACAAACATAAGAATGTGCAGAAATCAATGTGATAAAAAATACTCCCTCCGTTTCAAAATAGTTGTCTATATAGACAATTTTTCTTGTTTCACAATAGTTGTTCATATAATAATTTTTTCCATTTATACCCTTAATAATTACACCACACTAAACATACACTTTTTCCAAAGCAACTTTTTGGAGTAGAAAATACCACTTTATAGGGGTATTTTTGGAAGAATTTTTTCCCCTTAATATATGTGCACTTTTGTCTATGAACAACTATTTTGAAACGGAGGGAGTAAATGGAAGGCCAGGCCGGCCTGCGAGTGCGGACCAGCCTTTTCGAGTGACGAGCCGCCGAGGGGCGCGCGCGCCCACTCTCTGACGCTGCCTACTACGGAGTACTATACTACTAGTACTTGTGTAGTAGTGTTGTGTGTGGCTTCCGTCACCGGCAACGCGTGCGCAACCTTGTTCTGGAACAAGTGTAGTACTAGTACAAAACACGAGCGCCTGCATTGCACATCACCCTAGGAAGCCTGATCCCCTGTGCTCCACCCTTCCATTGCTACACTGTTCCTCTTTCCATCCCACCCCACCGCACTCACTGTAATATAATTAATCACGTGACACGTCTCCTCCGCCCATTCTACAGTTTTGGAAATATTTAGTTTAATACACTATGATATAGTAATATTATGTACGTACTTTGGAACTTTATATGCGTCTCTTTTAAACAAATGTCCCTTTTAATAGAAAGAAAAACTTATGCGGAGTATGATGTTACATGATGACAATGTTTAAAAAATCCTATTTAGGTCACGTCTATGTCTCTTTTAGACGTTACTGGAAAGTCCCAGCTCGCTTAACCGTCCAGCCCGTTTAGGCTCCCGTCTAAGATCGCCTAAGTAACCATTCTGGCTGTCTGGCCACTAGACGACTCCTCTTTCCCTAGGATTTGCCTAGCGTTTTTTAAACATTGCATATTGTCTTATATACATAATGATAGATAAAATACTAATTATTGGAACCTGGCACACATTTCAACGGTAATAAAGAATATTTTTGGATAAAAAATCTAACCTTATTAATCTCATCAAAGGATATTTGTACAAGTGTTTTACATAGATTTGGACACCAAGCATTTTATATTTTATCTATATAATATAATATAATAACAATTCTAAAATTCCCCCTTAAATTGGAGCATGAAGATTTTGAATTTTCAACTTGTCAATCAAGAACGAAAACTGTTGAGGGCCTTAGTCAGGTAATTAGCAGGTTGGGAATGAATACAAATATGATAACTCTGTATGGCTCTAGAAATCAAAAGATCAAGATTGAAATGACAATCAACTTCTATATGTTTGATACGATCACGAAATACTAGATTAGAAGCAATGTGTAGAGCAATTTGACTATCACATAATAGTTTCATAGGACACAAATGATCAATATCAAAAGTATGCAATAACGATCTCAACCAAAGTAACTCACAACAAACAGTAGCAATAGCATAATACTGGGATTCAACAGAAGAACGGGATACAATTTTCTGCTTCTTAGTACGCCAGGAGACAAGAGACGACCCAAATTGAACAAAATATCCAAATATAAAGAGTCTAGTAATAAGACATGTAGCATAATCAAAATCACAAAAGGCAATAAGCTCTAGACTACAATTACGAGAGAGATAAACACCCTGTCCAAGATGACTTTTGAGATACCATAAGACACGAATAGCATCATCCCAATGATCTATGGTAGGCGCCTACATAAGCTGAGCAAGAGTGTGAATGACATAACAAATTTCTTATCTAGTAATAGCTAGATGAATCAATCTACAAATTAGACATCTGTAACGATTTGGACAATCAAACAATGTGGCGACGAACATAGCCAATTTGTGATTCTGCTCCATAGGAAAATCACATGGTTTTACAGCAAGAAGACCAACCTCACTTAAAATATCCAAAGTTTATTTCCTTTGGCAAAGAAACAAACCATCATCAGAACGAGCAATCTCAATGCCTAAAAAATATTTCAAGATATCGAAATCCTTCATATGAAAACATGAGCTTAGTTGGGGATTTGAACTTGGCAATAGCACAATAATATTTACCAGCAATTATCAAGTCATCAACATATAGAACATGTAAACAAACACCGCGACACGTAAAGATAACAACGAGTAATCGGCACGGAACTAAACAAACCCAAGTCGACACAAAGTTACCGCCAATTTAGGGAACCAGTTGTGTGGTGCTTGTCGAAGTCCATATAAAGAATGATTGAGATGACAAACTTTATCAGGAGAATTACCTAAAACCCTGGAGGAAGCCGCATATAAACCTATTCATGCAAGTCCCCATTAAGGAATGCGTTATGAACATCCATCTAGTAGAGCTCTCAATTCCAAGAAGCAACAACTGTCAAGAAAGTGTGGAGCGAGACAATTTTAGCAATTGGTGCAAAAGTCTCCTTTTAGTCAATACTTGCCTTCTGATTGTTGCCAAGAATAACCAAACGAGCTTTGTAGCGCTTAATGGAACCATCAGACTTATATTTGAGTTGAAATACCCATTTGCAGCCAATGGATTTCTTTCTTGTAGGGAGATCAATAAGAGTCCATGTCCCATTTCTCTTTAAGGTGTCAATCTCAACCTTCATAGTCACGCGACAATGAAGGCTACGAGCGGCTTCCTGAAATGTGCTCGACTATGTGACAAACTCAACAACAGTGATCAAAGCAATATGGCTGGACGAAAATTGATTACAATTAACATAATCAGCTATGGGATAGGACGTACATGATGACCTTGATGAATTAGATGAAGGAGACACAAATGCTTTTAGTTTGTGCATAGTAGTGCAAACAAAATCATGTAGCTTTACAGATGGAGCCCGATCACGAGTAGAACAACAAGTGGTGTCTTGAACAACGATAAGAGGAGATTAAACCCCACTCCCTTGACAACTGTCTGATGATTTTGAAACAAGAACAAACTTCATGCCCATGTTTCTCACAATTAGTACACTAGGGTCTATTTCCTTGGCTTCGTTTATAACCTCGCCCAACCGAGCTTTGACGATTTGAGTTACAACTATCCTGCTCGGGCCTTTTTTTCATAATTTTTTCTATCCTCACCACTGTCGCGGCCTCCTTGGGCAGCCTTGTCTTTGCGGGATTTGGTGACTAGACTTCATGTCTTTCATCTTGTATTATCAAAGCATAGGCTTTGTTCAATGATGATTGAGCCATACCGTAAACATCATCAAGACCCATCAAGAATTGATGAATCCTTTCTTCTTTTCTTTCTCTCGTAAGATCATCAACCTACTTGGATTCACACTTTCCGCAAGTACACCGACGAGAGCTAATATAGTTCGAGAGTTCGTCCCAAACTATTGCTTTAAATCATCCCACAATTTTTTTGCGATTTCAAAATAGGTGATTGTAGACCTAATTGAGTCTTCAATGGACTAAATTATCCATCCGCCGAGCATAAATCTAACACTCCACCAGTCGTCCATGTAGTCGAGATCTTCCAATTGTGCAATCGAACAATCAATGGAACTGAGTTTGCACTTTGCTCAAAGAACATCACACAAACTAAGTTCCCATTCTTGATAATTATCCCTCCGAAGAAGAACTAGACAAATCTTAATATCGGGATGATCCGAGGGGATGGAGATAATAAGGAGAATTTGGGGGTCTAATCTCTTTGCTTGATTCTTCTTTCGGATCAGTCATGGCAACTGTTGGTGGTTGTTGTGCGGTAGAGGAGTAATTTTCGAGCAATAGAGAAGAGACCAAGAACTAGGGAAAATTTTGTAGATATGGTAATGACTTTGATAGCATAAAAATATTTTTACGGTAAAAATCTAATCTCATTAATGTCATCAAAGGAAGGATACAAAGGTATTACATAGACTTAGGCCCCAAGGTCTTTTATATTTTATCTATACAATATAATATAACAAACTATAATAGGTAAAATGAATTGTGATGCGAGTTATATATGGATAGTGTCGTCGTGGTGATTGGCATGATAGGCTAAATGACAAAAGTGGAGGGGCGCTTCTGGAATGCTATGTGACAAAAAGGTCTCGTTCAACCTCAAGGGAAAATTCTATAAAACAATGGTTAGACCAGCGGTACTGTACGTGGAAGAGTGTTGGCCGACCACAAAGGCACAAGAGAAGAAGCTGATGGTAGTGGAGATGAGAATGTTGAGATGGATGTGTGGGCACACGAGACTAGACAAGATCAGGAACGAGGTGATTAGGAACAAGGTGGGAGTGACCAACTTAGGGGAAAAGCTTCGAGAAACGAGACTTCGATGGTTTGGCCACATACAAAGGAGGCCACAAGAAGCTCAAGTACGAAGGATTGAAAGTCTAATCTCTAGCGAGTTTCGCGGGGAAAGAGGCATGCCGAAAAAGAGATGGATTGAAGTCATAAAGCATGACCTCTCCTACTTGGCAATCCCAGCAGGGCTGGCCCTGTGAAGGTACCAATGGAGGGAGAAGATCAGAGTGGCAGAGCGATAGTTCGAGTTGATCTAGAGTGAGTTTCTTACCCTTTTTCTTCCCTTTCAGTTTCTTTCCTTGTGTTCTAGTTTTCTGTGTACTTTTTACTTTTTTTCTTGCCCTCCTTTTCGCCCCTTTCTAGTCTTTGCCTTTTCTTTTTCGTTTGGTTTTCCTTTGGTTTGGGCCCACCTTACATATCCTCCCGGTTTACACCCGAGGCAAGGATACATATATCTCGACTTCCAGATGATTCCGTATCATAGTACCGAGATCTAACTGGATAGATGTTGTTGTTGTTGTTGTTGTTGTAACATATATAATTGAGTCAAGCTAGCTGGTTAAGTTTGTTTAAGGGAGATAGAGCTGTGCAAGTCTAATATAATGCCATGCACTCAATTTACGCCAACATTACATGTGCATCGATACATATAAGTAAATATGAAATATGTTCCATGTCTTAATTGACTTTTTGTCACAATCTATCAATCAACATTTATTTGTAAGAAACAGATAATATAGCACTAATTGAGATCGATCATTTGAAGGGTTGGGGACTTTCGATTTTAGTTGTACTGTGATCTCTGATCGTACGGTTGAGGATCTATGTGTCGGCTAGGCCAGGCGTGATGCCAACGCACCATGTTCCTCTTGTATTACTTCATAATAATTGCCATTATTTATTAATCTATCTATATAAGATGTATTAATATCTAACTCGATCTAATTAATCGATCATACTAAGTTTCATGATGAAAATCATAACTTCAAAGATGAAATCATTTGACCCAAAAAGAAATTTTAGATCAAAAGTAATCGGCCATATATGATAACTTGGATTTGATCGATCAATCGCATCAAGTATGTGATTCATAATCCAACTAAAAATTATGTTAAGGTTAATAAGATAGAGTATATTTCACACTATAATTATACAATGTAGCAATTTTTTTTTTCCTTTTTGAAGTCCTTATTCTATATATCATAGGAAATTGGTTAATTTTTTTTAATGAATAATATTAATGATCCATTCAACCTAGCTACTAGATAACTAATTAAAATGATTCGAGACAACGACAACTATTTGAGATTGAAATATCAGATCACACACATCCATGTATTATACAAATAATAGGGGATGCATCATGCATGTGATTCTCCCTAGTTCTTCTAGCAAGGCTAAGCTGTTATTCCCTTGTTGACTATAAGTCCATTAATTAATTAAACCCCACATTAATAAACCAATGAATCAGCTAATTAATCTGTTTGCAAAACTCATAATGATATGATATGATATAATATGTAATCGATCAATAATCAAGACAGATCAAGGCATTATACTATCATGGTACCGCCCATTGTAGTTTAAAGTGTTGATAATGATGATTAATTATTTTTTAATCTTACAATTATATAATTAATACCTGCATTGCTGGAACTGTCTGAGGCATCATCATCATAAATCTTGAACCACATTGGCTGAAGCCCACTGGAGTTTTTGTTCGGCATGCTTGTATCTAAAAGAGTAAAAGAAAACCCTAATCCCCCAAAATCCAAACACTGGCTTTGATTTCTGTGTTTGTGTGAAAGTGGGCATCTTGAATTCCTCACCCTTTGTTTTTGTTTTCCTTAATTAATTCCCTCACCCTTTGTTTAATCTGATCTGCCATATATTCCCTTAGCTTGCATGCAGCTTATATATACAAACTGAAGCTGTTGAATTTTGAGTAAATCTTCCAAGATCAGTAGCTCAAAAATACACCACCCTTCTGTTAAGAACACTTGAACCCTTTTTTTAATAATAAATCTTTCTTTCTAACTAGGCAACCTTGTGGGAGTAAAGATTTTATCTTCTCAGCTGGTCTTGCATTGGTCTTACAGGTAAGAAGACAATTTATCTTTCTTTTTCTTTTTTTGATTGTTTCAAGAGACATGCTGATTGCACAAGCTAGAGGATTACATCATCTAACATTATCATCTCATAGAACTAATTAATTGTTACATTCACATTTACGTACGTTGTTGTTGTTTGGCTTTAGTTTGTGACATGGGTTGTTTGTTTGCTAGTCATACTTTGTAATCTAGATACTCGTGTTTCGGGTAAGGGTGCGTATAACTCGACCCTAGACTTGCTTGAGCTGGATTACATGAGGTTGTTATTGTATAGTTGTATTGTAATACTAGCTAGTACGTAGAGTGGATACTTGAATTGAGTTCTTACATGTGTAGGCTAGTGGTTGAAACTGATGGTCCCTGACATGATACAAAGATATTTCAGTATTTGTTGTGTTCACCATAGAAATTGGCTGTGGTCATCATATAATATAAAGTTTTGAGTATATCATTGGACCAGCTTGTTTTCTGGTATCATCAAAGAGATTGATTCCCTCATGTTAATGTCTAAGGTTTGGTTTTCAGGCTTATTCTAGTCGACGATTTCTGGGTTTGGTTTTCTTTTGCTGAAAATGGATCAGAAGCTTTTCAAGTCCTATGATAAGGAGTTGATGAAAATGGAAATGTTAAAGCATGAGAAAATATTCAGAGAACAGGTAACTAATCTTACAGATCATGAATTTTTATTTTAATGCTTTTAGTTCAAGATCCTAACATTCTTTTATAAAAAATGGCGGATCCTCAGGTATATGAACTTCATCGTCTCTACCGCATTCAAAAACATCTAATGAGCAACATGGAGACGAGGAAAACAATCCGAGAGGATCAAGATATCAGATGGACCTCAAGGAATCATCAGGTTAACAGTTGGAATAAACCTGACCATCATCATCATCATGGGGGATCACAAGTTGTTGCAGATTCAAATTACAATAGACAGGGATTAGGATCATCAATAGATGAGAGTGAGATTCAGCTAACTCTAGGACCCTCAGTTTACAAATCCAAGAGACCCAATTCTGAGCAGAACTTTTCTTCGTCTAATTCGTCATGGAATTTCACTCCTTTGAGGAATAATGGAAGGCAGATGAATCTTGGGGAGGAGCATCTTAGACAAGAGAGGATGGAGAAGCACTTACCTTGGCTTTTTCAACCATTAAGCTTAAAGTTGACTTGATTTCTTTTTATTTGTTTAGAATATAATGTGAAGCCCTCTTTGTTTTTTCTAATTCCTCATGGGTTGGTGTTAAAATGGTTGAAGATTTTAGTGACATGCCAACTAATCCAGCTAATTTGATGCTTGTGTGGATTCTTTCTTATATTCTTGATCTAATTGTGATTAGGACATCTGTGCTGTGTAAAATTTGACCTCTTTCATTGCCTCAAATCCATCAAAATATCTGATACATCATAGTATCATAAGATTTGGACTTGCTAGGGCTGTTCAAAATTGGACTATATTGTAAACCCGGAGTGTGATTGTTAGGATCTAGTCCACAATCCATTATTTAAAGAGGTTTATGGGTTACTACTGTCCACCCGGACCATATTGAATCGTAATATATCGACCCTTCTAATTAAACACTTGTTATTTTACTTAAGACTTTAATAAATCTGGGTCCGGTCCAGTCGATCCCCGGTCCAAGATCGGACCAGAACTTGCTTAAACTCAGATCAAAGATACATGTTAATTATATAGTTTCAATAATCTTCAGAGTTCACATGATGTCTTGAAGCCAAATTTGTATGCTAAGGCGGTAAGGCTGCAATAAGCAGACAAAGTTGATTCTTCTATTTATAATTCCATCACATTCACATGGATTTACAAAAATTGTTAAGAAGTCATTTTTAATTGTCAAGGATATATACACAAAAAATATCTGATTCTGCTCTACTGTCACAAGACTTGAGATCAAGAGAAGTTCTGAAATACTTTATACTTTTGGAATTCAAAGTATTCAGAGTTGCAATTGACACATTCTTTTTCTTTTACTCTAGTCATCATAAAGTTCATTTTCATAGCATTCATGATTTCTTCTACTTAAACAAACAGAAAAAGTTTCCCAATCAGTACTTTGTTCTTGCGGAGTTTCACCTGTACAACATGAATAAAGATCCCTCTCTCTTTAAACCAAACTATTACCTGAACCAGTAGCATTTGAAGACTGTACTTTCCTATAGAGTAAGAAAATACAGATTTGGGAATATATCTGCTTTGCCTAAAAACAAGAATTGGATAAAAGTGGCAACTGTGTTTTCTTCTCTTGAGCAGTAATAAAAATTTTACTGCACAAGATGTAAAGGAGGAGAAAAGTAGAGATGCAAATGTCAGATATCCTCAATCATACCATGTTCTATAATGCACAAGTTTTATTTTGAACCCTCTATACACAATATGAGTAGAGTCTTCAAAAGACAGAATCTATCTGTACAAAAAACAGACAATATAATATAATAGCAAACAGCATACAGGCGACAGTATGAATCTGCTAGCTTCAAAACAAAAGCTGTTAAATCATACAATCCACTAGAAAAACCATTCAATTAATGTTGAAGCACCAGTTACCCCACCAAAATTCCAAAAGTATACAACCAAAATCATTCTTAGCTGACAATCCACTAGCTTTATAGTTTCAAACTCTTACCACTGAAAATAATGCAGAAAATCAACCAAATGAATCAAGGCAACACTAATACATTTGCACAATCTAAATTTCTGAGCTATTTATAATTCCAATTAAATGCAGCCAACGAAGGAATCCAGAATAACTTAAATAAAAGACTTTCTGGATTCTCTTGAAACAAATTACATATAGAATTACTTGAATTTTCCATGATCCCTCCCTCCCTCCCTCTCTCAAGTGGCCTACCAAACATTTCAACAGTTTGTGTTTCTTACTATAGGAATATATTGATAGGCCTCTTTACAGTCCCTACCAAATATTGATAAATATGCCCTAGCAAAACTCCATAATTTTGAAGTAACAAAATCCATCACATCAGCTTCCCATTTGAGTATAAAACCTATTCAATTATGAGATACAACATTCATGAAAGAAGCATTCAATAGGAAACACCAAGCATATATATACATTTATCATCAAATTCATATATCACCGGTTCACCATTCAGTAATTTAGTCTTATATCCATACACAAATTATGAGCACAATAATAACAAGTCTAATAGTACACAGATACAAACCACACACAAAAAATTGGAGAAGAAAATAAGCACAAAATTAGGAGAGAGTAACAAACCAATTAACCAAGCCAAGCCAAGCCAAGGATTCCTCATGAAACAGAATGGCGACGATCCCTGCTGGGTTTATTACGAGCCTTGCCACTTGGCGGAGCTATTGCATCACCCTTTATGAGAGGATAAAGCTTTCCGAGCTTCTTTGAGACTGAGTTCATGAAAGACTTCCTAGGCAAAGGAGGCTTATTAGCATATGATGAAGATAGGCTGTTGCTACTAGCAGTTGGACTTGAAACAGAAGGAGTCACTGGATTTGATGTTAATCTCTCCATTTCTTTTAATCTCATCTTCAGTTTGAATAGCTCCATCTTGAGATCCTCATTCTCTCTTCTCAAGGTCTCTATCTCATTAGAGATTGGACGATTATGATTATGATCAGTGGTGGAGTATAAAGATCCCATCTTTTGAGTGTTTGTAGTGGGATTTGAAGGAGAAGAATCTAGACCACCATTGGAGTTCATGGTGTTGTGGAGGCGTTGTTGCTCGTGATAAAGAACTTGAACTACAGTTTGGACAGGTAGGCGGTCGTTCTGGGCGGCATGAGCACAGGCTTCTCTAGAGAGCTTTTGGCAGTCCATCAAGCTGCAGATTTTCTTCCTCTCCATCTCACTTGCATCTGGGTGAGCCTGGAAATATAATCAATTACAAGTTATTTTACTACTACCTCTGTTCAGAAAAGATTGAAATTTTAGCCCTAAAACCTTGTTAGAAATGTTTTTTTTGTAGAGTTTTATGTAATGTTTTACTTCCTCCGTTTGCTAATACTTGTTGTTTTAGCCTGGTTTTTTTGTTCAATAATACTTGTCATTTGACATATTTTGCCATACTTTTTTTTTCTGATATTATCCTCATTAATTAAACAGAATTACATAAATATATGATAGAAGAGGAAAGGTCTTCACAAGATTATGGGTATTTAAGTCAAATCATATAGCTTCTTAATTTTAGAGACAAATCCTAAATGACATGTATTTTTGAATGGAGGGAGAATAATCGGTGAGTTACGAGGTTGTCATTGAAAAAATGCACATATTGACTTTTGATGCAAATTCTCTTTATTCTTTGGCTAGAAATGAAGTGGATAGTTGATAATTTATAAATTTTAATTAAAAACGTTTATAGTGTTTTAAAACACCTTAATAATTGTGTCAAAGACTAAAATGACGATCTTTAGTGTACAGAGGCAGTAATTTTTAAGAATCTGGAGGAAAAAAAATATTAGTATGTGATAATGAATTTTGAATCTATAGATGTTCTTAGTACTGCAGAGATGCTAGTGCAAGTTATAATCAAACAAGAGAAAGATACAAGAGGAAGAAGCAAGTGATCTGATTTCATACATCGTTAGCACATTAAAAACAGCTTACAAAGTCTTATATAGGGTTTCTTTATGAGTATTTTTAAGGTCCACTAAACCCTTCAAAAAAAAAGGTCCACTAAATTCATTGATCTAGGCAATGGTGCGTTCGGATTGCATCATTTAGTGCATGATGATAATTCAGGATTTGATGCAATTTAATGTCAAATAATGTATTAAATGATGCAATCCAAACATATCCTTAGCCCTTAAGTAGAGTCAGTGAGTCTCCCATGATGCTTTTAGTAGATCAACTTAATGTCCAAGTATTTCAACCAAAGATTATAATTTAATGTCCAAGTAAGGTCAAGAATGTGCACCTTTAAGAAGATGTCTATAGCTCTATACATCCCATCCTCTGTAGCCCTTGATTGCTCAGGGATGAGTTCAGCAATACCAACAAATTTCGGGACAGTCAGGTTCCTATCAGAAGCAATCTCAGAAAGATAATTCTCCATTAGCTTGCCAACCCTCTCTAGGTCAGATGAAGATGGAGAAATATATTCTTCCACAGCACCAAAGCACATATGATTTCCTTCCAGCACATATTCAAGGTAGTTCATCATGATCCTTTTGACAGTATCCACATCAAACATTGTGTCTCCAGTGAAAGAATAAGAAGGGATTAGTAGATCATCAAGAACAGCCTGTGCTAGCTGCAAAGCCATTCTCTTCTCCAAATCAAGCCTACAAGCAACCGTTGTCTCAAGATATATTGAAGAACGGAGCAATGTAGCAAGAAAGCTAACAGATAGCGCATTCTTCTCCTTGGGTAAAAGGCTCACTATGGTCTCTAATACAACCCTCTTCTTGTGCTCTTCTGCAGGCTCCATCTTCTTTTTCACCTTCCCAAAGACATCCTGTTCCAGAGAAGAATAGAAGAAATACTACATATGTATCAATGTTTCTTCCCATGTATATAGTAAAAAGTAGGCTGTTTCATGCATTTTAACAAACCTTTTCTTTGTTTTAAAAATTTTAACAGAACATTCTTGATGTTTATTTGAACAAAAGAGCATATAAAATCACTAGAAAAATTCACACCAGAAAAGCTGAGAGCCCTTGCAATTATAACACTACCACTGTTCACCGAAGAATGCCATTTTTATCCTAGGTCCATAAGGTGAAGAACTAAAACATTATAAACTTTTCTAAAATTTATAATTTAATTAAATACCCACCTCATTTGGACCAGATGAATAAAGAGAATTTGCATGTAAAGAATCAATATGTGCAGTGTTCAATATTAAACCTCGCAGCAACTCACCGATAATTCATTGCCTGAAACTCCAAAATGACGGAGATTTCTTAACAAGATTAGAAAGCTAAAATGACATTCTTTTCTGAATGGATGTATGTTATATGTTGTGCATTTTCAGTTTCTTAACCAAAACAAATCTTCAAAAAAAACGAGGCCTAAGCTTTTCGAGAAACAAACAATTTTCAGAATTTGGGATAAAGATATCTCACCAAACCTCTAAGAGATTTCTGAGCATATAGCATGAGGATTGGACCAAGAGCATATTGCTTGAACCCTCTAGACATCATTGCAATAAGAACGCGTTGGAAGAAATCAATCTTGAGAAGGGTCAAATCCTCAGCCCACCAATCCACAATGGGATTTTGGTGAGATACATATGTATTCGTAGCTTCAGGCCTTCCCGACAGACCAGACTGTGTGTCGTTGCAAGCCAGATAAGCTATAGCATCAATGCAGCGGCTCACCAACTTAACATTCTCCGCCAAAGGAAGGAGAATTTCTGATGCATGTAAAACAGAAACAGTTGCAGAGAGACTTTGAAGTACCACTTCGGTCAAGTAACCCTCAGTTCTTCCTATGAGGTTTCCAATAGCACAATCCTCAGTCATCCCAAGATACTCTGCCACACAACGTAGCATGGCAATGTTGTCTATGCTTATCTCAAAGTTAACTCCATAACAGAACTTTGTTGCAAGTTCAAAAGCTTCAGCTCCACCAGGGACATCAGAAATTTCAATATCCTGAGGATCAGCATCAGCGGATTCTGATACTAATTTTTTGATGTATCCACACTTTGACACCAAGGGAAACTGCAGTTGGCATATAATGAAAGAATCTTAGCAATTATATAGTCTTGAATTTTATTCTATTCTTTAATGGATGCAATTATATTCTTTTCTTGACCTTATATTTTGTTTTAGTTGATAGTTTATTATGACTATATGGATCCAAAACTACCATACACACACACACAAAAAAAAAAAAAAACATTTAGAATCACCTTATGTAATGAAAAGGAAGCACCATCAACATGAACAGTGATGTCACTAGGGATCTCCTGAGAGAAAATCCTGAAATATTACAAATTACAAACCAGAAGTACAAGTTAAGAATAGGAAACATCTATAGGACAGACAAATAATAAACAATTACAGAATTTAAGCAAACCATTCGCTAGTCCTCTTCATGGCAGCAGCAGAGAGGAATTCCTTTTCTTTAGATGACATGCCAAAGGTACTTCAATGGAGTTTTATCTTGATGAAGCTCCACCATGACAGAGATTGAGCAATCAGCCTTTATCATTCTCAGGTCTCCATCAGACAACCGGTTAATAAACTATGCCTATGAAGGTACAGAAATAGAGTGCAATCAGAAAGGTTTGAATAATATCACCTTTTTGAATTCTCACATCCACTTGATTAATTTAAAGGTACCATTTCCCCACTTTTGTTCCCCACCTATACATTTACAAACTACAATTATATGAGAGCTGGAGCCTGTAGCTCTGTTATGCATGAAGAAGCAAAGAACTTGAACATCACCAACCTCAGGAAATGACCTTTTTAGGCTTCCATTATGATCAGGAATCAGAAGCCCAGCTTTGATATTACTATAAAACATCCAAAAGGGTGAGATTTGCATTCAGGGAAGAATGGCATTGTAGTTATTTTTGACATAAACGAGGGTACATTCATCGGCTTAGGGATTTATTCCACGTAGGGTAGTGTGTGGTGGTAATGAGCTCAAGAGTAAGATTTTGGACATATTCGAGCTTTTCCCCACTTTCCCCCTTTCAAAGCATTTGGATTTGAAATTGGAAGAATCTTCCACATGGCAAAGGAAGAAACTTATGTTTGTTTGTCTGTCCAGCCTACACAACTGGACAGAGTTAGACTCAAATTTAACAGAGATTTACTCAGAGACAAGGCCCAGATTTACCCAGTTTACACCAAAACTGGAATTAGGAAGAGAAAAAATTACTCCGGAGCAGAAAAGTCAAGAAAATGGATGAAAATCCATGTCTAGCACTTCACAAGCCAAAAGTTCTTTCCAGTTTTCAGCAAAGACTCTCATAGGCCATATTAATCCAGCCTTCAATATTATCTTGATCAGAAGAAACCCAACGTTCAGAGAGAGATGGAGACATGTGCAAGAGAACAAACTCTTGAATTTTCGCAGAATCCAACTGCTTTGGCAAACGAAGCAGAAGACAATTAGATAGGTAAAAGTTGATACATAAAGTCTGCATGAAACAAAGAGGGCAGGCAAGGCAAATGCCCGTTTTCAGCGGAGTAAAAGCACAAGGTATGTCAGCCTGTCAAGGGTCAGTGGCCCACATAGCTTTGTTCTCGTGGTTTTCCCCCCACCAAATTTAACTTCTTTTGTTCCCATCAAATGAGTTCAAGAACCAAGGCAAGAAATAATATCATATCGAGCGAGGAAAAAAAAGAGGACCCCGTCCTTTCTTAGAAATTGACGGACATTATCCATAAAGATTGATGAAGGCGAGATTAAAAGCTAAAATCTACAAAAACAAAGAAATGGACGATAGAAGAAATGAAACCAGTTTCCAGAAGTTATCATCGGAGCACTAGAAGAGCAATTAGTGAATGATTGATACAATGGAGGTAAGGGATATTAGATTGAGAATATTTTGAGATAATCTCTACTATAATAATCAATCACACAACTAATTGTGAAACATTTGCAAACTTCAAAGGAAAGTTGCAGAACGAGCCCCTAAAATCAGAGAAAGCTAGATATTAAAAAACTATATTCATTTTGTATACCCTTCAAGTTTAAATCAGTGAGTAATCATGGGGGAGAACAACGCTATATTTTATCATTACATAACTACTAAGCCAAAAGAAATAAGAACACTTTTTTTTCCTAGTGCTAACTACTAAGATACATCAAAGATACTATACACTCACCAACAGAGAGCAAGCAAGAGAGTCCATTTCACTGAGATCAGCCATAATTCAAATACTCAAAAAGCCCTCAAGCTTAGTCAAGCCACTAGCCTCGCCTCCTCGCTTTCAGGGAGGACAATGTCAAGCCTCATCATGGGCAAGTGCCTTTTGGGAACCCGAGCACCGGCCTGCATGCACAACTCCACAATGGCAGGAGCCTTTCCATAGAAGCTTTTCAAGGCACCAACCAATGGCGGGCCTTTCGGATCTCGAACATGCCACACATAATTAGGAGGGAAAACCTCGTCAACAATAGCGTCCTGCCAACCGTGCTTACCGTCCCTCCACTGATGCTTAAACGCCCCACAAAGCTTAGCGTCATGCCCCCATGGGCCCACGTGAACCTCCGGGCAATACCCACATGCCTTGACAGAGTACTTTCCCATCAACCTCCTCACCCCCGATGCAACAGTCTCATAAGCTTCAACCGTTTCCTGTGCAATTTGGGGAATTTCTGATGCATCTGGAGGTGGGTAACGAGATAAAGCACCTAGGGTGTCGAGCTCGGTGAGTGATGAAACCGAGGTTTCGGGTTTTGGAGGCTCCTGAAGAAACCCACCTCGGTCTATTATTTTCTTGCCAATGACTCGTATGGGTCGATTTCTGCGGCGAGAAGGGAAATCAGGCAGATCAACGCCAGCTTGAATGCAAAGCTCAATGAGTGCTGGGATCCGGTCATAGTCGAACCGGGTATCATGCTTGACCCGCCTGCCAAACGGATCAAATAAGTGGTATGAGTCAATAGGGATGAGCACATCAGTGATTGAACCCTTGATCCAAGAATGGAAGCCTTTTCGTTTCCTACTCGTGGGACCCTCGCAGTCCTGGATGCGGTGACCAGAAGAAGCCACGAGAACTTCAGGACACTCACTACAAAAAATTCAATAGAGGAAAGATATTTAGTTATTTGCCTTCGGTTTCTTAAAGGCTGTTGTCAATGCAAATGACTAATTGTTGATAGTGAAAAATGGGCAATGTAATTCACCTGCAAGCACAAACCGGAATGACATGCAAGAGCTGAGCAACTCCTTTAATTAAATTCTTCCAAGCATCTACAACTTCATATGCAACAGGAATAAATTCAGGGACTAGCAATCCATTTTTGGGAGGCTCGAGCGGCTTTTCTACTCCCAACTGTGCAAGCTTTTTATCAGCCCTTGCATTCCTCTGGATTATCTGTATTGGAACAGGGAACGGTTTCTTTTTCTTCTTTGGTAACACAGGCGGAAGATCTACATTTTGGGGATTTGCCTCATTTTTCTTAGTTGGTGGTCCTTTTCTGGGTCCCTTCGTCCAACAAAGGATGAGAAGTGGATGTTTTGCCCTCTCAAACTTAAGCCCACCGTGTTTGACCTGCAATAAACTTACAACATTAATGAATCTCCAAACCTTACATTTACTAGCAATTCTACAGTTCTAATCCAACTTCAGACACTAATCAAACAGAAGTCATGAACAGGTCTTTGAGGGTTATAGCAATCATGCAGAGTTTTAATCACCCTTAAAATTGTAAGATTAAAAGAGATTAAAAGAGATCCAATCATGTAAGTCAACAGCCTTTAAATCAAATTTGTCATGCAGTCTATCATATCATATATGAACTGCAGAGAAAACTGTGAAACCAGAATATGTGTTGAGATTCTCATGAATGACTCATAGCAGGTAATATTCAAACATGCTTGATGCATCCCTTATTCGTGTAATTCAGATCCATTTTCCTGTCCCCAATCCAATAAAGCAGAATCCAGTAACATAATGATTTTAAATCACATTATTATAAACAATACCGGACCATATGAGAATTTCACCTTCCTTGTTCATAAGCAACTTCCATTTGCAACATTGTTTCTTGTTCTTATAAAAACTTAACTTGAAAGTTGCAATTTTATATCTGCTCAACCTAAAACTTCAGAGACTTCCTTAAATTAAATTAGAACCAATTGAAGAAGAACAATACCTGCTGCTGGTGCAGTATCCCAGGGCTATTAAACTTAATTGGGAGTCCGGTCATAATGGAGAATGAGCCCATCGTATTTCCTGCATCATTTCACCAATGTCACCATAATCAATAATTGATTTCAAAATAATTCGTATTCAACGATCGATAAAATTCCTATCAACTCAAAAGCTCACATAAAAGTCGACCTGAAAGGATTTAAGGAGTGGAAGGATAAGCTCCAGGTCCGGCTTATATAGTATACTGACAAAGTCTATCAACTTCCCTTTTAATAACATCAATAGAGATGCAAATGATCTCATCAGATGTTTGCTATAACATATTTGTGAGAAACATTTATGTACAATACTTACAAGGTCTATCAAATTCTTGCATAAATATTTTATCCAGGGTGCTTCTAACCTCAAGCATTGAATAGCCTACAACAGAATATGGATTAGAACGCATAATCATTTTAAGTTCTTATATGCGGCTCCAAATATCTCACAGATTTGAAAGCCAACACTTGTGTAGCATTATACATGTGCAACCATATGATCAAGATTCATGGACTAAAGCGATGGACAAACTGAAAAGGCCCACTGAGATTAGCTACCTAAAATTTAAAAAACCTGAATAATCCACTTATGGGACAAAATAGCAGGTTGAGCAAAAATATGTAGATCCCATGAAGCCGACAAGCCAGCATCATCAAACAACACAATCCCAGCCCAGAGAACTGCATCTTCAAAGTACAAAGCAAGTCCAAAAAACTCAGAAGTTCAATTTTCCTTTGACCGCCACTCAAGAACACTCTATATCCATAAACACACTACCCCAGAAACCTATAGCAAAGCCCGAAAAGAAATCAAACACACCCTCATCACCAAACACTAGAGCTACTTCCCTAAGACTCATCTCCATCTACACCAGCCCAGTCAACAAATTGCCAAAAAGCCAATTCATTCTGAGGTTATCATTGTTAATTAATTCACCAAGGAATCATCAACATGAGTTCTCATCCTGCATAAGCACATAGCTTATCCAAGCTGTGCCTTCATGATTGACCAAGAACAGAACTACACCGAACATATAGAAGGGGAAACAAGAGAAGTTAAGAATGCCTTTCTATTAACTGATTGCTCAACCTCATTGCTTCTGTGAGTGCATCCAGTGTTTCGTGTATCAACTTAGCCAAATGATGTGAAAAGTCCCCTTGGTAGAACTTATGGATCCTTCCATCAATAGTAATCCAGCTACACCCAGGAGTTTTAACCAAGCCCAAATTCCTCATCTTACTTCTTATCCTTAAGACACCATCAGATATTCCTAGAGAATCATATATACTGCACAATGCTATGTAGTTACTGGAATTTCTTGGCTCTAACATGAAAAGATAATTAGCTGCAATTTCTGCAATTTGAATATTCTTGTGCATCACACAAGAGCCTAACATGGCACCCCAAATGCTAGCTGTTGGAGCTACTTTCATATTTCCAACCAATTCAAATGCTTCCTTCAGATGCCCACAGCGACCCAAGAGATCTACCATGCAAGCATAATGCTCCATGCTAGGTTCAAAGCCATACTTCTGTTTCATAGAATTGAAAATTACCTCACCTTGATCTATAAGACCTGAGTGATTACAGCTGTACAAAACTGCTGTTAAGGTAACACTATTAGGTTTAAGTCCATACTCTTGCATCTTCTCAAAAAGAGAGCTAAAGCTTCCTTGCCTTTCCCATGATGCCCATAGCAAGAAATCATTGTGGTCCATGTAACTAAATTTCTCTCCCGCATGTACTTGAAAACATTTTCTGAATCAGGCAAACAGCCGGACCTGGAATACATATCAATCAGCGCATTTTCAATTGCAACATCACCAACAAATGCTGAACACTTCACGAACTTCCCATGAACTTCCTTCCCTTTAATCAAGTCCCCAGCCCCTCCACAAGCATCCAAAACACTTGGAATAGTCATATTATCCAATTCTTCCCTTTCCCTAATCATACTTCTAAAGTAATCCAAAGCTTCTGCAAAATAACCAGCTTTTCCAAAACCAGAAATCATCATGTTCCAAACAACCAAATCCCTGCTAGGCATGCCCATAAAGACCCTCCTAGCACCAGCCACATCCCCAAACTTCATGTAGAAGTCCAATAGAGAACTACCCACAACGACAAACCCTTCAAACCCAGTTCTCACAGCCCAACTGTGAAGATTTGTCCCAAGATCAAAACACCGAGCCCCTGCACACGCCTTGAGAGCTGCAGGCAAGGTATAGTGATCCGGATGAAGACCCAACTTCAGGAATTCAACAAACACGTACATAGCATCGGAGAAAAGCGAGTTGTGAGCATAGGAAAAGATAAGGATGTTCCAAGAGTGAATGCTTCTCTCGGGCATTTCGTCGAACACACTGCGGGCGTGTTTAAGATGAGCGTTTCTACAATACGCAAGCACTAGATCGGTTGAAATGGTAACATTAGGAAAGAGGCCTTGAGTGAGAATCAAGGCGTGAATTTGTTTGACTGCCCTGATTGATGAGGAAGACACACAGTTGCGAAGTGTCCGTGAGAAAGACACAAATTTTGTCATTGCAATTTTCATGCCCCTTCTTCACTACAAATTCTAAAAAGGTCGTCGGAGATAATTAATATGAAAAGCATGAAAATCTCGGTTGAAATGTAGTATATTAAATAACATACAGACTGCATAGAGAACTACAAAACCATGCTACCTTGCAATTGTTTGTGAACTGAAGGACAATAGCAGGGTGATGGTCCTGCAATCCACCTTGGTTTGCGAGAGACGAGACACTAAACGAAAGCGGGTGGGTCGGTCAGTAGTCGGCGAAGCGGCGAGGGTTATAGCTAGGATGTGCGAAATTGGTCACCACTCACTCTTCAGCATAGGGGAGGTAGGAGTGTTTGAGAGGAATGAAATTTGGCCTCCTGAATTCCTCCAAAAAAAAATATCATTATCATTATTAATAACTAAAACAAAACCTCAAGGATTAGTTTACTAGAACAAGACAAGATATCGGTCTAACAAGTCACAGATTTGTTCACACACTAATTTCTATGAACCCTTGGATACCAAAGGACGATCAGAAAAAACATGGTTATTAAAACCCCGATTCAATTTAACGATTTTACGATTCGAAGTGACAGAGCGATTCTCAATTCTAGGTAGAATCTTATTTGTGGTAGAATTTTAATTGGTCACATTAAAAGTGTATAAAATCTTTTGTACAATCCGATTTTATATACGATTCTAACGATTTTATATACGATTCTAACTATTTTACAAAATGACTATTTCCATTTATATTATTAATTTGTTCAAGGTTTACCTCTCAATTCTGTTAGTTATTCTAAGTAGCATTTTTACTTATTGTATTCATAACATTATAATGCTTTCACTTTGTATATAAATAAATTTACAATACATAAGATTGTATTTACATACTTTTAGTTATAATGTAGAATCTTACAATTGAATGATCCAATTTTACGATCCGACCCAGAGACCCTTCTATGATCCAATCCTAGAATCCCGATTTTAATAACATTGGGTACAACAATTATAGTAGTAGAACGAGAGTCATTAGGAGGGACATTAGATTAAGTAAAATCAAGGGTTAATAATGAAACAATATATTAAGAAAAATGGGAAGGGAATATCCTAACATATATAATTGGAGAAGAGGGATCAAATGAGAATTGCTCTTATCCTATAAAATGAGAACAATTCTCACTCTTTAATTTTGTGGGATTAATGGTTGAGATGGGTTGCTATCAAGACTCACACTCCTCTATTTTTTAAGAGCTAGAAGCAATGTTGTTAGGATCGGGATTCTTGGATCGGATCGTAAGGGGGTAGTAGGATCGGATCGTAGAATAGGATCGTCAGGATCGTAAGATTCTACCGCATTAATGAAATAATGAAAGAACTAATATTAATGTGTTATATATCACTCAAATATGAAAGTTAATCATTAAAAAACATATACATTATTCATTAAATACCCCAAAAGCAACAAATCCATGTATAAGATGAATTATTTTTTTAATATTCCGATATGTTTTTTTAAGAAGAGATAGGAAGAATGCAATTTTCATATTTTTTATTTTTATGTAAATTTTAAGTAAATAATGAGTCATTTATGAATAATTTAATGTATTAAGTTAATGAGTTAATAGCCAAAGTAGGCAAAAATATCCAAAATGATGATTTATAACTTAATTTGTGTGATTTAGTAGGATCTTACGATCCCACTTACGATCCTACTACGATCCTGTACGATCCTACCACGATCCTACTTGTTACTATTCATTACGCACGATTCGAGTTGTTTTGTGAAATCGGGGTCATAGGATCTGGATTGCGATTTTGATAACATTGGCTGGAAGGGTGTTTTTGTCATTTTACTATGCTTTATTTTTTAATTTGAAAATATAAGCCCTCTCTTACGTACAACCCTCTCCTACGTACACGATTTCAGCTGACCAACACGTACACGATTTTTGCTCTAGATTGAGCTTGTGCTCTCAATCTCTCTTTCGATCTCGGTCTCCCTTTCGATCGATCCAAACTCTCTCTCTCGAAATTGAAGAAACAATGGATTTAAGTAATTCTAATTATGAAGAGTGCTTAATAAGTAAGAGCTTAGTTTGGTGGATGGTTTGTTGCTCTCGAATAATCTCTAAATTTGTTGTTGTTTAGTGTTCTTTGTTGCTTGAGATCATGGAAAAATGTGATTGATGTACTCCTGGCTCTGGGATTGGAAACAAATTTTTATTGAAAACAGAATTTAAAATTGTATGTTTATTTGATTGCCCACAAAGTGTTTGATAAAATGTTTCAATGAGCATGTTTTTCTAAAATATTTTGGAATATTACTTTTATTATTATAATTCGTGGATATGAAGCTAATGTGGACAAATTGCAAGACCTTTTCATGTATTGATGATGTTTTAGGGTTCAAATTCCCCCTTAGGAATAAAATGAATGCTTGCATATTATTTTAATCTCATATTGCTAAGTGCTTAGTGTCCTTTGTTGGATATGATGCTTTCGTGTATATGTCTATGCCTAGTTATTCACATTGACTAGTAGGATATTGTTTTGAATCAACAATTAGTACTCTTGTGACCTTTACTAGACCGCTTCATGATGTGATGGTTTCCCACACACTCGCAATAATACGAGATCTATCGTAGTATTAGATCAGGATCGAATCTCGGGGATTATGTCTGCTTTAGCTAATTCTAGACCTAATTTCTAAGTCAAAATATAGAGATTTGTGGTGTAATTCTAACTATTAAAAGCAATTAAAACAAATAAATTATGAGAATGAAAAATATATGAGAAAGCAAAGTTCTAAGACAAGGAATCCCCACAACTTTGATCCACGGAGTTCAAATCTCACTTCTACCTAAACTGAGTTGGATATTTTGTTATGAAGGTTATTGTCTAATGTCATAAATTAACTTTTCACAAAGTTTAACTTAATGTACATCTATCAAATTAAGAACCCACTATCGTGGTAAAGCAAAACTGATAGAAGCCTTTTAAGCACCTAGAAATCTAAATGGTAAACCAAACTTGCCCCACTCTCGTGATGCATCAAACTTGACTCACACACCTAGAAGTTCTATGACAATTAACCACATGAGAAACTAATCTCAAGTTCAATTATAGTTTTTCCAAATATAAACAACCATATCTCGATGTGTTCTCTCTATTTTATTTACTCACTTAGACTACCACCTCTCGATGCGCAACCTAACCAAGACTCTAACAAATTAAAACCTATTAGATTAAGCCCCTAGAATTAAATCATATTAGTTTCCAACTCAATTTAAGCAAAATGTATTAAATCTAATCCGCTTCACATTGTTGGGATCAACCAAACCCTAGAACTATAGAGTTTAGCCTAGCATAATTGAATTCATGATCAAAGCAATTAAATCAAACATGGAATAGAAATAAGAACAATTATTGAAAGATAATACTTACTAGGAATTTCAATTGAAGAAACAAAAGTAGATCCAAATTTGCAATGAAAATCTCCAAATCAAAGAGCGTAGAATTCAAAACCCTAGAAATTGTCTCTCCTCTCTCCTAGAAACTAGAATAATAATAATGCATAATAATGTTCTAACTTGTCCTCCAAGGAGTTAAAAATAAGATATAAACTAATAATAATAAAGCTCATCCAAAAACAAAACAAACTTGGGCCCAAAAGCAAGAAAGTCGGACGCTGAAAATTGGAGTCGCCCGTCATCACGACCGTGACGGGCGACCGAATTTTGCCTTTACTGTGCATCGTCACGACCGTGACGAAATTCATCACGATTGTGAAGGTCCTTCATTGCCTTATTTCTTCACTTTTACTTAACCAAATCTTGTCTCCTTGTCATAACCTTGATACTCCTTCTCACACCCATGATGATCATTAGAAAGCCTCCCATAGACCATGCTCGACTCTTCATGACCTCCTTAGCTTCTTCACATACCCGTTAAGACTCCAAAAAAACCACCTAAAGACCTGAAAACACAACAAATAGTCTGTAGACCTCTATACCAAAAATAATACAAAGATCAACACAAAAACACCAAAACTAAACCTAGAAAGAGGAAAAACTACACCTAAATGCATATGCAAACTACTCAACATATGATGACATCACTTCACTTACAATATGTATTGTTATTTTATATGAACCGCATTGTTATTTTCAATGAACTTTCCTGTTTAATATTATGAACCACAATGACAATATTTGTGAACAAAATAAAAAACGGTATTTTGCACATTTTTACTAGATCGCTTCTTTTCTCCCTTTTTATTGTAGGTTGTTCATCAAGCTCCGGTCATCCTAACTTGTCTCATTCAAATAATGATGTTAGTATTGATGGAGTTCAATTGAAGAGTCTTGATAATGATGCGAGTATTGATGGAGTTCCATTGGATGAAACTGAAGAATCTAGTGATGCCTACAATCTTCACTTATCACAAGATTGTTCTTATTTCATTCCCAATTGTCCAGACGAGTATAAACCACACGAAGGACAATATTTTATTATATTGGATGAGAGCATCTCCTTTTACACATGGTATACCTCTATTTGTGGTATTGATATTCGACACGGTGGTTCTCGTATAGACTCAATTGATAATACTATAATTCACAAGTATTTGTTGTGTAATCGTCAAGGATTCAATGATGGGAAAAACAATACGGGCAAACGTAAAAGACACCTTATTTTAAAATTTTTATTTCACTTGTAGCTAAAAAGGTTCTAGAAAATGCCACCTTATTGTAAAAATATATATAGTGTTCGGATTTATCTATGTCAAAGTTTTCAGTAAAATTGAACGGGATATTGTCATATTTTTTTATTGCTACATTTACATGAACCGCATTGTTATTTTCAATGAACCATCCTGTTTAATATTATGAACCACACCGATAATATATGTGAAGCAAAAGCGAAAAAACAGTATTTTGCACATTTTATTGCTCATTATTTGTTCCATGTTGCTTCTAAATTAGCTTATTTTATTGTAGGTTGTTCGTCAAGCTCCGGTCATCCTAACCTGTTTCATTCAGATAATGATGCTAATATAGATGGATTTTCATTGGATGATCCTGAAGAAGCTAGTACATTCTTCACTTATCACAAGATTGTTCTTATTGGGTGGTACGGAGAGTGCAATGTCATCAAGTACAACAGGTAAAGGCGTTGTGGAAAATGCGGGAAAACGGATGGTCATAACATCCGTACTTGTGTTGGGAAGTGAATTGCTTTCTGTGGTCCTAGATTAAACATTGAAATTCTAGTTAACTATTTGTCTTTTTAGTAGTTGTTATGTGTATTGTGGATTACGTTGTCTGTTTTTTATGTTACTTTGTGTTTGAGAAATCACTTTGCTACATTGTAATTGATTTTAAGGTCGTTTTAGAATTTGATATTTGTTTTTAGATGCTATTTTATGTTTTGCTTTGCAACATTGATGCTTTATACTCATGTTTGGGATCTCAGACGTTGAACACAATGAATTAAATGCCTTTTTTTACAAATTTTATGTATTTTTTGTTAAATGAACCGATTGTTTAAAATTCATGAACCTTCATGTTGAACACTATGAACCTTCATGTTGAACACTATGAACTGCGTAATTAATACTTGTAAAATAAATTTCAAAGTCTAAAATGTTTTACACATCTCTGCATAATACAAAATTTTAACTTAAAGTGACAAATTATGATTTTTACATCATCGAAAAATCAACATCGAGCAAAAGCCATTGGATATTCATGTTATTTTTATGTGACTTTTTCTCATAATTTGCATCATCAAAATTTGTATCATCAAAATCTACATCGTTAAAATCTTCATCCACTTCTTCTTCACTTTCGCCTACTTCTAACTCTAAGCTATTTGTTAGTGAGTCCGATCATATAAAGACATGAAGCAACAAAATACCTTTTATTAACTATATTTTGACACAAAAACAACAAATATTGTGAATTAAATTTTATGAACCTTTATGACAGTTGTTGTGAACCTAACCGTATAAATACATGAACCACAAAATACTACAAGTGAAATAAGATAAATCAAGTATTATGAATTAAATTTTGTGAACCTTATAAACAATTGTTATGAAATAAGAACAATTTTTAGCCTTTGAATTGATTTTGTGGGATTAAGGGCCTAGATAGTGCCACGTGCTTCCATTTATTTTTAGAGCTTCCCAAGTGTTTGATAAACTTCCTTAACACATTTAGTGCATTAATTTACATGAATCGCATTATCATTTTTAATGAACCTTGTTGTGTAATGTTATGAACCACAATGACAATCTTTGTGAACAAAATGAACAACTATATTTTTGCACATTTTTATTGCTCATTATATGTTCCATGTTTCTTCTAAATTAGCTTAATTTTTTTGTTATACACCTAACCATATAAAGACATAAACTCTTACAATACCATTTGTGAACTGGAATATATTACACAAATATCATTTACCGAAAATACATGAACCAAAAGAAGAAATATCATTAACCAAAAGACATGAACCAAAATAACTAGTATAACTTAAAAGACATGAACTATTATGAACCCGAGCTTACAAAATCATAAACCAAAAGAAGAGTTATAATGAACCAAAAAATATAAATCGTATATAGAATTAGCCTATATGAGATTTGAACTCACATGTATGTGCACATGCACATTGCTCTACCATTTGAGCTAATAGGCTATCAAATTTGTCGTTCATAATTCTCTTAACTGTTAAATGTGTCCTTAATTCAGAATCGAAAAGAGATAGGACATCTTAAACCTTCTCCAATTCTTTGATTCCTTCTAATTAATTTTCATTCTTGAGCAATGCGAGTCCAAGCATATAATGTGCATGCCATTTCAAGTCAGAATCTACAGTCAACCTAGCATATGTAGCTCTACAATACCTAGGAACATTTATTGGATTCTAAGAGTGAAAGAAGAAGCTCAACTTCACAACAAAATAACTTAAATAAAATATACATGATCCTTCTATCCAGGGGCAGATTTTTTCGGTGCCTAGTGGGGGCTGTAGCCCCCACTGGGATTTAAAAAAAATTAATATACAAAAATACATTTGGGGTTAGAAAAGTTGAAATCAGCGAAGTTCAGCGAAGAGCGGAATGACAGCGCGCTAAAGTCCTCTACTCCGAGTCTCCGACTGACTACTCGTGCCCTCCTCTGCTCGGCGATCGGACGGGTCGGCGCGGCGCGCTCAAGGTCACAATCCTCCTCTGCTCGACGCCTCAGCCTACAATCCTCCTATGCTCGGGTCGGGCGCTTTCCTGCTCGATGAGAACCTGAGACGTCGCGCACTTGCGCCTGCTCCTCGGCTCCCTCACGAGTCACGCCCGCCCCTAGCTGCAAGTCTGCAATCCGCCACTCCTTGCTTCTAATTAAGGTCATTTCAACTTAATGTCTTGCAACTTATTTAGCCCCAATTAGAGTTTAAGAATTTGTGAAGAAAAATACCACTCTACATACTTTAGATCTAGAATGCTTGATGTGTAATGTTGGTTTCTTAGGTGTAGTAAAATGCTGCTGAAGTGTTGATGTCCCAGCTTTTGATTGTTAATATAAAATTTTGGAGCCTTGTGACTTGCATATTTCATGCTCTATCTTGGACCTGCATTCATCAACTTCTCTGCAAATTGTTGGTTTTGGATGTAATGTAACATTTTTGTGCTTTTATTGCTGCTTGGTTCTGTTAGCTTTGATTGTGGATTGAAATTTGAAAATCTGTAGTCCATTCATCAACTGAGGTCTCAAGATTCGAGGGGTTTGTTCTTTGATATTGATTACTGTTATGACAATCATATAATATCATTAGTGTGAAATTGTGAATATATATGTAGAATATGTACTTGTATACGATGTTGTGTTCATCAAAGTGATGTGGTAGATTTCTGCTATAGCAAATATTGAGTAGATTTCTGCTATAGAATTTTTTTTAACTTCTGATAAGCTAAAACTTCTGATAACTTATGAGCAAATTTTAGACCGTTTAAACTTATCAAGCTGTGGTAAAATTTTGGAGCCCTAATCTTTTTATGCTGCCCTTCTACAGAACTTCCGTTATGATTTATGAATTTAGAGTTTGATGTTCATGTTCTTTAATTGTCCAGGAAATGAAGAGATTTTTTCTACCTATTGGGGATTCACAAAATATAGGTTCTAGTTCTAATCCCGATCCATTAAGTGTTCCAAGTTTGTCAAGCGCTGATCCACCAAGAATGGCTAATCCGTCTACTACTGATGTTGAGGTTGGGTCTGATGATTTGCCTGCTAATCCAGGGTTAAAGAGGAATATATTTGACTATGATGTGAAGGATAGAGAAAGGGTTAGAAGAGCTTATTTGCAGAAGGGACCTTGTCAACCTAGAAATCATGATTTTCCTACGACTGTATTTGGAAATCAAACTCGTAGATTTATTCCCGGTTGGTTCACTGAGTACGGTTCTTGGTTGGAATATAGTATATCAAAAGATTCTGCATTTTTCTTACCTTGCTTTCTCTTCAAACCCGATCTTGGTAAACAAGGAGGTGGTGATTCATTTGTTGGGACAGGGTTTAAAAATTGGAGGAAAAAAGAACGCTTTGGGTTTCATGTTGGTGATCATAACAGTGTTCATAGTAGATGTGTGCGTGCTTGTGAAGATTTGATGCTTCAGAAACAACATATAGAAGTATGTCTGTCTAATCATTCAGAACAGAGTCGGGTAGATTATCGTGTCAGATTAACTGCCTCAATTGATTGCATTAGATTTCTTTTGATGCAAGGATTACCTTTTCGAGGACATGATGAATCTGATGAGTCGGGTAATCAAGGTAACTTTCTTGAACTTTTGCACTTCCTTTCCAACCATAATGATGAAGTTAAGAGAGTTGCACTGAATAATGCACCCGAGAATCTGAAATTGACTTCACCTATAATTCAAAAAGATATTATCAATGCAATAGTTGTCGAGACAACAAATGCAATCATTAGAGATATGGGCGATAATTTGTTTTCTATTTTAGTTGATGAAGCTCATGATATATCAGTGAAAGAACAGATGGCTGTTGTTTTGCGTTTTGTGGATGATAGAGGGTGTGTTCTTGAGTGTTTCCTTGGGATTGTTCATGTTCCTGACAACACTGCTTTGTCATTGAAAAAGAATATTGAGGCTCTTTTTTCTCAACATGGGTTGAGTATTTCTAGTTTACGGGGACAAGGTTATGATGGAGCTAGCAATATGCAGGGTGAGTTTAATGGTTTGAAGAGCTTGGTAATGGAGGAGAATCAATCTGCTTATTATGTTCATTGCTTTGCTCATCAGTTACAATTGGCACTTGTAGTTGTTGCTCAAGAATTGACAAAAGTAGAGAAGTTTTTCTATGAAATCTCTGTGTTGAGCAATATTGTTAGTGCATCGTGCAAAAGAAAGGACATGCTTCGAACTAAATCCTTTGAGCAAGTAGCTAAAGGGCTTAATGAAGGTGAAATCTTGTTTGGAAGGGGAAAAATCAGGAAGTATCTTTGGGTCGAGCTGGGCGAACACGTTGGAATTCTCACTACAGAACATTGGTGAATTTGATTGTTTTATATGACCCAATAATTGATGTGCTTATAGCTATTCAGAAGGATTCAGATCCAAGCCAAAGAGCTCAAGTAGGTAACCTTCTTGATTCCATGATGTCCTTTGAATTTGCATTTTGCTTATTCTTGATGAAGAATGTTCTTGGAGTTTCAAATGAGTTGTCACAAGCGTTGCAAAAAAATGATCAAGATATTGTCAACACAATGAAGCTTGTCAAAGTCACAAAGCTACTTCTCCAAAAAATGAGAGATGGAGGTTGGGAATCATTTTGGGAAAGAGTTGTTTCATTCTGCATCAAGATATCGTGCTCGTTTGTTCTATGAAGTAATTGATCTGCAACTTTCTAAGCTGAATAGTCGTTTCAATGAGGTGAATACCGAGTTGCTTTTGTGCATGTCATGTCTTGATCCAAGTGAAGCATTCTCGACATTTGATAGTGGAAAGTTGATTAGATTTGCAGAATTGTATCCAGATGACTTTTCAGATGTTGATTTATTGACACTTGAGCAACAACTTGATTGTTATATTGTTGATGTGCTCTCAGATGATCTCTTTGTCAACCTTAAAGGTATTGGTGAGCTCTCAAGAAAATTGGTTCAGACAAAGAAGCATCGTGTCTATCATTTGGTATATCTTTTGGTGCGGTTAACTTTGCTTTTACCTGTTGCTACAACTACTGTTGAAAGAGCTTTTTCTGCTATGAAGCTTATCAAAACTTCATTACGCAATCGGCTCGGAGATGAGCTGATGAATGACTGATTGATTACTTATATTGAGAAAGATGTAGTGCGTTGTATTGAAACTGAAGATATTATTGTACGATTTCAAGATATGGCAAATCGAAGAATGTCATTGTAAGAAACAAACTATTGTAATTTTTTTTTTTATTACAAAGACAAAAAAAAAAATTCCCGGCGCCAGGAATTTTGCTATAGTCAAAGGAATTTAGCCCCCACTGAGAATTATTCCTGGCTACGCCACTACTTCTATCAATGACTTATTTACATATGGATAAACAAGCAAGACAAACTTCATTTACACAAGGCACGTGCTGTGAACACGAAGAACTTGATGGTAAATGATCACAAGTTGCATCATAGTTGAATTCAACAACACAAAATTTCCAGGTCATATAAATATTTCTTTCATATTAATAACAAAAAACTTTCTAAAAGGCAAGTAATTTGAAAGAACCGAGTCTCTCCATCCTCCACATTTTATTGGATTGGATCGTCCCCTTTCATTGAAGGAGAGAAAAATAAGAACGGTGATCACTAACTTCAAATTGTTCCAATTTCGAAACGAATTCTCCATTCAAGTGAAATCAAATAGAAACCTTGAAATTTGAATTGTAGCAAATTAAAATACCTCTGTTCAAAATTATGAAGCTACAATTGAAACCCTAAATCTTAGAAAAGTATTCATACCTTCATCAATTGCGTTCACCATTGTTGATTCGAAGCATTAATCGATCGAAATCGAGCGAGAGTAGACATGGAAGGGGACAAAATCGTTCGAGCGAGCGTCGTTGGTGTTCTTCGGTCGTCGTTCATGTGTGAGAGAGAACGAGATCTGTTTTGCATTCATTGAATGAGGACATATTAGCCTTTATGGGGTATTTTTGTCCCTGAATTAAAAAATTAGCAAAATTATAATATATGCCACCGCGAATCATATTATTCTATTTTTTCCAAATCAATATAAACTAATCTCCACCATCCATTTTTTTAATCCGATAATACATATTTTTTCTCATTTTATATTATAAGACTATATTACCAGAACTGGACTCATCATATTAGAAGTTGAATTTGAAGTGAAATTCATGTGCGTAGCGAGAGACTCGAAAGACCGGCGTTTGATCCGCTAATCAACAAGAGATTTTAACATGGAACTGGACCAACAAGGCAACTGTTTTTAGTGTTTATTGAACATAAGCCAACACAACCGACATCAAGAGATTCAAATCTTCACAAAAATACAAGCAGGGGAAATCATACAACACTAGACCAAGGCAAACACTAAAAATGCAGACTTGCAAAGCAAATGAACCTGATTTTTGTGCATTGAAGCCCTTCACGTAGTTTATTTATTCACACCTACATGATCTTGGTGAATAGAGCTTATTTACCAATGTGGTGGATGCTTGCCGGATCAATCACCACTAGTGCCAGCTTGGTATATTCCACCACCACAACCCCCTCCACAACCACCTCCACAACCACCGCTCTCCACAAGGTCTTCAGTTCTGCCACCACCACATCCACCTCCACAGCCGCCCCCACAACCACCACCACATCCACCACTCACAACCATGGTTTCAGGTCTACCACCACCACAACCGCCTCCACAACCACCACAGCCGCCACTCTCAACCATGGTTTTAGGTCTGCCACTACCACAACCACCACCACCACAGCCACCACCACAACCTCCACCCTCAACCAGTGCTTCAGGCCTGCCACCGCCACAACCACCACCACCACAGCCGCCCCCACAACCTCCGCTCTCAACCAGGGTTTTAGGTCTGCTACCACCACAGCCACCCCCACATCCGCCACAGCCTCCACTCACATCTAGGATTTTAGGTCTACCACCACCACCACAACCGCCACATCCACCTCCTTTTTCCAAATTCATCTTGACAACCTCAACTTTAGTCTCTATAGTTGCAGCACAAAGAAACTCCTTTGTTAACATTTAGAACAGATTTCAGCAGGGTACCTTTTGGTAATAAATATGTTAGAGGCATCTTATTTCAAAACACTAGTAAACTTTGATACAATGGGAAATTGAAAATATCCTACAAAATGTATAGCAATAACAGTGCATATATAGTTTATGAGAAGTCTCATGCCCATGTTGGTTCTAATGTCCATTGCAATGATATATATTTGATAAAACTAGGTAGCGCAAACAACTTCGAGGGTAAGGGTGGAGCAAGGTCTATTAGGGAAGCCAGGTTCAGGTTTAAATTTTATTGGTTCCATCCGAAGTGATAATATGATTTCTAACAGTTATTTCTAGATTATGATTATGTAAAAGATGTAGGAAAGTGAATAAAGATGTCGGTATTTACGATCTTGTCGCCAATGAACTCAAAGATACACCTGTCACTTCCAGATCCTTTAAGAAGCTTAAAGGAGCTATAAAGCTCTCCAAAATTCCAATTCTCTTTGTCAAACTCTGCAAGAGTACATGTTTGACCATCCATAGTGATGCCAATCACTTCCCTTATAGGAGCAACCTTGTTTTGCTTCCTGAAACACATGCATAGTTTGTTTCTTCAATATATAAAGTAATATTATACCTGATTCAGAAATTCACAAACAGAAAAAATGTGATAAATATCAATATGTAAACATTCTACCTGAAAGCTTGGGACATAATAAAATCTTAGGAGGTCCATGTATCATGCTTTATGTGTACTTCCCATTAATGCAAATGTTTGCACCGATACATAAAATACAGACCGAAAAAAAAACAATGACTTGCATCATGTGTTTGATGCATGGCATGCAATGAGGAACTTTCAACACAAAAAAAAGAAGTAACTAAAATGGATCTGTTACACCTAGTAACTTGATTTTTTGGGGGGCTCAAACCCAAAATGCTTAAAAGGAAAGACTGTGCTTGACTTTTGACAATGTAGATCTAAATATTGAGAAAGAATATATCATCTCCTAACTACGCATAGACACTAACACACATAAGGTGATAATATTTCATATCTTTTGTACCAAAATAACCTGTTATACTCAGCCCCATGGAGGAAATCTAAGTAGAACTTCAATAGAAAGGCCAAATATATCATTAAAGGTGTGTTCTTCTACCCTCTTTATGAAGACATTTTTCAAGAATGAAACACATCAGTATAAATAAATATGTCTTTATAAAGAGGGTAAAATAACACACCCTAAATCAACCCATCAACTAATAATGTAAAGTAAATCCCAATACCTCATTTGAAGCCTAATGATATCATTTCCATCATCATCAATGACAGAAGTCCAGGTCTTTTCACGGGGAACCAGACCACTGAGTATGGACAAACAATGGCCTTCACAGAGAGGCTGCAATTGCACCATATGGAGAATTTGTGGTGCTGGGGTAGGTAGAGTGAATGAAGCAGCAAATCGAAGGTAGAGTGGGCTAGGAACCAGCTCAATCCATCTGTCTGCTGAGAGTTTAGAGACGGGGTCCAGCAATTCTTGCAAAGGCAGGGAAAAGGAGCCCAAAACTTTGGCTGCTTTTGGCACTGGTATGCTTGAAGGTGAATCAGACATGACTTCAAAAAGCAACTCTCCAGTAGGCTCACATTGAAATGAAGCGACCTGTTTTGCTCCAGATATGGATAATATACTCAATCGTCTCTTCGTGTTGAAGAACATATCAGGTTGTTTCTTACAGAATGAGACATAGAGTTTTCCCTTATGACCTTCCGGTACATTTTTCACTGCTATAAACTCCAATGAAACCTGGAAAGGAAATTTCATGTGTGTCACATCAATGTGAAGAAAATGATTCAGCAGCAGCAGGTAACTTTTTTGATTATCACCATGAACGATTTTTATTTAGAGTAGGGTAGATTATGTAGAAAATTCTTTTTGACATACCTCTATGACTTTGACTTCAGGAAGCTGAATAAATTTCTGATTGTCGTTCAATGGATTGAGAGTCTTTCCCAAATCTATAAAGCAAGGAGTATCAGTTACAGGAGTAGGGGTGTTTCCTCTATACATGGCCCCTGCTTTCCAATACCTCCTCCCGAATGTTTCCTCCCACATATGGGTGGTTCCGGAAAACCCAACATCAAGTTTCTTACCTTTTCCTCGGTCAGAGTCTGTGTCATCATGTTCTAATACCTTCCCCAGTATTTTATTAAGGTCTTTACAATATGAAATAGGATGCAATTGGTGGGTGTGCCAAATGAGGTCTATATCATAAGTAGGAACTGTAAAGTGCTTCACTGACTTTTCCTTGTTTCTCTTAATTATATACAGAAACCCTTTATATCTTGCAATAGCTTCTTCAAGGAAGAGGGGATCACTCATATGTGGTCTAGATACCTATTAAAACATCCAAGTTACACTTTAGGTACACAAAAAATAATTAGGCAATGAGAAACACGAAATCAGTAATAAGTAAGATCAAGTTATTCACCACCACTCATGATATATGGTTGCTATCCAATTTCACACCTTATCAAAGCAGACATAAAAGAGAGAGGCTGTCTTCACTCAACAATTGAATGCATAATCATAGGCAAATTAGAATGTAGCCTTGGATAACCTATGGAACGAGACAAATCCGACTAGTTCTAAACAGTTGCTCACTTGCTCTTCATCGAGAGACCAAAGCTCAAGGAAAAGATGGAAAACTGAACATTAGCGTTTTCTAATAAAATTGGAAATTCATAATATGGAAAAGTGGTCATTAACTCAGCCATTGGTTGACCCTAACATTAAGTCTTTTTATGGCCCTACTTTCTTACCTGATAAAAGAAAGAAGTTTGTCTTTGAACAGCTGAAACAAGATCATATTGGGTAAACTTGTCACTCTCAAGCGATTCCAGTGATATATCCTCAGAAGAAGCTTTATTCAAGTCAAACTCATAAGGTTCTTCCGGGTACATCGAGCTCCATATCTGCTCAGTTTGCCTCGAATTTTCTTGAAGAGATGAAAGAACATTGAAGTTGTCGAGAATTCTTCCAAACAATTTTTCACAATCAGTTTTATATCTCACCTGAGAATGAAGCCAGTAAAGAACAAAGAGGTCATCAACTTTTTTGATTTAGCAAATAATTACAAGTAAAGTGAAATAATTGTTCATGTGCATAGAAACCTACAGGGTTGAGCCTGTGACAGTGCCAAATCCATTCACAGTCAAGCGGGACAACAAGTGGGTCATCACACAGTGGAGTTTCAGTATGTTTGGCTAGCAGGGGAAGCCAAAAAGCATTATACCTTCAAATTAGAGAAGAAAAGAACAATTATTAATGCAATGGTTCAAAGGCATATTAGCAGATGTTTACAAGATACAAAAGAATATGCTCTTGACAAATGAAAACTTGTAGGCAATCACAAAAACTGATAATAGCTTCACAAGCAATTGAACTACAAGCAAATCTGTGCAAAATTGTCAAATTGATGATAAATAACTTGATAATATGATATATTTTTTTTTGTCAAAACTTGTCAAGATTACAATAAAGAAGAATCATCAATCTAAATGAGTTGACCCACCCCTAAAAAAGTGCAGATTGTAATCGGTTTCACTGATTTAATAAAAGATAGATTTAAAAGGATAATTCGGGAGACATGGATAAGAACTCAGAAACTACAGGAAGTGAACCATTGAAAGTAGGAACTTGGAAGCAGTAAATAAATTGAATGATCAAACCTGTAAATCGCCCTTTTCAAAGCAAGGCCTTGGTAAAGTTGGCGGTTCCGGTCGACGGCGGCCAGGAATCGGAGATGGATTTGGGCGGCATGCAACAGATCCACAACGCTCACCACAATCTTTTGAGCTTCATCCCACTCTCTCTCTTGTTCAATTTCCATAAATTTAGTCTAGAACGCAGCTGCAATAGTTTTGATCAAATTCGAATTCCACATATCAGACTTTTAGAATTTGCTTAGAACTTACAAGATAATGTAGAATAGGCCTATGGAAAGTTACAAAGTCAATCAATTCAAAGATTAAATAGATTTGTTGATTATTCAACAGGGAGAGGGAGCAAGAAAAGGAAATTTACCTGCAACTCGATTAGATTTTTCGATTCAGAAAGTTCGTCGGTTGCTTGAATGATTTGGCTCTTAGGAAATTTCAACGCGAATTATTGGAACATTTTTTCCGTTTGGAAGTGTCTGTGCTAACAGATGGTTACTGATTAGATATTTTAGTTTGGACTGACAGATTAGGATTAACCAAACGGGTATACAAAAGGCCGTGTAGTGCTCACAATCGTGTCGGGGTTCCGCCGTTCCGGTGTTTTTTTTTTATTTTTTTTCGATACAGCTCATTGTAAGGCCACCGTCCTAAAAAAACATGGTCAGTCTAAGGACTTGTTCACTTCACGTAGAAAATGACTTCTTGATAAAAAATGATTTTTAGTGTCTTAAAAACTTAACAAGTAAAAAGAGAAAGAGATTCCTTAAATTTAGTTTTTGAATAGAAAGAGATTAAGTAGGGAAAGTGAAACACAACCTAAATTATCGCAACGAATAATCTTTAAAAAAATGCAACATAATAAAAAAACATTTCCCTAAAATTACAAACACTAGGATATTGAGAGACAAAAGATTCCGGTGCTTATTTATCTGGCCATTAGCCCGTTATCCAACTGGGTTAATTTTCTTCTTTTTTTTTTCAGCAATTGGGTTATTTTTTGGGCCGAGTTTTAAATTATATTTTAATCTATTTACTCCTATTTTAATTCGATTTATAGCTAAGGTTTAGCATTTAGGTTTTAGTATACATTTGGTGGGATTTAGTTTTAGTAGATGGAGTTAAGAAAAAATTACATGGGTAGAGTTGAGAAAATCCTAATTATTAAATAAAAATTCAACAGTTGAGATTGAATTTTTCTCTCCCCTATCAACTTATTAATTTCTTCTTTTTTATTTTTTCCTGATAGGTTCATCAATTTCCTATAGGGTTTGAGTAACTTCACCCATACAGTTTTTTTACAAACTTCATGGCAACCAGACCGCATTCGGTGATGTTGATTTTAGAATCGATATACTCGGTCTCTTTTGTTGGCCACACTATTGAGAAGTAAGGATGGGCAAAATTTGGTCCTGGCAGGATTTTTGGACCGAATTGGATGAGATCGAGGGTCATTGGGTTTTAGACATGTCAATCGGGTTGCGTAGGGCGGGTTCGGGTTCGATCATTTCGGGTTCAGGTTTGGTTTCGTTGTGTTCAGGCTAAGCCAGAACACGGAAAATCAAGGTGATCCAACTCGGTACTCTTGGCAACTCAATCATGGTTGGAATCCTTGCTAAAAGAGATCTCGTTCCTAGCTTCAATTTTCGTGATTTTTCCCTAGTAATTGGACCATACACGAATCAATTCTTTGACATCTTGCAGAGTCATTGGCATATGGATTGCATCTTTCTCTTCCACTTCATCACGAAGTGTCCTCGATATGTTGTCAGATTCAGCTGTAGGAACAAACAAAGATAAATCAACAACATTGAATGTAGAGTGAACACCATATTCGCCAAGAAGCTCCAAACAATACGCATTAGGACGCGTGCGTTTGACCACTCGAAATGGTCCATCTCCTCGTTGGTTCAACTTGGATTTGTGTTAGTTGGGGAACCTCTTCTTTCTCAAATGGAGCCACACAAGATCGCCTTCTTCAAATTGAACATCCTTACACACCATATCAGCTTGGGCCTTGTACTTGGCGGTCTTGTGCTCCAAATGCAATCGAGTCCTTCCATGAAGCTTTTTCATGAACTCATCCCATTTGTAAGCATCAAATATCTCCTTTTTCCTTCACGGGTTGAGGTGTGAGGTCTATTAGGGTCTTGGGATTGAGGACATAAACTACCTCGAATGGAGATAACTTAGTAGTTGAATGGATTGTCCTGTTATAAGCAAACTCAACAAAAGGCAAACAGTCTTCTCGTCTTTTGAGGTTAGCTAAATTTCAATATAGTACATAATAAAACGTCTAGTGTTCTATTACTTACCTTAGTTTGACCATCAGTCTGTGGATGATAAGTAGTAGAAAACAACAATCTAGTTCCTAACTTAGACCACAAAGACTTCTAAAAATAACTCAAAACCTTAGCATCTATATCACTAACAATAGAACGAGAAATCTCATGCAATCTCACAATATCATGAAAGAACAAATCAACAATACTAGTTGTAGCATCAATTTTATGACATGGAATGAAATGGGTAATTTTTTTTAAAACCTATCTAATATAACAAAGACAGAATCACGCTCTTTCCTAGTCCTAGACAACCCCAAAATAAAATCCATAGAAATGTCTTCTCGTGGGGTTATAGGAATAGGCAGAGGCTACAAGGATTTAGTCTAGACTTACCCTTAGGAAAAGAAACACAAACCTAATAAATCTAATCATCGAATTAGTCATTTTTAACCAGTAAAAGTGTTCCTTTAATCCTTCCAAATTCTTTTCTAAAACTCTATGTCCCCTAGTCTCATGCATTTCTTGAACTAGCAACCTACAATAAGATGTAGATGGAATGCACAATTTTCCATCTTCGATTAGAAATCCATCATCCACAAAGTAAGTATTACGTTCACCATATTTCATGCAATACTAGATTTCAGCAAAGAAGGAATCATTAGCGTAAAGCTCTTTAAGTATAGAGAAACCTAAGAGTTTAGCATCACAATGAGACAATAGAATATACTTGTGTGATAATGCATCAACTACCACATGCATCAACTACCACATTATCCTTCCCCTTTTTGTACTTCACAACATATGAGAACGTCTCCATAAACTCGACCCACTTAGAATGTCGACAATTGAGTCTAGATTGGCCCTTGAGATACTTCAAGGCTTCATAATCAGTGTGGATCACAAAGTCCTTTGGCCGAAGATAATGTTGCTAAGTCTTCAGCACCATAACCAATGTAAATAGCTCCTTATCATAGGTAGGGTAATTGCGTTCAACTCCACTCAATTTCTCACTAAACAAAATTGTCTTTTGAGTTTTTTTTAAATGTTATTATATCTTTTTAAATATTAAAAATGTGATATTTTTATTATTTAAAAATGTTCCATCCTCTTTTGGATCTTAGGCTTTTGGGCTTTGGCCCATTTTTGGGCTTTTTTGACATTTTTTTGGGTTGCCCACTTTAGTTTGTTGTTCTTTTATATTTCATTGCAGGTTTATTCGAATTTGTTTAGTACTTCTCCAAAGGCTTATATTAGAGTTTTGGTTTTGAACAGAGTCTTTTGGGCCAACTCACTTGTTGTGCTTTGTGGCCTCTGAATATCCTTCATCTTAGGCTCCGTTCGTTAGTGTTGATATGCTAGTTGAAATGCGTTTATGTAGTTGATCTTATAAAAATTTCAACTAGCGTGAGTGTTTGGTAGATAGAGTTGAAACGCGTTTATGTTGTTGATACTAGTTGAAATCTTAGGAAAAAAATAAGGTGGGGGGAAGGACCTTAAGGAGTTGAAATGAGTTTATTTTCCCCCATTAAAAATTTGCTCCTTTTTCTACCCCTCCTTTTTTATCCATACGTACTCTCACCATTGTTCTTCTTTCTCGTTCGCTTAATTCTCTCACGCCGGGTTTTCTCTTCTCTGTTCTCGACTTCTATTCTCCATTTTTGCTCTATATTCTGCATATATCGACACTAAAAAAACAAAAAAGAACACCACTAAACTTCATGTACAACTTCTCGATGATAGCTAAGTTAACGTCTTCTAGACTGAGTTTTTTTTTCTTCTAGACTAAGTGCATGCAAGTGTATAAAAAATTACCAAAAAACAAACAAACAAAAACACCACTAAACTTACGAAAAGGAGCCCATCAGATTTCTCTACAACTTATGCCCTTAATTGTAATTTTACTTCAATTTTCAACTCTGATAAATTATTCTTTTCCGAACACTATATAGTTTATATAAAAAATAAACATCTCATTTCAACTACAAATTTCAACAGATAATTTCAGCATCAACTACATCATCATCAACTACATCAGCATTAACTCATATAAGTACATTGTTACCGAACGGAGCCTAATGTCAACAATACTTTTTGTACATCCTGATATGGTTTGGTAGTTTATCGGGCATTATTCTTTAGTGTTTCACCCACCTCGAACCTAAACTTGTCCTTAGTTTATCATTTTTTGGTGTTTGTACTTTTCTTACTCGTGTTGCTTTTCTGTTGACAATCTTATGCCTCTCCTAGCCGGTATCGGCAGTCGTCTCTAACAGCCTCATCGGATATCACACTTGTGTGATATTCCTCATGTTTTCCTCATTAAAAAAAGAAAGCTAACATACAAAAAAAAAATATCACACCTCGTTTTTCTTTTTCTTTTTTGCCCTACTTCGAGTAATTTATGACTAGGATGATAAAATTTTAAGAAAGTATTTTTACATCATCTTCTTCATCTAGCACAAAATAAATATCGAATTGTTTTTTGTGAAAAAGTTTTTTTTAGCTTACATAAAGCTTGATGCAAGTGAAGAATGATAAAGGGGAGGCACCAAATTGCTTAGTCGGGTTAAGAATGGCGAAGGGCAGCCTGCCTTTCCATGTGCATGTGTAAACAAAAAAAAGGAACATGGCCCCAAAATCTCAAAAGATAATATATTTAAAGAGTTATATGAAAAGTAGAATGATGGACTAGCCAAGTTGGTAAAGAGTGCTGTGTATGTCTTCAAGGGTCAAGTTCAAATCTTGGTGAAGGTTTTTTTTTCTAAATCTATGTTTATAAACGCTTGTTATTCAATTAAATTAATTTTTCTATCTTTATAAAGAGAAAAATAGTTAATTAATGCTCTCTTTCTTAAAAAAATTCATCCATTTTTTAATTTTCATATACCTATACTTTTATATGATTTTTTTTTTATAATGTAGCTATGAAAAAAATAGAATAATTATAGAACATAACTCTCATATTTTTAGAGAATAATTACAAGACTTAATCTAAAAGTTCAAACAAGGCCCCCGATACTCATTGTACAATCTTGGGGAAGGAGTCTAGAATTGCTTGAATATGGAATTTTAGGGACGGAAATCGGTAGAAAATCTCGATCTAGAAAAAACATAATTGTCTAAAACGGGGAGTTTGGTGTTGGAAATCCCCATTGTTGTCTTTAAGCTTGAACTAGAGAAAGAATAGTGAAGGGGTACTCTGAATTGGTTGGATTTGGAATTTATGCTTTGAAAAATTCATATCGAGATTTTCTACCACCTACAGATTTCAAATTTGTTTGAAAATTTTAGCTTGATCTATCCAAAACTAGATGATGCTAATTGGTAACCCCCATTGATTTCAAATTTGTTGATCTATAAAAACTGGGAATGTGAACGAGACAGGGAAATATGAGAGGGAATGATTGCAAAGGAAGCCTTGGCTTGATGATGCTCATTGCAGAAAGTTGGAGAGGGCAACGATGTCGATGGTGGATGGCGGCCACTATGATGGTGGGCAATGACGACGATGATGGCAGTTGCGACGACCACTTAGGCCACCTCGTTCTTGTTGTTTTAATTTTTATTTAATTTTGAAGTAAATGATGTATTTTTTTTCTAGCAAAAAAGATATAATTTTCTGACATGTTAGCTTTCAGGTGGCCACACTCACCGAAAATTTTGTTAGAAATCGGTATATTGTGTATGTTAATAGTTTGGATATGGTTTTATAATTTTTAAAGTTCGCATTGTTTTTGGTTTGATTTTGATATTTCATATTATACAAGTCATTTTTCTTATAAGATATTCATATTCATTTGATATTAGAGTGATATCATAGTGTTATGATGTAGCTTGAAAATAGATATAGTAAAGATCTGATCCATATTCATATTCGTACTTGTAGTGATAGACGCAAAATGAAACGAAAGGGGCTTAAGTGTTCGGGTAAAGCTACTAGATTAGGTATGGTCGACGAGGAAAAGACTAAAAATAAGAAAAATTAATGGATTTGTATATAAATATGTAGACTAATTAATAAATTAAAGAAAAGAAAAGAGGCAAATAGAAAGAAAAAAAAAGATAAAAATACCAAATCGAAATGACAACAATAACTCGAAAAAACTCTAATATAAAAGCAATAGGAGTTGAACCAAGGTGGTTTTGCATGTAAAGGTGAATACTCTATCATATGAAAAGTTTATTTTTGTTATTCAATGCAACTTAATTTAATATGTTCTATTATTTGGTCTTATATTTTAAATCTCGTACCATCAATGAACGTAGTCCAAGAAGGAACACCAGTGCCCTCATGCCGCGATTTATGGTGCTCTTCAAGGTCTTGGTCTTGCATGGGAGAGTTTTAGATCCGCCTAGTGTTCGTTGGTGTTCTTTAGCGTTTTGATGATGTTAAGAAAAACAAGCTATCCCCGCTTGATTATTACATTGCCCAATTTCCTTTCTCAAAGTCTCCAAAAGAACTGACTCGTTAAACCAAAAAAACAAGTGATCTTTTAAGAATCAAATCTAGGGTTAAAGTTTGAAATTATTACTGAAAAAATACGTGAAAGATATCAAATAAACACATGAAGGAATGTTACAGATTCACGTAGAGCAAATTTCATTTCTAAATTTTGACTTGATGGCTTATGCATAATCGGACAAAACTATGAAGAATCTAATCAAGCATTACGAAGGGCAAAAGCTAAGAAGATTGCACAAAAGTTTTATACCGAAAATCATGTTATCATGCTAGTGTGTACCTATACGACTATACCTTTCCTCTCTCGTGTTCATGTAGAAAATCAACTTGACCATTCAATGTCAAAACTTTCTAGCATAGCTGGTAAGAATGACATTCCGAGCCAATAGGTCAGAGCTTGATCCCCTCCATCGTAACGGTCTAAGCGTCTCCTACGGGCCGAAAACATAAAAAAAAAGACACTTGGACATACAACAATACACTGATATATAGAACTCAGCTCACAACTGCATCCCTTTCTAGGAGTTACATATGCATTCCGGAAAGGGATTTTCATAAAATGATTCTTCATATCTGAATCTTGCACGGCCCTTGATCCCTGCTGGTGGGCCAAACCTCTTCCTTGGAGCTCCTTGCCTGATTCAGTAGGCAAAGATGCTTGCATTAAGAAATCATAAATTGATCCCACATGTTCAGAAAGTATGTTAACTAATAACAATACCTATGCTCTCATTTAAGAACCCTAATTTAGAAAGATTCTATTAGATTTTAATGTTTCAATATTTTTTGTATTTTTTAACAGAGTTCAGATTTTCAATTTAGGGTAATAGTTTCTTAAAATAGGGTTCTTATTCTACCGTATCCCCTAAGATTGAGATGCTACAACCATGATCTGACACAGCGAGTTACAACATGGCCTTTAAAAACCATTGCTTATAGTTGTTAAGATTCATGAACCGAGTACACTCCTCCTGAAAATAGCACATTACACTTGATCCTTAAATAATGACTTTAGAACTTTGTGAAAGAGGACAGTTACCTATCTATATGCATCTTCTTAATAATGTGTGATAGTGAAGCTCCTTCTTGTATTTCTCCAAATTCCAGCTTATCAAATATGGCTACAAGGCCTTTTCTGCAGGAAAAAAAAACATATATCAGAATTAGTTACTATATATACATGCCATAGAATTAGCAGAAACATGCCTATCAGATGCTGTCATGCTATGATTGACTTAATGGAAAGCTCCAGAACAACAATAAAAACAAATGTAAGACTACCTGTCAGGTGTAATAGTTTTTCTATGACCCAGGAATCTACGGTGGCCCTCAAGAGCCCTTGCCATGTTGCCTGAATGAGTAGGAACAAACACGTCGCTTTCTAAGGAAATAATGTAATCCAGTGCAGCAGTTTGAGAAGCATGTTTGGAAAAGATCTCTAATTCATCCTGGGTCGCCAAATTTTCCTGTCAACAAATCAAGCAGTAATGATTTGTCATGAGATGTGTACATAAAAGCTGTTTCAAAGTTGGGGTTGAGTTAATTGCAACTAACCTTGAAAACTACATTAGGAAAACGAGCTGTTAGCTCAGAAAGGTGAGTTTGACCACCATAAATTTCCCCAGCTGCAATGTAGATTAATGTTGAAGACGGATAACCAAGAGCTTGAAGAAAGATTCCAACCTCCTTGGGTGTAAGTGGGCAAAGGCCTAAATTTCTCTGTTCTGCAGAGTTTATATTCTTTATCTTCCAATGATTTGTCTTCTCCCTAACAAAGACAACACAAACGGGCCAGACCAGCTATTAATTCCAGGGTAAAACACAATTTTGAAGCTTGGTAATAATTGTTTTCACATCACAGGATGAAAAATAAATAGAAGCCACTAACTTCTGACCATTCTAGCAATTTTGCAAGTTTTATTTGTTCTAGATACTATTTCATGAGGCCCAAAAATGCAGATCTTACCTCATAATTCTCAATTCCTCAGCTTCTGTTGCAGAGAGACCATAGGTACATCCAGTGAAAGAAAGCATGTCTTTCTCATACCTGAGATGAAGAGCAATGTACCGTTCACCATGTGATCTTAGTCGCTCCACTAGCCTCTGTTGTCATTGGCATGCTCTCAGAACCTAGTTTACAAAAAATCTCACAATACCATTCTTAATGTTTTAAATGCACTCACACTTTAAGAGTATGTGCACGATTGGTATTCATGTAAACTAGAGAGAAGGGCATTTGAAGGGCTTGGTTCAACGGGTTTGAAACCCAGATCTAGAACTTATTTTTCCAGATTCGAGTTTTAAAACCCAAATATTTTGGTTTCAAAAAAACTAGATCATCTAACTTCTTGGTTTCTAAACCATGATTTGCAGTGGGCTGGTAGTCATGAATGAGCAGATTAGTGAGGTAGCACAGGGAAGGAGGAGTTCATGTGCAATGCATAGACCTTTTACTCTCTTTTCTCTTCTTGTTGACCACACACGGGGACTAAATTTCCTCCTCCCTGCAAGAGGCCTACTTACAAAGGTAACTCCTTCTCCATAAACTTTATGATACCCATCATTTCTTTGTGGTCATACCAATAGAAAATAAATTGTAGATGAGGCTATCAGGCACAAAAATTCTATTAATCCTCAAAATTGATCATGCTGGACACTATTATGTAAAAATCTGTTTAGTAGTCTTTGACAAATAAAATAAATAGTGAGAATAACATGTCATGATAATGAAAAGATCTATCAATAAAGTCAAGTCAACAAGTAGCTTCATACCTTTCCTAATTTTTCAATTGAAGGAGAGAAGCGGAGAGCAACATAAAGTGCACGGCATCTCAACCTCTGGATATCAAGAGGTAAATCATTGTTTGCAAGTCGAGAATCTGACTTAGCAACATGAATTATCTGCATATAATGGAAGAATTTCAGAATGAAAAGAACATATTCAAGACAGGCAAAAGCATAGAGGTAGGGGAAATAAAAAATCTAAGTAATACACACCTTTTCTAAAGCTCATTTGCATCAAAGAATACAAACATAAAAGTAGAGTTAAAAAGAAAAACTTACTTGATACTCATTCCACAGACGTGTCACATTAGCATAGTAGCTCATTCCAGACCAGGATGTGAAGTGCTTTCGAGCTCGTGGAATAGGTTCTAATTCCTTAGGCAATTCCTTCACAATTCTGACATCCCGACGCAGGCTCTCAATGAAATGATTCTGATCAAATATATCTGAAAACGTACTATCCACAAATTAAAAATCAGAAGAGTAAGAAAACGTTAGACACAGTTGAAAATAGAGAAGGCAGAAGCAGTTCAGGGATAGGAAAAAAACCTTGAATCTTGCCAAAATGAGCGTTTATCAAGTTGGGGAATCACTAAAGTAGCATTCAGTATACGTGCCACAGCTACCATATCAGCTATCTACCAAAGATAATTTTCAATGGAGTTAACAGAATATATAAATCAAAGAAGCGTGAAACAATACGAAATATAGGCATAAGAAAGTGGAACACACTGATGTAAACAATTCAAGGTTTTCCATAAATCTGTGTGCTTAATGTTATTATTTTACAATTGGATTTTGCTGATTTGTTTTGCTTTTTTCTGGACAATTTACAGTTGCGGTTTAGGACTGACCCTAAGAACGAAGGAAACTGATGAGCTTAGATCATTGTGTTGAAGAGATCATGCACTTACACCAGTTCGCATTTGATTTAGTCCCCCATTACTTTTCACAGTTATGTAGTGACTAGATTCCTGGGCAGCTGAATATAAGAAAAGTTAAGTCAATTCACATAAGCTTGAAGTAGAACAGCAGGAGAAAAATTAATAAACTAGACAATAAGGCACTGAAAAATCATCAATATCAAAAGCAGTAGAACAAGGATATGAGATATCAGATATCAGTATGGATATCAAAATATGGGTATGAGTACTATCAAGATATCGGGTATGGATATTGAGTGATATTTTTGATATACTAATTTTTTGGGAGGTATGAAAATAACACTCTTGATATCAATTGATATTGATATCTCATATGCCAAACATCTGATATCAATTTGATATCAATATCAGAAAATACCAAACACTAGATATGGGTAGAGTCATATATATACCCATACTTGATATCATGATATGGATACCAAACGGGCCCTAATAGTTTTGCAGAATTCAATACAGATTACTAATAACAAAATTCCAATCAGTGTTCTAAGACTCTAACTTTAGTACAAACTACAAAGTTTTACAAATAACCTTTATATTTAGTAGTAGGCTTTATGCATGCGTGCAGACCATGACTGGAGGGCGGATCCCATAGCTTTTCCTTTGCAATCTAGAACAAAAACATGACGTTAAAACACAAAGAAACTGTATGATCAAGCATATTAAAATCCTAAACATATTAATGAGGAAACTAAAAAGGAAATTATCATGTTAACAAAAATGAACCCGAAAAACACAAGAGTGAACCCGACCAAAAAAACACAGAGTGAATATAGCCATCTAACATACAGAAATTGGAGAAACCATCGCATGAACTCATTCAAAGTGAAGCAATGCCATAGCATTATTTCGAATTGCAAATGGCATAACATTTTCTAATTTCCCAAAACTTATTCAGCTAACAATAAAACAATCAGATGAACAATACCACAAATCTAAAATACACGAAATCTCACATCTAATTTCCCCTAATTTGAATCTCGACTTTAATTTGAAAGTCAAAATCACAGGAATCCTAGAATTGAACAAATTAGACCAACCCAAGTAGGGAAGTAATTGGCATACGGGCTCGGATCTTTGAATTTTAGGCCTGGAGTCGTCGAAAAAGGGTCGCGTTCGTTCGTCCTCCAGCACGTCCTTGGAGTAGAAGAAGAAAAGGAAGACGGATAAGCCAAAAAGAAGGATAGTGTACAGAGACAACGTTAATGGCGAAAGCTTTCGAGAGACAAATCTCCCAGTCGGAGCTACTCTTCCGACGTTCGCCATGTCCGTACCTGGCGCCTTCTTCCCCATCTTCCAGCATCTGTGATTATTATCCTCTTTTTGTCGACTTGTTGCTGCTAAGAAAAAAAAGGTAAATTAATATCGAATGATACATTTCGTTTTAGAATTTTCGTTAAAATTTATTAAAAAGTCATATGATTTAATTTAAAGAGAGTGCGAATGGGCGCTAGGGTGTAAAAAGAGAATGCATCTAAACCGTCGATCTAGCTTGAATTATTCATAAAAAAAAAAAACGAGCGCGTGTAAACGAAACGCTACCAGACGTACTTGTCACCCAAGCTAACCCGAAAAAAAGACAATTTTTTATTCTCTTTCCAAATCAAAACCAAAAAAAACCTCTTTTTGCCCCAACGAAAATAAAGCTTCAAAACTGGATTAAAACACAACGATTTACGATCTTCGAAAGAAGCTTTGATTAGATTTACGATTTTGAAGATCTGTCTCATTCCGATTAATGGAACCAAGTAATAAACGATTTTTTTCCCTGATTAAAACTAATACAACACGATTTTGAAAAGTTTTATTGCATATATCGTCAAAATTTGTTTATGTTTAAGCATTACCAATAGGAAAACTCCCATTTTATGGTTTTGAGGGGCATTGCTATGATTTATTTGGGAAGACTATACATTAGTTAACATTTGTTCAGAAATATCTCGGATTTGTTCATTGATATTACACATTTGTTAAATCCAAAATTTGTCCATAGGTATCAAGCATTTGTTCATATATATTGCGGATTTGTTCATACCTATCATGCATTTGTTTAATAATATCAATTGTACGTGTAGTGTATACAAAATGCGTATTTATATGTTTCTTTTCCCTATAATGAAGGAAAATAGAAGATAAAAGGAATTAAAAATCGTGATCTCGCTTGGCAACACACATTACTACATACCGTTTTGTGATGACAACTTAAGACCTAAAGAGGGGATGTTGTTTAGAACCTGGGAGCAAGGAGTAAATTTCTACAAGGCATATGCAGATGCATGTGGTTTCCAAGCACATGCTGGTACAATTACAAAGTCTTCAGATGGAACTAACACTACAGTTTGGAAATACATGTTGTGTAATCGGGCAGGATTTAAAAACTCAACTCAAAAAGAAAAAGACAAAGAAGATGATGAAGATAATGATGAAGAAGATGATGAAGAGAATCATGATGAAGAAGGACAACACGGAACAGTAAAAAGCGAAAAAGAGTAACCAAAAGGTGTGGTTGCATTGCTAAACTGGCTATGAGACTTTCTGGAAGAAACGGATATGTTGTTAAGAAATTTGAAGAGCGTCACACCCATATTATGTTTGAAGATGGACAAAAACACTTTGCAAAGAGCAATAGGAAACTGACCTCCTTCCATGAAGATTTCATCATGAATTGCATACGAGCAAACATTGGTACAAACAAGTCATACAAAGTCTACAAGGAGTTTGTTGGTTCATATGCAAAAATTGGTGCAACTATAATTGATTTCAAGAATTTTAAAAGAGATCTAAACTCCTTCATGATTGGGTGTGATGCTCAAATGGTTATTGACAACTTGTTCAAGAAAAAAGAAAGATGTGACGCGTTTTTCTTTGAATATGATGTTGATGAACATCAATTAACCAAATTATTGAAGAACTTCTCATATTTTGGAGATGTTGTCTCAACTGATGCAACATACAAATCAAACAGGTATGAAAAAGCTTATTTTTGATGAACAAATTAATTCTTGTGATGAACAAATCGTATATACTAACGAACAAAATTAATACTTGCATTCAGGAATTTACAATGAACAAATTAATTCTTTTGATGAACAAATCGTATTTTTTGATGAACAAATCGTACATACTGATGAACAAAATCACATATATTGATGAACAAATTTAATTATGTGCCTTCAGGTATAAAATGGTATTTGTACCATTCACAAGGGTTGACAATAACAAGAAGAGCATTACTTTTGCCTTTGGGTTGCTTCTAAAAGAAGATATCGAATCTTATGTCTGGCTATTCCAAAAATTCAAAGATGCAATGAGGGGCCATGAACCATTTGTCATTCTCACTGATCAAGATCCTACAGTAAGAGTGGCAATTGAAAAGGTTTTTGAAAAGAATGTGCATCGTTTCTGCATGTGGCATATCATGTTCAAGGTACCGTCAAAGGTTACAAATGATGTGTATAACAATGATCAATTCAGAAGCAAGTTCAACAAGCTTGTTTGGAGCAATGAAATTAGCCGGGAAGATTTTAAAGAAACTTGGCATTCCATTATTGTTGAATTTGGACTTGAGTCAAACACTTGGTTGCCACTGATGTTTGAGCTACGTCACTTATGGATCCCTGCATACTTCAATGATGTAAATATGGGTGGACTTCTTAGAACAACTTCAAGGTCTGAGAGCCAGAACTTCTTCTTCTCGTATTTCATTGGATCCACATCTTCTCTAGTTATCTTCATGATGCAGTTTGAGAGTGCAATTAATTCCCAAAGGCACAATAAGCAGAGGTTATACTTTGAAACATCAACAAGCTCCCCCACTCTAATGACACCATTGGATCTAGAGAAACATTGTGCATCTGTTTACACCATAAATGTCTTCTATGACGTCCAGACAGAAATTGTTGCTTCTGTATTTGAATGTGGTCTAAGAAATTTGTTCAAGGAAGACAACATTCACGAGTATCACATCAACGGGCAGTTTGGGACGGTACATGTTGTGAAACATGAGCTTCAAAACGAAGAGTTCATTTGCTCGTGCAATAAGTTCATCAATATCGGGATTCCATGTTGCCATATGTTTTTCGTATTCAAAAACATTAGGTTGAGAAAGGTGCCAACTAAGTACATCAAGAATAGATGGACGAAGACATCAAATTTGACTCCTACTTTTGAGATAGAAGGTTCAACAGTTGAACAATGTGATGTGATGAATGAGAAGAAGTTGTTGATTCCTGATTTATTGGGCGAGGTACATTCTTGCATAAATGCCATAGGGGACAACACCGAACACCTCAAAGAGTTGATATGTTTCTTGAAGGAAAAAAAGGAAACATATTTGAGCTTATTAGGAGGAGAATCATCTACATCAACAAGGCAGAGTTCAATCCAAACATTCTTGGGAAACAGACCGAGTGTTATTGAGGTACACCCTCCTGAACGAGCAATGACAAAGGGCAGGAAGAAAGAAGGGCGTATTATGGGAGGTAAAGAGAAGGCAATGAAGAAAGCAAACAATGAGCAAAGGGCTTGTGCAAAATGCAAGAAGCTTGGACACAACAACAGGACATGCACCTATGTTCCCAATTAGATCTCTCATTAATCATTGATTTCTGATACATAATTGTTGCATTAGGGTGAAATGCATAGTATTCTTAATTGTCGCATTATCAATGAACAAAATTCTGGATTTGGATGAACAATTAGCAGTTAGTAATGAACAAAACCCTTTTATTCTTCAATAAAAATGTATGAACAAAACCTAATGTTTTGATGAACAAATCTAAGTTATCGATGAACAAATCCAAGATATTGATGAACAATTTATGAACCCCATTCTCAATCGATGAACAAATCGAATGTATTGATGAACAAATCTAATGTGTTGATAAACAAATCAAATGTATCGATGAACAAATCTTAGGAGTTGATGAAAAAATTACGATAAAACATGTTTTTCTGAATCAAATGTCACTCTTAACACAAAAAGAACATGTTCTGTTCAATAACCATCATAATGACCAATCACAATTTCATTCTTCAATAAAAAATTCATTCTCAATCGATGAACTAATCGAAGATACCGATGAACAAATCGAAGGTATCGATGAAACAAATTACGATAAAATCATGTTTTTTGAATCAAAATGTATAACACAAAAGAACATGTTCAATAACCATCATTCACATTCCACAACTAAATAAAAAGAAAAACCAAATGTCTGCACAATTCAATCCATACAAAACACCATAAACTATATTCTAAACACAAACCATACAAAAACACTAAAACCATTTCCAAACTGTTTTCAACAAATACGTGTCATTGTACATCACTTCTTATTCTTTGCCTTCCTTGTAAGAGGAGTACGAGGTGCGACTGTCGGTTTAAGTGGGACAAATTCTTGAACAAGCTTTTCAGTTGTTGCCTTGTGCTCATTCAATGGACTCAACAACAACTCATTACAGTACCTTATCCTCAAGTCATCAAGTTGATGCTGATCGTGTTTATTGAGTCCACATTCCCAACCAGACAAGCCGCTGCCGAAGTACGTTTCCATGTGCCGCATCATAAAAATTCCACAATCAGTCTTGTTTCTGGTATCTCTCCATTTCATCTCAAGACGTTCATATGGAACCCTATCCACATCCTCAAACAAAGTAGCCCTCGCATACATCTTGAGCGTTTTCATAAGCTCGACAAAGAGCATTCTCTAAAAAAATAACAACAATAAAACAAACACAACTCATTCAATATTAAACACACGTGTCAATGATGAAAAACAAACTATTACAAAAAACAACATAAAACTCACCAATTTAGCAGGTACGTGCTCATACTTTGCTTCCAAGGGCACATCCACCATTGAGTTATCAATTATGTGGAAACGTGGCACTCTCACATTCAACGCAATACAATAGTAATGCGATTCGATACAGATAGGAAACACAAAGTGTAAAAAATGCAGAGGGAAACAATCATGAAAAAATCTTATATTGATTAAAAACAACATAGTGAAGAGTCAATCTTTCTAATGAACAAATAACTAATGCCTCTGAACAAATAAGTAGCACTGATGAACAAATAAAAGAATATCAATGAACAAAAAATGTCATACCAGGCCGATCTTGTGCACATTAGTCCACTTGAATTTTTCAAGAGTTCCATGAACGGCATTAATGAAAAACACTTTCGTATCCTCATCACTAAAGTCCTTTTTCAGTGGAAAGACCTGCAAAATACATATAAGCATAGATTAGATTGAGAAAATTAAAAGTCATGAAATAAGACAATGTGAATATAAAAAACCTTTTTCTTACCAAATCCTCAGGATCCATAAAAAACCTCAAGGGTTTTGAATCGCTTTTCCACTGCTCTTGAATATTGAGATAACAGCTCCAAAGCCCGATGATATTTGTTTCCACTTCAGATTTTACCGCTATTGAAACAAAATCCTTTTTCATGGCGGATACATGCATCATCTTAAAGATTTGAACACTACACAAATGAGAAACATAAAAACAAAAAAATGATCAATTTTAATAGTAAAATAAAATTGAAGATATAAAAAGAGCAATATGTAAAGAAAAAAAAATACGATTCTACGCATTGTTACCCTCTTTGATCAGGAATGTCTTCATTAAGCCAATCGAACAATTTCTTGGCCGCAAGAGATACTTTTTCTGTCAAAACAACACTTCTTCCCATGTAAGGTGACTTCACATAATCAGAAGGCTTAGATATTCTTTTATCAAGTACATCCTCACCAGTAAGTTTAACACCAACGAGAGTGTCAATCGAACTAGAACCAAGCTCCCACGCCTCATTATTGATCTACAAATGTAAAAAACACATATTATTCATGAACAAACTACATACAAAAATCAATGAAAAAAATGTCCTATAACTTATGAACCCCTAAGAAAAAACAATGAACAAATGTTAGTTTCTGATGAACAAATGTTAGTTTGTGATGAACAAAATGCTAGTTTCTGATGAACAAAATGCCAGTTTCTGATGAACAAATGCTAGTTTGTGATGAAAAAATGTTATTTTGTGATGAACAAATCAGAAATATCAATGAACAAACCTCATCCTGAATCCTGTTCATCTCCTCTTCAAATTTTTTGTTTGCTTCATCCTCCCTCTTCTTATCTAACTCCTCTTCTTTCTTCTTCAACTCCAAACCAATTCTCATTGTTTCTGCATCCCTTTCCTATTTCTTCTTCTTTTTCTCCTCTTCCTTTCTCTTCTCTTCATCAATCTTCTTTTTTGCCTCGGCATATTCCTTCTTCCTCTTCTCTTCCTCTTCTTCTTTCCTCTTCTTCCTTTCCTCTTGCCTCTTCTTCACCTCATCCTGCCTTCTATGTTGTTCAAACTCCTCAATCCTCTTCTTCTCTTTCTCCTCTGCTTCTCTCTTCTTATCTTCCTCTTCCTTGTTCCTCTTCTTCTCTTCCTCATCTTTCAACCTCTTAACCTCTTCTATGCGCCTCTTCTCTTCCCCAGCTAATTTTTCCCTTTTCTCTTCCAGCTTTTTCTTTTCTTCCTCTTCTCTTTGTATCTTCTCTTCCTCCTCAGCTGCTTTTCTCTTTTTCTCTTCCTCCTCTTCATGCTTCTTCTTCTCCTCCTCTTCTATTTTCCTCTTCTCTTCCTCCTCTTTCTTTCTCTTCTCCTCCTCTTGTATTAATGCATCCTCCCTCCTTATGGCTTCCAACTCTTCCTCTTCCTGCTTCCTCTTTTCTTCTTCTTCTCTTATCCTCTTGTCCTCTTCATCCCTTTCAGCCTCTCTTCCTCTTCAATCCTTCTACGGTCTTCCTCAGCCTTTTTTCTAATTTGTTCATTAGTTAATCCCTTACAAACAAAGGAAATCTTCAGTTCCTTCTTCCTTGTTGCATCAACCTTCCTGGCCTCGTCTTCTTGCATCAAAATGCTTTCCCTACCAATATCTGCAACACCAGCCCAATCATCCCTAGATGGAAACACACCCAGGTCAAAAGAAGGTAATTCAAAGCGCTTCTTTGCCTTCATTGCAGCCTCAATTTCATCCAAAACCTTTGTAGCTTCCTCCCAGTGGCTTGACGATTCAGCATCTTCTTGGGTGCCAGATTGGGATGATGATGAAGCCTTCAACCCCAATAGCTTCTCAAAAGCTTCATTGATCTTGGTGAAAAGTTCGTGGCTGGCAATTTCAGTTGGAGCTCTTTGCACATGATCAAGATATTTCTTTAAAGATCATGCAAGCTCCATAGACATTTCAAGATGTTCTTTCAGAAATGACTGCACAAAGAAGTAATCAAATATAAGTACATAAAATATTTTTTAAAAAAGACACAACATGCTATGAACAAATGTTAGTTTGTGATGAACAAATGTTAGTTTGTGATGAACAAATGCTAGTTTCTGATGAACAAATATTATTTTGTAATGAACAAATGCTAGTTTCTTATGAACAAATGTTAGTTTGTGATGAACAAATGATATGCTAATTTTAATGAACAAATAAATATGCAAAAATCAAAACACATACATCACCACCATCACCAAGATCAATTCGTTCTTCAAAATGTTCAGAAGCAGGGGCTTTCCCTTCATTCATGTCATGATCAACACCAGGATAAACAAAATCAGGCAAACCTCGAAACCACCCTTTTCCAAAACCACCCTTGGAAACCTTGAAACTCTCTCTGACCAAAGTAATCATGGTTGAAATGCTTGATCACGGGGAAGGATCTTGGGGTTTCAGGGCGATGGTAGATCAGCATACAATCACAATATACAATCTGCCATAAAAACAAATTAATGAACAAATAAGCATACCAGCAACAATATGAACAAATGAATGATAGTAATGAACAAAATATACAATCATACCAGCAACAATATCATAGATCCTTTGAAAAAACCATTGTTTGTTTTCCTCCATGAATCAGCATTCTCAACCAACTTCTCCACAAGATGAGCACACCAATCGTACTCACTGATCTTATCCAAGTCAACCAAATGATCCAAAAACGTTAAATTTACACCACCATTTTGAATTCTCTCTATACAGAGCGTGTAGAACAATATAATGAAGTTCCTCCTAAACCAAGCACCATCGTTATCAGCCTCCTTGATCACTGTACTCAAATGGCCAATTTTAATCTTCTCAAACTCCATCAATTTGTTCTTCCCTGTCACCTCATCAATTTCAGGCAACAAAAACTGTTCTCTAAAACTATTGTACAAGTCTGAATGCTTGACAGTCTTCGGGACAAAAATTGTCCTTGGACCACGAGGTAGACCAAGGAAGAATTGCACAAGCTCAGGTGTTATCCTAACACCTGGTCCATCACCCATCTTCAATGTACACGATGTAGGATTAAAACAGCTAGCAACATAGTAGTAAAGCTTACTAGGTAGATCAGTCACACTCCACTGTACGAGGTACTCAAACCCCATCTCTTTAAGAGCAGTAAACTTGCTTCCCCCATCAAAACCAGAAATAATTTCACAAATCAGCTTGGGAGAGTTCCTGTGACTCAACGACAAATGCCGACGCTTCAAAGCTCTCAAACGCACCTTCTCTTTTGGCTTTTTAACAACACCTTGTCCTTTACCAACAACAACATCAACTTTCCTCTTCTTCCGAACAACTTGTAATTCACCGACAGTAGCATCCGTTTCCCTCTCAGATGGTTCGTTTATCATCATTCCCTTTCTAGGGATCATATCAATTAGCAACGTATCATCAGGGAATTCATCAAAAACAACCTTTTTTCCCTTGTCCATCCGACGTCTCTTATTTGATGGAGACGACTCAACGGCCGGCTTTTGCCTCAATACAGGCACTTCCGTAGCAATTGCTTTTGAAACCGGCTTTGTAGCAATTGATTTTCTTCTCACATTCTTTTCGACAGTGGAAGAGGCATCACTTCCAGATTTGCTCCTGATTTCTATTACAAAAAAGGGATAAAAGACAGTATAAACACATATTTTAACCATCTATTTTACAAGCACAAAAAAAAAAACAAATCAAAACAACAATAAACCTCTTCGAATAGCACATATTCATCTTCTCCGATTGTCATTGTACCAAAAGTCGTATAGACGTACGACTTAGTAAGGTTATATAGAGGCGCTAGCTATTCCACGCCCCTTTCTAGTTCATTCAAAGTAAATCTCTGAGCGAGACCACAAGCAATCAAGATAATACTCATACTAGCATATATAATCCTATTACGAGAATATAAAGCAACTATGCTAACAATGGGTCATTATATCTAGCATTCAATATTTCCTAGGTTCATTTATACTTAGGCACACAAGTTGTTCCCAACATCGAGAATTTTTAAGGAATGGAATGTAAAGGTTGCAAGGGGAAATTCCACTTGCCTTAGCTTTTGCGAGTTCTAACAATCGAGCTTTGACGGAAATATGTGATTCGCGACCTCGAGCGAGAATCCCGACCTATCGACACGGAATTTACGAGCGAACTTTAATTATGAATTCCTCCTAAAGTTTGGATTACCTCTTATAATACTTTATAAGAGAATTGGAATTCTAAATTATTAAGATAATAATTTAGAAAGTTATTTTCTTAAAATAATAATATTGCTTTATTATTATTTTGGCTTTGTAATATCCTTTTTATTCCATAAAAATCTTTATTCAATATTATTAAAAATAATCCTTTTTAACTTCACTTGCTAATTCCTTCTAATATAATTTAAGCAAGTATAATTTCATAAATATCATTCTTTATCTAAAAGGTATTTTTCTTTTAAAATGTACAATTCTTATTAAACTTTAAGGAATCTACTTTAACCTTTTTACATACTTATCTTAATTAAAATCTTACTTTTAAATTTTCAATTCTTCCTTAGTGAACTTAGAATATTATTTCCCTCATCAAAAATACTTTATTAATAATATTTCCTTTCTCGAATTTTATTTAATTATATAATTCACATTAAATAAAGCTAATAGGTTTATAATCTATTTTCTTGGAGTTTCCATAATTAGGAATTTCTATTTTCTTTATAAAGTAACTTTCCAAAAATTAATATATTATATTAATCTTATTTATTTTATTCCTCTAATTCTTTTCCCATTATATGACTTGTAAATTATCTAATGCTATAGCTTATAAAATATGTTCATGGCTTATAATATCATCATGGCTTATAAATATCATAGTCCCTTTTTATAATATTGTAATTTATAAAGTAATATCTTTTCTATACTTAAATGATTTCTTTCCATACAAGTCAACTTTATGCTATATAATATCATGGGCTCATTATAAGGTCATACTTTTAATATTTAACCTAGAACCTATGTCTTGAAATGATTCTCTACACTTAGAGATTATTAATTTATTATTTTACTCATATGATGACCTTAGTATTATGATTATTAATAACATTATATTTCCATAATATCAATATCTAAAGTCAAACTATAGTCCATGACTACAAGTTTTGAAACCATAATACTTTTATAAGGTTTCTCCACCATGTATTATTATTATACTATGTCTTAGATCATTATCATATATATTACAACCAAAATCACATATCAATCTAGTTTACTTTATATTCACAAGTATGTATAAATATTACTAAAAGTTCGTATTTTGTAGTAGCTTTACACTTAGGGGTATGCTACTTTATATTTTATTAAATAATGAATTTATTTAATAAACTTATCATTATTATTAAAGTCATATAATATGATATCATCTTATAGTTTAAGACATGCAATAATTCATATCTTCTAGAATCCTTATTTTTCTCTTTTTATAATGAAGATAATATTAACTATTAATTTTGCATGCTATAATTATTTTATAAAACTATTTATATCATGTAAGAAACATACTTATAATAAATACAATAAAATTTACCTATTTGTTTTATGAGCTTAAGTTACCATGGTAATTCTAGTTTGTTTCTCTTATTCAACTAACAAGATTCTCTACTCAATATTTTTATTTCTTATTTTCCTTATTTAATTTCTAACAATCCATAAAAGGCTTTAATAATTTATAAATACATAATTTAAATAAATAGAAATTAGGAATTAGAATTTATACTTCTTTGTTCTGTGTTTACAGAACACTGGAGAAGGAAGGGCAGGGGAGGCCGGCGGCTCACGGTGGCGCGGGACAGGGACGGCGGCAAGGCTCGGCGGCACCGGCGGTTCACGGCGGCGGGCTGGTGCTCCGGTCGGGCTCCAAGGGTGATCCGGCGGGGCTCCAAGGAAGAGAAGAGGAAATTTTGATGTGTTTTAATGGAGGATTTGGAACTTTGAATGTGGCTGATTTTTTTGAAGATTAAGAGTGCAATAGCAATGATAGGAGGAAGAAGATTTGAAGGTGTGAGTAGAATGGTGAATGAGGGCCTTTTTATAGGCAATTTGGTGGAGGTCTTCAATCCATGGCTAAGGGAGTGAACCAATGGAGGGAGGGAGGATGATCCATGATTGGCCAAGGGTGTGTTTGTTGATGGTGATGGGAGGATGATGCAACAATGGTGGTCTTGCAAGCAAGGGAGAAGGTGGAAGGCATGCATAGCTCCCATGTAAAATCACTTTGACTTGTTTGGAGAAGAAGACTCAAAAATTGATATAAAATTAAAAGAGTGGGGTAAATGGCAAGAAAGTCATATTGGTCTAGCGGAAGAGGGGGTGGGGCGTGTGAGAGGGATTGCAAGAGGTCTCGAGTTCAAGTCCCGGCTCTTGCATTCTTTTTACTAAATTCCCATTGTATTTTTAATGCCTTGTTGTACCTCTTTATACTTAATAAAATTTCGAAATTTTACATAGCATCATTTTTATTTAAATGATTTCATCTCTTTGTAACCCTTATAATAACACTCTTGAATTTTATTGAATTTAAATTATTTAAGTTCTCTTGTTATAGAGAAAAGGGTTATAAATTATATTATAGTGGTTTTCACGACCTTGGAACATTGCGGATATTATTTTTTTTATAATTTATTAAGATAATAATTAAACTCTCTTTTTATGAAAGAATATTTAAGTAGAGATCCGACTTGCTTAATATACTAAATAAAATTCTTAATTGTAATTGTAGTAAACTTTTGTATCCTTTCATAACATAGTATGAAATTATAAAGTTTATTAAGTTCTCTATTTTAGAGAAAAAAAATTATTGGGATATTTATTCATTTTATTTTATTTAGAATTTAGCGGATATTACATAAAGCTTTGCATGACATAGTTAGGTTTTGTAGAAAGGTTAGCTCGAATTAGAGTTGTTCGCCCTTCTAACGAGAGCGAGTTAGCTTTCCATTTGGTAAGTTGGTTCTGAGCCTTTCCTACCGTGTCCTTAAAAGTATCTTGGTTAACTTTACCACTGATTATTGGGCAACCAAGGTATTTTTCAATGTTTGTCATTGTTGGTATTCCTAGCGTTTGATGAACAATGTTTCTTTGTTGGACGCTCATGTTTTTGGAGGCTTGGAATGCAGATTTGTTATAATTCACTTTTTGACCCGAAATCCTACAAAACTCATCGATTATAATTTTCACCTTATTACACGATCCTTGTGATGCCTTAGCGAAAATAATGATGTCATTAGCGAATGCTAGAAAGGGAATTTTAACACCTCCACGAGTGATCGGGAAGCCGATCGAATTCTTATCAGTTTCACTTGTTATTTGTAGTTTCCGTGCAAGGATTTCCACTGCAATTACAAATTGGAAAGGTGATAAGGGATCACCATGTCTAAGTCCTCTTTCAGGCATGAACAGTTCCGTGGGGCCATTATTGACAAGAATTGACAGTGACACTGTGCAAATACATTCACGAATCCATCCTATAACAGTTAGAAGATAGTCCCCGTCAACCCGATCATATGCCTTTTCCATATCAAGTTTAATAGCAATCCATCCATCTTTATTTTTGGTGTTTCTAAAGGAGTGAAGTATCTCATGGGCAATCAGTACATTATCTTGAATGGTACGATTTGCTACAAATGCTCCTTGCAACGGATGTGTAATTTTACTTATCACTTTCTTCAGTCTTTCCCTTATTATTTTGGAAATGACTTTGTATATAGTGGAGCATAAATTAATCGGTCTATAGTGGTTTGCTGAGCTTGGGTTTTCTATTTTCGGTATAAGGGTTATGAAAGTATGGTTGATTTGCCTCAGAATCTTGCCTGAGTGAAAGAAACTTTTCACCGCCTTAATAACCATAGGGCCCACAATATCCCAGTATCTTTTATAGAATTCTGCTGTCATACTATCTGGTCCTGGAGACTTGTTAGCCCCGAGGTTCATTACCGTGTTTTTAATTTCTTCATTTGTAACTGGCCTTGTTAGCATAATGTTATCTGCATCCGTTATTTCTTTAGAGATTAGGTTCATGTAATCCCTTGCATTACTTAATTGTGTTGGTTCTTTTGTATATCTCTTTTTAAAATCTTTTCTAATTTCTTCACAAATACTTTCTATCCCAATAATTTGTGTGCCTTCAGCGGTTCTAATTTCTTTTAGAATTTTTCGATTTCTCCTCCCACTTGCAACCTTATGGAAATATCCTGTATTCGCGTCGGAAAGTTTAATGTGTTTCATTTTTGCCCTTTGTCTCCAATATGTTTTATGGTAATTTAGGAGACACTCTTTCTTTTTCAATAATCGCCATTGTTTTTGCATAACACTTGTTTGTGGTGAAATTAAAATATTTTTTTGGAGTTCAAGAAGTTGATCCTTAATTTCTTTTAATTGTTCAAATATGTTTCCTAAAGTAGTTTTATTCCACCTTTTTGCATGTTGTTTCAATACTTGTGTTTTTTTAACCAATTGAAACATGTTCGAACCTTGAAATTGGACTCTCCATCCCTGTTTTACTACATTTCGAAAGTCTTTCCTATACATCCATATTTTTTTCATGTTAAAAGGTTATGCTTTAGTCATTTCATCATTACTAATTTCGATCGAAATTTTACAATGGTTAGAGCTAGTGAATGCATGATTTCTTGTGCTTATATTTGGAAACCATTTGATAATATTGTTGCTAACCAAAACTCTGTCTAATTTTTCATAAATGTTCTCAATTTTTGTCTTGTTTTTCCTCCATGTGAAGGTGTTCCCGGAGAATGGAATATCTTCTAGAAGGCAATCATTTTTAAAATTTATTAACCTCTCAAACCTATGTTGTTCCGGATAGGATCCCCCTTTCTTTTCGTTAGGTTCTTGAATTTCATTAAGATCCCCTATCAAATTAATAGGAAGCTCTATACTTTGTAAGGTTCCAGTTAGTTCATTCCAAAAGGCATCCTTTTCCCCCGAATTAGGCGAGGCGTAAATAAAACATATAACAAGCGTATTTTTAGTGATCACATGGTAGTATTTTAATGTAATGTACCTTGGTGTTTGGACTAGTACACTCAGTTCCTCGTTGATGAGTTGATGTGCTTTCCAAAATACGCCTATACCCACAGCACGTCCGCTTGCAGGAGACCATAGGACATTATCAAATCCAACTCATCTACATGCCTAATCGCTAGGTAAAGTATCCGTTTTTGTTTCAGCGATTGCCATAATTTGTATTTTTTGAATTTTGCAGAATGAGTCTAGTTCCAGCCAAAATGATTTTTTCCCTATCCCCCTACTATTCCAAAATCCTATCTTCATGGAAACCTATTTTGTAATAGCATGTCTTATCCAATTCCTTTATTTTTGTCAAAGTTAGCACATGATTCATTAAATATTTTGCTTGTTCCACGTTTCTGTACCTGTTTATCATATCACAGTTGGAGAAGCTCCTAGGCAAAGCTGGTTAAATGTTCGATTTTAATCTATGCTTTCCCCATAACCATGGCAAACAACACCTTCCGAACAACTCTATAACATCCATAAGTGTTGTGTTACCCTCATGACATGCTATAATATTTTGACATTTATTAGTCCTCATTGTTTCAATCTTGGTAAAGACGTGTTTCCTTATATATGAATTTGTTCCCTTTTCCAGAAATTAAGGGCCAATTTAATAATTTCATCAATCATAAGTGTAATTGATTCATTGGATGTAACCCTGCTTTGTTCTTTATCGTTCCAAACACACCCCTTATCTCCATAAAAACCAAAAAGAACCATCCACCTGTAATCCTCATGTTTCATGTCATCACTCCTATAATCATTGTTCAAATATTTACATTGTACAGCTTCACAGGTAAGACAATTACATGTTACTTTATCATGAATTCCTTTTGAAATTTTCAGGGTGATTTGATCGCTTCTTTGTGTGTGCAATTCATCTTTCCTATCTTTCTTTCCTGCCTTTCCCTCAATACACCAGATTGTGCTTTGTTGCTTCTAACCCTTTGGTTGTGAATTAAATCCACAAACCACCATTTGATATCTTTGTTTTCTTCAAGGCCTATCTTTAGTGAAATACTCCTGCATCTTTTAGAGCACCAGAGAAAGGACTTAGTCATCCCAATTTGAATTAGAGTTATATCCAAACCAGATACTACATTAACAAAGTTCAGATGTTTATTCATTGTTCTTGGATTCAACCAATTCTTCCTAAAGGACATAGCGGAAGCAATTTTCTTCCTTTTTCTTAGAAGAAGAATTCTAGATAAACTTATTTTGCTAGGTTTTATTCTATTTATTTCAATCTTACAATTCACTATATTTTTATCTTTTAGTTTCCTCAAAATTATCATCAAGTAGCAAGGTGGATAATCATCATTGGAATCTAAGCTCCCAGCCAAGCACATACCATAGAAAATGCTTACATATTTATTGCTCAGTTGCAACAAACAGATCATAACTATTAAGTAGCAAACACAATAAATTTCACTTTCCATACTTGTAACATATAACATCAGACAGTACATAACAATTTCATATTCATTACAGGGAATCATGGTAGAACCACCTCTATGCTTGATTTTCAAAATCAAGACAAGGCAAAATACTTGAGGTAGTTTTCCCATCATCCCAACATACCCACATCTCCAAGGATAACAAAGAGTCTTATCCAAAGTTATTGACCCCATCCTACATTCTTCCAAAAACAGGTAGCTATAAACACCAAAGCAAGCATAAATAGTCATATCATTGTATACTTTTCCATGCCAAGAATGGTCAATTTCGAGGCTGCAATCCCCATATTTCACAGCTTTTGTTACAGTTCTCGAGAGCCAGAGGTTCACAAAAGAGTTTGTCCCTGAGGGATCAAAACCAACTTGGTTCTTTATTGCACTACTCTTTAAGGTCTCATCGACTATAGTAGGCGGTTGTTCGTTCTTTATTGCACTACTCTTTAAGGTCTCATCGACCCTAGTAGGCGGTTGTTCGTTCTTTATTGCACTACTCTTTAAGGTCTCATCGACCCTAGTAGGCGGTTGTACATGTTCTTCATTTGGGTTCCGGTTCTCAAATTGTACAAAAGGGACTTCATTTGGGTTCCGGTTCTCAAATTGTACAAAAGGGACTTCATTTGGGTTCCGGTTCTCGGATTGTGCAAAAGGGACTTTCTCAATTAAACACATGACATATTTAAAGGATTTCCTACCAATCACAGGGGGGCTAAGACAATTTTCTAACCTAATTAGACAATTGAAATTCTCAGCAAGAGATTGAGAAGAACAAAATATGGTAATATGTGATTGTGTGAGGAGTTGATCAGCCCAGATTGTCAATTTATATCCATTAGTCCAGCAAATAGAATTCAAAGCATTCAAGTTAAAATTAGCAATAGATTGGTTGGAATAGTACAACATGTGTGTTCTCAATGTTCGTCGCCCCTTTCAGCTGTTCGAGAGAGGAAAGGAAAGTTCCACCGCATTTTCATCCACATGGCTTCCTCCTATAGAGATCCATGCCGTTCTTTGCCTCACCATCGCCTCCATGCTTCCTAGATTGTACCGGGATGAACAATAACTTAGGGCTATCAACCCTAATCTCCACATCGAGCGCGGCTCCACTAGCAAGAGCCCACATCTCTTCTTTTAGTGCCTCCTTTGAAGGGAAAGGGGCTTGCCATCATTCCATTCCTTGCCACCGGCAACGATCCATGTCGGAAATTGTCCACTGTCGTATGCACCGACTCGCACGGGATCGAGGTTCTGGGAAATTTTTCCCCAAATTGGTACCCAAGAATTGCTCTTTTCATCATAACTATTTTTGGTAGGAGAAATTGGATGAGTGTGCCGATTTGGGCTAGAAATTGAGATCTAGGGTTGGGAATTTGGTTTTGCCACTGTTCATGTTTTCGGGGGTTTGGTTTCATTTTTGGGAGCGTTTTCTTCTTATTTTACACTTTTTATATTTAACCACCCCTTTTACAAATATTTCATTTAACCACCTTTTTAACAGACTTTGTTTTATTTCTATCAAGTATTATAAAATTACGCATTTTCCCTTTATTATTTTTATTTACAAAAAACTAACCCTAATTTTGCCCTGCTTCTCTCTTTTTGTTTTGTCTTCTTCTCGTTTGGGTTCAACTGTTCAAGTAGTTGGATTAGGGAGGAGCTCGTGTCTGGATAATCAAATACTACACTGTCGTTATCTCTTTTTTTTATCGGAAAACGGAGTTAAACTCTTGCGGGGATTTTGTTAATAATAGAGACTTAAACCCCTAGCGGGGAAGGTACATCTAAGGCCAATAAATCGGCAAAACAAGCATGTTCATAAAAGAATTCAACTAAAGGCGTAGAGATGATTAAAGAGTGGTTAGCTAGAGCATCCGCAACACGATTTGCGGTTCTTGAAATGTGCTTGATATCAACCACCCAAGAGGTGTCCTTAATCATTTTGTGGCATGCTTGCAACAAATGGAAATTTGTGTGGTTGAATTTTTGCTTGCAACAGATAACTTGTAGCCTGCAATGAATCAGTTTGGAGCAAAATCCTGTCAAACCCAACTCGTTTGGCAATTTTTAAACCCTCCAAAATGGCCTGTAATTCAGCTATAAGGGCGTCGCTAACTCCCAAATGGAAAGAGTAGGCTTGTATGAACCTGCCATTATGATCTCTAAACACACCTCCACCTCCCGACATGCCAACTATCGTTATCTCTACCAACAACAACATATCCACTATTAGCAAAGACGTAGTACTTGGAAGCGTGTTCAATCACCATTGTGTTGGAAGGAAAAGCAAGAGAGCAATTCAATGTGTAGTTATATGGAATCCAGTGGCTAATCCGATGACAGTTCAAGATATTGCTACATGAATCCGTTGGAAATTCCAAAACCCATTGTGTGCACAAGCCCCATTACTCGGAGGTAGTTCCAAGGGAGTGATGAACAAAACCAAAACGGTTACTACTCGAAGAGAGTGTGCAGAAGCCCCATTACTCATCTCTAATCTACAAAGGCTACTCAAAGCAGCCTCTCTTAGATCCAATCAGTTCCTACTCCTAATCCATCTAAAACCTCTACTCTCCCTCGTCCAACAATCCTCCAAATCCAAAATTTACAAATCCACGACCGGCAGCGTCACCGGCCTCTTCAAATTTTGCGGCGACCTCAATACCGGCGCCTGCTATGATTGCGTCAATAAATCTCGCTGCTCGCCAACAGGCTTTGCGCCAGAAAAGTCGTCGCCGCTAGGGTTCAGCTACAAGGATGCTACATCCTCTACGAAGTCTTCGACTTTACGCAGATTTCCGGCTTGGAAATGCTTCCAAGGTCTGCACCCGCGCCGACGCGTCGGGGAGGAGCTTCAATTTGAAGCGCGACACGGCGTTCTCGGTCATGGAGAACGGAGTCGCGACCGGCAACGGTGGCTTCTATGCCACGACTTATCAGCAAGTTTACGCCATGGGGCAGTGCGAAGGCGATTTGAGCTTGCCAGATTTTTGACAGTGTATCAAGGCGGCGGTTCAGAGGGTGCAAGTTGAATGGGAAACTCTCTTGCTGGATAGATTTTATCTCCACAAGTGTTTTTTAGATATAGCTTATCTAATGGTGTTCTCAGATCTAGTTCACCTTTTTTCAACCTCCTTACAAAGTTTTTTTTGTAAAAAAATAATTAAAATAAGGATAAAATTATCATTTACCGCAGTTAACAAAGATACAAACAGATTTTGTCAATTAGGTGTTTAAATGCACCATTATAACAAATAAAGGGTGGATAAGTGTAGAAAACAAAACAAGAGGTGGTTAAATGCAATACTAGTTAAATAACGGGTGGTTAAATGCAATTTTCCCTTTTAACTAATGAGGATAATATTGATAAAAGTGTGATAAAATAAGTTAATTCTAAACTAATGGGGTACTAATTAAAAAAAGAGCCAATTTGGAGGCTCATCTTTTAAAATTTCTACACTTAAAATGTGGCAGAAGATCATGCCTCGCGAAAGCATTGGGTTCTTCGCGGGCATCATGGATGCCTTTAGGGTCCAATTCGCCAATAGCAGAAAACTCATGATGCAATCTAACGATCTCTATAGGGTGGCACAAAGGTCGGGAGAGTCTCTAAGGGCTTCCATCAACCGGTTCAACAGAGAGAAAGCGGCAATCCTGCTTTGCGATGTCTCGACGTCTATAGAAGCTTTTCGACGAGGGTTGATCCTGAGCATCGAGCTTTACCGAGAGCTTACCAAATACACGTGCCTTAGCTTCGAAGACGTCCAAGTGAAAGCTCTAGCGCACATCAGGCTAGAAGAGGATGAGGATCTTGTGCAGGCCGCATCAGTTTTCGACCGAGTAGAGAGGAAATCTGCACCCGACCATCGACGGGAATGCCGTGGGCAGCCCTATCCAAAAGCTCACCATGGGGCTCCCGGGGTGCACGCCGCCAGTGTTAAGCAATCAGGAGGAAAAAAGATAGCCCGCCACACCCCAGGGTCCACGAGCATAACCTCGGTATGGCACTCGCTAAATTAGTAAAAGGCCTCGAAAGGTTCGGGGGGAAAATATGGTGGCCCAAGAAGGTAGAGAACCCAAACCCAAAAAGAGATATAAAGAGATGGTGCGATTTCCACAGGGAGTATGGTCACGAAACAGATGAATGTTTTAATCTCCGGAAGGACCTAGCTTTCCTCCACTCGAAGGGTTGGCTCGCAGAGATTGCATTGAATGTCGAGGCTTCGGCATGTCAGAACGTTGGAAGCCCGATGGATATACCGCCATTTCCAGAGTACGCCAAAGTCGTCAATCTGATTACTGGCGGATCAGAGATATGTGGAGTATCCTACTCGACAGCCAAGCGCCACGCGCGAGAGTGCCTCCTCGGACAGCTAGTGTCAAGCATCCGTAACACAGGGAGCCGATTTGAAAATGTAATATCTTGTCCCGTCATCACCTTGGACTACTTGGAGTCCTAAGAAGAACTTGAGTTCACCGACCATACTCATTTCAAGCTCACTAGATATGAGGTCGGCGAAGTTTTTCACCATGTTGTCATCTGTCGAACCGAAGATGATATCGTCAACATAGACCTACACTACAAGTGTATGACCTCCTTCCTTAAGAAAAAATAGAGTCTTATCTACTTCTCCTCGAACATGACCATGTTGAATTAATAACTAAAACAAATGATCATACGAAGCACATGGTGCTTGCTTCAATCCATAGAGAGCTTTGTCCAGTTTGTAGACATGATCCGAGTGGCTAACATCTTCAAAACTCGGAGTTTGTTCAACTTACACTTCTTACTTTAGATAACCATTCAAGAATGCAGTCTTGACATCCATTTGTTGAAGCTTAAAACCATGATGAGCAGAGTAGGTGATTAGCTATTGAATAGCCTCGAGATGAGCCATTTGAGCAAAAGTCTCATCATAATCAATGCATTCATGTTGATTGTAGCCTTTTACCACCAACAATTATTTATTTCTGACCATATTTTCTTCGTCATCCAACTTATTTCTGAACACTCAATGTGTTCCAATCATAGTTCTTCCCTTTGGCCTTGGGACCAAGTACTAAACCTTATTTCTTTCAAATTGATGAAGCTCTTCTTACATAGCACTGACCTAGTCCGAATATTTTAATGCTTGATCAAAATTTTTGGGCTCCATCATTGAAATGAGACTTCATTTCAATGGTGGAGCCCAAAAATTTCCCTTCTCACATCTAGAGATAATTCATCCCGAACCAGGTAGAACCCTTGATCACCATCATCGTGATCCTGAATCATTGAGCCAGCCATCGTGTTTTCATCAAACACAACATGCACATTGTCCTCAATCATCTTCGCCCTCTTGTTGTACACCTTGTAGGCTTTGCTATTTTGAGAGTAACATACAAAAGTGACAACATCACTCCTTGGATCGAACTTTCCCAAATTGTCCTTGCCATTGTTGTGAACATAGCATTTACACCCAAAGGTTTGTAAGTGGGCGACACTGAGCTTAAATCCTTTCAAAAATTCATAAGGAGTTTTTCCATGTGGTGGAAGAAGCATGGTTGTTGGATCATAATGTGTTAGTAACAACGCAGGGAACTAGCAATGTTCCCTGGGCAGCGAAAATAAATAGAAAAAGGAAAACAATATTTAGATAGGAAACTTTCTGACCGACGAACAAGTCGTAGAAAGAAAAACCTCTACGCTTGAGACTCCTTCTTAGAGGATTTCAATAGAACACTTTGTATTAAGTTTCAACGGTTACAAGGCAAGTCAAGTTCCTTGGTAACTAAGACACCAAGCAAAGTTCAACCAACTAGACCTTCTACTTTAATCGTAAACCTAAATGAAAGTAAACTACCAACCTGAGTACTCACTCAAATGTGGATTCTTCACCGGAAAAAGCCACACACACTCGTACACTTGAAAATGCTCTCTCTTCAAGTTCGTCGTCTATCACCACACTTAACCCTAGCTATACCTAGCCTTATATAGGATAATTTCAAGTCTGATCTCACTCACAATTCTTGTCTAATTGCGCTGATATTCCACTTGACAAATCCCACTAAAAAGGAGAAAGTGTTTTAACGATTATATGTATCCTCAACCAATTCGATTCTTTCCAAAACCGAATGATATTGGATTTCCTAGATAAGATCGTCCAAGTTTAATCTTATCCTTCCTTGATCTTCTCAAGCAAATGAGCAAAGCTGTCAAATCTTCGTGGAAGATCGCTCGTAGAAGATCTGCTAACTTGCCATAAATAGAAAGTCGCGTCTCTTCGAGATACGCTTTCTAAACTCGTCACTCATTTCCTCCATTGTTCCTCACAATGTTCCTTTACTCTTGACGATGTACCTGTTTTCATGAAATAATTACATGAAAAAACATATTATACCATCAAAGTTTGTTATCATCAAAACTAAGAGAAACCATGGAATAATGAATGTTCCAACAATGGCTCTATTCAACACATAGCAAGATGCATTTATGGCTTCACCCCAGAAATTTCTTGGAAGAGCACTCGAAATAAGCAAAGTCCATGACATGTCTTCCAAGGTACGATTCTTCCTCTCGACAACGCCATTTTGTTGAGGAGTTCTTGCGTTGAGAAGTTGTAACTTATGCCATTTTTCTTGCAAAACTCCAAAAACTAATTCTCGAACTCAGTGCCATGATTTGATCTAATTGACATAAGAGATACTCCAAGCTTTTTCTCAACAACCTTCACTCATGCTTCAAATTCTTGAAACACACGATCCTTAAAAGACAGAAAAATTGTCCAAGTATACCGTGAAAATTCATCGACAATAACAAAGATATATTTATTTCCTCCATGACTTTGGACATGCATGAGACCACATAAATCTATATGAATCAACTATAAGGGTCTAGAAGTACTTACCTCATTCTGGGATTTGAACGATGGCCTTATTTGCTTACCTTTTACACATGTTTCACAGACTTCATACTTGTTTGGATCAATCTTTGGTAGTCCTTTGACTAGCTCTTGTTTATGAAGCTATCTGTGAGTTACGACCTTACATGGCCAAACCTGTTATGCTAGAAGTTGGCGACATCCGGAACGGTTTCAAGAGGCAGTTTTTCCCCGGGTTTGAAACAAGGGTCCACTTTATAAAGGTTGTTTTCACACACCCTTTCAGAAGAATCTTACCTGAGTTAATTTCCATCATTTGACAACCTCTGCTATCAAAAATAACTTGGATTTTCCATTAGCATACATTTGGGAAATACTTAGCAATTTAAAACCAAGATTGTCTACTAAATTCACGTCATCAATAGTTAGTTTTTCAGAAATACTTACCATGCCTATACTAGAAATGCCACCTTTATTGTTGTTGTCGAAGGTAATCTTACCTCCTTTATACACTTGAAGTGAGACAAAATCCCTTGGGTTTTTCGAGATATGAGTTAAGCACACACTAAAAATAAATCAGGGCTCATTGTCACCCACTTCAAGATGCAATGGAAAAATTAGTTCTTATGAACCGAGAGTTGTTTAAACCCTCTGGGTTTGGCAACAAAATAGTTTCTACGACAACACTTATTTCAACTAGCACAAACAAAGCTTGGAGGATAGACAACGACAACAGGTTTTTCATGACTATCATCCAAAGTTTGTGACCTAGCACTTTTCTCATCCCTAGCATTTTTATGACAATCATATTGCTAGTGATGAACCTTGCCGCAATACCAATATGTTCTATGTGACTTAAGGCCAACATACTTGTTGTAACCAGGAAAGATAGGTTTGTTGCTAATTCGTGATTGAAAATCGATTTGTGAAGGAGCGGATTTCTGAACTTGGTTTTGCCACATGTTGTGCACCTTTTGATTAGGATATATACCATTGTCACTTCCATTTGTCTTGTTTAACCGCCACATGTGTAGAGCAACTTGCATTGTTAACTACACATAGGGGATTACCTTTCGACGAAAGGGGAGCGTGTTTGGTACCTTGAGTGTTGGGTGCACGAACATAACCAATTCCAGACCTATCGACCTCCTTCACAAATTTCTTTCTATATTCCTTTTTGACTTCTTGAACCATGTTAACAACAAAATCATCCAACCATTTCTTTCTTTTAGTCTCATCATCAGTCTTAAGACTTTCTAAATCGCTAGACAATTTAGCATTTCTAAGCTTAAGCATAAGCCTTTCTCCTTCTAAGTCAATGACTTGCTTTTCAAGATCATCAACTTGTTTTTGCAAGTCGGTGACCTGAGATGTTAAGTCAGTGCAAGACTCACAAGTAGCTGACTTAGTAGAAGAAGTATTTTCAAGTTTAATAGCTTTATTTGACCAGACTTTGTTATCATCAAGTAAGTTGGTTATAATATCTTCATTTTCTTCCACTTTTTCTTTTAACTCAATGACTTGCCGAACTTGCTGCCTTGGTCGAAAATGAGACGTGGGACATTGTCACTCTTTCTTTGAACAAGACTTCGAATGGTTGTACATGGGTCTTTCGACTCAAACTTCATGTTGATGGGACAGTAGAGCGACATAAAGAATGGTTATTAGTCCTTAGAAACCAACAAGTTGAAGGCATCGACTACATCGAGACCTTTTCCTTTGTTGCAAAAACAACATTCATTCAGGTGTTCTTATCCGTTGCTATTATCAAAGGTTAGCCGCTACACCAAATGGATGTGCACAACACATTCCTTCATATCAATCTTAACAAAGAGGTATATATGCGGCCGCCACCTGGGTTTCATATTCCACATGGCATGGTTTGTCGCCTTCGTAAATCTCTTTATGGGCTTCGACAAGTGCCTCAGAATTGGTTTGCCAAATTGAATTCAGCTCTCATAAGGTTCAATATCCATCAATTTTATTCCGACTACTCACTATTTTCTTATAATAAGGGCTCGGCGGTTATCCACATGCTCATCTATGTGGACGATCTTTAAAATGTTGGAAATTGTTCTTCCTCTATTGCTCGTTTCAAGGAATATCTTAATCTTTGCTTTCATATGAAGGACCTTGGCCATCTCAAATATTTCCTAGGCATTGAGATTGCTCAAGGCCAAAACGATATTGTTTTATGTCAACGAAAATATGCATTGGAGATTCTTAGTGAGGCCGAACTCTTGGGCGCCAAGCCTTCTGATTTCCCGCTTCCCGGCCCCAAAACCATGATGTTAGTGGACAAAAATTCAACTTTAATGCACTAATCGAATACTCCTCTTCACTCCCTTCTTCACCTTCTGTTTCAAGCTCCTCTTCAACCTAGAACCTGCAAAACAATGGACACAGGGGGTGAAGACCCTCTAATCCATCTCTTATGCCTAAGTTAAAACATTAGTTTGTCGATCGAATGTCGATGTAAATGAGAAGGCTTGCTAGCGAACTCAGTCACTCTGAATGTGCTTACCACCATACAAGAACAAATTTAAATGACAGCTCCGTCCACATGGGCGCATGCTTAGTCCGTGCGGGTAGAAGCAAAGAAAGCGTGAAAGCACATAGGAACACACGTGCAAGACGCGTGCAAGCATACACTACATGTCTACATAACCACTTGCCACGCTCAAACATCCCTTCTCAACCACAAAACTGCCAAACTCCCAAATGCCTCTCAAAACTCCACTCCGGTGACATGTCAGCATATGATTGGCCACTTCCCTCCACGTCATCAGCAAGTCGTATAATCTCAATATGCAAACAAAAATGGGAAAAATTGGTGTCAAGACATTCAATTCCCTCCACGTAAACAATTCACGGCCTTGGAAGCGAAAAGGATTGCTCCATCTCAATGGAATGGACGATAATAAGCCTTGTTCAATATTTCCCTCACTAACACAATGAATTAAGGAAACAAACCTCTACCTAAATTGAGCTAATGCTCCGACTTAATTTGTACTGCTCTGCAATTCCTGCAGGCTCCGCCAAGATCAAAATCCAAACGAGCTATGGCTCGTGGATCATTCCATGCCCCAAATCAAGGAAAGGCCCTCTTTCGGTTTCGGTTAAGGCTCTGAAAGGCGAGCCGAATGAGGGAATTGGTGGCGGTTTTCGGGGTCAGAGTTGGGATCCTGGATTGGAGATTGAAGTTCCATATGAGCAGCGCCCTGTAAGTGTTTCTCTGCCAACTATTCATATCGCAAATATTGCGTAGTATATGATTTTATAACTATGTTACAATGAAAACAAAGCAGAATTTTACACTAGAAATGAGTTTCTCGGTTTCTGTCTTATGGAAAGGGGAAACATTATTGTCCTGTCAAGATGGCGAATTCTTAAGCTAAAATGGCGAGCTCTTAGAGTTTCCGCCTTCGGCCTTCCCGGGTAACCTAGTTTATGACTACTGAAGCTAGAATTTGGTTGAATTCTTGAAATAAATCATAAAACTTGAATTCTTGAAAATAAATCATAAAACAAAGCTATTCAAACAAAACATGTAAGAAAGCTAATCAATGCCAAAGATTCTCAATTATAGAACACTAAAAACGGTTTACAGGATTACAATGAACCACTATATAGTGGCCTTAAGACTTTTGTTTTGGTGGTATGTGTATATATGGATAGGTGAACGAGTATTCGTCTCTCAAGGATGAAACTTTGTATTCATGGGGTGAGCTAAGCCCGGGTTCGTTTTTGATGCGCCTTGGAGGACTTTGGCTCGTTACCTTCACGGTCCTGGGAGTGCCAATTGCGGCTGCTAGCTTCAATCCATCAAAGGTAATTAAGGCATACATACATACAAATCAAAGCTTTTCTTACATAATAAGATTAAGACGAAATGAAGTGGCAAACAAAAACTTTTGACAATTTTTCATTTTTCGAAATGATGTGCAGGAACCTTTAAGATTTGTTCTGGCTGCTGGAACTGGAACACTTTTCCTGGTGTCACTCATTGTGCTGAGGATCTATTTGGTACATCTCCCTGAATCTTTTGATACTAATGATTGATAATTATATGCTGAGGATCTATTTGGTACATTCTGCTCAGCTTGTGATACTTATATGCCACTGGCCTATTGTATACTTAATGCTACATACTTCTATAAATCTTCATTGAATAGACCACTCTCTACAGGGATGGAGTTATGTAGGCGATAGGCTTCTGTCAGCAGTGGTACCATACGAAGAAAGCGGATGGTATGATGGACAAATGTGGGTCAAGCCACCAGAGGTTAGTTTTCTTCTACTTGCAAGCAAATTCACCACATTTGTATGTATGAAGTTTCACCTGGATGTAAACATTATATTTGTCCATTGCAGGTTCTAGCTCGCGACAGACTGCTGGGCTCCTATAAGGTACGTACTATATAATTTGAAGCACATATCCAACTACTTCTCTGTGATGCAACAAAGAAAATGAACTAGTTTTTTTTTTCAGATTTTTCCTTGATTTTAGTGGATTTTGTTTTCTCATGTTTCGTCTCCTTTGCAGTTCGTTATGTTTTATTTACATTGGGTCTTTTAGAAACATCCTCTTGACTTACTCAGGTAAGAGTGCATACATCTTGACCCCCAGACCCTCGTGCGGGATACACTGGAACATTGTTGTTGTTGTAGGGAAAAAAAACTGGCTTATAATTAAGGAATAAGGTTTGTCTTTGAAGCATATAAAAAAAACATGAAGAAAAGTTATCCACACTATAACGTGGGATAGCTTACTGATCATCAATGGTTAAGTACACAATCCTATACAATTTCTGAATTTGATATTGAGTAGCTTGCTTTTGATATTCAAATTTACATTTTCATAACTCGATCAATTTCATGTGTTACAGGTAAAGCCAGTTATCAAGCTGCTGAAGCAGACACTTGTTGGTACAGGTGCACTCCTTGTCACAGCTGTTATGCTCTTCATTTTCGCTACGCCCGTAGAAGATTTTGTCACGAACACTTTCGCACCAAAACCAAACGCTTCAAATCTTTCAACTTCAAAGATCAACACAAAGTTCGACATAAGGTAATTAAGCAACAATCTTCCTCAAAAATTACTTTTCTAAACTCAAATTTCCTTCATTTTTGTTTTGTTGTACATTTGACAGAAAAGAAGAGCTTCTAAGATTGCCATTGGAGATAATGCAAGACGACGATCTGGCTGCTGCCGCGGCTGAGGCGGCTGAAGGACGGCCAGTGTACTGCAGAGACAGGTTTTACCGTGCGCTTGCAGGTGGTCAATACTGCAAATGGGAGGATTTACTTAGATAAACAAAATGATTCAATTAAAGAATCAATCAATTGTATACTTTCAGATTATAATTAAGAACATTATGGAATCAAGCCACGGTTTAAGAAGCTGATTTTGAGATTCTTGGAGACCAAAAAAAATACCCTTAAACAAATTAAAGCAAGTCTTTGTTCAGAATGCAAGTTGTGAGATATGTGGCAACTCTCAAGGAACTCTCAAGGAACGAAAAGCTATTGATGATCCGCGATGTGAGATATGTGGCAAAAAAGAAACTGTGATGCATGTACTGTTTAAATGCAAGTTGGCACGGGCTACATGGAAGAATTGGGGTTCGATTGCTGCATTAGGACATGATATCAACTTTTTCATGGATTGGGCAGGGAGAATTTTAGAAACTCTGAGTGAGGAGGAGATTACTCTGTGGGCGCTTGTCTCCTGGGATTTATGGAATGCTAGGAACAGTCGGATCTTTAATGGAAATCTGTTGACTACAGCTGATGTGCAAACACGATGTGTAAGCTTATGGAAGATGCTCATGGAGAAAAAGGATGAAGGAGCTGAAAAGAAGGTGTCAAAATCCTCAGCTAAATGGGAAAGACCTGCGCTTGGAATTACAAAAATAAATTGTGATGCATCAGTTACACACTCGGTTTGTGGGGTGGGCGTTGTGGGACGTGATTCTGCTGGGGAGCTGATGTTTGCAGGTGCAAAACAGATTCAAAATGGTGGAGATGCAGAGATTGCTGAAGCTGAGGCAATTTTATGGGGGATAACACTTGCTGAACAGAAGGGAATCAAGCATGTTGTAATCGAATCGGACTGCCAATCAGTTATCTTCAAAATCCAGAAGGGTGTTTTGCCAAGGACAACTGTTGGAACTCTCATTGCTAGGATCCTTGCAAAAATACGGGACTTTGAGAGCTGCGGTTGGAGTTTCGCTCGGCGGGAAGCCAACGGGGCTGCTCACTGGATGGCGTCTTTACGCCCTTTTGAACCTTGTTTTTTCTTTAGTGTTTCGTCTATTCCGGTTGATTTCTCTTGTATTCTGAAAAAAAATACTTTGATGAAGAAAGTTTAGTATAAGTGTATAACATTGATTTTTTCCCCCCTCCTACTTTTTCCTTTTTATAAAAAAATTCGGCAAGATGTTTTAGAGAAAATCAGTTTTAGATTAGGCTCTATCTTTTTGAAAAAGATCTTAGATGGTTCAATGTTTTATTTTTTTGATAGCAAAACCACGCAATAACAAATCTAGAGGAAAGTAAAGATTTAGACACAATAAAAGGCTCAATTGGCCTCCATCTACTAAGCCAATCGACCGCCTTGTTAGCGCTCCTCCTATTACAATAAAACCATCTACATAAAAGAAAGGAGGCACTGAAATTGACTGCAAGGGCAATAACATCGCCTAGGACATTGTTTGGAAGCTCACTAGTGTTCGCCTTTTGAACCAGAGAAAGAGAGTATGATTCCACATAAATCTGTTCACATCCGATCGAAGAAGCAAGACGTAGACCCCAAAGAGCAACCTCAACTTCTACTACTTCAACCGACAATCCCTGTTGAATTCTCTTTGAGCCAGCAAATACAAGTCTCCAGACTCTTATCGTCCAATAACTCCAACACCACAGCTTCCCTGATTAACAGATGCATCTACATTGATTTTGATCCAACTTGGAGGTGGCTTTCTCCATTTCTGCACTTCCGGAGTAATAGTAGACAGTGGCAGTTTTTCTTTCTCATTCACCTGCTTGTACTCAGTCAAGAGTGCCTAACTATTATGTATAATAGTTAGGCATAGGTAAGCCCAAGTTCCTTGATCCCAATCTGACATTTCTAGTATCTTTTCAGTCCAGTCCAAAAAGGTTGCTGAATTTTCCGCTAGGCAGCTGGACAAAACAGGGGAAATTTTCCAAACTTGAGAAGGTATACAGCAATTAAACAGAGCATGCATGATTGTTTCATTTTTTCCACAAAAGGAGCATCTAGTGTCCTGAATAATGTGTCTCCTGGAGAGTAAAGATTTGCAAGGCAGAACCTCTTTGCATGATCTCCATAAGAAATTCCGGATTCTAGGAGGAACTGCAATTTTCCACAACCTTTTCCAAAGCCCGCTGATATTCTTGCTATTACATTGCTCACCACAAATTTCTGATCTCCTTTTGGATTCAAGCAGATGGTAGGCTGATTTCATCGTGAAGTTTCTATCAATCGTATAGTACCATGTCAGTCGATCAGGGATGAAAGGATCCACTAAGTGTATGCTCAAGATTACATCAGCATCTTCTTCCATGAAGCATTCATGCACCTTTTCCTCAATCCATGTACAATGCTGCCAATCTATCAAATCTGAGACCTTAAGATCAGCTGGAGCACCATGGAAATTTCTAAGAGGTCGAAAAGAAAAGGCCTTGGAAGCCACCTGTATTCCCACGCCCTAATGGTTGATCCGTTTGTTGGTGATTTAAGTGTCATCGACACTTGAGAAGTCACCGACGTTAGTTTTGATGTGATCGGGATTCACGTCAACACAATGGGAACCGACTTTACTATAACACGGGCTAGGGTGTGCGGAGTTCACATCCGTGTAAGTGAACCTAAGTTCCAGAAGGTTGAATACGTTCAAAATAAGTTACATGTTGGGAACTTGAGGTTGGACTTGTAAAGTCGCCGACTTCAGTGAGGTCAATGACCTGGTGACGATTCTGGGGTAAACCACTTGGTAACCGTCGTTGAATTAGTCAAATAAACGTGCATGTAACTGTTAGGAGGTTATCTAATCAGATTAGAGGCCCCTTGAGGCGTATAATGGTAATAGAAACACGTGGAGAGGTAGTGGACAAAAGTGGTAACTGTTGGTAACCGCCAGTAACCACTGTCTAGGTCATCCACTCCAAAAAACTGCCGATAACTGTCTTGGACGTCCAAATGCCTATTTAAAGGCTTCATTGGGCTATTGTGTCGAACGTTTAAGAGTTGTAATCTCTGAAAACACTCTCAACAAGAAGCAATCGTTCATATACTAAACTCTAAGGTTTTGTCCTAGATCGTCAGCCACGACAAGGACAAGAGGGTTTGTCTTATCTCAAATCGGATTTCACGGATTCCCTTGGGCTGAATAAGGGATGAAATATCGGTTTAGGAAAGATTCCATGCAATTCAAACCTATATCAAGTTACCAATACTTTCATTGATCGTTTCCCCTGGTGTGCTGAAGAAGAAGTCGACCTTGCAGAGTTTATCCACTCCAAGAGCGCACGACACCAGCACCGTTCCCAACCTGCCATAAGGATCCATCTGAGATAACACTCCTAGCTGTGAAAATACTCCGCCAATAGAAACTCTGGATTGTAACCTAAACTGGCCTCCAAAAAACTTGAGTGTGGAAAATATGTTGCCTTTAATAATCTTGTTGCTAGAGAGTTTGGATTTTGCAAGATTGAACAATTCAAGATCTCGAAACCCAAGTCCACCGTCCTTCTTTGACCTTTACAGACTTTTCCAACAAATCCAGTTTTGTGATCTTGCAGAGTTATGGCCACCCCAAAAGAAGTTGCACATTATTTGTTCAATTTCACGTATCAACCCCGTAGGAAGCAAGAAACAAGACATCGTATACATCGGTATTGCTTGAGCAACTGATCGATGAGAACTTCTTTCCCCGCTCTTGAGAGAGTTGATGCCTTCCCCCCTTTTAACTTTTTCCACACTTTCTCTTTAACTTGGGAAAAAATGACCTTATTTGATCTACCCACCATGGTTGGCATCCCTAGGTATTTTTCATGTTTTGCCACCTCTTGTACGTTCAAAATACCCTGAATAATGTCCCGCTGATCCTCGTTCACGTTCTTGCTGAAGGATAGTTCTAATTTACTCAAATTTACTTGTTGTCCCGATTCTGCTCCATATTATTGGAGGATATTAACTAGTTCCATTGCTTGTTGACAAGTCGCTTGAGCAAAAACAATACTATCATCTGCAAAGAGAGATGAGAGACCATAGGAGGGATTAGGAGCTCTTGTAATGTGTATTCCTCTTAACCTCCCTTCCGCATCGCTCTTTTGGATCAAAGCTGAAAATCCCTCGACCACAAATAAGAACAAGTATGGAGATAACGGATCGCCTTGACGGAGGCCCCTAGATGGAACAAACTCAGTTGAAGGACGCCCCGCCATAAGAACCGAAAAGGACGTACTCGTTACACATCTCATGAGAAGGCCGACCCACACTTCATTTAGTCCCAAACAACACATGCTTTGCTCCAAAAACGTCCATTCAACCAAGTCTAGGCCTTTTCCATATCCAATTTTAAAGCAAGATATCCCTTTTTCCACCTCTTTTGTTCTTCATGTAGTGGAAGAGCTCAAAAGCTGACAAAACATTATCAGTGATCAACCGACCAGGAACAAAAGCACTTTGAGATTTTGAAATCACTTTGTGAAGCACCTTCTTCAACCTCTTCTTAAAAGTGTTCACTAGTACAAATATGGCTTCGCATGACGCTTTTTATACAAGACACATGGCGCTTTTTTTGGCGCTATAAAGAGGACTGCTTTAAAGCGCAAAGATGAAGCTTTTTAAAAAAGCGCCATAAAAGTGCTTTCAGATGGCGCTTTTTTTACAGAAAAGCGCCATAAAATAAGCTCTCTCTTATGGCGAACAAAGCTCTCTCTTTATGGCACTTTTTTTATATAAAAAGCGCCATAAAGACCTATAAAATGTGTGGGTTACTTACGTTTGTAAGTAACCCACACATTTTAAATTCTTTCTCCATCACGTATACGACCTATAAATGGCCCTAACTATCCACCGAATAATTAGGGCCAAAGTCAAAGAAGAAGAAAAAGAAGGGAACCAAACGTTCAATATTGTGAGTAATAGAAATCTAGTCAAGGTGATCAGTAGAGGATAATATCTTAGTTGGAACAAATCATGCTGTTAATCCTGGCATTCTGTTGTGTTTTCTATATAATTGGTGTTGTGTGTTTTCTTCTTCTATGGAACTACAATCAATAGTGCTTGACTCCTTGGTGTATATACTTCCTAAGCTCACATGCTTTTTTACTAGGATTAATTTCTGCCTAAAATGGGCAATTAAATTATGGTATTTGCTCTGGAACTGTATTTTGAGAATTAGCATTTTTGCTCAAAACCCTCTTGTTCTGTATTTAATTTGCAGGGAATAAAGAAACATGTTCTAGAATGCCCTTAGTCAAGAGGTTAGTTACCGTCTTCGGTATCGGCAGAGAAAGTAGAGAAGGACACAATACTCGAATTAATTATTTAAAAAAAATTAATGACAATTATGGCGCTTTTTATAAAAAAGTGCCATAAAGAGAGAGCTTATTTTATGGCGCTTTTTTGTAAAAAAGCGCCGTCCGAAAGCACTTTTATGGCGCTTTTTTAAAAAGCGTCATCCGTGTGCTTTAAAGTAGTCCTCTTTATAGCGTCAAAAAAAAGTGTCATGTGTCTTGTATAAAAAGTGTCATGCGAAACCATATTTGTACTAGTGAATTGAGGAGACAATTACTTAGGAACTTTGTCCAATTAAATTATGAACAGAGAAAAGCTCTACCACTAGGGTTTTCTCAGAAGGATTTTGAATGGTCTACTTTTATTATGGATAGTTCCCACAAACTACAATGGAAAGACTCGGTTCCTAGCAAATTCTCAGTTTTTATGAACACTTCGACCTCGTCTTCTAGCATATAGCTTGTAAAAACCAATTTAATCTTAACAAGTATCCCAAATCAATGCAGTAACATTTTCACAGTTCCTTCGCTCTAAAGTTTGCACTTCAACTTCGAATTCCTTAATTCGATTGCTCTTGCTCTAATCTCTCGATGCTATGTATGCTCTTGCAAGAGACTTAGAACCCCTTGGTATTTATAAACGTCTAAAAGGATCAAACCATCCACAAAAGTTTTGCCAATGAAAAGATATAGTTTCCATTCAATCAAATATCTATCCTAAAATATACCAACCTCTTTATTACCGAGACACGTTCACACTCTATCCTAAAATAGATAAAAAATTATTTTCCAAGTAACTCTTCAATAAATGTTTTGTTGTCAAACTCTTCAATTAATGCTTTAGATATCTCGATGAATATTTAAAAATATAATTCTGAAAGGCTTTCTAAGTCGTTGTCTTAGATTATTTCCATAAAGATCACCGACTTGGTAAAGGAAGAGTGTCCTTTCCTGGCTTCAAGAAACAATCACAGTTCCACTTCATTCCATTGTGATTCCTTGTTTAGCTTCTTCCTTGTTCATGCATGTTGTCATTCTATTCTTGAAACACTTGGAACAATTAAGTGTAAAACTCATGGTGCTTCGTCAACATCAAAACAAGATAAGGAACATTGCTCCAGTGACAATTCCGAACAATGTTCCAACAATAGAGATTATAATTAATGTGAATCTTCGTCTGTTATCTAAATAAAAATAAGTTCATAATTTGTGCAAAAAATACCTATTCATGATATTTATTCTACTAATCTTTGTTCGTCCAATAGAGCTATTAAAACTTGACCCGACATAAAAAACTGCTGCTCAAATTTTTTAGGGTTGAAATCTCATCCAAAAAAATTTTGGGTTATAGAGAGACCCGAACATGACTAACTCGAATCCGACTGGGTTGAAAACAAAACTTGCTGGGTTGCCCTGATTCGTGTTTTTTGAAAAAAAATATCATTAAAATTGACAATAATAATAATAATATTTAATTATATTATTATAATAATTTTGAAAACTTTTAATCTGCCGGTTCAACCCGAGCTTGCATAAAACCCGTAACAATCTGTTTAGATTGACTCGTAATTAAATTTGAACAACTCAAACCCGTACTCCATCTAAACCCGACTGGACCAGACGTACGGTTTGACACTTTGACGCTCTATCGTCCAGGCATTAGACTCACAAGTATCCGCAATAAACGTTTCATCATCTTTCATGCATATATTGAGATATAAGGTTGCAAATTTAACGCTATGGAAACCAGGTGTTCTACCGAGCCAGTAATGATAGCGTGGACCACTTTTATTTATTGTGTTATAGCTTCAATATATACTTTATAAAATTTAATATCTCCACGTTCTACGTTTGTAAGTCACCCACACATTTTCAATTCTTTCTCCATCACGTATACGACCTATCAATGGCCCTAACTAGTAACTATCCACCGAATAATTAGGGCCAGCCAGTGCATATATTCCATGCCCGCCCAATCAGTAACTACAATTAAATTAAGATCAAATTGCATGCAGAAATGACTACATGAATCGGCTTTATCTAGCCAAGGATCGACTACATACTTAAATTCTACTCACAATCACATCTGAAACCTAGGAGTACCATCACCCTAAAACTGGACCTAAATTTTCTAAAATGTGTCCTCTAAGAGCTAAGAGCACATGATACTATTTTTTTAATTAAAATGATTTGTTATCTGTAACTTTTTAATATTAATTAAAAAAAAATTATTAATTTTCTTTTAGAGTTTTAGTTCTTAAAACGAATGCTATTCTCATAATTAATGTACTTTTAAGATACATTATAGAAAAATTATCTATTATTTGCTGTAAATAGATCGAATTCTTAAGATGTGTAATCCCAAATGTATGTTATAGACTTATAGATAAAACCCATCTTAAATTTGAATAACTTTTTATGACTAAAAAAAGTTTATATAAGTTTTGTCTAACTTTACATTAAGTTAGACACCATGAAAGAAAATATATTTCGTATACGAAATAAATAAACATGTTTCTTTCATTTGTTTAATGCGGAGTGCATGAACACCATCGATCGATTACTGCAGGCAACAGGCTCACACGCTGTCCACGAGAAAATTGATTGAATTCTTGGCCTAAAAAATTCAGAAAATAGTAAAATTGAAATAAACTTGGCAAAAGTACGAAGAATATATTATCTCAAAAAAAGAAGTACGAAGAATCTATAACTTATGGAGTATATACCAGCACGTACTTGTCACTCTTATTTGAAGCCGACAATTAAATATGGTTTCTGTTTTAGTTCAAAAGGAATGTATGACAGAGTTACGTTTTCTGTTTTTATAAAATTGGTTCGATTTCATTTTCAAATCATCCACAACCACGTCGATATAAAGTGCGATAGTATCTAAATAAACTGTTCAACTTATAAATTACTCCGTACTATCATAGAGATATTAAATGTATAACTTAACATCTATTAAATCGAATCGAATAAGATTCATTTTAATTATATTATAAAAAATGTACGGCATAGTTTAGAAAGCCACTGTACACGATACACGGTTTGCCTGGATGTTCGAATTTTTAAAAATAAATCGCGCGTATTGTGAAGTTGTGATACGTCCGTATGTAAAAGGGATGCATTGTTTCTAGTGTGAAAGATACGCAAAATGAATATTGATATTATCCATTGCAATAAATATTGTACTCTATAAATTAAAAAAACCATTGTACTTAGTGAACATCCAGAAGTTATATAATATATGTTCATTATACATTAGTGAGCTGAGGTAAGATTCTTTGAGGATTTGATTATTCATTTTCCACCAAAATGAATCTTGACATTGTAATGTAATTGTAATAAATGAATATTGTCATCGTAATCATCTAGAACTGAAATACTACCTCCGCTAAGAAATAAATGTCCTTTCAAAATTGACATATATATTAATTTGTTTTCTTATTAATTTATAAGGAAAAGATACATTGATAATTGTAGTAAATATTAATTAATTACAAAAATAGATCAAATTGAGCACTAAGGATAAAATTAATTTTTTTTGGAAAATATCTAAAAGAGTAATTTTTTTTAACAACAACGTGGGACGAAAAGAACATTTATTTTCTTAATGGAGAGAGAATATTATATTTCCTTACAGAAAAGGTTTCCATATTTGAATGAACGTTGTTTTCAAATTTGTATTTGAATTTTCATATCATCTCTTGCCGGGTGATTACCAGTTTACCACCACCCCCACAATGACAAATGTAAAACTTTTCGGAATTACATGGAATGTTTTTCTCTCCCGATTTGCCGTTACTAAAAACATTTTACTTTCTATATAAAATTTTCTGTACGTAAATTATTATTTTTGACCAAATTTTGAGTTTTCAACGTAACGGAAATGGGTCCCATACAATTTTCTACTCCTCATTCGATGGCCCTGCACAATGCACATATATCCACTGTTTTTCTCCGCTCTATCATCTCTATATACAGAGAATGTCCGTCCGCCTCGCACCTTTCTCCTTTTGAACGCCCATCTTCTACGCCTTCCTTTTCTCTCCACCCTCCTCGTATATATAACAAAACAACATCCCATTCCGTATTTCTAATCTCTCAAAACCTTCTCCACAAGGAAATTCCCCAATTTCGAGCAAATCTCTTCGCCCAATTGCAAATTTGTTGGAAAATGTCGAATTCCTCTGAGATCGGAAAAGACAATCACCATAATTGCTCATCGCACTCCGAAGAGGAAGAGGAATCGTTGTCACTCTGCGACCTCCCTCTGCTATCCACCGGAAGCGATCGGGAAGGAGAAGAAGACGGAAAACAGCCACAAATCGAAGGTGATGATAAATCAGAAGCAAAAGCTTCCACAAAATTGAAGAATGGAGCAAGCGAAGACTTCGATTTCGGTTCGCTAGCGGCTTCGCTCGACGCCTTGGAGTCGGAGATGTGCGCCGCCGACGAGGTCTTCTTCGGCGGCCAGATCCTCCCGTTCCGCCACTCCGTCAGTTCCGCAACCGCCTCCAACCTAACCAGGAACGTCTCCAGATCGGAATCCATGGACCGGAACGCCGGATCCGGATTCCGGAGCTCCAGCACCGCCAGCAGCAGCCGGAGTTCGAGCACCAGAAGCAGCAGCATTAACAGCTCCGCGTCCGCAGGGAAATTGCCGTCAATCAATCACAGTACCAATTCGAGCCACAAGCGGCCGCCATTGAAGATCCGGAACCAATTCCACTCGTTTCCGAGCCCTAAGCCCTACGCACGCGCCGCCAACGCTCCCCGATCGTCGATCAGCAGCAGTACATCTTCGGCGAACAAGAGATCCTCCGCGCTGTGGGAGATCTTCCGGCTAGGGCTTGTACGGACGCCGGAGATCGAGCTTGAAGATCTCAAAATCCGCTGCAGTAAGCAGCACAATTTAGGAAGATCGGATGCCGTGATAAGCCGGAACAGTAGCAGCGGCGGGAGTAGCAGCGCCGCCGCCGACAATGGCAAGAGTGTAAATAACGGAAGTAGTGAGGGCGAGGTGAAAAGCGTGAGGAGAAAGAAGCAGAGGAGGAAGAATGGAGGAGGCATGAGCTTCATGAGTTGCAAGTGCTCGGCAGAGGCGGTTGAGCCAGAAAAGGCGGGGAAAGGGGTGGTGGTTGTGAAGAGGCGTGAGAGGAGGGAAGAGGAGACGGTGACGGTCACGGTGACGGAGGAGAAGCAGAGGAAACATGACGTGTCACGTCATCACAGAACGTTTGAATGGTTGAGAGAGCTTTCGCAAGCAGCTGTACTCAACGATGTTTCTAGCTAGATTTTTTTTCACTTTTAATTATGTAATTATCTAAACAAAGATCGCTTTTCACTCGTCCTTTTGATGTGTGGTGTAAAGATTGGAGACCAAAAGAATGATCGGGAAAAGTGGGAGAAAACGGGTCTTTCGTGGAGGCGTGGAAGCTTGAATTGGAACACATACATTTTTTTCCCACCAAGATATTAATTGTCTTTTGCACTCTTTTAGAAAATCACACAGCTTTTTTAATACAAACGCACTATTTTCATTGTAGTAAAAAGTGCTCTAACTCTTTTTTTTTTTAATATTAAAAAGACAAGTATTAGGTTACCCAAAAATTACAAAGCCAACCTAAATCATATTTGCGCATGATTTTTAGAAAATCAAATACAAAAGGTCACTGATTAACATTCAACCTTAGGTTTAACGGTTAAAAAAAAAACTAGAAGAAGTATCTTTTTGAGTCTCATAATCGCTAGTTGTTGTTTTTTTGCAAAGGAGGCCAGAGCCCCTAAAACTTTTATTAGCTTACAGGAGAGTCTGAAACATTGTTCAAAGTGCCAAACATAGGCAAAATACAACTAAGAGGGCTGGAAAAATAAGCATAAGAGGTGTCCAAAGAGAAAGCATAGTTTGCAAAGGTATGCGCCATGTCATTGAGCCGTATCGGAATAAAAAGGACATGGACATGCCACCCAGCATGCCTAATCAACTGTCGACATTGATCGATCAAGTGAAAATCCGGATGAGTCTGCAAGGACACAACATTGAGCAATTTGCATGCAGCGGCCAAGTCTGTTTCGATTATGAGCTGGTTCAGTTGAAGCTCCAGCCCCTTGCAAAGGTCGTGGAAGATGGACCAGAGTTCAGCAGTCAACACTGTCGTCGAACCACAACGGAAGGTGTAAGCACTGAGGAAAGTGCCCATATGGTCTCGGAATACACCACCACCTCCCACCGGCTCGGGATTCCCTTTAGAGGCATCGTCCACATTCAGTTTAAACCAACCTATTTCTGGCGGCATCCACTAACTTGGAAAACCAAGCACAGTTGCATCAGGCTCAGCCAACCCGCCCTGTAAATCAGCTTTGAGGTTGGTGAAAGTTGCCGCCGCTCGGCTAGCAATCAGAGGAACATTATTCGGTTGGTCACCTTCAAAAACCAGTTGCTTCTGCGCCTTCCAAGCATACCAAACAACATAAGCAAATAAAGAGCTATGGTGATTACGTGTGCGAATGTTGGTCCACATCCACTCCTTAATATCCGAAGGTCCAAAATAATTGTTTCAATTTCCCAAGGGAGTTTCCAAATTCGTTTAATTAAATTAATAATTGCGAGATTATCACCCTCAATAATGACCTTTAAGACATTTGAGGAAACAATAAACTAACCACATAGTAGAGCCAAAGCTTATGCTTTTAGGATTCTCATAAGAGGCAAAAATTTCCTATCAAAGCCTAGAGTTATGCTTTTATGATCACGAGCTAGGAAGCTCGCAAAAGTATTAGCCGAATCATTATTTTGTTTTGAAGCATCAAAATTTAGCTTGACTCAAGTCGGAGGAGGTTTAATCCAAGAAGCTCTCAAATGCTGTTTACGAGCTGACACTTTCCTTGGAGTAATTGGATTTGCAAAGATCCATTGAAGATGTTAAGAAAACACAACGTTTACAGGTAAGAGATTAGAAAAAATCCTAGAAGGATTAAATCAAATTATTCCTATGACACCAAATATACCACCATAGAAAACATAAGATCTTAGAGTTAGCGTTTAAATTTAAAGCATATATTAGATTGTCATTGAAATCACCTAAGGTCGAAAATTGAAAACCAAAGTTTAACTTTGTTTCTAGGCTGGAAATCATTTTACGGCTGAAAGGACAATGAAAAAATAAATGGTTTAAGTTTTCATCTTCTAGTTGGCAAAGGGAACACCAACTAGGCACCCAATTAACAAAACTATTCAAACAATTTGTAGTTGGTAAAGAATCAATATAGGATTTCCAAAGAAAAGTTTTTATTTTTGGGGGTAGGTTTTTCTTCCAAATCCAAGGCCAAATTGCGGCAGCAGTTGGGAAACTTGTAAGATGCAAGCTGATTTAACTCACCATCACCTGCAAGAAGCCAAACAAGATGGTCCACCATGAATGGGACAAGAATACGAATCTACAAAATGAGATCAATAACATGTTGAGGTAATAAAAGAGATAGAGCATTTTCATTCCAAGAGAAAGTATTTGAAATAAAAGCAGAGACTGTAAGGAAGGGATTGTCATTATTGTAGTATGACATTAAATCAAAATTTTGTATCCAAATATCAGACTAAAAATTTATATTTTGGCCATTAACAACAATCCACCAAATGCCCGAGGCATACTATTGACGAATGCTAAGTATACGACCAAACTGTCAAGATAAATTGGTATTGTTTTTTTCCTAATAATGAAGTAAGGAGACAAATCCTAAATATTTATCTTTTATAATGCAAACCCAGAATTTAGATGGATCCATTTGAATTTTCCAAAACAATTTCATTTGAAGAGCAATATTATTATTTTCCGTCGTTCGGATCCCTAGCCCCCCTCATCCTTTGGACAACAAATCTTGGCCCAACTGATAAGAGGTTGGAAATTAGGAGAGAATTTATTTCGGAAAACGTTACGATTAATTTTGTCAATATTTTCACAGACCCCCTTTGGCGAGAGGAAGCTTTGCATAAGATAATTCACCCGACCCATCAAATTGGACTGTATTAGGACTGCGCTACCGACTTGAGAAATAATATTAATTTCCATTGAGAGAGTTGTTTTTAAGACATAAAATAGAGTCAGAAAACATATTGTTTTGAACCCTTTCTTTTAAAATAGGAATTCCTAAACATTTTTCCATTGTAGTGGTAATTTTAAAATTAATAATACGAGCAAGGGACAAAGCCTTGGTACGATTAATATTGGCCGAGACTTGAAACGTACTTTTATGGAAATTAATTGACAGACCAAATATTTTAGAAAACTTCTCAAGTACTTGTTGGATCAAACATATTAGCATGATTGGCATCTGTATAGATCAAAGTGTCACCATCAAAGCAAAGAAAGGGAAGGCAAGTGCCAATTATTTACCAATTGGATGCCAACATGTCTATTATTTTACAACACTTCATGTTGCAAAGTTCAAACTAAATATTCCATGACAATAACAAAAATAAAAGGAGCAATTAGATCACCTTGGCAAATTCCACACGAAGGTTTGAATTCCACACAAGGGTTTGGATTCCCCTCCTGCCTCATTATTTACCAACACAAGTAATGAAGAGGTCGTGATATATGTCATGACTAGATAACCTATTTTAAATGGATACCAAATTTGAGCAGAATATGCCTAATAAAATCTCAATCTAGTTTATCATAAGCTTTTTCTATATCAATTATTAAGGTCAAGGAAGGCCGCCGATGCAAATTCGAGTATGGCTGGTGCCACAAGCAGATCTGGAATGGGTAAGGCACTAGGGTGCCTGATGCGACCTTGCCTATGCTCGGACCCGATCCCGGCCAGCCCGAGACTCCCTAGGCCTTGGCGACCCCCTTGGCGTAGGACTTAGTCATATATTATGTATTTCCCTATTTTAGTATATTTCCATTTATGTCTTTCTTAATTTAGTTGTTGCTATTTTTAGTATTACTATTTATGTTTTATGAGCTTTTGGACGTTGGGCCTTGCTTGCATGAAAACCCTAGTCCATTAAGCTTGTTGCTTGTTAGGGTTTCGAGAGCCTCCTCTTTATAAGGAGCTCTCGAGCTCATTTATTATTCAGCGCACATTAGGGTTTAATAAAGTCGAGGTTGATCTCCTTATTTTATCCTTGTGCTTGCGCCGCCACATCAATTATCTCCGAAACTCTCGTGTTCTTGCATTCAATCAATTTGTTCGTGTCAACTTCAATCATAATCAAGTCTTCCGTTGTGTTAATTCGAGACCTACTACTCAAACACCGTTTGATCCGAAGCCTCCCATACGAGGGACACATCAACTGGTATCAGAGCCACGGTTTGAGTAAGTCTCACGTCTTGTAAGTCATTCGAACCTTTGATCACGCAATTATTTATACCATTTCAATCCATATCATTGTTTGTGTTGTTCGAACCATTAAAAAAAAGAACAAAAAAAAAATCGCGTCTTGCCTTGACCTTAATTGGATCGAAGTAAGAAGCTTGATCTGATTTTTTTCCCCCAGAAAATCACTCTTCTCTAGCCCTTACAATTTTGTGGTGTGAACGACTAATTGCTTGCGTGATTTTTGAGGTTCAATTCGATTATGTGTGCACTTGATTTCCGAACTGTTTATCTTCTACCTACCTATCCAATTTTCATGAGTACATGCATGTGTGCAATTGTGTGGCTACTTTCCATAAATCACGTGATTTTTTAATTAATTTGATTCCTTAAAGATTTTGCAATATCCTTGTTTTTTTTAAGTATGTTTCCACGTGATTTCCTTGAATCCACATGGTTTGCTATATAAAATATTTGGTATACATTAGTAGGATTTCTCTTTTTTTTCTTTTTTTTTTGGTCGCATTTTTCCTTAATTAGCTTTGATAAATCTTGTTAGTTTTGTTTAGTCGACCGTATATATATAAAAAAAACGGTTGTTTAAAAAAAAAATAGCCTCGGTGTTTCAATTGTATACACTTGTTGGTTGATAATCTTGATCGCGTGAGTGGCTAGTTTTAACACCATACTTTTGTACTTAGCCTCGATCTAGCCGCCCTCTCGGCAAGCCAAATCAACCGTGACCCTTGCGTGTTCAATTGTTTGGGTGCTTATATTGATTGTGAGTCTATATACCATTGGTTCGCTTTTACTCTCGTCTTGTCATGTCTCATACAGGACTTCACCGAAGATGTTTTGCCGGGTATGATGACCCCGAGGCGTTTTTGGATTGGGCAAAGCACATGGCCAATTACTTCGGCCAACGAGACTACGACAAATTTGAGCAATGTGACATTGCCATTGGTTGCTTCACTAGCTACGCTCGAGATTGGTTTGAGCGTTTGGAAGATGATCGATGGTATAGGAAGCGGCCCCCAATTGAGACATGGTGCCACCTTGTGTACTATATGGCTCGAGACTTTGCGCCTAATGTGGACGCCGTAGCCTTTCCAGAGTATCTTTTGAGGCGCATGGCCAAACAACGAGAGATGTACAACTTCGACATGGCGAAGGAACCAAAGCGAGTATCGTTGGACATAGGTCGTGTGACATCGACACCATTTCCCGTGGTCACGCCACGACTGCCCAAGCCTACCGCGTCGGCCGACGTACCGGTCGTGCCACCCGTGGCCATGGTCGAGGCCTTCGAGGTGCCAGCCGAGCCTGTTGGCACGCCCATGGCCGCGCCACACATGGTCTTGGTCGAGGAGCCAGCCGAGTATGTTGGCACGCCCGTTAATGTGCCGATATTCGAGCCGATACCCGAGTCCGCTCCGACACCAAAGTTGATTCCAATGCTGGAGTACATCGAGGCCACCACGCCTTCTGTTTCGAGTCCCGCTCTTGAGGCCGAAGACGCGCCGCAATCGCTACCAGCACCAACACCTTTCTCGGACTTGTCTTCGGCGTTAGATTGGCCACTTCCCATGCCCTTACCTTCGTTGTCTAGCGTTGAGTCCGAGATCCAGTTTGAGCCTACATCGACCGCATACATATTGACTTTCGAGAAGACCGAGGTTGATGACAAGCTCCACTTCTTTGCTGTTTTGGTCGCCTTTTCCTTCACCAAATCGAAGCGAGGACGCTTAGAATCTAAGTGGGGGAGAATGATGCGACCTTGCCTATGCTCGGACCCGATCCCGGCCAGCCCGAGACTCCCTAGGCCTTGGCGACCCCCTTGGCGTAGGACTTAGTCATATATTATGTATTTCCCTATTTTAGTATATTTCCATTTATGTCTTTCTTAATTTAGTTGTTGCTATTTTTAGTATTACTATTTATGTTTTATGAGCTTTTGGACGTTGGGCCTTGCTTGCATGAAAACCCTAGTCCTTTCAGCTTGTTGCTTGTTAGGGTTTCGAGAGCCTCCTCTTTATAAAGAGCTCTCGAGCTCATTTATTATTCGGCGCACATTAGGGTTTAATAAAGTCGAGGTTGATCTCCTTATTTTATCCTTGTGCTTGCGCCGCCACATCAATTATCTCCGAAACTCTCGTGTTCTTGCATTCAATCAATTTGTTCGTGTCAACTTCAATCATAATCAAGTCTTCCGTTGTGTTAATTCGAGACCTACTACTCAAACACCGTTCGATCCGAAGCCTCCCATACGAGGGACACATCAACTGGTATCAGAGCCACGGTTTGAGTAAGTCTCACGTCTTGTAAGTCATTCGAACCTTTGATCACGCAATTATTTATACCATTTCAATCCATATCATTGTTTGTGTTGTTCGAACCATTAAAAAAAAGAACAAAAAAAAAAATCGCGTCTTGCCTTGACCTTAATTGGATCGAAGTAAGAAGCTTGATCTGATTTTTTTCCCCCAGAAAATCACTCTTCTCTAGCCCTTACAATTTTGTGGTGTGAACGACTAATTGCTTGCGTGATTTTTGAGGTTCAATTCGATTATGTGTGCACTTGATTTCCGAACTGTTTATCTTCTACCTACCTATCCAATTTTCATGAGTACATGCATGTGTGCAATTGTGTGGCTACTTTCCATAAATCACGTGATTTTTTAATTAATTTGATTCCTTAAAGATTTTGCAATATCCTTGTTTTTTTTAAGTATGTTTCCACGTGATTTCCTTGAATCCACATGGTTTGCTATATAAAATATTTGGTATACATTAGTAGGATTTCTCTTTTTTTTCTTTTTTTTTTGGTCGCATTTTTCCTTAATTAGCTTTGATAAATCTTGTTAGTTTTGTTTAGTCGACCGTATATATATAAAAAAAACGGTTGTTTAAAAAAAAAATAGCCTCGGTGTTTCAATTGTATACACTTGTTGGTTGATAATCTTGATCGCGTGAGTGGCTAGTTTTAACACCATACTTTTGTACTTAGCCTCGATCTAGCCGCCCTCTCGGCAAGCCAAATCAACCGTGACCCTTGCGTGTTCAATTGTTTGGGTGCTTATATTGATTGTGAGTCTATATACCATTGGTTCGCTTTTACTCTCGTCTTGTCATGTCTCATACAGGACTTCACCGAAGATGTTTTGCCGGGTATGATGACCCCGAGGCGTTTTTGGATTGGGCAAAGCACATGGCCAATTACTTCGGCCAACGAGACTACGACAAATTTGAGCAATGTGACATTGCCATTGGTTGCTTCACTAGCTACGCTCGAGATTGGTTTGAGCGTTTGGAAGATGATCGATGGTATAGGAAGCGGCCCCCAATTGAGACATGGTGCCACCTTGTGTACTATATGGCTCGAGACTTTGCGCCTAATGTGGACGCCGTAGCCTTTCCAGAGTATCTTTTGAGGCGCATGGCCAAACAACGAGAGATGTACAACTTCGACATGGCGAAGGAACCAAAGCGAGTATCGTTGGACATAGGTCGTGTGACATCGACACCATTTCCCGTGGTCACGCCACGACTGCCCAGGCCTACCGCGTCGGCCGACGTACCGGTCGTGCCACCCGTGGCCATGGTCGAGGCCTTCGAGGTGCCAGCCGAGCCTGTTGGCACGCCCATGGCCGCGCCACACATGGTCTTGGTCGAGGAGCCAGCCGAGTATGTTGGCACGCCCGTTAATGTGCCGATATTCGAGCCGATACCCGAGTCCGCTCCGACACCAAAGTTGATTCCAATGCTGGAGTACATCGAGGCCACCACGCCTTCTGTTTCGAGTCCCGCTCTTGAGGCCGAAGACGCGCCGCAATCGCTACCAGCACCAACACCTTTCTCGGACTTGTCTTCGGCGTTAGATTGGCCACTTCCCATGCCCTTACCTTCGTTGTCTAGCGTTGAGTCCGAGATCCAGTTTGAGCCTACATCGACCGCATACATATTGACTTTCGAGAAGACCGAGGTTGATGACAAGCTCCACTTCTTTGCTGTTTTGGTCGCCTTTTCCTTCACCAAATCGAAGCGAGGACGCTTAGAATCTAAGTGGGGGAGAATGATGCGACCTTGCCTATGCTCGGACCCGATCCCGGCCAGCCCGAGACTCCCTAGGCCTTGGCGACCCCCTTGGCGTAGGACTTAGTCATATATTATGTATTTCCCTATTTTAGTATATTTCCATTTATGTCTTTCTTAATTTAGTTGTTGCTATTTTTAGTATTACTATTTATGTTTTATGAGCTTTTGGACGTTGGGCCTTGCTTGCATGAAAACCCTAGTCCTTTCAGCTTGTTGCTTGTTAGGGTTTCGAGAGCCTCCTCTTTATAAAGAGCTCTCGAGCTCATTTATTATTCGGCGCACATTAGGGTTTAATAAAGTCGAGGTTGATCTCCTTATTTTATCCTTGTGCTTGCGCCGCCACATCAATTATCTCCGAAACTCTCGTGTTCTTGCATTCAATCAATTTGTTCGTGTCAACTTCAATCATAATCAAGTCTTCCGTTGTGTTAATTCGAGACCTACTACTCAAACACCGTTCGATCCGAAGCCTCCCATACGAGGGACACATCAACTGGTATCAGAGCCACGGTTTGAGTAAGTCTCACGTCTTGTAAGTCATTCGAACCTTTGATCACGCAATTATTTATACCATTTCAATCCATATCATTGTTTGTGTTGTTCGAACCATTAAAAAAAAGAACAAAAAAAAAATCGCGTCTTTCCTTGACCTTAATTGGATCGAAGTAAGAAGCTTGATCTGATTTCCCCCCCCCCCCAGAAAATCACTCTTCTCTAGCCCTTACAATTTTGTGGTGTGAACGACTAATTGCTTGCGTGATTTTTGAGGTTCAATTCGATTATGTGTGCACTTGATTTCCGAACTGTTTATCTTCTACCTACCTATCCAATTTTCATGAGTACATGCATGTGTGCAATTGTGTGGCAACTTTCCATAAATCACGTGATTTTTTAGTTAATTTGATTCCTTAAAGATTTTGCAATATCCTTGTTTTTTTTTAAGTATGTTTCCACGTGATTTCCTTGAATCCACATGGTTTGCTATATAAAATATTTGGTATACATTAGTAGGATTTCTCTTTTTTTTTCTTTTTTTTTGGTCGCATTTTTCCTTAATTAGCTTTGATAAATCTTGTTAGTTTTGTTTAGCTGACCGTATATATAAAAAAAAACGGTTGTTTTTAAAAAAATAGCCTCGGTGTTTCAATTGTATACACTTGTTGGTTGATAATCTTGATCGCGTGAGTGGCTAGTTTTAACACCATACTTTTGTACTTAGCCTCGATCTATCCGCCCTCTCGGCAAGCCAAATCAACCGTGACCCTTGCGTGTTCAATTGTTTGGGTGCTTATATTGATTGTGAGTCTATATACCATTGGTTCGCTTTTACTCTCGTCTTGTCATGTCTCATACAGGACTTCACCGAAGACGTTTTGCCGGGTATGATGACCCCGAGGTGTTTTTGGATTGGGCAAAGCACATGGCCAATTACTTCGGCCAACTAGACTACGACAAATTTGAGCAATGTGACATTGCCATTGGTTGCTTCACTAGCTACGCTCGAGATTGGTTTGAGCGTTTGGAAGATGATCGATGGTATAGGAAGCGGCCCCCAATTGAGACATGGTGCCACCTTGTGTACTATATGGCTCGAGACTTTGCGTCTAATGTGGACGCCGTAGCCTTTCCAGAGTATCTTTTGAGGCGCATGGCCAAACAACGAGAGATGTACAACTTCGACATGGCGAAGGAACCAAAGCGAGTATCGTTGGACATAGGTCGTGTGACATCGACACCATTTCCCGTGGTCACGCCACGGCTGCCCAGGCCTACCGCGTCGGCCGACGTACCGGTCGTGCCACCCGTGGCCATGGTCGAGGCCTTCGAGGTGCCAGCCGAGCCTGTTGGCACGCCCATGGCCGCGCCACACATGGTCTTGGTCGAGGAGCCAACCGAGTATGTTGGCACGCCCGTTAATGTGCCGATCTTCGAGCCGATACCCGAGTCCGCTCCGACACCAAAGTTGATTCCAATGCTGGAGTACATCGAGGCCACCACGCCTTCTGTTTCGAGTCCCGCTCTTGAGGCCGAAGACGCGCCGCAATCGCTACCAGCACCAACACCTTTCTCGGACTTGTCTTCGGCGTTAGATTGGCCACTTCCCATGCCCTTACCTTCGTTGTCTAGCGCCGAGTCCGAGATCCAGTTTGAGCCTACATCGACCCCATACATATTGACTTTCGAGAAGACCGAGGTTGATGACAAGCTCCACTTCTTTGCTGTTTTGGTCGCCTTTTCCTTCACCAAATCGAAGTGAGGACGCTTCGAATCTAAGTGGGGGAGAATGATGCGACCTTGCCTATGCTCGGACTCGATCCCGGCCAGCCCGAGACTCCCTAGGCCTTGGCGACCCCCTTGGCGTAGGACTTAGTCATATATTATGTATTTCCCTATTTTAGTATATTTCCATTTATGTCTTTCTTAATTTAGTTGTTGCTATTTTTAGTATTACTATTTATGTTTTATGAGCTTTTGGACGTTGGGCTTGCTTGCATGAAAACTCTAGTCCATTAAGCTTGTTGCTTGTTAGGGTTTCGAGAGCCTCCTCTTTATAAGGAGCTCTCGAGCTCATTTATTATTCGGCGCACATTAGGGTTTAATAAAGTCGAGGTTGATCTCCTTATTTTATCCTTGTGCTTGCGCCGCCACATCAATTATCTCCGAAACTCTCGTGTTCTGGCATTCAATCAATTTGTTCGTGTCAACTTCAATCATAATCAAGTCTTCCGTTGTGTTAATTCGAGACCTACTACTCAAACACCGTTCGATCCGAAGCCTCCCAGATGAGGGACGCATCAGTGCCGAGAGGACGACATAGTTGATCCGACGTTGGACCGAATCTAGTGCTCGAGTGGTGCAATCAAGATCCGAAACATGGTTGTTGTATGTTGATTGTACGTAAGAATGAAGGAGAAGAATAGCAAGCGAGCAAAGGGAGTAAAGGCCAAAAGTAAGAGTAATATCTATTCCTTAAAACCAAAACTAATTACAAAAGGAGGAAATGAGGGTTTATATAAAAGCGCTCCTTCCTAGAATGAAAAGGACTAGTCCTGATATGCAAAACGAGACACATGTCCAACATAAGATAATATCAATTAATAAATGATATAAAATATAAACAAAATATAGAATTTTAATAAATTTATGCAATACAAATAATACTAAAAGAGAAAGACACCGATGTGGCTCGGCTAGGCCAAGAGGGTCGTAACGTGGCACTGGCGCGCCAAGGGGCCGCCATGGCCTAGGGCGCTTCGGAGCCTGAATTAGGTCAAGGCTGGATGCCATCATCTCCCTGGTAACACCCCTATTTTTGCAACATTGGGTATTACCGCCAGTGACCTCGGACTTTACCGTCCAAAGTCACCCAAGACTTTATAGTGATATTAAAACGTATAAAATTTGGAAATTGACATTTAATTAAATGTAATTAAAGATGAAATTGGCCAAAAGCAGAATTTTATTTATTGATAAGAACTTTCGTTCATTACATTGAGATTCGTCTTACAACAGATGTAGCAGCGGAAAATAAAGCCCATATAGAAAGGGTTGAAAAGACATATTTAAAAATACAAGTATGTTTCTCCAAGACAACTCATGTGATGATGATTTGCTTGGTTAAAATAGAAGAGCTGGTGCACTATCTTCGGGATGCTTTGCTCTTATGAAAATTCCTTCCTTCCACAACGTCGTCTTGCCTTGATCTTCTATCCTTGCATAATACTTCTCGAATCTTCTATCCTTTGTCTTCAAACTTTGGTGGGAACTTCCTAGAGTCTCGCATAAGTCGCGAAGGGCGAGAAATGCCAGGCAAAAAAAATGTGGAAAAGCGGAATTAGTCTAAGGAGACTAAGCAAGCGAGAATGAAAATTCTCAAGGGTATTATGGTAATTTATAATATTCGAGAGATATTATCGGGATGTGTTTTTAGATATAGAACTTTATGTGGGGCTTATAGGAACAGAGAAGAGTGTATCTTGAGAGGAGATAACTCGTTAATCGAGAGAAGAACTATGAGATTGTAGACTTCTTAGAGTAGAAAGTATGTTGGGAACGTTTATTAATTCATACAAGTTTTGAAAACCTCCCGCGCTCTTGTCAGATCTCAATCAACCTCATCTTATTTAGTGCTCCAGATAGGGGAGGTGGCCCGAAGGCGCTTAAGTACCCGTGATAGCTTGCATATAGGTGTAGTTTAGATGCATGTTTTATGTTGTTTTTGCATAAGTTTTACTTAGTTTTAGGTTAGTTTCTAGGATCTAGAGTTTTCGGGTAGTTGCACTTGTTTTGTTCGGTTTTACAGATCTTTAGGTAAACAAGCATGGACGGGATGGATCTTAAATGATTGTGGTCAAGTTTGATGAAGCTTATAGTGATACAAGTGAAGATTAGAAGAGTTAAGGACCAAGAAGTTGTGGGAAAAGAACGCTTACATCCGGGCTATGCATTGGAGTTCTTGTTTCGACACCTCTATCTTGCAAGACTTATTTTGGGAGCTATAGTGGTTGGATGAAGCTGAATTTGGTATCACTGGAAAGCTTATTCAAAGATCTACAATTCATGTTTCTACTCCGAGTCCAAATTCCAACACTAAGTAGGTCAAAATAGCCTCTGAAGTGTCACCTAAATGCTGAACCGAGGAAATTGCGCGGGTTGACAAATTGCTCGGCAGCGCAATTTGGCACCTAACCCGAGCAATCTCAACTGAGGGGAAATTGCGCGGGATTGCACATTGCACGGCCGCGCATTGGGACAAACCGCGCAATCGGTGTTTTTACGCGGACATCTTAGACCGACTTTTGGGCTTGGTTATATCTTATCCGAGTGTATGCTTAAAGATAGATCTTTTGAGGGTTATTTTGAGAGACATATATATATATATATCTTATGTTAGTTTATTTTCTTATAACTTTTGTCAAACTTTTGGAGGCTAGGGTTTTCTCTCAAGAGAGCAACTTTGAAACTCGTGTAAGTTTGTTTTTAATTTAATTATGAATTGCTAATTTCCTTTGTGTTTGGCTAGTTATTGAAGTCATGATTTGTATATTGTTGTGAGGTTTGGTTGATTCTCAACAAACTTGAATAGAATTTATTCTCTGTGCTTAATTGAATCTAAACTAGGGTTTTGTTAGATTAGCTACCTAATTGAATTTCTAGTTAAAACTGAATCTGATTAATTACCAATCGGAGTTAATTTGATCAAGAATATACTTTCATCAATTTAGTACCGGTTGGACTAGTTGATTAAAGAAGGGAATAAATTCACAAGTTACTTAGATGTCTGGTTGCTCTAAGTATTTGTTTCTATTGATAACTTGAATCGTCATGTTGTTATTTAATTGAATCTAGAAGGTCTTCTAGGTTGTTTTATAATTAGAGTTGTTAGACTGGTAGCTCTATCAACTAAATCTAAAGTTCGGATCTTAATCCTTAGTAGGATCACTATCCACAATAGATTATTCAAGTGAGAAGAGAATCAAGAGAATCAATGATCAACAAAACAATATCATGATGGATTTAACTAGTTGAACACGCTTGTTTCCTATTTGATTTAAATCATCTTTGCATTCATAGTTAGTTTTATTCTTGCATAGTAGGTTAGAATTTACAATTACAAACCCCCCCTTTGGTTACTTGGCATACAAGTAATAACACAAATACAAGAGTCTTTTTGGGATCGACCCTTACTTGCCGCTCTACTGAGTTGGTAAAGATAAGGTTTCTTTGATAGGTATTAACGACCACTGAAAATACCTCATCAACCCGCCCACCTTAGACAAGCCCGAATAAGCATTCCAATTGGAAAGACGATCTTTTCAAGAACCGGGTGTCGGGTGGTTTTCCAAGCAAGTTGTACTATTCTGACCCGGTTTTAGTTTCTTTTAATTGTCTTTTGCACTTATCTTATGTCGTGATAAAAATTCTTATTAAAGCTCGTTCGTATATTCCGTGTCGATAGGTCGAGCTTCCGTTCCGTTTTAAGACAACGTTTCCGTCCAACTCGGTAGTACACAATCGTACAAAGCTAAGGCAAGTGGCATTTCTCCTTGTAGCCTCGATAATTCATTCCGTGAAATTTCTCGATGTTGGGAGCAACTTGTTTGCTAATAATAAACGAATCTAGGAATATCGATTGTTAGAAATAATGACCCAATCGTTATTACGCTATTTAATATTCGATAGGACTATTACGCTAGTCTTGTTTGTGACCTTGTTTGTTTAAAATCTCGTTTAGAGATCGATTTGGATGAAATAGTGAGGGGTGCGGGATTAACCCGAAACTCTATATAACTTTCTAAGTCGAGTGGTATGGCATCTTGCCCTCTCTTCCCGCGACTTTACGGATCATGATCCATGTCCGCTCCCGCTCAACAGAGGGATGTGTGCACCCTAGCTAGGTGCCCGGAACTTTGTTCCTGTTAGTGGACCAAGCCCATGCAGGCCCCCACACTCTTAAAAATCATTAACGTAAGTGAAAGTTTTCATCACGACATAAGATAAGTGCCAAAGCACAATTAAAAGAAACTAAAACCGGGTCGAAATAGTACAACTTGCTTGGAAACTAAAACCGGGTCGGAATAGTACAACTTGCTTGGAAAAACGAGGTAGACTCAGATTGGATTCCACCACCACGTCACCATAAGGTCCCTCCCCGATGTCCATCTACTATGACCTGGATTGGATTCCGCCTCCCAATCTTCCAAGACGGTCTCCACCACGGCAGAGTAATAACTACTATGAGTCACACCATAGTTCCTATGATCAATATTGGAAGCGTTCTAAGTACCACACCCGCCCTCAAAATAGGTACCAAGAGCGCTACTCACATGGCTCCTCTCGGTGTGACTCCTATGTCACCAAATCATCATCACCTCCACCCATATTAGCGCTCACATTAGAGCAATTGGAGATCTTTGAGCCCCGACAACAATTGGTTAAAAATAGACGTGTTATCCGAGACGCTTGCTAATAGCATAACCCGAGACACGGCTATGGCTAATGTAGCCGACACTCTCAAGGATATGGTTAGCCATTCCTCCTAAAAATTGGAGGAACCTCATGATACTTTTATTTAGGAGTCTCTACAAAATTTCGCCCCATTTAGAGACCGTTTGCCCAAGGAGTGCCTACAACCTAAGTCGGGTGACATTGCTTTGCTACCCTTCGTAGGCCACCACTAGGCCTTTGTCGTCAATTCTTAGCCAAATTTGGTGGAGCCTCATAATTCTATTTTTGAGGAGCATATGAAAAATTTGGCCGAGTTTAGAGGAGGTTTTCCTATCAAGTTCCCACAGCCTACATCATGTGCCCTTGCGCCTTCACCTTCTCCAGACGCTTTCTAGGCCATTGTCGTGCAAATTGAGCCAAACTTGGTGGACACCATGGATACAGTAAAATATGACCATCTACGAAGTTTCATCTAGATTGGAGCTGCATTACCTGTTGAACGCCTTAAGGGTGCCTCTCTTGTTCCTTGTCAAGGTCTTTCCCCGACACTCACACGCTCGAAGCGAGGACACTTCGAAACTAAGGGGGGCGTGTAATATCCGCAATATTCCAAGGTTTTTAAAACCAATATAATATTTTAATAATCCTTTTCTCTATAATAAAGGAGAGTTTAAATAATTTAAATAAATAAAAATCAAGAATATGTTATCAAGGATTATTAAGGTATAAAGGTTATTCAAATAAAATAAGATTAAAATAATTTTTGAAATTATTAATAGTCTAGTCTTACAAAGCTAAAAATAGTACAATGCAAATTAAATAAAAAGGAGTCAAGAGCCAAGACTCGAATCTGAGACCTCATGCATCTCCCCCTCACACATACACTCCTCAAACCGCTAGGCTATTGTAACTCATCAATTCATAAACCCACTCTTTTAATAATAAACTACCCTTTTCTTCTTCTTCAAACAAGTCAAAGAAGTCTGATATGGAACTGACGTAAAACTAGTGCATGAGCACAATTGTCTGCCTTCTCCATTTTTGCTTGCAAGACCACCCAAATTGCATCATCAATGATCATCCTCAAACAAACACAAATCCCCTTCTCCATTGGTCAAAATCCATTGACATGGATCACCAAGCTCCATGGAATTGCCTATTTAAAGGGCTGATTTTTTTCCACTTAGAAGACGCACACAATCTCTCTTCTCTCTTCCTAAGCATCCTTGCTCTTCAATTTGTCAAAATTCAGCCTAAACTCAAGTTCCCCTTTGCTGATTTCCCCCCATTAAAACACATTTAAACACCACCCAATCACCACCAATCCTCAGCCGGACCACCGACGGACCACCACCGGCCCGCCGAGCCCTCGCCGCGCGCCGCCGAGCCCCCCGCCGGTCCTCCCTGGTGTCGCCGCCCCTGTTCGCTTCTCCCCTGGTGTGCCCTATTGTACTGTACGTACAACCAGTAGAGGAAGAAGGTCCAAAATTCTATTATTTTAATTCCAATTAAATTAATTAAATTGTTCTTATAAAAATATTAACCTTATATTGATTTTTGCTAGACAAAATAACTCATTAAAATATTACTACAAGATCTTGTTAGTTAACCAAGATAAAATCAAATAAGTAATTTCATTATAAGTAGATAAAGTTTCTATCTTGCATATTAGTTTAATAATTAAATAAATCTCAAGACATGGTTTTTCTTAAATAAAATTAGTGGATAAATTAAAAAGCATTGTTATATAAATGACTATTGTTATAAAATATTGAACATGCTAGTTTTGTTAAAAGATATCTTATATAGAAGATATAAGAGATAAGAAAGATATTATTATGATCTTAGATATAAATAAATAATTTGTATGCTCTTAGTTATAAAATAATTTTCTAAGACATGTTTCTAGCTTATAAACTAAAGATATATGGGAAAATTATTTTAAATAGATAATAAGATTATATCATTATATCTCATACATAGAAAGTTACTATGGTAAGTTTAGTAGAGATTTCTACTTAAGGAAAGTTCTAGAAAAAGCCATATTACATTATAATTACATTTATAAAATATGGCATGTCTTTTATGAAGAGCATAACAAGAAAGGTATTATAATGAGAATATATTATAAGAATTAAAAAGATATTATTTGATAAGGTGGTTAATAAAATAATAATAAGAGAAATAAAAGATATTTAATGACAAGGGTATTCTAGACCTTTTACATCCTAAAAAAGGTTTTTATAAAAATAATATTTCCTATAATTATGAAAAGTACATCTTAATGATTTTTATAAAGATATTTCCTTGCTTGATTATAATGTTAGAATAATAAGTTAAGCTAAAAGGAATATTTTAATAATATAAATAATGTCATAACTTGAACATCAAAAGATTATAGTAAATAAATTAAAATAAGGAATTTTTTAAATGGATAAAAGGATATTACAAATATAAAATAATAATAGAAGATATTATTATTTTATTCACCTCCACCTAAATTATTATTATAATAATTTAGAAATTAATTCTCTTATAATAAGGATATAAGAGATTAACCACGTAGGGACGGGCTAGTCTAGGAATGTAGTGAGGGCGGATAAGGCTAAGCATGATGACATGATGATATGGTCTCAATTATGCAGCTAAAGATGCACTCCACAATCTCAAAAATCAGATCCAAATCAAAAAAATTGGATGCAAGGAAAGCCAACCGAAAAACGAGCCCAAAAGACACAAGAAGTCGGTTTTCCTTATTTTGGCTATTCCGCTTTCAAATTATTTTTTTTGATTAGACGAGAGTTATTCGAATCTCTCGGGGTGTTCTTCGAAGCACCCTTTTCTGATTTTTTTTTGTTTTTTTAAAACGCTACTAGCCTTATGTGTCAAACTAGGGCAAACTAGGCTCGGTTGGGTGAGTTGGCTTGCTCGGCTGTATGGACAACTTATGCAGCTGATTAGGGCCAAGTATTATGCTCTCAAAACAGAAAAGATAAAGCTGAAATAATATCAAATTGATTGGCCAAAAATAGGTTACCAAAATCACTTAATTTTAGGAGATTGTTAAGGTAAGTAGGGCAAGCAAATCTCGGCTGATTGGGGTTGTTTGGCGACGATTGTTTTTTGAGATTATTTGTCTGGTTTCTAGGCTGGAAATAAGCCAAGATATGCACCAAAAAAGAAAGTAAAAATCGGCCTTCAAACAAACATGGATCGACCTTCAATGGTCAGTTTGGCCGAAGCACAAAAACAATGACAATATCGGTTCCAAGAAGTGATTTTATGGAATTTAAATCAATTTAGAATGAGAATTTCAATCAAACTCACATCACATATCATCATGCTAGGGTAGGGAAAAAATTCAAGCAAAATGCCCTCGTAAGAGTTGCTTACGACAACAAGGACAAGGATCAAAGATCGGGATTATCAAGCAATGAACATGGATGTCGGATATGGCATGAATAAAACGTGGATCTACGACATTAAAAGAAGAATTACAAGATGGCTCTTAATACCAATTGATAGATCCCCGAGATCGATCTAGTAAGCCTTCTCCAAGCAAGGTTCGGTAGAGTTGGATCTTGATGGATCTCGGCACCAGCAGGCTGGATCTAGTCCGCAACAAGGACTTGATTGTTGATTGTTTGAGCACGAGTTTGATAGATTTTGGGAGAGACGAGAAACAAAGTGTTTGGAGGAGTAGAGGCTAGGGTGAAGATCTTTATTTACCTCAAAGCCGAAACTAATTACAAAAGGAGACAATGAGGGCTTATATAGAAGCGCTCCTTCCTAGAATGAAAAAGACTAGTCCCGATATGCAAAACGAGACACACGCCCAACATAAAACAACATCAATTAATAAATGACATGAAATATAAATAAAACATAGAATTTTAATAAAGTTATGCAATATAAATAATATTAAAAGAGATAGACACTGATGTGGCTCGGCTAGGCTAAGAGGGTCGTGTCGTGGCACTAGCGCGCCAAGGAGGCCGCCATGGCCTAGGGCACCTCGGAGTCATCGGATCCCAACTTGGGTCAGGGATGGATGCCATCAATATATTACAAACAAGCAAGGAAAGCCCAACAAAAATAGCCCACTGTCATCAAAGGCCCAAACACACAAGCAAAAAAAAAACCCAAGCCACAATAGAAACAAAAGAAGTGCTCTAACTTTAGATGTATGGTTACTGCCGGTAGGGGTGAGCAAAAAATACCCGATCCGTTGATCCGATCCGTGATCCAGCCTATCCGATCCGATAAAATCCGGATCCGAATGGATCACAAATTTTTTTATCCGTATCCGATCCGAGATTTTTTTCTGATATCCGGACCGGATACGGATCGGGGTTTTGAAGAAACCGGATATCCGGTACTATATATATTTTCTGAAAAATACACATTAATACTAAGTAGCATAGATGTTTTAATGAGTATTTTGTAAAATTTCAACTCATCAAGTGTTCAATTCTCCTTAACCATGTAAACTTTCTCTTAAAATTTAAACGGATCGGCGGATATCCGGTTCCGATATCCGTCAATCATGCATATTAATTGGGCCTAAATCAAAAATAATAAAAATATTTTTCAAAACGGATAGTTCGGATATCCGCTTCTGGATATTCGTTCCAAACGGATACTTCTTACCGAATATCCGGCAATTAACAGATCGGATACGGATCGAGGTTTTAAGGAAAAAAATTATCGGATATCCGGTATACCGGATCGGATATATCCATTTGCTCAACCCTAGTTACTAGTTACAAATGTTATCATTTTGATAACTAATGATTTTTAAATATGGATAAATATGAGATTTCTTATGCGAATGACATCATATATTTTTTTTAAAGAAGAGACAATACTCTTTGTGATATCATATAATTATTATAGAGTCAAGCTCGAATGCACAAATCTCTTAGGGTGTAAAATGAAAGCAACATTACACCCTTAGATCAAAGAAATATAGGATGCAAATTAAAAGAGATGGTTTGGTGGAAAAAAAAAGGACTAGTTCATTAGCACACATTGGTAAATAAGTTAAAATTTTGATTCAAAAGATGGTATCACCCTTCTATCACAAAAAACACATACTTGCCAAAAATCATAATCGTGCTCATGTTCTTCTTCACGAGTAGGCAAAAGGAAGATATTTGGCCAATTTCTATTTCCAATACACAAACTCTCTCTCTCTCTCTCTCTCTCTCTCTCTCTCTCTCTCTATGTATCTATCTATCTATCTATCTATCTATCTATCTATCTCTATCTATCTATCTATCTCGTTTCATTCCTCTGTTCAATAACACTTCAAGCCTTCAAGGAATTTCTTAAAGGGCTCACACTCCTCGGTCATGTGCCCCCGTACCCTGTGTTACATTCAATATTTCCAGTTTCGGAGACCGTCTTCGGGGCACTCATCACGTGAGGGATAGTGGAAGTAATTCTCATGCTTAATGCGTGGTAGAATCCTTAGATCGGGATGTTGAAGGTTGTGTAGACCACTCTGGCTTGCTCTCCTGATGAGCTAGTCTTTTGCCTAAAGTTCCCGTTTGAAGGACAATGTGGCTTTCGAGGTGTAGAGGGCGATTTCCCTTTCGTTTTGTAGTTAGCCTCTTCTAAGCACACATATTAGTGGATGCACTCTTGAATTCTGTAATGGTGAAAGGAAGACGGTAATTGCGGTCTTTTCAAGTCTTCTCTTAACTTGATCTCAAACAGGATTGCCCTCTTAAAGGCGGCAATTGCGGTCTTTTCATCGCACCCATCGATCTCGGCGTAGCACTCCATGAAATGATTGGCGAAGTGCCGCAAGCTTTCGCCTTTCTCTTTTCTAAGGATGAAGAGTGTGTCTAAAGACACCGGATCTCGGTTGTTGGCTATGTAGTGCCTCACAAATTCAATGGCTGACAAGTTGATCCCATGACCGAATTGATTCTGGTTTCAAACTTTGGAACCACTTTAATGAACCCTTGTCAAGGCTACCCCGGAACATTTTGCACATTGTAACATCCACGAAAATCCATAATTCCATCTTGTGAGAGAAGGCGGCTATGTTGTTCACGGGGTCCGAATGCCCATCTTAGAGAGTGAATGATGGTGGAGAGAACTTTGCCAGGGGCTTAGCGCGTTGTATGCTTCTATGGAATGGTTTCGATGTAACTATAGCCAGCTTGTGCTCGGCATGTTCTTGAGCCGATAGAAAGGTTCCACCTTGTGCTCTTAAAGATCAAGCAACCTCCATTCAGTGCGCCTTAGGGCTTTATCTTCTCTCTCGTGCCTCTCGTTGCTTTCGCTTCGACATCGACTATGTCGCCTCTTCTTCATACTGCCTCGGTCATGACCTAACTCGGGTCTTTTGGACGGGTCATAGAGATCCATGCCATGATCGCGTGGGTTTTCGCGATGATCACTCCGGTCGCGACCGCTGCCAAACCTCCCACGGTTGCGGCTTGACATGTTGCGGTCGCGGCTAAGGCTTCCGCGTCTGCGACGATTTTCGTCGTCGTTGGAACTTTCCTAGTCGCTGGATTGAGGGTGGTTCGCGACTCGTGACCTCTTACGTGAGGCGACTCGTGTTGCTTGCCCAAGCGCTCTACGATCGCTTTCGTAGTCAACTTGCATCTCTCCAGATTCGTCAGTGCTTACCGGCTCAGGACAACGACGATTATCGATGAATTCGATAACGCTAGCGAGCCGTCAACTGGTCCTTTTGATTTCCGAATCGCTGACGGGGCGCTTACACTGAACTTTATATAAGGTGTGCTTCAATCTAGCGTTCTCTTCCAAGGCTTGGTCCAAGGGACTCTGCCTGGGCGCGCTTGCTCTAAATCTTTTCATTCTCTCTCAAGACGGAGCCTAAGGCATGCGTAATCTCATCTTCCTCCTCGTTCTCGGTTGTGGTTGATGCCCTATTATAGTCGTTTGGCCCAGATGCCAAGGATATGCGAGTGTCACCACGTGCGAGATTGGACCCGGTGTGGCTCAATTGACCATGCTCGTAGTGTGGGCCGACATAACCAGGGTTCCGCTTTCGGTTTTGGGCCAGCATGAGCTTTGATATGTGTAGTTGTGCTCGACCGCGGTCGCGACTCGATGGGCCATGGTCGCGGATTTCCAGGTCGCGGTTGTGATTACGATCCGTGACCGTGGTTGCTCATTCTGGTTCATGCGATCGCCCATGACTCAGTAAACTTCGACTGCTCTCGGATTCAACAACATGCATTGTTGAGCCCTATAGTTGGCCAAACCCATCAGATTTGGACTGTGTAGCGTTACGGCCATCGATTTCGTCGCTCGACTCGGACCCTTGACGGCTCGCGCGATGAGAGGTCGTGCTTGCGAGAGGGACAGGTCACGATTCAGGTTGTTTTCAAGCAAAGCGCCTTGCTCGGTATGTGCTAAGGTTCGATCCTTCGAGCGAGTATCGGAGTTCATGTGATCGGTGTGTGCTAGGGTTCGATCCTAAGAGTGAATATCGGAGTTTGCATGATCGCCCTGGGTGCCGCAAAGATATGTATTTATAATGGATGAGAGGGAGAGAGAGAAGGTCGAAAATTAAACTCTATCTCTTAGGACGAGCCGATAATGCTCCAAGCCCAACAAGCGATTTCTTATTCCCCCAATCCACGCGGAAATTCTATCTTTCGACTAAGATAGAATCCTCCATCATAACGAATAACCGTCATATTTAATTTTATAATATAATATATAATTAAAAACAAACATAATAAATAAAAATACCTTTATGACGGATAATAGCAAAAATAATTATGACAATTAATTTTACCAGCTCACGAAAACTTATAATGTTAATTTGATATAGAATCAATTATCTTAAACAACCCTTTTTATTTTAGTTTTAAAATCACCTCTCATGTTATAATTTAATAAAATCGTCCTTTAAATCCAAATGTTAGAAAAAGTTAGCCTTGAACTTAGGGTTGTAATTGAAATGAGTCAAACCGAGATTTAAGTTGCTCAAGCTTGGTTCGATTAAAAATATGCGAGTGAAAGCTCGAGCTCGAATTTGAGTTTGGTTCGAGATCAAAGTTTTGTTTGAGTTTGTTTCATTTAAATGCTCACCGAGCTTGAGCTTAGCTCGCGAGCGGCGAGCCTCTCATTTAGTTTCTTCATGAGACAAATCTATGGACAACTCGTTCACTCGATCAATTATACAAGCAAATGAAACTAAAATTTAAAATATGTAGTTTGAGAGAGACTACCAAAACTATGTAATTTAACATAAACTATATATCATATAAAATAAATATATTAGAGCTTATTCATGTACATATAATCTAGTTTTTTATTAGCGTATAATCGAGTTTGCTAGCCTTAAAATTGTGCTCAAGCTTGACTCGTTTACAAATCGAGTCGAACACGAACAAGATATAATCGAATCGAACACCAATTTTTTTATTAACGACTCTGTTCAATTACAGCCCTACTTGAACTTAGAAAAAAAATCTACAATTGTGTTTGAATTTCATTTGGACAAAAAGGTTCTGAACATGTACATTGTTTTTATGCTCCTTAAATATGTTTCTTTTCATGCTCAGTTATAAAATGATTGCCCTTTATTTTTCAAACTAAATCAAAAAATAATTGTATCCCTTAATAAAAGAATGAAACACATCTAATCTAACCGTAATTATGTACTATTTTATTTTTCGTTTAATTCAACAAACATCTGATATTGATACAAATGTTATAGTAGTTATAAAAATAAACCCAAATAGTTTATTAATCCATTTGTAACATTCTCCAAAATTCAAGAACATGTATATTGTTTTTATTGATCATCAAAGACAAAAACTGTTTCCACCAAAAAAAGAAGAAGACATAAACAGTATTATTTGCAAGGAAAAATAAACAAGATTGGCTTAAATATAGTACTGTACTACTGTGAGAATATTAACTTTCATGTACGCAGTAAGATTCTCTTCGAAGATGTTTTAAAAATCTGAATTAATCAAAAATACATACGTTTGCTCAACTGGAGCAAACAGGTTCAGCTATGTAAAGCAGCCAATTAAAAGTTCAAAACTCTTCTACCAAAAAAAAAAAACCCTTAAACCTCGATCGTGGAAAGTCTTCTTTCAAACGGAAAATAGCAGGTTTAAAGGTTTTTAATGTGGAGTAACTAATTAATTAAGATAGGATAATTATTAATAAGTCGGACCTTCCAGCATAGTATTCCTTCCGTGCATGTCGACTAAATAATTACTTTTGTGTACCTTTTTGTCCTTTAATTTGAATCTAATGATTAATCTAAAAATAAAGGGTATTATTGAATGCTATCATATGACTCGATGATGAGTGATACAGATTATTATTGTACATTACTAAAGACACCTTCTAGTGGGTCGAAATAAAGGCATTATATTATTATTTCAAGCTCTTAACAACTTGACTAAAATACTCGAAGACGAGTGAAAATCTTCACAAATTTGAATAAAAACTAAATCTAAGACTCTTCTGTAGGGTTGTAATCGAACCGAACTAAACCGAGCTTTGAGTTGCTCAAGCTCGACTCGGTTAAAAATAGGTGAGCTCGAGCTCGAACGCGAGCTTGGTTCATAAAATGTTCACCGAGCTCGAGCTTAACTTGCGAACCGCTCATTTAGTTTGTTCGTAAGACAAATCCGCGAACAACTCATTTACTTGATTAATTATACAAGCAAATAAATCTAAAACTTAAACATGTAGTTTGAGAAAGACCATGCACCAAAAACATTTAATATTGTACTATATAATATATATATAGTAGAGCTTATTCATGAACACATAATTAATCTAGTTGTTTATGAGTATATAATCGAGCTTGTTCATGAACGTATAATCGAGTATGCTCATGAGCAAATGAGCTGAGTTATTTTGTGCTCAAGTTCAACTCGTTTATCTTTCGAGCCTTAAAATTGTGCTCAAACTCGGCTCATTTTTATTCTTCTATGTTTATTTTTTCGATAATGACGGTTTGTCCGACTGTCGATTTTATTAGTCTCTCAATTTACCAAATATGTGCAAAAAATCGAATATATATATATTTTTTTATATAAAAATCACATATATTCATGAAATTATGCCTCTCATACGTACTCATCCTATTTACTCATGTTTTAATCATAAAAACATTTAATTTCAATTCTAAGGAGTAAATAAAGAGGCCGGCCGGACATGATTAAGGTGGATTGAATGAAAGCATGAGTTATGAGGCGTGACAAAATAAGTGGATAAAATAAGGCTATGGGTGTTGGTGATGGATGAGCCTCATGATTCTAAATAAAGTGTTTTATTGAGTTTGTGTATTGGTGCCTGGTGGGGAGGGGATTGCATGCTCTGTGTGAAGTTGGATTCGAGTGAAAGCTAAACAGAATAATACTACTACGACTGTACAACGGATTTATTAATTAATTTAGACTACTATTACTACCTGCAATAATAATGAAAAAGTAAAAGGTGTGTGTGGCTTGGCGGGGGAAGCAGAAAAGAAAAACAAAACTGTCAATGTGTTGCAAATGGCAAAACTTGAACCACCAAATACTTATAATGATCAACCCTAACCTATGAATCCATATGCCAATACCTACATATCAGAAGTTTTAAGAGTAATAACATCTTGGCAAGCGTAGGAGGGATGGAAATTTTCGACCAAAAAAAAAAAGGAGGGATGGAAATCATCCATGATGTCCAATCCATCCACACACCCAATATGAATATACAGCTAAAAACTCGATCTATGATGGGTGATGATGGATGGAGAACTGATGGATTAAATGATACGTGGGTAAGATACGGTGAAAGGGTCATCCAACCCGCCACCGATCCATCACATGCACAACTACTTGACCCGTTTCATCCGTTTATTATTGTATATACACTAGAGTTTATTCTTTTTTTTTTTTATCTTAATGTATTGATTTGTATCGAATATTTCATCAATTTAAACTATTTGTTATATTTTAATTAGTAGTTTGGATTTTAGATAATAGTTTATCTTTTTTTTTGTAGTTTTTATGCCCTATACAATAAAGTTATATATCCATAATTTTACATACGAGAAGTGTTGTCTTTCATAAGAGCTTAGGGTAGGGGTTGTAGCATGTTGGAATACCCATATTAAAGTGGATTTTTCTAACCTATCTGGTTATGGTATATGTTAAGAATTTTTTTCAAAAATACTTGTGGTTAGGCATAATTATTTAGTGTTATTTAACATTATTTCTTATGGTTTTTTAATTTTCTTTTCAGGATATAGTTTTTACATACCAGATGTTTAATTCTAACTACAAAAAAAAAAGAGATTTTGGTTCTTGAAACTTTTTTTTTTTTTTTTTTTATAATTTGAAACTATGAAGTGTGTTGTAAATACTATTGGGCCAAATTCGAGATAAATGTAAATGGGTTTTGGATCCATAATATTGGGCCAGGTGGGTCATTTTAGGCTTCATTGTAATAATTAGGATCTACTACAGACTACAAAGAATCAAATTTGCATACCAAAATTTGAACCTAGAATTGCCTAAGTCACTCTCTTCCATGATTAATGCTATGCTGGTAATTCTAAGTATTAAAAAATCTTAAACCTGCAAAGAAGAACAATACATGTAGGCTCGTCAAAACATAAACCAACCTAATAACTTGGGCTGACCTGCTCAAAGGTTTTTGGGCTGAAACCAAGCCCACAAATCTAAAAATTAATTGGTCAAGAGTCCAATTTAACAAACCCTAATAATTAGAGCTGTCAAAAGCTGACCCGACCCGAAAAACCGACCCGAACCACCCGAAAATTTTAGGGTCAAGACCCGAAAATCTGAACCCGAAACCCAAAATAAACCGAACCCGATAGACCTGAAATCCGTTGGGTTCAAACCCGAAACCCGTTGGGTTGACCTGATTTGTTGTATTTTTAGAATATATATAGTATATTTTGAAAATTATAATATATTTTTTTATTAAAATGTATAAAAATAATAGATTATTATTAAATATCATTTTTTAAACAATATAATATTTTAATACTTGTAAAAAATTCGATTTTCTTGACCTCTTGGGTCGACTCGACCGGCCCGAAACCCAAAATTACCCGACCCGATTTGACCGATGACCCGTTACGACCCGAACCCGAAATAACCGAACCCGAACCCGTTATTTTTTCATTAAAAAATATACCGCAAACTCCCTTGTGATCCTCTATCTATTTCTCTAATCCAAGGGTGGGGTAAAAAAATGATTAAAACATTTCCTTCCTCCCTTCTTTAGAACCAAAAATATTAGAGCCTCTAATTAATTAAGATACATTTTTTTCCATGTATTGTAACACAAAATTGAGCTAAATTTATTTCTTTTCTATTTACGTTTCTTATTTGGAATCTAAATGGACCCTAAACCCCATCATTATTACCGCAATGGGTACAGATATAATCATGTGGTCAAAAAAATATGTTTATCCCCCAATATTAACGAGCTGGTGATTTTATTTGGGCTTCCCAAATCGTTCCAATATTATACATTATATTTCGGCCCAGCCTTATCAGTATGCGTGACAATGCTTTCATGTCCATGAGTAGAGTGTTCGAAAGGCCTTCTATTTAACTATGCATAAAAGTACAAGCTCTTTTAGAGCTAACTTATCAACCTTTTTTTTTGGTTTGGAAACGGAGCTAGTGCTCATGCGTTAGGTTTTCTTGATTTATTAATAATAGAATTACCCATAGAGGGTGTACATTGAAAGATAAAGCTTCAGAGAAGCAACCATAAACATGAAAAAAATTCAACTAAAGAAGCATTTAACTCTAAGGAATGGTTGGCAAGGACATCCACAACTTTATTTACGGTTCTTGGTATGTGAACAAGCTTGATCGTCCATGGTCTGTCTTTGGGGAAGCTTGATCTTCAGTCAGGTAGTAGTCCGTTTTAGAGAGTTTTTTGTATAATTTTTTTTTCAAATTAAAAATTATTGAGGTTCTCATACATATGAAATAGTGAATAACAGAAAGATTACAAGCTAACCAACAACAAAACAAAGAGAGAGAGAGAGAGAGAGAGAGAGAGAGTGAAACCCTTGACCTTTGCGGGAGGCCGCCGACGGCTCCAGTGCTAAGCGGCCGTCCATCACCCCGGTGGACAGCTCCCCAGTGTCCTCCGCGTCCCTTCAACGCCCCTCTTGGCCCCAAAATAATGGCTCAGCGAAAACCCCAAAAGTCAAAGAAAGTGGTACACCGCTCCGGATCCGCCGTCGGTAAATCTCCCTCCCCCACCGGATCTCTGACCGCCAACCCCACTCACATGACCCTCAGAAGCTCCAAGAATTCCGAGTCGTGTGGAGCAATGTTATCAGAATCCCGATCTGATCCTACGATTCTAGCGATCCTACGATCCATAACACGCGAAACGATCCACAATCCTAAGTAGGATCTTATTAGATTAGGATTTCCGCTACCTAGGGCTGTCCGTCCATTGTAAGAAGCCCAAAGCCGCTAACTTTCAAGAATTCATTGGAAATACTACCAGCAAAATCCAGTCATGGGGTGCCAAAAGTTTGTCTACGTCGGGCGCACCATCCTCATCAAAATTGTCATTGAAGGAATAACCAACTTCTGGAATCAAGTTTTCATCTTCCCTAAATCTGTCATTCATAAAATCATAAGCATGATGAGGAGCTATCTCTGGAGCGGTGAGCACTCCTCCAATCGATGCCTTGTGGCGTGGCGAGACATTGCAAGACCAAGGCAAGAGGGCGGGCTGGGCTTTAAAGAACTACTTGCATGGAACTAAGCCCAGATTGCCAAACTTGTTCGAGAAATTGATGACAACCGCAGAAACATCTGGGTAGTTTGGGCAAAGAAAGCCATCTTGGGAACCTCAAACATCTGGAATGCCCGGAGTTCTAGCTATGCAAGCTGGCCTTGGAGAACGATATTGAGCATATGCGACCTCATCCTTAATAAAAAAAAGCCATGTCTACTGATGAGTGGGATAATGTGTGGAACAAGCCAATCAAAACATCCATCTGAAGCCTTTACGAATTGTGGAGATCATCGAGGAATGTCACTCTATGGGGTGCTTTTATATGGGCCAATTGTATCACCCCAAAATGTGCCTTCTCTACATGGCTCGTTGCCAAGAAGAGAGTTCCGACACGAAGCCGGCTGTTACGAATGAATATAGTCGACTCTGACCTGTGCATCTTATGTAACAATGCTCTTGAAACTGAGGCACATGTTTGGTTCCAATGCGCCTTCTCCAGGCACGTGCTCCAATTATTTATGAGATGGACAAGTACTACATATTTTGTAGATAACCTCCAAGAATGGTTGTACTGGTTTGCCGACAGCAGCAGAAGCACTCAATCCCTTTCAAAATCAGAAGTTCAACCCTCGCCTCTGATGTTCATAACATCTGGTGTGCCTGTATAATGCTTTCACGCTAAAAAAATCACCGTTGAAGATTGTGCAAAGATTTCTATGCAGCAAGTTAAAAACGAGAATCAATGGAAGAGTAAAAGCGACAACGAGACGTGAGAGGTCCTGATTGAATATGATCAACTCTACAGGTCTTTAGAGCGCTGAATCTCTTCTCTCATGTGCATCCTTTTGTACGTCTGGTTTATGTAGCCCTTTTTGCGTAGCTGATGTTACTACCCTGATTCTTTTTTTTATCTGAGTATGTTGTAACTAGCTTAGCTAGTAACTCTGTATATGGTCTCTCTTTTGAGTTTATACACCCCTTTTAACCACTTCAAAAGAAATAGTGAATAACCAAAAAGGGCTTGATCGTCCATGACCTGTCTTGGGGAAGCTTACGACAATCTTCAGTCAAGTAGTAGTCCGTTTTAGAGGTTTATTTGTTATAATTTGTTTTTTCAAATTCAAAATTATTGAGGTTCTCATACATATGAAATAGAATAACCAACAATGATATTGTGGCTTTTTTTAAAGAAAAATGATATTATATTTTCATATATTTTTATATCATACATAGTTAGACCTGTCAAATGGGTCGGGCGGGTCGGGTTCGGGTCACGGGTCGTCGGGTCGTAAAATTTCCGGGTCATATGGACCGAGTTGTAACGGGTTTGGTACGGGTTCGGGTTGACCCAGCGGGTCAAGATCGTCAATTTTGTTAACCTTTATCTTTATATTTATTAAAATAATTAATATTATATTATATAAAATATTATTTAATAATAATAAGATAATTATTTTATACAAAATTTATAATAAAATATTGAATTTTTAATTGAAATAATATTTTATCGGGTTGGCCGAGTCAACCCAATGGGTTGGTGACCCAACCAGTTTATTCCGGGTCGATCGGGTTCGGGTTACTCTTGACCCATTGATTTTCGGGTCGGGTTTAGACCCAAAAAACTTCGGGCGGGTCGGGTCGGTTGTTCGGGTCGGGTCAAGTTTTGACAGGTCTATACATAGTGTTTATATTTTTTTCTTAAAAGAAGAATCTCAAATTTTTAAAAGGAGATGCATAGGTAATTTGTTCATATGTATATAATGTCTTACAAATAAATCTTTAAATATTTATTGAATTTTATATTATTGAAAATCTATGCATAAATATGATGCATTATTTATTCGACTTGAGAGGGACAATTTTATAATTATAAAGATATTGGATAATAAATAAAATAAAATATTGAATTTATTGAGTAATAATTAATTATCATTTTAGATAATTTAGAAAAATAATTATTAATGAGTTGTAATGACTGAAGTTACAAATTGGACAGTTAAACAAGAGGCATGCTCTTGTTTTTGATCAAGTTGATGAGGTGAATCGGTTAAGCTTGAGGGTGACTTCTGTTGTTGAAGCTTATGATATTGCCAAGCACGCAACTGCTCATATTCAGCTCAGTACTCCACCGATTTCGAGTCCAACCAGATGGACTGCTCCTCCGCCGAACTGGGTAGCACTGAGTGCGGATGGTATGTCCAAAGGAAACCCGGGGATTGGAGGCGGCGGTGGAGTTTTCCAAGATCATCTTGGGCTCTTCATTCAGGCGTACACTTTCTCTTTGGGGATCTGTGATGCGTTTCATGCTGAAGTGCAAGCCATTTTTAGAGGATTACAAATTGCCAAACAAGCTGGGTTTGAACGAGTTCCTGTCCAAACTGATTCTCTTCAAGCAGTCAATTATCTCAAACAAGCCAAAATCCAGCCACACAAAGATTATTACTTACTGGAGGGGTGCCACAAGCTAATCAACGACAGTAATTGGGAGATTGATTTAAAGCATATTTCAAGATCCGCTAATCAAGTAGCGGACGCCTTAGCCAATTTTTCTTTAAGGATTTCTAGTCCTTTAGTTGAATTCTTTCATGAACATGATTGCTTTGCTAGTTTATTAGCTTTAGATGTACCATTCCCGTCAGGGGATTAAGCTTTTCATATTATTAATATAACCGCGGGAGTTTAACTCCGTATTGATAAAAAAAACTAAAAAAAACAAGAGGCATGCAATAATAATAATAAAAAGTATCTCAAAATAAAAAATTTCTAATGTCAAAAATGTCAATAGCCCTCTCAAAGCTAGAATGACTTTTACTATTGAACAAATAGCTAGCTAGGCTAATGAATAGGATCATATATTCATATTTATATATTAACGTGTATTTGTTAGTTTTCTCATAAAATGTAAAATGGTCGACGATGACCATTATTTTATGAAATGGAGGGTATAATAATTAATTGATTGACCATAAGTCCTAGTTATATGACATCACAATGCACTTGATATACCCCACATAAAACCACTGTGCTGAAGAAAAAATTACAGCGAAATTATATCGCTGAAAGTGATCGATCTTGTTGGTCATTTATTTTAAATCATACATGAGAAGGCAAGCACATGAAGAAAAAGACGTCTAGCCATAATTTTGTTAAACAAATTAAACTAAACTTTCATGAAATTTCCAAGCAAGATAAGCCCATTGATCATTGACAATTTGACACTACATTAACCGACCAAATAATTATTAAAAAGACATTCCATAATTCTTCTTATATTAGCCACATTTATTTCATGAAAAAAACGTACACATCATCCATTCCCCCCAAACCTCAAATCTACAACGAAATAAGACCCCACCCACCACATGTGGCTTCTTTCTTGCTTTGCTTGTACTTCTCAAACCACATCCCTCCGTCCAGCACCAACACCAACACCAACACCAGGGCTCCACCGAGGCAGGGCCGGGCTGAAATGGGCCGACACAACCCGGCCATCGAGCAGCTCCACAATCGGCAAGAAGCTCACGCACCTCGGCGCCTTGTACTGGTTAATCGACGCTCCCCTCGAGATGGCGTAGTCCATCAGCTCCTCGAAGGTCCCGGGCATCACGATCCGGATCTCGAGCGGGCCCACCGACCCGTCCGCGACCCGGCACTGCCTATACACCGAGTTCAGCGACTCCTCCATCTCCAGGCAGCACCTCCTCAGCAGCTCGTGGGCGGGCCACCCGCCGCCACCGAGCTCCAAGTATATGACGTAATGCCCTGGGGTGGCCTTGGCGTCAGCATAGCTGGTGTATTCGACTATAGATGCGTCGGAGTGTTCTCGGAGGAGGGCGGATGCGTTGTCGACCGCCTTCTGAAGCTCGGCCTCGTCGGTCTTATCCGAGTCGATGCTGAGGAGGACGTTCTTGCGTCGGACGAAGCGGAACTGGGGGGCTGCGTTGTGGAAGCCGGTGACGTGGAGGACGTCGCCCACGCGGTACCGGTTGAGCCCGGCGTAGGTGGTGATGACGAGCTCGTAGTCCTTGCCGACTTCCACGTCCGCAAGGTCCACCAGGTTAGTGTTTGATGCCGAAGAAGAATCAAGGGGCATGAACTCGAAGTAGCCCATATTAGGCATGATGGTGTAAGTGACCTCGGACGGGTCAGCCATGGGCCCGAGGTTAAGCCCGAAGTAGCACTCGGAGGACGCGTACATGGTGCATGCCTTGGGTAGTCCGTCGCTATAGTAGTCGAGCGTCGGAATGTACTGAGCCATAGCCCCCGTCACGATCACCTCCAGGTACTTGGTGTTGGGCCAGATCCGCTTGATGATCCCCGCCTCCCAATTCTCCTTCGAGCACTCTTTTTCGATGAGACGGGCCAGATCTGGGTCGGGCCTCATGATCTTGGACATGGCCCGTCGGATCGACGGGTCGGTGATCTTGGGGCTTAGGGTGCCTGTGGCTATGTCGCAGCAGAGGTCTTGGTAGTTGAGGTGGAGGAAGCGGATGGCCCGGAGGAGGCCCGAGGCAAAGACGGCCCCAACTCGAAGGACTTCAAGGCGTTGATAGAGGCCGGAGATCATCTGGGAGTACATGCTCTGGAAGGAGTCGAGGCAGAGGATAGACTCCGTTGGGCTGGTGTACTGGTTGTAGGGGTCGAATCCGCGGTTCTTGAAGTTGTCACTCTTGTAGTAGCTGGTGAGTACGGGCCGGGCCACAAGCCCGCCCGGAGTCTTTGTCTCCGCCTTTATGAAAAGGAAGCAAAGTGCTTTCCCCTTGTCCATTCCAGGAACATACCTGTATAATTTTTTCATTAACAAGTAAATTCAAAACCCGGCTAAATTATAAAAATTAAATACGTATGCATAAGATTCAAAAGCCAATTCAACTAGATGACGTTTAAAAAACATAGACAGCATTTGGAACATTAATTAGTTTCTGTTGGATATATATTATTTATACCGGACCTAGTACCTACACATATATGTTGGTTGAAAATACAAATTAAAGAAGAAAATTTGGGGTTGGTTCAGCACGTGCTTAATAGTTCCAAAAGAGATGAGTGCTGGGACCACAAGAGAACCTGCAGAACCACGAGCACGACAAAAATACATCTGACTAGCTATCAGATATCTATATATGATAGTGATAAATGACTAGCCGTGAAGATCGAGAGATATAGTACACACTAATTAATCTGAAGATCGAGATCCAAAATTACTGATGGTGTAAACTAGCTAGTTTAAAAGAGTAAACAGTAAAAAAAATGCATACAAGTTCATAACCGGCATTAGAAGGCTGTAAAGAAGTTGTCTTCTGTCCAACTCCTCCCGTATAGTCGGCATCAGCTTCCTTTCCCCTCCAGATGTCCCCGAGCTACAACAAATACGAGCTTTCGAATTAGACCAAAACCTAATACTATAGTACATATTAACCGATCGAATTGTACGTTAATTGAGTATATATATTCACCTAGTGAGGAACTCGGAGATAGGCTCCGACGACAGGATGGGAGAGAAGTCGCCATTGGCAATCCGCTGAATGTCCGGCTGGATATCCTCGTACGTTATCACGGGGACCCGAGACTTGAAGGTGTGGCGGTCCGTCTTCCCCTCCAAACCGTGTCGTTTAAGGTACTCGGTGTTGGCGTTGCGAGCGAGTATCTCCGCCAGCACCCTCTCTTGCACCGCGTCGCAGTTTGTGGTCATCTCCTCGATGAACTCGAGCGCCTTGGCATCACTCTCCTTCACAACTCTCTCCACCGCCATTTCAAAAATTCTTCTTAAACCTTTTGAGACTACTTAATTGTGATGTGTTTTGTGTGTTTGTTGTGGTGTGTGGTGAAAGGATGGGAAGACAAGGAGGGTTTATATAGGGAGAGGAGCAGATCCTCTACTACATTGTATGCTACAAATGCTATTCCCCCAATCAAATATCTCCATGTGTCAATTTTATTAATCATTTTATAATTAAATTAAATTGTGCAAATTAAACGAAAAAGGATAGTTAATTTATCTAATTTGACGCCATCCCAAAAACGTGACCTTAAATTCCTCTTATACAGATCAAAGCAAAGATTTTTTCACGGAAACACAACCTTTAGGATTCAGTTTGCACTTTCCCACTCTTTACCCAGTTCTAACCAAAATTTGCCCTGACTCGGTCCTTCATCGGATCTCTCAAGGTTGATTGATTTTTTTTTTTTCAAACTCTCAGTCACTGATATTTCTTAGGAATGTTGTATATACGATTAGTACCCAAAACTTTTTTTTTCTTGATTTGTGCACTTGTTGAAGTTTGCTTCCATAATTGAGATTGATTTGAAAAATTCTACTATTCAACTTTCTTCTCTTTGATTGATTTTCTCAACGGGAGTTCTGATCCCTTCAAATGCAGAAATTGAGTTTGGAAAAAAAAAAATCAAACCTTGATGGGGGATTTTGAAGGATCGTTTGAATTGGGCGGATTTTGGTTTAAAATTGGTAAAGAATTTGAGCAATAAGTACATTTCGATTAGTGGAAAAGTCCTTGATTTGATCTGCATAAGAGAAATTCAAAGGGTTGAGGATGATGGAAAATAAGATAATAATTTGATTGAATTATAAAATGGTTAATGAAAGTAACACATGGGGATATTTTATTGGTGGAATAGCATTTGTAGCATACAATGTAGCAGAGGATCCGGACTGGGAGAGGAGTGGCAATTAAGGGTGAAGTGGCAGCCTACGCGTCACGGGGCACGTAGGCGGAGAGGAAGCTGATGTGGCAAGAGGCCAGGAAGGGGACAGGGGGCTGAAACGGATATTTAGGGGAGTACTTTGTGTCGGACTGGGAGGGGGACAGAATGGGCCCACCTGATGGGCTTCTGCAGGCTGAGGAGGGGACAAGGGAAAGTGGGCCAGGTAAGAATGGCCCCACATGCCAGGCCTCGACTTGGAAGGTATGGGGAAAGTGGCGAGTTACGTGACTGACTTGTATGCTGTCACAAATTAGGGCCATAAGAGACATATACCTGAATTGTTCAGGGCGCAGAATGAGAGGGGTCAGAGACTCAGTCACTCAGACGCTGTTTTCGATTTGACCAAAAACATTAAATTCCACATTTTTGTTTTTGATTATGCGATAATGATTACGGAAATTAGCAGCAAATGATCAAAATCACTTCCATTTTAAAAATTTGTGACAAATTGCAAACTATACCCCGTGCTTAAACGTCAAGTGATATTGTTATTTATAAAATTTGTGAAAATTGATTATAAATAACATTAGAGTTAAATACAATATTACTTCGTACTAACTACTACGTAATCAGGGACGTAGCCAGAAATTTATCATTGTAGGGGCCAAATTTTTTTTTTCAACATAACTAATGGGCATTTCGAAAAAGATGTAGACATAAAAATACAAGAAGAGAACAAATTTTATAGAGGAATGACTAAAATATTTCAAAATATAATTACATTAATAAACAAGAGTTTGTAATGACAACTTATATAATTATGAATTATGTTTCAGACTACATTTAGATTAAGAAAACAAAAATGTTTCAACATACAAATTAATTGAATATATAAATATTAAAAGCTCGTAACTAAAAAATAAAACCCAAACTAAAACGCTCGTGCTAATCAAAAATTGTATGATTCGAGATATCCCAACAATAACTTATTGTTTCAAAGTTTTCGGATTCAATCACATTATGAAATTAGGATATTTAACAAAAGATAAAAGCATTCTAACTAAGTAAATGACTTGTTAAAAGTATTTTGTATACGTCCAATCTTCAAACGTTCATAACTTTTTGCTCAAATGTCAAAATTGAGCTTATAATATATCAAATCGAACATATATATATATAAACAAAATTTTGGATTTGGGGGGGGGGGGGCATGGCCCCACCCGCCCCAACATAGCTCCTCCCTGTACGTAATTGTTAATTATTTGCTCCAATTTTAAAAGTTCAAACTGATTTTCGCAACTACCTTAAATTTGGGTTAGTTTTTCAAATTTCCCAAATGGTAATATTAATTGGCTATCACGGAGACGGTGATAATATGGTATTTGGGAGTTTGAACTTCATGTGCAGAGGCGGAACTATATGGGGGCGGGAGTGGGCCATGGCCCCCCCAATCCAAAATTTTTTTGGTATATATATTCCTCGTGTTAATAGCTTCGATTTGATATATTATACGCTCTAATCTGACATTTGAGCAAAAAGTTATGAACGTTTTAAGATTAGACTCATACAAACCACTTCTAACAAGTCATTTACCTAGAATGCTTTTATCTTTTGCTAAACTTCCTACTTTTATAGTGTAATTGAACCCGGAAGTTTTGAATAAGTTATTATTGGGATGTCTTAAAGCACACAATTCATTATTAGTATGAGGGTTTTAGTTTGGATTTCAGTTTTTAGTTATGAGCATTTAGTCTTTATAGATTCAATCCGTTTGTATTCTAAAACATTTTTCTTTTATTAACCTAAATGTATTCTGAAATATAATTGTATAAGTTGTCTTTAAAAACTATTATTTTCTTAATGCAGTTGTATTCTAAAAATACATGTTGATCGTTTTAAGATTTGTCTTAAAAATTAAAAAAATTATATGATTTGACTTAAATACCGTCAATCTTGTTAAGATCTTTTCACTTCTATTATATTTATACGTAATTATTTTTAATTATTGAAGATAATATTGGAAGAAAGTGTGGTAAAATATGTAAAATGACAAATATTATTGAACAAAAAAATTAGGTTAAAACAACATGTATTTCTGAATAGAGGGAACATGTTTTTAAATTGAAAACGCATTAGTTAGGCTAGAATTTTTTTTTGGCCCCTGCAATGAAAAGTTTCTGGTTCCGCCCCTGTTCATGTGTTGATTGCATTTGCTTAATAAATGGAAACATGCAAGGTGGAATATGGAGATGATGCTCATAGTTTTTTTAAACAAAATTAATTCAGGTGTATTTAGTGTATTCGATTTTTTGTAATAATGGTAATGGTCATGTTAGTGATAAAATTACAATGCAAGTTGGTATTTCAATTTCATGTTTAGATTGCTTAGTTAATGGAAACATGCAAGGTGGAATTTGGAGACGTGCTCATAACATGCAAGAATATAATGTACTAGTTGTCCCCGTCGTGCCCTACACGACTATGACTCGATATTTTTTCAGATATACTATAAAAAAATTTAATAAATAAAAAAATTTAATAAATAATAATTGTAAACTGGTGAGTTATATAAATTGTAAAAAAAAAAGCATGATTCTAAATTAAAGATTTTGACAGAAAAAATGAAAATAATGGGACATTTAATGGATTAGCAAATAAAATTGACTTGACATGTTCATATATTATCAAAAAAACATACCGGAAAATTATAATTGAAAATTACAATTGTAATTGGCTAGATTTGTATGTAAATTATGAAAAAAAATCAAAATTGAAAAAGATATATCATAATTAAAATTTAAAGATTTGGCAACAAAAAGATTCGATCCTATCTAAATATCATAATGGAAAAGAACTATAGATTAACAAAAAATTGACTTTATGTGTACATAGATTGTAAAACCGTAACTGATTTTTTCTATATATTTATTATAATTTATTTTTTTAATAGTGTAACTCATATTGGAAAAGTCAAAACAATGATAAAGTTGTCGAAAATATGTTAAGATTATCTCTAGACATATCTATTCTAATTACTTTTTTTCTATAGAAAATATGTTAATTGTTAAATTTTCTGTTCAATTTATTCGTTATGTACATATGGTCATATGGATCAATAACAATTTATTATTAATTTTGTAATTTAAAAATATTATAGGATAAGATCTTTGTCTATATTTATGTGATTTTTTAGATTATATTGGAGAGTTGTTAGGATCATGAAAATATGTTAAAATCTTATCTTATAAATTACATAAAAAATATTTTTATGTCAATTTCATGGAAATTGATTTTTACGAACCAGTTTTTATTTTGCTAGAAAATAGGTTAATTGTTAATCATGTTGTTCAATATATTTGTTATGTACGTACATATATGATCATCATATATATATGGATCATTAACAATCTATTATTAACTTTGTAGTTTAAAAGTATTATAGGATAAGATCTCGGTATATATAATATATTTATGGGAGTTTTTTTTTGGTAGATTATATTGGAGAATTGTTAGTATCATAAAGATATGGTAAAAAATATTTTTACATGTAAATTTCTCGAAATACGTAACTAAATTTTCAAAAAAGCATTATTGTAATCTAATATAAAAAAAAATTAAAAAATTGATTGAGATTTGTAGATTATGTGGCAATATGATGTGTACATCACATAAGAGTGACATGGAAAAAATTTAACATGTGGACTATTACATGGAATATTTATAAAGACGTCTAAATTATAAGAAAATGACACATGTAAAAATTTGAGGTGGTTTAATATAGGATCGACATGTGGCGAAATCCTAGGTGACGTAATGAGAAGACTTCAAACCTTATTGCTTTTATATATATATAGTAGATTTCTCCTTTTTTTTAATAAATATAACAGTGAAGTATGACAATATATACTTTAAGAGCCAACCTATGATGAGATCGATGACTATATGGATTGCTAATATATACATATATAATAACTATATGAAGATTTTTCAATGGCAGGAGTTGCTATAGCTAGCTAGCTAGAGTGTTACTGTGTTAGGTCTTGTTTCACTTTCTATTCAAAAGTTATTTCTATCCAAAAACTACTTTTAATACTCTCGAAATACGTGCAACTCTCTCTACTTTTTACGGTTTTCAAGATACTAAAAATTAATTTTCACCCAAAAATCTATTTCTACTTACAAGTGAAACAAACCTTTAGTTGCCCAGTGTGTTATAATACTTATATGGAGATTAAAAATATCAAACTACAAGACTACACAAGTTATGTAGTTTTGTACGGCTATCTAAGTTCTTACATTGCATATGCAATTTTTATCATATACTATATTTTTAACTCGTTGAGTTTACCCGATATGTAAACTGGCACCCATGGTTTCAAATGAACAAAAGAAACTATATACTCTCTCCTATAAAAATTGTCGGTTTTAAATTTTGAATTTTGATTAAATTTATGTTATTTTAAGTTCTGAGGTAATTATACAGAATAATTTATAAGAATTGTTATTGAATTGAAGCTTGCTTTGATTGAATTACTCATTTATTAATTAGTTCAAAATGGCGATAAAACATGATACGGTTCTAGAGGTCAGAACCGAACCAAGATCGAGCCGGTGAAGGGCCTGACGGCCGTGAGGGAGAGTGACGATGAAAGGAGGGAGAACAGACAAATTAAGGCAAACTAATTTCTTGGATAATCATAAAAGAATTATGACAAAGTATTTATACCTAAGCCCTAACGGTTCAAGAAAGGCGTCCCGGGAAAGAACCGTAAAGAAAACACGAGAAGGAGTTTATAAAACTCTGTTTAAAAATTACATTTAATAAAAATTATTATAAAATAAATCTCTAAACCTAGAAATTATTATAAAATTAATCTCTAAACCTAGCTGACAGTCGACGCGTGCGTTTGGGCCGATCCGCCTTGATTTCGGATCCGTCACGAGGCGTATCAATCTCTCCCCCGTTGACGTTCACTTGTCCTCAAGGCGTAATTCAAGAAAAACACGTTGCAAATGATCCACCGGTTCCCATGTAGCGTCATTCGGCGAGCCATCATTCCACACCACGAGCCATTCCAAACACGGACTCCCGTTGACCAAAACCTGACGTTCGCCGATCGCCCGTACAGGTAAAGAAATGGGCTGATCGTTAATGAATTCCGGCGGAAATACAGGTTGCACTGGAAGCGATCCATCCGACTTATAAGGCCGCAATAACGAGACATGGAAGACGTTGTGAATCTTAGCATCCGGCGGCAAAGCTAATCTGTATGCTACGACACCAATGCGTTCAGTGACCTCGAACGGCCCATAAAAACGGCGAGCTAACTTGGTAGACAAAGGTCGGGCAAGTGAATGTTGACGGTAAGGTTGGAGCTTTAACAAAACCAAATCGCCAACCTGAAATTCGAGATCATGTCGATGTCGGTTCGCTTGTGTCATCATTCGCTGTTGCATCTTGCGAAGATTGGTGCGAAGGAGGTCGTTGAGCTGGGCACGCTTGCTGATTGCCGCCAGTGCCTCGGGCGAGCCGCTCAATGGCCGAGTGACACGCATAATAGCCGGCGGTTCTCTACCGTAAAGAGCTTGGAACGGCGACATCCGTAAGCCTTCATGAAATGTGCAATTCAATGCCAATTCAGCCCATGGCAAAAAATCAGCCCAACGCTTAGGCCGCCCTTGTGTAAAAGCTCGCAAGTATTGTTCCAAGCTTCGATTCTTAACTTCCGTTTGGCCATCGGATTGAGGATGGTAAGTCGAGCTATGACGAAGTGTAGTCCCGCTAAGACTATGAATCTCTTTCCAAAATGAGCTTGTAAAAATGGGATCTCTATCGGATAGAATGGAAGCCGGAATGCCGTGAAGCTTAACCACGATCTCGACAAACAAGGACGCAACTTTTGTCGCGTCGTAGTGCGGTCCCAAAGCGCCGAAATGCGCGTATTTAGAGAGTCGATCTACTACCACCAAAATAGTTCTGAACCCGCGGGATGGCGGTAGACCCGTAATAAAATCCATCGATACATCATCCCAAACCTTCTGCGGAATTGGTAGCGGTTGTAAGAGCCTGGCAGGTTTCTTGGTGCTATACTTAGTCGACTGACAGATTAAACAAGAATCGACAAATTGCTTAACATTACTCCGCATTCCAGGCCAAAAGAAGACTTCGGCCACACGTCGGAACGTGCGATCGACGCCGGGGTGTCCTGCACTCGGAGAGGCGTGAAACTCCGTCATAATATCAGCTTGCAGAGGTGATTCTTTGCTGAGAACCAGACGGTGATCGTAATACAAGATGCCGTCGTGAATCTGAAATGGAGCCGGTAATGATCCATGCGCAACCGCGGCGTGCAATTCAGTAAGGTTCGCATATTCCGTATTCTCCAAACGAACCTTATATAGCAAATCAGGCAGGGGCGCAAACCACACTAAAAATTGTCTCAATTCAGAATCAGCGTCAATCATACAACGAGAAAGAGCATCTGCCACTCTGTTGTTGGTGTCGGGTTTGTATTCAATGCGAAACTTATAGCCCATAAGTTTTCGAATGAAGAATTGCTGATCCGGAGTCTGAATGACCTGAGATAGAAGTTCTTTGAGGCTTTTCTGATCCGACCTGATAACAAATTCGCGTCCAATAGATACTGACGCTATTTCTGTATAGCTGAAACAATAGCGAATAATTCCCTGTGATAAGTAGAAGATTCCCGACGACGGGGACCAAGAGTCTTGTTGAAAAAAGCCAGGGGACGCCCCTCTTGTAGAAGGACGGCGTCGATTCCCTCATCTGAAGCATCAATTTCCACAATGAAGGTTTTAGAAAAATCCGATAATTGTAAGACAGGCGGCCGCTGCATTACTGATTTGAGGTGCTCAAAAGCGTCGGAAGCCGCATGCGACCACACGAACTTGTCTTTCTGTAATAGAGCTGTGAGAGGATTGGCCAACACGGCATAATTGTGGATGAATTTACGATAGTAGCCAGTTAAGCCCAAGAAGCCTCGAAGCTGATGGACGGTTTTAGGCGTCGGCCACTGCGCCATGGCCGCAAGTTTATCTGGATCGGCGAGCAAATGTCCGGACGACACAATATGACCCAAGTATTCCACTTTCTGTGTACCAAAAGAGCACTTCGAGCTTTTAACAAAAAAGTGAATTGCTTGTAAAATCTGAAGGACCGTATCAAGATGACAAATATGCAAATCCAGAGAAGTGTTGTAGACTAATATATCGTCAAAGAAAACAATGATGAAATCTCGTAAATAAGCCGCAAAAATCTGATTCATCGCCGCCTGAAATGTGGATGGAGCATTAGTTAAACCGAAAGGCATAACCAAGAATTCAAAGTGGCCATCATGAGTACGAAAAGCCGTTTTATGAATATCCGAGCTGTGCATCTTGATTTGGTGATAACCTGAGCATAAATCAAGCTTAGTAAAAATTACAACATGACCTAATTCATCAAACAACTCGTCAGCTGTAGGAATAGGAAACTTATCTGCCACTGTTGCGGTGTTGAGTGCGCAATAATCAATACAAAAGCGGAAGCTCCCATCTTTCTTTTTAACAAGCAATGTCGGGGACGAAAACGGACTTGTACTATGGCGGATAATACCCTGATTCAACATATCTTGTACTTGTCACTCGATTTCCGTCTTTTGAAAATAGGGGTATCTGTAAGGTCTGACGTTGATCGGTTTGGATTCATGCAGCAGGTGGATGCGATGGTCCCAAGGCCGTTGAGGTGGGAGGCCGGTGGGTATTTTGAAAACCGCGGCGTGGCACAACAACAATTCACGCACCCGGGGATGCACATTAGCCGGGAATACACACTCGGTAGACGCCGAATCGATTGGCACCGGAATCACTTCAAAACATTCCGCCACCTCTTCTTGTGAATATAAATAGTGAAGGGCATGAAGTGAAATAGCCTTCGGGGGTTGCAAATCACCACGCAACAGAATCGGATCGCCTTCCCACACAAACTCCATAGTTAATTTCGCATAGTCCTGCGAAACCTTGCCCAACGTTTGGAGCCATTGTACTCCGAGCACTACCTGCGGTCCATGGACATCCAAAACAAACAGATCAATAGGGAAAACATAATCATGTAAGCGTACCGGTGTGGCCGGGCATTGATGTTTGCATAAGAGAGAAGCGCCATTCCCCGCGTAAACCCGAAAGGGCGTCACGTCGGAAACTTGTAGATGTAAGGCTTCAACGATCGACGGGTGGATAAAATTGTGAGTACTTCCACCATCATTCAACACTTGTACCGGTGCATCATGAAGAATCCGCCAATTTTTCGGGACCGGGGATTTGTGTGGCCTTCCATGGAATGTACACTAGAAACATCGCCGGTAACAACCAGCACCTCATTATCTTCGTTGGCCTCGGTATCCTCCGGATCATCGCTGCCCAATAACGCTAGGAAGCGATGTTTGCAACGGTGCCCAGGTTGGTATTGATCATTGCAATTCCAGCATAGCCCCTTTTTTTATCGTTCATCACGTTCAGCTTGTGACAAACGTCGGATCGGCAGTGTATTAAGAGCTCGGTTCGAATTTGCCGTCGAAGTGGAGGCCGCACCAAGTTGATTGGGTCCCGCCGAATTAGCTGGCGGTGCTGCTGCACCTGGTGGACGATAGGCCGGGGTATTCCATCGGCGCTGAGTAGTAACGTTTGCCACCGTATCCACATACGATGCCACCAGTTCTCGAGCCAAGGCAAAGGCTTGAGCGATCGTTGTTGGATTACGAAGATTGAGCTCACGTCAAACGGGTTGCTTTAATCCGGCTTTGAATAATGAGATAACTGTACTTTCCGCTAACCCTTCAACCTTATTCAGTAGGGTTTCAAATTCAGTTTGATACTCCAAGACGAATGTTTTCTGTTGCACCTTAGCGAGTAGTCCGACATAATGCTCATAGTGGTGAGGATCGAACCGCTGTTTAACGGCTTCCAAAAAGCCGTCCCAAGTACGAATGCAATTGTTCTGGCGCTGATATCGAAACCATTCAGAAGCCGGGTGATAAAAAAGAATGCCGACAAGTTGAAGACGATCCGCTGTCGACGTCTAAAAGTAATCGAAATAACACTGCAGTTTATAAACCCAGCCCTGTGGATCCGATCCATTGAAGCGTGCGGCGCCCACCCGAAGTTTTGGGTAGTCTGCGTGCCGAGGTTGTACGAAGCCGGCCGCGTGGGTGTCCGGTTGGGCATGGTGTCCAACGGCGTGGAGTTGTTGTGCGGCGGCATTTGCTGCCTGGTTCTGGGGTTCGGGTTGAGCGACAGGCGGCAGGGCGTGGTGTTGTGCTTGGCCCGTCAGCAAATTAGGGTTTCCCTGGGCTGTCGGATTAGCCGCGCGGAGTCCCTGATTAGCGTCGTTAATGATGTTCTGGGTATCGAGAATATGGAATACTTGATCCATTCGACGACGCTGATTTTCATGGTCTCGACGTTGCGCCTGAATATCGAACCGATGAGTATCCAGTTCCTGGCGCACGTGTTTCAATTCCACAGACATTGATTGTAGAATGTCCCGGGTCTCCTGAAGATCCAATGTAGTTCCCGTAACCTGAGAGGATGAATCTTCGTTAACCATGATAGTCGGAGCGTTCAAGATGAAAGCACCAGTTGATACGGTTCTAGAGGTCAGAACCGAACCAAGATCGAGTCGGTGAAGGGCCTGACGGCCGTGAGGGAGAGTGACGGTGAAAGGAGGGAGAACAGACAAATTAGGGCAAACTAATTTCTTGGATAATCATAAAAGAATTATGACAAAGTATTTATACATAAGCCCTAACGGTTCAAGAAAGGCGTCCCGGGAAAGAACCGTAAAGAAAACCCGAGAAGGAGTTTATACAACTTTGTTTAAAAATTACATTTAATAAAAATTACTATAAAATAAATCTCTAAACCTAGAAATTATTATAAAATTAATCTCTAAACCTAGCTGACAGTCGACGCGTGCGTTTGGGCCGATCCGCCTTGATTTCGGATCCGTCACGAGGCGTATCAAAACATGTGTCAAAATCTCTAACTATATATTAAAGCTATACCTTTTCGAGCCACCAGAATAATTCTAGCCCCGCCTCATATTTAAAAGTTTATTTTTAATTTCTATTAATTTTTTTAACTATTTAAATTTATCTCTAATATCAAACAAATATCTATTTAGTACAACAATATATTTTGAAAGCTTCCTTATACAAGAATTTAAGATCAAAGATAAAAAAATTTAAATATTTTAAAATAAGTATAAATCTTTTAGCATATATCTTTTCATGAATTTATTTATAGGTATATATTGATTTTCTTTTAGCATATATAGATATATATATTTATAATGCTTAAAATTAATAAAAATAGATAATAAAACATTTAATAGAAATATTGAAATATTTGATAATCTCTAATTTACGTACATGGAAAGCAATAAAATATGAATAACTTAATATTTAATCTTATCTAATTTTTAATCTTATTTATAATATTTATAAAATATCGAATCGTAGTCGTACATGGTACGACGGGTACAACTAGTTAAAGTAAAATAACAGTTAGATTGAAGGAAGTATTAGAGATAAATCTCTTCTTGGCTTCTTGCCCTAGGAACAACCCTAGCTAATAATATTATGGCCCAAGATAATTCTGATTTCAAAGCACGTACGTATACGTACATGCCCAAATGATAGAATGAGAATGATAGTGTTTCGGCATAACCTCACTAAGGTTTCACTCTTTGATTTAAATGCTGATCGATATATACTCCCTCCGTCTCCGAAAGTTTGTCTTGTATTCCTCTTTGGACGTCCCATAAAGTTTGTCCACCTTTTCAACTTTCTTTTTATATCAATTTTTCTTACAATATTACCCTCATTTTATCTCATCTTTTACCCCCTATTATCTAACAAAAAATCTACCCCTTCAAACCCATTTTAGTCTTTTCCTTTCTTTTTCTCTTTCTTCTCACTTTTACCCATCACAATCACACTCTCTCCCTTCACCCTATTGGCCACTTCATCTTTTCTACCCATTTCTTAATATATGTGAAAGTTGTCCTTTAGGACAAACTTTCGGGGACGGAGGGAGTATTATACTACCCATTTGATGAAATGGAAAGTTGTTCTCAATCTAAAATTAGTTGAATTTTTGTATCATAAGCGAATTTTGTTAAATTTACAAATAAAGATTTGCACAATATTATAAAAATATTCAGAATTTTTCATTTTGAATGATATACTCCCTCCGGTAACTAAAATATGACCTTCTAGCCTTCTTTTCTCGTTAAAAATAATACTATATAGCATGACATATTTATAGGCGCATTTTCCAATTTTGTCCTCTTAAAAAAATAATCTTTTTCAATTTTATTTTACTGCCTATCTCACACTTATCCTTTCCAATCCTACACTGCTGGAAAACGCGTTTGTAGCCAGAAAATATTTAGCCACGAATTTTGGCGAGAGTAATTTGGGTGGCAACGGCCATAAGTTTAACCACAAATATTTCAGTTTGCGGTAATATGGCCATGAAATATAGAGTTGTGGCTAGTTTTGGGGCCGAATAGCCCCGAAAAGTGAGCGCGGCTAGCTTTGGTTGTAGATTTCTGGCCATATTGTCATGAAAACAAGCTCGTGGCTAACGTTAAGGCCCAATGGACGCGAATTTCTTACGCAACTGGATTCATTTCTAGAGTAGTAGCTAATTAGCCACGAAAAAAGATTCGTGTGTATATTCAGGACAAAGTCTGGAGCTAAGTACCCACATACTAGTCGTGGCTAGGTTTGTGGATATTTGTGTGGGTAATTTGAATCATTGACTCATACATGGTCCTTCATTTCGTTAGAATTTTTAGAAATAACCGTAGAACTAGCCACGAGTTCTTATTTTCGTGTCTAACATAGTTTGTTTGGAAACATCTGCGATACCTGTCACGAGATTAGCCACGAGTTCTTTATTTCGTGAGAAATCTGCAGAAATAACCACGAGACTAGTCACGAATTCTTCGTTTCGTATCTAACTTTGTTTGTTTGGAAAATTTTGCAGAAATAGTCACGAGATTAGCCACGAGTTCTTCATTTCGTGACAAATCTGCAGAAATAACCACGAGACTAGTCACGAGTTCTTCATTTCGTGTCTAACTTTGTTTGTTTGGAAAAATTTGCAGAAACAGTCACGAGATTAGCCACGAGTTCTTCATTACGTGGTAAATCTTCAGAAATAACCACAAGATTTCAACGAAGGAAGAGGAGAAGAGTATGTTTGGATTGGGCTACTCCTCCATATGGGCCGAGTACCGTGATCCAAAAACGGGCCCATTTTTGACTTCCAAGCCCATCAAATTTTCTATTACCTCACAAGCCCATTCCTAATTAATTTTTATTATTTGTAAAATTATTTCCATTATAAATAACAATTATTTTAAAATTTTAATAAATATTACCCATAGGCCTTTATAAAAAAATATTTATTAAAATAAAATATCAATCATGCTCACCTAGGGAATTAATAATTTTTAATAAATTATATGACTTCCTAGGAAATTAATAATTTTTAATAATTTTTAATTCTTATGAGAAATCGTTATATTCGTTTAGAATCGTTCATTCTTATGAGAAATCGTTATATTCATTTAGAATCGTTCATTCTTATGAGAAATCGTTCTATTCATTTAGAATCTTTCATTTATTGAGAATCGTTATATTCATTTAGATTCGTTCATTCTTATGAGAAATCGTTATATTCATTTAGATTCGTTCATTCTTATGAGAAATCGTTATATTCATTTAGAATCGCTCATCTTATGAGAAATTGTTATATTCATTTAGAATCGTTCATCTTATGAGAAATCGTTATATTCATTTAGATTCGTTTATTCTTATGAGAAATCGTTATATTCATTTAGAATCGTTCATTCTTATAAGATATTGTTATATTTCTTTAGAATCATTTATTCTTATAACAAATCATTATATTCATTTAAAACCGTTCATTCTTGTAAGAAATCGTTATAGTCCTTTAGAGTCGTTCCTTCTTATAACAAATCATTATATTCATTTAAAACCGTTCATTCTTGTAAGAAATCGTTATAGTCCTTTAGAATCGTTTATTCTTATAACAAATCATTATATTCATTTAAAACCGTTCATTCTTGTAGGAAATCGTTATAGTCCTTTAGAATCGTTTATTCTTATAACAAATCAATTATATTCATTTAAAATTGTTCATTCTTGTAAGAAATCGTTATAGTCCTTTAGAATCGTATATTCTTATAACAAATCATTATATTCATTTAAAATCGTTCATTCTTGTAAGATATCGTTATAGTCCTTTAGAGTCGTTCATTCTTATAAGAAATCGTTATATTCCTTTAGAATCATTCATTCTTATAAGAAAATGTTATATTTCTTTAAAATCGATCATTCTTATAAGAAAGCGTTACTTTCATTTAGAATCGATCATTCTTATAAGAAAGCGTTATATTTCTTAGGGTTTAGGGTTTAGGGTTTAGGGTTTAGGGCTTAGGGTCTAGGGTTTAGGGTTTAGGGTTTATATTCCTTTATAATCATTCATTCTTATAAGAAATCGTTATATTTCTTTAGAATCGTTCATTCTCATAAGAAAACATAATATTCACTTAGAATCATTCATTGTTATATTTATTTAGAATCGTTCATTCTTATAAGAAAACGTAGAAAATGTTATATTCACTTAGAATGGTTCATTCTTATAAGAAAACATTATATTCACTTAGAATAGTTTATTCTTATATGAAATCGTTATATTCCTTTAGAACAATTCATTCTTATAAGAAATCGTTATATTACTTTAGAATCGTTCATTCTTATTAGAAAACGTTATAGTCCCTTAGAATCGTTCATTCTTATAAGAAATCGTTATATTCATTTAGAATCGTTCATTCTAATATGAAATCGTTATATTCCTTTATAGTCGTTCATTCTTATAAGAAAACGTTATATTTCTTTAGAGACGTTCATTGTTATAAGAAAACTTTATATTTATTTAGAGTCGCTCATTCTTATAAGAAACCATTATATTCCTTTAGAGTCGTTCATTCTAATAAGAAGTCGTTTATTTCTTTAGAACTGTTCATTCTTTTAAGAAACGTAATTAGTTCACATGTTATAGTTAAAGCTTAAGATTAACAATACATAAACCTCTACGATGATCTTCATATGCTTGATGTTAACAAGTACACGCCAGGGGTTAGGGGGCGGAGCCCCCTAGTAGGGGGTTCGGGGGGCAACGCCCCACGACGGTGGTCCAGGGGGCAACGCGCCCCTAGCGGGGTTGGGGGCAGCGCCCCCCAAAAAAAGGTATACAATGTTTTATGTATTGAAGATTTATTTTATTATCATTTTAGATTAATATCGATGTATATATAAAAATTTTAATTTCACACTTTTAATTATTATACTTTCCAGATGTGAAAGTGTATATATAGGAAAGTGTTTTAATTGTTTAGATTGTTCGTATATAGAAAAGTGTATTTAGTTAAGGATTTTTTTATAAAAAAATAATTGCTATTTTAATCATCTAAAACATTTGGTTTAAGAGGGAAAAGGAAGGAAATATTTGATTAAAATTTTTTTGGACGGGGTATAAATATTACAAGAAGGGATAATTTGGTTTAATGAAATTTTGGGCGGGCTAAGGAGGGAAATTTTGATTCAATGAAATTTTGTTCGGTCTAAGAGGGAAATTTTAATTCAATGAAATTTTGGGCGGGCTGAACATAGTGGGCATCTTCCAAAACTCAAACCCTAACTTTCCACCTCACACATCTCTCTGAACTCCTCCACCTCACACTTTACGCCCCCTTGGTGCTCACACTTTACGCCTCCTCTCACCAAGGGAGAGAATTAGGAACGGGAGAGAATCATGAACGATGACAGACTCGTGGAGAACGAATTCGGATTCTTCGCCGCCGGCATATCTTCTCCGCCTCGTCAGTCTACAGATTCGTATCCAAGTTGAAAGGAACCCGAGAGACGGACTGGAGGAGAAAGAATCCAGATTCTTCACCGGCATATCTTGTCCTCCTCTGAATTTAAGACATTTGTAACCCTGGATGAAAAAGTAAGCAAATTTGCTGATGTCAAGTTTCCATCAATCTAAGATCTGATCTAACATTTTTCTTCCTATTACTTTCATTCTCGGTGTTTCAGGACAAAGATCTGTACCGCGCTATGGCCAAGAAGTGGGAACTGGGAAGAAGAACAGATTGCCAGTGCAAAGCGACGGATCATGGTCTAAATTTTTTATAGTTCTAAGTTAGTTCTCTTTTTCTTTTTTGGATTTCTTCTCTTAGAATGTTGCTGCTTCTATGTCTGCTTCTCATCTCCTGGTAGGTCAGCCATATTTGCCTGCTGCGTCTCGTCCCCCGAGTTCGTCATTTGAGGTTTTTTCCCTTATTTGTTTGTTTTTCTTTTCATTATCTGCTTTATATTGTTATGTTGTGCTAATTTTTTTCTGTGTTTTGATTTCATGTTCGCTCTCGTCTTCCTTTTTTCAAGGTCGGTAGTGGTTCTAATACATCCGTTACTGAGGATTCGTCACATGCTGCTGTGATGCCTAAATCCTAATACACAAACAAGTGTTCGGGTGTTGTATTCCTTTATTATTATTTTTGCATTTTCTTCTCGCTATTTCGAACCCCATACCTTTATTGATTCTTTATCTTTTATTCTGTCTCTTATTCATTTCAGATGGATGTGGATGCTTTAGTTGTTGAGGTTGCTGTTGTTTGCCATACGAGGTCTATGCTTGATTTTTGAAATTTCATTGTTAATCTCAGTCTATGCTTGATTTTGGAAATTTCGTTGTTAATCTCAAATTTGGGGATTTGACCTTGTGATGATTCTGATCAGGAACATCAAGTTAAACCACCTGATGCCCTTATGGTTGCAGCAGCTGGAGATTTGAAAAGTTTGTAGAAGAAGAAGAAGAACCTGATCCAAGCAGTGACCATGTTGATAATGTAGCTGCTTGGCATAATGTTCCACACCCGTAAGTTTGACGATGACTGCTACATATCTTTTTTAATTACTTTCCTATGAGTGCTTGTGTACACCCATCTATCAATCCATCCATCAATTCATCTATCTAGTAATGGCTCAAAGCATATGGTTATTACACTGCTTATCGTTGACATTGAAACTTTTTGTAATATCTTTGCATCTATTTTAGGGAGGAGATGTTGAGGTTTTGGTCTGATCCTGACACAGAACTGAAGCTTGCTAAGAACACTGGCGTTGGTGTCTTTAGGATGGGAGTGGATTGGACAAGGATTATGCCAAATGAGCCGTCCCCCAAATTGTGACTTGTATTTGTAGAAACTTTTTTTTTTGGTCAAAATTTGTAGTGACTTTTACTTGTTCTCATAGTTGCTACCTTTAAGATCTTGTAGATGTTGTGCATTATACTTTTTGGTTCTCTACTGTTTTGGTTTGTGAATGTTTGATGTAATGTTAAGATTTATGTTAAGATGATGCCTTATGTTTAATGTCTTTGGATCTCTACTGTTTGGAAATAAGCAATATTATGATGTAATATTTTTTTATTTTTTTTAAATGCCTAATTATTTAACCACAAAATTTGAAACAAAATAGTTTCATGGCAAATTTCAAGGCTAATGGCCACGAAATAGGTGCGATAATGAATTCAAATTTGACTCGAATTTAGATACAAAATACATTTGTGGTTAAAATTTGATGGTGATGCACTCAAAACCAACCACGAAATTCAATTCTGGCTAATGTGGTTGAACGTGACTTTCGTGGCCAATAGCCACACATTTAGCAATGAACTAATTCGCGGCTATTATTTGCAGCTAAATAGCCACAAAACTAGAATTATGTGGTTCTTTTTCAGAGTGATATTTAGCCTCGCGCGTTTTAGCCCCATGGCAACTTTCGTAGGGCAATCCGTTGGGGATGTCGTGGCTAACGTGATTTCATGGTTATTTTTGTGGCGGAAGTCGTGTCTATTTTCCTAGCTACAGATGCGTTTTCCAGCAGTGCTAGAAATAACTCTGTAATTTAGATTTCAAAGTTTCTGTTTTGATCAAACTTCTATCTTGTTGGGGAAGACATTTCAAATCTGAATTAGTGTTACACCAGGTCATACTAAAGTCAGATTTGAACCATCTTCCCACATAGATAGAATTCAGTTAGAAAATTTGACTTTTGCTCCTATTTTACATGTTACTTTCAAATTTCTTAGCTGTAAGCTGTAAAATTTATATGACTTTTTTGTATGTTTAGGAACCCAGTAATTGTTGGAAGAGGCATAATGTACCTTTGAAGCCGATTAATTAAACTAGTTTTTCTAAATCAATTGTGAGAAGGGAGAAAATGAATGTTGTTGTTGGATGCTCACGTGCTACAACTCAATGGTGATGATAGTATTGATTCCTTCTGCTACCTAGCATAGGTTATAACTCAATTTTTTAGTTTATTGTATAGAGATTTGGAGAAGGTGATGAATATTATTAGGAGATAACTCCAATATAAATAGTACATTGAATATATGGTGCTTGGGCTCTAAGCTATAATATCTTAACCTAGGATAGAATAATAAGAAAAGATAACTTCTAAATATAACAAGATAATATATAAAACAATATCTCAATATATATCCTCAACATGCCCCCTCAAGTTGGACGCAGGAACCGAAAGACCAAGCTTGGAAGCCAAATGTTGAAACTTGGAATGCGAAAGCGGTTTGGTTAATATGTCAGCCAACTGATCATTAGTAGAGACGTAAGAGACTCACAATTGACCATTTTGAACAAGCTCTCGGACAAAATGAAAAGCCAAAGCGATGTGCTTCATACGAGAATGAAACACAGGATTGGCACTCAAACTCTTTGCCCCCATATTATCACAATAAATGACAGGCTGCCGTGCGAGTCGAACACCAAGCTCAGATAATAGAGACGTGACCCAAACAAGCTCTATACACGACTCAGCAAGTGCACGATACTCGGCCTCGGTAGAGGAGCGTGCAACGGTCTTCTGCTTTCTAGAGCTCCAAGAGATTGATGTAGAGCCAAGATACAAAAGATAGCCAGTGGTGGAAGTGTAGTCATCTTTATTGCCAACCCAATCAGCATCAGCAAAACCATGAAGAGAGAGCGGAAGATGTCTATGAATGATAATACCAAGCATGGAGGTGCCTCACAAATAACAAAGTGGACGTTTTAAAGCACTCCAATGAGCCGTGGTGGGAGAATGCATAAACTAAGAGAGCTTATTGACTGCAAAACTGATATCTGGACTGGTGAGCGACAAGTACCGTAAACTGCCGAGAATCATACGAAAATCCGTAGGAGAATCAAGCAAAGTACCCGACATTTTATGCAGAATGGTCGAAGAGCACATAGGCGTGGACATGAAATTAGCATCAGCCATGTTGACCTTGGACAAAAGGTCAGTAATATATTTGTGTTGATTCAAGAACAATCCTTTGGAATGATCATGAACTTCAACACCCAAAAAATACCAAAGCAGCCCCAAATCTTTCAATGAAAACCGATCAGAAAGACGATGAATCATGTTGTCAAGCAAATCAGAATCACTTCCAGTAATAATAATGCCATCGACATAGACTAACAAATACAAGACAGTCGTGCCATGCTGAAGAACAAATAGTGAAGAATCGGCTACTGAATTCACAAAACCAACCCGAAGGAGAAAATTGCGAAGTTTAGTATACCACGCCTGGGGCGCTTGTTTGAGACGATAAATTGCCTTCTTGAGTTTACAGGCATGATGAGGAAGATCTTTGTTCACGAAGCCCGGAGGTTGTTCCATAAACACATCCTTTGTAAGAGAGCCTTGCAGAAAGGCATTATTAACTTCAATCTGACGAAGTGACCAGCCAGAAGACACAACTATAGTAAGAACCATACGAACTGTGACCGGTTTAATCACCGGGCTGAAAGTCTCCGTAAAATCACAACCGGGCCTTTGATGAAACCCTTTAGTCACCAACCGAGCCTTATACTTGTCAAGAGAACCATCAGGATTATACTGGACTCAGAAAACCCATTTACCGCCCACTACATTAATTATCGAGTCAGGCCGAACTAGCTCCCATGTCCCGTTTTTACAAAACGCATCGAATTTCGCAGTCATAGCATGACGCCACTCGGGATTTTTGAGGGCTTGTGTGATGTTTGAGGGCTCACGATGCAAGGCGGTTTGGGCATTAAGGTTAAGTTTTTGGATGGGTTTGAAAACATTGTTTTTGGACCGAGTGATCATGGCATGGGTCGAGTTTGGCGGTGTAGAGTCAACGAGTGGTTGGGACGAGGAGCTGGACGAAGTCGAGGGCGAGGATAAGGGAGTATTGGCCACATAGTGAATTGGTGGAACGAAATCAGTAGAGGGAGTAGGAATAGGGTTTGATGCTTGGGAAAGAAGTAAAGGGAGATTAGGGTTAGAGTGGGGAGGCATGGCGGGGGGCGCTTCAAGGGAGGGCGCAAGAGCTGGTGGGGGAAGAGGTGGTTGGGGCTGAGGAGGTGGTGTCGGGGCAATAGGAATGGCGAGAGACGTCCAAGAATGGGACGATGGGCCAGCCGCAGATTCATGGCTCGACGGACTAGGGTTAAGAAAGGGATAGACATTCTCCACAAAAGAGACGTGTCTTGAGGTATAGATTTTTAGGCTTTTTGGGTCAAGGCAAAAAAATAGGCACTTTGAGAAAGAGAGTAGCCAACAAAGACACATGGAAGAGATTTTGGATCCATTTTATGAGAAGTATAATGTCTTAACCATGGGAAACACAAACAACCAAAGCATTTCAATTTTTGATAATTTGGAAGAGTTTTAAAAAGTTTGAAGTATGGAGACACATTTTGAAGAGTGGGATACGATTTATGAGATAAACCGCAGTTTGGAAAGCAAACGGCTATAGATTGGTGGGTAGACCAGAAAACGACATTAAGGTAAGGCCGGTTTCAACAATATGTCGATGCTGACGCTCGGAATAGCCATTGTGTTGAGGGGTATGAGGGGGGGGTAGTAAGATGAGTGACGCCATTTTGGGCGAGAAAAGAGGCAAGAGCAATGTACTCACCTCCATTGTCAACATAAAGGATTTTGATTTTGGTTTGAAAGTAATTTTCTACTAAAGCTTTGAATTTTATGAACACTTCTTTTGTGTCGGATTTCCGTTTAAGAGGATATAACCATATGTATTTAGTGAAGTGATCGACAAAAATAATGTAATATCGAAAACCTTCATGAGACAAGATTGGAGACGTCCACACATCAGAAAAGATAACCTCTAATGGTGAAGAAGACGAGATAGAAGATTGATGAAAAGGTAATTGATGACTTTTATTAATAGAACACGAATTACAAACTTCTGAATTGATAGAAGGACAACCTAAATTGAAACTAGATAACATAAACTTAAGAACGGAATGAGAAGGATGTCCAAGTTTGTGATGCCAGGAAGACTCAAGAGATTGTTGGGTGACTAGGGCTTGAGGCGACACCGACAACGACCAAGAGTAAACCCTATCTATGCAAGGACCACTAAGAAGAACCGTGCCCGTGGGAAGATCCTTCATAAGAAAATAAGATGGTAAGAATTCAAAGGAAAGGTTATTTTGAGAAGTAAATTGAGACACAAAGATGATATTTTTGGAGATTTGAGGAACATGAAGTACATTATCAAAATTGAAACGTCGATTGTTTGTGTTAAGAGAGAATTGACCGACATGATTAATAGAAAGACCTTTACCATCACCAATCTGAAGAGTGTCTGGACCGTCATAAGGATAGTGAAGACTCAAGTTTTGCAGATCATGGGTAACGGTGTGAGAGGCATCGGTATGCATCAACCAAGATTGGCTAGTGTTGGCGGCAAAATTGGCTTGAGGTGGCCGAGTAGGGTAGGATGGAGAATAAGGTGCTGGTGGACGAGAGTAGGTGGGCGGACGAAGGTTCGGGGCGGCCTAACGAAACCTAGCACAATGAAACATGACGTGACCATGTTCACCACACCATTGGCACTTGCCAAGGAACGGTCGTGATCCCATCACGAGCGTGTTAGGGTTCGTGTTAGGGTTTGGGGGTGCGGCGTTAGGGTTTGGAGAATTAAGGTGAGGGTTTTGGGAAGGTCGTGGGTTATAAGGCTGCAATGGAGCCGAGTATGTTTGCAGGTTAGAGCGTTGCTTGGATCAAGCCTTAGACTGCATATTCATAGCCACTGCCGGAGCCGAGGAGGACTCACCGGTTTCGATCTTGATTTGAAGCTCCTTTTGAATGAGCTTTTCATGTAGCTCTTCAAAAGTAATGGTGGTTTCCCTAGCATGAACTCCGTCAATGACGGCTTGAAAGGAATCATCAAGGCCATTGAGAACGTAGTCAATCACATCTTCCGAGTCTTGTTCTTTGCCAAGAGACGCTAATAGATCAACACAGTGCTTGATTTGTTGCATGAAATCGGAGACCTATTGGGAACCTTTCTTCAAGTGCCGAAGCTTGTCCTTTAATTGATGAATGTGCCCCCTAGAGTGCTTGGCATATGTGTTGACCAAAAGCTTCCATGCCGCCTGAGTCGACGTCGCACAAGTAACTAGGGTTGCGACCGTCGGTGAGAGAGTGCCCACGGGAGCACCAAATAACAATTTATCCTGACGTAACCATGTCGAATACGCCGGATTTGGGGTGGTAGTATTGGGATCAACAAAATTTGGTAGTGTTTTGGGAGGGGCGGGGTGAGATCCATCAAGAAATTTGAAGAGATCGTAGCCGACAAGAATGGATTCAATTTGGGTTTTCCACGTAACATAGTTGGTGGAGGTAAGTTAGTTTGATAGCATTGTGAAATTGAACGATGACGAAAGGTTTGGATGGCTCGACATCATTCGGGATTATGTGATTGTTCGTCGCCATGAAGAAAATGAACGATCGAACGGAAAAAAAATCAAGGAGGATCAAGCTGTGATACCATATAGAGATTTGGAGAAGCTGATAAATATTATTAGAAAATAACTCCAACATAAATAGTACATTGAATATATGGTGCTTGGCTCTAAGCTATAATATCTTAACCTAGGATATAATAATAGGAAAAGATAACTTCTAAATATAACAAGATAATATAGAAAATAATATCTCAAGATATATCCTTAACATATGGCAAAATAAATTCATTGTTTATCGTGTAAATATTGACATGTTCGTTTGATAAAATGTTGACAAGTCTGTTCTATTTGTTTGAATTATTTGTCTTGATGAAACATTAAATAATATTAATTATTGTAAATGGTTAAATTTATCCATCAATATTGCTTAGCATAAATGCAAAATTTCAAAGTCATAGGCGCAAGCATATATCCAATCCAATCCAATTAAATTGATCGATGTTGTTAGGCTTAGGCATCAATCTATACTACATATATAAAGTTGTGTACATGCCCACATTTATTGAGTCTAATAAATCCTTAGTCCTTAAATTGCATGTCCACTCAATCAAAATATTTTGTATATATTTTGTATTTTTCTCCTTAATAAATTGTATGTAATGAGCTTGCGATGCATTTCAAATTTATAAAGATCATTTGACATATTCAAAATGTATATATATAAAATGGATATATATCATATTATTACACATATCTATAATACATATATATTTTTGGCAATCAATTTACATATTATTTAAAACAGAATTTAAAACTAAAGTCCTTTCATATCATAATTCACAACAATGTATATTATATATGAAAAAATGTTAATTATGATATTCATTGCCAAAAAAGATAGAATACAATATATTTGCTGGAATACTATTTATATAATATGGTATGAGGGAGAGAGTTTTCACAAATAAGTACAATACAAATACTTAACATACATAGAGATTGAATCAAATGAAAACCTTCCTTATCATGAAAACTGAAAATGTATAAGGGCTGTTGGATCTTGCAACACGGAGGGCTCAGATGCGTTGTTTATTTCTCATATTTTTTAAGCTTAAGAGGTAATCTCGTCATTTCATCCCATATGTAATCTTCTCCATTGCATTCTTTTCTCTTCAACTAAATACGAACACCATTTTCTCTTGATTCAATCCAATGTTTTACCTTTATCTTGTTAGTTGATACTCAAATCATTGATTATTCATTTTCTATGTTCAATGAATTCAAATTCAGGTGTGTGCTTTATTATTTTCGAAGTTCATTTTCGTTTTCTTATTTTTAGATTGCTTGTAATTTTAGATTCAAATTTGGCATGTATTTTTGTTGGAATCGATTACCACTTTCAATTAGCAAGCATAATTGATGTTTGTGTTGCTCTCATAATTATTGTTTCGATTTCTATGGTATTTTGATGGAAGAGTTTAGATTTGCACATAACCTATTCGATGAAACTCCCAAGTGATGATAGCTGCTTCTGAACTGAATTGGATTTTACATGAACTTACTACGATTTGTATGAACATCGTGAGGTTTTGTGTGAACCTTACAGTATTACTTTGTGAACTTGTCATTGCTAGTTGTTATAAATATCAGTAAATGTGAGTAGAAATTTGTCCAATGCTTATATGATTGATGGGGTAATTAAGCTAATTAGTTGTTGTTGCAATAAAGATGTTGCGTTTTGTGTGTGTGTCAATGAAGCATGCTTTTTGTTCTATGGATGTCAATTATCATTAAATCAATTGTTTTATTGTTTAGAGTATAAGAATCAAGGAGGTTGGGAATTAGAAACATATGATATAAGTTTTTGATGCTCTGTTTTATTATTGGGAGTATAATTAGTTGTTGTTGCACTAAATGTTTTATTGTTTGGCTGATGATGCTTTGTTTCCTAATTTATAACCAACTTACGATAACTTTCAGAAGTTTGCTGGTGTTTTATTATAAGAGCATTGACTTGACTTGGATGTAAGAGTGACAAGCCAAGAGAGGAAATCACAGAAGCTAAGAGCAACGTTCTCAATGAGACTTTGAATTAGGTTAATGTATCAAGGGATACCCACTATGAAAGCCAAGATTGGAAAATTACAACTTAAGGCTTGGATGTTGGCTAGTACATGACTTCGTAAAATATAATGACCTTGTTTAAAAAAATGTGAACATGCATAATCAATATGTGAACATACACAATCAATATGTGAACGTTAAAGAAATATACATGAACATGAATGAATTGTCTTATAAAGGTCGTAAATAAACAAACATATACATTCAACTTGTGAATACAAAAGTAATATATTTATGAACATGAAGAAATGGTTGTTTAACATCATAAATATATACTGAGTGTTTAAACTATAGAAAGGGTGGAAACAAACAGGCTAAGAGATGCTCTTAATGAGACTTTGAAACGAGATTAATATAGCAAGGGAGGCCACTATGAAAGTCAAGGCTCAGAAATTGAGTTCAAGGCTTGAATGCTAGTAAATGACTTCGTAAAATATTAGGAACTTGTTCGAAAATATGTGAACATATATGGTCAATGTGTGAACATACAAAGTCGAAATGTGAATGTTAAGGTAATATATATGAACTTGAACATGATACAAGAGAACTCAACTTTGACTTGAAACATCACACACAATATATGAAGCCTATGAGGGATTCGAACCCACATTCATGTGTACAAACACATTGCTCTACCATTTGAGCTAATAAGCTAGGACACAATCAGATATTTGGACATGTGACACATGAACCCTATCATTTTATATTAAGCCAAGTAAACTTCCTAACCAATGTAAGAAACTAGCAACCATTACATATCAACAACCAAAATCAGTAGTGGCTAGCAAAAATCCAATAGCAATTAGCAACTAAAAGCACCAAAAAAGTAGTATTAAGGGGGCAACAGATACAAAAACATGATTTTCATTCAACTGGCATAATATGAGCCTTATATAATTATATATGAACATTACAGTGTAATACATGAACCTTGCCGTCTACAATCTACTAAACATTGTATGAATCATATTTTGAACCAAGAAACCTCATTCCTCCAAAAAGTTGAGCTTTACTTAATTTGTCCTAGAAATTCGAAAGAAAAATCAACCAAAATCCCCAAGTTTCATCTTTTTCAACAAGGCTACGCACCATACAAATTTTCAAAAGAGAGGTTACGAAATTACCTTCTTCAAATGCTTTATTGATAGATTGGTCTTCATCTTTGTATATGGCGTGAGAGAGAGAGAGAGAGAGATCTATGGAAAAAAACTAATTCATACCTTGAACGAATTTGTGTGATTCATGAAAGAATTGTATGCACCCAAGCAAGGAGTTTGTTGTTTTCAATGAAGATTTGAAGTTGTTAGGGTGATTGTGTCTTCAATAGGTATTTTAGGCTGAGATTTTTGTCTTCAATGGAGGTTTGAAGCTTTTGGGAAGAAATTCTAGGTTTTACATGTTTGGAGGTTTGAATGGAGGAAGGAGAAGGGATATGGGGTTATTTTTGAGATAAATTAGAGCTTTTTAACATATTTACAAAATTGCTATTAAAATGAATTCATTGGGACGCACGTGTTGGATTTTTTAAATTTACCCATTTTAATCTTGTCCGTCCATCTCATAGATCTAACGTCCCATATTTATTTTTAGTTTTTATTTTAACAACTATTTCTACCAGAATCAACCTCCACATACATAATTATACTTATTTTCATGAATCCAAAAATATATTAGAAAAAATTTAACAAAACAATATCACCCCATACATATAATTGTTATACGCATTAGTTCATTTTTACACATGAATCCAAAAATATAATATGAGAAAAAAAATAATAGAAAAAAAAATTGCTCCATACATATCGAAGTTCTTGAAGGTTGAGGTTGAACAATGCCATTTTTTAATATGATAAAAATAACAATAAAGAAAACTATAAACTTAAAATAAAAATGAAAATAAATGTTCATATATTTATATTTTTTGTAATTTCAATTCAACAATATATTTTTATATATAATATACTAAAAACACTATTTTTTAGAAAAAGATGTTGACAATGAAAAAACCACTATGTTTTTTTATTTATAGAATTAATTGATGCTATATGATTACAAATATAATAACCCTTTCATTTTCTTATGAATGTTGGCACTATTGTATTCTTGAAATCAAATTTATAACTCCAAGTCAAATCAAATTTCACCTTATCATTATAAAGTTTAAATGCATGCAAATATTATGTTAATTAATTTTGACCCTAATAATTCTCTAGCATAACGTTTTTGTAACAATTATTGCATTCTTGAAATCAATTTTATAACTCCAAGTCAGACCAAAATTTCCCTTTTCATTACAAGGTTTAAATGCATGCAAATATTATGGTAATTTATTTGGCCCTATTAATTCTCTAGCATAACATTTTTAAGCTTTAAAAGTCTATTTATTTAAAAAATAATGGCTATGGCTATGAAAATGTTTCATAGGTAGATTAAAAGAAAAACGTTTATTAATTTTATTCTTCCACTATTAAGACTAATTTTGGTTAGAAATCATAACTATAAACACTTAAACTTTCACTTTGCCTATAAGTAATACCATATAAGTGGAAGGAGGCATCTTCTAAATTAGCTCTACCTCTTTAGTCAAGTCACTGATGCAAACATTCATGAGGTATGCATTCTTAATTTTTATTCCTTTATTATCATTGTTTTTATTCTCTTATCAATTATATATTAGATAGTGTATCTTAAATCTTAAATATTAAGAATATTATCGACCTTTTATTTGTATCTCGCTTCATTTGGTAGAAAATAGTGTTCAATGGCTAAAGCACTCAATCGAGCTCTCCATCTTCAATTATTGAAGAGGTAAAATATGGTCATCTTTTAAAATTATCTACTTATAGTATGGTTTCTACCTTTTTATAATATGATGAAAAATCTAAGAATTGTAAATTCCTTATTATTATTTTCCGTTCCTGCTCCTACTTATGGCCATTGTAAATTGTAATATTTGATGTTTCATTTAAGTTGTAGATTCTCAAGGAGTCTTTCTCGAAAAAGGTTCTCTAATTTTTATTTTTGGTATATTCTTTTTTCAACAAAATTCAATTATATTACTCTTTAACCAAGTTATGTACATACTCCACGCTATTAACAAAAAATACCCAAAAAATTAATAGATTAGCAAAAAATAAAGGATACATTAAGAAAATTGTTATGCAAATATAAATGGGAATATAAAAAAATTGTCCCATCATATGCAATAAAAATTTATGAAGATCATAACGTAATTGTGTAATTACTATAAAATTGATCCAAAACTACACAAAAAAGCTATAATTAATTTACAAATACCCATAGGCTTATCTACACTATGGTCATCATTGTTTATCATTAAATTATTTTCTAAACACTTTTGCAATCCATCGGTTAAGACTCTTCACCTTAATCGTTAGATAATTGTGGGTCAAAAAATTTATGTAACTAATTAAATATAATTTTAGTTAGAAAACAGTTACATAGTTTTTATGAAATAAATTTAGTTACAAATATTAATTTAGGGGATATAATAGCAACCAATATTTTATAGTGATATATATACCTAAATAATAAATGCGTATATGTCATGTGTAATGAAAATTTATAAAGAACAATCTTGATAATCATTGTTAAAAAGAGCGTTTTCAAAAAAATACACATTTAAAATAACCTGTCCCGTGCGTATGCACGGATCTGTCCCCTAGTACCTTTTAGTTTTTGGTTTCCGTATAACATGACAATACTTTAATTGTCAAAGACGTTACACTTAATATCATCATTTTATTTATTTTTTGGTCGAAAATATCATCATTTTATTAGTCCTCGTGCACATCATTTTTGAAATTGTATAATTTTAGTTCGACTTGAATTCCGCGCATACTATACTCGACGTACACCTCGAGTATGTTGATCATTTCTTTTAATAGCACACATATAAAATTAAGAAAAGGTTGACTGTTTCATTTCTTTTTATAGCACACACATAAAATTAAGAAAAAAAAAAGTATATTTCGACCCAAAAAATAGTTAAGTACATATTATATCAAAAAAAATAATGAAGTATTGGCAAGAAAAATCCGTAAATCTAAAATCTCATAAAGTATCGTACTCCAGTCTCCACTACTGGCCATATCAAATTATTTATCATTTTTGCCTATTGTTTGGCTATAACTTCACCAAAAAAAATTGGCTATAAATATTTATGATTTTACGATTTTTCTAACATGTGTCCTTAGGATATAGGTTAAACTCTTTAAAATGGAAATAATTAGTTAATTTAGATTTACTTAAGATTAATTAATTTTTCAAAAAAATTTATTAGTTTTATTTTAGGATTTTAGTTCCTTCAATTAATATGATTAGCCTATGCCCTTAAGGGCATAATTTAGAAAGAAAAACCGATCATTTTAATCAAATATGGTCATTTTCAAAAGGGTAAGATTACGAGTTGATTTTGAAGTTTGGAGAGATTTTCTGCCGGTCTTCGGTGATTTTGTATACAAGTTCATTTTCAATAATATTAACAAGTTTGTGTAAACGATATAGTAGGGCTGTAGGGGTATTTTTTAGGTCAATATTTTAGTTTTTTTAAATTTTGTGTCCAGGTGTAGGAAGACAAGTATTTTCATGGGAAGGGAGTATGAAAAGCACTCGATTTAATGTCTCCTTAGGGCATGTTAGAATGGCAAAGAGGGAGAAACAAAAAGAGAGGAAAGCAATGATAAAAATCGCAATCCGGATTGTACAATCTTATGATCCAGATTTCAAAAACTGACTCAAATCACGTGTAATAGATCGTAACAAGTATGATCATGGTAGGATCGTATATGATCGTACATGGTTGTATAGGATCGTAATATCCTACTAATTAAATCACATAAATTAAGTTACAAATTATCATTTTGGATATTTTTGCACACTTTGGCTATTAACTCATTAACTTAATACATAAAATTATTCATAAATGGCCCATTTTTTACTCAAATATTGAATAAAAAGTCAAAACTATAAAAATTGCATTCTTTTTATCTCTTGTTAAAAGAAATGTATCGGAATATTAAGAAAACCATTCATCTTATAAATAGATTTGTTGCCTTTAAAGTGTTTGATGAATAATTTGTGTTTTTAATGATTTATGTTCATATTTGAGCGATATATAACATATTAATTTTAGTCTTTTCATCATTTTATCGATACGGCAGGATCCTACGACCATAGCAATCTGACCTTACTACCTCCTTAGGATTCAATCCAAGAATTCCAAACAATATTGGAGGAAAGAGTTGAATAGCGCAGTGTTTCACTTTTAGGTAGAAATGGTTTTTTGGGTGAAAAGTGATTTTTAGTGTCTTGAAAAACGTAAAAAGCAAAGAGAGTTGCACGGATTTCAAGAATGTTAAAAGTGATTTTTGGGTAAAAAGGGCTTTTGGTAGGTTAAAATATACCAAGTAGAAGACCAAAAAAAACGCGCCAAGCTTGTTCATAAAAAGTTTTTGAGAAGCATGTAAAATTTTATGTTGGATCGTGAAGCGTTGTTAACAAGTTAGGAAACTATCAATGTTCCCTGAACAGCGGAAATAAATAATAAGAACACATAATTTATAGAGGAAAACTTTCTGTCTGACTAACAAGTCGTAGAAAAAAAACCTCTACCCCTGAGACTCCTTCTCAGAAGATTTTCAAAAGAATACTTTTATTAAGTTTCAACGGTTACAAGGCAAGTCAAGTTCCCTAATAACTAAGACACCAACCAAAGTTCAACCAACTAGACTTCTAAAACCCTAAACGTAAACCTAAGAGAAAGTAAACTACTAACTAACTTACTTGTGGATTCTTCACCGGAAAAAGCCACACACTCGTACACTTGACAAGCTCTCTCTCCAAGTTCGCCGTAAACAACCACACTTAAACCCTAGCTATAACCTAGCTATTTATAAAAAAAAATGTCAAGTCTGATCTCATACGTAATTCTTGCCTAATTACACAGATTTTCCACATAACAAATCTCACACTAATAGGAGAAAGTATTGTTAATTGTGATTTGGATCCTCAACCATGTCGATTCTTGCCAAAACCGAATGATCTCGGACTTCCTAGATAAGATCGTGTGAGCTTTGATCTTATCCTTCCTTTAATCTTCTCAAGCAACGGCCTACAGTTGTCGTATCTTCGTAGAAGATCGCTTGCAGAAGATCTGGTAACTTGTCATTAATAGAAAGTCACGTTTCTTTCGAGACACGCTTCCTAAATCTGTCACTCGTTTCCTCCATCGTTCCTCACAATGTTCCGTCACTCGTGACTATCTACCTGTTTTCTTGAAACACTTACAAGTAGAAACAAGTTATACCAACTAAGTTTGTTATCATCAAAACTAAGATCGAGAAACCATGGAACAACGATTGTTCTAACATTTTAGTTAATATATCGGCAAGTTATCGAGAAGTTGGAACACATAAGACAATTTTATAAGTCATATTATGACTCTGTATCTTGTGAAATGAACATCCACCTTAATGTGTATGGTCCTTTCGTGTACCAGATTCTTAGCTATTTGAATGGTTGAACTATTATCACAATAAAGAATCACTAGCTTAATGGAATCAATGCATAAATCGGCTAATAATCTAACCAACCAAGTTTTGTACTCAACCTCAACATAACTTCTAGAGACAACACTTTATTTCTTGGACTTCCAACTTATAGGTAAATTTCCCAACATCAAATGTATCCAATACAGACCTTTTGACGATTGGGCAAGATGCTCAATTGGAATCAGAGTAAGCAACTAGAATTGAATTATTAGAGCCATTCCAAACAACGCCAAATCCAACAATCTCATTAATGTATCTTAAGGTGTGCATTCATATTGCATAATGAAAAGTTTTGGGATGTTGCATAAATTGACTTGCCTATTAACACTTTAAGGCGTGCATTCATAAAGCTACCAAAAAATGTTAATTTTTATTATAAATATAAAAATATAACTTTAAGGGAAATTCTGAATAGTACCCCTCAGTTTTGTACTTTTTCGAATGGTGTCCAGAAAAACAATTATTCCGCGTGATACCCCCAAGTTTTAATACTAGTCCGCCCTGTACCTTTTTATACATTTTCCTTCCAAATTTTACATGTTCCGTCAGCTTTTTAATAAGAAATCATTAAAAAAAAGAAATACTCCGTGTTACTCTAATGTTGAAAGGATAAGTCAAATAAAAAAAGAATGATCGTTTTTTTTACTCTCAGACGACGAGCTTCTGGACAAGCGGGTCGAAGGAGGAAGGCCGATGTCCGGTGGAGGGGGAAGGTTGTGATTGGAGAATTTTCTGCATTGTTGAAATCTACATTTCTTCATTCCTGAATCTGTAATCTTCTGTATTCTGAAAATCAGAATTTTTGTACGTATCCTAAAAATCAAAATTGATGCATCTGCTTTTTTGCTGAATTTTCTCACAACTTGCACAAGGATCCCAACCGCCGCCGATCGTTGTCAATCTTTCTCCTCCATCCGCCTTACCTCCGGCCTTCAAAAATATTTGGGATTTGGCCTTGAAGCACCGCACCGCAATCTCATTGCCATGATCACCGCTATATTTTTACTTTGACTTATCCTTTCAGTAATAATTGTTAGAGAATATTCTCTTTTATTTTTAAATTCACTTTTATTAAAAATCTCAACGAACTTGTTAAAATTGAAAGGAAAATGTATAAAAGGGTATGTGGCAAACTAGTATCAAACCTCGGGGGTACCACGCAGAATAACTTTTTTTCTGGACACCACTCGGAAAAGTACAAAACTGAGGGGTATCACTCGGAATTTCCCTATGTAATGACTGTGGTTTTTAAGGATATTTTTGAAATTTTCTCGGATATCCTTTTAACCTCTTTGTCCGTTATTAATGCTTAATCCAATATTTTTGATGGAATTTAAATCCTAGAAAAATTCTTGGTGATATCCTAAAATCACAAAGAAATGATTTTATGGATCGATATGAATTCTAGGATTTGTCGATGGAAAAAAATATTTATTGGATAAGCCGTCTTTTTAATTATGTACGGTAATGGTTTTAAAATACGAAACGGAAGCCTTGAAAGTTGAAGTTCGCAAGATAAAATCATGGAAAATTTATTTTATTGGTCTACATAATTTACGGGACGTTTTTCGTTTAGTAAGTTTTTCCACCCGAGGTATATAATTTTACCACTTTAACGCGAATCCCGTTCCGAGACGGGTTTTGGTTTTAAACCAATCTCTTCTCTGCCTCCTTAAGAAAGAAGGAAACAGAGGGATAGAATCAGAGAGAGGATTAGGATGGAACGAGGACTCGGGAAGATTCGAGCGTCTTCACTGCCGACTTCTCCCCTCGTCTTCCGCCTCCTCTGCCCAACTCACATCCCTCTCCTCTGCCTTCTATGCCTCGCCTCTGTTTCGACAACCAGGCACCACCAACACACCTGCTGCCTTGTTCAAGAAAGGGAGAGAAATCAGGACGGAACGACGGGCTCGGGGAGATAGAATTCAAATTCTTCATCGCCGGCAATCGTCTCTATCTCGCCTCTATTTTGACACCGTCGGCTTCCTCCTTGGCCACCCCTGAGCTGCAACCACCAGGCAGCACCCCCAACAGGTCTTGCTGCCTCTTTCGAGAGGGAGAAGAGCAGCACGGAGCAGCAGACCGGGAGGGGGGAATGAATTCGAATTCGTCATCACCGACGTAACTCTGCCCTACTTGTTTGTGTGTGTCGCCGACGATCACCCGCTTATCCGACCACCACCCACCGCGAGGGCCGCCGCCAGGCAACACCGAACCACCCTCGAGCTCCTGGTTTGAGCCACTAATGGGTTGAACCACCCTCGAGCTCCTGGCTCAAGTGAAGGTATTTACGATCGTATTAATTAGCGGGTTGGTTGCGGAGCCACCGTAAGGTTCTTTCGGTCCTGCTACGCTACTTGTTTTTGATGTTTCTAAGATCTTGACTTTGTTACGGTCCCACAGGTTCAAACCGCTCGAGAAACGGACGTTAGGATCTTTACTTATAGCGAATACAAGTTTTGACATCGATTGGCAGGTAAAGGACTTCAGACAATTACTCGGGATTCGTTATTAATCAATAGAATCCGAGATTTGGTCACCTTAAGGAACTGTTACTGATGAACCCTTTTTATTTAGAAAATTGTTTCAAAAGTGAAACGGTTAATTATTTATAATTTCGCCAAGATGGCTCCTTAAAGTCTTTTAGCTAAGGATTAATTATAAGTCGCTATACAAAATCAAATCGTTTATCGATTAGGAAATCGTAGGATTTGAGTATACAACTAAGAAGTGTATACGTAAGCTCGTTGTTGAGAAATCTTTTGGTTATAATTGGCAGAAGGGTGATAAAGATTACTGTTGGAATTGCTAAGGACGTTGAGCACGCCTTTCAAGGCAAGTGGACAATTCTCTCTTGCGTTATTATTATTAAATGTGGAATTGAATTCCATTTAATCTTCATGTTGGGAACAACTTGTGTGTTGAATAAAGTATGATAGGTTGCTATTTTGTTAGAAATAACGACCATGTCGTTATTTCAGTTTTTGCGCTAGAACTGAACTTAGGACCGTTATGGGATCTTGTATGTTTAGCTGTCTCATGCTGAGACATTGTTGTGAAGTAAAATAGTTAGAGATGGGAGTTTAGACTCCAAAACATCTCTTTAGTGGTCCTATGCTGAAACACTGTTGTAAAATAAGTTAGTTCAGGGGTAGGAGCCGATTCTCCAATGACCTATTTATAACAAAGTTTGTATTGGGGGCGTAGCTTGCTAGCGTATTGGAGTCATGACTCATGTCTCGCTTCACGTGGAGGAGGACAACGGTGCACTCTAGCTAAGTGCAAAAGAAACTGATGTAGGTCAAGCGATCACGTATGAAATAGGCCCTCTCACCCTGACGACATCCGTTACAAGAAATTTGATCGGCAGTAGTTTAGGCCTATTAAAAGTTATTAAAATGTATGTGAAATGTTAAAATCATTAAATGAGAAAAGTGCGATAGGCACGTTAACGTAACTGAATGGTTAGTTCTTTTGATAACCATTCTTGCTCTTGATTAAGAATGATTCTTAATCAAACTTTGATTAAGTTAAGCTGATTAGTCGTTGAAAACGTTTGTGAATGTTGTGTGGTTAGTATAAGTTTCCATTAATCATTTATGCTTCTTAAAGGAACCACAAGCTGTGGTGTTCTCTCTCTTGAATATGCAAGTCTCCTTCTTATTCTCGATAAGACTGCTAACTGTCGGATCATAATCCGAGTCTATTCGGATTTTGATGCCAATATGTTAAGTCACAACCATAAGAACCAAGTTAGTTTCTCCACTTGCTTAGTCTTTCATTAGACTAACCCGTCCTTCTTCTTTTCTTTTATATGGTCGGTTGGTGTCCACCGTTGGTATACGACACACCAGGCTCTTCTTGGAATTTGATTCAAGAGGTGGATCCAGAGGTTTGAAGCTTCAGAAGTTGAAGAAAGGTTTCCAATGGCTATACTTGAGTGAAGTTCTTGGTTAAGTTACTGCAAAGCAAAGTGTGAAAAGAAGTTAGGAACTTAAGGAAAACTTTTTAAAGACTTTGTTCAAATAGAAGGTTGTTCTATTTATTTATTCTGTTTAAGTTAAGGTTTGTATAAGACCTTTTACTTGTTTTTCCGCTGTAATATTTTACTTAATTTTGTAGATTTTTAAATGGTTTCTTTTACCTTGTTCTAGTAAGTTATGTCAGGTTAAAGTCTTGGGTAACTCTGGTTTAGTCATAATCGGGGTTACTGGCGGTAATACCTCCAGGGTAAGTAAGGGGGTGTTACACCCTCATTTTAATCTAAAAATATTTTAGTGTGTACCATGAACATATAATAATAAGGGTCCGATTCAGGTGAGAATACGCGCCCAAGTGTGAAATAAGAAAGAACAAGAGTCGTTGGATGAAGAAAAATCAAATGCGCTTATCATTTCACTTAAAATGAAAAAACGGCACGAGTGAATTATTCGCGTATTTTTGAAACAATGGAAATAGGACACGCGCCTAGATTGTTCATCAACACTGTGAATTTGTTCATCAATACTGTGAATTTGTTCATCAATACTGTGAATTGTTCATCAACACTGAATTTGTTCATCGACACTGTGAATTTGTTCATCAACACATTGTGAATTTGTTCATCAACACTGTGAATTTGTTCATCGATGCTGTGAATTTGTTCATCAACACTTTGAATTTTTTCATCAACACTTTGAATTTTTTTGTGCATCAGAAATGTGATTTTGTTCATCAAAATTGTGATTTTGTGCATAAATAAATTATTGTTTGTTCATAAAAAATCTATTGTTTGTACATAAAAAATGGACGAATGTGTATCGAAATTGTATGTATGAATATAGATTATAAAGTTCCTAAATTAATCATGAGGTAATATTTGAGGTAATCTTATTTAATGTCTCAATTCTCTTAATACTATTATATCCAGATTGGCATTGAGTTTTTGTCGATTTGGTTATAGTTAATTCCAACTCAGTGTTGAGATAAGCTTTGGGTCGTATCAACTATATACAAGTTTTTTTTTTTTGGGTTGAAGTTTACCGGCCTAATTAATACTACATTAGATTCCACTGAACAAGTAGATTTTATATACGGTTTTTTTATCCTATGTCCTAAGGGCATATGTTAAGAATATTAATATGGAAAACTAAAATCCTAATAGGAAACTAATAAATCCTATTGAAAAAATAATTAAATTTCAATAAATACAATAACAAGATAAATTACCATTTTTAGTCTCTTAACCTATGCCCTAAGGGCATAGGTTAGAAAAATCATTTTACATATAGTTGAACCTCACTATGTCTAAGTTTGAATTTACACTCTCCACTTGTAATGGCATAACTGTCTAAATATCTCCTACCAGACAAAAAAATTATATACAAAATGAATTGAGAAGGATTATATAAATAATAAGGACATATTTGGTGTTATGAAGTTAATACGAGCTAAAGCTGAAGGTAAAAGTTTTATATCTAAAATTTAGAACTTATTTTGATGGATATTTTATTTTCTTTATTTAGTGTACAAAGTTGATTTTTTAAATAATAAGGTAAAAATTATTAAAAAGGGATATTAAATAAAAATTCAATATATAATTTAAGATTAATATATGTAGAAAAATGTTACATAAAATTTTGTAAACTTATGTTAGCTTAGGGGATGCAGGTTATATTTTAGACAATATCTGAACATGAATTTGTTAATCTTAATTTAAACTGTGGCGTATAAGAAAAATTGAGCAACATGAATTTGTTAAAGGGTCGGTAATTAGTCGTAGTCATAAGGCCGACAATATAAAGGGTTGTTTGAAAATAAGCATACATCCAGCATAATAAATACATGCATCTAGACACTCCCTTTCTCAGCAGTCAGCTGGCTTCAATACAATTACAATTTACAAACACATGGTAAAGAGAAGGGTATGATTAGAGACGTGACTCCTACAATTTTGTCTAGCTAGCTTCTGTTTTTGAAGGTAAATGTCGGACAACCTTTCTTCCACTTCCCGGAAAGACTTCCTATACACCTAGCTATAGTATATTGAATCACACTTTTTATTCACATAATTAAGTTTTTTTTATCCACATAATCAAATGTTAAAATGTTAAAATCGGATGCTTAAAGTACCAAACTTAATTTGATGTCCGCTCTTTCATAAAAGAGTGTACTGGGATTGCTTTTAATTTGGACTATTTCATTTCTATATCAAAAAAATTGATTCTTGGAGTTTTCATGTTTGCCCATAATTTACTTTTGATTTATAGGGTAGAGTTAAGTGTATACATGATATATAGATTCAGGATTGTCTAGAAGGGATGACAGATTTTAAACAGATCGATATTTTAATATATAGACCTAGTACGTAAAAATTGACTTTGAATAAATTAAATTAGTTATTAGTTCAACTTATCAAATATTTTAACATCAACCTTATCAAGTTAAAATCTTATCAAACCAATCTATTAATTTAATTAATTATGAAGGATTGAGGTTTAACAAATTAATTATTAAATATTTCTTAACAAATCTATCAACGTACACCTGATGCTTAGATTGGCTTAACAAATTGTCAAATATTTTAAATTCCCCAAAAATTAACAAATTAATTAAACTATAATTTGAAATTTAACAAATTAACAAACAAATTGTGGGAAATTGAGATTGGGGCTTAGCATAATACCAACGGAAGTGGCCCAGTCAACACCCGTAGATTTGCCCATCCACACCTCCAGTCTCCACTTGTCTTGCATCATGTTCGTGTCTCCTCCGTTGTCCGCCGTCATCATCATCGAGCTCTTGCTCGCTCACGTCTCTATTCTCAATTGTGAATTGGATATGAATGATTGAATGAGCAACCCTAAAATTTGGGCTAAAAGTATGATTTCTTCAATAGTGTTAAAATGACGTCATCTTATTTTTGTCCACAATCTTCATCTAGTTCGTCTTCTTCCTCCAATGAATCGCCGACAAACTTGCACACAACCTTCCGCAGGCTTCACCTTTTCCTTCTCACCTTCCCCCGTTTACCTCCGCCTTCACCCCCATCCCGGGCCCACTCTGTGGGGGCAAAATTTCAAAAAATTTCTTTGCTTTTGGGCCTCTCCATGTAAACTAACCGCTCCTCCAGTTGGATGTGGGGCAGTCACCCCACCTAAATCTACCCGTAAGTATATAAAATGCGGTGGATATGAATGGTAGGAGTTAAAGGTGATTGTTCAATCAAAAAATGGAAAGTTAGAATTAAAACTAAAAAATGACATGGAAAAACATCGTAAATAAAATGATTTTTTTGGTAATGCTTAGGTGGAGTATCTAAGTACCAAAAGTGTATTTTTTATGAGGAAAGAAATTAGGGGGCTTCCTACACACCAGGGGAGTGCCTTAGAGCATCCTTGTAGATGAGGTTTCTAAAACCCGAGTCAACTACGAGCGAGATAGAAAAAACTTGACAAAACAATCCAATAATTAAGTCCACCACAGAGTTGTACTCCTTGAAGACGTGCACGATGCTCTAACTTTCAAAGTGGGCTAGCAAGCAGAGGATGTCAGACCTAATCAACTCAATCTCCGGCGGGCAACACCAGTCACCAAGGATGGTATTAACCAGCTGCAGATTATCACCCTTGATATGGATGTGAGAAATTCCACATCGGGTGGCTTCAAGAATTCTCTGTCGAAGAGTGACGACCTCGATAATTTAAATGAACTGTCGGCCAATGAGTCCACCTTCGAAATGGATAGGCAAGCCAAAATCGTCACTAAGGATGAATCTCAGGGAAGAGAAACCATTTGAACTAACTGCATAATCAAAATTAAGCTTAATGTAATTATGTTTAGGCTTTTCTCATTGTGCCTTTGATCTTTTTTTTTTCGTCCCTTTAGGAGCACTCGAACCGCGAGAAGGCTCGTCAAGTTCGTTGGTAATTTTCCATTTATTGATCTAGAAGTAGATAAACTCGCAAGTATTACTTTGTGTATATGGGTGTTGCCCATTGTTGTTGTAAAAAATTATCCTATTCCTGAAATACCAAATGTATCACCATACATTGTTAAGCATTTTAATTTCGGCTTTAGTAGGTATAGAGCGGATTTCCTCTAACAAATGGTGTAGATTTTTGTTATTTGGGTTAATCTGGTTAGTTATCCAAGCAATCCTTGGGTTGATCAAGTTTGCTGTTGATTTTGTAAAAGGGCATTTTATTAAGATATGTGTGATATATTTTTTGGGATAATCACAAGCAATACATCCTTGTAGAATAGGGATGTGGTTCACCGCAAGTCCGATTTTGGTTAGGAGACCGTTTCTTGAAACTTTCCATAAGAAGCTTTTCATTTTTAAGGGTATGTTCAGTTTTCTGATCCACTCTAGATTAATTTGGAGCTCACCTTTGTTATTATGGATCCAAAGCATTGTGGAATGCATATAGTACCATCCATTTTTGATTGGCTGCCAATACAACTTGGCCGATTTTTTTTAATGGGTGTAATGATTTGAGAGATAATTTGAACATCCTCAGGGTTTAATACATAGAGTAATTTAATTTTCAATTTTCCAAGAGTTGTCCTCATGAAGGTAATTAACAACACATTCCTCCCAGTTGATTTTATTAGCTATATGTATCCTTGGCTTTAGAATGTCTTTAGTAATCTACTTGTCTTTCTAGAAGCAGATTATTTGACCATCCCCGACTTGCAAAGTAAATCCTTGAAGAAGATATCACGAAGACTTATCAGCTTTGACCTTTGCTGCGATGTGTTTTTTTAGGTATAGTTAAAGAGACCAGTTATTTTAAGATATTTTTCATTAATGATTTCAACTCATATATTATCCGGGTTCGGGAGGATTATTCATAAAAGTTTTATTTGGAGAGCTTGGTTCATCTCTTTTGCCTTTGTGATCCCTAGGCCCCCATAGGATGGGGCCTACAGATTGAATTCCAGTGAATAACGTGTTTGTAGCTGTCTTTCTTATTCCAGAAGAAATTGTTGTTTATTTTATCTATATCTTTTAGGGTTCATTGGGGGTAGTAGAAAGGATTACATGAGATAGCTCGGTTGCGCTGAAGGATTGGCTTGAATTAGAATTTTTTACCTTCTTAGGATAAGGTATTGGCTTTCCATTTTAAGAGTTGTGCCCTAGTTCTCAAGGTAAGAGGTTTTTGTGACTCTACCATTGATGATAGAGCACCCGAGGTATTTATCCAACAAGGTCGTGTTTGTAACTTGGAGAGTTTGTTTGATCTGATTTTTAGTATTATTACCGATATTCTTTATTACTTGAAATGTTGATTTGTGGATATTAACTTTCTGTGCGGAGGTTTGACAATAGTCATCAATGATACTTTTAATCTTGGTGCAAGCATGGTTGTTGTCTTTTGCAAAAATGATGATGTCATCTACAAAAGTAAGGAAAAAGATTTTTTTTCCGCTTCTTAAAATTTGAATTGCAATTCCGCTTTTTGCATCTTGGCTACTTATATCAAGTTGCCTTGCATACACGTCGACAACAAGGATGAACAAGTATGGGGACAAGGGATCCCCTTATATTAGGCCCCGTTTAGGGAAGAATTGCTCCATTGGTCCGTTATTTACTAAGACTGAGAATGAAACTATTTTGACACATTCTCTGATTCAGCCTAAGAAATTTTCATTAAACCCGAATTTTTTTAGGGTAAATGAGAGGAATTCCCAACTAATTCTATTGTATACCTTTTCCATATCGAGCTTTACAACCATCCAACCATCCTTTCCTTTATTGTTACGAAAGGAATGAAAGATTTCATGTGTTACTAGGATATTGCCGTGGGATACTTTAACAAATGCACCTTGTACTAGGGGTGTCCTTAAAAAACCGAAACCGAAAAATCGATTATTTTTTAGGTTAACCAAACCGACTTTTTTTGAAATTTCGGTTAACCGAACCGAAAATATTTTCGGTTTCGGTTCACGACTTTACATATAACGGTTAACCGAAAAACCAAAAATATATTAATATTTTTTTCAAATATTAGTTATCTTTGATTTATTTAGTGGTTAAACTCTATGATCTTCAAGGTGTTAATGTAGTTTGAGTCTTTCTTTCTTCAATTTTAACATTTTACACACTATTTTTCCACTTTTCATTGATATAAGAGTCGCTTATTAATTTGATGGGATAAAAATTTACACACAATGTTTGATTCCACATAATATTGTATATACTCTCGATATTTGTTTACAACAACCAAAACAATATGATATAAGTACATATTTAAAATAAAAGTCTTGCTTGATCACTTTTTTTTTATTCAAATTTTATTATTTTAGTCTTAATTATTTAAGGTAAAATTACATAAACGATTATCGGTTAACCGAAAAAACCGAACCGAAAAATTGGATAACCGAACTACGGTTAATCGGGATTCACGGTTCGGTTTCGGTTTATGATTTTAACTAACCGAAATAATGGTTAACCGAATTTCAGTTAATCGAAATCTCAGTTAACCGGGTTAATTTGGACACCCCTACCTTGTAGTGGGTGTATGCTTTTCACCATGAATGACATCTTTGAGTCTATTAGTCAATATTGTAGAAATGACCTTATATGTTGTATTGCATAGGTTAATAGGTCTATAATTATTAGTGGAGTTAGAATTTTTACATTTTGATAGAAGTGTAATGAAGGAATACATGATTAATTTATTTCACGATCTTTCTAGATTGGAAAAAGCTCTTTAGGGCTTTAATAATGTCCGATCCTACAATATGTCAATATATACGGGTGAGATGGATGTGCATGTTCATATAAGTAGGCATTTATAACTGAAGTGTAGATAGTTAATTAATATGGTAACATTGCATATTTATTGTATTAAAGTGTATAATATTGATCATAAAAAAGTGTAGAATATTGACCATAAAATTTAATCTTGTTTCCCTTAAAATTCTAAGTTAGGGGTCAATAATTCTGGTTTCTTTCGCCCTCTACAAAGATTGTGTATAATTTTGCTTTCTCTCCTCCTACTCCAAGTCATTGTTGCTTGCGTTAGAATAGGATTTGGATGTCGGGGCTGAATGGGTCAAATACTGAAACTTGTTACCAACATGCATGTACTCTGGAGTAGTCTATGGTCCATTTGAATTATTGAGGGAATAAGTCAATATTTACCAATTTTAACTTGTACGAAACTTGCTTCATCTTCCTACCTACGTAACTCTAAAATATGTCTCAACAAATTCAACCAAAAAAAAAAATGTGTCAACAAACCTAGAAAAGTCCTACTATACGAGACAGGTTTTTTGTAAATAAAATAATTCTTCGGGAGGCTTTCTAATACTACAGTAATTAATATGGACTTAATTAATAGATACACAGATGGATTAATTGGGTAAAACTTTGATTAGATGATACTCTCTCCGTTACAAAATATTTGTCATATTAGAGCATTTCACACTTATTAAGAAAAGTAGCAAATTGATATATATGACCCTATTTATTATTATATTTTGTTTCATTTTCCAATACTATTACTCACAAATCTTCCCTCATTAATTAAAAAGTAACAATAAATACAAGGATAAAATTGTAAAGTAGATGACAAAAAGTTTAAAATGACAAACATCTTGTAACAAAAAAACAAGGTTAAAATGACAAACATTACGTAACGGAGGGAGTAGATAAAAGTGCGTGTGATGGGATGGGGTGTGAATGTGATGGATTAATTGGAGAGACAGGACACAGGAGCCTCACTCTAGTTTCAGGGATAATAGAGATGGATGGGTTGTACAGGATCAGGGGCCACTACTGTGTAGGGTTCAGGGCTGACCATGGAACAGACACCTCCAATTTATTATCCTTCCTAATCAAAATCCTTCTCTCTTATATTTGTTACAAACAATATTTAAACCAATAAAAAGTCAATTTTTTTTTTTCCAAAACTAGGTTCGGACTTGCTAATAATTCAAATATAGGTTCGATAAAACAAAGAAGTTTATAGTAGAACGACTTTATATCTAAGAGTTAGAACCTAGTTATGGGTTCGATTCCGAAATTATCGGTTTCCAAATGGTGGAACAGGAACGAGATCAGTTGACCAACGGTTCATCGGTTCGGTTTCGTTCCTGCTAGTTTCGGTTTCAGCCATTTATAAAAAAAATAGTCATTAGAATCGGAATTTGTGGTTTTGTTTTTATATTTTTTGGGAAAGAATTACGATTTTTTATTCCAACAGTTCGGAACCGGCAGAACTTTCAGTTTTCCGGTTCAAAGGAACGTGGAACCGGGAACGATCAACTCCCGATCCCATGTTCCCTGAAACCGGAGAACTGAAACCGAACCCATAACTATATAGATCCTTACATCGTTTAATAATTTTTTAATAATTAACCTAGATCAGAACATATGTAAACTTTTATTTAAAAAAATTAATAAAATAATATAAAGTTAAACTTATTACGACTTTATACCTAAAGGTTGTTATATTTTACAGTGACACATATGGACAACTTGAAATGCTCAAGTCTACATCTCTTTTAAAGTTACAATGTTAATCTCACTTTGGGGAATAATTTTGATAGAGCAATATTTTTAGTTAGTGGAATATATATATGGGTCATAATTGTAAAATGGGTAAATTGCCTATTAAGAGGCTAATCAATTACTGTTGTACAATCATCGAATGAATAAGACCATCTACATCGGTTACTATCTAAGGTGCATAAGGTCAGTTTTATTATTAAAAAAATATTGCGTGTCCCAAGGAGAAGAGGTTCATTTCATGAACACCAAAAGACAGAGGGTGAATAGACGCGTATACACGTGTGTATGCTATTGAAATGAAGAGTTTTAATGTGTAGGCCTTGCATTTGGGCTATTCCAAATGCCCAGTTTATTGAAATTGTCAATTTGAACAATTCAAATGTGAAATAAAAACTAAAAAATTCATACAATAATTTATATTTTTTTATTTTTTCATAGATATCGATGTATATATTTGACTATATTTAAATTTTTAATTTTTAAAAATCAATAATATGTTATTTATTTATTACAAAATTATAGTTAAATTAGTAACAAAATTATTTTAAGGAAGGATATACATATGTAATTTTGATTAGAGAAAAGATTATATGTGTAATTGTATAGAGAAAGAAAAGTAATGAGAATGAGAAAAGTAAAGGTTCATATGGTGCATGGATGTAAGAATAAATTGTATTGGGGTTGTATTGGGGTGCATGAATGATGTGGCAAAGAGAGAAATTGAAAAAGTAAGGCTGCATGACATTGTAGCTGGTGCATTGATGCGGATGCTCTAATGAACTTCTCTTTCAAACTCTATCTCCTTCTCCTCTGTATTTTTTTTCATCAGTTATTCTTCTTCTTCCTTTCCTCTAATATTTCCCTAATCTCTCTCTTATCTCCATCTTTTTCTATCAAATTTTTATTATAATCCTTTGGGACATAACAAAATTTCCCTCACAAAGAAACCGATTTTCCAATAAAAAATACTATGGCTCTTTGTGGACAAAAATATGTTATTGTTATGAATGCATGTCCATATGCACAAGTTAACGTTACCTATTCCTCTTGGTTGTATCACATATATGATTGTAGATGACCAATTGAATATTGTAGATTGGAGGTAACTTGTACAAGATGAATTATTCACCTTCTTCACCTCCTTATTTTCATGCATGAATCATAAAGATTCACCAAAGTATTACTCTACCTTTGGCCCATAAATAGAGTCATCCTCCATTGTAAAACTTGCACCAAAGTAGAGTAAGAAATACAATCTCTAAAGTTTTTACTCTCCCTCCCTCTATTCTAATGATCTAAAATCTTTCCTAAAATTGTTTAAGTGTTCTTTCATAACGGTTAAGTGATTTTGCTTTTATAATCTTATCATAGAACGTTATCAACACGAGTATCTAATTACCAATTGAGCTTCACTAATCACCAAAGTACAAACTCTATCTCTTCCTAAACTTAATTATGCAAGAATTTTATTTCCTAAAACCGTTTTGAGGAATATGCTCTGTAGCCCTCTACAACAGAAACTCGTTTTTCCTCCTAGATTTCAAACGATTTCTTACCAAAATAAATCATGCTTTTGGATATATATAAGATACAAACAAAACATTATATTTGCTTACCTCTTTTCATTTTAAACCCGATTTCTCCTCTAAAAATCTTCACTTTCACCACTTGGATTGGAAGTAAGTTTTAACCAAAAGGATTATGGGTCCGATGTTAGTAATAACAATAAGATCAAGACAAATAAAAAGCTCAATCATAAAGTTTCTATTACCGGCTCTAAGACGACACATAATCTCGTCGTCATCCATGGAGAATGTTGAAAGAAAAATTTGGTAAAGGAGATTGAATATGGAAGTGGAGGAGGAGATAAGGTCGGAAGTGAAAAGGTGAAAGGATAAAAAAAGGGGATGAAAGGGAACCGGATTTAATAAGGACTTTACACACCCAAGTATTTTTCAGACTTAAGGACTTTAAAGACAAGGATTTAAAAATACCCGCTAAATATTTTCTTTCATTTCATATGATATTTTACTTTTGTCTTACGATATTGTGTATGACTATATATTGATTGACTACTTCTCTGACTCACGCAATCTATCTTTAAAGTATTTTGAATATTTCATCTACATGCATGTCTTTATTGTTTGATATGACATGTCCTTCTATCATCTCATACAAGAAAAATAAATTATAATATTGATTATGTTAACCTTTATTTTGCATATCTGTATGTGTAGTAACTAAATAGCAAACATCACTAAAAATGGAGTTTAACATCCTTGATTTGTCGGGCCAAAAATACCTCGAATGGAGGGTTGATGCTTTGGTTCACCTCAAGGTAAATGGCCTTAAGGAAAAAATTGTGGCTAACAATAGAGCCACCCCACAAGAAAATGCAAAACCCATTGTGTTCCTCCACCACCACATCGTGGGAGAGTTTGAATGAGCGCTATGCTCATCAAAATGAAGTTTTACTCCCACAAGCAACACATGAATGGAACAATATAAGGTTCCAGGACTTTAAGTCCATCACTGAGTATAATAGTTCTATCCACATGATCACTTCTTAGTTGAGACAAGGGGTGTCCAAACCCGGTTAACCGGGATTTCGATTAACCGAAGTTCGGTTAACCATGATTTCGGTTAGTTAAAATTTTAAACCGACATCGAACCGTGAATCCCGATTAACCGTAGTTCGGTTAACCAATTTTTCTGTTCGAATTTCTCGGTTAACCGATAACCATATATGTGATTTTACCTTAAATAATTAAAACTAAAATAATAAAATTTGAATAAAAAAGTGATCAAGCAAGACTTTTATTTTAAATATGTACTTATATCATATTGTTTTGGTTGTTGTAAACAAATATCGAGAGTATATACTATATTTTTTTTGAATCAGACATTGTGTGTATTAATTTTTATCCCATCAAATTATAATAAGCGATTATTATATCATTGAGAAGTGGAAAAATAGCGTGTAAATTGTTAAAATTGGAGAAGTAAAGACTCAAACTATATTAACACCTAGAAGATCATAGAGTTTACCACTAAATAAATCAAAGATAACCAATATTTGAAAAAAATATTAATATATTTTCGATTTTTTGGTTAACCGTTATATGTAAAATCGTGAATCGAAACCGAACCGATAAACTGTAAATATTGTCAGTTCGGTTAACCAAACCGAAATTTAAAAAAAGTCAGTTTAACCAAAAAAATAACCGATTTTTCGGTTTCGGTTTTTCATGGACACCCCTAGTGACCCTATGCAGTCAGACGATCACTCAACAAGAAATGTTGGAGAAAACGTTCTCTACTACACATGCTTCAAATATATTGTTGCAACAACATTAAAGAGAAAGAAATTTGAAAAGATATTCTAACTTGTTGAAAGTACTATTGGTTGCAGAAAAGAATAATGAGCTCCTAATGAAAAACCACAACCTAAGGCACACTAGCTCAATAGTTGCCCCAGAAGCAATTGTTATGAACACATCATTTCATGACAGAAACGATAATGAATGTGGGCAACAATCAAACCATAACAATGGGCATGGATGAGGTCGTGGTAACTATTGGAGCCGTGGTGGCCGTGGTGGTTGTTGTGTCTATGGGCTTGGCCGAGTCTACAATAAAAGCCACAATAAACATTGTGAGAACCATGCTACAAGGTGGATGTGAAGCAAAAGGTCTAGACGGGTCCATCAGGATCCTCCCAGAAATCCAAATCAACATAATACCAATATGACATGATTGGTCACTGGTCAAAGATATGCCGCGTAGCTCCACACCTAGTGCAGCTATACTAAGCTGAAAAGAATAAAGAAAGAGATACCGAGACCAACTACATTGATAATAAAGATGTGGATAGGTCACATGTGACTAGTCTGGATGTCAATTACATTGGGTCATCCAGGATCAATAATGATGCACAAAATCATAAAGAACTCATTCGGACACACATTGAAGAACATTAAGGTTCTTTCGTCTAGTGACTTTAATTGCAATGATTACTCCCTTGGAAAGCTAATTATCAAGCCTTCTAAAAACAAGATTGTAAGTGAGACTCCTACATTCCTAGAAAGAATCCAAGGAGATATGTGGGCCAATCATTCCACCATGTGGACCATTTTGAAACTTTATGGTGCTAATTGATGCATCTACACGTTGGTCACATATTTGACTGTGTAGTCTGCAACCTAAAACCACCCGTAAGCCTATTGTCAACGAGAAATGTTGCATTTGCTAAAATCCTTGACCAAATAATCCGATTGAGAGCCCAATTTCTGAATTATGCAATAAAGAAAATACGGCTTGATAATGAAGGAGAATTTACATCTCAAACTTTCAATGACTATTGTATGTCAATTGGGTTTGATATAGAGCATCCAATGGCTCATGTTCACACATAGAATGGTCTCGCTGAATCATTAATAAAGTGGTTGTAATTAATTGCCAGACCATTATTAATCTAATTAAAATTACCACCATATGCATGGGGGCATGCAATATTACATGCAACAACCTATCCAACTTCTTTCTGGTAAGGAGCCAAACATTTCACATATAAAAATATTGAGTCTACAACCTAAAACCACCCGTAACTAGACATGGACCCGGTCCAGGCTGGGAAAATGGGACCCGGGCCCACACATGGGAAAGCCGGGCCGGGCTCAAATGATGCAACCCGCTCTATTTTCTTACATGTAAAAAATGCGGGTCAGGCTAGTCCGGGCTCGACCGGGCTAGGAGACAATCCCCCAACCTAGGCGGGTTTGGCCCGGTTGGCCCACGGGCTGGCCGGGCCAGAAATGGGGGTCGGTCCGGGCTGGGCCGGGCCAGCCCGCACTATTGTCCATGACTACTCGTAATACCCACTTTCCAGATAACCACCCCGAATATGACTATTTATTTTTAACCACCCATAAAACACCCTCCGTTAGCTAAGTACCACCTTCCGTTATTTGCGTAGTTAAAAAATCCCCAAAATACCCTTGTCTTCTCTGCCTCGTTACTTGCCTCGTTCTTCCTCTCTTGTCAACCAAACTAGAGAAGGACAAAAAGAAGAACTTGAAATCTTCACAAGCGACATATCTTCTCGTCCCCGTCAAAGTCTAGAATTTTGTCTCCAAAATTGATCGTTTTGAACTCGTTCTCAAATTGAAGAAGCCAGAACCAGTACCAGAGAGGGACGAAACGACGGACTCGAAGTCTTCACCCCCGACATATCTTCTTTGCCTCATCAAGAGTCTACAAATTCGCCTCTGTACTTGATCGGTTCGAAGGAACAAGAACCAGATCTGAAAAAAATCGTCTTCACCACCAAAACCTATTTCTCGTTCTCGCTCGGGAGCCAAAACGAACATGCCTGCTATGAATTCCTAGTCAAGATTCTACAAATTCGCCTTCACTGCCGACATAATTTGGTTCCAGATCTGAAAAAAAAAAAAGAAATTCAGTCTCCTCCGGCGTCGATTAAGAGGAATCGTTAGGGACCAAGTGTTCGCCTTCACTGGTCATGATTTAGCGACCACTTGGTCACTAATTAGCGAACAAGTGGTCGTCGGATCTAGCCAGGAATAGGCGACCATGTAGTCGCAAATTGCGGATGGTCGCTAATATTGACAACCAAGTGGTCGCTAACCGATTAGCGACCAGAATATGGTCGCTAAATGGATTTAGCAACCACTTTTTCAATTTATCGACCACTTTTGTGGTCGCTAAATCTACGTTTTTTCTAGTGTGACCTCATTCCCGGCGCATCATTGCCTAGCCATGCTGCATATAGGGCGTCGCCTAAGGAGACTCAAGAATTCCAACGCAAAATCCAAGCTCTTTTGGACAAGGGGTTCGTTTGAGAGAGCCTTATCCCATGTGCAGTCCCGATCATTTTGGTGTCAAAGAAGGACGAGACTTGGAGGATGTGTATGGATTGTTGTGCAATCAACCAATTCACCGTCAAGTACCGCCACCCTATTCCATGCCTTGAAAACATGTTGGACGAGCTTCATGGAGTTATGCTGTTTTCAAAGATTGATATTAGGGGCGGCTACCACAAGATTCGTATGCAAGAAGGCGACGAGTGGAAGAAGGCTTTCAACACCAAGCATTTATGAGTGGCTTGTGATGCCCTTTGGCCTCAAGAACGCTCCTAGTACATTTATGCGTTTAATGAACTATGTTTTGCGTCGCTTTTTAGAAAAGTTCGTCATCGTGTTTTTTGACGACATTTTGGTTTATTCTAAGACTTTGGACTCTCATGCAGGGCACCATAGGTTGGTGTTAGATTGCATCCGCGAACATTCTTTGTTTGTGAATTTGGACAAGTGTTCGTTTTGTACAAAGAAGGCAATTTTGCACAAGGATATTTAGGCGTTTATTGAATATAATATCAATTTAGGTGTATAACAAAAATTAGAAAACTGTTCCAAATTCAATTCTTTTCTCTTCCCCGACACTCGATCGACATCTTCCTCTACCTCTGATTTGCTTCACTTGATGTCGCTAATGTTGATATTGAAACCCTTGCCACTGACAAATGCGAGATGAAGACGAATTAACTCGATGGCGGGCCACTACACCACCATGAACAAGTCCAACGACATCTATTGGTTCCAAATATCACTAGTTAATTTGGATGGAACAAGGTGGATCGGTACGTGCTAGTACATCCATAATCTTCTCAAGTACGAATTCGATATTCCAGTCACTTATCTCGCTACCTCCCTTAAGATCGAACTTCTTGAGCTCGATGGCAAGACACACAAGGTCTAATTTTTCCATCTATCTTGATTGTCTTCTTCTTTAGTGAATTTAATTGTGCAATTGAGTTTTGAGCAAAAAATCACCAAACTCCTTTTATTGAATATATTCAATGTGAATGGTTAGTTTTCATTTAAGATGTTAACTGGTTATTAGTATTATGTTTGAAATGATTAATGCAACCTTCATTTGGAATTTAGGAAAGTCTAATTGTTTAGGTCTAGGGCATTGAAATGATTAATGTGGCATTCATTTGTTGGTGATTCTTGAAATTAAATAGTAGAAAGGTGATGCTTGAGTGACTCTCATTTGTTGTCTGCAAAAAGGTTTGTTGCATTGGTGAAGTTAATTCATTCATGTCAAATTCTTTGGAAATGAGTTCTAGGCCGTCTGTTGAGCCCAACTTTAGAGGTGGGTCTGAGCTAAAATTTAGAGGGTCAAACATGAATTCTAGTGGATATCCGAAAAGAGGAGAGAATATGTATCTAAGTAGTCAAGTTTTAGATGAGTCTAGCCGAGTGTAAAAAATGAACTACATAAATAGGTGTGTTTACTTTCAATTGGAAATTCGCTTCAGTTTGAGGTTGGATTTTGGTTTCTTAGTTCTGTAAACTTTAAAGAAAGAAGTAACTAAGAAAATTATACCAGCCTTTTGTCGTACATTGTGTGCTTTGATTTTACTTGGCAAATATGGCACCTTTTGCGTGTTTTAAGCTATAAGTTGGCTCTTGCATCACTTTTTCTTCATAATTCATCTACCTTTTGAAATTAGAATTCTACTCATAATTGGATATTAAAAGTTTGCCGGCTCTTCTTGTTTTCTCTATTTCCTATTTGTCTTTCATGTTGATATGCCTATTTATGAAATTCTGTATTATAGCTTTAAGTTTGAACTCATTGGTTAGTTTGCATTCTAGTCCAGATCTCCTATTTCACAAATCTAGTTAGGTTGATTTTTTTTTATTATCTTTATTAGTTGATAAAAATATTTTATGATTTAACTTGAAGACGATCATTCAAAATTTCATCTCCTCTGCTTGCTCATTAATTTTGTTGTCTTCTAGCTAGGAGTAATTCTTGCATCATTTGCTTTGCTCTAATATTTTATCAAACTTGTTATCAAGTTTCATCAAGGTTTTTGATGATAGTGGATGACAACTTTGTTTTTTATGTATTGATGACAGTTATGTTTTATGTGGTTGAATGTTATCAAGACCCTTTGAAAGCCTTTATTACCACTTGATGATAGTGTTTTATGACACTATATGACGGTTGTTTGATGACACTTGTTTGTCATCAAGGGTATTTGATGACACATGTTTGTCATCATGGCATTTGATAACATTTTTTGTCATAAAAAATTTGCCATCAATGCCATTGATGGGACTTCTTGCTTTTGATGACACTTTTTATCATAAAAAACTATCACTAAGGCATTTGATGACACTTTTTGTTTGTTGTTATAAAAAAGTTTCATCAAGGTCTTTGATAAAACTTTCTTGACATTTAAAGATATGTATTGAAGGCTTGTCATCAAGTTTCTTATGACATTAATGACGGTTGAATTTAAACTTATTTGAATCATCTAAAATTATATGTAATTGATCTATTTTCACTATAAAATGTATTTAGCGTATTACCTAAAATGGTAGAGCATTTTTCATAAAAAAACAATGATGTGGGTTCAAATCCCACATAGGCTTATTTATAAATTATTTGACGAGAAGTTTTTATGTGGTGATGACAAGTGATGATATTTGATGACAACTTTAGTTTTTTATGTGGTTGAATCTTATTAAGGCTTTTTAAAAGCATTTGGTGACAATTTTTAATGACATTAGATGACGGTTGTTTGTCATAAAAGCCCTTTGATGAAAAAAAATCAATGTCATCAAGGTCATTTGATGACACTTATTTAATCAAGCCCCTTTGATGACATATTTGTTTGTCATCAAAGACCTTTGATGACACTTGTTTATCATCGTGGCATTTGATGACACTTTTTATCATCAAAAAGTTGCCATCAAGGCATTTTGAAGATACTTTTTGCTTTAAAAAATTATCATCAAGGAATTTGATGATAATATATGCATCAAGAACTTTGATGACACTTTTAAAAATTGTCATTAAAAGCCTTGATGACAAAAAAAGTTTCATCAAAGGTCTTGATGATAACGTTTTATGATCACAAAAATTATCATCAAGGCATTTGATGGCTATATGTTGTCATGAAAACCTTTGATGACACTTTTCATCAAGGCTTTTAATGACATGTCATGACAGTTTCAATAAGTGTCATTAAGGTCTTTGATTACACTTTTTTTCATCAACAAATTGTCATGAAGACATTTGATGACAATATATTGTCATCAAGATCTTTAATGACACTTTTTTTTTATCATCAAGGCTTTTGATGACATTTTCAAAAAGTGTCATCAGAGCTTTTGATGACAATATGTTATCATCAAGACCATTGATGATAATTTTTTTATCATCAAGATTTTTCATGATAGATTGACAATAGTCGATGATTGATTGATGACACTTTTTGTCGTAAAAAAGTGTCATCTATATGTTTGATGATACATTTTTCATTAAAAATTTTTTATCAAGGCATTTGATGACACTTTTTGTTATAAAAAATTGTCATCAAGACTTTTGATGACATTTTTTTACATAAAGGCTTTTGATGAAAGTTGATGATATTTTTGAATCAACAGTGGTCAACGATCGTTGACCGAGTTGACTCATGGAAGGAAGAAGAAGGAGGTGGAAAGGGCGGGTAGATTTTTAATATTTAGTAAATAAATTGAGTTTTGTTTATAATCCCCAATTAGGTATTTATTCTTTACTATTTAGTTAATTCACCCTAATACCTTGATTGATTAATCATCGCATCATTTTCGTTTATTATGACTATTTTTGGTCCAAATTTCGTTTATTATGACTAACAACCACTAAATTGTATAATTAGTCCAATATTTTAAAAAAGAAGAAACTCGAACTTTTCTCTCTATCGCTTTACTACCAATTTTCATGAAACACCACCCAAATTAATCTTTTTCTTTGCTTAAACACCCTAAATCAAGCTTCTCCATTCAAAAACTTGTCTCGAAATGAAATACTGAACAAAGATTAAAAGAGGATGCTGATTTAAACTAGAGAAAATATACTGCCTCCTTTAAGAGTCGGTTTTGATTAATGGGTGAGAAGCCCCTTCTATCCAATGGGCGAGAAGCTCCTTCTAACTGATGAGCGAGACGCTCTTTGTTCTGGTTTTTGATACTCGAACTTATTTTTTCCCATATCTGATGAAAAATTTATTGGCTAGAACCATTTCAAAAGCCATCTTCACTCCTTGCTCGATCAATTAAAGATCTGATTCCCAAAATCAATATTTTTAGGGTAGTTTCGATTACGGCAATTATAATCTCGTTGGATTTAAAACAAAAAGAAAAAGAAATCGACAGTTGTCGGCACCGCCTGGTTTGCTGCCATTGTTGAACCTAATCTTCAATCGTTGGTTCTCGGTCGCCTCTATGCAAAAAGTAACTCTAAAATTGAATGGGTTCTTTTTCTCGGCAAGTTAAACTATTTTAGAATATGTTTTAATACCTTGAAAAATGAAAAGAAAATTAAATAAATGAAACAAACAAATTATAATTGTTGTGTGGCTTGCAAGTATCAATAGTGAGTGTAATACAAGTCCTTCCAATGCAAGACAAGGCAAAAGAGGAATTTTTTTTTTATTAGAGAACATAAGTTCTTGCTGGGAAAGACATTCTATTTTTTTTTTCTTTTTTCTGCATTAATCTCCGATGGATTCTTCGGGCTTTCATGTATGGTTCGAGATAATGTTGTGGTTGGTGTCCGGGTGGTGTGTTTCCTATCCTTCTTCAAGCGTCTTGAAGTTTGGGTCATAATTCTAAGTAGGAGTATAATCCACAATAGATTATTCAAGGGAATTGAGAATCAATGATCAATAAGCATATCTATGAAGGATTTAACTAGTTCAACACGCTTGTCTTTCATATATTACAATCATATTTGTATTCATATTTACTTTCCAGTTTGCATATTAGTTTAGATAAATCAATCATAAGCTCCTCTTTCACTTAGTAATATTATTTAAATACAAGTAATTTGAGTCCATGTGGGTTCGACCCTTGCTTCCACTATACTTAGGTTTGGAAGTTAGGATATTTCTTTGATAGTGCTTTTACAGCGAAATAAAAGTGCTCGTCAAATTTGATAGCTTGCATAAAAAATTTGATAGCTTGCATATAGGTATAGTTTAGGATGCATATTTATGTTTGTTTTGCATGGTTTTACTTTAGTTTAGCTTAGTTGTAACATTTCCGCCCAAAATGCATACGTCATTCGGCGTTCATATAAGATTAAGAGCATATGCATAGCATATTTGCATGATATATAGTGAGTTTTTAAAAATAATATTTATTTTTTTAATTAAGTTTATTATATTTTAAAAAACTTTGAAGTAAAAGTTAATTAATAATTATTTCAGGGTAAAGTTTGTAGTAAAGGAGATTTGAGGGTAGAAAATGGGATTTTGCAAAAGTCATGCCGACTTCTCTACGCTTTTGCTGACTTACGAGATTCATTCAATATATATGTTCAATCTAACATCTTCCATGTTAAGTAACTACAAAAAAAATACGTAGAGAGAAAAGAGAGGGAAAAGAGAGAAGAGAAAAGGAAAATTCAAGGTTTTGGTTGTTTTTGCTGGATTTGGTACGAGATCTCTTCTATCGGGTTTTCTTCTCGAAGTACGAGCGTGATTTGGTAAATTTTTAATTAGTTAATGGTTTATTTGGATTCCACTGATTTTTCCAAATCTAGATCTACAGTTGATTTTGATTTGAAAATCGATTGATCTATAGTTCTCAGAGGGTATTTTCGATATCGGATTTATATTCGGTAAAAGATTTCAGAGTAATTTTTTAGGGTTTCGTTTTGTAAGGATACTAGGGAGCCCTTTGATCAAGTTTTACAGAAAGGTTTGAACTAGAAAAGTGTTCTTATATATATAGTTTATTGTTGTCAAGTTTTAAAGGATTTGAAATTATGCAAAAGAAGTTATAATGCATTCTGGCATTTCATTGCATTTGGGGTTAGAGTTTATAAGAGTAAATAGCCTAATTTGCATTGGGTTATATATAGGAGCACAAGTCATAGATCGTGGTCAAAGAGAAAGAGAAGATATATAGTATTTGTCTTGAACAGGTGAGTATAGACCGGAGATTCAACCTTATGTGCTATATGGATATATGTGTTATATGTGCTATATGGATATATGTGAATGAGCTGTATGGATATATGTGCTATATGAGCTATATGGATATATGTGATAGCTTTGTAATTTCCAGAGTTGTTTGCACAAAAAGTATGTTAATAGATGACATATGACATATGGTTACATGATGCACTTGATTGCATAGCATATTGCAATGAGATTAAAAGAACTTGTGACTGTCTTGCCCTGAACTATAATTCAGGAAATCTTCGGATTTCTTTCGTAAAGCGATCTTTGGATCATACAGGATCTACAGATCATACAAGACCTACGGGTCAATATTTAGGAGATCTTCGGATTTATTTGTTAAAGGACCACAAGAGTCAATATTCAGGAGATCTTCGGATTTCTTTGTTAAAGGAACCATAAGAGTCCATATACAGTAAACCCGGGGCAGATTCAGGCTTGAACAGTTCACAAAATAATAAATCGGATACATCGGCATTTGCATTTACATAGTAAATTCCTATATGATATATATAATATGTATGTATATATGTACATGGACTAAATGTTTGACTCTGTGTGAAATAATTGATGATTGTTTATATTCACTGAGTATGCGACTCATGTAAATCACAAAATAAATTTTCAGGCTCAGCTAGAACTTTCTGACATGTGTCTCTTTTAGAGGTCACATTCATACAGGTCGGCCGGCTGAAACTCAATGCAACCTTCTCCTCCTCATTTTGCATCTTAGACATATGAGTTGTAATATAAGTTAAGAGTGACAGATGTTTTAGTATGAGTAGTAATGGCATATAGTTGTGTGTGCAACCTTTTGTGGTTGTTACTTTCTGATATGTGCTTATTTGAAAATAGTTGTTATATGTGAATTATCTCTTTATATAAGGGATAAGTTATTACAAAGTATACGTCATAGGGTATAAGGGTGTCACAGCTAGTTCTTAGGTTTTTAGGCTTTCTAGGAAATTCAGGTTTTGCGATTGTTTTGTTCGGTTTTGCAGATCTTTAGGTAGACAAGCATGGACGGGATGGATCTTAGGGGACTATGGTGGAGTTTGAGGAAGCTTAGAATGATACAAGTGAAGATCAAAAGATCCAAGACCCAAGAGCTTTTGTGAAAAGAACGCTTAAATCTGGGCCATACATTGGAGACTTGTTTTGACACCTCTATTGCAATGCTTGGTTTGGGAGCTACAATGCTCGGATGAAGCTGAATTTGGTATCACTGGAAAGCAAACTCGAAGAGATACAATTCATATATATTTTTACTCCGAGTCCAAATTCCAACTCGAAGGGGGTGAAAACAGCCTTTGAATTTGGTGCCGCTGTCGGGGATCGAACCCGGGTCACCCGCGTGACAGGCGGGAATACTTACCACTATACTACAACGACTTGCATATAAAAGCTATCAAATTTTAAATAATATTACTAGGAACTAAGCTATCAAATTTGACAGACACTTTTATGTCGACGTAAAAGCACTGTCAAAGAATTATCCTAACTTCCTAACCTAAGTAAAGTGGAAGTAAGGGTCGAACCCACAGAGACTCAGATTATTTGTATTAAAATAATATTACTAGGAAAAAGGGGGGTTTATGATTGATTTATCTTATCTCTAATATGCAAATCAAAACTAACTATGAATGCAAATATGATTGTGATTAACAAATATGAGAAAAACGTGTTCAACTAGTTAAATCCATCATAGATATGCTTATTGATCATCGATTCTCTTGATTCTCAATTCTCTTGAATAATCTACCGTGGATTATTATCCAAAACTTTATATTTAGTTGAAAGAGCTAACAGTCTGAACAAACCTAATCATGAAACAACCTAGAACAACATCTATATTCAATTAAACGACAACTTTAAGTTCAAAGTATCGATAGAAACAAATACTCAACGCAAACAGCTAATCGAGTTATCTGTGGTTTATTCCCTTCTACAACTGAATAGCCCGAACGGATCTAAACAATTATAGTTGCTACTTTATCTAATCAATTCCGAACGGGCATTAATCAGATTAGTTGTAAATTAACCTAGAAATTCTATTAGGTGATCAAGCTAACAAACCCTAGAATAATTCTGATTCAATTAAGCACAGGGAATAAAACCTATTCAAGTTGTTGAGAATCAATCAAACATCACAATAGTATGCAATCTATGATTTCAATAACTAGTCAAACACAATGGATTTAGCAATGCATAATTAAATTAAAAACAAACTTACAAGAGGTTCAAAGGTGGCTCTTTTGAGAAAACTCTCTGCAAAGAAAACCCTAGCCTCCAAAAGTATGATTAAAGTTATGAAAGAGAAACTAAAAAAAAGGTTTAAATACCCCACAAGATTTTCAAAGATCAAATTATCCCGAAATACAATCAAACACGTCGGTCAAGATCTATCTTAATCCCATCTCAAAGCCCAAAACTCGCGGCCCAACATCTCCGTTGAAAGACAGACGGCGCGGTCTCATCCTTGTGTAGCGCGGCCGCGCACACTGTGTCCTAGCCCGCGACACTTCTCGGTTCAGCATTTCAGGCGACACTTCAGAGGCTGTTTTCACCCCCTTCGAGTTGGAATTTGGACTCAAAGTGAAAATATGAATTGTATCTATTTGAGTTAGCTTTCCAGTGATACCAAATTCAGCTTCATCCGAGCATTTTAGCTCCCAAACCAAGCATTGCAAGATAGAGGTGTCAAAACAAGTCTCCAATGCATGACCCAGATTTAAGCGTTCTTTTCACAAAAGCTCTTGGGCCTTGGATCTTTTGATCTTCACTTGTATCATTTTAAGCTTCCTCAAACTCCACCATAGTGCCCTAAGATCCATCCCGTCCACGCTTCTTTACCTAAAGATCTGCAAAACTAAACAAAACAAGCGCAAAACTCGAATTTCCTAGAAAACCTAAAAACCTAAGAACTAAGATAAACTAAACTAAAACCATGCAAAACAAACATAAATATACATCCTAAGCTATACCTATATGCAAGCTATCAAATTCCCCCATGCTTAACCCTTGCTTGTCCTCAAGCAAGACATAAATCCAACACACACCACAAAATTGCAATCATGCATCCATCTCATAATTAAACAAACATTTCACATATAGTCAAGACCCGACCAAGAATTCCTAGCATGCATTATCACAAGAAAAGAGCAAAGATTATTCATTCATTCTAGACATCACCAATGTAAATGTGTTTGCACTCTTACTCTCAAGTGTTTAAAGGTATGTGTTTCACTCGAAAATCAACCATGAAAACTAGACTACTATAGGCTTGCATCAGCGTCCTAAATCTCCACCGCTGGGGATCGAACACATAACAAAAATCATGAGGTCTTTTTAAGGGTTGTAATGGGGCCATGGTAAAGACAAATTTGGAAGGGATCATATTTGACTTGTGGTGCTAAATCCGGGATAAAGAACTAATCCTAAACCCAAAATTTACACTTCCTTTTCTTAATACTCCCAAACTTCTTTACTAACTCCAAACATACTTATTCAAGCTCTTTGTTTCTTACTTCTTCTTTTCCATTCTTGCCTCTTTTTCAACTCTGTTTCTTTTTCACTCATGAAGATTACTAACATTAAATTCAACTTTTTCCTTGCTTTGCAACATACTTTTCATCTTCATTTTTTCACGTTACATACTAGAGTTGTATTTCCTCTTTTCCACCTTTTTCCTCACACTCGCCCATACTTATACGAAACTCACACAAAACAAAAACACAACCTAAAGTCCTAAATCCCGGATAGGTCAAGCTTATTAGGCTAGGGATTATTTTGTGGAGCTAATAAAAATAGGCTTAAAGCTTAAAGAAATGGGGTGTCAAAACATGAATCTTTTAAGGTAGGAAGGGAAACAATAGGCTAATAAAAAACAATGCCTCAATCATTTTAATGTCATGCATTCAATCATATAAAGCAGCTTTGATAAAGAGTCATAACGCAAGTTCTAGAGCTAGAAAATCACGGTGATACACTAAAAAATATAGAGAACAAATATAATCATGAAAGGCCAAAAATCTCACAAGGCAAATTTTTTGTCTAGAACTTTAGAATGAAACTAAAACCCAAGCTATATACACATACTCAGTCCTATAGTCAAAGAAATCAATCAACGATCATGCTCATATCATAGAAATTTCAGCATATCATGCAAATCATGGGTTAGGACTCATATTTAGCATAGAAAAACAAGAGGAATCAAACAATGGAGAAATAAGAATCTAAATGCAATATTTTTGTATTTTTTCAAAATTTTCTGATTTTTTTATTTTTCAAGATTTTAATCAATGCATACAAAAATTTAAATATGCCCTAATCTAATGCAACTACATGAAATGCAAAAGTAATTCCCTTCCCCCATGCTTAAAACATACTTTGTCCCCACAGTATAGTAAAAAGTAAAGGAAAGAGAAAAACTCACAGAAATTTAACTATCCGCGTAATGCGGCGGGAAATCCGATGGTGGTAGTGGTGGTGTAAGACTTCGGAACGGAACTTGGATCGGACACCGTCGACTCGGACACTTTAACAGGAACCGCGATCGCGTCACAAATACGCTGCGGTCGCGCCACCCATGGGCCGCTGTCGCGCACCCCCCTTGGAATGCCCGCGCTCCAAAACTCTAGCCCTCTGTCGAAATAACGCGGGCTCGGGCTCATACCTACACGGTCGCGCACCCTGTTTCTTTTGACCGTGCTCCTCTGCTTGTTTCGGGGTACTGATGTTTGAACCTGGGGTATCTAAGACACACACAAAAACTACCTAAAAAGCAAAAGATTAACTGAAAAAAAAAACTACTCTAAGCCTTGGGTTGCTTCCCAAGAAGCGCTTGTTTAACGTCATTAGCTTGACGCATTATCATGACTTCTCAAGATTAGACATCGTCAATGCCCTTAACAACCTGTCAAAAGCCTGTGAACACATCTCACAAGAAGATAAGTAGCACGAGGATAAATTCAAATTGAATAACCCATTTAAAAAGCGCTTCAACTTATCAAACTTGTGAGACCAGTTTTCATGAGATGGCATATGCTCAAAAAATTGCAACACAAGTGGAAATGTCAGAAAATACTTACAGTATGGGTCAAAATACTCGTCACCATTACCACTTTCCTCAAAGATGAATTGTGAGTATTCTCTAGTACCAACCTTAAACTCACTTGGTTCTATAGGCTTCTCCACGTCAAAAGGGATTGAACTTGGCTCCTTGGTGCTCTCTTCAAGTTGAATTATAGGAATAAAATCATATTGGATATTAAAGTCATCCTCATAACCCAACTCAACTCTAGTGGATTCCTCCTCAACTTGCACTTGGGTGTCTAACTCAAGGGCATTTGATTCCAATGCAACCTCTCCCATCATTGGATAGGGAATTGGTGGAGATAATTCGACTAGAATACATTGATGTCTCATGTACCCAAAGAATTCCAAACACTCTTTTGGTCCCATACACCAAAGTCTATAATTGCTCATGTACTCTACGAGCCCTCGAGTTTGAGAATTCAAACCGTCTAGGATGCATTCACATAATTCACTCTCAAATGGATAATAACCCAGCAAAGTACCATATTCATGAATCTTTTGTTGTAGTCTAGCAAAATACTCATGAAAATATTCATCCTATAGTTGTCTACATGCAAACATAGCCATGGATCAGTAGCACGGATGTTATGAACTGTAAGATAGGTTCACAACACCAAAAAATAGTAATACTAAATAAACACAAAGAAATAGTCTGTAGGATCGTTAGTACTTAAACGCGTCGGCGACTCCTGCGAAGTCGCCGACTTTGAGTAACAGTCGAAGTCACTGACTTTGGTAAAGTCAGTGACCTTGAAATAAGCAGCGGAATAATTAATCAAACAGGAAAGATATTACCAAACTGTAAATGACAAGAGATGTATAGTGGAAACTCTTCGTAAACCAATTAGTTTACTTAGAGAAAAACCACTCCCTTCCAAGCTTCTCACTTGGTCGGATTTCAAGAGTCTTTAGACTCGCTCTATTGATTTCTTGAGTGTTACAAAGCTCTCCCGTGTACAAGTTGAATCCCACAACCTTGAACCACGCTCTACCTTTGTACCTACACTCTCAACCTCACGCTATGCCTAAGAACACTCGAACTCACCACTTGCACGAATCTCACGCACAAGTCTTCTTCACTACTCGTACGATCCCATGCACGAGTCTTCTTCAACCTAGAACTCTCTCTTTTCTTTTTCTCAAGATATACAATTATGCACGAAAGTCCTTACTTCTAACCTAAAACAATGCGTTATTTAAGCTAGAATAAGGTGTGGTTTCGTGTGATATTATTTCCTATTCGGTTAAGGAAATAACATCCCACGCAATCTTACAAGATCTTTCCTAATATAACATTTACGTACACATAAAATATCTCAATGGAATCATATTATCCTCTTATGATTTTAGCACTCTTTTGTGATGATATTCTCCATAAATAAATGCCCCAGCTGTCCTGCAAACAATCGCACACGATCTGTGCGTTCCTTCCATAAATAGTTTTCGTCGTCAGCTGGTCATGTCAGTGACTTTGCCATGACTTTGCCAAGTCGCCGACTTGGCTTGCAAACTCGAAGTCACTGACTTCCTTAGAACCATCAAAGCACAACTTTTCAACAATAGTTTCTTGCAAGTTATCCTTTGTCAGTGACTTCTTCATAAGAACTTGATGTCGCTGACTCTCCATGCAACTTCTGTGTCACTGACCTTTGGAACCATCAAAACCAGATCTTCTAACAAATTCCCCCTTTTTGATGGTGACAAACAATATGTCCTGATAAGATCCTTAAAGCACACACATAACATCATAGTATAAAGAGCAAAAAGCAAAAACCATAAAAAGTTCCACCTAAGCTTAATATCCACATGGTTTCAGTTTTTAGATCCCTCCCTTTAAATCTATTCCCACGGTTATTTCCCCCTTTTGGCATAAAAAAATATTGCTAAATAAGAAAAGAAATCAGAGGCAAAATATGGAAACTTAGAACATAATATCAAAAACAGTCATAGATAGTCATCCACCAAAGCAAAAGATAATGTATGATGCAAAAACAAAAAATCCAGAAATGCAGTACAACCATATCGAACTAAAGAGATAAATCTTTTAATGTGAGAGATAATGTGGTAAGGGTAGAAGGGAGGGATAGAGAGAGTCATGGACTTGCAGCAGTCAGTGACTCAAAACCGAGACAAGCAAGTCTCTCCTCAAACTCCATAAATTTTAACATTAGGATCAGAATGAGTACCTTCTTCATATAGAACTATAGGTTACTTAGAAGGTGTGACCTTTTCCAAAACTTTGTCGTTGACATCACCGGAGTCATCTTTGTTAGTGACTTTTCGCAAGTCACCGACTTCTTCTTTTTCCTTGGTTGCTCTTTGGTCACCTTCTTCTTTTTCGTCTCCTTCCAGTTCTAGAGCCCTTGTTTTCTTCTTCTTAGATTTTTCAACTCCTTTGCCTCCAAATTTTGAGTTTTAACCAACTCTTCCTTAGCACTCTCCTCGTCCCTTTTTGGGTGTGTCACTCGATTCCGGAAACGCTTACCGGTTGCGCCGTTTGGCGCCGCGTTCTAGTTTCAAGTGACACAGTTAGGGTTTCTTGGTTTGTGTTTAGGTTCATGAAGCTTTTACATGAGGATGGAGGTAGGGTAATAAAGGAACTTGTTCTCTCTTAATTGGAAAGTATCACTTCAATCGAATCAAGCTCCGCTCAGAAAAATTTCTTTCCAAAAACAAACAAACTAATCTTCTTAATATTCTGATGTGATTCACGCGCCAATTTTCACAGTCGCTGACCTTGCTCATGTCGGCGACCATCAAACCTGTTTTCTCATCTCAACATATTTGTTCATGACATTTGCATAGTCCATGACCTTCTCTTTAAAGAACTTACTTGGTGTTGGGGTTGCATATGGAGTGCCAAAACAAACCAAGTAGAAAGCATTATTTTTGAGGATTTTTCGATCATGATAAAAAGTCTCCGTTTTATAAAGAAATTAAAAAACGGGCTCATAGAGACTCTCAAAACATGACAGGTCAGGGACAAGCATTATAATCAACCATCATTTGGGCTTGTAATGAGGTTTAGGATCATCAGGTTGATTCTTTTGGGCTAAAACAAAGAGCTCAAAAAGGTTGCACACATACTGAATGTAGTAAAAGTCATCGACAAGTCAAATGCATGTGGTTTCCTAAACATGATGTCTATCAAGAATGCTAAGAATTATACCATAAAAGCATGATTTCAAAACATATGCAAAGCAATTTCAATTCTAGCCAATCATTGAGGGAATTCATGTAGGAAAATAGATCATGGAAGAGAGATCATACCTAATTCCATGCGGAGTTGTTCAAAGGGTTCACGATTCAAGGCCTTTGTGAAGATGTCTGCTCTTTGGTCACTTATTCTACAGAATTCCATAGTGACCATGCCTTTTTCAACACAATCTCGAAGAAAGTGATGCCTTATCTCGATATGTTTTGTCTTTGAATGTTGCACCAGATTCTTTGAGATGTTGATTGCACTAGTGTTGTCACATAGTATGGGCACTGACCCACACTTTACACCATAGTCACTGACTTGTTGCTTGATCCATAAGAGTTGAGAGCAACACACCGCAACCGCAATGCACTCTGCTTCCGCTATTTCTTTCTAGATCCCCATGATACAAGACAAGGCCCAAGAAATTGAGCCATCCCTGAAGTGCTTTTTCTATCAACCCGATTTCCGGCAAAATCAGCATCTGTATAGCCAACAAGCTCAAAATCAAAACCTCTTGGATACCATAAACAGAGATTATCAGTCCCCTTAAGATACCGAATGATTCTCTTAACAGCTTTCAAGTGAGACTCTCTCGGATCAGCCTGAAATCTAGCACATAGGCAAACTCCAAACATAATATCAGGTCTGCTCGTTGTAAGATAGAGCAATGATCCAATCATACCCCTGTACATAGTAGCATTGACTTCTGGATCCTTGTCATCTTTTCCAAGGGAGGTAGTCGGCGACATGGGAGTGTGAAAAGGTCTAGAACTCTTAAGACCAAACTTCTTAACACATTCTCTAAGATACTTTTGTTGATGAACTCGTGTCCCATCCTCACTTTGAACAACTTGAAGTCCTAAAAAGAACTTGATCTCACCGACCATGCTCATTTTAAACTCACTAGACATGAGGTCAGCGAACTTCTTCACCAGCTTATCATCTGTTTAACCAAAGATGGTGACATCGACATAGACCTGAACAACCAACATATGGCCTTCTTCCTTTAATAAGAACAAAGTCTTGTCTACTTCTCCTCGAACATAACCATGTTGAATCAAAAACTGAGACAAACAATCATACCAAGCACGCGGTGCTTGCTTCAATCCATAAATAGATTTGTTGAGTTTGTAGACATCATCTGGGTAGGCGACATCTTCAAAACCCGGAGTTTGTTCAACATACACTTCTTCCTTTAAGTAACCATTCAAGAAGGCAATCTTGACATCCATTTGCTGTAGTTTGAACCCATGATGAGCAGAATAGGCAATGAGCAATCTAATAGCTTCAAGACGAGCCACTGAAGCAAACGTTTCATCATAGTCAATGCCCTCCTGCTGATTGTATCCCTTAACTACCAGCCTTGCTTTATTTCTTACCGCATTTCCTTCATCATCCAGCTTATTTCTGAACACCCATCGTGTTCTAATCACAGATCTTCTTTTTGGCCTTGGGACCAAATGCCAAACTTTATTTCTCTCAAACTGATGAAGTTCTTCTTGCATGTCACTAACCCAATCTGAATCTTTCAACGCTTGTTCAACCTTTTTAGGCTCCAACATAGAGATGAAAGCAAAGAAGTTGTTTAGGGAAGATCTGGTTTGTACACCTTTTGAGAAATCAGTAAAGATGTTAGTGACAGGATGAGCGCTTTTATGTTGATAGTTTCTGACCTGTAGATTTGTCAAGTCACTGACTTGAATATGTGGCGTTCTCTCTAACTCTTCATTAGAATCTTTTGGACTTGAGGAACTCTCAGGCGTTTTCTCATCATTTGTCTCATCGTCACTTGTTCTTTGATCATGATCACTTCCCCATGTTCTGTTTGAGTCGGCGACACTAGCATTGTCACTGACATGATCACTTCCCCCTGTTCTGTCTGAGTCGGCGACACCAACATTGTCACTGACTACTATCTCCTTTTTTGATGCAGCAACTGGAAGTGGATCATCTTGAAACAGATAATATCCTTGATCACCATCATCATGATCCTCAATCATCGAGCCTCTCATCGTGTTCTCATCAAACACGACATGAACACTTTCTTCAATCTTCCTTGTCCTTTTGTTGAATACTTTGTAGGCTTTACTATGAGGGGCGTAACCTACAAAAGTGCCAACATCACTCATTGGATCGAATTTTTCAAGACTATCCTTGTCGTTGTTATGAACATAGCATTTACATCCAAAGGTGCGCAAGTGGGCGACACTGTGCTTAACTTCTCTTAGCAGTTCATAAGGAGTTTTTCCAAGAAGTGGACGAAGCATGGCTCGATTCATCACATAACATGATGCATTAATGGCTTCACCCCAGAAATTCCTTGGAAGACCACTTGAGATAAGCATGGTCCGTGACATGTTCTCCAAGGCACGATTTTTCCTCTCAACTACGCCATTCTGTTGAGGAGTTCTTGGTGCTGAGAAGTTGTGACTTATGCCATTTTTCTTGCAAAAAGACAGAAACTCAGAGTTGTCGAATTCTATTCCATGATCTGATCTGACTGATACAAGAGCAACTTCAAGCTTTTTCTCAACAACCTTCACCCATGCTTCAAATTCTTCAAAGACCTAATCTTTAGAAGACAGAAAAATTGTCCAAGTACACCGTGAAAAGTCGTCAACAATGACAAAAATATAGCTATTTCCTCCACGACTTTGGATTCTCATGGGACCACATAAATTTATATGAATCAACTCTAAGGGTTTAGTGGTACTTACCTCCTTCTTGGATTTGAAGGATGACTTCACTTGCTTACCTCTCACACAAGTCTCACAACCTTCATGCTTGTTCGGATCAATCTTGGCTAGTCCTCTAACCAACTCTTGTTTATGAAGTTTCTCAAGGAGTTGAAAGCTCGCATGACTAAATCTTTTGTGCCAGAGGTCGGCGACATCAATAACTATTCTAAGACACACTTTTTCCCCGGGTTCAAAACAGGGGTCCACTTTATAAAGATTGTTTTCATACACCCCTTTCAGAAGGATTTTCCCCGAGTCACTTTCTATCACCTGACAACCTTGTCTATCAAAAACAACTTGAATTTTTCCATTAGCACACATCTGAGAAACACTTAATAACTTGAAACCAAGATTTTCAACCAAGTACACATTATCTATAGTCAGTTTCTCAGAAAATCTTACTTGACCAATACTTGAAATACCACCTTTACTATTGTTGCCGAAGGTAGTCTTACCTCCTTTGTATTCTTGAAGTGAGATGAAATCCCTGGGGTTCCCGGACATATGAGTTGAGCACGCACTATCAATAAACCAGGGCTCCTTGTCACCCACTTCAAGCTGCATTGAAAGAATTAATTCTTACGAACCCAGAGTTGTTTAACTCCTCTGGGTTTGGAAACAAAGTAATTTCTAGGACAACACTTATTGCAATTGGCACAACAGATCCTGAAGGATAGTCAGCGACAACAGGTTTGTCATGACTATCATCCAGAGTTCGTGACCTGGCATTTTTCTCATCCCTATCCTTTTTATGACAATCATATTGGTAATGACCAACCTTGCCACAGTACCAACATGTTCTATGAGACTTCAAGGCCATATACTTGCTATAGCCCGGATAGATGGGTTTGTTGTTGATGCGAGATTGAAAATCAATTTGTGACGGAGCCGAGTTCTAGACTTGTTTTTGCCATATGTTGTGCACCTTTTGATCAGGATACCACTGTTGCTTCCCTTTGTCAAGCTTAGCCACCACATGTTTAGAACAACTTGCATTGTCACTACACATAGGGGTTTTACCTTTAGACACAAGGGGAGCAGCCTTGGTACCTTGAGTATTGGGTGCACGAACAAAGCCAATTCCAGATCTGTCTACCTCCTTCACAAACTTCTTTTTATAGTCATTTCTGACCTCTTGAGCCTCTTTCAACAACAAACTCATCCAACCATTTCTTTCTTTTAGTCTCATCCTCAACTTTAAGGCTTTCTAACTCAGTGGACAACTTAGCATTTCCAAGCTTAAGCATAAGTCTTTCCACTTCTAAGTCAATGACTTGCTTTTCTAGGTCATCGACTTGTTTTCGCAAGTCAGTGACCTGAGAATTGAAATCAGTGCATGACTCACAAGTAGCTAAATTAGGAGAGGAAATCTTTTCCAGTTCAATAGCTTTTCTAGACCAGGGTTTATTATCATCGAAGAGGTTGGAAATGGTTTCTTCATTTTCGTCCACTTTTTCTCTTAACTCATTAACCTGAGTTCCAAGCTTTTCGATGATAGCAACTAACCGTTTCCTAGACTTTTTAGCAAGAAGAGAAAAGAGTTCAGATTCATTTACCTCTTGGGATGACTTTTCTTCAATGGCCATATAACAATCTCCTCTTTTCGGTGACACCTCGTCGTCGTCATCAGGCATATCCCAAGTCGCTATCATTCCAATTTGCCAACTTCTCCAATTCTTCTTCTTGGACATTGCCTAGCAAAATGTCCTTTAGCCTGACATTTATAGCAAATCACTTTCTTCATGTCCTTTCCGTTCTTACTGTCCTTGAGGATTGAAGGCTTCCATAAAGAGTCACTGACAACAGTGTTGGTTGAAGACATTTTCCTGTAAGAAAAGTACTAAAAACACAATCAAGAGCCTTGGCTCTGATACCAATTGTAGGATCGTTAGTACTTAAACGCGTCGGCGACTCCTGCTAAGTCGTCGACTTTGAGTAACAGTCGAAGTCACTGACTTTGGTAAAGTCAGTGACCTTGAAATAAGCAGCGGAATAATTAATCAAACAGGAAAGATATTACCAAACTGTAAATGACAAGAGATGTATAGTGGAAACTCTTCGTAAACCAATTAGTTTACTTAGAGAAAAGCCACTCCCTTCCAAGCTTCTAACTTGGTCGGATTTCAAGAGTCCTTAGACTCGCTCTATTGATTTTTTGAGTGTTACAAAGCTCTCCCGTGTACAAGTTGAATCCCACAATCTTGAACCACGATCTACCTTTGTACCTACACTCTCAACCTCACGCTATGCCTAAGAACACTCGAACTCACCACTTGCACGAATCTCACGCACAAGTCTTCTTCACTACTCGTACGAATCCCACGCACGAGTCTTCTTCAACCTAGAACTCTCTCTTTTCTTTTTCTCAAGATATACAATTATGCACGAAAGTACTTGCTTCTAACCTAAAACAATGTAGTATTTAAGCTAGAATAAGGTGTGATTTCGTGTGATATTATTTCCTATTCGGTTAAGGAAATAACATCCCACGCAATCTTACAAGATCTTTCCTAATATAACATTTACGTACACATAAAATATCTCAATGGAATCATATTATCCTCTTATGATTTTAGCACTCTTTTGTGATGATATTCTCCATAAATAAATGCCCCAACTGTCATGCAAACAATCGCACACGATCTGTGCGTTCCTTCTATAAATAGTTTTCGTCGCCAGCTGGTCATGTCAGTGACTTTGCCATGACTTTGCCAAGTCGCCGACTTGGCTTGCAAACTCGAAGTCACTGACTTCCTTGGAACCATCAAAACACAACTTTTCAACAATAGTTTCTTGCAAGTTATCCTTTGTCAGTGACTTCTTCATAAGAACTTGATGTCGCTGACTCTCCATGCAACTTCTGTGTCACTGACCTTTGGAACCATCAAAACCAGATCTTCTAACAGGCGCCAAATTTGGTGAGTACTTTTATGTCGCTGTAAAAGCACTGTCAAAGAATTATCCTAACTTCCTAACCTAAGTAAAGTAGAAGCAAGGATCGAACCCATAGAGACTCAGATTATTTGTATTTAAATAATATTACTAGGAAAAAGGGGGCTTTATGATTGATTTATCTAAGCTCTAATATGCAAATAAAAAATAACTATAAATGCAAATATGATTATGATTAACAAATATGAGAAAAACGTGTTCAACTAGTTAAATCCATCATTGATATACTTATTGATCATCGATTTTCTTGATTCTCAATTCCCTTAAATAATCTACCGTGGATTATTATCCAAAACTTTATATTTAGTTGAAAGAGCTAACAGTCTGAACAACCCTAATCATCTAACAACCTAGAACAACGTCTATATTCAATTAAACGACATGTGACTATCTTGCCCTGAGATTAAAAGGACCTGTGACTGTCTTGCCCTGAACTGTAATTCAGGAAATCTTCGGATTTCTTTGTTAAAGCGATCTTCGGATCATACAGGATCTTCGGATCATACAGGATCTACGGATCATACAGGACCTACGGGTCAATATTTAGGAGATCTTTGGATTTAATTGTTAAAGGACCACAAGAGTCAATATTCAGGAGATCTTCGGATTTCTTTGTTAAAGGGACCATAAGAGTCCATATACAGTAAACCCGGGGCAGATTCAGGCTTGAACTGTTCAAAGAATAATAAATCAGATACATCGGCATTTGCATTTACATAGTAAATTCCTATATGATATATATAATATGTATGTATATATGTACATGGACTAAATGTTTGACTCTGTGTGAAATAATTGATGATTGTTTATATTCACTGAGTATGCGACTCATGTAAATCGCAAAATAATTTTTCAGGCTCAGCTAGAACTTTCTGACGTGTGTCTCTTTTAGAGGTCACATTCATACAGGTCGGCCGGCTGAAACTCAATGCAACCTTCTCCTCCTCATTTTGCATCTTAGACATATGAGTTGTAATATAAGTTAAGAGTGACAAATGTTTTAGTATGAGTAGTAATGGCATATAGTTGTGTGTGCAACCTTTTGTGGTTGTTACTTTCTGATATGTGCTTATTTGAAAATAGTTGTTATATGTGAATTATCTCTTTATATAAGGGATAAGTTATTACAAAGTATACGTCATAGGGTATAAGGGTGTCACATCTAGTTCTTAGGTTTTTAGGTTTTCTAGGAAATTCGGGTTTTGCGATTATTTTGTTCGGTTTTGCAGATCTTAGGTAAACAAGCGTGGACGGGATGGATCTTAGGGGACTATGGTGGAGTTTGAGGAAGCTTAGAATGATAAAAGTGAAGATCAAAAGATCCAAGGCCCAAGAGCTGTTGTGAAAAGAACGCTTAAATCCGGGCCATGCATTAGAGACTTGTTTTGACACCTCTATTTTGCAATGCTTGGTTTGGGAGCTACAATGCTCGGATGAAGCTGAATTTGGTATCACTAAAAAGCTAACTCGAAGAGATACAATTCATATATATTTTTACTCCGAGTCCAAAGTCCAACTCGAAGGGGGTGAAAACATCCTTTGAATTTGGCGCCGTTGTCGGGGATCGAACCCGGGTCACCCGCGTGACAGGCGGGAATACTTACCACTATACTACAACGATTTGCATATAAAAGATATCAAATTTTAAATAATATTACTAGGAACTAAGCTATCAAATTTGGCATGCACTTTTATGTGGATGTAAAAGCACTGTCAAATAATTATCCTAACTTCCTAACCTAAGTAAAGTGGAAGTAAGGGTCGAACCCACAAGGACTCAGATTATTTGTATTAAAATAATATTACTAGGAAAAAGGGGGGTTTATGATTGATTTATCTTATCTCTAATATGCAAATAAAAACTAACTATGAAAGCAAATATGATTGTGATTAACAAATATGAGAAAAACGTGTTCAACTAGTTAAATCCATCATAGATATGCTTATTGATCATCGAATCTCTTGATTCTCAATTCTCTTGAATAATCTACCGTGGATTATTATCCAAAACTTTATATTTAGTTGAAAGAGCTAACAGTCTGAACAACCCTAATCAACTAACAACCTAGAACAACGTCTAGATTCAATTAAACGACAGCTTTAAGTTCAAAGTATCGAAAGAAACAAATACTCAACGCAACTAGCTAATCGAGTTATCTGTGGTTTATTCCCTTCTACAACTGAATAGCCCGAACGGGTCTAAACAATTATAGTTGCTACTTTATCTAATCAATTCCGAATGGGCATTAATCAGATTAGTTGTAAATTAACCTAGATATTCTATTAGGTGATCAAGCTAACAAAACCCTAGAATAATTCTGATTCAATTAAGCACAGGGAATAAAACCTATTCAAGTTGTTGAGAATCAATCAAACTTCACAATAGTATGCAATCTATGATTTCAATAACTAGTCAAACACAATGGATTTAGCAATGCATAATTAAAATTTGACATACAAAAAATTGCAACACAAGTGGTGATGTAGTATAATTTAGCTTTTCTCGTCACACTTCCCCAAATCGACTTCTTTTTGTCTTTCTCTCCGCCGGCTCTACACGCCCATGTTGGGTTTTCTTCTAACCCGTGGAATTAACTTTCTCCTACCGTGTCTTAAGCCTACTAAACTTCTCCGTTCGGTGATTGTTGCTTTGTTTTTATGTTTTTCTCTCTCTCTTTTTGTTGTTTTTCTTGTCAGTTTTTTTGACTACCGGGCTTTGTCTCGGTCTCTCAATTTACCAGGCCTGTCTGGTATCTCGAATTCTTACCTCATCAAAAAAAAAAAAGAAGAAAAGGTCCACTGTTTCATTTAACCATTATTTAGATAGACACACGCACATGAAGAAAAAGACATCATGCGTTTTGTCAAACACATTTCAATGATATTTCCGAGCAAATTACTTATATAAACCGACCATATTAATAACATAATTCAAGGCAAAATACATCTACAAACCCTGTACTTGTACGTTTTTGTCAATCAGCACCACATATATACTTAACTAATTTTGTTCAATTAAACACTTTATGTTGACGTGTCGTTGCGCGTGAAAATCAATCAACACATAAGCAAGTAGATTCACTAACGTGAATATTTTTTTTAAAATTTCCCTTTTTCTTGTTTATTTGTTAATAATTTAAAAATATTATTAAAAGGTCACGCATATTTCCTTGTGTATTTTTTAATAATGTAAAACATTCGTTGATTTCTTGTTTATTTTTTCTTCTTCCATTTTTTATGTTTTCTTTTTTCCTTCCTTTTTATCTTTTATTTTTCTCATATCTCCGGAAATAGATTTTGCATATCGAGATTTGTAGCAGAAGGCTAGACAGAATGGAACGATGGTCTTCTTCAATTTCTCCGATGGCATATCTTCTCTGGACGAGATGACAGATTGGAAAGAAATCGACCACCGACATTCCAGGAAATAGAACCAGAAAGAGTCAGGACGGAATGACATGCTCAGAGAAAGAATTTGAAGTCTTCACCGACAACATAGGAAGGAACTAGAACTAGAGAGAGAACCAAAACCAGAACCATGGGAAGGAACTAGAACCAGAGAGAGAACCAAAATCATCGATGGATCAGGACGGAACATGGACTGGGGAGAAAGAATTCTTCACCGCATGCATACTTTCTCTGCCTCGATGTCATGGGGTCGGAGTGGAGGGGTAGGGCTTGGAGGTAGTTGTCAAGAGTCGGGGAGGACGGGAGGAGGTGTGTGTGGTGGAGGGGCTAGATCTAGATCTAGGTTAAGAAGGGGAGGACGATGGAGTTTGGGAAAAATGGTTAATTTGATAAAGTAAAGTACTAAAGTTTTAATTTAAATATATTTTTTATGTTTTTATAAATTAAAATTAAAATTTCTTCTGTGGCTTCTCATTTATCCACGTGGCATATTTTTTTCCATGTCATCGCGTGTGAACTTCACTCCAAGGATTATCATGTGGCAAGTGTTCGATTGAACAAAAATAATTGAGTTTAGGTACTTATTTGAAAATCTCAAAGTATAGGACTTTGGTTGAGAAAAGTGTGCGACTTCAGGTGTCTATAGATGTATTTTGCCCATATTTCAAAGATTACTCACTCAGTTTAGTAATAGTTGTCATTTGGGTAAAATCCACAAGAATTTAGAGTAAACTAAATGAACATAAATTTTGTCTTGAAAACAATATTTTAGTAATTATATTAGTTGCAACTTTTGGAAAATATTGTACCCAAACTCAAATTGTTACTACTACTCCATCCGATCCAAAAAAATGTCGTTTTAGCAAAAAGCTCTACTATTAAGAAATACTTAATGACCCATCAAACTCACTTATCTCTACGTATGTGAAGGTGAAATATTCATTAATTGGCCAATAGGCATTTGGATGACAATTATGTACATCCCCAAGCGTGCAAGAGGGGAAAGATTTCAAGGAGAGCAATAAATTGGTAGACAAATAATCAATGAGAGAAAAAAATTGAAAATACCCATGCAATAAATTTTCATATGGAAAAGTGAACGACATTTAAATAAGATCAAATAGTAAAAGCTTAAACGTCAATTATTTTGAATCGGAGGGATTATATACTAAAGTGGAAGTTAAAATAACATATAAAACAACCACACATTAAACCATATCATCCATATTTTTTAAATCAACATAATTTGTTGCAATTTAAGTGGAATATTTTTAATTAATTATATTTATATATTAAATAAATGAGTCATGCTCGGGTAGACTAAATTGCTACAGTGAAAAGTGCGAGCGAGGCAGAGACGTTGAATTAAAAAAATTGGACGATCGATATTAGACGAATCAGGTTCGGTAGAAAAGGAGGAAAAAACAAGCGTTGGCAACGTGGTTGATGGGACCCTACTCGACTTCGGGTCACAAGGGGGCGGATCTAGGCTCGAAACTCTCGGATCTTCTCCTACAATAGTAACCGGGATAAGTACGAGACTACAAAGTGGACTCGCGAGCCTCTAATGCTTGTCGAAACGAGGGCGGGGCGAGGCTAAAGGATAGAACGTCAGTCCAACATTATGGACTCGACAACTGAACCGGGGTGATGTCGGGCCAAGGATAGGAGTAATCTCACTCTACTATAGCTGCAGTAGAAGCTCATTTGATGCAACTAAAAATAATCTTACAAGTTTTAAAAGAACAATTGCGGGCCCAATAGAAGGAAGTGGGCTTTTGGTCAACAGAAAGTTGAATATTTGGGCTAAGTTCTGTCAAAGGAAATAGTTTCGATGGATCATTCAAAGGTGGAGAGCATCCTCACATGGCCCACTCCTCAATCAGTCAAGGGCATGAGAGGTTTTCTGGGTTTGGCAGGATAGTATTGAAAGTATGATAAAATCAGAAGGCCATTTATAAAGCTACTTAAGAAGGAGCACCAACAAAAATTTCAATGGAGTGTTGAGGTATAACGGGCTTTTGAAACTCTGAGACAAGCTATGACAACATATTCGGTGTTAACATTGCCCAATTTTTAGCAAACCTTATGAGATTGAATGTGACGCGTTGGGAGTGGGGCTCGAAGTAAGCTTGATGCAAGGGGGCAAGCCACTAGCATTCTTTAGCAAGGCGTTAAAGGGAAAAGTGTTGTCCGGGTCTGCATATGAGAAGGAGTTGATCGCGTGGGTTCTCGTCGTCCAACATTGGCAACCATACTTACTAGTCAGTAAGTTTATTATTACAACTGACCACCGGATCCTTAAACACTTGCTTACTCAACCGGTGACAACGCCCACACACTAGATTTGGGTGGCGAAATTGATTGGTTTCGACATGAAAATCGAATACAAGACCAAGAGTTCCAATCGAGCGACGGATGCCCTATCAAAAAGAGAAAGTGGGGAATTATATGCATTGTCGATTCCTCAACATGCTTGTTGGGAGGAATTACAAAAAGAAGTACGGGTTGATCCGAAGCTACAAGAGATAGTGCAAAAGCTTGAAGAAGGGGAAACAACAGTTAAGCAACCATTTGTGCTTATAGGGGGTAGCTGTTGTTATAATTTACTTTGAATTTCTTTGAGAATTTTGACAGTTGAGAATGAACAAGAACAGAGAAAAGATGTGTTTTTGTTGGCGTGGAGCTCTAAGGCATCCATCACCCATTTTCTCATTTATATTATAGCAACAAAGAGCTACAATTCAAGAACTGAAAATGCACGAAATTGAAACAACTAACTCCTACAAACTAGTGCATCATTGCACTTACATTATGACCAAGTAAATAGAAGAAAATAACTAGAAATTTCTAACTGTTCAGGAAGACCAATTCTCATGACACTACGTGTACTAGAGTGCTTGGCATCCATGAACTTAACTAACTTAGTCTAATTATGAACAACAAGCTTAAACATGACATTCACTCCCTTTAAGCTTGTGTTGATCAGTCTTGTTTGATACTCCTCATGCCAATCCTGTCTCTCAGTTCCATAAACCTCTGTCGTCCTAGAGGTTTTGTTAACAAATCAGCCAGTTGAATTTTGGTCTTGACATGCTCAACATTGATTTCCCCTTTCTGAACACAATCTCTAATGACGTGATACCTGGTGTCGATATGTTTGCTTCTATCATGGTACACCGGGTTTTATGCCAATGCTATGCTGACTTGTTATCAATTTTTAGCATTGCCTTCACTTGTTTGTCTCCCTTCAGCTGAGTCAAAACTCTTCCTAACCACACTCCTTGACACGCCCCTACTGTAGCTGTAATGTATTCAGCTTCACAACTTGACAGAGCAACTACTTTCTGTTTCTGAGATGTCCAAGTTATATGACTTTCTCCTAGGAAATACATGACTCCTGTGGTGCTTTTCCTGTCATCTATATCACCAGCTAAGTCATTGTCACAGTAGCCAATTAACTCTTCTCTAAGTTTCCCTTTCTTGTACACACATCCTAGATTTAAGGTTCCCTTAACATACCTTAAAATCTGTTTTACTGCAGTTAGATGTGTTGTAGTTGGTGACTCCATATATCTGCTCATAACTCCAACAGAATATGCAAGATCCGGCCTTGAGTTAACTAGATATTTGAAACTGCCTATTACACTTCTGTACAGTGTTTCATCTACAAGTGGCTCACCATTTCCCACCTTGCTCATCTTAGTCCTAGGTTCCATAGGGAGTTGACATGCATTACAGTCTCCCATTCCTAGCTTCTCTAAGATTTTTCTTGCATATCCAGACTGACATAGAGAAATTGCACCCACATCTTGCTTTACTTCTATGCCAAGGTAATAACTTAGGAGGCCAAGATCAATCATCTCAAATTTCTCTTGCATCTCAGTTTTGAATCTTTTGATGATGACTTTGCTTGAACCTGTTAGAATGAGGTCGTCTACATACACTCCCACAATCATAACCTCATCACCCTGAACTCTCTTGTACAAAGCTGGTTCTTGAGGACACCTTGTGAAGCCAAGTGAGTATAGAGACTTATCTAGCTTGAAATTCCAGGCTCTAGGTGCTTGTTTTAACCCATATAATGCTTTATGGAGCCTTAGCACTTTGTATGGATTCTTCTTATCTACAAAACCCTCTGGTTGAGCAACATACACCTTTTCCTCAAGCTCCCCATTTAGAAATGCAGTCTTCACATCCATGTGATGCACTTCCCAATCCCTTTCAGCTGCATAAGCAAGCAACAATCTGATTGTTTCCAATCTTGCTACTGGTGCAAACACTTCATTATAGTCAATCCCTTGTTTTTGCACATAGCCTTTTGCCACGAGTCTTGCTTTATGCTTGACAATTTCACCTTCTGGATTCTTCTTCAACTTAAAGATCCACTTTAATCCAATTGCTTTGTGATCTCTTGGCAAGTTCACAAGCTCCCACGTGCCATTGTTTCTTATGGAACTGATTTCTTGTTCCATTGCCAACCTCCAACTCTTCTCTTTTGAAGCTTCTTCATAAGTGTTGGGCTCTTCTATAGACAAGAAACAGAGACTTACTTCACCATCAGGTTCTCTAGTGGCATCATAAATCTCTTAAAGTGATCTGAATCTCTGATGAGCTTCTGAGGTTGAGCAGGATGTATCTGAATGTGTAAAACTTGTTGGTGTGCTTGGAATGGAATCACTTTCTGAATTTTTTGCAGACTATGCAACAGATGCTGAATTAATATCCAGATTTTCTGAATTTTTTGTAACTGGCTTGTCTTCCTTGTAGCACACTATGAAGCTACTTCCAAACCCTTGTTCCATTTCCTGAGCATTCTTCTGCCAACACCAGCTTTTCTCTTCCTCAAACACAACATCCCTACTGATCACAAATTTGTTCTTCTTTGGATCCAATAACCTGTATGCTTTGGACCCTTCTTCATAGCCAAGTAGAATCACTTTAGTGCTTCTGTCTGCAAGTTTAGGAAGGTGTGGTGTGACATCTTTGATTTGTGCTAGGCAGCCAAACACACGCATGTTATGAACTTTAGGAACTCTTCCATGCCAAGCCTGATAAGGAGTCATTCCTTCCACACTAGCTGTTGGTGATCTATTCAAGATATACACAGCTGTCTTTACAGCCTCTCCCCAGTATCTTGCAGGCAACTTTTTGCTCTTGATCATGCTTCTGGCCATTTCTATCACAGTTTGGTTTCGCCTCTCAACCACACCATTTTGTTGAGGTGAATATGGTGCAGTGAGAAATCTTTTCAACCCTTCTTCTTCACAGAATTGATTGAATTCAGTAGATGTGAACTTCCCCCCTCTATATGTTCTAAAACCTTTCACTTTCAACTCAGTTTCAACCTCCACACTCTTCTTAAATTTCTTGAATATAACAAATGCTTCATCTTTGCTTTTAATAATAGAAACCCACATAAAACGTGAGAAATCATCAACTAACAACATAAAATATTTGTTACCTCCACAAGTGACTGGTGTGATTGGACCACATAGATCTCCATGAATGAGTTCCAGTGGTTTCTTGTCTCTGAAAGTTGCTTTGTGAGGGAAGGAAGTTCTATGTTGTTTGCCCACCACACACCCATCACATAACTGATTCATTTGATCAATTTTAGGTAGACCTTTAGCCATGCCTTTCTTTGCCATGTTGCTCAGGGAGTTGAAGTTCAAATGACCAAATCTTGCGTGCCATAACCATGCCTCATCTGTCATTTTTGTCAGTAAACACACTTGATTGGCCAAGTTGAAGTTTGCCACATACAATCTGTTTGATTGTCTTTTAACCTTGACAATCAGTTTTTGCCATCTGTCATACAACTTCAAGTAGTCTCCTTCTATGACAGCCTTGTTTCCTCCTTCATCAAGTTGTCCAAGGCTCACAATATTGCTTTTGAGCTTTGGAATATAGTACACTCTTGACAGGATCAAATGCTCTCCACTTTTGCACTTGAATAACACAGATCCTTGCCCACAGATGTCAACAACTGATCCATCACCAAATCTCACTTTTCCTGTGATGGTATTATCAATTTCATTGAAGCATTTACTGTCACCAGACATGTAATTGTTGGCACCTGTGTCGAGGTACCACACACTCCCTTCTTGTGCAATCTGTTTTTCTTCACTCAGCATTGCAACAGGAGACTCCAACACTTGATAATTCATAAGTCTCCATTACAAGAAGTGATGGCTCATCCTCTCTAGTCAGATGTGCTTCTTCTTCTTTTCCTTTTGAGGGACATTCAGAGGCAAAATGCCCCATTTGACCACAACTGTAACACTTGATCTTACCCTTGTCGAACTTCCTCTTTGGTTGTTGAGATTTTTCTTCATTTCCATGGCTTGAATCACCACTACCCCTGCCTCTGCCTCTTCCACGTCCACGACCTCTGCCACCTCTGTTATTGGCATGGTCTCTAGGCTTCTTAAAAGATTTGGCATCTTCTCTAGCCCTCCATTCAGCACGTGTGAGCGAGACAGTTTCTTCAGGTTTGCTTCCATAACCACCCAATCTTTCTTCATGGGCCTTGAGTGGTCCTATCACCCCATCCACTGTTTTATTCTTCAAATCTCCAAACTCTTCTATTGCTGAAGAAACTTTGTGGATGTGGAACGCAACAGCTTCTTAACTACTTGGACTTCTTCCACATAGTTACCAAGTCCTCTCAACTTGTTCACGACAGTAGTAAGTTTTCTAGAGTAGTCATCAACAGATTCTGACTCACTCATCTTAAGTGTATCAAATTCACGCCAGAGAGTTTGAGTGCTTACCTCTTTCACCTTTTTTGCCCCGAGGTTCATGTTTTTCAACATGCCCCAAACCTCTTTTGTTGTCTTCTTGGCTCCTAGTTGGAGAAGAACATCTTCACTAATGCCCTGGTAGATAGCCGCCAGTGCCATTTTATCCCTTCTGTTGTCTACGGCATCATCGGCCTCTACAACATCCCATACACCTTGAGCTATCATGTACACCTCAGTCTTGATGGCCCATGCTGCATAATTGCTTTTAGTGAGCATTGGGTATTTGAGGGAGACCGATCCTTCTTTGTCATTGATCTGAAGCCCATCTCCATCTTGATTTCATGTGACTGCTGGTATAACGGGATCTCTGCACTCTTTCTCTCTTTGTTCTCTTTATCTTTGTTCTCGCTCTCTTTGCTCTCTCATCTCTCTCTGTCTCGCAGTCTCCATCTCGAGATGAGACATGTACTCTCAATGGATTCCTTACTGAAAGCTCTGATACCAAATGTTATAATTTGCTTTGAATTTCTTTGAGAATTTTGACAGTTGAGAATGAACAAGAACAGAGAAGAAGATGTGTTTTTGTTGGCATGGAGCTCTAAGGCATCCATCACCCATTTTCTCATTTATATTATAGCAACAAAGAGCTACAATTCAGGAACTGAAAATGCACAAAATTGAAACAACTAACTCCTACAAACTAGTGCATCATTGCACTTACATTATGACCAAGTAAATAGAAGAAAATAACTAGAAATTTCTAACTGTTTAGGAAGACCAATTCTCATGACACTACGTGTACTAGAGTGCTTGGCATCCATGAACTTAACTAACTTCGTCTAATTATGAACAACAAGCTTAAACATGACAGTTGTTTCATAAAGGAAGGATTTGTATCTTGTCAACGTCGGCTTAGATTCCCACGTAATTCGAGGAATTCCATACCACCCCCATTGGGCGACATTAAGAGCCTGGAGAATGTTTAAGAGATTGTCTGCAAATTTGTTCGAAATGTTCAAGGATGTATAGGCTTTTGTAGCAAGTTGTTTGATTTACCAAAAGAGTAAGTATGAAACTCTTTCTCTAGCTAGTTTATTACATCCATTGCTCACACCTCAACGTGTATGGGAGGACTTCTCGCTTGACTTTATAAGCGGATTACCAAGGTCTCAAGGGTCTTATTGCATTCTTGTAGTAGTGGATAGGCTTACGAAGTGTGCTCACTTCTTACTTTTAAAGCATCCTTATACGGCTAAGAGTGTAGAGGAGTTCTTTGTTAGGTGGTAGTTCTCTTATATAGAACTCCCACATCCATGTTTTGCGATCGTGGTCCATTTTTTCTCATTTGATTTTGGAGAGAAGTATTTTCCAAGAAGGAGACACAAATGAGGATCGGATGAGCGACTCCTACCACCTCAAGACCCAAACATAAGTTCTAAACTATTGCCTCAAAACCTATTTACGATGTTTTTCCGCCGACAAACCGAAGCAATGGGCTCATCGGATTCTAAGAACTGAATACTTGTATAAAACCAATTTTCAGGGAGTTGCTAGCATGACACCTTTCAAGGGTATGTACGGGCGAGAGCCATCGAGGCTGCAATAGTACTTACCAGGAGAATTTGTTGTTGCAACCATGGTCGACGAGTTCTGGAACAAAGATGAAGTGTTAAGGCATTTAAAGCTTAATATTGACCGAGTTAGAAAAAGGATGGTAGTAGCTGCTAATAAGAAGAGGAGGGAAGTAGATTTTCAAGAGGATGACTTTGTGTTTCTTAAGTTGAGGCCACATCGACAAAATACCATTTTTAGATGGATTAATCAAAAGCTAGCAGTAAGGTATTTTAGACCTTTCAATGTTCTTAAAATAGTGGGATTGTTAACTTACAAACTAGAACTCCTCCCTCCTTCGGCAAAAATACACTCCATCTTTCATGTCTCTCTACTAAAGAAGGTGGTATTGATATCACACATGGTAGTAGGAAGGGTCTTGTCTACATTTACTAGTAAGGCAAAGAAGCAGCTCGTGGGTGGAAACATTTCTAACAAGATCTAGGGTTGGTTAGAAGGGGTATGAAAGTCCTCTTAGGAGGAAACAGTTGGATGACCTATCAGAGGTGGTGAGGTAGTCTTTAAATAAGGAGCTTTGCTATCTTTGTAATCATCTCGAAAAGTGAGTATCAAGCTAAATGCCTTGGGCTCAATTGAAGGTGTGAAGGTGTCTGTCTCTATGTTTTTGTTTGAATTCCAATCAATAGAGTGATTTCCTTGAGTGTTCTATGTGTGGTTATTCCTAGTCTTAACATATTGCCAAATGAGAAATAATACGTCCTCCGTTTCTTAGAAAATATTTTATTAACATATTTTTCTGATTTCATAAAGTATGTCTTTTTAATATTTTTTCCACTTCTTTTCAAATTTGTCTTCAAATAATTATTCTTAACAATTTTATATGAAGGATTTAGGAATATACATTTTTTTAAATTTAGAAATAATTTGGATAAAAAAATTCATTTGTATATATAGGGTCCGTTCAGGTGCGAATGGGCGCCCAAGTGCGAAATAAGAAAGAACATGAACCGTTGGATCAAGAAAAATCAAAGGCGCTGATCATTTCACTTAAAAGGGGAAAAAACGGCACGAGCGAATTATTGGCGAATTATTCGCGTATTTTTGAAAAAACGGAAATAGGACACGCACCCAGATTGTTCATCAGTATTGTGGATTTGTTCATCAATAATGTGGATTTGTTCATCAAAACTGTGATTTTGTACATAAATAAACTATTGTTTGTGCATCAAAAATCTGTTGTTTGTACATAAAAAATGAACAAATGTGTATCAAAATTACATGCAATATGTTCATCAACATTGTGATTTTGTTCATAAAAAACGAAAATATTTATTCATTGGTTTTGGCATATTTGTTCATCGGTTTGTGCATATTTGTTCATTAGTAACATCAATTTGTTCACTGGTTTATGCATATTTGTTCATTGCCTTTTTCACATAATTGTTCATTACTAGATGCATATTTGTTCACTAGTAACCTCAATTTGTTCATTGTTGTATGCATATTTGTTCATTAATAACATCAATTTGTTCATAGCTAAATAAGGCACAAGCACTCTTCTTCGATTTATTGCTATCTCGTTCTCTTAGCATACACCATTGATTGCAAAGTCAAATTCTTTATCTATTATCTTTTGCATTCAAGTTTCTACATCAAACTTATCTTAATTTTGTATTATATATATTGAGCACTTCATTCGTATTGACAAGTTAGCCTTAAAGCACTTCATTCGCATTATACTTTGAATTCAAGATATCCTTAAAACACAAAATAAATGCAAAAATGCACAAATAGATAGTCCTAAATGTACAAGTTGATGGTATTAATAGTCCTAAATGTACAAGTTGATAGCCTTGACACATAAAACATAAGTTTATTTCAATTCACAAATAAGGGTATAATAATGAACAAATAAGGTTATATCAATGAACAAATAAGGGTATATCCATGAACAAATAGGGTATATCAATGAACAAATAATGGTATACCAATGAACAAAAAAGAAGTATACTAATGAACAAATAATGGTATACCATGGGTATATCAATGAACAAATAGGGGTATATCAATGAAAAAATACGAGTATATCAATGAAGAAATATGAGTATATCAAAACTAATTATATGTGGATAAAAAAACTACATAATATTGTATTCCTACACATAAATAAGGTTAAAAATAAAATTAAAAATTAAAAAAGTTCGAAATCAATGAACAATGTTATCAAAAACTCAATGCACAATTAGTTAGTATTGATGAACAATTGGTGAATATTGATGAACAAATCACTATTTCTGATGAACAAACTGGACGCGTCTCATAAAAACGTATTTTTCGAAAAATTCGTTAATAATTCGGGAAAAAATTCGTCCGTGTCGTATTTTATTGAAAAATACGCGAAAAATACGGGAATAATTCGCCCGTGCCGATTTTATTTTTTTTAATGAATGTTTAATCAGGGATGTTGATTTTTTTAGAATGAACGATCGAGATTTATTCTTATTTCCCACACAGGCTTCAAGAAAGAAATTAAAGACAGTGTGAAACATCAACTTTAATTTTGTCCTAAACGACAATTAACACAAACTGAGGAAGTAGTTATTAATAATTCTACTTTAGTTCGCACATTTATTTCATGGAAAACCACATACATCCATTAACTCTCCAACCCTACTGTGAATCTGTGATTGAGATGTACATCGTACTTAGGCCAATAGGCCCCACCATGTACATCATCTATAGTGTTGTTTGGCTTCGCTCAACTAGCTTTACTTGTGCTTTTCAAACCGCCACACCCTCAGCAGCAACACCAGGGCTCCACCGGGGCAGGGCCGGGCTGAAATGGGCCGATACAACCCGCCCATCGAGAAGCTCCACGATCGGCAAGAAGCTCACGCACCTCGGCGCCTTGTACTGGTTAATCGACGCTCCCGATCACAGATGTACATCGTACTTAGGCCAATAGGCCCCACCATGTACATCATCTATAGTGTTGTTTGGCTTCGCTCAACTAGCTTTACTTGTGCTTTTCAAACCGCCACACCCTCAGCAGCAACACCAGGGCTCCACCGGGGCAGGGCCGGGCTGAAATGGGCCGATACAACCCGCCCATCGAGAAGCTCCACGATCGGCAAGAAGCTCACGCACCTCGGCGCCTTGTACTGGTTAATCGACGCTCCCCTCGAGATGGCGTAGTCCATCAGCTCCTCGAATGTCCCGGGCATCACGATCCGGATCTCGAGCGGGCCCACCGATCCGTCCGCGACCCGACACTGCCTGTACACCGAGTTGAGGGACTCCTCTATCTCCAGGCAGCAACTCCTTAGAAGCTCATCGGTGGGCCACCGAGGGTTGGCGTCACTTGGCATCATCAGCTTTCAGTAGATGACGTAGTGTCCCGGGGTGGTCTTGGCGTCGGCGTAGCTGGTGTATTCCACGATCGATGCGTCGGAGTTGTTGCGAAGGAGGACGGAGGCGTTGTCCACCGCCTTCTGGAGCTCGGACTCGTCGGTCTTGTCGGAGTCGATGCTGAGGAGGACGTTCTTGCGCCGGATGAAGCGGAACTCCGGGGCCGAGTTGTGGAAGCTGGTGACGCGGAGGACGTCGCCAACGCGGTAACGATAGAGCCCGGCGTATGTGGTGATGACGAGCTCGTACTCCTTCCCTACTTCCACGTTTGCAAAGTCCACTAGAGTGTTTGGTGAAGAACCCGATGAGTCAAGCGGGATGAACTCGAAGTAGCCCATGTTAGGCATGATGGTATATGTAACCTCAGACGGGTCAACCATGGGCCTGAGATTAAGCCCGAAGTAGCATTCAGAAGACGCATACATGGTGCAGGCCTTGGGTAGTCCGTCGCTATAGTAGTCGAGCGTCGGAATGTACTGAGCCATGGCACCTGTCACGATCACCTCTAAGTACTTGGTGTTGGGCCAAATCCGCTTGATGATCCCGGCTTCCCAATTCTCCCTTGAACACTCCTTTTCGATGATACGGGCCAGATCCGGGTCGGGCATCATGATCTTGGACATGGCCCGTCGGATTGATGGGTCGGTGATCTTGGGGCTTAAGGTGCCCGTGGCTATGTCATGGCAGAGATCTCGGTAGTTGAGGTGGAGGAAGCGGATGGCCCGGAGGAGGCCCGAGGCAAAGACGGCCCCGACCCGGAGGACTTGGTGGCGTTGGTAGAGGCCGGAGATCATTTGGGAGTACATGCTCTGGAAGGAGTCGAGGCAGAGGATGGACTCCGTTGGGCTGGTGTACTGGTTGTACGGGTCGAAGCCACGGTTCCTGAAGTTTTCGCTCTTGTAATAGCTGGTCAAAACGGGCCGGGCCACAAGCCCGCCCGGAGTCTTAGTCTCTGCCTTTATGAAGAGAAAGCATAGTGCCTTTCCTTTGTCCATTCCAGGAACATACCTAATTTTATCATCAATAAGTAATCAATATCATGATAATGATCAAAATCATAAAATTCTAATAGATATTCATGTATATATATGCCTTTTTGATTGAAAATAATGACTTCTCTTTTTCTTGCTTACAAAGACAAAATAGACGGGATTGACAGCAACTGTACATGGAGCAACACATGTTAAATTAGCCGAAAAGAGAAGAAGTGGACCACATGACTACGTACGTCAAGAAAATTAGAAGATATCTCTCACCACAATTATATGATGGAGAAAGGAGAGGATGAACAAAACCATCTTAACTACTACTATACGTATAGAGATATATATGGTACTTTATTATAATACGAGTACATACAGGTTCATTACGGGCATGAGAAGGCTATAAAGCAGCTGCCTTCTGTCCAACTCCTCCCGTATAGTCGGCATGAGCTTCCTCTCACCTCCAGACGTTCCCGAACTATATATGTATATACCCAAACGAAATTCAAATGAGTAATTATATATGTATAATGAATAATTTAGAGATTCGTCTTGAGTATGATATACCTAGTGAGGAACTCGGAGATGGGCTTGGACGACAAGATCGGAGAGAAGTCTCCATTGGCAATCCTGTGAATATCCGGCTGGATGTCCTCATACGTTACCACAGGGACCCGAGACTTGAAGGTGTGGCGGTCCGTCTTCCGCTCCAAACGGTGTCGTTTCAGATACTCGGTGTCTGCATTACAACCGAGTATCTCCGCCAAGACCCTCTCTTGCACCGGGTCGCAGTTTGTGGTCATCTCCTCGATGAACTCGAGCGCCATGACGTCACTCTCCTTGGCAACTCTCTCCAACGCCATTTCAAGATTAATATGAAATGAGAATTTGATCGGGAGCTAACTTTGCTCAGCTCTTGTATTGGGTTTAATTTGTGTTGGAAAGAAGGGGATGGGTAGGGCCTTATATAGAAGGTTTGAATGAAATTGTGTTGGTGACGTGGAGGCCTACGCGTCACGGGCCACGTAAGTAGCTGGACTAGGGCAACGTGACAATATATGAAGGTCAAGGCCGGTTTGTGCGCGGGGACATAAATATTATAGGGTTGTTCGTTGTGTAGGGTTGGGAGGGGCGAAGTGGGCCCGCCTGGAGGGGTTTTCGAAGACAGGGAGGGGACATGGTGGGACCAGGGAATCTGGGCCCACAGTGGCAGGGCTAGTTGTCACGGACTATAGATAGGGCATGCATGGGCTAGATAGATTATTTGATAAATGATAATGATGATGTCATAATTATTTTGTTTTTGGTCGGATGATTATTTAATTACGGAGTACTGTAGTACTATATTAATTTAATACTATATCATACTGGAAAAATGAAGGCCGTTTTCAGCTCAAAGGTATTTTAGTGGGGTTGGTAAACATTGTCTGTAAAAAACTTGTATAAAAAATACAGTACAAACATAAGGTGAAAATGAAGATGATGATTCGTGCATGATGTTAGATTTTGGAGCTTGATTTGATTTAGGCCGAAAAGAAGGTAAAAGTGGGCGGATAAACAATACTGCAATCTCGGTGAACAGTATCGTGATCGCGGAATAAAAGCGCGGAGTAGCTGTTTAAAGCGCGGTCGCGTTTTAAGTTGCACGAATTTCTAGTGTTTTTTTTGGTCTTTTGTTTTCTATTTAAACTTATCAATGGTTATTGTAATTGTGTGCTGAAAACCTGAAAGCAGAGAGAGGGAAAAATCGGAGCGCTAGAGAGACTAGGTTAGACTGATAGGTCTTGTAATCCTTGTAAGTCTTAGGTTAGACTGATAGGTCTTGTAATCCTTATAAGTCTCATATCTAGTGGATGTCCCTGGCTTGGTAGTGCCCCCAGACGTATTCATTCTGACGAATTAGGTTAACAAATTCTCTTGTTCTCCTTTATTGTTTATTTCTTACTTCTCTTGTGGATCTGTGTTGCCGCTATTGTTGCAAGTAGATCGAATTTCCCAACACAAGACTATGTTCAATTAGTTTTTTTTATAAAAAAAAAGTATGGGGAAGTATATATAATCCATATTTGCGAAATTTAATTTGTAAGATTAAAAATTAAATTTATACACTATAGAAGTAAATATATAGGGCTTGTTGGGTTGAGTCCACATTCTCAACAATAATGCATTATTTTTAGGAAGAAATTTCTAGACCAAACAATTAGTAAAGAGACAAGATAAAAAGGGCCCACTTTTTTATAATTATTATAAGCCTTCTTATGTTATGTTTGGATTGAATAATCCTTTTTTGAAAAAAATGCATTATAATACATAATCCCATATGTGCCGAACAAACCCATAAATTGTGAAGTACTTCGTAATTTAACTTACTAATTAAGAGTTGTCCCACATAGGGTGGTCAATACATGTCATGGTAGGAGGTATTAAGGGATGTTGCGAGGTTTTTTTATGTTCATTTCTTGCCTCTGCAGCTCCGCTCCTTCGATCAAATTGTTTATTCAAGGTATTGTTACTTAATATCAACTATTAACCGATCAGCTTGTTATTACTTTAATTACCAACATTATTGGTTTGATATATATAAATATATATATATATATATATATGAAAATCTACCACTAGTGATATATTATATGTGTGAGTATACAGTTTTTGGCTCTATTTTTGTCGTCTGCTATAATTTAAAGAGTATTTAATTAACATGAAGTTCAAGTGAACTAGCAAAAGGGTGTAGAGCAGAACACCCAAACTCTCATCCACACTTCACTTAACCTTTTCTAACTCATCAACATTCCATGAGAACAAGGAAGAAATTAACTCAATGGCCAAGAAGAAGTGTAGATGACCAAGATCTTTAATGCGAAATTCCTTGTCAAGAAAAAGTGTAATATAATCAATCTCATGCTTATTTATTCCTGTTAGAATCACATCATCCACATACACAACAAGATATGTGAGAGAGTCCTGATTCTTCTTGAAGAACAAATACTCTTTGTTCTTCAAGAAGAATCAGGACTCTCTCACATATCTTGTTGTGTATGGATTAAATCATGCTTCTAGACAATGGTATGCTCGACTATCCATAACCTTAAAATCAGAGGTTATGTACAATCTTTAAACGACTACTCTTTGTCCATCAGAACAAGGAAGAAATTAACTCAATGGCCAAGAAGAAGTGTAGATGACCAATATCTTTAATGCGAAATTTCTGGCCTTGTCAAGAAAAAGTGTAATATCATCAATCATGTGCTTATCTAATCCTGTTATAATCACATCATCCACATACACAACAAGATATGTGAGAGAGTCCTGATTCTTTTTGAAGAACAAAGACTCTTTGTTCTTCAAGAAGAATCATGACTCTTTCACATATCTTGTTGTGTATGGATTAAATCATGCTTCTAGACAATGGTATGCTCGACTATCCATAGCCTTCAAATCGAGAGGTTATGTACAATCTTTAAACGACTACTCTTTGTCAAAGAGTAGTCGTTTAAAGATTGTACATAACCTCTGGATTTTAAAGTTATGGATAGTCAAGCATACCCTTGTCTAGAAGCATGATTTAATCCATACAAGGATTTTCTAAGGCGAAAGACTTTTCTTGGATCAATTTTCAAGCCTAGTGGAACTGCCATATATAGCTCTTCATGAAGATCACCATGAAGAAATGTGAAATTCCAACCATTCTTGACTGCCATAGTTACCATAGTTCTAATAGTGGTGAGTTTAACCACTCGTGAAAAGGTCTTTGTGTAATAAAAACCTTCTTTTTGTACGTGTGAATCCTCGAACTACAAGCCTGGCCATATAACGTTCCATTGTTATAAAATACAATCTAGGCGGCCGCATAGGCGTTGGACGGTGGTCCACCGTCCCAATTTTGTCTTGGGTGGTATTTTGGGCTACTGGGCGAGCTGGGCGGGCTAGATGGGCTAGGAAAGTTATGCGAACTAGTAAGGTTGTGCTGGTTAGGCAGGTTAGGCGGCCTTCTAGGCAGGCTAGACGGACTTCTAGGTGGGCTAGGCAATTGTCTAGGCAGCTTAGGCGGACTCTAGACATGCTCTAGTCATGAATTTATACAAAGACATTATGATAGAATTATTCTTTATTTACATATTCTTACCAATTACAAATAATAACCGTATATAAAAAAATCATACCAATCCGCTCAGACCCCACCTAGCCGTCTAGGTGCTAGGCCCCATCCCACCGCCAAGCCACGGCTAGTATTTTTTAGAACAATGTAACGTTATATAGATCTATCAACTTTGTGTTTAAACTTGTATACCCATTTACAACTAATAAGGCATTTTCCTTTATCCAAACAACAACCTCCCATGTTTGATTTGTTTCTAGCACTACACCATTCTGTTGATTTAGCGAGCATGGAAAATGGTAGCTAAATAGTGACCACGTGGTCGCCAAATCCACGCCATAAATTAAAAAAATTAGCGACCATGTGGTCTCTATTGTTAGCGACCACGAGGTCTATGGTCGCTAAAAGTTCACGAGGAATTTTGGCGAGGTAGTTAGCAACCAAGTTGTCGCTGTATACTACCACGTAGTTAATGACCACACAGTCGTTGTAATTAGCGACCACTTGGTCGCTAACTCAAGAGTAGTATATATCTAGCTACCAATTAGTCGATGTATCTACATATGATGCCAAAAAAGTGCAAAGGAGGGTGAATGGGTCGGTGCTAGAAAGGTTGTAAGACCAAGATAGAACAAACAAGGAACAAGTTTTACTTTTATGTAAACTTAGGAATTAGGAGGGCAAATTGTAGAGTAGATACCATGTGTAATCTCCTATGTTTTCGGTTTCGGACTTGTAATGTCCTATGTGTATGTGTGTGTTAGTGGATTGGGCTTATTCTTGAAAGAGCGAGCTATTGGGTCGAATGACCCAATACCTTGCACACTCGGGCTAGCTCATATCATGATAACCCTCAGTTACCTTGACGACATCGTTGTGGGACTAGGGTTCAAGCGTGCCACACAAAAGGCTTGCATTTTCCTTTGTGTCGCTTGTTGGGCTGATTGATAAGCTTCCTACGGTTTGCAATTTGAGAGTGTTTACTCGATTACCGTTGCCTGAGCTCGACGCCAGCGATTCCCCGAGCTCCCTCTATAATCCAAACCTAAGAAAAGATTGAGAGTGCACCTTGGAGACTTTTGCGGTTGGTTGATTAGTTCGACCTGTCACATCTCACTTTGGATCTCTTTCGATTACATGCTGTGATTTCTGTTCTCTTTACCTTTTGTAGTTGTTGTTGTGATCTTGGCATTTCGAAGGAGGCTAAAAACTTAATAAAATTTGGTTGAGTTCTTGTTACTTTGTTTTTGTCTTGCTTTTGAATTTTTTGCTTCCGGGCTTTCAACACCTAATTAACTTCCCTTCATAAGATGAGAACGCGTTGCTTTCTAGTAATCGAAGAGAAATGTCCAATCCAAAATTCATATAAGAGAGTTGAAGCTTGAACGACACAAATAAAATACTTATAATACATTGCATCTCTATTCTATTATTTTTTTTGGAAGGAGAGGCGGCACTCTCCGGCCCCTCAGGGAGGCATTTTATTAATAATAAAAAATGGGCTAAGTAGTCACCAAACGGGGGATAGCCCGACCCCTTACATCATCATTAAGCAAAGTAAAAACACCCTCCGGTGGGCCAAACAATATATGAAAGCCTATGCTAAAAGAAAAGGCTAAGGAAGCTATAAAATTAGCAACATAATTAGCCTCTCTATAAATATGTCGGATCTGGACAATCCAGTTCCTAAGAATAAAGACTTAGCATTGGGATACCTGGCTGAATAAGGGATGGTAACGATCCACAGGTTTGCCTAGAAACAAACACACAAGTTGTGAATCTATTTCTAAACAAACCCTCATGTACCCCCGTTCCCAAGCTAAACGAAGACCTTGAAGGGCGCCCCAAAGCTCAGCCATAAGAACAGTACAAATACCAATATAATGGACAAAGCCTACCTGCCATCGCCCATCGATGTCACGAATCACTCCTCCCGCAGCAGCTGTCCCATCAGCACGAACCGAACCGTCCGTATTGATCTTGAGCCAAGACTCTGTCGGTCTAGTCCACATTATGCACCCTTCCTCTCTTCTATTTGCGGCCAAGCTAATCCGATTCAAGGAACACGCCCTAGCATACTCACCCACTTGCTCCAACACCCATAAAGAGCGATTGCTTGAAAAAGGAGCATTTTCAAAAATATACTGATTACGCCACTTCCAAATCCACCAAATAGCAGTTGCAAAGATACAATTCCACTCTCCACCACTTCTATGTGCTTGATTACATGAAATATTTGAATGAATCCAAAAGGCGAAATTAGACTTGAAAAAAACTTCCATGGCAAGAGGAGGGTGAAGATCTTCCCAAAAACGCTTTGTGATGTCGCAATCGCGTAGAAGGTGGATCAACGACTCCTCCTTGGTAGAACATATAGAACACATACCATCCGTTGCAAAGTGGCATCGAACCCGCTCTTGGTTACTAAGAATAACACCCTTTATGGCCAACCAAGAGAAGAACCGAGCACGTTCAGTGATATTGAGTGACCAAATAGCCTTGTACATAACTCGATCAGTTTCAATCAAATTCCTTGGAGGCCCAACAAGTAAATAGGCCCCGCTGACCGAGTATTAGCCTGATGGCGAGTTTCTCCACGTCAAAACATCAATCACCTCCTCACTGTCATCCACAACAACCGAAGCTAGCCGCATAAGACTAGTAGAAGGAAGGGCATGACTAATTAATTCCCATTTCCATCCAACACCAGCAGTCCAGTAATCGGCCACAGTCAACTGAAGGCATTCCTTATTAATTGGAGCAGTAATCAACTCAAGAAGACCGCAGTCATGAAGCCATGGGTCTAGCCAAAAGCAGACCGATCGACCGTTACCAATGCACCATTTCGAACCAAGGATCACAACCTGCTTAACTCCCAAGACAATGCTATTCCAAATGTGGGATTTAGACATAGTAATCGAGCCCGACGGTCGAATATATATGGCCCGAAGCACATCAATCCACAATTTATTCGATTCCGTCAAAAAACGCCAACTCAATTTACCAACAAGAGCAACATTGAGCTCTCTCATAGCTCTAATTCCAAGGCCTCCACATTCTTTGGGTTTACTCACTTCTTCCCAATTAAGAAGATGGATTCGATTTCTACCCTCTTGTTAATTACATTTCTACTGGAAGTATATGCCCGTGCAAATTTTATTGAAATTCTTTTTTACATGTTTACGTATTTAGTTTTTTCAAATATTATATTCCACCAAAGAAGTTTTTGAAATTGTATATCTTTTTTACATATAAGTTATCCAATGCATTTACAATTGTCATTCAATTATTTAGAAAATCTATATAATACTCCCTCCGATCCAAAATAAGTGTCGTTTTAGTTTTAGACACAAGATTTAAGAAAAGTATTAATTAAACTCAAAAGTGTAAATTTTTTATAAATTTTATCACTCATCACCTTTTTCAACTAATAAATGAATAACATTAATCAATAAAAACACATTCCAATAACAATTCTCATAACTCACTCCTAATAAATTGCCTAGAATCGGAGGGAGTAAACTGGATCAAACTTAAAGTGTTAAAACGACACTTTATTTGAATCGGAGGGAGTAATTATTTTATGATTGATGTATAATATTAAGTAAATATTATGTGTGGAATGTCAAAAGGCTAAGGTAGAGTATGTAAAATATGTATGACATTAAGTCTATAGGAGCCAATTGAATGCTTTAAATTCAAAACATTGAATGTAAAAAAATACAAATTTACATCTAGGTTATATTCTATGAGTGAAATTCTGGTGGAGATAGGTGTTATAGTGAAAAATAAGGAGATATAAGAGCCGTTGGATTGAGATGATCAAAGGCTGAGATTAAAAGATGGGCATAAATAAAAAAAAAGTGGAAAAATTGAAACGGTGGCAATTTTGTAATTATGTTGAACAATATGCCCCTGGATCAAAAGCACCAATACCCTTTCCACTCGGACCTCTCATTCGAATCTGACTCAATTCTTTCACGCTCGTCGATCGCTCCCAAAACTCCCTCTCGCTCTCTCATCCGAATATGAAGAACAACGAAACCAAAAGGCCAAATCGAAACCAAAATTGAAGCATTTACAAGAGTTATAGATCCAGTAGTTGGAGCACAACTTGAAAATGCCACCAACAACGAATGAACAACCGATTATAGGTAAGATCGAAAACCCTAGAAATTAGTTCGTATACGATTTCGCATTTTCGGCTACATATTTGAATTAATTACTCTATTTCGAGTCATTGTTGCTTCTAAACACTAGCAAATTAGTTCATGTGTATGCTTTATTTTGAGTTTGTTAGTGTGTTTTTGAAGCTTGTATAGAAAAGTATGTGTACACTTCTAGCTAATAGCTTGTTTTCTGGAATGAATGATGTGAAATTGACTAGTTATTGTGTGTGTATACTTAGAATTGCACTTTTTCCCTTATTTTGTGTGCTTATGGATGATTTAAGTCCGCGGATTCATTCTTTGGAGTTGAATCGAAGCCATAGGGAAGGTTTGAGCTCATTAAGCGCATAAAGTGCAAAATTAAGCACACAAAGTGTACTCTTATTTTGTAAAAGTGCATATATAGCATGTTTTTTTTTTATTTTAGACTGAAGCCAGATTAAGTTGATAATAACAGAACCTGCCTTTTGTACTTAATTTTGACTTTCTTTTACTTTACAACTTAAGCAATGTCATCTTGTTGTATACCTAGTATATAAGTGAAGAGACTTTTAATTGGATTGTGCAACACATTAGAAAAAGTGCACTACAAAGTGTCTATATGTTTAGTAAAGTGGATTTCAAATCAATAAAAGTGCATTTCAAATCAATAAAATTGAGTGTCAAATTAAATGCATCAATGTTTAGTAAATTGTATTCAAAGTTTGTAAAAGTGCATTCTCAATTGATAAAAGTGCATTCCAAATCAATAAAAGTGCATGCCAAATTAGAAAAAGCGTAATCCAGATTAAGAACCTCTATGTTTAGTAAAAAGTACATTCTAAATTAGAAAAATATAGTATAAAGTAACAAAAGACATTCTAGTATTAAAAATGTATTATAAAGTAACAAAAGTGCATGCCACTTAGGTAGAAAAAGTGGATTCTAAAGTAGTAAATTTGAACTCTAAAGTGCATTCAGAACTAGTAAAAGTGCGTTATAAAGTAGAAAAAGTGCAGTTCAAAAGATATAATGCAATCATGTAGAAGATTTTCAAAAATAGTTGTTGTATGTCCTTGGATTCTAAAGTGCATGTTTAAAGGCATAATTTAAGAAAAGCTTATTAGCTCAAATGGAAGAGTAATGTGCTTACGCACAGAGATGTGGGTTCGAATCCCATATAAGCTAATTTGATCATGATCGTCTTTGAAGTAGCAAAAGTGCATTCTAAATCGATAGAATAAGTACATTTCAGAGTAGTGAACTTAAATTCGAAAGTGCATTCTGAAGTGGTTAAAGTGCATTATAAATTAGCTAAAGTGCATTCTAGATAGGTAAAAAAATGCATTATAGACTAGTAAAAATTCAACTCTAAAGTGCATTTTGAAGTAGTAAAAGTGTGTTACATAGTAGAAAAAGTGCATTCCTAAAAGACAAGAAGAGTGGACTTCATAGTAGTGAAATTGCATTCTATAGTAAAAGTGCATTACATGTCTCTAAAAGTACAATCCAAATTAATAAATGTGCATTGTAATTAAGTAAAAGTGCATGGCAAATTGAGTGACTCGATGATTAGTAAAGTGCATTTTAAGTTAGCCTATGTAGGAGTCGAACCTACATCTTTGTGCACAAGCACACCGCTCTCCCATTTGAGCTAATAGGCTACTTGTACTACATTTATAAAGGTAAATTATGAGAAAAAAGTGTCTAGGTAACTATCATATAACTTCCATATTTAAGTTGAAAGTATTACTTCTTGATGGTGCACATATTATAACTAAAAGTGCACACATTAGTATCAAAAGTGCAATCCTAAGGATGTGTACATTAGAAGACGATGTAGTTTCACAGCCTGGAGCTTCCCTTAGAAATTATGTGGTCTATATTTTTAACTTGAAACTATCTTTTCGGTCATACCAATTACCAAATTTCTTTCATACATAATACAAGGTTATGATCCTGATGATAAATTATGCAAGTATACTATCTTGCAACCCTTCCTTCATTTTCTTTAATCGACGACTGATCTTATACCCATTAAAAAAATATACAAACAAAGCATCTTGTAACTTTGTGGATGAACATTATCAAAAGTTTCTAACATTCTGAAAAGTAGTGTTATAATATTTTTTTCAGAAAGTTAGAAACTTTTGTCAAAAAAATTGAACTTCAGTTTCCTCATTCAGAACATGAACAACATCAATATCATATAGTATCAAAAGTTTTCTCATTCAGAACATGAACAACAGTAGTATCAATAGTATGCAAAGCAGAAGAAATATTTGAAGAAGAACTAGATGTACTCACTACAAAATAAAGGATGTTAATGCACTGAAAGTGCATTACGAATATGTAAAAGTACATTATGAATATGTAAAAGTGTATTACGAAGCAGGATGCCAATCGTAAAAAGAAACAATCACAAAGCATGCTTAAATCCATCAAAAGAAGCATGATGTCAACCTTCTACTAGTTCATACCAATTTCCCTTTGATCTTAGAAACAAACCGTCAAATCCTATCAATAGCATTGACCAATAACATACAACACAAACCTCTAGGCATAAATGTGCTTACAAATGCCAACGAAGCCTCAAAATTCCTACCATAAGCTCTCCAATCTTGTGAATCAAACCACCACACATCTAATAGAGCAGATCAATTCATCAATGGAACCAAAAATTCTTAGGTCAATAGACAAATTAAAATAAAAACAAATATCTAATCAAGCGAATTAGTTCATGGAACAATCTGAAATTCAACGATTTAAGAAAGAGGAAAGTTGAATTTCATACGACCGCGTTGAATTGTTGGGTGGACATGGTGGTTGCCTTCAAATTCGGTTAGAGAAACTCCCACCAAAGGTTTCAATCCCGATTGAGAAGGCAATTCTCGCTGTTCTGATTCCGATCGGGAATCTCCCATGTTAGACATATGAGCAAAATTCAAATTGGAGATGCTTCTCGAGCTCGATTCAAAACGAGTACCAAATTTGATCGGTAGAGGATAACAATGTTGTGAATGGAAGCAAAATCGGAGATCCTTCTCGAGCTCGATTCGAAACGAGTACCGGAGTTGATCGGTAGAACCGTAGAAGGCAATCGGGGAGATAAAAGGGAAAACTAAAAATATAAACAAAATTACTAAACTACCCCTAGTCATTTAAAAAAGGAGTGTCATCTTTACCATTAATTAGCTGAATCCAATGGCTTATATTAGTCCTTATTTTTTAGGTTAAGCATCCTCCTCATGTGATCCCAACTCTATATTCTATAATGACAATGGAAAAAAAAAATTAGCTGACCTGGCCCTACATCATAGGCCACGTGGAGCGTTTCTCTCCCGCCCCCGCTTTTTGCTGGAAATATAAATATAAAAAATAAAGATCTTCTAGCTCTCTCGGTATTCCTGTGAATCATCTCTTCTACATAACCGAAAATGCTGAAATCAAGATGGACCGCACTCTTATTCCCCCACGTCCACTCATTTATAAACAAAAACAGCCAATCCAAATTAATAACAATAAGAATCCCTCCTTTTTTTTCGTTTCCTCGGCAGAAAAATTCAAACAAATATAACATACAAGAACTTGTGGATTGCGGTATTGGAATTGTGTAATGGCGGGGAACGAGTGGATTAACGGGTACTTGGAAGCGATCCTGGACACAGGCGGGGCGCCGATCGACGAGAGCGCCACGGCCGTGACCACAACCAACAATGGCGGCAAAAAGACATCGACGCAGAAGAAAGGAGGACGAGACGTAGATTTGATAAACTTTAATCCTACCAAGTACTTTGTGGAGGAGGTGGTATCGGGCGTGGATGAATCCGATCTGCACCGAACATGGCTGAAAGTGGTGGCCACGCGCAACAGCATGGAGCGGAGCTCCCGCCTCGAGAACATGTGTTGGCGCATTTGGCATCTCACTCGCAAGAAGAAGCAGGTTCCGCGCCTTTTGCTTCATTATTTATTCTCAAATGCAAAATATATATGGGGGGTTTGGTTGATTGTATTTGTGTCGCCTGCAATTGTACTTTCTGCAGTTGGAATCCGAGCACATGCAGCGGCTAACGGAGCGGAGGCTAGAGAGGGAGCAAGGGCGCAAGGAGGTCACAGAGGACATGTCCGAGGAGTTGTCCGAAGGGGAGAAAGGCGAATTGAAGGAGGACAGCCCAAGAACAAGATTTAAAAGGGAGACCTCTAATCTGGAAAGTTGGTCTGATACGAACAAGGAGAAGAAGCTTTATATTGTTCTCATAAGGTAGCTTGGTACCTTCATTTCATTCCTCCTCAACTTGTAATCTAACATTTGTGTTTTGCTTACAATTGCTCATTTGTCCTCAGCCTTCACGGTCTAGTACGTGGGCAGAATATGGAGCTTGGTCGCGACTCTGACACCGGTGGCCAGGTCAGATTTATGGACATGGAAATGAATCTAATTTATTATTTATTAATCATGATTCATTTGATTCCTCATTTGATTTGCATTTTGACCACGACGGACTCCTAATTCGTCATACTTGCATTACCTAATGTGCTATCTTGGGCAATCCAAACGCACACTAAGTATGTGTGTTAATGCTAATTCCTCATTTCCTTGAATTAGGTGAAATATGTGGTGGAGCTAGCCAGAGCACTTGCTCAAATGCCAGGTGTGTACAGAGTAGATCTGTTTACCCGCCAAATCCTCTCACCCGAAGTGGATTGGACGTATAGCGAGCCAACAGAGATGCTGAGTCCGGAAGAAGAGGCGGATGCTGAAGGTCTAGGTGAAGGCAGTGGAGCCTACATAGTAAGGATACCGTTTGGCCCACGCGACAAGTATCTCGACAAAGAGCTTCTCTGGCCATATATTCAAGAGTTTGTAGATGGAGCATTGGCCCATGTTTTAAACATGTCAAAGGTTTTGGGTGAGCAAATTGGTGGGGATAGGCAGCCCGTTTGGCCGTACGTGATTCATGGGCACTACGCGGATGCAGGGGATAGTGCAGCTCTTCTTTCGGGTGCTTTGAATGTGCCCATGGTTCTGACGGGTCATTCCCTTGGAAGGAATAAGTTAGAGCAGCTTCTTAAACAAGGAAGGCAGTCTATCGAGGATATCAACTCCACTTATAAGATTATGAGGAGGATCGAAGCCGAAGAGCTCTCTCTTGATGCAGCTGAGCTTGTTATTACTAGTACTAGGCAGGAGATTGATGAGCAATGGGGACTCTATGATGGCTTTGATGTCAAGCTTGAGAAAGTTTTGAGAGCCCGTGGAAAGCGTGGGGTCGGATGTCATGGCCGCTTCATGCCAAGGATGGCGGTAAGCTCTAACGATTTTATGAAGTTGATTAATTGTTTAAAATGATTTTATGGGGTTGATCTCTTGTAGATTATCAATGGATTTGCAGGTCATTCCTCCTGGGATGGACTTCAGTAATGTAGTTCATCAGGAAGAAGCACACGAGGCTGAGGAGATTACCTCCTTGGCCAGCACTGAGTGTTCGTCTCCAAAAGCCATGCCAACAATATGGACAGAAGTATAAATAAATCTCTAAAATTGTTGTACTTGTTGAAATTCAATTTTTCCTCCAGCCTCCAGGGATTAATGTTTTAATCGACCAACAATTTGATGACTTGTAGGTACTGAGGTTCTTTACAAATCCTCATAAGCCAATGATTCTGGCATTATCTAGACCGGATCCGAAAAAGAACATCACCACTCTCCTCAAAGCGTTTGGAGAATGCCGTCCTCTAAGAGAATTGGCTAATCTAGTAAGTCAGTCACCTTGTATGTTTTTTCTTTAATAATCCTTCTTGTAAGAAGAGATGGATGGAGCTTAATGGCCAACGTACACTTAATGTTACAGACGCTAATAATGGGGAACAGAGATGATATAGACGAGATGGCATCTGGTAACGCAAGCGTACTTGTAACTGTCTTAAAACTGATCGATAAGTATGATTTGTACGGTCAAGTCGCGTATCCAAAGCACCATAAACAATCGGACGTTCCAGAAATCTATCGTCTTGCAGCAAGAACTCGGGTTTGTTTTAAACTTCCACATGCATTCTTCTATGAATTCATAAAATCCTTACTTTTCTGACTTATGAAAGCAATGCAGGGAGTTTTCATTAACCCAGCTTTGGTAGAACCTTTTGGGCTGACCTTGATTGAGGCTGCAGCTCATGGTCTCCCAATGGTTGCTACTAAAAATGGCGGTCCGGTTGACATTCAACGGGTAAGAATTCCTCCTAATCTTTACAATGCTGTGAATGCAATAACAATAAAAGTTTGGGTCTTGTGGACTTGTTGCCAGGCACTGAACAACGGTCTCATAATCGATCCTCATGATGACAAGGCGATAGCGGATGCACTACTTAAGCTAGCGTCGGAGAAGAACCTGTGGCACGAATGCAGAAGAAACGGGTGGAAGAACATACACCTATACTCATGGCCCGAGCACTGTCGCACTTACCTCACAAGAGTTGCAGCTTGCAGAATGAGGCATCCGCAATGGCAAATCGACACTCCAATAGACGAGTGTGCAAACGAATCGTCTCTAAATGACTCCTTGAAAGACGTGCACGACATGTCTCTTAGGCTCTCAATCGACGCTGACAAAGCTTCTCTGACCGGTTTCCCTGACCATTCCTCTGTCTCTCGGTCAAAGCCCGATGTTCAGGCTCAGGTGAAGCGTCTTCTTAGTAATATAAGAAACCCGGAAGTAGAAGCTGCTGAATCCGGTGGTGACTCAAAGAAGGAAGTGGGCATGTTTCCTTTGTTGAGGAGGAGACGGCGGCTTATTGTTATAGCCTTGGATTGTTATGAAGAAAATGGGGCTCCGGATAAGAAGATGATACATGTGATTCAGGAGATATTCAATGCGGCGAAGATGGATGACCAGAATGCAAAGACGACGGGGTTTGCTTTGTCTACTGCAATGCCGGTGTCTGAAGTGAATGAGTTTTTCAAGGCCGGGAAGATCCAAGTGACTGATTTTGATGCTTTGATTTGTTGTAGTGGGAGTGAGGTGTATTACCCTGGAGTGTATACAGAGGAAGGTGGGAAGCTTGCTCCTGATCCGGATTATGCTTACCATATTGATTACCGATGGGGTAATGATGGTTTAACCAAAACCATCTCTAAGATGTTAAATAGCCAAGAAGGCAGGGATGGAGACACCAAGTCTACAGCGTCCATTGTGGAAGACACCAAGTCTAACAATGCACATTGCGTCTCGTACATCATCAAGGATCGTAGCCAGGTGAATACTCAACAAACTAAAGGGTGTATTTTTCATACAAAATTATTGTAGATTTGTTCTCATAGTAGAAAGCTAGCAAACTTGTCAGAGGGCAGGATCCCAAGCTTCACCGGGGCGTGTTTGTTTGTGCTTTTGTTTGTTCCTTTCGTCTTTTTCGTGCTTTGAGTCTCCTTTTCTGTTTTTGTGTGTTTCGTTGTCTTGTGCTAACTTTCTGTGTTGTGCAGCTTGGGCTCCTCGCGGGTCTGTCGGGCTACCCCCTTCTCTTGAGCAGGGGTACCTCCATCTTGACCCCACAGATTTCGTTGTAGCGAAACCTCACTGGGTCAATGTTGTTGTTGTTCTCATAGTATAGTATGGAACCAAACAGGCCCTTAATTCGTCTTCTGTTTTTGACAGGCGAGGAAGGTAGATGATCTAAGGCAAAGGCTTCGAATGAGGGGGTTACGCTGCCACCTAATGTATTGCAGAAACTCAACTAGACTCCAAGTGATTCCTCTTTTAGCATCACGCGCTCAGGCCCTCAGGTAACAAAAGATGCCAGCATTCACAATAACAACACAAAACTGGCATACAAATAATAAAGGAATCTAACTCGTGTGTTTGGCATTAAAGGTACTTGTTTGTTCGTTGGAGGCTGAACGTGGCGAGCATGTTTGTGTTCATGGGAGAGACAGGAGACACCGACTATGAGGAGATGATATCGGGGACTCACAAGACGATCATCATGAAAGGCGTCGTGAAGAAGGGGTCCGAGGATTTGAGGAGGGCTGCTGGAAGTTACAATAGAGAAGACATTGTTCCTAAAGAGAGCTTGTTCACTGGCTACTACACTAGTGGTGAGGTCAAAGCCGGGGCCATTGCTGATGTTCTCAAACAACTCTCCAAAGCCACCAACAAGATGTAGCTTCATTCTTTTGCTTTCCTTTTATATATCATCATAGGACAAATTCTTTTTTATTTTTCTTTTGCTATGCAAGGATTTATGGGTGAGGAAAAAAAACAACTGGTCTTCGCCGTTAATTAACATTATAAATGAAGTTGTGACTCTTAAATTATTTTTAGAGTTGCGCTTGTGTATAGTACTTTGATCTAATTGAGGAGAATATATGGAACAAAAATTGATTTTTGAAGAGGAAACACTTTTAGGCAGGTTTATCGAGCACCGAATTTTAACATCGGTGCTAGATTTTATTATTTGTTTAATAAAATTATGGGGAGAGAGGAGCATGGATGCTCTTCTAATTTTGCAGTGCTTTTTTTCTTTTTGATTTTCTTGGCAAGATTTAAATATTTTTGTACTTTTAAACTTAAAAAATCAAAAAGTGAGGTACTAGAAATTTAATCGATAAACATGCTCTTATACATACTTCAACTCTTTTTTATTTGTTCACTCTTTGTATCTTGTTGTTTTCACTCTTAATCTATATATCTTGAGTTACAACATAAAATTTCCTAAATTTAATATTTAGAAACTTCAACACATTAAAACCAAGAAACTTCAACACATAAATTACATATTCGAATTCTTACGTTTTCTCCATTGTAAGATCTTTCATATTCAATGTTGCTTCTAAATCAATACATGAACAACTTATTTTGTATCAAGTTTATTTTAACATTCAATACCCCTACATTGCACGTAACTTGGTAAATCTCCCCGACTTGAGAGGCTTTGTAAAAATATCTACAACTTGGTCTTGAGTCTGCATATACTTTCCATCAATCTTGTTCCTGAAAACAGACATCTTCGTATGAAATAATACCTCGTGTTAATGTGCATAGTTTGATCATGAAAGATTAGATTCTTTGCCAAATTAAGCAATTGTTGTAGTTACCAAAAAGAATCTTTGTTGCTACTGCAAATGTCCCAACAACCCTCTTAACCATATAACATGACAAATACATGATGTAGCAACAACATATATACTCAGCTTCACATGAAGAAAGAGTAACAATCGGTTGTTTATTTGAGCTACAAGTGAAAGCAATACATCCCACGTAAAAAACAAACAAACTTGTAACACTCTTTTAATCATCAACATCTACAACCCAGTCAACATCACTACAACCCACAAGCTTATACTCATTGTAGAAGAATAAAGCAAGCCCTAGCTACTAGTACCTTTAATATGCCGAAGAATACGCTTTGCTTTGAAGTGTGTTCTAGTCGGTGCCTCCATAAACTGGCTCACAAGCCTGACTCCGAAGAGAATATTTGGACGAGTGCATCTCAAGTATCTTAAGATTCCAACAAGGCTCTTGAAAGTTGTAGAGTCAACCTTATCACCTTCATCATTTTTTGAGAACTTGAACCCACAATCAAATGGTGTACTAAGAGGCTGACAATCTTACAATCCAAATTCCATCAGAATCTCCTTATCAAATTTCTCTTGGGAAATGTAGATCCCATCATCTATTGGCTTAATCTCAATGCCAAGATAATATGATATGAGACCAAGATTAGTCATCTCAAACTATTTCGTCGTATCTTGTTTAAAATTTCCAAACATATTCGGATTATTAATATTGAAAACTAGATCATCAACATATAAGCAAACAAAAATCCCCATTTGCACACACCTTGGCATATAGAGCATACTTATTTGGACATTTGACAAATCCATTGACTTGAAGATACTTATCAATCCGGCTATTCCAAGCTTATTGTGCTTGTTTCAAGCCATATAAAGTTTTTTTCAATTTCAACACTTTATCTGCATGGCCTTCGGATTTCATAGCCAAGAGGTTCTTCAATATCAACATCCTCTTCGAGCACACCATTCAAGAATGTGGACTCCGCATCCATTTCATAAATAGTCCACCTTCTTTGAGTTGCAAGTGAAATTGTCAAACGGAAAGTCTCTAATCGAACAACTAGTGCAAACACCTCACCATAGTTGTTGATCGTAGGACGTTGATTATAGCCATTTTCTACTAACCTCTCCTTGTACCTCTCAACTTTACCTTGAGAGTTCTTCTTCTCATTGAAAATCCACTTTATACCAATGGTTTTTCACCTTTTGGTAAAGTTGTTACCATCCGCGTTTTATTCTTCCTAATCGACTCGATCTCCTCATTTAGTGCGGCTATCCATTTTTCATACTTCATAACTTTTTCATAATTTGTAGGCTCAATATTAATAAAATAATAATGAGTTAGATCATCATGAAGATCCTCCTCTTGAGTTGCTTCTCATCTTTGGTATTCTTTCACTCAAACTTCCATTGGAAGATGATGATGATGATGATGATGATGATGATGATGATGATGATGATGATGATGATGATGATGATGATGATGATGATGATGATGATGATGTTTATGCTTTTAAAGAAAAAAGTGAACTTTGAGTAATTGGAGATTAAGAAGGTGTTGCATAGTGTGTGTGAATATCTTCCCTTTTCTCTTCTTCAATAAATGTTGGAAGGAAATCTTATATATTCGTACCTTCATGGCTCCAATTCCATGCATCTCCTTCACTAAATCGAACATCTCTGCTAATGACAATCGTGCTTGGAACTAGGTCATAGAGATTATAATCTTTTTAACTTTAATCATAGTTAATGAAGATATGCTTCTTGCTCTTTTCTTCAAGCTTTGATATTAGATAATATGACACATGTACATAGCCAATACTTTCGAAGACTCACAAATAAGATACACTTAGCTTTCTTTTGCTCCATGCTTCTTGTGGAGTTCTATCTAATAGGCTTTTTGTTGGACACCTATTGAATAGATAAACTTCACACAATCAACTACTTCATCCTAAAACTCCTTTGGCGTCTTCTTTGTCATTAACAAGCTTTGAGCCATGTTGAGATTGGTCTAATTCTTTCTTTCAACCACACCATTTTGTTGATGAGATCTTGGCATCGTCAAAAATCTTTTTATTCCATTCACATTACAAAACTCATTAGAAGTAAATTCACCATCTCTATCGGTCTTAGAAATTTGATAGGATAGCTACTTTGCTTTTTCAACAAGAGCTTTAAACCTCTTGAATGTAGAAAAAACTTGAAAATATTTGATGATATAACTACTTTGCTCTTTCGGGAACCTATTTAGGAACTGCATGTCGACATGTCATCCCTCACATATTTGATCTGGTCAATCGATTGATGGTAGCCCATTCAACATCTTTCTTTTAGACATGTACTTCATAGTCCCAAAGTTCACGTGTATGAGCCTCAAATGTCAAACCATGGTGACTCCTTAACACAAGCTTAGATACATTTGGTTACATCAATTTGAATATCGAGCATGAACATTTTGTTCTTCATCATAGTTACCTTGGCAATCAAATTTTGATGATCAACTTCAGGTAAGAGAAATGATTTTGAAGGTGACTAACGGAGAGAAAACAGAACACCTTTAAAACTCTCGAGCGATGCCGCGATTTTGCGCCATCTGTCGGGGTAACCTTGAGGTTTCTAGCCCATCCCCACTATCGCTCTCTCCCCCCGCTCTCCCCTCACCACCGTCCTCACATAAACAGTCCTCATGACAAACCCCGATTTCTTATATCTCAACAATTTGCTAGTTTGAGTGTCTTCCGATTGGCGAAAGTTGGACAAATCCTTGATCGAAGAAGTTCTCATCAGTGGATCCTGTTGACGCCTTTACCAGACATCCTCCATCCTTTTCCTTCAAAACCATAACTAAACCCATCTATGTTGACCTTATAAAAAATGTTAACTCTTGCTTTCTCACAGCCTCCATAAATGGCGATTCTTTTGCTCCGTACCACAAATTAGACCTCGCCTCCAACATGTCGTCCCCACTCCCCTCGTTGCTACCCATCCCTCTCTTGCGCCCAATTCTAGTGCATTAGAGATTCGAAACCCTAACCTTATATCACTAGTACAAAAACAGTCTCGCATGACGCTTTTTTTACACTTCACATGGCGCTTTTTTAAGCGTATTAAGTACGACTGCTTTAAAGATAGCGGATGACGCTTTTTAAAAAGCGCCCTAAAAACAGACGCGGATGGCGCTTTTTAAAAAAAGCGCCATGTACTTAACTTTTAAAAAAAATTTATAAAAAAGCGCCATGCTAATAACCTATGCGCATGGCGCTTTTCTAAGAAAGCGCCATAAGAGCTTTTTTTCTTGAAAAAAAAATAAATTCATGTGTTGGCTATTTCATCCACATCCAGCCTAAAAAATTTACAATAACAATATTTCACTAAACTAACTCATAATTGCCTTAATATAAAATTCAATTCCATATATATAAATACAATTCATCAATACATTATTCAATCACATTACAAAAAAAATTCCAGCTCTGAGTATCTCTAGCGGAATACAAAATTGTGTTGTTTAGGAAAAAAAATCCAAAAAAGAGGAATTGAATCTGGAGGAGCAATTAATCAACTCACCACTCCAATCATTCAACAAAACAAGTCCAAAAATGTGGTCCTTAGCCTCATTAAAAACTCAAAGTCTAGTTCATTTCCTGGACCGACATTCACACCCTGAGACAATACAAAAAAACCACATTAAAAAATACTAGCATACTTGAATTCTATAGCAATTTGAGCAAAAACTCAAAGTCTAACCATTTCAGACTCAGAAGTCCAACTTTTGTAAAGGGCCAAAGTAAGGTGGAGAGTCACCAACTGGAGGACCTTGTCCCCTAAGAGACCAAAATAATTTGGTAAGTAAGTATTCTTAGAATTAGTAAGAGGATAAATACAAGTTCCAGAATCTTAATTTCTAAGCTTGGACAAATAATGTCATTTCTACTCAAAGTTTCATTTTGATTTCAAACTGAAACACACCAGTAAAGGTCATTTATTCACAATCCTGTGATAGATCACAATTGTAAATGCAATAATCAAATAAAGATTAATCATGCCTATAAACCATACAATTCCATGATGCTCTAATGTAAATCATATATCATGCTTTAAGCCTTTTATGTAAGAGGTGTTTGAATCAAAATTTCACCCTTGAAATTGCAATCAAAGCTGGGACCGGAATTGGTAGATCAACTACTACACTTTGAAAGTAGAAACAAACTTAACCGATGCAAAAAGGTTTGACAACTCCCACAAGCGACTCAATAACACCAGCTGATCCTCCACGAACCTATGCAGAAACATTCAAAGCAAATTTTTTGAAAGGCTAAGAATTTTGGACTTTAATTATTATTGAGAACAAAATCTGTGTAATGTGAAAAAGAAGGCAACCTGCATGTCGGCTGATCCATTGACCGTCAGGCGAATACAACTGTGAGAAACCAAATTTAGAAATTCAAAACAACACATACAACAGCAACGGATTTGTTGTTTGGATGCTTCTCCTTGAACCTCTTCCTGAATTTCTCCCTGTTGAAAAAATTAAGAGAGCAAATCAAAATCACAACCTCTATCCAAAACTCGCAATTTGTCAAAAACAAAACAAAAACAGATCTGAAACGGAAATAGCAAAACGGAAACAAAACCGACATACATGAAAACGAAGAAGGCACTTGGAGACCTCTTCGGCTTGTTCGGATCCTTAACAGCCTTCCCCATCTTCTTCACTGCCAGCCTAAAATCCACAACCACAACAAATCCTCCACTATCAACATCAAACCCTAGGAGAACCAAATCCACAGATCTAGCCTTCCACAACCAAAGCCGCAAGCAAAAAATCAACAAAAACACACACATCAATTCTTACTTGTTGAGAAACGCAAAAAATGACAGCGGAATCGGTCAGAACCGACGGAAAACGAAGCGACCATGTCCGATGAAGCGCCGCGAATGGAGAGAGAATAAGAGAACAAAATCAGAATTCTTTCTCCCGACTCCGTCGTTCCATCTTGATTCTCTCTATTCGGTTCCAGTGTTTGCTTTGGAAAGGAAGAGAGAAGAAACTAGGTCACAAACCCAGTACGGAAGAAACAAGGAACGAGGAAGACTGGGAGAGGGGAAACGAGGGTTGTAAATAGTAGCTAAGATTTTTATGACGCTTTTTGATATAAAGCGTCATCCGCTTTTTTTTTAAAACGCTTTTACATAAAAGCGCTTTATTAAATTTATTAACTATTTTATTTTAAAAAAATTAATGTTTTAAAACGCTTATTTATAAAAGCGACCTCCGCGTTTGTTAATTTATTGCGCTTTTCACAAGCGCCATAATAATTCCGCTATAAGTAGCAAATTTTGTACTAGTGTATCTATCCCTCTCGTTGATCCTCCTCCCATGATTGCTTCAAATTCAATTCCCATGCAGCCCTTGCTTGCTCTTGTGTTGGAGTTGGTTGTTGCTTCCTTGCCTCCTATTGCAGCATCGATTTCCCTTATTGTATCCCTTACAAACCATCGGGGTGTTACAATCTCCCTCACTTAAACACTTGACGTCCTCATCAAGGCCCAATCACCACCCTCTGAGTTGAGTGACTTCCCTCTGGGCCAAGCCAACTCATAAACCATAGTTGGCTATGATACCATTTGTAAGGCCCGAGGCTTTAGAAGCGCCATCCCATGCCAACACGAGGACTTCCCACGAAGTTACCCATCCTGGTACTACCCTCATCCTTGCACGCTTAAGTTTAGAGTTCTTTGTTCTCACTCAAACCCTGAAAAGAAAGAGCTCTTACTGTCATGGGTAGCACCTCAATCCCTTATAAACCATTGGGTTCTTACAAAAAGTGAATGGAAAAGATTGTAGTATCAAGGTGTCAAACTCAGAGACTAAGTAGTACTAATTATAACCTATCAGTAGACTAAGTCGTAAAAATAAGAAAATGTTGAGAGGCGATTATGACTATTAACTAATAAAATCAAGCAAACAAGCAAAAATATGAGAATATCAATGTGATAAAGGGTTTTAAGGTCAAGGATCCCCACAACAATACATCGGTAGGACTAATTGATATCCACCTAAACTTAGTTTGCTTATGTTTGAAGATTTAACTATCTAATGTAAACAACAACTCCTATCTAATGATAAGTGTATGTGCCTAAACTCACCTAAAAATCATTGTCACGTAAAGCTAATCAGTTTTATACCCTTTAAGTTGTTTAGAGATAAATAAACCTAACATTAGTTGTAGTGCTCCACTAGAATCATTCAAACCCTAGAAACTACTATGATATTTATAAATCACACAAGAGAAATTAAATTATTATCGCACAGATGATTTTCTAGTTCAATACCTTGGGGTCTTATTAAGAACTAATTTTTGTACTTTATAAATTAATATCTTATTATTGTTATCTCATGTCGGTTTCAAACTCTATTTGATCTAGAAACTCCTTTCCAACTTCATCAATAACTCCATGTTTGCATGTAGTCTTGTCATCATACCACTACAACATCAAACATGACAATTGTGTTTTCCTGACGATGATATTGTAATTAATCACACAATATATGTATTGTGTAAATAAACATATCATACAAGCATAATGTAACATATATAATATTAAATTTTAGAAAAGCTAGTCAACATTTGATCTTAATACAATGCCACAATGTCTACTTTTGTGGCGTTTTCCTGCCCAATTTGGTATATTTCAGTTGATAGCTCCTGTTTAAACAAAGTGTCTAGTTAGAATATGATTATGAATCGAGATATCGTATTTTATATTATAAATAAGCACTTACAATGCTACTTAAGGTTCTGCATCTTTCTCTATTTTTCCTTGACATGGATTAATCCAATAAGCATGACCCAAATGAGGATTCATTAAGATAAAAAACCCAATGATATCTAAACATATCTATTCATGTGAGAATGTTGAAATGTATACGAAAAGAGTCATAAACTAAAGGTTGGTTACCTGAAATGATATGGTACGATATGATTCTTATCTTTGACATCACCTTCCATCGAATTTGCAATATAAGCAACCCTTTTCTTGGTGCTCTGGCCCAATGAAGAAATTTGAGTAGGACAAAGGAATTTGAACATATTTTTAACTCCTTTGGAATGATTGTCAAATAAATATTTACAAATAAAACATGTATTTATTAATCAATAAAAGTAACAAGAAATTCTTATCTTTTTTGCCAAGTACTAAACTAGAACTTACCTTATATATAATATCACATGAGATGCTCCATTGAACTACAAATATATATGAACAAAAATCCAAATCTTAGGCAAGCCCGGCCCAACAGCCAGGGCAGCATGGACGACGGTCCAAGGCCTAGGTTAGTTAGGGGGCCCAATATATTTTATGCTTATTTTATTATTATTATTATTATTATTATTATTATTATTATTATTATTATTATTATTATAGATAATATTTGAAAGGAAAAGAAAGTTGATAGATCATAGTAAAAAAAACAAAGGCCCATTAACATTTAAAGCCCACATATTCATTACTCATACCACCAAAAGATGGAAAAAAAATTAAATCAAAATTAATTACTAGCAACAGGCCTATGTTCTTCTCATTCTTAATTAAGCATTTAAGCTTCTTACTTTTTGCTCAACTTTGTTAACATAATAATAATAATAATAATAATAATAATATAAGCATAAATGGTTTCTTTTTTTACGTTCTTCTCATTCTGATGTGTTATTCTCAATAAAAATGGTTTCTTTTTTTAATGGCCAAGTTGTTTGTTATATTATTTTATTTTCATGTAGAAGAAATGTAATTATATTGAGATTTGAGAGGAAGTGATCCATAACACATGTACTATACAAGTATATGTTATATATAATATATGGGAATGGTATTTCAATTATTAAAATAAGACAAGTAAAGCCTTAAGGTTTGAATTGGAAAATTGATTTGAAGATGCATACTTATTATAGGAATGTTAGTGTTATATGTTAATATGCATTTTTAGATATTATTTCAATCAGATTTGACATAGTAAAAATGTGTCATCTAAGGTAAATAGAATCCATTTTATAAGAATATGTTATATAGTGTGAAAAATTAAGAGCCCTCAATTTATTCTGGTATCAGTAGAATAACGCTCCAATTGGCGCAGATGAAGATCAATTAGAATTTTGTCGGGGTTCACTAAAGTAGAAGAAAGGGCTAGATCGAGGAGTCTAGAGATAGAGGAGTCGAGGAGGTTGATTGAAAACTCGAAACTATATGTAGCAACCTAATTAGCAAGGAATAAAGGAGGCGTGCAAGAAAAGAAGAGGAGCGGCAAAAACAATGCCCTTCTAATTTTCATTCTCTTTGGTAAAATATACCAAGTGTGTATCAAAATACCAATATACAGAGTATTTTGTTGTGGTGTTCAAAATGAAAACACTTAATAAATCAGGTATTATAAGCAAAAACACGTCCGGTTTATTTTCTCACATCACTATTTTTGTTATGTACTTAAATAACTCGGGCTTATGTACTAAATTTGTGCTATATTCTAATTACTTTGACGAAAACTAAATAAAATAGAAATAAGTAGTGGTTAGCCCTTATTATACCGAATATATGATGTTCGTGTTATTATAACATGAGTTAATTAAAAGAGAATTTTTGTAGTAGTGCAGGGGCCTTGGGTGAGCACATAATGATAGTAGACGATGTTCGTGAACTTGGCACATAATGAGCATTCCTAATGTCCACCAGTTATGAATTTTTTCTTTTAAGGACCACTTCTTTTCCAAACTCTTCATTATAGCAGCATAGTCTAGACCCCAATCGAAGAGATTCAGAATTAAGGCTCGAGCCCATGGATGACAAAGAGCCTTCTTTCTGTAGTAGTGAGATTGATACGAGGAGCCTTTCAAGGACCACAACTCTTGATAGCATATTGATGCGACCCTAGGGTCACAAGGGGCGGATCTAGGCTCGAAACATTCGGATCTTCTCCGACAAATAGTAACCGGATAGATTTGAGGCCGAAGCCTAGACTTTGAGATGAGAGGTGAAGTGAAAGGATTGAGAAGGGGGCCTAGTTTGACGTAGGCCAGGAGAATATGGGGTCGGGAAAAGAATAGGGTGACGCCCGGGCCAAAGGGGAGGAGAAACTCGACTCAAAGCTCTGGCTTAATTCATTTTGGACGTAGATTGAAAGGAGTCCCGAGTGCCTCTTATATAGAGAGCAAGCTCGAAACCCTAGGTACAAAGAAGGGGAATCAGATTGGGCCTAGCATGCAATCAAGGCCCACATCCGACAAGCCCATAAATCTAATATAGTAGCTAATATAAATAGAAAGGTGCAACAAACCCTAATGGGCCTTATTATACCATAATGGGCCGGTCTCTTAAGCATAAGAAAACACACGCCTAAAATTGTAAAGACGGAATATAAATGAAGGAAATAGAAATAATATAATAAATACATAAATGAGACTAAATCCTAAGCCAAGGGGGTCTCCAAGGTCTAGGCCGTCTGGTAGGAGCTGGGTCCGAGCCTAGGCAGGGTCGCATCATCCTCCCTCCCTTAGATTCGAAGCGTCCTCGCTTCGACGTGGTGGAGACGATAGAAGAAGGATGCGACCTAATCAAAACCATGCCATCGACGTGGGTCTTCTTGAAGAGTAAAATATATTGTGTCGACACAGGGGCAGATTCGATTGTGGGCTCGGGGTCGGCGTCTGGCATCAAAGACAAAGGCATGTCGATTAGGGTGTCCGACGACATAGGCTCATCTAAAGTGGACGGCGGCGCGGGTGAGGGCTCGACGTCAAGCTCGGGTGGGCTCTCGACCTCGGGTATTGGCGTTGCTGGTGTGGAGTCCTCGATGGGGACTAGCTCGCTCGGTATGGGTGCCGGTTGCGGCTGTGGTGCCAGCACGGTCTCGATGATGAGCTCGCTTGGCACCAGCGCCAATGGCGGTTGTGGTGTCGGAACGAGTATGGGATGGAAACGCGCCATGTATTCAACCAATTGGCGCTCTAAGGCCGCGAGCCTGTCCTCGAGGCTAGGACTCTCGGCCACGGGAGAGGGCGAGGGTTCATCCGAAGGAACCGGTCTTGGCACATGGTGTGTCGAGGCAGGCCGTGGCCTAGGTTGGTGTCGTGGGTCTGGTTTGCAAACTCGAGTCTTGGCGCAGTCCCGGCGCTAAAGCGCCGCACTAGCAGTGCGCCATCAACGTGCCAGCCCCGCGCTGAATCATGCGACCCTAGGGTCACAAGGGGTGGATCTAGGCTCGAAACGTTCGGATCTTCTCCGACAAATAGTAACTGGATAGATTTGAGGTCGAAGCCTAGACTTTGAGATTGAGAGGTGAAGTGAAAGGATTGAGAAGGGGCCTAGTTTGACTTAGGCCAGGAGAATATGGGGTCGGAAAAGAATAGGGTGACGCCCGGGCAAAAGGGGAGGAGAAACTCGACTCAATGCTCTGGCTTAATTCAATTTGGACGTAGATTGAAAGGAGTCCCGAGTGCCTCTTATATAGAGAGCAAGCTCGAAACCCTAGGTACAAAGAAGGGGAATAAGATTGGGCCTAGCATGCAATCAAGGCCCACATCCGACAAGCCCATAAATCTAATATAGTAGCTAATATAAATAGAAAGGTGCAACAAACCCTAATGGGCCTTATTATACCATAATGGGCCGGTCTCTTAAGCATAAGAGAACACACGCCTAAAATAGTAAAGACGGAATATAAATGACGGAAATAGAAATAATATAATAAATAGATAAATGAGACTAAATTCTAAGCCAAGGGGGTCTCCAAGGTCTAGGCCATCTCGGAATGGTAGGAGCTGGGTCCGAGCCTAGGCAGGGTCGCATCACATACACTGCTTAGGGACAAGCAATGTCTAAGTTTGGAGTATTTTGATGTCATCTAGTTTTGCATGATTTTGCATTAGTATTTAGGTTAATTTTCCTTCTTTTTCTAGCTTAGGCTTTCCATTTTGTGTTGATTTTTGTATTATTTGTTTTACGGAGGTCAACACATCTTTGTTTATATTTTTAGATTGTTTGATGGTATTTTGGAGTCAAATGGAGAAGATGGCATTGAGACAAGATCATAGCGGAGATTAAGGACCAAAAAAGAAACTAAGGGATAAAGATATGAAGATTTAAGAAGCATCGATAGTTGTGGAGAAGCCATTACGAGATGTGGAACAAGCTAAGGGATGAAGGAAGAGGCCAAGAGCCCTTTCATGAGTCGTGAGGGTCACCACGACCTAAACCAAGACGAGCTAAGCAACATCATGCTCTCAGATACCTTATCACTGGTCGTGACGTGCTTGTTGCACACGCCGCAAATTTTGGGCTTTCTTTTGTGTTGTGCCCGAGTTTGTTTCATTTTGGGATATCTTTTTACCGTAGTTTAATGACTTTTTCTAGGACTCCTTGGGATATCTTTACTACTTTTTTATTGTCTTTGAATTTAGATCTCTCTCTTTGCATTTTTTGGATCCTTTGCACATTTCAATTAAAGATTTGGTATGTTTGTCTTTAATTATTGTTTTTATCTTCTTCCATGTGTTCTTTTATTGCTTTGATCATTAATTTCACCATGCTAGGCTAAGTTATATAGTTTTAACTGGTTAGGGTGATCCACAACAATGTGAAGCGGATTAATGTCAATACATTTTACTTGAATTGAGTTGGAAAATAATACAATTTCATCCATGGGGCTTAATCCAATTGGTTTATATTTATTAGTCTTGCTTTGTTGCGCATCAACTGGTACTAATTTTAGTAAGTAATTAAAATAGAGAGAGCACGTCGAGAGGTGATTGTTTCTATTTGAAAATTCTAGAATTAAACTTAAAATTATTATTTAAAAAAATTAGGATTAAACTTGAGATTATTAAATTTAATACATTACTAGAGTGGGGCATGAACCATTAAGGCCTGAGCCATGGGGCAAGGTAATCCAAGCTTAGTAGCCTCCATTAAGGCATGAACCATGTGAATTTTCATATCAAATTTCCTTGGGAATTGAGAGTAATAAGGTCATCTCCAACAGCTTCTTCAAATTTTACTCCAAAATGGAGAAGCAAAAGCCATATTCTTCAAAAAAATTCCGCTTCAACTCCAACAACTTCTCTATTTTTAAGAATGCGACATTTATTTAATAAATAAATAAATATTTTTTGACTAATAAGGAAATAAAAATATCATACAATCTTATCATAAAAAATAACAAATATTTTATTTGACTAATAAGAAAATATGAAGGTCATCTAATGTTAGTTCAAATGAAATAAAATAAAATAAAATTTTAGAACTTATTTTCTTATATAAATTCCATCCCTTTTGTTCTGTCATATACACATTCTTTGCTAGCCCATCTTTTTCAATTTGAAATTATTTTTTTGTCTAGTCATTGTTTGAAATTATACCTTAAAAATTGATCGGCTCAATTCCTTTTATGTTACGTGCAATTCAATACTATTTATTTTTTGTTTATACTTTTAAGATTTAGATACAATCATATATATTGTAGAATCAAAACAAAGTGAGAATTGGTTCTTCCATCATTTTAGTTATGTTCAATTTTGTCGCATGCTCACATATGCATTATAATATCAATAGAGAATGTCCTTTGTCGAGTCTCAAACGAATTAAAGGAAAAAATATCACGTACATCATTTAACATGCAATCCAAAATAAATAATAAATAGAAATAAAACTGATCATTGAATATTTCCCATAACTCCATCTAAAATGTCATACTTCATCAATTACAAAAAATTGTGATTAATCTAATATGAACTTATAGTAGTATACAGGTATGCTAATAGCTTGGTGATTTTGTGACTCATAAAATCGACTTGTAAATCCAATTAAATAAAAAAAAATACACTACTTTAGCGATACCAATTAATTAAAAAAATCTCACTATTATCAAGTAAGATGTAATTTATCTTTTTGTAAGAAAATAAAAAAATGGAGAATCAAATTTCAAAATTGAGAATTCTCTAAATATAGGGAATGTTCACTAGTTTTTTCCCTCTTACTCCATTATAGAGAATTAGATAAGGAAGCTGTTGGGGCAAAAAATGGGTCAAATTCTCCAAATGCACAATTTTCAACAGTTTGGGAAGCTATTGGAGATGGCCTAACACAATTTGTATCACAAAGTGAAATAACTCAATCATGAGGGAAATTTTCAAAATGTCTTATATAAAACTTATTTTTATAGTTGTCAATTTATATTTATATTTTACATCGTTTTTGTATTTGGTGATGAGAGGATATTGATGGTGCACGAAATAGCGATGTGTGGACAGTGGACACTGATGGTGCGCGAAATAATCGCTAAATAATCAAGAGCATATTATAAGGATTAAGTTAGGCCCGATAAGTAGGGGCGCGTGTAGGTTGAATGCCTCTTTATATATTAAACGCAAGAAGAGCGCAGATCGCTAATTAATCATGTACGCATATGCATGAAACCTGTCCATGAATGAGCTAAAAACACGTACATGCAAACGGGGGTGGGTGAGCTGCATGTTTCCATGAACATGGGCTCCACCATTCTCCTAAAAAAAGAATGCAAATTGGCTTGGTCCAATCAGGAGACCTCGTGTTTGTTTGATTCCTGTGGCACGCTTGATTTGGTCCAATCCAAAACCTCGTGTATAAAAGATGTAAGATTTTACTTAGTGTGGGGGGTTTCCATTACCATCCCACATCGGAATAATATGTCTAAGCTAGCAACTCTCCGACCCTATATATAGAAAGGGAGTGTGTAACGGTAAAAGAGTCGAAAATCCCCTCTGGCTCGAGAACTATCTCGTTTGCCGAAGCTCGACGTGTTTGATCTCCGAGAGAGATCGTGCTATTTACGGTATAAAGTCTAAAGGCTTTATTTGTAAAGAGTACAAAAACAATCAGCTGAAGGGTGGGGAGGAGGAATAATCCACGTACGAAAATCGTTCGGTTGTATGAATCCCAAGAGTTAGTATTTATTAAAATCCCGTTTATAGCGCGTATTATTTCGATTTTCAACACTGGCGCCGTCTGTGGGAAGGGTCTTGATAGCTTGCATATAGGAGTAGCTTAGTTGCATGTTTTATATAGTTTTTAGGTTTTTGTGTTGTCAGGTATTATGCGCTGGTTTGCTCGGTTTTACAGGTTTTTAGGTTCAGGAGCAACAGCGGGGCGAGTACAGATTGACCATGGCGGTGGTGGACGAGCTAAGGAAAGCTAGGTGTGCTAGGAGCATGGATGGAGAAGAGCCAAGCAAAGAACAAAGACAAGCCAAGCCAAGAATCAAATGCTCGGGATGCAAGCCGCGCGACCAGCCCGAGCAATCCCATCTGACGGACGACTGCGCGGGGAAGCAAAAGCGCGGTCGCGCATTTTGGGGCCGATCCCGCGCAATCTGGACTTTTCAGCGGACAAGAGTTTGGGCCGAGCCTTGGTTTTGGGCTTTGACATTTGGGTTTATGGGCTTGTATTTTGGCCGAGATGTATGTTTAAGATATGATATTTTGAGGGTTATTTTTAGAGACATATAAATACTTTATGTTAATTTTAATTTTGAGAACTTTTGATCAACTTTTGGAGGCTAGGGTTTTTCTCTCAAGGAAGAACTTTTGAACGTTTGTAAGTTTGATTTTAATTCAATTATGCATTGCTAATTTCTCTTGTGTTTGGCTAGTTATTGAAGTCATGATTTGTATGTAGTTGTGAGGTTTGATTGATTCTCAACAAACTTGAATAGAACTTATTCCCTGTGCTTAATTGAATCTAAATTAGGGTTTTATTAGATTAGCTACCTGATAGAATTTCTTGTTAAAACTGATTCTGATTAATTATCGGTTGGAGTTAATTAGATCAAGAGTATACTTTAATCAATTTAGTACCGGTTGGACAAGTTGGTTAAAGAAGGGAATAAATTCACAAATCACTTAGATGTCTGGTTGCTCTAAGTTGTTTGTTTCTATTGATAACTTGAATCGTCATGTTGTTGTTTAATTGAATCTAGAAGGTCTTCTAGGTTATTAATTAATTAGGGTTGTTAGACTGGTATTTCTATCAACTATATATGAAGTTTGGATCTTAATCCTTAGTAGGATCATTATCCACAATAGATTATTCAAGTGAGAAGAGAATCAAGAGAATCGATGATCAACGAATCAATATCATGATGGATCTAACTAGTTGAACATGTTTGTCTCTCATATACTCAAATCATCTTTTGCATTCATAGTTAGTTTTATTCTTGCATATTAGCTTAGATTTAACATTCCAAAAACCCCCTTTTTAGTGACTTGGCACTGAAGCAATAACACATTTACAAGAGTCTCTGTGGGATTGACCCTTGCTTCCACTTTACTCAGGTTAGGAAGTTAGGTATTTCTTTGATAGTGCTTTTATAGAGACGTAAAAGTGCTCATCAGGTCTCTCCCTAACCGTCCTACTCTCGGGTAAAAATCAAGTCGCGTCCCCTCTCGCGTCCTCTCCCTAAAGCCATTGTGCGAGGTCTAGTTGGATTAATTAGCTAGCAAGGCCAAGTCCATCCAAAAGGAAGGCATGCGGGGTCTTTGGCAAGCAAGCGAGGTCATGAAGCGAGGCCAATCACCTCGGTTTCTCCGAGGCAGGGCTCTGCGGCCTTCTAAGGCAGCCAAACATCGTGGTCTTCTTTGTGTGCGACGCTGGCGATTGGCGAGGTTGTAGCATAAGGCCAAAACCTCGTGCTTGTTGCGAGGCCAAACATCTCTTCCTCTCCACATTCAAATTATCACCGGCTAGCTAGTGGCCGTTGTGCTCGTCCAATCTCCTCGGTCTTCCTTCAAAATCGGACCGTCGCAGTTTCGAATCGGCACGGTTTCGCGGAAGGGACTCTAGGCTTCGTGCCTATGGCCCCATCATCACATGCGCACACTCTCGGTATCTCGGCGGCCGACTCCATCGCCGCGCACTTCCATCCACAAACTCCCTCTCCGTTGGGTGTTTACCTCGTGATAATCGTGCTCGGCATCGGGGTTGGCGCCTCATTGGCAGTCTTCACAACCTCGTGTGCTTCTTCGCATCGGCTTCTAGTCGGTGCAACAACCTCGATGGGCGGTGTCCTTGCATCGTGAGGTGCAACAACCTCGCTCGGCTGCTCGTATGAACTCTCCTCCGCGAGGGATGGTCAACTCCAAAACAATATGGTCGTGGAAGCTAGGAAAACATCGCGGTGCTTCTCCTTGGTTGTCCATTCTCGGTACTCGGCGTGATGCCGCCTTGCCTTGGCCATACATCGCCGTCTTTGTATTATAAGACCTCGCAATCTTCGTGGGAGATAAATAAGATGTCAAACATGGCTATCGCCATCTCTTGGAAAACATCGCGTTGGATCTTCATGCCCATGTCGTCCATGTATGTCTTGGCGTGTTGGCACCGCCTTGACCTTCTCGGCAGGCGTGCAGGTTCTCCATGTCTTCCATGGCGTGGAGTTACCTCGGTCCTTCTTATCCCGCTTGGGGCTACGTCGGGGGTTATGGCGCTCGTCCGGGCTTATCACCCATATTCAATGCACCCATATTCAACGCAGTGGCTACTCCCAACGCCAAGGATCGCGGTCTTCTGAGCATGCCATCCTCTGTGTTGCAACGGCTCGGCTTAATTGGCCGCCTTACACCGCGTGGTTTCTATGGTGGACCTCGTGTATGTGTGACATGGTGCATGGTATTCATGCATGCATGGACTTCATGGCACATGTGGTGACCCTACATGAATTGAAGGTAATTAAATTCCCGTTTACCACCCCTTTGGTCAAGTATCGTGTATGTTAGTGTTGGCAGGCCACTTTCTTGGGCACGTGCCAAATTACATGCAAGGTATATGTGTCGCACAATTTTATATTTGAAGTGGGCATAGTCCTGACGGGCGCATGACACCATTTTTGGCCCAAGCCTTCCCTTTTGGGCTTGCCCTTTATTTGGGCTCAAGTGGCGATTTTTATGGGCCCCTATGCTTTCTCCTCTGGGATGGAGTAGCTACTGCGACAAGAAACCTTTGACAAATCTAAAATTCTAAATGCGCGTCGCATACTCGCGGAATGAGGTAATTCTCGTAAGCTTGACTCTCTAATTAATCCCATACAATATATACATTAGTTTGTGTGCGCGAATCCACCCCTCGCTTTCCTCTTGGGGTTGGAAACTCTCGGTTCTAAGTGCGCGAATCCACCCCTCGCTTCCCGCTTGGGGTTGGAAACTCTCGGTTCTAAGTGCGCGAATCCACCTCTCGCTTCCCGCTTGGGGTTGGAAACTCTCGGTTCTAAGTTCGCGAATCCACCCCTCGCTTCCCGCTTGGGGTTGGAAACTCTCGGTTCTAAGTGCGCGAATCCACCCCTCGATTCCCGCTTGGGATTGGAAACTCTCAGTTCTAAGTGCGCGAATCCACCCCTCGCTTCCCACTTGGGGTTGGAAACTCTCGGTTCTAAGTGCACGAATCCACCCCTCGCTTCCCGCTTGGGGTTGGAAACTCTCGGTTCTAAGTGTGCATCCACCCCTCGCTTCCCGCTTGGGGTTGGAAACTCTCGGTCCTATATGCGTTAATCCACCCCTCGCTTCCCGCTTGGGGTCGGAGACTCTCTAAGCGAACGAGGGTCACTAACTCTCAAAGGACGAGGTCCTAACTCTCTAAGCGAACGAGGTTCGCTAACTCTTAAAGGACGAGGTCCTAACTCTCTAAGCGAACGAGGTTTTCTAACTCTCAAAGGACGAGGTCCTAACTCTCTAAGCGAACGAGGTTTGCTAACTCTCAAAGGACGAGGTCCTAACTCTCTAAGCGAACGAGGTTTGCTAACTCTCAAAGGACGAGGTCCTAACTCTCCAAGCGAACGTGGTTCGCTAACTCTCAAAGGACGAGGTCCTAACTCTCATACGAACGAGGTTCATAAACTCTCGAAAGACAAGCGGCCCGAGTGAGACTTGGGTTGGCGACAATTCTTTTGGGGACGAGGTCCCAACTCTCGAAAAGCAAACGACCCGAGCTAGGCTCGGGGTTCTCTAACTCTCAAAATGAGGACAAGTTCCTAATTCTTTTAGCGAAGTGCGCACACTCTACCTAATTCCAAAGTCAACTCGCGTTGCACATAATCGAATAACACTCGCGCTTGGAGCAAAACTGGCGCACCTGTATATTGTCTCGTTGCCCTCGTGGAACGAGAACGCCGAGCCAAGTGGTTATGATGGTGCGTGAAATAATCGCTAAATAATCAAGAGCATATTATAAGGATTAAGTTAGGCTCGATAAGTAGGGGCGCGTGTAGGTTGAATGCCTCTATATATATTAAACACAGGAAGAGCACATATCGCTAATTAATCATGTACGTATATGCATGAAACCTGCCCATGAATGAGCTAAAAACACGTACATGCAAACGGGGGTGGGTGAGCTGCATGTTTCCATGCACATGGGCTCCACCATTCTCCTAAAGAAAGAATGCAAATTGGCTTGGTCCAATCAGGAGACCTCGTGTTTGTTTGATTCCTGTGGCACGCTTGATTTGGTCCATTCAGAAACCTCGTGTATAAAAGATGTAAGAGTTTACTTAGTGTGGGGGGTTTCCATTACCATCTCACATCGGAATAATATGTCTAAGCTAGCAACTCTCCGACCCTATATATAGAAAGGGAGAGTGTAACGGTAAAAGGGTCGAAAATCCCCTTTGGCTCGAGAACTATCTCGTTTGCCGAAGCTCGACGTGTTTGATCTCCGAGAGAGATCGCAATATTTACGGTATAAAGTCTAAAGGACTTATTGGTAAAGAGTACAAAAACAATCAGCTGAAGGATGGGGAGGAGGAATAATCCACGTATGAAAATCGTTCGGTTGTACGAATCCCGAGAGTTAGTATTTATTAAAATCCCGTTTATAGCACGTATTATTTCGGGTTTCAACAGACACGGAACACGATGTAAAATAAACTGACGAGGTCCCCGAGGTCTTTTCCCAACGTTCTTTTTCACACCCCTCCAAAAAAGCAAAGTCCCCGCCCCCGCGAAACCTCAAGCTGCGGGAGCGAGGTCCAAACCTAGCGAAACTCAATAAGTAGGGTTGCCAGGCAACTCGCCTACAAGAAATAACGAGGTCCTAACCTCACATACTCAAAAGGTGACGTTTCCGCCCCGCTCAACCAGTCAAAAGCCACCTAACTCTCAACCAATGAGTCGCCACCTATGTCTCAACCAATCAAATGGTCAAAACTCAAGCGTCCCACATCGGAAGTTGGCAAGAACCATGGTCCTCAAGCATCTATAAATAGGAGAAGACCTCGAAGGTTGCAGGGGGTCGAAAAACATCTTGAACTGATCAAGAACTATCTTGTTGATTGAAGATCGACGTGTTGAATCATTGTCAAGACCACTCTACAACCAAGAGAAGGTCCACAAAAAGACTTCAAGTCGCCCAAAGAGACCTCGTCTCAAGAAGGATCTCGCTCAAACCACTTCGCCAACTACAACCTCTGCGCAAACGCTCAAGTGTCTAATCTCGCTTGATAGACATCAATTCTCCACTTGTAATAAGAACAAAGCTCGCTAGTAGTTCGTAAAGTGATAACCTCGTTGTAATCAAGAGGTCTCGAAGCTTTGTCAAGTAGAGAGCTCGAATCTCGTGTAAGGAGATCAAGGACATAATCTCACTGTTATAATCCCGCTCGGAAATCATAAATAAAAAGCAAGGGGTTTGCCTCGTCGAAAATACATAATCTCGTTTCTTGTCTTTAGGGTTGGTTTATTTTGGGCTCCATCACTGGTGTCGTTTGTGGGAACCTCTTCATCCTAAGCAGTTTCCCGACGTGTGAAGGCCTTGGCTTTCAAAATCTCTCAAATGGTCTGTCCGAACAACTTTTTCCCTCAACACCTCGTTAATATGCCTGAAACCTCGGAGTGGATGAAAAGGGGCACCTCAACCAGGTTGTCCGTTCGGGATCCCTCCTGAGTGGACGTATATCATCCCGCAAAATCCCTACCCCTTCCAGGGGTACGGACCAAGTGCCATTCCCCCAAACCCAAATCCCTATCCGGGTTATGGGCAATACCAACAAGGCTTTGCCCCCTCACCCATCCACAGCCAAGCACCTCCGATGCCCGAGTACGTTCCCATCCCCGGGCCTGGACAGCCCCACTCTGAGTATGTGCCTGAGTACGTCCCCGGACATGTGTCGGGGCACGAGACATCAACCAACGGCTTGTCAACGGAGAGGCCGGCTCGAGACCCCATGCAAATCTCGAGGTCTCGTTCGCGATGTTCCCGGACGCAATATCCAGAGATGTCCGCAACCACGGGGAACGTGGTGCATACCTTGAAGTCATGCTCGCGACGTCATCATGTTGAGGCTAACGGATTCTCACCTTTCGTAGACAGGATCCAGAGCGCGCCGACTCCCAAGGGCTTCCACAAGCCGCAGATGGGGCTCTACGATGGGGCAGCAGATCCTGAGGAACATGTGAAGCACTTCGCTGTCCAGATGAATGTCAACTCCTACAACGATGCGATCTTCTACCGCATTTTCCTGACCACTCTGGAAAAGGCCGCGATGACCTGGTTTATAAGTCTCAAGATTAGGTCTGTGTCCTCGTTTGCACAGCTGTGCGATGCATTCATTGCGCATGTCAATGGTTCAAGGAAGCGCAAGAAGAACATGCGAGATCTTTGCGGCATCGAGCAGGGGGAGGACGAGTCGATGGGCTCTTTCTTCACAAGGTTCACAATCGCAATGGCGGAGATCGCGCACATCGACGAGGCGTCGGCGCGAGACAATCTCATGGGCAACCTATGCCACGGGGTATTCAAGAATTATATTTTCCTGAAGTGCCCAGAGACATACGACAACCTGTGCGCCCGGATCACCGCCAGGTGATCCGGGCCACGATTGCTGGGATAGAGATGGCGTGCTCAGTGGAGCTCGCAAAATCGGGGTATACACCGACTCCGAGTTGGTGGCACGGCAGTTGAGTGGCCAGTATGAGGCCAAGACGGGGTTCTTACCCGCGTACCAAGAGAAGGTTAAAGCCTTAGTATCATGTCTAGAAAACTTTGCAGTAGAATCCGTACTGCACGCTGCAAACACAAACGCAGATGCCCTCGCAAGGCTGAGTTCGACTCTTCCCTTAGAAGTGGGCAATCGCGTGATGGTGGAGAGAAAGCTCTCGCGGAGTGTGACCATCGGATTTTTCTCCGTCAAACTCGAAGACTGGATCACTCCCATCACGCGATATGTGGAAAGCGGGGTCCTTCCTGAGGATCCCGCAGAAGCTAGAAAACTCAAAATACAAGCGGCCCGCTACTGCATTGTTGGAGGACGACTCTACCGTCGGGGATTCGCAGAGCCTAATTTGATGTGTATGTTGGGCGACGATAAAGTGCACATCCTGTTTGAGCCGCGTGAGGGAGTGTATGGTGGCCATCCCGGTTGGCGCGCCTTGTCACACAAAATCGTCCACTTGGGATATTTTTGGCCCACTCTCCGGCAGGACGCGAGGACTTACGTCCAGAATTGCGACGGGTGCCAGAGGCACGCCAACGTCCAACATGCCCCAATTATGCCTTTGCGCTCAATTCATGCACCCTGCCCCTTTGCAATGTGGGGGATGGATATCCTAGGACCCTTCCCCAAGGCCGCGGGCCAGGTCCAGTTCATCCTGGTCATCATTGACTATTTCACGAAGTGGGTCGAGGCAGAGGCAATGGCAAAAATCACGGGGGCAAAGGTTTGTTCTTTTCTCTGGAAGAACCTCGTGTGTCGCTTCGGGGTCCCCATGACCATCATGACAGAGCATGGTCCCCATTTCAAATGCGAGCAAACTCGAACCTTTTTCTCTGAGCTGGACATAGCCCTCAAATTTTCCTCAGTGGCCCATCCCCAATAAAATGGCCACGTAGAGAACATCAACGCCCGGATCATGTTCAATCTTAAGAGACGTCTACGCACCGCACAAGGGCGTTGGGCGAAGCTTCTTCCCCTCGTCTTGTGGACATATCGAACAACCGCGCGTCACGCCATGGGGAAAACTCCCTTCGCTATGACCTACGGGGTAGACGCATTGTTTCCAGTCAAGACCCTTGTCCCTTCGGCAAGGGTTTTCAACTTCAACGAAAAAGAAAACGAGGCCGCTCTCAAGATAGATTTACAGTTCAGGGATGAACTTCGCAAGGTCGCGGCCTTGCACTCCAAGGAATACAAGCGACGGGTCCCGGTGTACCATGACAAGAAGGTTAGACCCTGGGTCTTAAACTCGGGAAATCTTGTTTTAAGGTGCACCGATGGGGGGAAGCTCGACCCAAACTAGGAGGGACCATATCTCCTTGGAGAAGAGGTTGCGCCTGGGGCCTTTAAGCTAAAAGATAGCGAAGGGCGCACTCTAAGCAAAACTTGGAATGTCGCTCGGCTCAAAAGGTATTACATGTAGAGTTTCTAAATTTTCGTTGTCACCAAATTTTATGTATAAAGGGTGACGAATTATGTTACAATGTTGTCTCAGTTTGGCAACAATCCAGCGAGGTTGCAATCCCGAGTGATCGTCACAACCTATCCTCCCCAAGCTTCCCTCTTGAGGTTGGAAACAATCCAGCAGGGTCGCGATCACTGGGAGCAATCCTGAGTGATCGTCACAATCTGTCCTCCCCAAGCTTCCCGCTTAGGGTTGGAAACAATCCAGCGAGGACGCGATCACTAGGAGCAATCCTGAGTGATCGTCACAATCTATCCTCCCCAAGCTTCCCGCTTGGGGTCGGAAACAATCCAGCGAGGTCGCGGTCATTGGGAGCAATCCCGAGTGATCGTCACAATCTATCCTCCCCAAGCTTCCCGCTTGGGGTCGGAAACAATCTAGCGAGGCCGCGGTCACTGGGAGCAATCCCGAGTGATCATCACAATCTATCCTCTCCAAGCTTCCCGCTTGGGGTTAGAGACAATCCAGCGAGGTCGCGATCACTGGGAGCAATCCCGAGTGATCGTCACAATCTATCCTCCCTAATCTTCCCGCATGGGGTTGGAGACAATCCAGCGAGGTCGCGATCACTGGGAGCAATCTCGAGTAATCATCAAAATCTATCCTCCCCAAGATTCCCGCTTGGGGTTGGAGACAATCCAGCGAGGTCTCGATCACTAGGAGCGATCCCGAGTGATCGTCACAACCTATCCTCCCCAAGATTCCTGCTTGGGGTTGGAAACAATCCAGCGAGGTCGCGATCACTGGGAGCAATCCCGAGTGATCGTCACAATTTGTACTCCCCAAGCCTCCCGCTTGGGGTTGGAAACAATCCAGCGTGGACGTGATCACTGAGAGCAATCCCGAGTGATTGTCACAATCTATCCTCCCCAAGCTTCCCGCTTGGCGTTGGAAACAATCATGCGAGGACGCGATCACTGGGAGCAATCCCGAGTGATCGCCACAATCTGTCCTCCCCAAGCTTCCCTCTTAGGGATGGAAATAACCCGTGTGACATGCGCGATCCGAGCGAGGCTCGGGATCATTGCATATAATCTGTGAGGCATGCGCCATCCGAGTGAGGCTCGTGATCACTGCATATAATCTGTGTGACATGCACAATCCGAGCGAGGCTCGTGATCGCTGCATATAATATTTGTGACATGTGCGATCCGAGCGAGACTCGGGATCATTGCATATAATATGTGTGACATGCGCGATCCAAGCGAGGCTCGTGATCGCTGCTTATAATCTGTGTGACATGCGCGATCCGAGCGAGGCTCGTGATCGCCACATATAATCTGTATGACATGCGCGATCCGAGCGAGGCTTGTGATCGTTGCATATAATCTGTGTGACATGCGCGATCCGAGTGAGACTGGTGTTGACGGGCCTTCACTCAGGACAACAAATAAATTTATAGTCAAGACCCCGCTGAGTATAGGGGAGTCAGGATCGTTCCACGAGAAGCAAGGTTGTTTGTCTATCAACTACTAAAAATCAAACAAAAGTAAGAAAAACACTCACAAGTAGCCTCGTTAACGACGTTGTCAGGGTCGTTAACGAACCACCGTAAACAAAAGACTCAAACTAACGACCTAAACAGATTCGGTACCGAGCTAGCGAACTCAACAACGAATATCTCTCTAAGAAAATTCAAATAAAAACAAAGATCTAGGACTAGGGACACCACAAAATAGTCATGCATATAAACTCGTAAGAAGATGAGATCATGCCTTTAAACAGATAAATTCATCAACTTTCGTTGAATATCAAGTAAATTAACCTACTTTCGTAACCCAATTCACTCAATTGCTTGTTTTGGATCTAAAGCTTGAAACTTTCGTATTCAAACAATATCAACCTTTAAGTTAACAACTTTCTCTTTCAATCAAGTCAACAACTCAAATTACCTCGACTTTCACCTCGGTATAAGCACAACAAACAATCTCAATAATAAATAAAAGGCATTCAACACACAATCTTACTCACCTAAACATGCATAACTATGTCGGGCTTAACCCCGACCCTAGAAAAGAAGATTACTCACTAATCATAACTATGAAACAAATAAATTCAACAAAAGAAATCATAGAAAATAAATCACTACTCAAATTAATAAGAAAAATATCGTCTTATAGAAATTCAGAAGAAACCGAAAATACACAATACCGAACCAAAATAACGATTAACGAACCCGGTAACTCTCGTCCACCGAGCCTCGATCTAGATTCCGATCCTTCTCTCTCTCTTCCTCGGCTCTTCCTCCTCTCCAAGTCGATCTCTCTAAAATTCCCCCCTTTTCTAGGCTAAACAAGAGGGCTATTTATACTAATAAAGCTAGAAAGAAATAAGGCTAGAAGATAAAAACTTCCCTAAAAAGATAGAAATAAAATCCTAAAAGATAGAAATAAAATCTAAAAAGATAACAAGACCTAAAATACATAATATAATAACCCTAAAATCATAAAAAGATACTCTACCGACACGGAAATAAATTCCCGCACAGGATCGGTGAGTCACAAAGTCAACTCTCGAAATCTCTATCTCGTGGCCTCGTTAACGAGCCCTTTGCAGCCTCGTTAACGAGCCCTTTGCAGCCTCGTTAACGAGCCTGGGCTTGGTTTCTTCCACACTTTATCTCGTGAAACTCGAACTCCGACTTCTTCAATCTTGTATTCCTCTGTCTTTCACTGTAGCGCTCCAAATTCAGCTCCATATAGCACCTTTTCCTTGCTAAAACCTACAAAAATACAAAATAGAGTAGCTTCCATACTTTTCATAAAAATATGCAAAACTATCCAAAAACACATAAAACTAATCCTAAACTATCAAAACTAGTCCTAATAAACTAAGAAAATATACTGAAAACTATACTGAAAATACGAACATCAAAATACCTCATACTTAGACTTGCTTGCCCTCAAGCAATCACTAAACAATAACCAAAACCATACAAACATACTCATCAAGACATAGCCATCCTCTAAAAAGCAACATCAATACATAAAAGAGAAATAACAAATGATTATTAATGTCATTACACATACATGCACTAAATAGACATAAGAAAATACAATCCAACCTCACAAGGAATAATGTGTTTCACTAAACTCTCAAGTGTTTGGGCTTATAAATTCAACTCTCAACTCAACTTATACACAAAAACTCATAGAAATTGGAACTTATATCACCAATACTCTCCACCCAAGATTTGTCAAAACAAGCAAAAATCATCAAGAGAACTTAGGCTCAATGAAAAACTTCATAGAAGCTTCCATTCGGCCGGGTTGTAATGGGGCTTGGTAATAACAAATAGGGCATGAAAATATTTTGGTCATGTGGTGCTAATAATATCCGGGAATCAAAGACTCCTAAAAACTCACACATAAACAAAACACTCAAAACAAATATACCAAACTCACTCTCTCATTATGCACACTTATTTTCTTTTACTTACCCGTTATATCCTAGAAAGTCTCATAAGATTAAAAAAGAATCTCTGATATTATCTATAAACACACATGCACTTCAAACTTCTTCTTCTTCTTAACAACTTTTTTCTTCGCTGCCTCATTAACGAACCCACTTCAGGGTCGTTACCGAGCTTCATTCATGTACTCCTCTTCTCATAACAACTTTATTTTGTGCATCTTTTGCTTATCAAGAGATCTTTCTTTTACATAATATTAGAAACAAGAGACTTCCAATCTACCCTTACCCATAATCCCAAAATTTCAAACCCAAACATAACATTGCACTCAACAAAAGATACCTCTCCAATCTAAGTCCTAATCCCCGGATAGGGTCAAGCTTATCTCGGCTAGGAAATAATTTTTGTGGAGCTTAAAAAATAAAAGGCTTCAAGCTCAAATTGGTTGTCAAAAGAGGGGATCATGTAAAGGTGGATAAGGAATAATAAGGCTTATAAAAATAAGTTCTCTATCATATGATTCTCACAAGTAATGAACTATAAATCTTATATAGGCCTCAAGAAATAGATAAGCATTACAATTCCGAGAGATAATATGCATATAGAGAGTAAATCACACAAGAAAGAAGAGGAATTTTTGATGTTCTCCCTATAAGGCCAAAAATAACTCACAAGGTAATTACTTCGTTGGATTGCATCACTTATGCTATAAAGTATATGTGCTCAATTTCATCAAGTGCTATTCCTTCCTACAAACACAATTTTAAAACAAGAATCCGGCTATACTATCAAAGACATGCTTGCAAGGAATTATATGATCATGCTAGCAACTACCATCATAGAACCTAAGAAAGGGATATCTATCAATTCTAACATCTTTTTTAAAAATTTTTTAAAAAAAATTCAATTTTTTCAATTTTTTCAATTTTTTCAATTTTTTCAATTTTTTTATGAAACGAAAACTACTTAAAACAAATAAGACACATAAAATAACAAGTTGTCTACTTTCTCCCACCCCATACTTAAAATTATAGTGTCCCCACTATAAGAAAAAAATAAGAAGAAGGAAAGAAAAAGAAAAGAAAAGAAAAGAACAAAAAAACAAAATAAATAAAAAGAAAAGACATAAAAAAAAACTTACAAAGACTCAAAAGTGGAAAACAAGGAAAACGTCTTCTGCAAGTTGAATCACTGGTTTGGTGGAGGAAAGTAATGCTCGAAGTTCCCCATGAAGTCGTACATCGTCCTCCAACGCTCAGCATCATCCGCCTCTCTCTGACTATGCCTCTCATCCTCCATCGACATGCGAGCAGAATAGACGGTCTCCCATCTGTCCATCCTCCTATGAATATGGTCCTGCTGGAGGTGAAGCTGTTGCATCTGAGCAGAAAGATCCTCGGCCCACGGTGGTGGCATACTCGATCCTGTGTACTCGGGCTGAGGAGGTGGTGGATAGTGAGGCTGGAAATGGTCTTGGTACAACACCGGGTTATACGGTATGAGACCATAGGAATGAGGGTCGGCAGGAGCTGGCGGTGGGTCGATAGTCGTCCTCGGGACCTCGTTAACGAAGCTGGGTGCCTCGTTAGGAATGTAGGGAGGAGGCTGGAAATGGTCGTTAACGAGCCTGGTAGGCTCGTCAACGAGAACGTTGGTGCCCAAAACTTCCGTGTCGATGTCGTCATCCTCGAAGTTAAGCTCTTCCGTACCTCCCTCGGTGTCGGCTTCTTCAGTGTCATCGCCAACTACCTCAGTAGCCTCATCTTCATCTTCATTCATCTCTTCTTCGTCTCGCTCAAATCTTGTCTCACACGGTCTAAGTGATAGATCATCCTCCGGCTTGGGCTCTAACGGGTAAGCATGGCCCGTCCACGCCTCGTACCAATTTGGTACGTAGAGTAGCTCCAACTTGTCAAGGGTGGGTGTAACTATGCGGTCTTGTACTTTCACTTTGAACCCTCCCTCGGCTTGAATGAAAATACCGGAGCTATACCAATAGCTCTTATTGAGGAGTTGAGCATGAGCCGGTGTGTAGCGAGTAAGGTCGACTCCGAGGTTTGTAGCCAAAAGACTAACCAAGTTACCACACCAAACTTCATTGGACTTGGTTGATTTCTCTATGTAGTAGAGCCATTCATACCCCAAATTCAAAGGGTCGGGCTCCTCGAATAGGATGGTGCGGAGACAAGCAACTTCGGTCCTCGTTGGCCTGTTCAACTCTCTCTTCGGCCAAAATGTAGTGGCTAGGACTCGAAGAATGATTCTGAATATGGGGTTGATGATGCTTGCCCCAGATAATGCCGCTGTGGAGGATTGGTCCTCCCCAGTGATATAGCTCCAAGTCCGAGTCACCCTGTAGTATTTCAGGCTGTAATCTCTAGAAGGATTTGGGAGCTCCAGAATTGCATTGAACTCCGCCATGGTATATTCTCGGCTCAAATTACCGAGCCTAAACCGGATGCGTCCAGCCGAATTATTTGACGAAAAACTAGTCTCTAGAGTGGCCAAAAACTCGGATGTGAGGGCCGGAAAGTGCGGTAGTGTCTCCTTCTTCAGCAAATGAGACGCACCAAGAATAACGAAGGCCTCCTTGACATCCGTGTAAATCCCCATGGCCTTAGCACTTGTCCTTGAGAACCACCGAGTGTTGTGGTCCTTGTCTAGGATTGCTCTGTATCGGTCCGCTTGCCCTTGAGTGCGCAAAATCACATTGTCCATGCGAGGTGGAGATGGGGACCTCTGGTTCCTTCCCTTCTTCTGAGCTCGGGTAGCCGGTCTGCTGGAACTTGCCATGTGATCTACAAAACAATCATGATTTTCCAAGATAAGATCCACTCAAGTTAAGTTAGGCAAGAGACCCCATACTTGGTCTCGAAATAATCCTCGGAATTATTCGTTAACTACCCAATTGGGTCGTTTACGATTCTGGACTGGGTATTGATCTTTGAGGATATGCAGGGTCGTTAACAAGCATGGGTGGGTCGTTAACGAGCTGTCGAGAGTCAGTTCGCAGAATTCCGAATTTTTCCAACTTTAAGAATCAAGCCAAAATCAAGCATGCAATCCTCTATACTCCTCTACTAGGCACACAATCGGATATATGTACCCCATACTTGCTCAATTACCCATCCCGAACATGCTAAATTTACCCGAAATTTTGACATGCAAAGTTTGTATCTTAATACTAGAACAAGAAAAATTCATGCTTTTCTAAATCAACTTTTCACAATGAGACATCTAACATGAATATCCTTCCCTAGGCCAAGAACTACTAAGCATACTCAAACTTTCATGAGCAAAATCCAATCATATCAATCAATCCTCTCTATGAACTCAATTCAAGATATGAAATTTCTACCCTAAAAACCATGAATCATGCAATTTCGAGTTAGGGTTTAGAAATCATACCGGAGAATCGAGAGATTGAAGAACAAGAGGTCGGAATTGGGTGGTTAACGAGCTCGGATCTCGTCGGTGAGAAAAACGGGTTTCCGGGCTTCGGTAACGACGGCTTCTCGGTGGTCGGTGGAGTGAAGGATTTCGATCGATGGTGAGGGGATTCGGTGGAGGTTTGAGGGATTTGGAGTTTGAGAGATTTGTGGGTAGAATTTTTGAGGGTTTGGGAAGGGTTAAATAGAGGGGGTTAGAAAGAGGAGGGGGGTAGGTAGTGGCGGCTGGGGAGGGGTAAGAATTAGGGTAGAAGATAAAGGATAGATTAGGGTTTAGAAAAACTTACCTTCCCGAGTCGGTTCGCCAAACCGGGTCGTTAACGACCCTAGGTGGGTCGTTAACGAGCCACCATAGCCTCCTTGAATGATTTTCGAGCCCCTTTTTCTGCATCTTGTTAGCTCTAAATTTATCCTAATTTCTATCCTAAAAACTACTAAAAAGAACTTCAAAAGAAAGCTAGGAAAAAGAATCTAAAAATAGAAGAAAAGAAAAGAAAACTAATTCTATACTAAAAGCGGGTTGCCTCCCGTAAGCGCTATTTTTAACATCGTCAGCCCGACGTACTCACCTGAGTTCAAGGTGGCTCTTTTGTAGCGATGTTGGGGTCTTGAGGTACCCCATACTTAGCCTTGCAGCCTTTATGTGCTTGAGTTACTAAATTAGGTCCCTTTTCTTCTATCAATATGCCCGGTATTCCTACATGATGGTTAGTGAAATCCGAAAACCAAGGTGGTTTGGACTCCTCTGTAGTGCATATGATGGGCATGGTGTAGGAACAAGAGATAAAGAATAGTCATGACCATCTTTAGCGGATTCATAGTTAGAGTACTTACCGTGGTTGTATTCTTGCACGTGGGACTCGGTAGTCGGCCAATGTGGTTCGGTAGGGACTTGTATGAAATTCTCTCCTGTTTTGGTATTTGAGGGAGGTTCGGTAGGGCCAGCTTTGTCGAGTTCTGGTTGAGTCAACTCGATTTGTGCGATCGCAGTTGGGTCGTTGGCATTCTGATACAAGCTGAATTCCACTCGTTCCTCTCCAATATCAAAAGTGAGGAGTCCTTTCCGCACATTGACTTTTTCACCTGTTGTGGCTAAGAATGGTCTGCCGAGAATTATGGGGACATGAGGGTCTTCAGGCATATCGAGGACGATGAAATCATTCGGTATAAAGAATTTCCCGACTTGAATAGGATAGTCGTCCACGACTCCTGTGGCCTTGACACATGATCCATTTGCCATGTACAGATTCATATCTACCGGCTCTAGTGGTCTCATATTAGCTTTGGACCAGATCGAGAGAGGGAGTAAACTAGCACTGGCTCCCAGATCACATACAGCTTTGAACCTGTGGTCGCCTATGCCGATCGTTATTACAAATCTCCCTGGATCTCCTAGCTTTTCTGGTAAAGCTATAGATCTGACTTCATCTTGTAGCTCTGTAATGGATCTTTTCCTGCTAAGAATATCTTTCAAGAATTTTGTGTAAGCCGGCATATCGCTTAGGGCCTCAGCGAATGGGATGGAAATATTAATGCCCTGAAGAATCTTTACGAAACGCTTGAACTTACTCTCAGTAGAGTCCATAGATTTCTTAGTGGGAAATGGAAGAGATTTCACCATCCTCGAAACCAAGTTAGGCTCGAGGGGTGATGCTACCGGGTCGACACTAGGGTCGTCAGGTATGCTCGGCAGGTCGTTACCGACCCTGCTAGGGTGGTTAACTACCCTGGGATTGAGAGGAAGGCTCGGATTAGAAAACTTACCTGGGGTAGGGTCGTTAGGTACCCTCGGATCCTCGTCACCATGGTACACTGGTTCGGTAATTGCCCTCGTTGGCTCGTTACCAAGGGTAACCGTGGTGTCCTCTTCCTTCTTGTCCTTAGTTTGGACTCGCTCCGGTAATGTCTTTCCGCTCCTAAGGTGTACTACTGCTATTTGTCCTTTAGGGTTTTCCTCAGGACGGTCCGGAAGCTGCCCTTGTGGTCTCGGAATCTATGCAGCAAGGTTCCCTAGTTGAGAATCTACATTCTTCTTCCATACATCGAACTCTCCCCATCCTTTATTCTGATGGTTAAGGTTAGCTTGAACTTCATTGACCTTGTTGTGGACCCCATTGATGCTTTCCTGTAACCCTTGTACACAAGATGGTGGCTCCTGATGGCCTGGAGGTCGATAAGGTGCAGGTCGTCTATCTGGTGGAGGCGCTGCATAGCTTGGATTTGGATTCTGATTGCCCCACGTCTGATAGTTATTTGACCTGTCAAAATTGCTAGGCTGGTTCCTGTATGGGCCTCTCATGTAATTCATTTCAGCAATTGTCTCAGCGGCTCTTACCGGCTCTATGTTAGTGCAAGCAGAAGTACTATGGGCAGAAGAACCACACTCTTGACAAGATTGAGAGGATTTCAGAAAACTTACCTGCTTCTTCAGGCGGTTGACCTCGTCTTGTAGAAACTGATTTTTGACGTCTAGGTCAACTTCTTCTCGGTTAGGCACATAGAGACGTTTCTACGGTTGGGGGGTCTGCTGGGTTCCATACATGGCATCATAATTGGAAAGCTTATCCAGCAATGCCCATGCAGCCGTAGGGTCCATCTCTATAAAACCACACGCTGTATGCGTGTTAATGCGGTTCTTGGTCTCTGTGTTGATACCCTGGAAAAAGATTTCTTGCAGAACATATAAAGGTTGCCCATGAGTGGGGCACTGTCTAAGCATCTCTTTGAATCTTTCCCATGTTTCAACAAAGGTCTCATTAGGCAGCTGGTGATAGGAGGTGATGCGTTTCCTCAACTCCGTCGTCTTGGCAGGCGGGAAGAATTTTGTAAGAAATTGATCATACAAGTTCTTCCAAGTCCTGATAGACTTAGGAGGTAGGCTCTCCAACCAGCTCAGGGCCTTTCCAGTTAGAGACCACCTGAAAGCTTTTAACAGAACATATTCAAGTGAGACACCTTCAGTAGCTATGGTGTCACATAAATCAAGAAAATTTCTAATATGCTCCATAGGGCACTCAGTAGGTTTTCCTTCAAACTGAGCCCGTTTAATTAAGGATATGAATTGAGACTTGATCTCAAAGGCTTTCTCTATCTTTGGAAGCACGATTGGGGACTCTGGCACCCTCAGTTCTGGATGCATATACTGTTTGGCATTCCTCGGATAGGCATTCAGTTCCTCCTGTAGGCGAGCATTGTCAGCTCGTTGACGCTCAGCTTTGGCAGCAACGCCTTCCTTCTCGGTTTTCAACGCCTCCATCTGGTTGTGGAGGATCTCCAATTGATGAGCCATCTCTTCAGGTGTGGCCATGGCTCGGTTCTCTCAGCGTCGACGATGCAGGGAACGTTCAGGTTCTGAGTAATAACCAGCGTTGTCAAACTCAAGCCTTCGACGTCCTACCGGCATGCGCTGAGAAAACAGACAAAGAAAACAAAAATTAAAACAAAAACGGGGTCGGGCTATTCCCGAACCCACAAATAAACAAACAAACTCGTTGCTTCCCCGGCAACGGTGCCAATTTGTTGACGGGCCTTCACTCAGGACAATAGGGGAGTCAAGATAGTTCCACGAGAAGCAAGGTTGTTTGTCTATCAACTATTAAAAATCAAACAAAAGTAAGCAAAACACTCACAAGTAGCCTCGTTAACGACGTTGTCAGGGTCGTTAACGAACCACCGTAAACAAAAGACTCAAACTAACAACCTAAACAGATTCGGTACCGAGCTAGCGAACTCAGCAACGAATATCTCTCTAAGAAAATTCAAATAAAAACAAAGATCTAGGACTAGGAACACCACAACATAGTCATGCATATAAACTCGTAAGAAGATGAGATCATGCCTTTAAACAGATAAATTCATCAACTTTCGTTGAATATCAAGTAAATTAACCTACTTTCGTAACCCAATTCACTCAATTTCTTGTTTTGGATCTAAAGCTTGAAACTTTCGTATTCAAACAATATCAACCTTTAAGTTAACAACTTTCTCTTTCAATCAAGTCAACAACTCAAATTACCTCGACTTTCACCTCAGTATAAGCACAACAAACAATCTCAATAATAAATAAAAGGCATTCAACACACAATCTTACTCACCTAAACATGCATAACTATGTCGGGCTTAACCCCGACCCTAGAAAAGAAGATACCTCACTAATCATAACTATGAAACAAATAAATTCAACAAAAGAAATCATAGAAAACAAATCACTACTCAAATTAATAAGAAAAATATCGCCTTACAGAAATTCAGAAGAAACCGAAAAATACACAGTACTGAACCAAAATAACGATTAACGAACCCGGTAACTCTCGTCCACCGAGCCTCGATCTCGATTCCGATCCTTCTCTCTCTCTTCCTCGGCTCTTCCTCCTCTCCAAGTCGATCTCTCTAAAATTCCCCCCTTTCTAGGCTAAACAAGAGGGCTATTTATACTAATAAAGCTAGAAAGAAATAAGGCTAGAAGATAAAAACTTCCCTAAAAAGATGGAAATAAAATCCTAAAAGATAGAAATAAAATCTAAAAAGATAACAAGACCTAAAATACATAATATAATAACCCTAAAATCATAAAAAGATACTCTACCGACACGGAAATAAATTCCCGCACAGGATCGGTGATTCACAAAGTCAACTCTCGAAATCTCTATCTCGTGGCCTCGTTAACGAGCCCTTTGCAGCCTCGTTAACGAGCCCTTTGCAGCCTCGTTAACGAGCCTGGGCTTGGTTTCTTCCACACTTTATCTCGTGAAACTCGAACTCCGACTTCTTCAATCTTGTATTCCTTTGCATTTCACTGTAGCGCTCCAAATTCAGCTCCATATAGCACCTTTTCCTTGCTAAAACCTACAAAAATACAAAATAGAGTAGCTTCCATACTTTTCATAAAAATATGCAAAACTATCCAAAAACACATAAAACTAATCCTAAACTATCAAAACTAGTCCTAATAAACTAAGAAAATATACTAAAAACTATACTAAAAATACGAACATCAGCTGGTGATCGCTATATATAATCTGTGTGATATGCGCAATCCGAGCGAGGCTCATGATTGTTGTAAATAATCTATGTGACATGCGCGATCCGAGCAAGGCTCGTGTTCGCGGCATATAATTTGTGTGATATGCGCGATTTGAGTGAGGTTTGTGATCGTTGCATATAAACTAAGTGTGACATGCGCGATCCAAGCAAGGCTCGTGATCGCTGCATATTCGAACAATAGAGTGTCCCAATATGGCTCGAGCAGTCTGCAAGCTTTGCAACACTCGCGCCATGGGGTTGGATCAAAAGAAAGTGGGCCTTCGAAGCCCTCAAAATAGCACATAATATAAACCACAAGCGAGGATAAAAAGGAATGTGCATAAAATAAGGCCGCGAGGGCCAAAAAGGTATATTACAAGCCCCAACGCAGCCACCAAAGTGTTCCAACCACCAAAAAAAGAAAATTACAAAAAGCCTTTCATTCATTTAGCGTGTCGGAAGGAGGAGCCATTTGGAGCTGGCGGGGGGGCGAGGCATTGACAACTTCGATCTCCGAGGCGGGGTCGGCATGGGCAGGGTTCAGATTTTCCTAGACCGAGAGGTCTGCGGCAGGAGGTTCATTCTCGCTCAATAAGACCCTGCCTTCGTCATCAAGGAAAAATTCGCATTCTCACTTGGGATCCTCCTCGGTCTCTCCCATGGTCAGCGCGTAGTTGGGGATGAAAAAGACGATGCGAGGATCGATGTGTTGATACTTCGCGACCGCCTGTATCACCCCTACAAGGATAGCCTGCTTGTACATCCCTTCTATGGCACTTAGCGACTCTTCCTTGTACGCAGTAGACTCGACATACTTAGGCCCCGCAGCCATAACCTCCTCGTTGAGCTCTTTGACGCGATTGTGAAGGCTGCTATTCTCCTCCTCCACCTTCTCGAGCTCTAACTCTTTATCCTTGAAGTACTTGCGCTCCTCTGAGAGTTTGGTCTGCAGGTCCTCGAGCGAGGCCTGCATGCCTTTGACCAAGGCCTTTGCCTCTGCAGCCTCCCTAACCTCATCCTTCGCAGCAACCTCCGCAACCCGGGCCCGCCTCTCAGCATCGGCAAGGGCCTTCTCCTTCTTATCACATTCCTTTGTGCTAGCCTTGAGTCTATCCTCCATCTTGTCCATCTTCTTATGGAGAAGGGCGATGCGGCTGCAATTGTAGTTCTCGAAGAAGTTGTGCTGAAAACTCGGAAATGGGTTAAGAAAGAACAAGGAAGAAAAGTTCAAGCGAGGTTTGCAAAGAAAAAGAAAACGCACCATCGCCAAGTAGCGGAGTGCCTCGTCAGCAAACCCACACGATCTCCTCCTTCCAATCTTCCCTGTTCCAATTCTTGAGCGCGCCCCGGGACGGCCCGGGACAATGGAACTTCGTGGCTGGAGGGCCTTTCGGAACAAGAGTCCGCCCCTCGAGATTGGAACTCGGAATGAGTTCCCTCCCCGAGGAGCTGCTTTGGCTATCCCCCTTGTGCTTCTTCCTCTTCTCCCTTCGGGGCGATACTGCTGTCTCCTTCCGCTTGGAGCCAACCCCGTTGTCAGCCCGCTATGGGACCTTGGAGGACGCCCTAACGGCGTCCCTCTTGGAGGGGGCTGCCTCACCAATCCGCACCCCTGCGGTCTTCGCAGGGGCTTGGACCTTCAAGGCCCTAGAAGATTGAGCGGCAAGCCCCGCGGGTTTCTTTTGCTTCCCCTCTGGGCCAGATCCTCCAAAAGAGTCACTAAAAGAGCGAGGGGTTAGTGAAAGAAAAGACAATAAAGCAGCGAACAATCTAAGTTCAAGCCGCGAGGTCCGAGCGAGGCTCAAACCTTCGCAAACAACCTGAGTTCCAAACGCGAGGTCCGAGCAATGCTCGGATCTTCGCATACAACCCAAAAACAAAGCGCAAAGTCCAAGCGAGACTCGGATTTTTGCAAGAAATCTAAGTTCAAGGCACATGAGACAAGCAAGTCTCGAACAATCGAAAACAGTCTAAGTTCGAAGATAAAAAACCAAGAGAACAAGGCAAACAAGTACCCGATGTACCCTCGCAGTTCGGGAAAAGAAGACTTAGACCCGCTCGCTCAAGGCGATCCTGCGCCAGGTATTGTTTATAAGGTTTCGTGCGCAGCGTCGCGAATCGTTTTTTTATCTCGGTGACGTCTCGCGACTGCTTGGGCCGTCGAAAGTTGTCCGGTTCCGAGGGGAAGTTAATATACCTCCCAGTGCAGTCACGGACCAAGAACCACATATCATTCCACTGGTCGACGTTTGAATGAGTGGTAGTAATCTTGAGCCCCGGCAAGCTAAGGTTGACGAGGCATGATTTCTGCTCTCGCCTAGCTAAAAACTGGTCGGTCATAATGTCAACATCGGGCCCATCCCCGAGTTCGTAACTTCGGATCGTATACGCACATAGAAGCCTCCACGCGTTACGGAACAGTTGCGTAGAGCAGACATTTATCTCCCACAAAAAAATCGGCTATGTGTCGGGCTAGCGGTAGTCGAAGCCGGCTTGGAGGCTATGCAGGTGAACGACTGCGCCATGGTCGTACGCCGCCAAAGAGCAACCCTCCCCCTCGAGGAGCGCTAGCTCAACTCCCTCGGGCTAGGGAAAATCCTTTGCAATTTTCACAAGGGCCGCTCTGTCAAGGACGATTGGAGCCCCCTCGGGCAGAAATATACCCGATCGCTGGGTTCGGGATCATCGGGATCCGCTCCTCAATAATTGGCGGGACGACAAACACGTTGTCGGTAATGTACTGCGGGAAGAAGCTGGGTTGCTCATTAGAATCAAACGACCGTACATCGGAGCCAATAGGTTCTTCGTTAGAGATTGAGGACGAGGCCATCTCAACCCCAGAAGACGTACGTAGTCGGAAAAAGTTCGAGGTAATGGAAGTATTGGAAGTGCTGGACGAAGGATCACTGAACACAAGCGAGGGGGACCTCGGGTTCTGAGAGTCGCTAGATTCGACGGTCCCTATGGTCTCAGAAGATTCTTCGTAAAACTTCTCCTGGAGCTTGAACGCGAAGCCTGGTGGAGGGCTCAAAGATGCTCCTCTAGACATGGAAAGCGAGGTCCAGGTCACGAAAGGCGAACACCTGGAAAAGAAAAATCTTAGGGGAGCAATAAACTAGAAGAAGGAAGAAGCGAGGTAATAGCGTGGGGAGGATGCGGCCCTAGGGCTACTCTGACAAATGGGATAGCCTAAGGGGAATGTGAAGGGAACAAACAGATTTGCAAGCCGAGAAGAAGATCTTAGAGGATTAAAAAGCAAACGTCCCATCTCCCAAACGGCGAAACAGTTGAACTTCCCAAGAAAATTCGAAATTCAAAAAAGAGAGGGGGCGATGAACTCAACCGTCGGCTGGCGCACCGAAAGGTTTGAGTGTATCGACGGACCTTTGACGCCACCCCCACCGTTCTGCCTTCATGTCGCCGGCGCGAAACACCAAAAACCCACCGTCTCTGCCTAGGGCACGAGGCAGAAAAGAAGTTGAAAGGCACCAGTAAAAGCATGCAAAGGGAAGAATCGCCACTTACTTATCGTAAATCGATGTGGAAGAAGCGGTCACAAGCTTTAGCCGGTGGTGACGCTTGCGCTTGCTTGCCGGAAAATGAAAAGGCTTAAGGAGAGGGAGAGTTTGCTTAGAGAGGAAGACGAAAAGGAGAGAGAAAGGGGTGCACTGGGCATTTATAAAGAAGAAATTGGGCCTTTCCCTGCTTAAGCGCCTTAATGGGCCTAATCCCCTCAAGGGCCCATTAATGGAGAAAGGGAAGGAGGCCCAAAACCCGTCAAGTGCGGAACAAAAAACTTCCAGAAAATCGCTAAGTCTTTGGCCTCGCCAAGAATCCTCGAGCCTCATCACCCACAACCCCGAGACTCGCAAAGAGAGATCCTCGACCTAAGACCTCACCGCCCAGGTGTGGCGGGCCACACATCGCGCATGTATTCCCCGTGGCCCTCGAGCCGAGAACCACAAAACATAGGGTTGTGATGATGCGCGAAATAGCGATGTGTGGACAATGGACACGGAACACGAGGTAAAAGAAACTGCCGAGGTCCCCGAAGTCTTTTCCCAACGTTCTTTTCCACACCCCTCCAAAAAAGCAAAGTCCCCGCCCCCGCAAAACCTCAAGCCGCGGGAGCGAGGTCCAAACCTTGCGAAACTCACTAACTAGGGTTGTCAGGCAACTCGCCTACAAGAAATAACGAGGTCCTAACCTCACATAATCAAAAGCTGACGTTCCCGCCCCGCTTAACCAGTCAAAAGCCACCTAACACTCAACCAATGAGCCGCCACCTATGTCTCAACCAATCAAATGGTCAAAACTCAAGCGTCCCACATCGGAAGTTGGCAAGAACCATGGTCCTCAAGCGTCTATAAATAGGAGAAGACCTCGAAGGTTGCAGGGGGTCGAAAAACATCTTGAACTGATCAAGAACTATCTTATTGATTGAAGATCGGTGTGTTGAATTATCGTCAAGACCACGCTACAACCAAGAGAAGGTCCACAAAAAGACTTCAAGTCGCCCAAAGAGACCTCGTCTCAAGCAGGATCTCGTTCAAACCACTTCGCCAACTACAACCTCTGCGTAAACGCTCAAGTGTCTAATCTCGCTTGATAGACATCAATTCTCCACTTGTAATAAGAGCAAAGCTCGCTAGTAGTTTGTAAAGTGATAACCTCGTATTAATCAAGAGGTCTCGAAGCTTTGTCAAGCAGAGACCTCGAATCTCGTGTAAGGAGATCAATGGCATAATCTCGTTGTTATAATCCCGCTCAGAAATCATAAATAAAAAGCAAGGGTTTGCCTCGTCGAATAAATACATAATCTCGTTTCTTGTCTTTAGTGTTGATTTATTTCGGGTTTCATGGGATACGTTAATGTATTAGGCAAAGGATTTAATGATCGAATACATAAAATTATTATGGTGAATTATCATAATCATTTAGTTTAAATAATTTTTTCATCGATGTAAAAAGATTTTTGGTAAATGTAAAAAAAATATTTAAATTTTATTCTTTATCGGAAAAAAATGACCTTAAGGAATAAGGACTAAATGCTATTGATTAAAACCTAAAATTTTATTGAAAACAATCATCCATGTCAATTTATCCATTGTACTGTTGAACAATTTTAAAAATCAATGATAGACTATAAATTTTATTAAGTGATCAAATAATTTATATATGTATGATTTTTAACATTTTGTTTTGTTTTTGTACACTATAAATTATGGCAGAAAATTATATAATAAAATTATTTCGTATGCTTAATCATATATATCATGATTTTCAAAGACCTAAATATTTAGCGGAATAAACCTCTAGATCGAATATAAACTTTGCCCTTTCTAATAGACGGGTTTAGTAATCTAGTTATAACGGATAAAAAAATGTTAGACATATTTTAGAAAAACAGAAAGCAATAAAGATTGTAAATAGAAATGAAAACTAAAAAAAAATTACATATTTATACAAAATAATATTACATATTCATAAAAATAATTTGTTCCGCGACATCAATCACATCACCACTTGTAACTGTAAAATGATTTAAGGCTTAAAAAGCTTGCCTCTTTCTATTAAAGAGTCAAATGGGCGGTTGAAATGTCCCCCTAATAGAATCTTCTTAATACTCCCTCAATCCCATAATGTTTGTCCTGTTTCCTTTTCCGTCGTCCCAAAATGTTTGTCCACTTTTCTTTTATATTTATATCTTTCTTACAATATTACACTCATTTAATATCACCTTTATCCATATTATCCAATCAAAAATCTACTCCAATACCCATTTTAGTCATTTTTTTTTTCCTTCTCTTTATTCACATCTTTATCCATCAACATCACACTCTCTCTCCCATTCCTATTGATTACTTTTTGTTCACTTTATTTTCTTAATTTGTGTGAAAACCGTCCTTTAGAACGAACATTATAGGACGGAGGGAGTAGAAAGATTAGGATACGTTACTTGCCAAATTCTATGCTTCAAATTTAGCCCCTTGTCCCTTATCTAGCAAGATTCAACGAGAGTAGAGACACCCTACAACTTGCCAACTTCTTTTATTTTCATTATCTCAATATAGAATCTATCTTCTTAATTTATACGCTATAGGCGCTGTGTATAAGATTTTGTTGATGATTTGCCTAGTATCTTGTTCGATAATTTATTTATTTTTCGTGTATGTACGCAACTGAAAAATATACTAAACTTTGGCCTAGCCCATTGTAGCACGAAATTTTATTTTATTTTTGAATTTATTGGATGATATAATCATATTCTCTAAAGCATCATAAAAGTTGTGCACATCGGTTAAGAAAAATAGTGCAGGAATATTGTGCAACATTTGGTCAAAAGGTGAATTATCATAAATTCGAATCCAACGTGATTTGAGTATCATGTAGGATCGTTAGTACTTAAACGAGTCGGCGACTCTTGCGAAGTCGTCGACTTTGAGCGTCGAAGTCACCGACTTTGGTAAAGTCAGTGACCTTGAAATAAGCAGCGGAATAATTAATCAAACAGGAAAGATATTAGCAAATTGTAAATGACAAGCGATGTATAGTGGAAACTCTTCGTAAACCAACTAGTCGGATTTCAAGAGTCCTTAGACTCGCTCTATTGATTTCTTGAGTGTTACAAAGCTCTCCCGTGTACAAGTTGAATCCCACAACCTTGAACCACGCTCTACCTTTGTACCTACACTCTCAACCTCACGATATGCCTAAGAACACTCGAACTCACCACTTGTACGATTCTCACACACAAGTCTTCTTCCCTACTCATACAAATCCCACGCACGAGTCTTCTTCAACCTTGAACTCTCTCTTTTCTTTTTCTCAAGAAATACAATTATGCACGAAAGTCCTTACTTCTAACCTAAAACAATGCAGTATTTAAGCTAGAATAAGGTGTGATTTTGTGTGATATTATTTCCTATTCAGTTAAGGAAATAACATCACACGCAATCTTACAAGATCTTTCCTAATATAACATTTACGTACACATAAATGATCTCAATGGAATCATATCATCCTCTTATGATTTTATCACTCTTTTGTGATGATATTCTCCATAAATAAATGTCTCAACTGTCCTGCAAACAATCGCACACGATCTGTGTATTCCTTCCATAAATAGTTTTCATCGCCAGCTAGTCATGTCAGTGATTGTGCCATGACTTTGCCAAATCGCCAACTTGGCTTGCAAACTCGAAGTCACTGACTTCCTTGGAACTATCAAAACACAACTTTTCAACAATAGTTTCTTGCAAGTTATCCTTTGTCAGTGACTTCTTCATAAGAACTTGATGTCGCTGACTCTCCATGCAACTTCTGTGTCACTGACCTTTGGAACCATCAAAACTCTATCATCTAACATATCACAACAATGATCAACTTGAAAAGTGCCTAGGGTGTCCGATCATTAGCGAAAAAGTAAACATGAAAACGTTTAAGGACACAGTTGGAAAAACACAAGCTCAACTGACCAAATGGAAGGCAAACTCATTTTCTAAAGAAGGTTAAACGGTTCTTATTCGATCAAACCGTGCCACAAAACCAAATTTTCCAATGCAAAGTTTCATGCTACACATTAGCGTCCATAATGAACTAGATCGCATTAACATGGGCTTCTTTTGGTACAAAGGCCAAAATTTTAAACCACTTGTGGGTGGGATAAAACATGTAGACCAAATCACATGGAGGACTAGCAATCAAAAAGGCTGAACACGTGAACAAGGCACGACAAATAAAATTATTATAGAAAATCCTAGCAAAATTGAATCACATTTGGTTCTATTGTAAAGGAAAAACACCTTTTGGCAATGGAAAAAACTAAAGCATCATCAATCGGAATTTGAGGAGGGGTTGATATGGCAAATCGGGGGTGGTAAGACAATCAAATTGTGCAAAGATAATTAGGCTCTACAGGAACCACAACAGAAGTATGCAATTGATCCTACTGGAATAAATGAAACAATTGTAGTGGATTAATTTATGACAACGGAGAAGATGTGGTAGTTTAACCATTTGAGGCGATAACTTCCAACAGAAATAATTGATAACATTATGGGTATTCCAATTCTTGAAAATGAAATAAGAGACCGATTATATTAGGAATAAGTACAAATTGATGGTTCTCAACCGCTTCGTCTATTGAGCTCATTAAGAACAAAAATATCCAAAACTCGAGCCTCAGTAACTGGATATGGAAACTTGATACATTCTCAAAAGTTAAAAACTTCCTATGGAAAATTGACACCAACAGACTTCCTACAAAAGCTAGGTTGAGTGGTAAACATGTCCCATTGCTAGCTAGTTGCATTATGTGCAACTCCACATTTGAATACAAGACACCTTTTCATAAAATGCCCAGACATGTCAAATGAGTCGGGTGGGTCAGTTCGGGTTTGGATCAATCGGGTTAGAGTAAACACGGGTCTTGGGTCTTCGGTCGTTACATTCACGGATTTATACGGACAGGGTTTTTTACGGGTTTGGTACGGGTTCAGGTTGATCCAACGGGTCATGATCGTCAATTTTGTTAACCTTTATTTTTATGTTTATTAACATAATTAATATTATATTATATTAAATATTATTTAATAATAATATATTAATTTTATACAAAATTTATAATAAAATATTTAAATCTTAATTGAAATAATACTTTATTGGGTTGGTCGGGTCGACCCAACGGGTTAGTGACCCAACCCAATTTTTTCCAGGTCAACCGGGTTCGGGTTACTCTTGACCCATTGATTTTCAAACGTGTTTGAACCTAAAAAACTTCGGGCAGGTCGGGTCGTTTTTTGGATCGGATCAAGTTTTGACAGGTCCAATGCCCACACATGCATAAAATTATAAGAAAGATAAATCCCCAAACAAAACAAATCCTACAATACTATAATGCTCGAAACAAGATACCAAGGGACATGTTAAACATGTTGAACCAACAAATTGGGACAAAAGACTTCATTTAACTCGCTATAATATGGTGGGGTATATGGAACCAGAGGAATAAGTTAGTGTTCCAACAAGCACCGAATGAGTTTATTCCAGATTTAGGACAATATATTCAAATGAAAATAATGGCATGGAAAATATCAAAATAGTGGAACAACTACAAAGATTGGAATGGGACCAAAGGAGGTGTTAAGAATCGGCGAAATCAACAATATGGAAAAAAAACCACAACTGGGATTTTATAAACTGAACTTCGATGGTTCAAAATTTACGACAAAATCATATATGTAGTATTTTTCCAATTTTAAAGTAAAATGATCTACATTCTTAATTTCTCCTCATCCACAGCTAATGTTATTCACAATTCTCACATAGGCGCCCATTCAAACAGGAATCAGACCCATAGTAGATTCAAAATTTTAAAATGTAACAATTCCAAAGGCCTGGACGGACATGCCTTTATCCTACTCTGTTGGCCCATTAAGTTATTGGGATTGTCTAGTATGTTGGCCCCATTAAGTTATTGGGCTTGTTAATCCATTATTCAGTTCGTGTAAAGGTTGATTCATCCCACATATTGCTATGTAACCAACATCAACACGCTACTGTTACTTGCTGTTTTGCACGAAAAGATTTACATAATGTAGGCAACAAAGCCAAATGACACCTAAGATACAAGAAGATAGCCAAAACCAGGTTTCATATACAATAAAGTCAATTAAGTGATACTTATTATTTTGAACACTAATCAAAACTAAGCCAAGATGATTTTTTATGATCTAAATGAAACTGTCCCATGAAACATCAATAACATCATATGCTTCAAACACCATGACAACAGCACTTAATGGTGCTAAATTTCTTGCATCAGCCTGCTCAAGTACCTAAGGCACGCCAAGATACTCCACAATTAGATTTCATAATAGTTATTAAATTTCATTGTTACAAAAATAACGTCTAGCAAGAATCAAGTCAGATCTTCAGCAAGAAGATAGTAACAATTAACATTCCAAGATCTTAAACATTAAAACCACAACGTTTATCCTTCAAAAAGCTATAAAAGGGATAAAATATCAATAGAAAAGCCTTGAATGTATCGATAAACAAAATATCGTAACTTCCTCAACAATCACATTAAATTATCTAAGGGAGAAGCTTATAAGAATGAATAATTTTACTCTGAAATGAGTAAAGTTTCGTACATTTTGAGTCAGATTCAGAAATTGCATCGAATTTTGAGATAGATGCATCAAAACTTCAATCGGCAGGGGCAAAATTTAGAAAGAAATGCAGGATTGTCAGTGAATCAACGAAAATGCAGGATGATCAGTGAATCAACGGCCAATCAATAAAATGATAATGACAAATTGACAATGAGAAAGTATTAGAAAAGACAAGTTCAACATTCAAAGAGGCTCACAATGACACAAGAATAACGGGAAAGAGAAAATTAGCGATCTTGACAAGTGCGACGAAAGGTACCCTGAGAGAGCTCGCAAAAGGCGCGCGCGTCAACGACGGCGTAAGAGGTCAAGCGAGCGCTCGAGACCGCGCTGTGCAACGGCAGCAGAGACGAAATGCATCCAAGCTCCGCCAGAGTCCTATCCAAACAAAGAATCCCTAAATCAGAAATGAGAATGAAGGAAAATATGAAAAATTTTCTGATCGATTCTCTCTTTTTACCTGGGATTGGTGAATTGGAGGCGGCGAGGAGGTCGGAGATGAGCGCCGCCGAGATGAGAAGGTCGGAGACGAGGGGCGGCGGAGGCGTTGGTGGCGGTGCGGAGAGAAGCAGATCTGGCGGAGTTGAGGAGAGTCCGGGAGAAGGACGCACTTCGCCAGGCCATTTTTTCTGGTTCCTCGACTCCGGGGATAAGCTAGGGTTTAGGATAGAGCGATATTCATCAAAAAAAAAAAAAAGGATAGAGCGAGTTGATACCTAGTTTTCCGAGAAACACAAACGACGTCGGTTGAAGCTGTTTTAATTCTTCTATGAACAAAACTTTATTCGTTTGTTAGGCCCTTTAGGCCCAAAAGCATAGGACAATCGGGCACCATCAATTTTTTTATCGGAAAACGGAGCAAAGCTACTGCTGTTTTCTTATACTAGCAATTGAGCCGCGCTTTACGCGGTGATATGAGATTAGTCTATACTCCTCACTTATGCACATATTTGGTTATACTGTGAAGCTTACTATAGTCATTATCACCAAATTTCATACTCCGTACACAATAGACTTTTTAATGAAATGTTAACTAATGTTATCAAACTCAATCAGCTAGCATAAGACAACTAAATTCTTTGCACCTGCAACTCCTTTGACCATGAACCCCATTGACAAGGGATCTTAAGATCAACACAATAAATTAAGAATAGGCATACCACATCTTATATTAATGAAATGTTAACTGATCTATCTCTTAGTTCTCGGGGAAATGGTCACTCCATCCTAAATTCATTTATCATATCAACACTAATTTAATGAATCCAAAGCTGAAATAATGGTATTTACATCATCGATGCATTTTAAATGTAGGTAAAGACAATGGAATCTACAACTTCGAAATAAACCATTTACATAGCTGAAATTGAGATTGGTCCTCCTAAAAAACAAAGTTAAACCCTTACCATTAAAAAAATCATTGAAGGAAGCATCATTAGTATCACAAAAGCACTGCAACAAAATGACAGTGAACCCTTCGAAGATAAGATTTGATTGCGTAGAAGTTGTTCATCTGGGAAGAAAAAGAGAATGAGCTTTGAATTTATTATAGAATAACAAATCAAAAAATCAATTGAGAGCAGCTAATAAACATTAGGCATATGCAAGTGGGAGAAGAAACACCGAGTATTACCAATGTAAGAGTGTGGTCGCACTGAATCTGCCATTGGACCAGCATCTTGAAAACAAAAGAGCAATAAGAGGAATGGAACATTAGCAAGTCAGTTCACATTCCAAAAGAGGCAATGTCAAGATAAGATCTCTCCTTGGAGTAGGCACATTTATCTGAAAATATAAATGCATATAAAAATAAATTGCAAGAGGAAGAACCTAAGGAAATTGGTAAATTCTAAGCTTTGAAACATCTCTAATTCTCTTCACATTGCTGCTTCCCATGACAGATCAAATTCCTGAAAGAGGAACGCATGATCAAACAAGGTTGTTACCCTTAACGCATCGCCAATGTTTTTTTGCTTTAATTTGGCCTCTATAAATGAAGTTCCTAGCAATGCCCCTGGCCTCAATCTCTGCTTTTGAAGGCGGCACCGAATCCAGATTAAAAGCCTTCAATAAAAAAAATGAAGGTTCTATTGTGAATTTGTTGATCTTAGGTTGTTATCTTGTTTATTTTAGAACTTCTTAGCAACAGTTTTTTTTGAAAATGTATAGTGCAAAAAATAATGATGTTATTCTAAGTTGTAAATCTGCTTGATAGTAAGAGAAATACCAGTCCATGATTGTTGAAGCCAAATGCACAGCTTGGTAGATCCCCTGCATATGTATATGTTGTGAAAGATTATCCATCAGAAAGATTGATTTGCTTAAAATAAAAAAAACACTCCAAGATCAGTTTTTTCTTATTTTAAGCAAATCATGACATGTCATTACTCATCACCAGCTCCAAATTAACAGAGCACAACGGGAGGCATATAGAGGATTATAAATGATTAAAGGTTGTGATCTTGATTAAAGATAAACGCTCTGTTTTGCACAAATAATAAAAGGATTTATAATGCTTTTTTCTACCTTATAAGCTATTCATAAGACTACTTCCCACCAATGCCAGAATTATTAAAATTAGAGGTAAGAAATCATATGAAACAAACAAGAAAGATTTTAAGTATGGATAGGAAGTAATTAACTTACATTTTTTCGATAACAAATTCCTAATAAATGACAGAACTTGCACTGAAGCAACTGAAACACAAAAACATCAAGCTAGAGATAGCAAAATCCATCCAACAATCTTAATCCTTGAGCCACTAATTTGCAAGCTTTGTAGGAACGTCAAAGAAGAGCAATATCAAATAGAGCAAGCTTTGATAGTAAAGTCAGACATATTTTCTTGCCTTTCTCTGAACATCATATTATTTATCGCATCAATGCCAATGTTAGAAATAACCTCAATTAGTTGATCTTTTTCTCTATCTAACAACAAGCGCTTATGTGGTTCCCTATAGTACTCATCTATTAACACAATTTTGCACAAGAGCAAAAACTATCATCAAAACCTAAGACAAAAGTTTAAAACATTTCTAAGGTATTGGGTGTGAGAAGCTTTTACCATGTATGACATTTAAGGAAGTTGGAGGTGGAGTTGCTAGAAAGTTGAGGCAGGTATAATATCCAATTGCAAGTACTTCAATCACCATGAAGTAAGTTAGCAAAGCTGCAACTCAATACCTAAACACTGGAAGATGAATATTATTATTAGTAAATGTAATTGCAACACTTGGGTGATGAACAGCTCATGTCAGCATTTAGGTTCATGAAACTATAAAAGATAAAGCCATATTAAAAGAATTCTACTTATTGTGACATGCTTCAACAAAAGGATAAAAAGAGGGTTGTGCACTAAAACCTCTGCAACCTTACATTTTCTATCAAAAGTGATGACATACTATTGTAGAGAGAATGATCACGTTAGGAAATAGCTACATACATACTACTTCATGGAAGACGGTTAAGAGCAAAATTCAGGTATACAATTTCTTTAGTCTAAAAATTTCCCATAAGGAGCTCTTTGAGAGTTGCTTTTAACAAGGGTTTACTATGTAGTGATTGTTTTATCCAATTACAACGTGATAGAGAGAAGAATTAAACAAATCCAACATCAGCATTAAAAAGCAGGTTGTTGGATTTGCAGGAGCCAACTATTGTTCCATTGAAAAAGCCTATTTCAAAATAGTAACACATGAAAATTTGAGAGGATAGTAATAGTGAGCAGAATACCATCTTCTTTTCTTGTAAAAGAATGTCAAATCTTGAAATGATATCAGTTGCGTTGATAAATTTGTCTTCACATAGGAGTATTGTTCTTTGACAGTTGAAATCCTCAACGACACACAAGAATTCACTAATAGAGAATGAGTTTGGCCAAATACCTCTCTTCTCGCCATTAGATAAAACCGCAATAAATATGTAAGAGAAGAATGAGAAACAGTACGTGTAAAGATAACTTCAGCCAAGATATAACGGAAAGGAACACGAACACAATTTTCCCTAAAGAAGCACAATAAAGAAGTATATAAAAAATTTGAATACTATGTGATACAATGTCATGAGCAACAAATGCAAGTCCTGGTAACTTAAAGTAATTTAATCTAGACAAGTGATTTCAGTTTACTGTATGCCAAATCAATCACTTACCTAGGAGTAAGTTCCTATTTTGATGGAAGAGCAGTGAGCAATTCCAGTCATTTTCTATCTATTTGATAGTGCATAAAACATTGTGCTAAACACCTCTTAGTAGCAAACAACGACAGAGGTGATGTTATCAGCACTCCCTCTCTGAAAGGGTTCCTCCATCAGCTTCTTGGTAGCCAATTCTGAGTACTCAATGGGCTTTACCATGTCAACACGATCGCACCGATAGGAAAACCCAATTTAACCACATACCGACCACAAACGGCACCAAAGAATATATTTGAACAGTATTGCATCAATTGATTAAGCACCCTTTGTAATCATCAAGTTAATAATTCCACTCATTTCTTTAAGACATTTCATCAAACACCTTCTATGCATAGCCAAACCTTAAACATCAAGTTAATAATTTCACTCATTTCTTTAAGACATTTCATCAAACACCTTCTATGCATTGCCAAACCTTAAATTCATCCCTCAAATAAAGATATTTCTCAATTGAGATATAAGGACCACGGTTGACCTAAAGACATTAGGAAACGAAATTCAATTGAGAACAACAAGTTCAAACTGATATTGGAGACGAATTTGTAGACTGATGAGGCAGAGAAGATGTGCCAGCGGCGAAGAGAATTTGAATTCTTTCTCCCGAGATCGTCGTTCCGTCCTGATTCGGTCTCTGGTTATGGTTCCTCCCTAGGGTTGTTTATAAGCTGAATGGGCAACAAACAGGGAAACAAAATTCAATTGGGAGCCAGAAGTTCAAATAGTTCAGTTTTGCAGACGAATTTGTGGACTTTGACAAGGCAGAGAAGTTAGCCAGCGATGAAGAAATCGATTTCTTTCTCCCGAGTCCGTCGCTCCGTCATGATTCTGTCCAGTTCTGGTTCCTCCCTAGGATTGTTTATCAATTGAATGCGCAGTACGAAGGAGGAGGTGGAGAGATACGATAACCGGAAGATCGGGACCGCACGATAGTTTAGCAAATGAGTAAAGCCAAATTAACGGCCTAAATTACAAGTTGCATACGCTTTTATGTTAGTATAGATATAGATATAGATATAGATATAGATATATACTAGCTATAACAAGGCACGACTACATGAATTTAATACTTAATTTATTTAATGAATATGATATAAAATTTTACAATTGGTGTCCTGTAAAACGGGGCCAAAATTATTAAGGTGAGTTCATTATAATTTTGATGGCTTAATGATAATTTATTTATGCAAAAATATAAATAAAACTTATTTGAATTATTTACAAAAAAATATAAAAATATAAAAATAATTTAAATTCTTGTAATGTTTTTTTATCAAATTCAATTCTTTAAAAAAATTCTTTAAAAAATAAAAATATACTTAATAAGAAACGATGAAAAATATATAAATAAAGAATGGATTTTTAATGATAAGAAAATCATTTATATTTACATAAATAATTAAAAGAAAAATTAAGGAAAATATAACGTAATTTTTTATATCAAAAGTCAATTTAGGCAAGTAATTATCTAGATTGAAAGTTCTATTTTTATCAAAACTTATTTAAGATAAATCTTTTACATAATTAGATAAAAAATAAAGATAAAATAATTTTCTTTAATGTTAAATAAAATTCGAATTTATTTTTTTCATATAAATAGATAGAAATTTAATTGTAAAAGCTAAATTAATATATCTATCTGAATATATAATATCTAATGTTCTATAATTTATTTTAATTTTAGATAAAATATTTTAGAGCTATCATAATTCCTAATATATAATAGATAATCTCTTTATTTTAGATAGAATCTTTCATGGATTAATTTATCTTATTTCTATATTATCCTAAAATAATATTAACATATATAAATTCCAAAAATAAAAAATCCTATGTGACGAAATCCTAGGTGGCTTAACGTGGAAACGACACGTAGGAAAATCCTAGGTGGCGCAACGTGGTGGCCTTATTCCTTGCGTCTTTTATATATATACATAGATTAGCTAAAAAAAGTAAAACATTTTTAAGCGGGCTTATATCAAGGTCCAAAAACTCGGCAAAACAATGGTAAATATAAAAAATTTCAACAAGATGAGAAGATAACTCTAAAGAGAGATTAGCTAGGGCATCTGCGACTTTATTCGAGTTTCTTGAAATGTGTACCAACTTGGTTGTCCATGATGGCTCGTGCGGTAGCTTGCTACACTCCTTGATGAGGTAGTAGTGTTTGTGTGGTTGGAGCTTCTGCTGTTTAAGCAAATTAACGGCCTGAATCAAATCGAACTGAATCATTAGCCGATTAAGTCTCATTCTCTTGGCTATAATTAATCCCTTTATAGCTTCAATCTCAGCCTGAAGGGAATCACACAAGCCATAGCTAAAAGAAAAGGCTTGAAGGAACCGACCCGTATGGTCTCGAAATACACCTCCACCATCGGAGAAGCCCGGGTTACCTTTAGAGATTGTGTCTGTATTAAGAGCGAGCCATCCGATGGGAGGCAAAGGCCACACCTCAGGCTTGGCGGAGCAACAAGCATCGGCTGTATAGGACGAAACTCGGGTTTGGACGCCCGGTACACTTCTACAATCGACACCACTCTTGAGCTAAGGCCGACTATGTCGTCCTTGCTTTCGAAAACCAACTTGTTGTGGGTTTTCCAAGTGAACCACAACATGGTAGCAAAAGTCGAGTTCCAGTCATCTATCTTATTGACATTAGATAAAATTCATGGCCGAATATCCATGCAAGAGAAAAAATTTGGATGGGGATCATTCCCCGAAAGAGCCTGCCAAAAATTTGCAATTGTCGAGCAATCCCTGAGCAAATGGAGGAGCGTCTCAGTTCGACCACACTTGGGGCAGGCATCCGACGTGACCAAGTGGCGTCGGGCTCAAACCTTGTTACACACAACCAAGTTATGGCCGATCGGGAATATGAAGTAACGGGTGCATTGCTGAGCCGGGACCTTCCAAATTTTCGCCCAAATCGGATCGATTATATGTAAATCAATCTGTCAAACAAGATCATATGCTGATTTAGATGTGAAATCACCTGAATTGGACAACCATCAGTAGAGTTTGTCAGCTGCATTCATATCTAGATTAATAGCAATGGTAGACAACCTTTGCATGATGTCCAGAGGTAAAAATTGGGTTAAAGTTGACCATTTCCAATCGGTATCTTTGTAATAATCAAATACAACTAGATATTAATCAGCCGTGGGAACTTCCATCAGAGCATACTCAATGAGAGGAGCCTCCATGAACCAACAGTGCATCCAAAACAAGGTATTTTGACAGTTGCCTACTGAATTACCAAAACCTCGCGAGAGAATTGTCGATCCATGAACCAACCCTTTTCACATATAAGAAGATTGGGGTTTTAAAGCGAACATATCCGAGTCAAGCTGATTGTTGTAATACTTTCCCCCGAATGATTTTGCTCCAAAGGGAGTCAGGATTTTGCATAAGGCGCCAAGCCAATTTGGCCAATGAAGGTAAATTAGATGCACGCATGGTCTTGAGTTCTAATCGAGAACCATCATGCATTTCATAGTGTACTTGAATGTCCATGCTTTTCGATTGCTGAAGCATTTCAAAGTGTGTTTCATATTTAATGTTGATCCAAAACTCGAATGGTGCATGTTAGTGCACAAAAATTCGTCTTCAATGTATTGATTGATTACTCCTCTTGACTCTTATCTTCACCTTCCATTCCAAGCTTCTCTTCAACCTATAACCTGCACAACAATGGACACAGGGGCGGGGTCCCCTAATTCACCTCTGATGCCTAAGTCAAAAGAGTAGTTTGTCGATTGAACGTTGAGGTAAAGGTAAGACTTGCTTGCAAGCTCAGCGAATATGAGTATGCTTACCACTCGTGGTGATCCTATATATTTATAATGGAGGAAAGGGAAAGAGAATGCAGGAAATTCTCTATCTAGGGCCGACCAACATGCCTTGTCGCCCAAGCAAGCGATATCTTGCTCCCTAATTCGTTAGGAAATTCTATCTCTTAATAAAGATAGATGTCTCCATTATAATGATAATAAAAGTGGTAATTCAATAAGGAAAATCCGTGACCGCGGCTATAATCCGCGGGCGTGGTCTCAATAACACTCTACGGGAGGAATTTCTTAAAATATGGGCGACATCCCCAGTCCGAGGGACAACATTCCTATCAAGAGTCTTCAACGAGTAGGCTCCCCGATTGTGCGTTGCGGTCACTTAATACGGTTCCTCCCAATTCGGGCCGAGCTATGCCATATATGGGGTCGCGTGCGCTTCCCAAGACTTGTTGAAGTACAAGGTCACCGACTCGAAAAGTATGGTATATCACGCGTTGGGCTACGACCCGTTTGAATGTCCGTTGGTAGGATGCGATCCGTATAACTACAACGCCTCGGGAAGTCGAGGTGGTCGGAAAGAGTGCGATGATTATTCTCTTGACTTTCTCGAGGCACTTTTTACATGTAAGACCACCAATACTTTTGCAAACGAGCTCGGAATGCCAAACTGTGACCTCCGGTGTGCATCTCGCACATGCCTTCATGGATCTCATATAATAGAGGTTCAAACTTGCTTGGGGGTACACTTCTCAAGTTTGGCCTGAAAAAAGACTGACGATATAGAATTTTTTTCGGCGATAGCTAAAACCTATGAGTGATAGGTTGCATATAGCTAATGTTTAGGATGCATGTTTACGTTTCTTTTGCATGGTTTTTAGGTAGTTTTAGCTAGTTTCTTTAGTACTTAGTTTGTCTAGGAGTTTTGTTTTTGCACTTGTTTTGTGCTATACTATAGATCTTTAGGTGAACAAGTGTGAGCGGAATGGAAATCAAGGCAAGGAAGTGGAATGAAGAAGAGTTGAAGACGTTAGATTGATTGCATTCTAGGGCTGGACCAAAATGGAGCATTTTGGAAATACTCTAGCAGCGGTTGCGCTTATGGGGCAGCGGGCATTGCCTTTTCTTGGCTCGCAAAATCAGATCGCCGCGTTGCACTCTATCTTAGTGTGTTTATATTAGGTTTATATCCTTCGGGTCTTATGTATTTTAGACCTAGTTTCTGTTGGACCCAAAAAAAATCCAAGTATAATTTCAAGACCGTCATTGTCACAAATATCGAAGACCGTCATCGTCATCTGACTATCCTACAACGCCAACGAGATCTCGAGATCTCCGGGTCAGTTACAACCGCCTTTGACCATATCTCCCATAACGTCCATGACCTATTCTTCAACAAATAAGCCCAAAGCCTAGTATGAAGGTGGAGCTGATGACATGCCTATTTTTTAGAAGACGTTTACTTTTAATCTCTCTCTCTAGCTTGTAAATATTTATAAGAGTTATCTCAGCCTTGTAAAAGGGAGAACAACCAATAGAGCAACACAACCCACGACTCAACTAGATTGATACATTGTAACTCCCCCTCTCTTGTAATCAAAACACTCTCGTAGCTTACATTGCTCTCGAAGACCGTTGTCGTCTGAGCAAGACTGCTAGCATCTGACCGTTGTCTTCCCAGCAGTTTTCGCATGACTACGGGTCCTAAACTCCAAATCTAAGCTTGTAATAGCTTGTTTATGATTAATAAAAGGAGACAAGCATTTCTTCTTCATTTGTATGTATTTTGCATTTAGTTTCATTACTTATTTATTGTTTTTGTTAATCCTTTTCATCGGTTCTCCCGTCAAACCGATCCAATTGTATCCCTTTGGCTATCAAACCCTATCAAGGACACTAAAGTGATTAATTGATCATTTTTTTGTCCAAAACAGTTTCCTACTATATGTTAGGGTTTTAGAGATGAGGAACTCTCATCTATCATAATATCTTTCATTATTATTATTTCTCTACTTCTCTATGGAGAACTAAGCCCCTTTGCTTAGTTAGACAATTGAAACGTCGTTTTGATTAAAGTTGTGAGATTTCTAATCATTTATCTATTGCATGGAGTTAATCTCTTCTCTTGCTTGAATTGTTTTATAATTTATTTCAATAGTTTATAGCCTGATCAACTAGGAAAATTTTGTTATTGGATCTACTGCTAGATCTAGATTGCTATTGGTTGAGTATCTCTATTTCGAAGTAGCAACTGCATCGTACTAGTATCTGGTTGTGCTAGTCATATGAAGAAGAGATTTGATTTACATTCTAGGATAAAAACTGATTGTTTTATGTGAGAATTGTATCCAACTTAATTCCTATCCTTAATTTTGCTATTAAACTGAATCTTGATGGTTTCATGGTTGTTTAATTAGTTAGTGCTAATAGTATTTGGTTGTGTTGTTAGTTATAATTGAAAAGGAATTGGAATTCCATTGCTTGAGATATTGAGGTGAAATCAATGATCAACTTGTCACACGATTGTAGATGTTTGTTTGGCTAAGTTACTTCCCAACTATTGTTAATCACAACTTTCTTACTATGCTAGTTTGCATGTTTAGAACTTTGCTACAATAAAAAAACCTTGTTACTGAATTTTGACACAAAACCCATCATTACAAAAGATAAAATTTGTCTCCATGCGGATTCGACCCTTACTTACTAAATACTACAGTTTTAAGTGGTTTGGACTTTTGCATAACAATGATTTGCACGAAAAAATTACCGTTATCAATGAGCCCTTAAGAGAACTTTACGAGCCTCGGCGTGTTCGAAGGCATGGCGTTCTCATCCTAGTAAAGTCTAAGGCGTTTTCCATTCGAGATCGTACGTAGTTTCGCTTCCTGTGACCACGAACTCTGTCGAGGCGATTTCCGCGGTCGCAGCTGCAGGCATGTTATTGCTTGTGATTTCATTTGAGGCGCCAATTGTTGGACATCTCAATACCTCGACGTGCATTGAGGTCTTGAGAGAGCTTCCTGCACAAGAAGGTAATGTTACTAAGGCATCAATGGACTTGCTTTGATCACACGATCATTGTCCAAGATCAAACCGCTAGAACTCTTCTAGCATAGCTTTCGCTTTCTCCATATACTTGAGCATCTTTAGCTCTTTGGCTTCATAATGCCCCAACATTCAGTCAACTATCAGCTTTGGATCCTTGATTGTGACTCGCACCGTTTAATTTCAAGGATTTATTCTCGATTTGCAAGACCTTGAGAGTGAGTCGCGATTTCGCAAGCCGCGCTCACGGTGCTTGTCAATTGAGACAATTCTTGTCTCTGAGAACTGTCTGCGACCGCGGCTTCGCTGGCCGAGACCGCGACGTTTGAGGAACTCCATGTTTTCGGTAATTGCTCTCGTAGTTTTGGAAGCGCTCCGATTAGGCTACATGAAGATCGAGATCGAGGGTGATAACTTGTGTCTCGTCAATGCCATCAATGGCATTTGGTGCTGCTCATGGGATGTTGAGCTCATCATTGCGGTCATTCTTGTTTCTCTTTAGAGGTTCGAGGTGAGGCAATTGCACCACATCTTCAAGGAAATCAACAAGGTGGAGGACAACATCATGAAGATGATGCTATCTGATCAAAATTCAACCAGGCAACACTTCATGATCTTTCCGATCTCATGTATTTGATAAGGCAAGAAAAAATTGGTCCGAGGTGGATTTTTGGACCGGATCAAAGGACATCCGATTCAGCCCTTGTTCCAAAAAAACAAGAAGTTGGTCCCCGATCTGGTTTAGAACGGTTTATTAATAATAATAATAATAATATATTTTATAAAGAAATATATATAATTATATAATAAAACCTATTTAAAAAATATAAATTTAATTGTTGTGTGATTTAATATATATTTTCTATATAAAATATATTTTTGAAAAAATAATATATACTTTTTATCTAAAATAATATATTTTTGAAAATATATACTTTTTATCTAAAATAATATTTTTTTTTAAAATAGTCCGGTCCAAAAATCGAATCAGACCAAAAAATTCCGATCCGATCCTCGGTCAATTTTTTTGGAAAATTGACCCTGATCGAGTTTTAAAACAATGTCCCCCCCTACATTTAGATGTTCTAGGGTAATGGACTCCCTAATACCTTTCCTTATTAAAAAAAATCAATTCATATTAGTGTTTGTAATACAAAATGACATGGGAGGATATTTTCATCTTCACGAATCACCACTGCCTAAATTTCATAAAACCACCCATCAAATATAGGTTTGTGCATAAAACCACCCTTAAAATCTAAAATTACATTAAACCACCTTTAAAAAATTTCTGTTAACAATTAACCACCCACCAATCATATCCGTTAACTCCCTGTTAAATATTTAAGTGAATTAAAAATATACCCATATATATTTACATATCTCCAATGTTAAAAAAAACCCAAATTTCTCATTCGAACGACACAGTCTTGCGATTCTCATTTCCCTGATCTCTTCAAAACCCTAATTGCAAAAAATGTTTGCCTAAATATCCTGTGCAGGAATCTAATCACCTAAAATTTCCATTCCATCAAGAACTGCAGTTCAATTGCTTTGACTTTAAATGAAAATGCAGCGACTCCGATGCTCATTCGGATGGAATACCCGAGTTCTACTGGCCAATAACCGCATCCATGAATTAAGCAAATGATGACGAAGATTCAAATGAGGCGGGCGACTTGTGATTGTTGAATCTAAGCACGATGAAACAAATGGAAGCGGTGAGGACGAGAGCGGAATCTGCAATTAAGAAGATGATTTGGGTGGATGGATGAAAGCAGGAGAAATGCATCGTTGGCGTCGGAGAACGCGTCAAGGATTAAGGAGGCGATGCACGGAATTTCGTTTGCCAACTTCGCTCTTGATTGGGCTAGCCGACTAGCCGTGTGCCGGAGGAGCATTCAGATCCGGCAATTGCACTATATATTAACCTAAAGTCAAAATCAGAGAGGGGATTTGGGGCTTTTTATTGGGGGATTTGGGATTTTGGTTAAAATTGAAAATATATAAATACGGAGGGTAATTTTGTATTTTACTTAAGATTTAACAAATAGACAACGGCTTGAGATTAGTGGGTGGGCAATTGGTAACATCTGATTTTTATGGGTGGTTTAATATAATTTTTGATTTTAAGGGTGGTTTTTTGCATAGACCCATATTTAGTGGGTGGTTTTGTGAAATTCACCCTAAACTTAATTACTCCCTCTGTCCCGAAATGTTAGTCCGATCGTACATAAAGCACAATTTTTAAGAAACTAAAAAGTAACTGTACTTTACTGCAGAGAAGCATTTAATGTTGCAACAAAAAAGGTTATTTAAATAGAGTGATCCAAACGCATAAAATTGGACCAATAGGAAGCAAGGTTACTTTTTTTTTCCACCAATAGCAACACAGCATACAACATCACACGGATTGAGCATTATTGGTACACATTCTACTTAAATACCCCTCTGAACATTCTTCATTTAAGAGGGAATCTCAGTTTCAAAATCAAAGCATCTACAGAAAAAAAAGAAGCTTCAAAACTGCATCATTGCCTGGCTGTAATGGCTTTAGTTATTGACTTAAATTCAATTCCAGTTCCAGAAGATGATGACATTAATGATGGTGACCAGGTTGGGGGAATTCCTGATCTGAACGAGCCACCTATGGGCATGGAAGAAGATGCCAGCCATCATCATCAACCAGACACAGGGAATCACACAACAGGGGCAACACATCATCAACCCTTCACCTCCAGGCTCAGTAGTGGCAGAAAAGTACAGATAGTGATAAAGCTTCATAAACTGGCAAATGGGGGACAACTTCCAATTAATGCAATCAAAGAAGTTGCATATGAGTTCAATCTGTCAACAAGGACCATATCTAGATTATGGAAGGCAGCAAGGGAACAAGAACATGCAATGCAAATGTCAAATCTCAGTACAAACTACCACAAATGTGGTAGAAAGAGGATTCAAGTTGACAATGCAGCAATTACAACAATATCAATGGGGGACAGATCATGCATCAGGGATTTAGCCAGCAAGCTCAATATTTCAAAAAGCACAACTCATAGAATGGTCAAAAGAAAAGCCATAAGGCCTCATACAAATCCACTTCATCCCGGTCTCAAGGATTCCAACATGAAAACAAGATTGGACTGAATATTGAATCTACTACAAGGGGACACACCAGAGAGTAAGAAACAATACTACACCATGTTTGATTTTGTCCATATTGATGAAAAGTGGTTTCAATTAAGCAAAAAATCTCAAAGGGTCTATCTTGCACAACATGAAAGAGGGAAATATAGAGTTGTAAGTTCAAGCAAGTTCATACCCAAAGTTATGTTCACAGCTGTTGTAGCAAGACCAAGGTTCAATTCAGAGGGTCATTGCACTTTTGATGGAAAAATAGGCATTTTTCCATTCACATACAAAGAAGCAGCAAAAAGAAAATAAAAAAACAGAGAAAAGGGGACCATTGTCACCAAGCTCATTGAATCAGTCAACAAAACAGTGACAAGAAGAATGCTTATAGACCAGATTGTTCCAACAATAAAGGAAAAATGGCCAGAAGATGCAGGTCACAAAGTTATTTTCATATAACAAGGCAATGTCAAGCCCCACATCACTCAAGAGGATGCAGAATGGCAACAGATTTATCAACAAGGTGAATTCACATTCATTTTGCTTCAGCAACCACCCAACAGTCCTGATCTAAACATTTTAGATCTAGGATTTTTTAGGAGCATTCAATCATTAATGCACAAGAAAATGCCCAAGCATATTGATCATATGTTAGATGTTGTACATCAAGCTTTCTATGAGCTAGACCCAATTACTTTAGCTAATGTTTGGATGACATTACAATATGTTATGAATGAGATCCTTAAGGTTAAAGGAGGCAATGACTATGATGTGCCACATGTGGGAAAGAATAGATTAAGAGCTCAGGGGAATCTACCACTTCAAGTACAAGCACCAAGTTGGGCAGTTTTGCAATCATGGGGCATCATTCATGGGGTTGCACAAGGGGACACAGAGGCAGAAGAAGACACTGAAAATGCATATGACCAAACTCAAGGGACTGAAGCAAGCAATGCAGCTCAAGGCAGTCAAGAAGATGGTCTAGGTTTAGTTTAGAAATGTAACAAGATCAATTATGTAAATTATAAGCTTTTGTGTAAATGGATATGTGATAAGTATCCACTTTTGGATCTTTATGAACAAGAACAATGAAATACTCAATCATTGAAAAAAAAAACAAATCTCAGATGTCCTCACACCTCATTGACACAAAATCAATCCACAAAACCCTAACAAGAAAATGCCTCCATCAAACATAATCATGTTTGGGTGGCAAAATCATGAAAGGTAAGAAGTGGATATAGTGATGTTGCATCTCAGTTATAAAATGACCTCATCATTGATAGAAAAAAAAGAAATCTCAGATGTCCCACACATCATTGACACAAAATCAATCCAAAAAACCCTAACAAGAAAAGGCCTCCATCAAGCAAGATTCTGTTTAGTTTGCAAAATCAAGCAAGGCAAGTGAATTTATTGATGTTGCACCTCAGTTATACAAATAACTCATCACTGATTTAAAAAAACAAATCTCAGATGTCCCCATGCATCATTGATACAACATCAATCCACACAACCCTCACAAGAAAAGGCATCCATCAAACATAATAAGGCTTGGGTGGCAAAATCATGCAAGGCAAGTGGATATAAAGATTTTGCTTCTCAGTTATTTTAAGACTTCATCATTGATTTGTAAGAAAACATAGCTCAAATGTCCCAAATCATTTCAGGCTCAACTTCATCAGAAAACACAATTCAGACAACATGATCAAAACACAAAAGTTGGGCAACATCATCGGATCACAGAATCCGGACAACATGAGCACATAACAGAAGCATCAACATCACAGATCAACCACTCATGCCACAGAGAGAAATCAAGGGGACAACATACACAATCAACAACCACACAAGCCACAACATCACATTAAATACAACATGCCAAATGAACAACGCAAACACACACCATTCAAACAACATAAATAGGCATAGAGAAGGGGACTTAGCTACTCGTCACTGTCAGAATCAGAGACCACAACATCCACATCGTCCTCAACATTTTCAGAATCAGGGACAACGGACTCGGCTTCAGCATTGTCAAGCAACGCACCATTCGCATGGGACTCGGGAGTACGCACCTGATCCACACAGTGATCATCTCCAGGCCGGAATATGCCCTCAACTGAATCATCGGACCGCCGGGGACTAAACGAATGGTTTCCATCACAATAGGGCCCCCACTCACAATTTGGAGCCTCGGAACATTCATATGAAGAGGACTCGTGAGAATCAAGGGAACTGTCGAGCCAAGAAGGCATGGATTCGGAGCTCATCTTAAACAACAGAGGAAGATGGTCGAGGATTTGAGTGATTTTGAGGGTTTTCAGAGAGATTATGAGAGATCGAGATGGATTGTGAGAGATCGAGAGAGATAAAAGTGCGTAATGAGAGGACTTGAGTGATTTTGAGAGAAATCAAGAGAGTTTATGAGAGAAATCGAGAGTTTATGAGAGATTGAGCGAACCAGAGGACTTCAGACGACCGTGGCGAGCTTTGGAGAGCTTTGGAGAGGCACCCAATCAAAGCTTTTGTGAGAAATCGATCAAAAAGCACAGATTCAAGAGGTTTAGGGAGCAATAATGAGCGTTTGGGAGAGATTGAGGAGATGCGCCGTCAAGCTTCAGAGATCTCAAACGTGAGGAAGGAGGAGAGTGAGATGGGATTAGGGTTTCTGTGTATATAAGGGGGTGGTTAGATCTAGGGTTTCAATTGGGTCAATCAAGTTGGATCAACCCAACAAGAACATTCATGGGCTCCAATGCATATGGGGGAAATGGATACCAAAATCCAATCCGGTATAAATTACCGATCCAAAATTTTGGGAGTTGCAAAAAAAAAAATTGTTTAGGCTGGTAGATAAACAAAAAAAAACAAAGCAATTCTTTTTGGGTTTTAATGGAGTTAAAGGGTGGAAGAGAGATAAAGAATATAGAAAAGGGGTAAAAGATGATATTTTAGGTAGGGCTGTGCAAATTTAGGTCCGGACCGGAATTTTGGACCGGACCGACCGGACCGAGACCGGACCGAGGGTTAACCGGTCCGGTCCTCGGTCCATGAATTTTAGAACTTTCGGTCCCGGTCCGGTCCAGTCCGGTCCGAACCGACTTTTTTAAAATATAAATAAAATTATAAATTTATATATATAAATAATATTTCTTATGTTATAAAATTTATTTTTTATTATTTAAGTTTCACTTTTATGTATATACTTCATAACATTATATTTTTTATAAATAATATGTAATTTTTTTTACTAAAAACATAATTTTTTCTTTAAAAAATATTAATTTTTTTTTAAAAAAAAATATCCAGGTCCAAACCGGTCCAAAACTGGACCGGACCGGACCGAGAAATTTAGGTCCGGTCCTAGGTCCAAAGATTTGGAGGATTTCGGTCCCGGTCCAGTCCGATCCGGTCCGGTTTTGGACCTATGCCCAACCCTAATTGTAGGGGTAGTTATGTAAAAGTAGTATAGATATAAAAGGAAGGGGATAGTACGACAAATATTTTGGGACGACGGAAATGAAAACAAGACAAACATTATGCGATGGAGGGAGTAGTTTTGAAGTATCAACTGTCCATAAAAAAAAAAAAGAAAGGACGTTTACACAGAAAAATCCCATCACGATGGCAACAGAAAATCCACACACCTACTTTCTAAGCCATACGTATATAGAGAGGGATCTTTGAAGACTTATCTTCTCCTCTGCCATTGCTTTGCACCTCAAATCTCCTCCACCCAAATTCATAATCCATTTCATGACAAAACGAACCCCATAAAACCCAAAATAAAATAAAAATTAAAAAAACCATATTTCCCCTCTTCCATTCTCTCAAAACCTTTCTTCTTAAATCTAATTCTTTCCCTGGAATTCTTGTTTCCAAATCTCTTCCTACGCATCCATGGCTACTGCCGTGACTGCTGCAGTTTCTTTCCCTTTCACCGCCAAATCAACTTCTCTCCCAAGCCGACCCAGCATCGTTTTACCAGAGAAGAAGGTGTAGATTTTGATTGATCAACATGGGCATTCTAGTTTTCCCTTCAATGCCCACCGATTTTAGAGTTTTTTTCTAATTCCCCTTTTGGGTTTGCTTCTGTTTTTCGTGGATGCAGCTTCCTCTACATTACAACAGGAAAAATGGGTGCGTTGGAGTCATCAGAGCTCAGATCACTACAGAGGCAGTCACACCACCACCTGCAAAGGCTGCGAAGCATTCAAAGAAGATGGAAGAAGGAGTTGTGACCAACAAGTACAGGCCCAAAGAGCCTTACACTGGGAGGTGTTTACTCAACACCAAGATCACTGGCGATGATGCCCCTGGTGAAACCTGGCACATGGTCTTCAGCACTGAGGGTATTTTGGGGATTTTCATGAAGCACTACTTTGTGTTATCTACAATTTCTGTCTCTGTATGTAATTGGTTTTGATGGGTTTTTTCTATTAGGGGAGATCCCTTACAGAGAAGGGCAGTCTGTTGGAGTCATTGCTGATGGTATTGACAAGAATGGGAAGCCTCACAAGGTCAGGCTGTATTCAATTGCTAGCAGTGCTCTTGGGGACTTTGGTGATTCTAAAACTGTAAGTTTCAAGATGCATTATGCTTTGATCCAATGGAATTTAGTTGATTTTGATGCAAGTCTTATGAGTGACATTGGTAAGTTGGTATATGGGTTCATTCATGGGTTTCATTTTGAATTCTTGTTGGTCACTTCCACATCATTTGCTTGTGCAAATTTATCACACTCTTACGTGGCTTGTAGGTTTCCTTGTGTGTGAAAAGGCTTGTGTACACCAATGACCAGGGTGAAGAGGTTAAGGGAGTCTGCTCAAATTTCCTGTGTAAGAACATGTTTGATTGTTTCTTTACTTGGGTTAAAGCATCTTTAATGGTGATACTATTATATTTCACTGAAAAAAAAGAAGTAAAAATTTCAGAAAATTGAGTGAACCAAGACAATGAGTCTCTTGTAAGTTAGACTTGGCTTAATATAAAATTCTGACATTATTTTTTATGTTTATTTTTAAAAATGTTGTAGCAAGTCTCACCATTAGGAGTTGATACTCTTCTGTTGGTTCTCAGAGTGGACCTAAAAAAACAAAAATCTTTTATCCGTGTCTTTGAGATGACTTTAATATTAGTGACTCTTAATTTGTTGCCTTGAAATTTATAGGTGACTTGAAGCCTGGTTCTGAAGTGAAGTTAACTGGACCTGTGGGCAAAGAAATGCTTATGCCCAAGGACCCTAATGCAACCATCATTATGGTTTGTTGCATCTCCCACCTTCATTGTGTTTATCCGTTATCACTAAATTGAAGTGAAATTGGTGGATATGTGCTTTTTTTTCTTCTTCAGGTCATCTTATACTAATCTGGCTCTATGCAATTCTTGTTATAATCTTGCAGCTTGGAACTGGTACTGGAATTGCTCCTTTCCGCTCTTTCTTGTGGAAAATGTTCTTTGAAAAGCACGAAGACTACGAGGTGGGTATTGCAGGCACTTATTCAGGCTAAGAACTACTTGTCAAATATATATAGAGGATTTTATTCAATCAGACAAATAATTAGAAGAATAATGATTTTGCTATAGCTATTCTTAAAGAACTAGTCACCTTCTTAGTTCTAATTTCTAATTTATAATCATATCTCCTATATATGTATATATTTACTTGCTTGATAAAATCTACTGCATTTCAATTATGTTTTCTCAGTTCAAAGGTTTGGCATGGCTCTTCTTGGGTGTCCCAACAAGTAGCTCTTTACTCTACAAAGAGGTAAAAGCTAAATCCTCAATTTGAGTTTATGTTTTTCATCACTACGAGTGTATAGTCTTACATGGGATGCATCAACAGGAATTTGAGAAGATGAAGGAGAAGGCCCCTGAGAATTTCAGGTTAGATTTCGCCGTGAGCAGAGAGCAGACAAATGAGAAGGGTGAAAAGATGTACATCCAGACACGTATGGCTCAGTACGCGAGTGAGCTATGGGAGTTACTCAAGAAAGACAACACGTATGTCTACATGTGTGGACTCAAAGGAATGGAGAAGGGTATTGATGAAATAATGCTCTCTTTGGCTGCCAATGACGGTAATTAGCCAAAACATGCTTCTATCCTTTTGATAATGCTCAAGCTTTTGAATTGATATTGTAGTATGCTGATGACTTTGGTTTGTGAAATATTAGGAATTGACTGGCTTGACTACAAGAAGCAGTTGAAGAGGCAAGAGCAGTGGAATGTGGAGGTCTACTGATCAACTTGTAAAGAGATATCTTCTTGTTTTTTTTTCTTACTCTCTTGGAATTGAAGCATCTATCCTACTGTTCTTGTGTCTCTGCACTTTGTTTGCAGATGGGTAAGCTTCAATTTATTATTATTATACTTGTAATTCTTCTTGTAAGTCAAAAATATATTTCATTTGACTCAATAGAAATCTAGCTATTTTTGAGGATTACTTATGTCAAGCAATATATTGTGCAAATCTAATGGTCTTTTTTTTTTTTTGTTAAGAGTTTATGGATCCATTTGGGTGCTCTTGGATTACCGCATTAATGCATTAAATTATCCATGTGATGTAACTTAATGTATTGAATGTGATAATCCAAGTACACCCGGATCCCATTATACGTGTAGTTTTGGTTAAGAACAATCTCATTGCTTTTTATTTTTGATGGAAAGATAAACAATCCCTAGCTAATCAGGTTTCAGCTATGAAAATCTCAACAAAAATTGACTGAAGCTGCCTAATTAGTCCACACATTAAAGCTTCAAGTAGTGAACAAACCCATTTCTCAACTGCCCCCACCTAATGTAAAATGTAAAAGTATTACAAAAAGTAGATGGTTAGACAACCCACGGAATCTAACTTAAATCAATATTTTACAAGCCTGCTTTTCTTCCTTTACTTATATCCAGTATACTTATAAGAACTCTAATCTCCCTCTACCAGCATCACTCTCATTTCCCCCTTCTCTCGCGTTCTTGAATCGTCATTTCTAAGGAACCCGATGGCTTCAAATGCAAACCAAGAAAAGGCAGATGGTGTTGTAGGCTACACTACCTTGGTATCAGTGAACAGCCAGAAAAGGGAGAAGCTTGCACTTAGAATTCTCAGGGTTGTGGCGATTTTCGCTACTCTTTCGGCTACCATTGTCATGGCTCTTAACAAGGAAACCAAAACAATTGTGGTTGCAACAATAGGGACTACGCCCATCAAAGCCACTCTAGTTGCCAAGTTTCAGCACACCCCAGCTAACATGTAAGCAGCTTGATTAGATTCTATTTAAGGTTAGAAATTGTGGAAATAACTTTCACAATTACTTGGTATAAAATGTTTGCAGCTTCTTTGTGGTTGCAAACGGGCTGGCTACGCTGCACAATGTTTTGATGCTTATAGTGGAGGTCCTAGGAGGAAAGCTCGACACCAAATTAGGATTCCGGTTCGTTGCAGTGCCCATCTTAGACACGGTAATAAATTCATCAAATCGATCAATAAAAACTCCCATGAACAATTCTGTTGGTCCATTCGCAAATCTCATATTAGAGTTCAGAATGATGAGTTATTCCTCGTATTGTCAATTGATTTTAAGATGAAACTTGTTGACAATTAGACCCATAAAAAGCTCAATTTCACCCTTTTAAGTAAACATATGATCACAAACTACTCAAGTGTCACCTTTAATTTCTTTGAATGTGTATAGGTGATGTTGGCTTTGGTGTCAGCCGGGGCGAGTTCAGCAGCATTCATGTCGGACTTGGCAAAGCGTGGGAACTCACACGCGCAGTGGAACAAGATCTGTGACAAATTCGACACGTTTTGCAGCCATGGAGGCGGCGCTCTGATTGCCTCTTTTATTGCTCTCGCAATACTGTTGGCTATATGCATCTTGCCAAAGCTCGAAATCCCGAAAGAAAACAGCTCTAACTCCACCCTAGAGGCTTAAATGAAGTATATTATCGAGTTTGATGAATGTGTAGTATACTGCTAAGAGTGTTTATCTTCTACATATATGGTGTTAATTGGTTGTTTTTGTTGGATTGTTCAATTAAGTCGTTCATTCTTATACTTCATCTGTACTTAAGCTTTGTCATGCAACGTTTAAAATACTCCAACAATGTTATACATTTTTTTTAAATTTATTCGGGTATTGACTAAAAAAAGGTCAGATACTAAAATATGACAGTGGAAATATAGTTTCAGGTACGGTTGAGAAAAAAGATAAGCTTCAGGTTGATAAAAGGATTAAGCATCCGTTTGGACAGATATCTAGATATCAGATATATGCATCGGTCTATATATGGTGTTAAGATATCAATATGAAATGATATCTCTTGATATCCTAAAAGGTGATTATCATCACCCTAGGCACCCCACCACCCTATCCTGGGTCATCGTGGAGGAGGTAAATCATGAGATATTAGTGCACTTTATTATACTATCGGTGCACTTCAAATTCACATATATTATATGTTGAATGATTACCATTAATTTACCATATTATTAGTCCACTTTAGAATGTTATTAGTGTACTTTATTATGCTATCAGTACACTTCAAAATGACTACCATTAATGTACCCTTTAGTTTTGAACTTTTGCACACTATAACTTTAAGTTGATAACTTTAACTCTACATTGTACAAAAGAAAGCACAAATAATGGTTCAACACACATAAACGTAGTCAAATTCACATTATATGTTCAAAAATGCAAGTTGTTATCTAGAAGTGCACACACACTTTTAACTTTTCTATACAAGTTCTAAAAGACACTAACAAACTCAAAATCAATCATACACGTGAACTAAATCTCACACGAACTAACTGCTAATGTTTTGAAGTATCAAGGACTCGAAATTAGGGTTGTTCAACGGGTCAATCCGACCCGACCCGTAAAAAAATTTATCGACCCGTTGACCCGATCCGTAACCTGAAAAAAAAAAATTTAATTATCTATTATAAAGAATAAATATAATTATATGTTATAAAAAATATTTTAAAAATATTTAATTATCTATTATAAAGTATAAATATAATTATCTATTATAAAAATATTTAAAAAATTAATATTACGTGTTACGGGTCGGGTTACGGGTTTTACGGGTCGACCCGTAACCCGTAATCTCAAAATTTTTGCCCCATGACCCGACCCGTAAATTCCGGGTTGGGTCGGGTCGGATTACAGGTCGCCGGGCCATTTGAACAGCCCTACTCGAAATAGAGTGATTAATTCAAATATGTAGCCAGAAATACGAAATTACATACGAACTAATTTCTATGGTTTTTTTCGATCGCACTATTGATTTTCCCTCCTTTCGTTTGTGGTGCCATTTTCAAGTAGTGCTTGAACTACTAGATCGATTACTCCTATAAATGCTTTGATTCGGGCTTTTTGTGCTTGTTCTTCAGATTCGAATGAGAACAAGAATTATATTTGAGAAGATTGATCAGAAGTGAGAAGACGGAGAGTACGTCGGGTTGTACATCAGATCGGGAGAGTAGGTTATGAGTTTAATTTTTACTTCAAGGGCATGTTGTTCAATTTAATTACAAATTTATCATCGTTCTATTATTTCTACTCCTTTTTATCAACACTCATCTTTTAATCTCAATCCAATTGTTCTTATAACTCCTTATTTTTCAACCTATCTCCTATACATACCAGAATTTTACTCAACTAATAAACCTTCTGCTCTAAAAAAAACTAAACCTTCTTAACAAAAAAAAGCATTCAAAGCCTTCGAGCATCTAGTCAACGATTAAGCCTCAAGGATAGTCTGATATGACCACTCCTTGCAAAAACGAGAGGAGCTCATCTCCATTCTCAAGTACAATCTTCAACGAGGCCAAAACCGTATGTCTCAGCTGGCAAACAAGAAGAGATCAGACTATAACTTCAATATTAGCGACTGGTTTTTTTATTTAAAACTACAACCATACTTGCAAATCTCTCTCAAATCCAAAGGGCACCACAAGCTGTCACGCTTTTTATGGACCCTTCCTGGTTGTAGACCGAATTGGCAAAGTCGCCTATCAACTTCAGCTTCCGACTAATGCATTAATCCATAATGTCTTCCATGTGAGCCAACTTAAGCTCTGCCCCATCCCAGCTTCTTCGCAACGCGTCGATCTTCCTCAATATTTAGCTGATGCCAGAGCAATCCGCACTCCCGAGTCCATTCTAGACAGGAAAATGGTCAAGCATAGGGGCGCAACAACAACTCAAGTTCTAGTCAAATGGCAGAATTCTCCAACCGAAGACGCAACATGGGAGTTCCTCCCTGAGCTCCTGCAAAAATACCCTGAATTTCATCCTTGAGACAAGGATGTTTCGAAAGAGGAGTATTGATACAGAGTGCATCCTCTGTCTATTATATCCGTTTATGTTATTTCCGGTTTGGAGTCCCTTATTTCACCGGTTTAGGAATAATTGTTAGAACCAGGTTCCTTTTTGAGGGTTTCTTTCCTTGTGATGGTATAAAAGCCAAACTTTCTGTTTTGAAAAGGCAATCAAACAGTAGTCGCAACTTTCCCCTAAATATTCTCTTGATTTCATTACCCTGCTAAATTGTATCCGTTAGTGTTCTAAATCCGGCTAACCCTCGTAATTTGGTGAGCTCGATCTCGGAACCTTGTGATTCCTCATCTTGCTCTTATCTTACAGATTTATCCGCCATCAGGTGTAGATTAACTTAAACCACTGATTTTAATCAAAGGTTAATTTAGCCCAACTCTACACACAAGAGTTTTTAACAACTCTATGGGAGCCGAACCGAAAAAAATTAGAAGCGAAATTACAACTTCCTTTGTCAGTCCGTCCCTAGTCGGCCTTCTAGGACCTAGTTTCTACTTTCTAGTCCCTTCTCGTGTTTTAAAATTCTCGCAAAGAAAGGGTGAAAAAAGCAATTAACATAAATAGATATCCTCCGAGTTTTAAAATTCTCGCAAAGAAAGGGTGAAAAAAGCAATTAACATAAATAGATATCCTCCGACTCGAACATACTTCAGTACTATTTCTCGCTTCTCGCTCTTGGATTGCCGGAGTTTGATCATTGATAACAATGGTGCTCGAGGTATCTATGCTCTTCTCTCCCTATTTCTATACAATGCTTGCTTGCGAATTAGAGTTTGAAGATCCGATCTCTGAATTTTTTATTGGAAATAGGCGACCATGATCTGTATTGATAATTCGGAATGGATGCGGAACGGTGACTATAATCCGAATAGGTTTCAAGCCCAAGCAGATGCTGTCAATATTATCTGCGGTGCTAAAACACAGGTTTTTTATTCTCTTTCACTCTTCCTACTCAATTTCTGTTGTCCGAAACCCTAGTATGGAAGTTCTTTAACTCGGTAATTGAGTATAGGTTCGGAGTTTCTTTGCCTGTTTCGGTTTCCAATTATCTGGTTTCCAACTTTGTCTAGTGATAACATTATTCTGTTTGTGCGGCAGTCTAATCCGGAGAATACTGTTGGGATATTGACGATGGCTGGCAAAGGGGTCCGTGTTTTGGTTACTCCGACCAGTGACCTTGGAAAGATCTTGGCCTGCATGCACGGTTAGCTTTTCTTGATTTCACCATCTCGATAGTTTTATAAGATGAATTTCAGTGTTCTTGCTGTTCTGTATAAAGCTGCAATGTTTCCAAGTAATTTTTTGAGCGTTGTACTTAATTTGAGAATGAGAAGCCTAGTACATCCTGAGAATGGAATTTCTTGGACTTGAGAAGTGATTATATAACAAACATCACTGATTTAGGCTGTTTGACTTATTTTCAAGGAAAGAAGGTGGGATTTAAGTTTGTGATTGTTTTTCCCTGATTTAGGCTTGGAAATGGGAGGTGAAATGAACTTGGCTGCTGGGATCCAAGTGGCTCAGTTGGCTCTTAAACATCGTCAAAACAAAAAGCAGCAACAGAGGATTATAGTCTTTGCTGGAAGGTTACACAACTTTATGATACTAGATTTTTTTATTTGTTTTAGTTTAATTTGGATAGTGTGCATCCTTATTGAAACTGTGATCTTGCTTGTAGTCCTGTTAAGTATGACAAAAAATTCTTGGAGATGATTGGCCGGAAGTTAAAGAAGAACAGTGTAGCACTTGATGTTGTCAGTTTTGGTGAGGATGAAGAGGGAAAGACAGAGAAGCTTGAGGCTTTGGTAGCTTCTGTTAATAACAGCGATAGCAGCCACTTTATTCATGTTCCTCCTGGCCCTAGTGCTCTATGTGATGTACTTATAAGGTAAATTTGCAAATTAAACAAAATCTGTTTATGGAATTTTCTGAGTTTGGAATATTTACTTTTTTCTTATGCTTTTACAGTTCTCCTATCTTTAGTGGAGATGGGGAAGGAAGTGGTTTTGCAGCTGCAGCTGCAGCTGCTGCAGCTGGCAGTGTCTCTGGATTCGATTTTGGAGTGGATCCCAACATAGATCCTGAACTAGCTCTTGCACTCAGAGTATCAATGGAAGAAGAGCGTGCAAGGCAAGAAGTAGCTGCAAAAAGGGCTGCAGAGGATGCTTCTGGACAAGAACATGCTGAGAAGGGTTCCACTTCACAAGATGTAGCTATGTCAGAGAATACTAGTGCTACACAAACTGATAAAGGCAAGGGAACGAATCTGACAGTAAGTTTCAAGCTTCTGCACTTAGTTTTTACATTTCAGATATTAGCATCGGTCACAAGTATTCCTCATAATAATAAAGCTGTCAATAACTTTGATCCAGTAATTGTTTTATCACTGGCTTTAAGTTAATGCTTCTAAACTGTGATAAAGTCAAACATGAAGCTCATCAGAAGTTCTAAATGTCTGTTTAAGCGTAATTGTGTATTCTTTTTTTTTTTTAAAGAATACACAATTATGCTTTTTTTTGGTTAACCAAAAAAAGATATTCTGTATTCTTATCATGTGTGAAGTTCTTGGATCTCATTAACTTACATTCTGCAACTTAGCCAAAATTTTTGTGATGCCTTTCTTTTGAGCTCACGCTAAAAAAGTCAAGATCATCTATTCCTGTCCTTATCTTTCCCAGTTGGAACAGCAACGCCGTTAAATTAGCTTAGCAATTGTTTTAACAACTAAGCGGTTTTGCAGAGGTGTTTATTATTTTTTGGGTTTATTGATTGTGAGTATAAAATGTCAAGAGTGAAAATCAAGACATAGGAAAATTGCTAAATATATGAAAGCACATGTCAAAGAGATCCTTAAACTAGTAAACAAAGTGCTGAAATGGTATAATCTTTTTGGTATTTGTTCAGGACACATATCATTATACGTTATAAGGACATTAGATGAGGAGGTATTGCCATATGAACATAAATTATGTATAATAAAAGAATGGTAGTGGTGTCAGCAACTTTCCTAGTTGAAACTCGATTGTACCCCATTCTTCCATCTTAATGAATGACCCTCTTCTTAATAGGATGATGAGAATGCATTATTGCAGCAAGCTCTTGCCATGTCCATGGATGAGCCTAGCGCTACTGCTGCGGTGCGAGACACGGATATGTCTGATGCAGCTGTTGATCAAGATTTGGAACTTGGTAAGCACATGTTTGCTCTCACTATAGTTTTTGGGCTTTTCCAAATAAACCTTATTTTGATAGTTAAAACACTTTTTATTCATATTCATTAATTTAATTTGCTTTGTCTCCCCTGAAATCCCTTAGTATTGATAGGAACAGCCATTGAGGTAAAGTTAGTATTCAATGTTAACTCAACTCCACCCTTCCCTCCCATGTTATGTTGAATGGGCAGAAGTACACTTGCATGTGAATACAGGGTAATATCAACTTCTCAAAATCTGCAGAGTTTCTGAAACATGGTGTATTCATTGCTTGATATCGAGCTACTATGGTAAATTAAAGGGAAGTAGAAAGTTTTTCACGAAACTATGCTATACTGTCATAACATCTGCTTTCTTCATATACCAAATTCAGTTGAAGCTACCGTTGGGGTTTATTGGTGATGTGTATCTATTTCTCTCTTTTGTCTTAGCTGCATATGCTGTACTTCTTTTTGGATATGCTAAACGATAGTCTTATTTGATGGATAAGCATTATGGATATTGACATATATAGGTTTTTCATGTTTACTGTTTGTGTGTGTGCAGCTCTTCAATTGTCTGTGGAGGATAGCACAAAAGATTCAACAAGTCAGACAGATATGAGTAAAATGTTGGCTAATCAGTCCTTTGTATCATCAATTCTTGCCTCGGTAAATTGCAGTTATCCTAATCTTTCTGACCCTTGACTTTCAAATCTTAGTAATTTTGTGAACAATGGGTGATAGACTTATAGATAATGTCCTGTTTATTGCATACTAGGATTTAGTTACCAGAAATATATACAAGACTGAATAGAAAGCACATTAAATGCACTTATTTTTTCTGATTGCCTTATGATTTAACCCATCACACATGTAGTGATGTTTTTAACTTGAAACTATTTTCTTTTTTCAGCTTCCTGGTGTTGATCCAAATGATCCTTCAGTTAAAGATTTGCTTGCTTCCATGCAAAATGAGGTTTGTGCATTTCCTTATTCTAAATGAATCCCGTTTCTTTTGAATAATGCTTTGTATATTGATCAAGCCAGAAGGTGTTATCATCTAGAAGATAAATGGGTTGTTTTGTGTGGGTTAAAGATAGAATGCAAGGGGTTCCAAAAACTGTCTTTTTGAGGTGTAGGGTAATTGTAGGAGGCTTATTGCTTATATCTTGAGTTCTAATGTAAGATTGGGCACACATGCCAACAATTTTGGTCTTTTAAGCAAAATAATATTAAACCCTGCTTACTGCTTATTATTCAGTTATTCGCTAGGAAGTAATATCTTTTTATTTTAAAAGATCGTAATTTTATAATTATATGGGAGATCACTTGGTGATTGTGGCAATTATTCAGATGAAACATATATGTAGGGTTGTTTTTATATGGTGGCACATTTGGAGGGTGTTTTGCGTGATTGGTAATGCTGATAATGTAAACGGTGAGGATAAGGTAGTTAATAAGATTTTATAAGGTAAATATTCCGATTTGGCAGCCTAATAATATAAAAAAAACCACGCCCCTTTGCCAACAAATTTCAATCTTGGCAATCACGCTCACTTCAACTCAAACACTAGCAGTATCTTGAGCCTGCACCTGTTTATGTTGAACTAAAAGCTACGTTTGTATCTTGGCAATTAAATAATGAAACAATGAATGATATAAGCTAGGCCATTCATCTCTCTGGTTTCTGATTATTATGCACCTACTATATTATGTTAACTGGGTTTTTTCGCAGGCACAGGAAAAGAAGGATGAAGATAAGCCCCCTACTGAAGATGAGAAGAAATGATGTTGTTACATGCAATTCTCAACAGTCGGTAATTTTTCCTAGTACACTCGGTAAGCGTTTCTACTGTCTACATTAGAATTTTATATGTAGGGCATGCTCTAGGGAGCTTTGCGTGCTGTGTGCGCCATTTTTCCTTTTTTTCTTGGCTTTTTTGTTTCAGTTTCCTCTAAATTATAGTGGTCTTCATTTTTTGTTTCCGTCCCTTTTTGCTCTTTTTGACTATGCTTTCTCTGGGTCATTCCTAAAAATCCTCTAGGGTGTGTACGGCTTGACACCCTGGGTAGATGGTGGTGTTGTCTAAGATATTTTGTGATATGTACCACTGCATTATCTTGTATGCAATGGGTTAAATTGGACTATAAATAGATTATGTTGATCTGTACTGCAGGTATTGAAAATGGTTGGAAACTTGTGACTGTCAAATGAGGCTTCGAAGAATTCTGGATGTCTTTACAGAAACAATGCTCGCACGAAGGGCTTGGAAACTCAAGTTGAAATTTGTTGAGGCATTGTTTTTTGATGGTATTTGAAGCTTGGGGACATATAAGTTTGACATCAAATGTATGGAACTTTAACCAAAATTCATCCAGTTTGTAGCTTGTTAACCGTTTTTAGGCTTTTTTTTGACAAGGCAAGAATTTGGTTTACCAAATAAATTGATAAATCAAGAGGCCGTTCAGAAACAGCAGTCGGTAACCCGGGTAACCCGACTAAACTAAGCAAGAGCAAGTAAGGAAAACAAACAATGATTGTAATTGTAATTGATGAGGACAACAACTCTGTAGTCTTTTCTCTGTAGGTCGTTTACATACTGAAACCGAAGTGGAGTTAACAGTGCTTGGAAGATATAGTGGACGGACAGTAGAGCATGAAATCTATGAGGAATTGGATTTGTAAACTTGTAGTGATGGGTAGCCGGGTTAAGCAAGGCTAATTTGAGAGTTAAAAGGGAGAAGCGCTTTCTAGATTTCTCACAAGAGGTTACGCAGTAGATACCGTTGCTCAAGGGCCCCCATACGCGAACCACACGACCATCTGGACAATTCGGTGTATCATCAGCCAGGCCCTGGACCATCTTCCTGAGATGCGCAGTAGGAAGCGTATGCAGCTCTAATGAATGCTTAGAGCGTCGACCATACAGCTCGATGAAGCGACCGGAATTAAGATATCTTTATTTTCCGAATAATAATTTATTAATATGTATTCTCGTACCTCACTAGGTCAATGTTGTTGTTGTTGTTGTTGTGTATTCTCGTACCTTGTACGGGTTTTTCTTAAATGAAATATTAATAATAAAATATTTTTAAATATATTTATTATCTGAAAAAAATATTAAATGCTTAAATATAAATTTTGAATAAATATTTAAAATCAATAAACTATAAAAGTTGTTTATTTGAAACAATAATATTTTATTAGTTTTACAAATTAAATTAATATCCAAAACATGATAATTTATTTAATTATGAAAATAGATAAGTAATAAGATAAAAACTTATGAATTTATTATATACATGAGACCGTTCAAAATAAACTTAATTATAGTGATATAAGATTGTACGTACATTACACTATCTTTATATTAAACTTAATTATCTAAACCTAGCATCATTACTATTACTAATATATTAAAGCGGAGGTTAAAAAAATTATTAAACGACACACGTCGCTTTTACATTGGACCACATCACCCTTTTTTTTTAAAATCAATCTCATTGGTTAAAATTTAATTGGATATTTTTCTATTGGTTAAAAAATAATTGTAGACCCCACACATAATAAAATTATTGTTTATATCCATGTGAAATATTCTATAAGATTTGGACTTGACATTTTTTGGCAAAATAATTATTAATAAAAGGGGTGATGTAGTCCAATCTAAAAGCGACATGTGTCGTTTAATAATTTTTTTAACCTCCGCTTTAGTATATAGTTATGATGATACTAAGTAAATTATTAAAAACTCCTTAGCCATAAAAATTAGTTTATAGAATAGTTAAAATCTCTTAAGGAAAATTCTTCCTAATAATTTCATATGATTTTTTTTCAAATCGCTACTTATGAATACTTCTTTAATTTTAATTTTATTATTAATATTGAGTAAGGCTTATGACCTTTCGGGTAAGGTCATTTAATCTAAAATAATCTTATAACGATTATTTGTTAACTTTTTAATTTAATAAGATGAGACATTTAATATTTCTGAAAATGCCACATATGTTTTATTAAATAAAATAAGGGAAATTACATCATTACCCTTCTTGGAAAAGAGGGTTATTACAGACTCGTACTTAATTTGTGTACTAATCCTTTCGAAGATCTGGAGTTGTGGTCGGTTTGTAACGGACCGAGTTGTACTAGGCCAGGTCACTTGGTGCTCACTCTGAGACTTCTAAAGATCCTTCATCTCGGTGAAGGGAACGTCAGTTGTCCATTTCGCACACCCCAAGATGGATTGACTTGTTTGTCTTCTGCGCTATTCTTTAGTGTTTTACTCACCTCGATTCCGATCTTTTTTTTAATCTTCTTTCCGAAGATTTATACTACTCTTAGTCGTTTCTGCTTGCCTTAGATGATTTTTTTAACCCGTATAGTCGGCTGCCATTTTTTTAAAGGCCTCTCGAACCTTATAAAAAAAATGGCATTGGGAAGAGACAAATCATGTGTTATCTCCCCCTTCTGTTTATTGATCGTCTGAAAGCGCGGGAAAACTTCCGTCGAAGACAGTTACTTTTGTAGTTTTGTGCTTTGTTATTGTTGTTTCGATTGGTTCAATCTCTTCCATTTCTCTCACTTTTTGCTACAGCATTTTAATGGCGTCTCAAGATCCTTCCAAACATCGTCCTTCTCTCTACCCCACGGTCGATCAATCCAACCCTGATCCTATTCCCACCGTTACGCCTTCATCCTCTTCTCTCTACCCTTCCATCCCCATGGAAGATCTCGTCGTGAACCTCTTCCCCCCTGATACCCGTAATCAGACAACCACGGGTTCCAATTTCACCGTCCCTTCTGCCCCGCCCCAATTTGCTTCTCACGAAGAAACCCTAATTTCCGTCCCGGGCGCAATCGTCCACCTAATCGACAACCAGTACAGTGTCGAGCTCGCCTGCGGCGTCTTCTCCATCGTCCGGCTCTGGCAGGGCGACGACGTCGTCGCCGTTCTCGCCCGCGTAGCCGACGACGTCCAGTGGCCGCTCGTGAAGCACGAGGCCGCCGTGAAAGTCGACGATTCTCACTATTTCTTCTCGCTTCCGCCTCCGTCGGATGCCGGATCCGGCTCGGACTCCGACGACGGGGAAAAGAAGGGGAAGGCAAAGCGGAAGGGGAAAGGGAAGGAGAGTTCGAATTCAGATGACGACCCGCTGAATTACGGGCTGAGCTTTGCCTCAAAGGGCCAGGAGAAACTTCTGGAAGAGCTGGATAGGGTTTTGGAGGTGTACTGTGCGTTCTCTGTGCACAAGGTGTCCGTGAGCAAGGGAGAGGTGTTAGATGGCTCGCTGGCGAGGGAGACCTCTCCGGAGGAGTTGCAGGCGGAGGGGAAGAGGAATCAGATGGAGGAGAGGTGTGGGGCGTATTGGACGACACTGGCGCCGAATGTGGAGGATTACAGTGGGAAAGCGGCAAAGTTTATTGCCGGCGGGTCTGGGCAGCTGATCAAGGGGATCCTCTGGTGTGGAGATGTCACCGTGGATAGGTTGAAGTGGGGCAATGAGACTCTGAAGAAGAGGATGAGCTCTTCTGAAAAGGATGCTGAGATTAGCCCCGAGACTATGAAGAGGATTAAAAGGTTTGGTTCTGTTTTCTTATTTTTTTTATATCCATTTACATTAGTGTGGACAGTTTGAGAGGCCTTTTGAAGGATTTGATTTTTGGTTATGTCTTTTCATGTTGATCAGTAAGAATGTGGAAGTCTAGCATTTTGGTGATGCTCATTTGATTTGATACTAATTTTTTTATTTTTTGAGTTCATTTACATTATGTAGACAATTTAGGAGGCCTTTTGGTGATGTTCATTTGGAGGTCTTATGGCTATTATGTCTTTTCATGTTGATCAGTTTGTCCTTGATGGTGAGTTGATGTTATCGTATATTAAGTCTAGCATTTGATTCTCTCTCTATAAAATGTTATCGTATATTGGTTGCATGTGATTTCTATAGGTTGTAGCTGGGGAGTTGATGAGGTTACAATTTAGTGATGAACAAAGACTGGTTACTGCAAATCTATATTCTTTTGAACCAGATGAGATGAGTATATGGACTTAAACTGAGCATGTTTGGATTAATATGGACCTTTTTGTACATTCAGGGCAAAGAGGGTGACAAAGATGACACAGAAAGTTGCTACTGGAGTACTCTCTGGGGTTCTTAAGGTCTCAGGATATTTTATGACTTCATTTGCAAACTCGAAAGCTGGGAAGAAATTTTTCAACATGTTACCTGGGGAAATTCTGCTGGCCTCCTTGGATGGATTCAGTATGTGTCAAATTATTTATTGATTCTAATTGGGAACTTGAGTACCTCTTGGTGAAGATTAACTTGTTATACACTGCCTTTCAAGTTTCAACTGTGCCCTTACTGTCTTACCCCACCACATAAAGAACAGCATTAATCCAGTCGATAAATCTCAAATTTTTCCAAGCAAATATTTGATATTTTTATAGTTTCATAACTAGAGATGTGCTGATTGAAATGGTGAAGGAGAACAGATTCCACTGAATATCTATTACAGATGTGCTGATTGAAATTTGAAGTTTCAGGAGAACCTAGAAAGTTTGGTGAGATGGTCAATCTGTCCTCTACATGATGATTGTGTAGTTTTAGCTATCCTTTATCTTAAAAGACACCTAAATGTCTGGAGCTCAAAGTATATACACATGTGTGTATGTACTTTGATTTGAATATACTACTCTGAGTACTTTCTCTGTTTCTCAAGGCTACATATACATCTGAAGTTGTCTACGTGCCAGATTTGCAATTTAAATTTTTTCCTTATAATGTCATTAATTGATGTATCTTCTGGGTTGAACAGGTAAAATATGTGATGCTGCGGAAGTAGCAGGGAAAAATGTACTGTCAACATCATCCAATGTGACAACTGAGCTAGTTACCCACAAGTATTACTCTTGAAACAACACAATTTCTTTCTGGCTTATCTTGCAATCCTAATCTAGTTCATATTTCATGCTCAATAGAATCATACTTCAAGAATGAGCTGGTTGTGTCGTGTTGCAATGCAGATACGGAGAAGAAGCAGGGCAGGCGACAGATGAAGGCCTGGGTGCAGCAGGGCATGCGTTCGGGACAGCATGGGCTGCGTTCAAGATCCGAAAAGCGTTTAATCCCAAAAACGCTGTAAAAGCGTCTTCCTTAGCCAAGTCTGCTGCTAAAGCAGCAGCTGCTGAATACAAAGCCAAAAAGGCCTCCAAGTAACAACTCCTGGGGACACCTATGTTACACGGGAACGGGAACGACACCGACACAGGGAGACGTTGAGTTTCCTCTTTGGATTGGCACATGAGAAATGTAGATCAATTTATACAAGGAGTTTTGCCCCTGGCCAGCTTCTTCCTTAATATTCGTGTTATTCACGGTAGAAGTGGTCTAATGTTCTCCAACCGTATGGTTTTGTAAAGTTTTGTTTGATTACGAAGCAGTGAAACAATAATCATGTGGAATATGTATCCAAATTTGTCAATAATGCAAAAAATAAAACAGTGGCCCATGCAGGTCTCGAACCTGCGACCTTCGCGTTATTAGCACGACGCTCTAACCAACTGAGCTAATGGGCCTTTACGTTGATATAGCATATTATTATTAGTTCACGATTAAATGGCTTCAATTCGAAGAGCACAGTCCAAATACAGACAATTTTCAGATGGTCTTCAGTTTGCAAATAAGCAAGTATCGTAAGGATTCTAAATAAATGCGATTATTGTCTGATGACTATCTAAACAAAGATTAGGTGCCATTACAAGTGTGTTGAACCTTTTTTTAAGAAAGACAGGTTATGCAAAAAGCATGAGAATTCCACCTAAGGCTAACAAAAGCCACAATGTTAGGTGCCATTACAAGTGTGTTGAACCTTTTTTTAAGAAAGACAGGTTATGCAAAAAGCATGAGAATTCCACCTAAGGCTAACAAAAGCCACAACTAAAAATTCTAAGCCTTTTATCGATTTTTCATGATGAAATCAATCCTTTTAGGATCTAGAATTGGATTAATTCAACCCTAATATCAATCAAAACGAGACCGAATTACTAACATTGATCCATGCTCTTCAATTTCTCCTATGCATCAGATTCAATTGTTCTCTTCTTTAGTCTTCTCCTTAATTTATTCTATGATGGATGTGAACCCTTTTACTCTCTATTTTCTTTTATTTGTATTTAGAAACAGAAGTTAGATAATTTGTCAACTGTTTTTCTTTTCAACGTACAATACATATATATACGTCACCAAAAGTAATTACCCATAATATAAAATCTAATCAAAAAGCACGAGAATTCCAACTAAGGCTAACAAAAGCCACAACTAAAAATATCCCAACAAAATTATGAAATCTAAGCATAAAGTCCAATTGGCAATCCAGCCTTATAACAACTACGTGGATAAGCGTTTGTTCAGGAGGTTCGAAGTTTGAAGTTCAAATCTTCTTGGCGGCGTGTATGGAAAAAAATGAATTGGGAGGGTCGCCCCCAGCAATGGGCTTCTACAGTGCCCGGTCCGGACGTAGATTGGCCCCAGCTAATCGAACCGGGCGAAAGACCTAAAAAAAAGTTACATGGATAAACATTAATATCCCTATTATTATAAAACGGAAGCCGTAAATGGCATAAAATCGTTACTATAGCTAAGATATATCATAGGAAAACGTGCCCAACTTCTCTCACACATCTCGTCTCTCTTCTCCTTCTCAATACTCCTCGTCTCTCTCTTCTATATCTCTACAAATATGCAATTCACCGCTCTTCCTCCCCTCATCAGCGCCTTCCACCTGCTCCCTCTTCTTTCTCGTCTTTCCTCTTGCCCTTCTTCACCAAGGATCTGCTGATTTCTCGGGCCTTCCGCTTGCTTCCTCTTCTTCCCCTTCTTTCCTCTTGCTCTTCTCCTCCACCGTGGATCTGTTGCTCCGTTCCCCTCTCCATTTCCCTCTCCCTCTAATTCCCCTTTTTGTTATTGATCATGATTCGTGTTTTAGGGTTGTGGGGATTTTATATTTTGGTTTACTCAGACCTATTTGTATGGATAGAGTTCCTCCTTTGGCCTCTTCTGCTTGATGATTAGCAAGGGTTTGCTTTTGCAATGCATATTTTAGGGGCGAGGCATGAAGGAGTTTGGGTTTCGCGCTTCGAGTGAGGTGACAGTTTAGATTTCGGTTTCCTCGCTTGAAAACATATAACGTTAGAGGAATTGATGACGGGTTGGATGATCAGTTGTCGGAGGAGGTGATCGAGGATGTGTGGTAGCTGCTGGCTAGAGATGATAGAGGATGTGTGGTAGCTGCTGGATCTAAGCGAATTCAACCGACGTCGGAACCTGTTACTGTCGAAGAAGAAACGTTGCTATGGGGTGTCCAAGTCTGCAATGATCTTGACATTACATATAGCTTGGTGGTGTCAGACAATGCTTCTCTGATTGCAAAGTTGTGGAACAATACCCCGTGGAAAGGACAACTAGGTGCGGTACTAGACTGAATCCATGTTGGATCAAGGTTTGGGTCATGTGACTGGAAACACGTTCGTCGCTCGACGAATTTAGCAGTTTTCCGATCCCTGATGATTTTCTTGTGCTTTTTTTCCATTTAAAGTTAAAACTTTTGTGTTGGTGTGAAGTCTATTTGTCAATTTGATGCTTCTAATTAATGATATTATGGTGTTTTGCTAAAAAAACAATTGAATGGTAAGTTTATTTGTCATTATTTGATTTGAACATACAAAATAAGATCGATAGCACTTATTAGTCAATATTTACTTTTTTTTAGAAAGGAAGTTTGTATATTATTATGGAAGTATTTCTGCAAAAGCAATTATGCTAGACGGATTACATAAACAAACTACACAATAAAACAGAAAGGTCTAAACACTAATATTAGATAGACTTGTAGGTGAACTAGAAGCTCCTATTACCAAAGCAACCGAATCCCACAGACCTGATACATTACACCTTAAACAAACTTCTGAAATTGCCATATGACTTTTCCGACCAGACGCTCCTTTAAATTTACTGAGAAAATCAATTAGTGTAGAGCATTCATGCAAATTTGCCACGGGTGAAAGTATCATATCATCAACGGAAAAAAGATGTGGAACTAGAGCTATCAAACCACCTTCTTTATCTCGGTTCAGAATCATAATTTCCAACATATAAGTGGCTTCCTTATCCACTATTTGGTGAGTAATGTCACTGACTGGCACTTGTGCAATCTCAGATATGCAATGGATTCCCAAAAAGGATCGTTGAAGGGGATGCCAGCTAGTAGGATAAAGACCCCCAATAATTACACTAAAAACCAGGCCAACACAGTGTTGAGTAATTTCAGTATGTGATAAATTGGGAGGCTTGGAGGGATGGACATCAATTGTCGACTTAGTGGATACACCATAAATAAAAACAGAAGGAGACATACTTGCTGATGCAATGTGTCGTCTCAAACTGGACAATGAATTGGCTTTGCCACCCGCATTTTGCATATGTGTTCCCGCAGTAACAAAACTAGCACCCATCGGACTCGTAACCGAAGAGAGTACATTAAGATTATCAATAGCAGCACAAATCAACTTAACAGAATTGAGGCTCAACATATCAGAATCATTGAATTGAAGAAACTAACTGAACTCACGAGGATCAAATAGATTGTTGCCAACCGGTACATGATTCTAGAACCGAACACCATTCAACTGACGAGAAAAAAGCAATTGGACATCATAAATCCAGGGTCGACCATCTAGGACTCGAACTCTGCCATCTTGATTAAAGAATAGAAACACAAATTGATTGTTGGCAATACCACAAACAACAAGTCCCTGTTTAGGGTTCCATAGAAACGAAGATGTGTGTTGCCAAGTATAGACAATCAAGCCTCACATGGAGTGGCCTAGTGGTAAGAGGTATGTGATCTTTGGAGGTCCCAAGTTCGATCCTTGCCTCCGCCCCCTACACTTGGATGAAAAACCAAGTCTCACCATTCTTCCTACCACTAGGTCGAGTCGGTCAGTGTAAGCCGGTTTACTTGGTTCATGTGGTTTAATGTAGTTCACGGATCCGAAGTTTACACGTGTCTCGTTAAAAAAAAAAGTATGGACAGTCAATATTTACGTTTGTTTAAAGCAAATAAAAATTATTGATTTTTCAAAATGTATGAAATCTACAAATATTATTGCTCCGTGCATAAAAAGTAGAGGTCGATCACTCCTCCCCCTCTCTCTGTAATTTTCATTCAAATTCGATTTTTTCGGCAATCATTTCGCTACGTTCAAAGAACACTTCAACGACATTGTTTTCCGATTTCACAGGTACGCTCTAACCTCCATTCTTTTCGATCTTCCCCCTCTCTCTCCCTATCGCTTCATTTCTTTCTCTCTCTCTCTTAAAACGGATCTAGTAGCTCTAGGGTTAAGGTTTCGTCGTCTCAATTGTCATAGTTCATTCTCCTCCTGTAGTGTTGTCATTATTATTTTTTCCCCAAATTAGGGCTTTCAGGACTCCGAATCGTGTTTTGTTCTTCCTTGATCAGTTTCTTGCCGTGTCTAATTGAGGAAGAAGATCCTGGCCGGAAATATTTGAATAAACAAAAGATTGTCATTTTTGGAAATTTGGTCAGGTCTTCTGGTGAAGATCTGAGGGAGAAAGTGAAAATTTAGGACAAGATGAGCGCTTCCAGGTTCATCAAATGCGTCACCGTCGGTGACGGTGCCGTTGGCAAGACTTGCTTGCTGATTTCGTACACCAGCAACACTTTCCCTACGGTGAGACTCTTCTTTGCCTTTGCATTTTTCCTCTTGATTTTCAAATCCTTGCCGAATTTTGTGGTGAAATTCGATCCTGTATGGTGTTAATTTGCATTCTCTTATCTGTGAAATTGCATATTGCCTTCACATTTTTTCCCTCTTGAGAAGTATTATTGTCTTATTTTTTTTCGAAATTTCAAATCCCTGTCTTTGTATTGAAATTTGAGGAATTTTCAAATTGTTTGGTTTCAGTTTTTTCCTCGCAGATAAGGAAAATTAAATTAAAAAAAAAAATTGTTTGGTGAATTTTGCTTCCTTAACCCCTCTTCTTTGTCTCTCTCTCCATTTGTGTCATCATTGGTAATATGACATGCAAATTCAAAGTTTGGTTTCAAAATTATATGTTATCTGACTGTAAATAAGCCTCATTCTGATTTTAAAGTCAGCTGTGTAGTAACTCTCTGTATGCTTGAAATCTTCTGCATTAAACAGTTGCATCTCACTAATACGTGTGTGGCAGTAAAATAGAAATGTTGCTATACTGTTCTACGAGCATTCACTTTATTTTACAATGATTCTTTCATTATTGAGTTTTCTGAAATGTATAGCTTCAAGATAAATTTGGAGTCACCCTTTCTTAGAGCATCTACAATGATAAACCGTAGTTTCTTTCATATCAATTTTTAATATAAAAAAAGTTAATTGTTGCCTGACACTTTCGGAGCAAAGTTTCTTATATTTCAGTGAAAGTCTTTTTCCTGTCCCTTTATGCTTAATGCCTTAGATAAGTCAAGTTCAAACCATCAGGAGTGTCATGAAGTTGTAAAACATGTCTGTTATAACAGGCTTATTAGGTGCTTTTTAAATGAAATTTAGGGTGATGATATGCACGAGACATTAATCCTATACTGTTGACAAATACGATCACAATATTGTTCCTGAAGTTTTGTCTTTCTCTTATCACCACAGGATTACGTGCCTACTGTCTTTGACAATTTCAGTGCAAATGTAGTTGTCAATGGTGCCACAGTTAATCTTGGCTTATGGGATACTGCAGGTTTCAGCTTCCTACACTTGTATCAATTTGCCTATGCACTTGTTTCCTTTTGTGTGGTGATACTTGTTTGTTGAACAGGACAAGAGGATTACAACAGATTAAGGCCTTTGAGTTATCGTGGCGCTGATGTTTTCATTCTAGCTTTCTCTCTGATAAGCAAGGCTAGTTATGAAAACGTTACCAAGAAGGTATGTGCTGCTCATTTATTAATCTTCTGCTTCAGCTGAATGAGTAAATCTTTATTCTTGATGCTACTTGTCCTTTCACCTGAGTTTGAAATGTCTGGATTCAATTTTTCAGTGGATTCCAGAGTTGAAGCATTATGCTCCTGGTGTTCCTATTGTTCTTGTTGGAACGAAAATTGGTTAGATTTTTCTTGTTGGTTCTGTTCATTTCTTTTGCTGCTATAGTTTTAGTTTGCATTATTGCTCTGTCACAGAGAGTAGTAAATTCCATATTGTTTTAAACTTAAGTTACTCAGTGTTTTATCAGTACTGTAAACGATATACTGTTATTGCTCATGCATATTCATTGGCATGCTGTGAAAAACAAATAAATTTAATAATTGGTGAGTGCATGCTTTCACTATTCTAAAGTACATATACAATTTTATCTTGGTGGTATAATTGTTGAGAGTCTGCTGATTTGTTTGATGGGTTTGCACCAGATCTTCGAGATGACAAGCAATTTTTCATAGACCATCCCGGTGCAGTGCCAATTACTGCAGCTCAGGTAAAAGAACCTTTTATTGCACATTTATCAGTTTTGCATTGAATTAACAGGTAACTTTAATGTTATAATTTAGGGAGATGAATTGAAGAAGCAGATTGGTGCACCTGCTTACGTTGAGTGCAGTGCTAAATCACAACAGGTAACTTGTATTTCCTTCATTCAGTAATAAATCTCATTTTAGCCTTAAAATTTTGTTGATTAATAATTGTCATTTTAGATATTTGTAGTTAAAAAGTTATTGATGGATTATAAGGATTGCTCTATTTATGATCATTTTTCTCTTATATCTCTATACCCATTGGTGTATAAAAAGGCATGCAAAAGTAACCAAGAATATAATTTTTTCAGTTCAAATAATTATACTCTTAAAAATTCTGTAAAGAGTAGGACTTCAGGGTAACACCATGAAATCTCTGTTTCGACTCCTATGGGCAGTGCCCTTGAAAAAAATAATCTGTAAAAGGCTAAAATGAGGTAGTATTTTTTTTCCACTTCAGTTGATTTAATGCCAACGCCATATTCTTACTTTAATCTGCTAATTGATCCGAGATTTTGATGCGGTCGGTGTGTGTAGAATGTCAAGGCAGTCTTCGACGAGGCGATTAAGGTTGTTCTCCAACCACCAAAGCAGAAGAAAAAGAAGTCAATGACACAGAAAGCTTGCTCCATTCTGTAATCCCAGAAAAGTGTTTAAAGTGAAGAAGATTCCTTTTATATTATCCTTGAGCAAAAATGTACTAGGTCTGTATCAGACATTAGGTGTTTTCAACTTTTTTTTTTGTCTTGTGAGTTCTTGGAATCACACACTTGTTTTCGACTTACTAGTGCTTATGTTTCTCCTTAATTAATCAACTTTATATATCGAAGGAAAGCTATCTTAGTGTACAGTTCAGTTATTCATTTTCCTGCAATCTGCTATGTAAAATGATTGCATGGCCGGGTTTTGTGTGGTTTGCATTGTCATCCATGTTTTCTGAAAAATCCATGGCATGTTTCTCAGTTCTGGGTGTACTCAACTCGTTACCCGACGTGAAAATGTCGTTTTTGAAAAACTTTACAGACCATCTTTACTACAGCATCTCAAAATTAATAATTTCTCTCCATAAAATATCGACTTTGTGCTGCACCACTCTATTTAGTGGCATAATGATTTCACGCCATAATAAGACGTAATACCACGCTAATATACGACATCAAATACACAGCATTATCATTTATCAGGTAGTCACACACCTTCATCCATACATATCTCCTCTCATTTTCACCCTTTAAATTGTCAATTCTCATTACATTAATCATTTGTAAATAAATGGCGGGTATCCGTATTATGCCGGAGAAAACGCAGCATATTACGAGGGCGAAAATTCATTGCATTATGAAGAAGGATAAGGAGAAGAACAAGAATAACCATTCGATCCGAGCATTTGGTTACCGGTACATATCTCCCGGACACATTGTATTTCAAAGAGAATGAGATATGAATGGCGTAGAAAGTCCTTATTAATTGACAAATATGATAGATATATTTATATATTGCTTGGTTATGAATAGGATTGCTTTTCTATGAATGTGCTTTAAAAATTTTAATTATTTGTCTTCGAGTTTTGTTTAATATATACATTTGCTATTATAATTTGTAGATTTGCTAATATACTTTGTAATTAAGAAATTTATTTTATGTAATTGAATACGCATTGAGTTAATTCTATAGTTTGGTATGAATTTTTGCATAGAAGTTTTCATAATTCGAGTTAAGATTATATTACAATATTGTAGACATTTTCATAATTTGATATAAGTTTTGTATGTATAGACTTGTTTTGTGGTCTAGATTTTACAAATAATTTTGCCAACAAATACGTGTGGGATAATCAAGATGAGATGCTTAATTGAGCTAGAGAAATCAGTCGAGATAGGATAATGGTTTTGATCATTAGAAACTCGTCTGAACATATATTTAGACTAAGATGTGAGCATGTTAGGATGTCTAGATCGAAAAGGCGTATTGGAGGCTTAAAGAAGTACAAATGCCCTTTTGAGATGGTTGGGCATCGAGCAAGGTATCATGGAACATGGACTCTGAAGGTAAAGTTCGGCGGGCACAACGATGAGCTTAGTACCAGTCTGCTTGGACATTCGTATACTAGTCGACTAACCTCGATGGAACAGAATATGATAATCAATGTGTTCGGATTGTTCTTGACCCCGAAGGATATTTCAAGTATTTTGGTGACTGCTAACCCGCAAAATGTGACATCTAAGAATCAAATATCGAACTTCAAGAAGAAAATATTCTTGCTAGATCGTGTTAAGCTGACAATGTGTCAATTGATACTATAGTTCACACACGACCAAGGTTACAAAGTGAGGACAAGAAACCGCTCGGGTTCTAGTGAGTTAGATATCTTGTTTTTTATCCACCCGAGGTCACTCCACTTGATTAACGTTTTTCCTCATATGATTGTTATGGATGCTACCTACACGAGAAACAAATATGTTTTGATTTAGTGTATTTGTCTCATTTGGAGTATTTGTTCTATTGTTTTTTGTTTGTGATTAAGCTCGTTATAATTTGTAGGTTTTACATGTACTTGTTGGAGATTGTTGCCTTGTTGGTATGACCTGCACAAACCTAACATTCAACATCGGATTTGCATACATGTCTAAGGAAGGCACTCCTAGTTTTGCTTGGGTTTTAGGGCATTTGAGGAAATTATATGAGGATTTGAGTGTGATACCAACAACCATTGTAACAGATCATGACAAAGCCCTCATAAATGCAATTCACGAGGTTTTCACCGAAGAAGTGCAACGTTTGTTATGATGGTCATATTACATCAAACATCCGATCGTACATCAAACATCTGAAGAAGTGCACATGACTTTTTGGATAGATGTTGGGGATTGTTCATGTCAACCACCAAGGAGCTATGAAGCAAAGCTCCAAGAAATCTTAAAGTATTGCATACATGTCTAAGGAAGGCACTCCTAGTTTTGCTTAGGTTTTAGGGCATTTGAGGAAATTATATGAGGATTTGAGTGTGATACCAACAACCATTGTAACGGATCATGACAAAGCCCTCATAAATGCAATTCACGAGGTTTTCACCGTCACAAGGTTTTCACCGAAGAAGTGCAACATTTGTTATGATGGGCATATTACATCAAACATCCGATCGTACATCAAACATCGGAAGAAGTGCACATGACTTTTTGGATAGATGTTGGGGATTGTTCATTTCAACCACCAAGGAGCTATGAAGCAAAACTCCAAGAAATCTTAAAGTATTGGCATAGGGGCTCACTAGCTATGTCGAGAGGACATGGCTGAGGCCTTATAAGATGAATATAGTGAGAGCTTGGACTGACAAACGGCTTCATTTGCTCATGATAACACAAACACGTAAAGTCTACTTCTTATACCAATCATAATGTTAAGATATGAGGGTACAATTCAAGCAAACAATGTTATTTATTCTCATGTTGGCACGATTTGTACATTTACAATGTCAAGGAAATGCACAAGGCTTTGAAGGATGTTTTGGATTCGTCAGTTTTGGGCTTCAACACAATGATACAAAGGATTCACCATCAATTGGAGATCCAAATTCAAAATGTGAGGGGAGAGATAAAGTCTTCACGTATAATGATTCCAAACGGGATGGAGAATGTTATTGCGGGATTGAGGTACTTATTCGCTCCGCATTTTATCGAGTGTCCCAGATTTGTTTCAACATCTTGTTTGCAATGTATAATGATGAGATCACTAGTAATTACCAAGAAGAGTGTGGTGACATTTGTGGAGAGACTATTTCGGGATTCCATGCATCCATAGAATTACGAGTGCGATCGCGACGACACTCCCATCATGATGCATGTGATTCACCCATTTTGGAGGCAAGTGGTATAGGAAGTGGTTTCCTATGCATACTATGCAGTAGATTCCACAATCCTCTATGCATTGAGAATGCCAAATGGTATGAAATGACCCGAAAATCCAACATGGGTGAATTGAGCAAAGAACAAGTCTACCGGATCTCATCATGCTTTGAAGACATGGAGACATTGAGCTAGTCAAGTTTCACTGAGAAGACATTAATACCAGTGGAAGGAAGGCCTAAGAGATTCACCAAGAACACCAAGAGAGATAAAATATACCATTTGGGGCATTTTCAAAGGATTCGCCTTCTACTCCTATCAATGATTGTGAGCCCTTAGGGCCATAGCTATTGAAGGTGATGATGAACCCAACGTCTTGGAATCACAAAATCTCGGAGGTCTGACCATGTCCGCCGCCTCCCAAAAATCGATAGCGATCAAGCACTGACAATGCGTACTCATCCTCTCTGTCCAATTTTTATTGTACATTCTTGATTTCCCTTTTATTGTAATTGGATTCTAACAAGTTTAGCATTTACCAGGGCTAAAAGGTCACGGGGCGGAAAATATCTAAACCACAGGGGTATTATGCGGAAATTGAAAAATAGTAGTGCACCAACCGGAATTGCCAAAAATACAGGGGTACCATTCGGAATTTCTCTTTTTTTTTTGTCTTTTATTAAAAATATTAACTTACTTTTCTACTTCCCTCGACAAAGAAATTTAAAATTCTACCAAAAACAATCGAAGAAAATTGAAGTATTGTGAACAATAGACTAGATTTAAAACAGAATATAAGACATTCACCTACTTTATATTTAAATTTTAAAGTACCAATATTACAAGTTACCACGATAATAATAATACAAAAATGTCATTTTTCAGGGAGACAATATAACTTTGTTTATGCGTGGAATTTTTTTTTCCTGATATCGAATCCACACATTTGAATCGCTAAAATCGTCAACCTCGGTGGCACAATCTGTAGCGTGTTTTGTTGAAGGGACAAGATTAGCAAGCTCTCCAAAAACGGAAAATGTACGTCTCAAAACTCTTGAACAAATGATTTAGAATTGCAATCTTTCCAAAATACAAAACAGTGTATTGTATCAAGTATCAGCATGACTTTCAATGCCAGAGTGGACAGAAACATCTATATAACGTGATGTAGCATTATTAATTGTCAGTTTTTCACCCACAATTGCATCTACTATGTTACTAATAAAAACACAACAAACCCAGCAAAATTAAAAAAGGGAAAAAAATCTCAGCTGTGCAAAAATCTACTATCATCGCAACAATTAGTAATCACTGATACACAAATGATTCTAGATTGAAACACTCGCCACTCTCAATCAGAAATTTGTTTCCAGTCATGAAACACAAGGGCCTAGGATCAGCCAGGCTGTGTTTATTGTTGAATTTAGACCTTGAGGGGCTCATACTTGTCGCTCACAGAACCGCCCTTTTGTTTCTGGAAACGGATGTAGCGCAGTGTACTGGCAAAGAAACCGTCAGCTGCAGGGTCAGTTGTGGCATTATCACTCTGAATCTCGGTTGTGATTAATTCAATTAAGTCCTGGATGGTGCCCACTGTGATCTGTGCATTTCCCTTCTCGAAGAAGTAGAGATACCTAAGGATTTAAGGAAATGAAGATCAGTTTATTTGCATTGACAATCAATTACCCTCTCCCATCTTTATACCAAACATATGAGATTTCAGGTAGTAGTATAGGTATGAATATCAACATATAGACACGAATGATATCAAGATATTGGGTATGGGTATAGGTATGAGTGATATCTTTGATATAAACCTATTTTTGAGAAATATCAAAATAACACTCAGATATCAAACTGATATAGATATCTCATATACACTAAACGGCAGATAAATTGATATGAATATAAAAATATACCACACACCACACATGGTTAGAAGTCATATCCATACACGTACCCCATATTATCCTGATATGGATATCAAATGGACCCTAAGAAGATTTACAGTAGGCTTCAAATTAACAATGGCTGAGGGAAAACAGCTTACTTGTTGAGAATTTCAATGAAAAGAATAACCGACCCACTGCTACCACGTGTTGCATTGGACATCTGTTGAGCCGCATTCGCAATTTTAAGAGCCCGCTTCAAGCAAAGAAGAACCCTGCACAAAGTTGGGAAATGTCAAACAAGTAGGAAACAGTGAAGTTTCACTGCAAATTTACAGAAGAAATTTCAACGCAATTTTAAGAGCCCGCTTCAAGCAAAGAACCCTGCACAAAGTTGGGAGATGTCAAACAAGTAGGAAACATTTAAGTTTCGCTGCAAATTTACAGAAGAAATTTCATTGCAAGTAAGAGTTTAATCTTATCATTATCTTTCCTCATCCACAAAATTCAAAATCTCTCATCTTTGGCCTCATCCACCTCAAATTCAAAATCTACGTGTGAACTTAACATTTTTTATGCAACTTTATAAAATAATATAAAAGAAAACATATACATTTACAAAGAGAAAAAGTGGAAATTTTTTTATTAAGAAAAACAAGATTTGCATCTTGCAAATGCTGCTGTGCGAGATGCAAGATTTGTCCACTTTGGCTTACTAAGCCCTTGAGACTTTACATACTGATAGCTGTAGCTTTTTGCTTTAGAGGAGAAAAACCAACTCAAATGCCTGATCCCGCAAAGAGGTGCACATTGGGTAGATGCATGGACCAAAAGAAAGACATGTGCATGACAAAAGCCTTGACAAAGAAGAAAAAGGAAAGGAGAAAGGAGCAAATGCAACAGGCAAGAAATTATATCATATGGAAGGGCTCCATTAGCATACCTCTCTCCATCCCTTGGCCCATCTGGATCATCAGCCCAGAACAGATGAGAGCAAGCGTAAACAGCTCTACACTGGTCAGGCTTCTTCAAAAGCTTTGCAGAATACTGCACAAATTACACGAATGACAAGATTTTAGAACAGCTTTTTCAGATGTTCATATATACCAACAGTTATACCAAGATACTCAGACTACTAATTACCCCAGTTGCTTTGTGAGTAAGAGTGTCCCTGTTCTCAACACCAAATACAAGCATCCGTTGAAGAGTACCTATTATCAGGTACAAAGAAGTCACTTGTGCTCTGGAATCCTATGATGACAAACAGGAAAAAGTTAAGAAACAAGCACAAGAGTAACTACTATAAGATGATAGGTTATTAAATATTACCGATATTTCTTCTTCATATAATATATACGCCTGGGTAAAAAATTCATAAGCAACAGGTTCAAGATCGCAAGCATTTGCAGCCTACAAAACAGACATGGTATTAAATGCTGCTAGCCGGATAAATTCTGATATAGAATCTTCAGTCATGATAATATACCTCTGCACATAACAGGTACAGTCTCAACGATAGTTCTGGAGCTGGAACATTTGAAAGATGCTCAATGATCTTGCGAAGAGACCCAACATAAAAACAAATAGATTAATTCTTTTGCTGCAAAAGCTTTTAAGGTCACAAAAACAATTTATTCTCTTCTTTCTATACTTTAAAGCACTGAATCCATCAGTGTATTTCACATTTAGAAAATTATACAACAATGAACTGACGATATTCCTTTGTAAGAAATGTAAATTGGGTAAGTAAGTGACAAATCGAGATTTGACAACCATTTTTGGAAAATAAAAGGTGATAATTTTGAAAAATATTTAGGGATGAGAAGCGGCATAGAAGGGAGACAATAACAATACAATGAATTCAGAGTAATGAATTAAAGATTTGTAAAACAACATCATGCAAACTGTTATAAAACTCAAGAATGAAAAGACTGTTCTGGACAAAATAAAATTAGAAAGACTGTAAAATAATAGAATAAGAGAGCAAGAGAGAAATGTTCAGTTATATCCTTCGCACTATTTTTCTTCTATTCAAAACTAATTACACGAACTTCTCATCTATGTATATACACCTCTTGCATGGTATGTTACATGGAAAATTAGAGACGCAATGGAGGGGGTTAAAATTTCGAGTAAGGGATGGAACAAAAGGGGGAAAAAAGAGGAATACAGATGATATGTGGGGGTAAATGGAGAAGATAGAAGGAAGCGTAACATTGATGTCCTTCGCAATTAGATAAAACCATAAGAGATGCTATTCAATAATGCCATCAACTTTTGTCGATGTTTTCTACATTACCACATGAAAATTTTCAACTTTTGAAAGGACAAAAAAATATCTTCAGTAAAAACTACCTGATTTAGCAGCTGAAAGATCTTTGTTAACATATCTGCAGTTTCTTCTCCAGTTTCACCTTTCTCTGGGTTTTTGAGCATCCTTACCAGCTGCAGATAAAACATAAAGGGAATGAAACAGTGTCATTATTTTGAAATGTCAAAGAAGAAATTTTAAGGCACAAACTTGTATCAGAAGAGAAACAGAGAAGACAATATTGCTTCTACTTAAATTGAATAGAGAAATCCTTACTTATAAGCCTACTTGAATGAATCACACTATCACATTATGCATTCACATAATAAATTTATGGTAACAAACTGATGGAGACATGAGGATAGATAATAGATATTGGTCGTTGCTCCTTTTGCTTTGTCTTTCTTCAAAGAGAATTTCACTCATGACGTCATTTCTAATTCAATTCTCTTAACAATAGAATATTTTATTTAATACAAAAAGAACCAACTAATAGCAAACTAAAACAGCTAAAGTATGCATCCACTTCTTGTCTATTCAGATTGTTTTCATGCATGGTAATGAGTGTATTCATATGCGTGAGAGAGGAAGAGAGATATTAGACCTTAAGAGAGAGAAAAACAAGAGGAGGGACAGTAAATTTAAGCCGTCTTAGCCCACCGGCTAAGATATGCTTTTGTACAATAGCTATGATCTGCAACTCAAAAGAAAGAACAATCATCAGCAAGTAGTAAGAAGAAATACAATTGCATTTGTAACAAAACAGCCAATAATTAACTGAGACAAATACGCATTCCAAAAGCTTCCATTTTGTGCCCATCGCCAACAGGACAATGGACAAGAAAACAGCATACTGGTTGCTAAATCCCTCAAAGAGAAGGCAAAGTAGAGTTCCAGTCAGCGACCATACATGTTTTCCATTTTTTAAAATAAAATATGTTCATAAACCATAAGAACAATAAGAGAAAAGATATGCTTCAGAATTAAGTCTAAATAATAACATAACATCAACATCATTGCCCAGTAAAGTCCCGCTCAAGCAGGATCTGGGGGGTCAAGATGGGGGCATCCATAGCCTGAACAATGAACATGTCCGATGGACGCGCCCGACAGACCCAACAAAATCATCAGCTAGCATCCAAACAATAAGAACATAGAAGAGGCAATGTCAATTGAAAGCAATCTGCAACAATAAATAAAATTGTTCTAAAAAGCACTCCCGCCATTTTCACTTTCGGAATTTCCCAGATGACTGAGTATTCCAAGTTTATCCAATCTTTTTTTATAAATTTAATACATCTAAGAAACCATACAGGAATGCAGTGTATAAGCCAATCTGATGAGCAAGAAAATACTTATAAATATGCCAAAAAATCTGTGTAGTTGTCAGTATAAAGACAGGCATTAATCGAGTACAGGATTCAATTTCTTTGCATAGTATTATACTACCTTAAACATCTCCTTTGGATCTTCATTATGAAGCATTTGTATCAAGCGGGCAACAGAATTCTGCTCCTCCTTGAAATCCTCTTCATCGACCTAGTAGTTTCAAGAAGATAAGCTGTTAAGAATTGTAATCATAAAGTTGTGCAAGCGTATCAAGGAACATTAAATTATTCCAAATCTGTTCTAAGCAGTAGATATCTCCTTTCACCAGAATCCTGCTGATTCCCTACTCCAATTTTGGGCTGCAATTAAAATTTAGTGTTGAAAGAAATTGCACTTCATTTTTTCAGTTTACCTCATCCTCCTCACTTCTATCTATATCCTTGATCAGCCCCTTAATCAACTCAAATAGTGCTTCCACCTACCGCAGAAAGCAATTATTAGTCATTGCAATGCAATAATAATATAAAAAAAGGAAAATAAACCTAAATAATTATATACCTTATCACTCGTAGAAACTTGAGTATTGTTTTTCATGATGCTTTTAATAATAATTGTTGCCATCACTTTCTTTGTCGCGCTATCAAGGTATTCTATCACACAAGAATAATTTGAGAGCTTCAATGCTGTCATTACATTATTGTACTTGTCCAATGGAGCACTTAAAAGAGTGACTATCTGCTTGAATGCTTTGCTGTCATCAATTTTACTCATTACAGATAACCTCTTCACACAGGATCCCTGAATAGACAGAAAACAAAACAAGAACACCCTTAAAACAGACCCTAAAGTAAACATACCAAACAAAGAAAAAGAAAGAAGGCATGCTTACAATATAAGAAAATAAAAAAGATGAAAACGCAGAAATCAATTTAGGGATTGAAGAATTATATTTTTTTCAGCCATCATAGACTTGATTCCTGAATAACTAATATAGAACACACACCTGATCTAGACCATCCTCATTTGCTATAGCTTTCCAGCTATAGCATGTCATGTAAATTTGTAACAGTAACTGCTAGCTTCAATTAGTCTTCTTAGCCAACACCGAATATTAAATGACTTGTTTTGCTTATGTGCACATTAAATCATGGTTTGCCACATGTGAATTTTCAACTCTATATTCTGTGTTTACCAGTCCTAATCAGTTGCAAAACATGGTACTAATTTTTATAGCATATAAATCATTTTCCTGTTACAAACCTCAAGAGTAAATTTGACACATCTTGAGATAAATTCATGGAAGAGTAGGGCAGCAGTAACCAAAACAAGTCCTATTTCAGCGAATCTAAAGTAGGCCTGAACTATGCAAGTAGCAAGTTCTTGTAGTAATTTGAGACTGACATATTCTCTATGTTATCATAATATAGAATATCTAGTTGTAACCAAGTAACATACTTCACTCAACAAAAGAGAGAACCATCAGGTAAAAAATCTATAGAGATAGATCATTCAAAGCTAGAAATAGGATGAAGACAACTTACCAGAACTTGATCTGCATAATCAAGCCGCTCAGGGTATACATGTAGTGTAAAGGTAAGAAGAGAGGAATATAGAGTTACAACCCCAAAAGCAGGCATGTCAACCTGAGCTTCCACGACCTGCAAGTGGTATAAATGTAAACCATTTAATCATATATAATACAATGCTCCAGCAACATGCATGGCAGACAATATTAGTAATCATTCCACAATATAGTAATGATTCTCCAATCTATGTGGTTAAACGAACGTTGATGAATCAAAATCCTTTGTTGAAATTCATTAGGTGGCAGAAATGAGTGACTGCAATCGTTTTCACTAGCTCCAACCACTAATCAGGTTATCCATACTATACTGGTTGCAGGAAAGTATGAAGGCTACCACCTCAATCATATAAAATTCCTCCTCAACATCCAACACGCCATAGCTGAAAGTGGGAGGAGGAGCTTTTAATTCTGTTGCATACCTTCCCAATAGCATTATTTAACTTTGAAAATGCATCCACTTGCAAGAATTCAGGTAAGGCCTGTACGAAATGAAATGAAAACAAATTAGTAAACAATTGATTCAAACCCAAGAAGCACCATGAACAAGCAGAAGTAGCTCACTTCTGTGCTAGAGGCAGCATAATTTGACAGCCGTTCCATCAGAGAAGACAGTACTGTTTTGATGTCAACAGATGGCTGCAAAAATTGACATAAAAAATTAGTTACCATTATCAGTACAATTTAGAGGAACTATGCTGCATGATGAAGAAAAGGGCCAGGAGTGCTAATGGGCAACACTTCAACTTACATCCTTACTCTGCTTCTCCATATTTATGGACACAATTAGATGCAATTTCATCTCAAAATAATCATTTTCCAAACTCCAGCCCACAACATGATAACCCAACAGAGACAACCCAAAATTTTACACTAACTCCACCCATAAAGTTATAATAATTACTTGATAAATGCTTACACATTTTCTTGAAACAAGGGAGGGTTTAACAGTTAACATCAGCCAGTAGTTATCAAACAAAGAAGGAATACGGTTTTTTTTTAACATGAAATATAAATATTTATATGCCAGAATTTTGATAAACCATATATTCAAATGCAATGTCACAACCTTGTGAAGGGTTTATGAGATAGAATTATGAGAAGATCAAAGGAGATATCCACCTGAAGTTGAGGAAATGCGCCCAATAAAATGTCCAAAGTTTGCAAGTGGTACTCATCGGGAAAGACTTGGATGACGCAATCCATCAAATAGAACTGTGCAAGCTCATCTTTACAATTGACAACCTGCAATTGAAAGTTGAATTAGATCTACAAGCAAATCAGCAGCATCTGGATTACAGATGAAAGATCAATAAGCTCTTGATTGTCTATACTAGAAAGAAAGGAAAATATGGGCCATATGTATGGCTTCAGGAACTGGTTTAATACATCTTCTATCATCGGGTATTGAGAGAAAAAATGCTATCTTCTCATTTTGGTAAGGAAATATCTCCTCAGTATAATAAATAAGGGAAGGAAAGATGTAATTAGGAATTCACTAAAAGTTCCAATACTTGGCTTAGCCAATTTTGGGGGATCCTTCTACTGGTAAAGTGCAGTAATAGTATCTAGAAAGCACAATAGCTCGTACATGTCGGTTGTGTTCATTGTGCAATTGTATGTTCTTGTGTTCGTAACTCCATCAGATATACTTCCAAGAGAAGTCTATAATACCTGTTCCAGAACTCGGGGGAGAACTGTATCTCTGTACAAGTGAAGGTCGACACCCTCTATCTGACTCAGGACATGTAGATTTTTTCCAACCTGAAAAAGAATTATTAAGAACAAAAGCAGCAGGCCTCATAAGTGTCTACTAGCCCCATTGCTCAGTCGAAGTGATATTAATCAGTTTCGGGACAGCAATATTACAAGATCACGGAGTTCGCTCCTTTCTTTTTCCCTTTTGTCCTTGTCACGAGCAGGTCCCTGCAGACCAGAAAGTCCGATTGCAAGCCTCAACTCAGGGTCAGCAAAGAGTATGAATCATTGACAAGCACTATAACCTGCATGGCCACAAAGCATGCCCTGATGACTATCTATTACCTTTATGACATGCAAGGACGCCATCACACAATGGGACAGGTCTATTGTCTAAGATGGCTAAGGCCTAGGGGTTAAACATGCATGCTGGGAATAATATTATTCACCAAACAATTTGAACTTCAGAGCACGGAAATTGGATTACTTTTATAGACACTTACTCTTTCATTTTTCTGTAAAATAATCTCTTCTAGCATTCATTCTACTATATTTTCCTTACACAATGTAATTCATCTTGAACTACATGGTGCTTTGTGCGAGTTAAAATTCTTCATGACACGCTGAAAAATTTGATCATGGGGGTTCAAAGCAATTTCTCACTGAGACTATCAATTCTAACTAAGGCAAAAGGTTGGCACACTAAAATGAACTACTCGAAAGAAAAATGTTAATGCAAAATCGGTCATTTTTCAAGAAAAGTTCAGTAGAGACAAAAAAATGAATCGGGCTTGTTTTCCATAAAAGGTCTTAAGATCAAAATTATTCATCGCAATTCATAACAGAGAAGTTTAAACAAAACCAACAAAATAAAAAAGAGCCTTAAATAGTATAGGAGCACATTTAAAGTCCCTAACCTTTAGATTGTTTCTAAAAAATCCCAACCATTTCTTTGTTCATTTGTGTCTCTAAATGCTTGTGTTCCATTTTTGTCTCTTAACTTTAGCCTGTATTTCATTTTTGCATCTTACCTGTTTGTATTTCATCCAGTACCTAAAATTTTCACCCTTTTTCCTTTTGGTAATGTCCCCCCTTAAGCAGGACTAACATGAATCAAGTACATCGTGTTTAGGATTAATTTAAATCAAAATAAAGTTTCGGGACTAAATAAACATGGGAAAAAAGCTAGGAACTAAAAACATGCAACTTACCCAACATAAAAATCATATTTCGCCATCATTATCTAGGTTTGACAATCACACAAAATTCAGGAGGCAACCAAGCAAGAATGAATTCGAAAGCCAAAACCCACCTGATACTGCATTCGAACCCAGAGCTTGTTCATCTCAGTGAAATTTTGGAGAACAAACTCCACAGCATCCATTACAGTCTCATCATCCCTGTGTAAAGCCAAAAGGGCAGAAATATAATAAATTCAGGCTCAGATACGCAACAGTATTGCATAAGAAAAAGAAATTGCTGATTCATTTTCCCTATGATACATGCTACAAAAAGGGAAGCAAATGTGGACTGATGATGGGAGAATGAAATTTGGGGACCAAGTTTAAGATCGCTAGACCTCGAGGGAGTATGCAATATGGACAAGTAAGAAACTCCATATAAATAAAGAAGAATGTACATTTTGTAAGGTTAAGGCATGCAAGAAAGTATAATTTGTAAGGAAAAAGCCTATTGTATTGGTAGGAGAGTAAAAAATTCTTCTGCTAGTGTTTAGTGGAAACAAGTTGCCCATAAGTTTTTTCTAGGTGTGAGTGCTTTGTGTTGTGCATGTTTTTTTCCTCATCAATTTAAGTCAGAAAAATTAAACATAATGAGAAATCTCGATGATACAAATTTTCCTTCCATTTTTTAAAAAGAATTACATAGAATCATTTGGATAACTATTTCACTATATTTACTACATAACCACGATTATAAACAATTAACCAGCAGGCAAACGAAAAGTAAAAAGCTCAAAATGGCATATTAACATCACCACACAAACCATTGATTTAAAGTCCAAGATTTAAAGAATATAATACTGTCAAAATATTGATAGCTGAACGTACCTCAAAAAAATGAAGAGTGAATACAATCTTAACACAATTTAATGCACTTACATGCTTGCCTTTTAAAAAACAAAAGTTATCAAATTTCTTGCAAATGATTGATGATAGGAATAAAGCCACGTGAATTCTGTACTTGAGCAAGCTGCAGTACAGTTGACACACCCACTGACCACGTTGGGCGACAGAAATTGAAAATGAAAATAACAAACATTTTGTTTACTAAATTACTACTATAAACATATGTGATTTAAAACTGCTGAAATTTCTTGTAAAATGCCATCTTTATTGTTCGAACAAAAATTAAGAAAGAAGAACAAAATTATTACACAAAATGTAACATAAGAAAAAAAAAAAAAAACATCAAATTTCACTACTCTAGGAGCAGCTGAGCAAGATTATCAACAACATTCAAGCAAGTTATTTAGTCTAGATATATTGCCCAATGCATGATCCCAATTGATTCCCTTGACATTACACAAAGCATCTAACAAAATAATTAATCAAGGAAGAAAAAACAATAATTCAGAAATGTGAAAAAGAAATACAGAGTGTACATCAAATCATCAGTAGGGTCCTAGAATCTTACCCTTGATACTCAGAACCAATATCAGGTAACTTATCTCTGCTGACTTGACAAAGGTAACTCCTTAAGAACAGCCCACGCAAAGGATGTTGGATACCACGACACAACTCTACAAGATCCTTAAGAATATCTTTGGCAGGACCCTCCTTTGATTTAATGTATACAGATCCTACTGTACATAGGAGATACCTGAAAACAAACCAACAAACAAATAAATAATCAAGAACAGAACCAAAAAACACATTAAGAATACAAACAACCATAATACAGGATCCATATATGTAGAAACATCCCACCGATGTACCACACAATCATACAACCAATATGAAAAATGCATTAAATCTTTGAAAGCCATAGGGAAACACAGAAGAAGTAAGCTCTGAAAGCAAGCCAGGATAGCTGACAACACAGAATCAAGACATCTGCTTTTTAAGAGAGGAAATAACAGAATACAACTTTCATTAGTACTTTAAGCAATCACAAAATTTATTGAATATAAAGAAGGTAATTTCCATTTTCCAACATAAGCCAGCTATAGCAGATCAAAATCTGATTTTAAATCAACCAGCCATTAGCACGTAATTTAAGTGTACAACTTACAATCTGGGCAAGATGTTGCCTGCGTGCTGCACGAGCTCATAGAGCTCCACAACGGAACTACCCCGCCGAGACTCTTCCCAAAAGAACATCTCCAGCCTCCTCAACTCATCAAAAGCCCGCATATCTTTAATTCCAATCAGGATCACACTAAATTAACGCCGAGAATGACTCCTAATTCGAATGCCAAAATAGGGATCAGGGATAAACTCACATAGTTCATAGTATTTGTGAGGGGAGAGCTTGGAAGTGCGTAGCTCGGCTAGCATCTGAGCAGAGTACTTGAGAGCATCTTTGAGATTATTCGAATCCTTCAAAACAATTGAGAGTGCGTGATCGGTGAAATTAGGGTTTGGGGGTGGAATTGGGGAAATTAGCGGAGACAAAACTATTTTCAGAGCGGAAAAATCTAAACGGTGCTGGGAATACCAGAGCGCGATGCATGTGAAAGGCGTTTTGTTGAAGACCGGTGATCCCGGAGGACAGCCATTTCTCCTCGTCCTCAACTCCACCTTGTATCATCTTCTCCGCCACTTCGTCTCCGTTCTTCTTCGTCTAAGAAAGCCAGAGGGAAGCGAGTATCTGTTTGAAGCTTTGACTTGGCGTCTACGGTTGAGTAGTCCACACCTGCTCGTCTGCCTGTAGTCACGGATCCGGAACTGAATTTGTAGTTGGATCTAGGTTGGCCTCGGCTTTTGATTAGACTAGTTATACAAGTAGTGTCATACATGACTATTAGTTTTACAAGTTATTGTCTGTACAACGTATAAATTTTTTATTTTTTAGAATTAAATCAAATCAAATAAATATAAATTATTAAGTTTAATGTTGAGAATAAAAAAATTATTAAAGTAAAAATAATGTAAATTTCTCCTTTTCCTTGATATTTCATAGATATTTAATTTTGAAAAAAAAGATAATATATGATAAAATAAAATATGAAAGATAAAGATAAAAATAATTTATTTATAGAAAATAAGTATTTTTTATCTTCAATTGTAAATATTTGTATAAGGAAGTTTTCAAAATATATTGTTATACTAAATAGACTAGTATGTATTCCCGTACCTTGTACGGGTTTTTCTTAAATAAAATATTAATAATAAAATATTTTTAAATATATTTATTACCCGCAAAAAATAATCATGTAAATGCTTAAATATAAATTTTTATTATGATTTACGTTAAGAGATAAGGCAATTATCATATAACTAATCAAGATCTTTTCATATAAGATAACAAATGATTTGATTATAATAATAACCAAATTGGCAAGGATATTGCTAGTAATATACGTTTACAAAGATAACTATTCAATTAAATAAATAGACATTATAAATAAAAAATTTGTCATATCCAAAAATAAAAAAATATTTTTTTAAAAAAAAGGTGGTGTGGTCCAATCTAAAAATGACATTGTCGTTTAATAATTTTTTTAACCTCTGCTTTAGCTTATAGTTATGTTATTTGTTTGATGTTAAAGATAGATTTAAATAGTTAAAGAAGAATTTAAAAGGAAAAAGTTAAAATATTAGGAATAAAAATTAATTTATAAATATCAAGTGGGGCCAGAATCGTTCTGGTGGCTCGAAAAGGTACAACTCTAATATATAGTTATAGATTAGACTTTTGTACCGTTTTTCTCCCACGATTGAACAGTAATTAACCCTTCGTTTTCGTTTTCAGGCTTGTAGAATAATATCCAATAGCAATGGTATTAGGATCTGGATTGTGGCCTTGTGTGGGATAATAGTATTGTAAGAAGTTTTTTTGGATCAAATATTGCATGGGATATGAATATCTTAAAACTAGAAAAGTTATCTGTTTTTTAGTGACGAGGAAGTGAGGAACCCATCTTTTTTGTCATCTTTTTGGTGCGTGAATTAATCGGTAAAACATATGAACTAAGTAAATTGTTTGCACCGACTGGCTCTACTTTTTGACCAAGTAAAGGAGCAAAGGTAAGGATTTAACCTATGACCTCTAAACATCCCTCAAATCTCTTACTAACTAGGTCACTCCATGTGGGACAAGTAAAGTTATCTTTTTTTTATTAATTAGGAGGGTCTTATCCCACTTTATTTAAATAGATTATAAAACCATTACAATGCTCACTTATCCATAAATCAATTTCTAAAAAATAAATTAAGCCCACAGGTGGCTCATTGAACACATAAATCTCTCCAACTATTCCATAATTCATTTTTGCTGAATAGTCAACAACTTGGTTACCATTCCTATTGATTTGCTTGAATTGCACAATCCAGCCATCTCTAGCAATCAGGTCTCGGCAAACCGAGGAGATATCCTAGTGTTGTGCAGATCTTGCGTCAGGGGAAGTCACCATAGTCACAACTTCAGTCGCATCAACTTCAACTTCCAATAGCATTATCTTCATTTCCTTAGCCATTTTGAGTCCTTGAAGAAGGTCCAACAATTCGGCTCTGAATATGGCAACAAATCCTCTCATAAAATTCCTCTTATGATCACGAATTAACCCACCAATCCCAACACTTTTTCACCATCACGATAGGACACGTCCGTGTTAAGCTTACACTAGCCCACACGAGGACTTTTCCATCAGGTAATGCATCCATGATCGTTTTGTTTCTTCTTGGATTCAAAACAATCCAGATACTCCTTAGCTCGCATATTTATGAACTCATGTCTTGGAACTACAATAGCTTGCACCTCTAAAAAAATCCTCTCGTTTCTCCATTTCCACATCTACCACACACCATGAGCAAATGTGGTTGGCCAAGATCCTGAAGCACTCAAATTATGATGTGGCCAAGTTTTAATGTCATCATTGAAAAAGGAAGATCTTATGTTGTCTATCAAGAACTCGTTCCAAATTTCTCACACAAGAACACAATCACGGATAATATGAAGTGTTGTTTCCGGCATTCCATCACATTCAACACTGTAACACCCCCATTTTATATAGGGATATTACCGTTAGTGACCCCGAGATTAAACTCTCGAAGTCACCCAAAGCTTATAGTAATTACAGAACTTAACCAAAAACTTTAAAATGCGGAAGACATATATAGATAAGATGTGGAAGTAGAATACAATAGTTGAATAAACTTGAACGAATACAAAGTTGAAATGGAAAGGGTCGGACCCATCATTGGACCTCGTACCTCCTAGGAAAATTATGATTTGAGGAAACAGAATGAGAACGTCACCCAAGGGTGAGCCTCGGTTTAGAAAGAAAGATTTACTTGTGTTGGGAACTTGGGTTTCACACATTTAGTCAGGTGGATGATTAAACCACTCGTTGATCACGTTCCCTCTACCAACCTCATCGCATACGTGTTGTGCTAATTCAGTTGGAGTCAGAGATTTACGGAATCCAAGAGTAAGGATGGTATTCCATTTTGTACTAGTCGTCCTATCATTTTAATTGTCGCCATCGGGCGCCTATTTAATCTCTACCAATTTTAAAGATCACAATATCGTTCCACTTGGAATTAAGCATACTTTTTAAGTACTATAAAATGTGGGTTACGGACCCACGAAAATACTCAAAGGTTGGGTTGCAAGCCCAGACTAGCACGAGCTACGTGCCATCACCCCTCATCGAGCAAGCGGGTATTGACCATGGTCTTAAAGGTAGAGCATTGGCTCAAAATTAAAGTCGAATGAATCGACGCGTATAACATAAAGTACGCAAACACAAGCCTACTCATCTAGGCACACATATCACAAGGCAACGACCCTACAATCCATCTAGTGTAACCTAAGTACGACTAGAACTAACATGTCATTAAATCTAGAACAATATAAATCCTAGATTGATTTTAATACATACAAGAGTTCCCAACATAGTCATAAAACATTTTAAAGCACATGAAAACATAAAATAAGACATGTAACATGATTGATAAAACAAGTGATGCATAAAACAACTTTATATGGAAATCGAACCCAAACCACTTGCCTCGTAATTGACATAGATGGTTTACGAAGCAATTACTCGCGATTAAGAACTTATTCCTGTTTCAATCAACCACAAAATAAATTGTTGTCAATTTATTTTGTTCATTTGATAACGTTGATTTTCTGAGGAATGACAACAGATTTAAGTTTATAAATATTATAACCTTACACAATATATTCATAATTTCCTTTTTTATTAATATAATAATGACACCAAGTTATGAATTTTATAAATTCTTTATATCATTTAATTTAAACTCTTCCTTAAAATAAATTAACCTCAAGTTATTTTAATATTAATCTAAAGGAAAACCTTATTACTTTATAAATATTTAAAACATTATTACTAATCTTATTTATCCATAAGAAATTCTTCCTCTTATTAATATCCTTTTAAAAAACCAATTTATTCATATGAATACTAAAAATACCCATTTAAAATTCATATATTTATTTAAATACTTATGGAATACATAATTCTTAACATTTCTCCATTTAAATAATTTTTCACCCATTTTAATTTAACAAAAGATTTTATTTTTTTAAATTGAATTAAAATCGAATATACCTACAAAGGTGAGCAGCCCGGTCGAGCCCGACCTGCTCACGGGCCAAAACGTAGCAGCAACTCGAAATAGGGCAAAAACAGGGGCAACTTCAACGCCATCGTTCTCCCTCGTCTAACATCGATTCGGGGCGTGTGAGTAGGAGTTGGAACCTTAAGAGAGAGAGCTTTCCAATGGTATAAAATGGGAAAATTTTGGTTGTGTTTGGAAGGAGAACGAACCCAAAAAACGGAGTCATTGCTCTGTTTTTTTCGAATTCAGTCCACTGAGTTTGAGGCTCGATTTTGGGCAAGTTTGAGAGCGTTTTTGGAGAACGTTTCTTCTGAATGGAAAATGTGTATGACAGATTTCTCTTCACATTGGCCTTTTATAGCACTCAAAACGACCCCTAGAATGCTCAAACCGATGCTCACATCAATACCCCGAAAACAAAGCGTCACTTTGTTTTAATTCTGCATTATCCAACCATTACCGGCCATTATAAACTATTCAACGACCACATTAATCCATCATTACTCAATCTTATCCTTCCATATCACCATCTCATCCCAATTTGAGCTTTCAATGGCCAAATCGAGCATTCAACCACTTTTAGGTTATCGAACATGAGCAGAAATTTCGATCTCAAAACATGTATTATTTGTAACAATTGATTGAGGGTTTTGATAGATCAGGTCATGGGCTTTCCGGAACATCTTTCGGATTGAAAATCTGTCGAGAAACGAAGAAGTTGTGAGCATTTGAAATTTCGTGCTGAAGGTTGAAGAAAACCCATTTCGGGTTCAATCTATTTCCGAAATATTGCACAAACAACCCTCTTGTTTTGCAAAAGTGATAAATATGTCCTTTCATCTTAAATTTTATACTTCAAATAAAATAAATAGTTATCATTTGAACTTTAAACCATTCATTTTATTAAACTTTAGCTTTAAAAACACTTATATAAATTTTAGAAATTATTATTGATGATGCTCAAAATAGTAAAACAGGAAGTGGGCCCGGGGTACAGGGAATAAACGGACCCGATGGGACTCCCAAGGTGGATTCCGGGGCCCACAACTATATCCGTCTTTTAATTAAATAAATTCCCTCTCCGAGCGAGGTCTTCCGAAACCTCGAGGACGAGATCTAAGCCTCGTTGCTGACTCAACTGACACCCCCGCCCACCTAGTCCACTCAGCTGCCGCCGTTCTCCCCAGCCAATCATCGGCTGCCTCGCCTTCGGACCAATCAGAGACCTCTATCTCGGGCGTCCCACATCGGATAAACACCAAAACTCGATTCCCTAATTCTCTATAAATAGGGGAGAACCTCGTAGGTAGAAAGGGTCGAAAAACATCTTGAACTCAAGAACTATCTTGCTCGTTGAAGATCGACGTGTTGAAACATCGTCAAAAGACCTCGCTATAGACAAGTGAAGTTCACAAAAAGATTTCAAGTCACACAAAGCTTCCGCTCACACTAAAGACCTCGCTACATAATCTCGCAAGTCCTCATCACCATGCTCGAACTCAAAGCTCGGCCTCACCACCAGAATCCGTCAAGCACCCCGTAGGTGGTAGAATCTCGTAGCTATTAGGAAATCTCGAGCATTGTTAGATCGAGATCTCGAATACTCGTATGAGGTCTAAAGTGTAAACCTCGTGATTTGTAACCTCGTGATGTGTAACCTCGTTGTAAAGAAATAATAAATAAAAAGCAAGTGTTTGCACAATCGAATAAAAGAATCTCGTATCTTGTCTTCTAGCGTTAGATTATTTCGGGTTTCATCACTGGTGCCGTCTGTGGGAACCTCTTCATCCTAAGAAGTTTCTCGATTTGTGCAAACCTTGGCTTCGATCCCCTCAAAATGGCTTGCCCAAACAATTTCTTCCCCCAACACCCCGATAACATGCCCGAAACCGCGCAGTGGACGGGCACGGGGCCTCCAGGCTGCCCGTTCGTGGTCCTCCCGGGCTGGACGTACACCGCCCCACAAAACCCCTACCCATTCCAAGGGTACAAGCCGGGTGGCGCACCCCCGAATCCATATCCCTACCCGGGCTATGGGCAATACCAGCAGGGCTTCGCCCCTTCATACGTCCCTGTTCCCTCCCGGGGCAACCCCACTCCGAGTACGTGCCTACGTATGTCCCCGGACATGTGCCGACACCCGAGACGTCCACCAACGGTTCGTCAACGGAGAGACCTCCCCGGGACCCGATGCAGATCTCGCGGTCCCGTTCGCGACGCTCAAGGATGCGGGACACAGAGTTGTCCGAAACGGCAGGGAGTGCTATGCACCCAATGAAATCGAAATCGCTCCGCCAACCCGTCGAGGTCGGGTGTCGTTACCCTTTCGTGAACGAGATCCAGGAGGCACCTATGCCCAAAGGTTTCCATTGGCCATAAATGGGGCTCTACGAAGGTACGGCTAACCCGGAGGACCACGTAAAACACTTTGTTGTCCAAATGAATGTCAACTCCTACAATGACGCCATATTCTGCCGTATCTTCCCGACCACCCTGGACAAGGCCGCGATGACGTGGTTCATAAGCCTCAAGATAGAGTCTGTGGACTCGTTCGCTCAACTATGCGAATCCTTTATCGCACACTTCAACGACTCAAGGAAGCGCAAGAAGAACATGCGGGATCTCCGCGGTATTGAGCAGGGAGAGAGCGAGCTATTGGGCACTTTCTTCACGAGGTTCACCATCGCGGTCGCAAAGATCGCACACATCGACGAGACATCAGTGCGAGATACCCTCATGGGCAACCTGTGTCCGGGTCCTTTCAAGAATTTCATTTTCTTGAAATGCCCGACGACGTACGACAGCCTGTGCGCCCGGATCACAGCCCAAGTATACGCCGAGGATGCCGCCAACCAGAGCTCGCGACCGAAGACCAACAAGGAAATCGTCGCCGAGGCTAAAGGGAAGGCAAGAGTGGTCGCGCCGGCCGCGAGGGATGCGCATGCGACGCAGGCCCAGAACCCCGTCAACTACAACAACAATAACAACAACAATAGAAATAACAACAACAATAGGAACAACAACGACGACAACATGAATAACAACCACTATAACAACCGCAGAGGCGGCGGTGGGGGTTGGAGCTGCTTCGGCGGAGACCACGAGGTTATAGAGGCAAGGGAGGCCCTGTGTACAACCCGAATGAAAAGGGGCGCGCCAACCCCGCATCGGGAGCCAACACCGTGCTGCAAGGCTCGGGTCAGACTCGGGCCAACAACGTCGAGCAACAAGCTCCCGCGAAGCAAGTGCGGTCTGGGCGGACAGCAACCCCCGACGGGTATATCCATACTATCTCGGGTGGACCTTCGCTGGCTGGGTCAAGCCAGGCGGAAAGAAAGAGGTACGCGAGGGCAAGCCACCACGAGCCCTCGGTATTCAGCGTTGCCCAGACCTCGCGGTCCCACGTAGGCTTGGTCTTCACCTCCGAAGATGCCGAGGGACTCCACATGCCACACTCGGACCCCTTTGTGGTGCACGCTCAAGTGGGCTCAAAAATGGTGAAGCGAGTGCTGGTGGACACGGGGTCCTCCGCTGGGAAACTCACCTCCTTCTCAGGGAACGAAGTTGATGTCGCCGGTCTCATAGACCTTTGGATGACGCTGGGCACCGGCTCCATAAGGAGAACCGAGATGGTGGAATTTACGGTGGTGCACTTGCCTTCGGTGTACAATGTAATCATCGGGAGGGTCTCCCTGATGAAGTTCCAGGCGGTGGTGTCCATTTACCACCTCAAAATTAAATTCCCCGTCGACGACAGGGTTGGGGAGGTAAAGGGCAACCAAGAAGAGGGCCGCGTTTGCTATGCGACCTCGGCAAAACAGAAGTGCCCGATGTTTATGGTGGAGTCCCCGGCGAGGCCGACCTCGAAGTCCGGGACTTCACGATCCCCGCCCCTAAGGTAGAAAGAAGGGTGATATCCCCCTTCGAGAGTGAATCCGAGAAGATCTACCTGGGAGAATGTCTCTCCGGGACGTCAGCAACGTCACTCGAAGCCTTGCTTGTTGGGTCCCGCGATGTGTTCGCCTGGACCGCGAAGGACCTCCGCGGCGTCCCGCGGACCGTGGCCCAACACTCCCTAAACGTCGATGTCACCACTCGCCTCGTGGTGCAGCGACGAAGAAAATTGAATGAGGAGAGGGCAAACGCCGCAAATGACGAGGTGGCGAAGCTGCTAGCCGCGGGGTTCATTCGCGAAGTCCAGTACCCCCGATGGTTGTCCAACGTCGTGCTGGTCAAAAATGCCAGCGGGAAGTGGAGGATGTGCGTGGACTTCAAGGATCTCAACAAAGCGTGTCCCAAAGACAGCTATCCCTTGCCCTTGATCGACGAGCTGGTCGACTCAACCGCATGTCACGGAGTATTGAGCTTCCTCGACGCGTACTCAAGATACAACCAAGTCCTGATGAACCCGCGTGAAGAGGAGGAGACGTCCTTCATCACCCAGCGAGGCACTTATTGTTACAAGGTCATGCCGTTTGGCCTAAGGAACGCGGGGGCCACCTTTCAGCGCCTCGTCAACCGCGTCTTTAAGAATCATCTGGGAAGAAACGTGTCGGCCTACATCGACGATATCGTTGTCCGGAGCAAGACCCCTGAAGAGCATCTGGTCGACCTCGCTGAGATCTTCGTTACCCTCAAGCACAACCGTCTCAACCTGAACCCCAAGAAGTGCGTCTTCGGTGTATCATCGGGGAAGTTCTTAAGCTTCATGATCAGCGAGCGCGGGATCGATGTCAACCCCGCCAAGGTTGAGTCGATCCTCTCGATGAGGTCGTCGCGATCTCGCACTGAGGTGCAGCGGCTCAATGGCGCCGTCAACTATCTAGGGAGGTTTTGCTCCCACTTGGCGGAAAAGTCTCTCCCCTTTTTCGCTGCTCTCAAGAAAAACGACAAGTTCGTTTGGGATGAGGGGCTCGAGTTCGCTTTCTCTGAATTAAAAGCCTTCCTGTCGAAGCTCCCCACATTGTCGCCTCCAATGGCGGGCGAAGACTTGCAACTATATGTGGCAGTAAGCCCGGAGACGGTCAGCGCGGTGCTAACCAGAAAGGCCATGCACCCAGTCTACTTCGTGAGTCGCGTGCTCCAACCCGCGGAGCAGCGATACTCCTCGGCGGAGAAGATGGCGTTGGCAGTCGTGACCGTCGCAAGGCGTCTACGCCCTTACTTCCACGCGCACCCCATTCAGGTCCTCTCTGACCTCCCACTTTGACAAATCCTCCACCAGCCCGCCCTCTCCAGGAGAATGACGAAGTAGGCAGTCGAGCTCTCCGAGTTCGACATCAGCTACCTCCCGAGGACCGCGATGAAGGGGCAGGCCCTCGCCGACTTCAAGGTAGAGGTCACCTTCCCCGAAACTGATGCAAGCTCGGAGGAGTGGAAGGTATTCGTTGATGGCTCACGATGTGATGCTGGTGGCGGGGCTGGCGTATTCCTCGCCGATCCCTCGATCGAGACAGAGTATACCCTTAACTTCGCCTTCGATGCCACCAACAACGAGGCCGAGTATGAGGCCATGATCGCCGGGATTGAGATGGCGCTCCTCAGTGGAGCCTGCAAAATCAGGTTCTACACCAACTCCGAGCTGGTTGCGCGTCAGCTCAATGGGCAATACGACACTAGAACGGGGTTCCTGCCCGCGTACCAAGAGAAAGTTAAGGCCTTGGTGTCATGCCTAGAATCCTTCGCGGTGGAGTCCATCCCACGAACCTCGAACACAAAGGCGGATGCTCTTGCGAGGTTGGGATCTGCCCTTCCCTTGGAAGTGGGGAATCGCGTGATGGTGGAAAGAAAACTCTCGCGGAGTGTGACCGGCGTGGTTCTCTCTATTACTACTGAGGATTGGAGGATCCCGATAACACGATATGTGGAGAGTGGTGTCCTCCTAGAGGACCCCGCACAGGCTAGGAAGCTGAAAATGCAGGCGGCCCGCTACTGCGTCATCGGCGGCCGACTCTATCACCGAGGCTACGCTGAGCCCAATTTGTTGTGTGTACCGACCGAGTAAACGGAGCATATCCTATACGAAGCACATGAGGGGGTCTGTGGCGGCCACCTAGGGTGGCGAGCCCTGTCACATAAAATCACCCATTTGGGCTACTTTTGGCCCACTCTCCGGCAAGACGCGAGGGCCTATGTCCAGCGATGTGACGGGTGTCAAAAGCACGGTAACCTCCAACACGCCCCGACCTCGCGCCTTCGCTCCATGCACGCGCCATGCCCCTTCGCGATGTGGGGTTAAATCCACCCCTCGGCCCCTTCCCCAAGGCTGTTGACCAGGTGCGGTATATCTTGGTCATCGTTGACTATTTCACGAAGTGGTTCGAGGCACAAGCAATGGAAAAGATCACGGGGACAAAGGTCTGTGACTTCCTATGGAAGAACCTCGTCTGCCGCTTTGGCGTTCCCATGACCATCATGACCGACCATGGCCCCCAATTCGACTGCGAAGAGACTCGGACCTTCTGCTCCGACCTGGGCATAAACCTCAAGTTTTCCTCCGTGGCCCACCCCCAGTCCAACGTCCAGGTGGAGAACGTCAACGCCCGCATCCTGACCGATCTAAAGAAGCGCCTAGGCATGGCGCAGGGTCGCTGGGCGGAACTCCTCCCACTCGTCCTATGGACGTATCGCACAACCGCGCGTCGCGCAACGGGAGAAACACCTTTCGCTCTAACCTACGGGGCGGAGGCGCTAGTCCCCGTGGAGACCCTGGTCCCTTCGGCGAGGTTTTTTTATTTCAATAAGGAAGAAAACGAGGCCAACCTTAAGGTCGAACTGCAATTCAGAGACGAGCTGTGCGAGGTGGCTGACCTGCGCTCCAGGGAATACAAACGCCGCGTGGCAGTATACCACGACAAGAAGGTTAGGCCTCGGTTCCTGGCTATGGATAGCCTCGTCTTGAGGCGTACCGAAGGTGGCAAGTTGGACCCTAATTGGGAGGGGCCATACCTCCTTGGCGAGGAGGTCGCGCCCGGAGCTTTCAAGCTCAAAGACAGCGAGGGGCGTACCTTGAACAAAACATGGAACGTCGATCGGCTCAAAAAATATTATGTGTAAACTCTCTAAACTCCGCTATTTCCCACAAGTTTTATTAATAAAGGGTTGTGGAATTTTCAAATCTCTCTCAAAAATGAAAATTTTGTGCGAAGTCCACCCCTCGCCTCCCGCTTGGGGTTGGAGATTCTCGGTTTTATGTTGCGAAGTCCACCCCTCGCTTCCCGCTTGGGGTTGGAGAATCTTGTGTTTAAATCCACCCCTCGCTTCCCGCTTGGGGATGGAGAATTTCGTGTTTAAATCCACCCCTCGCTTCCCGCTTGGGGTTGGAGAACCTCGTGTTTAAGTCCACCCCTCGCTTCCCACTTGGGGTTGGAGAATCTCGTGTTTAAATCCACCCCTCGCTTCCCGCTTGGGGTTGGAGAATCTTGTGTTTAAATCCACCCCTCGCTTCCCGCTTGGGGCTGCAGAATCTCGTGTTTAAATCCACCCCTTGCTTCCCGCTTGGGGTTGGAGAACCTCGTGTTTAAAGTCCACCCCTCGCTTCCTGCTTGGGGTTGGAGAACCTAGTGTTTAAGTCCACCCCTCGCTTCCCGCTTGGGGCTGGAGAATCTCGTGTTTAAATCCACCCCTCGCTTCCCGCTTGGGGTTGGAGAACCTCGTGTTTAAAGTCCACCCTCGCTTCCCGCTTGGGGTTGGAGAACCTCGTATTTAAGTCCACCCCTCGCTTCACGTTTGGGGTTGGAGAATCTCGTGTTTAAATCCACCCCTCGCTTCTCGCTTGGGGTTGGAGAACCTCATGTTTAAAGTCCACCCCTCGCTTCCCGCTTGGGGTTGGAGAACCTCGTGTTTAAGTCCACCCCTCGCTTCCCGCTTGGGGCTGAAGAATCTCGTGTTTAAATCCACCCCTCGCTTCCCGCTTGGGGTTCGAGAACCTCGTGTTTAAGTCCACCCCTCGCTTCCCGCTTGGGGTTGGAGAACCCCGTGTTTAAGTCCACCCCTCGCTTCCCGCTTGGGGTTGGAGAATCTCGTGTTTAAATCCACCTCTCGCCCCCTGCTTGGGGTTGGAGAACCTCGTGTTTAAATCCACCCCTCGCTTCCCACTTGAGGTTGGAAATTCTCGATTTTAAAAGTTGCGAAACCCACCCCTCGTTTCCCATTTAGGGTTGGAAACAATCAATAATCATCGTCCAAGATCCGAGCAAGGCTCGTAATCATGCGAGATCCGAGTGAGGCTCGTGATCTTGGCATAAAGACAATTATGCGTGATCCGAGCGCGGATCGAGATCGTGGCATAAGACCAGCGCCCGATGTGTCCCGAAAGTGCCACAAGTATTGTGACACTCGGGCCATGGGGTTGGATCGGGATATCTATACAAGTAAATTAAAGCAAGAAACACAAACACAACCATAAGACAAGAAAAAGCTGCATAAAATAAGGCCACAAGGGCCGAAGTATTTGATTACAGACCACGGCGGGGCCACCAACATAACAGAAATAAAAAAACACTAAAAGATCAGAGGCGTCCTTCATTCTTTCGGGGCGTCGACGGCGGGTTCTTCCGGGGCCTCGACGGTGGATTCCGTAGGAGTTTGGCGGACGGGCGAGTCATGGATCACCAAGGGCTAGGAGCTCGGCGCATCGATCGTAGGGTGAGAGTCCACGACAACAGGGCTCGGGCTTCCATGGCCAAGGTCCTCCGTGGGCGGTGCCTCGGAAGCCACGGTCCCATCCTCCCTGAGGAAGAACTCGCATTCTCCCTCGGGCTCCTCCCCGGTTTCCTCCCCCATAGTCTCTGTGTAGTTGGGGTTGAAGAAGGAAATACGGGGGTCGATGTGCCCATACTTCACCACCGCTTGCTTGACCCCCATGCGAACGGCTTGTCGGAACATCTTTTGCACGCTGCCCACCAACTCCTCCTTGTACGCCACAGACTCCACGTACTTGGGCCCCGCAGCCTCCACCTCCTCCTGCAGCTCGCTAACGCGCTGTCGGAGGCTGGTGATCTCCTCCTCGGCCTTCAAGAGCTCCGCTTCCTTCTCCCTGAAGAATTTGTGCTCCGCGGATAGGTTACCTCGGAGCTCCTTGTTCTCAGCTTTGAGGTTTTCAACCTCACCCTCGAGGCCCCTGATGGCCTTTTCCCCCTCCTCCTTGACCTTCCTAACCTCCTCCTTGGCCTTCTTTTCCTCCTCCTTGGCCCTGGCGGTCTCCTTGGCCTTGTCCGACGCCGCAACCTCGACGGCCCAAATCCGTCTCTCGGCCTCAGCGAGGTCCTTGTTCTTCTTTTCGATCTCAGCCTCGCGAGCCTTGAGCTTCGCCTCCATCTTGTCCATCTTCTTGTGCAGGAGGCTAACACGGCTGCAGTTGTAATTCTCGAAGAAGTGGTGCTGAAAAACAAAAAAACGTGTTAACACAAAGATGATGATGATGGAACCAACAAAAAGAACAACCTCGAGGAAGTAGGACATACCATCGCCGAGTAGCGGAGGATCTCGTCGTTGAGGGCAGCCTCCGAGAGGTTGTCTGCCCACGCAACCTCTTCCTTCCAGTCCGCCCTGTCCCAATCCTTGGGCACGCCCCGGGCGGGTCCAGGGCAGTGAAACTTGTCGGCAGGGGGCCCGGTGGCAGACACAACCCAGCTCACGAGGCCGGAGCGTTGGGCTTCCTCCCTTCCCGAGGTCCCCCTCTGGTCGTCCCCCTTTTGTTTTTTTATCTTGTCCCGACGGGGGGACCCTCGGACTCTTTTCTCTTGGAACCGGCTCCATCGTCGGATCCTCGGGAGACTTGGGAGGACGTTCTCGCGACGTCCCCCTTAGACGAATCCCCCTCGGTAGTCTTCCCCCCGGGCGCCTTCAGCGGCGGGGGTATTGCCTTCGGCTGCGAGGTGGGTGGCCTCGCCAGCGTGGTCGGCTCCTTTATAACAATGCCCTTTTGGCCGCGAGGAGCCTGGGCGGTGGAAGTGAAAGTCGCAGGTTTCTTTCCCTGCGACTTCGAGGTTAGAGCATTGAAGAGGTCCACTGTCAAAAAAGACATAGAAATAAGTTAGATGAAGAAACGAGACGTAACAACGAGTCAAGCTAGCATGACCCGGGCGAAGGCCCGTGGTCCTCACTAGATAAGCGAGGTTTCAACCTCGTTGCCTAAAACCAAGGGCAAATAACGGAAACAAACAAAAAGAGGGAAAATCAAATACCCTCTTTGCCCTCACGAGGTGGAAGGGTGAGGCTCAAACCGGCCCGCTCCAGCCGGTCCTGTGCCAGGTACTTCTGGAACGATTCCTGATGCTCCGGGGTATATCGGGCCTTGAGTTCCCTGAGTTCAGTGGCCTTATGTGCGCCCTTGGGCCGAACAAAGTTGTCCGGTGCCGTGCGAAAGTTGAGATACCTCCCAGTAGGGTCTCGGACCAGGAACCATTTCTTCTTCCACGGCCCGACGTTCGAAGGAGCCGTGGTGAGTTTAAGACCCGGCAAGCTAAGATTGACGAGGCAGGACTCGTGCTCCCTCCTCGCTAGAAGTAGACTCGACATGATGCCGAGATCCGGCCCATCCCCAAGCTCGCGGCTACGAATGGTGTAGGCACACATCAACCTCCACGCATTGGGAAACAATTGTGCAGGGCAGACGTGCATGGCCCACAAGAAATCAACGATGTGTGGGGCCAGGGGTAGCCTAAAGTCAGCCTGGAGACTGTGCAGGTGCACAACCACGCACTTCTCGTAGCTCGCCAAGGAGCAGCCCTCCCCTTCGGGAAGCGCTAGCTCAACTCCCTCGGGCCAGGCGAAGTCCTTGGCAATGTCCGTGAGGTCTTTAAGCTCCAGGTCCGTAGGCACCCCCTCGGATAGAAAGGTCCCTCCTAAGTTCGGGGACATCGATATCCTCTCCTCGAGGATGGGCGGCACGCTGGACACAACATCGGTGATGTGCTCTGCAAAAAAGCTCGCGAGCTCGTTGGAGTCGGACGACCTCGCGATAACACCAGCCACTTCCTCATCATAAATCGATGACGAGGCCATTTCGACACCGGATGACGTGCGAAATCGGGAGAAGCACGAGTTGATGGAAACAATGGAGTCGCTGGAAGACGGTTCGCTGAAGACCAACGAGGGAGACCTCGGGTTCTGAGAGTCACTAGTATCTAAACTCCCTACGGACTCGGAAGCCTCCCTGTAGAATTGCTCTTGAACTTTGAACGCGAAGCCTGGTGGGGGGCTCAAAGAAGCTCTCCTAGGCATGAAAGAGCGACGTCCAAGCCACGAAAGGCGAGCACTTGGAAAAGAAAAAGGGTTGAGACATCGGGCAAAGCAACCAAAGAAAGAGAACGCGAGGTCATAAGGGAAGAATGCCACGTGGCACCCTAGGGCTACTCTGACAAGATAGGACGGCAGGGAAGAAGTTGAAGCGCCAAAAAGAGGAGAGAGAAGGGGGAATGTAAACCAGCGGTGGAAGCCCAAACATCCTGTCAGTCGGGCATCATGACGTTTGGGTTTCCAAGGATCTCAGATTTCAAAACGGCAAAGGGGGACGCAGAAACCTAACCATCGATTGGCAGACAAAGGGTTTGGAGGTGTGGCGGTCGCCACCCTCGCCTCACCGTCTTGCCGCCATGACGCTGGCGCAAAACATCGAGAAATAACCATTGCCCACTAGGGCACAAAACAAAACAAGAGAAAACGCAAAGAAAAGATGGCAAGGGCACCGCGCAGAAGCACACCATCACCATTTCGCCGCCGTGACACCGGCGCGAAACACCAGGCAGCGTACCGTCACCCGCCTGGGACACAAAACGAAGAGGGAACAAAAAGAATAAAAGCAAAGGCGTCGTACAAGCGCGAGCGCCACCGTCACCCCCTCCGTTTCGCCACCATGACACCGGCCTGAAACGCCGGGGGGCGTCTGTCTCCCATTAAAGCAGAAGGCGGCGAGAGAAAAACGAAGAACATCGAAAACGAGAAAAGAGAGTTGAGCACTTACTTGCTTAGAGTTGGTGAGGGGTAAAAACGGTAGCGCTCCTGGAAAAATTCGGAAGGTCGTCGATAACCGCCTAAAAACCGCTGCCGGAAACTGGAAGGGCGAGAGAGGGAGAAAGGGGAAACGCCAAGGGAAGAAGATGAAGATGAAGATGAGGCGTGTGAGAGACGCCCCTTATAAAGAACAGGCTTGGGCCGCTCCTCGCTCCCGAAAGGCTTATTGGGCCTATCCTACCTGGACGGCCCATTAAGCAAGGTACGGGGAGCGGGCCCAAGTATCCTCACGCGCACGAGCAAGAGAAAAACCCAAGTGTCAGGCCTCGCAAAAGAACCCCTCACGAAGCATCCACCTAACATCTCGACCTCGCATCTCGCGATCCTAAGAAGTACAAACCCCACACCCCGGTTTTTGGTGAGTCAAGTGCCCTTCATTTTTATGACCCGGGGTCCTCGGAACGATGTCCCCAGGCCATGGGGTTGTGATGATGCTCAAAATAGTAAAACAGGAAGTGGGCCCGGGGTACAGGGAATAAACGGACCCGACGGGACTCCCAAGGTGGATTCCGGGGCCCACAACTATATCCGTCTTTTAATTAAATAAATTCCCTCTCCGAGCGAGGTCTTCCGAAACCTCGAGGACGAGATCTAAGCTTCATTGCCGACTCAAATGACACCCCCGCCCACCTGGTCCACTCAGCTGCCGCCGTTCTCCCCAGCCAATCATCGGATGCCTCGCCTCCGGACCAATCAGAGACCTCTATCCCGGGCGTCCCACATCGGATAAACACCAAAACTCGATTCCCTAATTCTCTATAAATAGGGGAGAACCTCGTAGGTAGAAAGGGTCGAAAAACATCTTGAACTCAAGAACTATCTTACTCGTTGAAGATCGACGTGTTGAAACATCGTCAAAAGACCTCGCTATAGACAAGTGAAGTTCACAAAAAGACTTCAAGTCACACAGAGCTTCCGCTCACACTAAATACCTCGCTACATAATCTCGCAAGTCCTCATCACCACGCTCGAACTCAAAGCTCGGCCTCGCCACCAAAATCCGTCAAGCACCCCGTAGGTGGTAGAATCTCGTAGCTATTAGGAGATCTCGAGCATTGTTAGATCGAGATCTCGAATACTCGTAGGAGGTCTAAAGTGTAAACCTCGTGATTTGTAACCTCGCTGTAAAGAAATAATAAATAAAAAGCAAGTGTTTGCACAATCGAATAAAAGAATCTCGTATCTTGTCTTCTAGAGTCGGTTTATTTTGGGTTTCATCAATTATAACATTTCTTCTTAAGTTTTGTTACTTATAATTATTCTCTTATAACTTTAAATAATAAAATAAGACTCTATTATTCATGGTTATATTTTATAACCTTATAATAATCATAATCTTTAATATGATCTTAACTTTATAAACCAACTTCATAACATTTAAAATGTTATAACATTATAACTTTAAGAAATAAAACATGTAAATATTTTATTATGTAAAAGGGAAATGTGAAATTACTTTTTTACCCTTTATAAAAATGAGGGATATTACATGATGTATAAATGACGTTTCATGGAAATCGAACACAAACCACTTGCCTCGAAATTGACGCAGATGGGTTTTGAAACGATCACCCACAATTAAGGACTTGTTCCTGGCCTGTTTCAATCAACCACAAAATAAATTATCATCAATTTATTTTGTTCATTCGATAACGTTGATTTTGAAGGAATCATAACGGATTTAAGTTTATAAAAACTATAAACTTATACATTGTATTAATCATTTCCTTTTTATTAATATAATGTCATTTAACCTCGTCTTTTCACTATAACATATTAACCTAACCTTATTTTTAATATTAATCTAAATAAAAACCTTTTTACTTATACATATTCAAAAACCTTATTGTTAACTTTATTTAATCAAATCATTTTAGTCTTATAGTGAAATAAGAAATTCTATTCTTATTAAAGATCCCTTTTTAAAATACCAATTTAATTATAAATACACTAATATTACCCATTTAAAATTCATAAGCTTCTTTAAATACTTATAAAATAAAATTTCCTTAACATTTGTCCATTTAAATGCTTTTATCCATCCACGTCAACCTTATCCTCCAATTTGAGCTTTCAATCGCCAAATCGAGCATTCAACCATTTTAGGTTTTCGAACATGAGCAGAAATTTCGATATCAAAACTTACATTTTTTGCAACAATTGGTTGAGAGATTTGATAGATCAGGTCATGGGCTTTCCGGAACATCTTTCTGATCAAAAATCCGTTGAGAAACGAAGAAGTTATAGCCATTTGAAGTTTCGGGCTGAAGGTTGAAGACAAACCATTTTGGCTTCAATCCATTTCCGAAAAAATTGCACAAACAACTCTCTTGTTTTGCAAAAGTGATAAAAAAAATGTCCTTCCACCTTGACTTTTGCACTCTAAATAAAATAAATAGTTATCATTTGAACTCTAAACAATTTATGTTATTAAACTTTAGCTTTAAAACACTTATATAAATTTTAGAAATATTATTTTATAACATTTCTTCTTAAGTTTTGTTACTTATAATTATTTTCTTATAACTTTAAATAATAAAATAAGACTCTATTATTCATGGTTACATTTTATCACCTTATAATAATCATAAAACCATAATTCTTATGGTTCATAATTAATATTTATAATATGAGAAAATATGTTTTTATAACTTTTAATATGGGTTTGTAACCTTATAACATTTAAAATGTTATAACATTATAACTTTAAGAAATAAAATATCTAAATATTTTATTATGTTAAAGGAAAATATAAAATTACATTATTACACTTTATAAAGATGAGGGATATTACAAGCACACTCATCATCATTGCATAAATGTCGCCTACCACAGTTAACATTGCACATAATTACATCATGTGCAACATGCCATAAAAAGGTTTTTACTCTTTCAGCAGCTTTAGTCTTCCAAATTAGCCTCCAAACTTCAGCATTGTCCCTAACATACTCTCCTCTAATTATCTCCAAAGATGTACTAATAGAAAACAAACCAAATTCGGATGATTTCCACTAAAAATTGTCTCCAACACCTTCGACAACTATTCTATGATGAGCCATCTCCTCAAATGCAGCAGTCGGCAACAGATGAGCAAATTCCTCCCGTTTCCATCCATCATTCTCCCATATTCAGCAACCGTCTTCCCTAACTCTTCCTCACTCACCTCCCCAACCGCCACCTCGATTAAAGCTTGGTCAGTCATCCAAGGTTGGTCCCAAAAAAGAGTTTTCATGCAATCCCTAATTCGTTACTTCACACCCCACAACATAGGTGTTGTTTTTCCTTCACTACACCGTTCCACAAGCTAGACGCCCCCACCTTAGCAGAAAACAAATCCCTGTCCTGCCTCCCCTAGCAGTATTTCCCTTTGATGACTCGTGATTATAGTGACTTCGAGGCACTGAACAATTTCAACCCCATTTTTGTCGTAAAAGCCATGTTAACTTGTCTCATACTTCTCATTCATAACCCACCTCCATTCTTAGGTTGCTTGAGCGTTTCCCAATTCACCAAATGAATCTTTCTTTTTTCATTCGTAGAGCCCTACACGAAGCCTCGAGCTCTCTTTTCAACTTCATCACACACATGAAGAGGAAGACTCACCGTCTGCATAGAGTAATAAGGAATGCTAGCAAGGGCAGATTTCGCTAAGGTAACTCGCACAACCATGGAGAGAGTCCGAGCTTTCACTACTACAATATCGATGTAAGCCAGCGGCTAAAAACCGCTTCTATATGTAGTAAAACCGTCGCGATTGAGTTATGGTGGCGGTTTTCAACCGCCACATGTACTGGCGCTGCAATAGGTCTCTTGTCGCATTTTTTAGACCTATTGTGGCAGTTTTCATACCTATGATATAACCGCTGCAATAGGTTAAGCAATCGCCACCATTTTTAATATTGCAGTGGTTTTTGACAAATACAAATTATCCTATTCACACATAACGCGACGATTTTAGCTGTTTTTGGTGATATTTTTTATACCCTATTATGGCGGATTTTGTAAGTGTTTTTAGTCAATTTAATTTATTGTATCGGTTTTTATTTCTTTTATATAAAATTTAGCACATTCAATATTTAATTTTAAAATTGATATAATAATAATTTATGCTTAATCCATAAAACATATGATACACCATATGTTAAATATATATAATATATAACCAAAAGTGATGACAATATCAAACATTAGTTAACCATACATCAAAATGGCTCTAACTAATTAAACTAGCTAGCTTGCTAATTGATCATAAGTCTAAATTTAACTTTAACCACCTAAACATGAAATAGTTCATAATTAGTAGCCTATCCAAAATGAAATAATCTAACAAAGTCCTAAAATGACTTATCTAGAAATATAATTAAGAAACCTAACCTAGCTAGCTAGCTAATAGCAAAATATACACACCAAATGCTCCATGCCCAAAAAACACACCAAATGCACCTGAATATAAAAAACAGAAAAGCAAGCAAATTAAAATTAGCTATAAGCATTATAAAGAAGAGAGAGCAACATTAACTACCAAGTATAAAACAAAATGCACCAACAAGCACTCCAAATATATACCAAGTATAGACTGATAAGCTTCAAGAGGAGATGTAATCTTGCAATGTAATATTTCCTAGAAAAGGCTTGCTCAACATGCAACTTCAAGATTAGCATAAGGGGCAGCCCGGTGAAATTCAAGTGTTCGATCCTATAGCAACATCAACAAATAAATTGCACAACCATAAATAGAGAAAACAATTGGCAATAAAAGAAGACATTTCAAAAAGTTCAGTTGGCTACTTCGCTCCTTATATTTTGTCCTTTATGGTAATCAACAAAATGAGGAGTCTAGAGGAACCTAGTTCCATATTTATATATCAATGTTCCACTTTTTTTTAAGTCCAGCTTTCAAGTCTAAAATTACTAACACTCATACCTTTCAACCAACATATCATTTTTGTCCAATTTGACAGTTTTCCCCTTTCTCATAAAGCTACAGAGGTAAAAAAAGGCCATTTGCTTTTTACCCTTCTCTTTCTCTTTCTATTCAATTCCAACACAATCAGATCTTGTCCTTTCTAGCATTCAAACCTCCAATTTACACTACACTACTCCTTCCATTTGATCTCAATTCACCAACAGATCCTATTCACATCACTAAATTCCACTTCAAACCTAAAACTACTATGATTAAAATCAAAAGATAAGCAATCTGGCCACAAAGCATAAAAACAAGGGAGCCTAAAACATACCAAAAAGAAGAGGAATTGAAGAAGCACACAATAGTTACCTAAAAAAACTAAATCAGACATTTTTAGTCTATGTGATCTCTATTCAGAATATAAAAATCCAGCAGCATTCAATCATCCCAGCATATATTCAATGCATAAATTTTAATCCAACAGCTACTTGAAAGGGTGTCGACAAAGATGCTACTTCAACCCAATTAGTTAGATATATATCCTCCTATATCATCAGTCTTATAATCAAAAGCCCAAAAAGCTATAACACCCCGACTTCCGACGGGGCGCTACTAAGAAATAGACCTTACTAGGTACTATTTAAGTAGGTTGACAACTACACTTTAGGATCTTGCAACGCGGGCACGACGAGAAAACATAATAAAACATCCAACCTTGTATTTAGTAAAACTTAGAAAACATAGTCATGCATGCGTTCCTCAAAAAAATATAAATATTCAAAACCGACGAATTACTGCTAACATTAAATTATTCGAGGAAACAAAGACAAGTAATAATACCAACTCTATAATAATAGTAAAACCATCATCCTAGAAAATCATAAATAAGCTAACGTAAACCCGACCCTACTATGACACGCGCTCTTCACCGCTCCGCCCCGCCATCTGGCCTCGGTTCATGCACGGTTCCCTGATTCATACCTGGAACGGAAAAATATTTCCCGAAGGGTCAGCTTCTAATCTATCAAGTTAGAGAGAATACGGAAATTGCAGAACGTTTTGAAAGCATTTCTAAAGTCAGCATACAAATCAACAATCGCAATCATAACTCTAAAGGCCAATACCTAAATTAGTTATAATCAGTCATACATAGCCACATACACATTTACAATCACAACCTCATCACAATGCAATTCCTCTTTTTTCACAATCCGACTTCCAAGGCGCTCATCACCGTGCCGAGTGCAGAGGCAAGCCCTCTCACTCCACTTCACAATCTCCCTTCTAACCCCGGCTAAGCCTCCACTGGAGCACTTGCCAAAAACACACAGATAATAATTTTCGTTTTGAAGGGGCACGGTTTCCCTGTCACACGGGTCAAACGTAGCCAACTCTTCCTCAACGCCAGCTACGATGGGCCGTGTCGGAAACAGTACCAACACAGAGAAAACGTTCCAAGAATATCTTTCCGATAAAATACATTCAAAACCATTTTACGCACACAACAATTCAAGAAGTTCAAAACAATTTAAAAAGGTATTCGAGACTAGTTCCCAAAACCCGCCCTACAATATGGTATGCAATCTAACAGGGTAGAGAAGAACCGAGCAAGTCGAAAAACGACTTACCTCAAACTAGGGATCCTTTGAAGAAGACGGAATTAAGCGCGCAAACGGAAACGATTACCTAATACGAAAATTAACGTGTAAGATTATATTAAACACGTTCCGACCCATACTACTAAGCCATAGTTGACTAATTCTTTTATCCCCGAACCAACTTCGCCATTTATTATATCACCAGTAATTCTAGCAAACTAGTATCAATCTTAACCTAAACTATTAATTAATATTTAATTCTAACTTTTACATTTTAATACCAATTAATATACTAGCTAACTAACCCAAACTAATCCATCCAACTATGGATATGAACTTATATTAAGCTTTTAAATAGGCTACTCCTAATTAATAATTAACATGCGTATGTACTTGAATTGGATACTTTAATCTATCGCCTACGAATTAACACACTCTGCTATCGTTTTAACCAATTTATACTACAGTCGAACATCATTAAAATAACCACACTCTTCTTCCAAACAATAACTAAATAATAAGAACTCCACTAGCTAATTCTAACTACGTACTTCTACCCAGACTAGTTTAACTACCATGTTCACTACTAACAATTTAATTTGACACACATACAACCGATCACTAACTTATTAATACTAACTTATTGGTCCTACTTATTAACTTCACCTCTAATTACTACTAATTAAACCAATAAGAACAATCAGCAGATTACCCACTCCCCAAGTACGGGACAAATCCATGACGTTCCGCCGATCACTTCCCAGATTTGGACGCCATTGCCCAACTTCTGGCGGAGGAACAATTCCACCGAAGTGTCTCGCCGGTAACGCAAGACCTCTTGAACAAGTACAGGCACTGATTCAATAGTAAACACAGAGAGGACATATGCTGCAACTTACCGGCGACCCCGTCCCGATGTAAACGATGATGAAAGATGGCGACCCGCTTTCAGACCCAAACAACCGAGCGACCCCGACGGACTTCTAAGACAATGAAAACAGAGTGGAGAGGGTTGGCTAGGTGCAAGAAGACAGAAAAGGAGGTCGATCGAAATAAACCGAAATCGACTTACCGATAATCTCTAGGCGGAGAAGACTTAGCGGCAGCCCACCGATCAACACAAAGTCGGTGAAGGCAACCGGAAGTGACGGAAACGATAGGGAGAGACGAGGAAGAAGTTGAGATATGGGATCTCGATCGGTGGCTTCGGTTAATATAGACTAAAAACAAGTGTAAGTGAATTTCAGCTCACAATGTTTTGCAAGGTCTCATCATTTGGTGTTAAGTATGTGCGCCCAACTTTTCGCTTTCTAGATTCAATGTAAATGTCAGCTAGAGGCGGTTCTCTCTTGTTTGGGTCATTTTGTTGCTATCATTACACATAAAACAAATAGATAAAATAAAAATAAAAATATTGAGTTTTATTAAGTATAATTATTCAACTGATTTATATACATGATTGCAATAAAAAAATTACCAATTCATGGCGGTATGCATGTCACCTTGCTTCTTGCAATTGTCTTTGTTTTCTTGCTAATTTCCTGTTTATAAAGGATGTAAAAATCAGAATTAAAAGCAATGAAATTATAAAAATGTTAAAAACATATCAACTTGTAATATTAGTAACAATGCGTACTTGTGCTTCTAGTGTGTCCCAATACATTGTAAGCTCTTTCCATTGTTGTTCAGGTACATGATGGGCCAATCTCTCTTCCATGGGTTTGAAGGCGATGTAGTAATCCGCCTTTAGTTGACATTTGTGATTGCGCCATAAGGTCGAAATACTACTCAACACATGTTCCTTTCCCTCTTCCGGTGAATGAATCTCCTCTAAAATTACAATATACACACTTCATTTAGTTTGCACATCTCTATGATAGTAATTACTAAAAAAAATACAGCTATATTACCTGTACATACTCCCAGACTTTTTCCTTTGTCTTGTCCGGAACATATTTCCAAGTTACGAAATTTAGAGGTATAAGACTTGCATTTTTTGCCACAGTTCCTAGAATTCCTAAAGGTCCTAACAACATCTTTGTTTGGCCTCACTGGCTGGTGCCTATCATTCAAATGATAGGATCACGCTCTTCCATATCACGATTATGAACTTCTGCTAGAATGGTTTTCCCTCTGCCTTTCTTCTTTTGAATAACTAATTAAAAATGGAACAAATGTTAATTTTATAAGAAATCAGAAAAAATATTTTTTTAATTCTGCATTCAGTTATTCCCTCTGCCTATCTTGGTTGTCTCAAACCTTCAGTTATTCCTACCAATTCAGCTTCAAGACTTTCTAATTCTGCATCAACGCTTGGATGTCCTTTTGTAACTTGCATTTTTTTAAATTGCAAATACCTTGAATAAGACCCAAGGGGACAATATTTCTTCTCATTTTTCTCTTGATTTAAATTCTTACGAACTTCCTCTGTTTTCCTTTGCTGGTTTTCTTATTGATGGGGCAAATTTTGCAGCTGAACAAGTTTTGGACCTTTTTCATGAATCAAATTCAGTGGCTCAGATGGCTGAATTTGCCTTTTTTTTTAGTTGTCGCTCTTGAGCTTTTACTTTCATAAATTCAGCCATGGGTAATGTTTGGACCAATTATTGCTTTCGTTTTCCACCTCTTTCATTAGTAGCATCCACTTGAACCTGCATAACATGTCAAATTACTAGTAATATAAATTTTCATGTCAAAGATAATTAATGTAAAACATATGTACCGAATCAGCTTCACCCAATGTTGGTGCATGATCATTCATATCATTGGCTGATTGAGAATTTTCATTCACAATAGAATTAGCAATCTGTCCATACTTCCTTTGTAAATCTTTACTAACAAAGCTTCCAAAACCCTTAGCCTTCATCCTTGAATCATTTGTTGCCATTACTTTCATCCTTTGTATTTCATATGCTGTAAATTTTTGTGTTTCAACAGGTGGTGTGCCTTTCCCCATTTGTGTTTCAAAACAGAAGCACTACTTTCACTGATCAAGTTGAAGCATTCTTGTCAAAAGAACTCACATTGAAGTCCAGAAGAATGGTAAGAAAATAACCTGCATAACAGAATTGTAAGTAGCATCCAGAAGAAATTAAACACCTCTTTTCTTCAAGTAAAAATTGGTAACAAAATGGAACAAGACCATGGTACCTTGCCTAATTCCTACCAACAGAAGCTGCGTTTAAACACCATAAATAAGTGCACACCAAGTGTGGATGGGCTTCCAGCTGTAGCAATTGGTGAAGGGCTTCAATTCTGTCTCGAAGCTTCTCCTTTCTTACCTACACATACAGAGACATGTATGATTAATTCTAGCAGGTTTAATTAACATAAAAATAATGTAACATATATTAGAAGAAACATATACATTATATAAAAAATAAAAAAACAACTTCTGCATTATACAGAATAGTCAGCTTCTGTTTTCTGCAGAATATAATATACACATCCATTTTTGTTTTTTCATAAAACCATCCTATGATCCCAGATTAAAAACAGACTTTAAAATACCTATTTGTCATGTCTTCTAAAAGGTTTCTTTCTGCATCAACTACAATTGTAGGTAAATCCACCCTCGCGAAACTAATATCAAGATCAACATCAATATTTTCAAACATGTTTTGATTAGAAAAATAAGATTCCTTCCAATATATCTCTGCAAATCTATCACTTGTTTCTTCTCTAGCATCAAACTGATCTCTAGGAAGCTGGTGGACAGCATAACACCAATCACTGGATGAAGGATCTTGAACATAAAACACCTGATGTGCTTGAGATGCCAAGATGAACGGTTCATCTCAATGAATAAGCTTCTTACGATTAACTCGGGCAAGCCCAAAGCTGTCATTTTCAGAGTGAAACCAAACACATCCAAAAAGGACAACGCTAAAATGGTCTTCATAGGATATCTCAATAATTTCATCAATTGAACCATAGTAAGTGACATCTCCCATGATTGGATGTTGATCCTTGGTACTAGCAAAGCTAGGAGTTAATGATGTTAAAGTGACTCCACTATTTTCAATCACACAATTTCTATCACGCTTTTGGGTATGAAACTTGTAGCCATTGACAGCATATCCAATTTATCTTTTAACAAAGAAAGAAGGCCCAACAGATAGCCATTTCACACAATCTGACACATGTCAACCTTGATTAAGCTCACACTCAACTCTTTCTCTAAACCAATCAATAAAGTCCTTGCTATGACTTTGTGCAGTGTCCCACTTTCTTTTCTTCTTGCTACTAACAAGTGCCTCATGATCACTGTATTAAGGTAAAACCTAATACAAACATGTATTATTATTTTAACTAGATACAATGATGATGAAAATAAAAAATAATAAAGTTAGTACCTTATGTATTTCTTAACTTCTTCATCGTTGCAATTAAATAGAGCATATCGATGTGCTTGAGCCCACTTTTTAAGACCAATCTTGAAATATTTAGGTTTTTTCGTTCTTGTCTTTCCCTTTCCCATTATAGGATGACCCATGTTCGGGAAAATAGATTCTGATTTATTGTGATCAGTATGGTCATCCATAATGGTGGATCCACAATGCAGATATCTAGCACAAAAGGTAACACATTCATCGGCCAAATATGCTTCAACAATTGATCCCTCTGGACGACCCTTATTTCGAACAAAAGCCTTCAACTTATGTAGGTACCTTTCAATCGGATAAATCCATATCCCACTTACAAGTCCCCCAAGTCTAATTTTTTCAACTAAGTGGGCAGACAAATGAATCATAACGTCAAAAAAGGCCAGAGGAAATATCATTTCAAATTGATAAAGAATCTCAATAATCTTAGAATGTAGATGATCAAGATCATCAGGATCAACAACTTTAATACATATGGCTCTGAAGAATGCACTCAACCGAATCAAGGAATTGCAACACTCTTTTGAAGGGTTGCCTTCACGACAATTGGAAGTAAATATTGCATTAAAAAGTGCGCATCATGACTCTTATAACCTGTAATTTTCCTCTCTTGAACCTGAACACAACGTGAAATGTTGGAATCACAAGCTTGTGGTACCTTGGCATCTTTAATTACAGTACAATACCGGCGTTGCTCATCCAATGTCATCCAAAATCGCGACTTTGCAATTTCATACTGTTGACCATCATTCCGCAATTTAGGTTGCAGCTCATGCGTTTTATCAATTTTCAAAAGATCCATTCGCGCTTTGATATGATCTTTGGTCTTTCCCGGAATATCTAATAAAGTCCCAATCACACTATCACATATGTTCTTCTCAATATGCATTACATCAAGAAAATGGCGACAATCAATATGCTTCCAATAAGGCAAATAAAAAAAATCGACTTTTTTTCCAAGGACAGATTTCATCTTTGCTATTTCTTTTACTCTTTTTCTTCTTCGGCCTATTCTTTCCAAACTTGTTTTCAAAATCATTCAACAGTTCCAAAATTTCAGCTCCTTTTAACCGGATTTGTGCATTTAGAAGCCGATCCTTCCCATTATGAAGTCTCTTCTTATGTCGATATGGGTGATTTTCGACCAAAAATCTGAAATGATCCATGTAACACATCTTACTACTACATGGAAGCCATTGAGAGCTAGTCTCATAATGACAATAAGGACATGCCAACGCCCCCTTTGTGCTCCATCAATTATATGAAACCAAAGTTCACCTCCATATCTTTAATAAACATCATTCAAGGTATTTTTTTCCAATACTAATTTCTCAACTAGTTAGATGCCATTAAAATAAGACACACCATTAAAATAAGAGAACTTAATATCACCATCTCAAGTATAGAACTAAGAATCAATAGAAAGCAGATTAGTTACACTTAAACAAAGGATCATACCTAGCAAGTGCAGGAAGTTCAACAAAGAAGTTTTAAGGCTCCACAGACAAACAACACGCAAATTTCAAAAGCTTGTTCTCCAAACGTATCATAATAATCCATATGTGTTCAACTTTATCCCCATTATGGCATTAATCATGCAGAAAACAATACGTATCAAAAATAATAAGAAAAATTAATAGGCATTGTAGCTCCACAATATATGACAACAAGGACCGAATCCAAAGGACTTACATCAGTATCAAACTTGACGGGAAGACTGACTAAGAGAATCTGTCAAACGACCACATAACTAAGAGAATCTGTTCCATAGGAGTTCCTTCCCTAGAAGATGACCTGCGCACTATTGGGCTCCTCCTAAGACATGGGCTATCTTTCAGAGGAGATGCACTGTAATGGATCATTTGAAATTGCTCATTATAAGAACTAGTCTAGAAAATTCAAGCTAATATCAAATGAAAAAACAATTTCTCAACTAATCTGGTACAGATAAAAAAGCTTCAACCAATTTCTTAACCAAAGATGGGGCTTGAACCAATTGAATCCACGAATTTCTGCATCCACCTCAATGATATTGAAAAGAGGAGTCGAGGTCGACTAAGAGTTCGCAACTGAACATAAAAGCCCTAGGTGTCAAGGCCAGCAACGATTGGAGTCTCCAAGAACCGAACGCAGAAAGCCCTATTTCGAGGAAAGAGATGATCGATGAGTGTGGTTCGATCGATGGGGTAGGAGCTTTGATTGTCGCAAGAACTCGCTTAAAAACCCTAGGAGCGTTTACACTGGAGCTCGACTATCAGGCACACAAAATGTTTTGATTTTCATTGTTTTATTTTTTTACAAACTTTTTTAGTTTTATTTTTGGGCGCTCGCGCAAATATAATTACCCCGCGCGCCAATTGCTCAAAATTCTAAAAATCGCCCTGAAAATTTCAAAAACCTCCCTTATAAAATTATAACACCAGTTTGGCATATATAAATGTTAGAAACCGCTGCACAAACCACCACAAAAGCCTAAACCGCTCCAAAAACCGCCGCAATAACTTGGCCGCCACAAAAAACCGCCGCAATAGAGTTAACCGCCGCAAGTAACCGCTCCAATAGGACGTTATTGTAGTAGTGTTTCCATCCCGCAAGTTTGCTTTTGACTCGATCTAAAATATGGCTATATGTCCCCTTTTTAGCCTTTTGCTTCGACATCGGCATGCCCAAATACATCCCCAAATATTCCGTTAACGGAATGTGCGCCTGCATGCTAATCTCCACAACCTCTCATGAGGAGTACCATTCGAAACACAAATTTTCGATTTTTGAAATTTAATCTTAGCCCTTGATACTTCACAAAAGTTTTGGAGGCAAAAGATCTTGATGTAATAGCCGCTATTTTTATGACTAATTTTTTAAAATTATTTTAATCATTGATTATTTATTAAAGAAAATAAATCTATAATATTTCTTTTTCACTCAAAATCTATTTCTAAAATAAATAGATTATAATATTCTCATAAAATAATTATTCGAGTAGATGAATTTATTAAAGACGGAACTTAATAAATTCATAGTTAACGGAAATTCCTTTTGTAAAACCTGATCATTCTGACGCGCGTCTCAAACCGACCCTCGGTCCGTTTGCAAACGCGTCGGAACAATCATTAAGGAAATCCATGGAGATTTTAGAAGAGATCATCCACTCATTACAAGGATTTCTTCATTAATGAAAAATCTCTACACAATCCACTAACTTGTTAAACTAATAGTTTATTCATACAGGTTGAGGTCAAGGCAGTTCTCTCTCTCTCTGGTGAAAAAAGTTCATGAACGTTGTTTCGAATCCGGTGTTCGCACCGGACGCTCAACAAGCACTTAACGAAGGGATGCAAGTTGATGGATCGAATGGTGGTAGACCACCGGGAGATCCACCTGATAAGAAAGCTTCATGGAAAGAAATCACGGTTGGCGGTGCTTATCAACAAAAAACGGTCCTAGACGATGAGTTCTTGCGAGGGAAAGTGACGGTGTCGTTTTCGGGAGGGTTTGACGGTGATCCTGCCGTCGTCATAGCCGAAGATGTTATGGAAGCTTTGGCATCAGTCTGGTCATGTTCTGTCGTGGTCAAGTTGTTGGGTTCACCGATCGCGTTTCATGTGATGGAGAAGAAGATTCGCGACATGTGGAGGACTTCTACTCGACTCCAAATTCTCGACCTTGAACATGGATGTTTCCTGGTCAGATTTGGTCGTGAGGAGGACTTCTTGATGGCCCTTACTGGCGGTCCGTGGACGGTATTTGGTAGATGCTTATCAGTTCGAAGCTGGTCTCCCAACTTCCGAACTACTAATCCAATCAAATCCGCTCCAGTATGGATCAGGTTAACGGGTCTTCCGGTTACTTTATATGAAGAAAAGATCCTCCTCCAAATTGCTACCGGAATAGGAAGACCGATAAGAGTTGATCCCAAGACGATGTACACCGACAGAGGAAAATTCTCAAGGATATGCGTCGAGGTGGACTTGGAGAGACCTCTCAATGAATGTTACTGGAGCTCTTCAATTTGGTGTGGGTAAAACTAATGGGCTAATGGGCTTTAAGGCCCAAGGTGATAAAAAGAGAGTGAAGGTTGGCAGGAAAGTGGGTATTTTCTCTCCCAAAAATAACAACATTTGTGGGCCAAGTAAGGCTGCCTCTGAAAACCTAAGTGGGCCTAAAAAGAGACAGAGAAATGTCGAACATGACCAATGCAGTGAACGTAAAATTGAGAACCTTCAGAATATTGAAATTCTTGATCCTAATCTGCATATTGATTGTGATCGCAGTGATAAAAGGGGTTGGAATCATGACGAGAATGCAGATGCTCAGATTCAACAATCCATCGGTTTATCCGAGAGTAAAGATCAGCAAGAAGGCGGGAATGAAGGGCAAGAAATATCAGCCCCGATCGCTGCAAAAGATGCCACTATGGCGGAGAGCATTTAAGCTCAAGGGCCCTTCTATGCCTTTGCTTGATTCCTTTTTTCTCCTCTTATTATGTTTATTATGAATATCTTACTTTGGAATTGCTTTGGTGCAGGGAAACCGGGATTTAGAAGAGCTATCTGTTATATGTGTCGTATTCATAAAGTGGATATCTTGGCCCTTTTTGAGACGAGAGTCTCTAGTGATAGAGCTAACAATATCTGTGACCGCATGACCAGGACTGATTTTACCAACTATGAGAGAGTGGATGGTGCTGGTATGGGTGGAGGTATTTGGATTTTTTGGAATCAGAGAAAGGTTCAACTCTCGTTAGTGGATAAGAACAGTTGTTTCATTCATGTTTCCTTCTTGGATAAAGGCACTCTCTTTCATCTTTTGTTGTGTATGGGCCCCCGACAATCACCCGAAGACAATCTTTTTGGGGCGATCTTGAGAACACAGTGAGTCAAGTGTCTGGGCCACTCTTTATTGGGGGTGATTTTAATTGCATCCGCTTTATTCATGAGAGAGTTGGTGGTGTCGGAGGTCTTCATGCTGATTCAAATCTTTTCAACCGGTTATGCAATCGTCTTGGGTTGATTGATCTCGAATTCATCGGTCCGAGGTTCACTTGGAGCCGTAGACTTTCGGTTAATTCGGTTGTTTCAAAAAGACTTGATAGAATCTTCACTAATATTGATGGCAGATTGTGGTGGGCCGAGGCTCGTGTTACACACCTTCCAAGGTTTTCATCCGATCATAACCCCCTTCTCCTTTCTCTCGATCCGTCTATTCAGTTGAATAAGAGAAGGTGTCCTTTCCGCTTTGAGGCGGCGTGGTTTTCTCACCCGAATTTTGAGGACAAAGTCAAAGAGAGTTGGTGCACATATGTTGATACTCCAAGCGCTCTTGAGACCCTTAAAAGAGTTGATTGTTTGGAACAAGAAGATCTTTGGTAGCATTCACCATCGTAAACAACAGCTCTTGATCAGATTAGAAGCGGTTCAGAGGTGCATAAACAATGCTTGCTCTCCTGCGTTGCTTGATCTTGAGGATAGCTTAAAAAAGGATCTTGAGCTTACTCTTGAACAAGAAGAAGTTTTGTGGTTCCAAAAGTCTAGAGAACAATGGTTGTTGTGTGGTGACCGAAATACCTCTTTTTTCCACACTTCGACCATTATTAGGCGGAAGCATAATAGAATTGAGGGCTTGAAGGATGATAGAAATTCTTGGATTGTTGGCAGTACTGATGTTGAGAATTTGGTGGTGGAGTTTTTTCAGTCATTGTACACGGCCGAGCCTCTTGTCAACAATATTTTCCCCAATCTGATTTGCGGTTTTCCGACGTTGAATGGTAATGATCTGGACAGTATTTGCAAGCCGATCAACAATACTGATATTTGGGATGCCATTAAGAGCATGGGCGCCTTTAAATCTCCAGGACTTGATGGTTTCCAACCCGGATTCTTTCAGAAATGTTGGGGTATTGTTTGTGACTCGGTCATGGCTTTTGTTAAAGACTTCTTTCACTCTTCTATGCTTTCGCTTGGGGTCAACGATACGCTTATTGTTCTGTTAGCTAAGGTTGACAAACCCGAGAAAATTACTCAGTTTAGACCAATTAGTCTTTGCAATGTCTTATATAAGACTATTACGAAGATTTTGACAACTAGAATTCAGCCTGTCTTTGTAAGATTATAGGACCAACGCAAGGGAGTTTCCTTCCGGGCCGAATGATTTCGGATAATGTGGTCATTACGCAAGAAGTTGTTCACTCCATGAGGCGGAAACGTGGTCGTACGGGTTGGATGATTTTGAAGCTAGACCTTGAGAAGGCTTATGACAGATTGAGTTGGGATTTCATTAGGGAGTCACTCAGAGGTGCTGGTTTCCCTGATCAGATGATATCTTGGATTATGTCGTGTGTGACTACGCCTAGGATGCAGGTGTTGTTGAACGTCGAAGTTACGAGGCAATTTGATGCTTCCTGTGGAGTCCGTCAAGGGGATCCCATCTCTCCGTACCTTTTTCTCTTATGTGTGGAGCGCCTTAGCCACCTCATTATGGACGCGGTTGAGAAAAGAGCTTGGAAACCGATCAAGATTACTCGGGGAGGGCCGCCTTTATCGCATATTTTCTTTGCGGATGACATTGTTCTTTTTGTTGAGGCTTCAGTTAACCAAATTCGGGTCATCAAGAGCATTTTGAAGACGTTTTGTGCAGCTTCGGGTCAAAAGGTGAGCAACCATAAGTTCAAGATCTTTCTGTCGAAGAATGTTGATCCGAATACAACCCGTTTGATAATGGACGAAAGCGGGTTTGAGGTAACTAAAAACTTGAGCAATTATCTCGGGATGCCCATTCTTCATAAGAGGGTTAATAAAGACACCTTTGGAAACCTCATTGATAAGTTTAATTCTCGGCTGTCCGGTTGGGAATCCAAATCTCTTAGCTTTGATGGTCGTTGCACTCTTGTTGATTCGACTCTTTCTTCCCTTCCGGTCTACACTATGTTTAATGCTCTTATTCCTAAGAGTATTTGCAACCGGATTGATAAGATGAATAGATCTTATATATGGGGCAGTTCGGATCAGTAGAGACGGATGCATAAAGTGGCTTGGACGGAAATTATTAAGCCAAATAGTCTAGGCGGCCTTGGTGTCAAGACCATGCATGATATTAAGCCAATCTGGTTTGTGGCAACCTGAACAGAAGTGAGAACAATATGGCTTTTTTCACGACTGTTTGGAGGCTTAATGTCCCGGAAAGGGTCCGTCACTTCGTTTGGCTTTCAAGTAAGGGAGGAATCTTGTCTAATTGTGAGAGAAAGAGATGACATATATGTGACTCGGGACGTTGCAGCCTCTGTGACGCCGATGAAGAATCTTACGAGCACCTCTTCCGCGATTGCTCGTTGGTTAATTCGGTTTGGATTGACTTAAAGGCTACTAATATGTTGTCGGATTTTTTTCAGGTTCCTTTTGCTAGCTGGCTTAGAGGGAACATTATGAGTAAGTCTACATCAAGGAATGTGAGCTGGTGTGATATGTTTGCAACGGCTATTTGGAGCATCTGGGGCTGGAGAAACGCAAGGATTTTCGATGGTGAAGGTGATGTTCCGAGGAAAGCAGTTGTGATTTTTAATAGGGCTCACGACTATATGCTGATTAAAGGTAAAAATTCTAGTCCTCTTTCGTCCATTAATAAAACTGTGCAGGATATTTCGTGGGAAGCCCCCGGGGCAGGTTGGGTAAAGGTAAACACGGATGGAGCAGTTAATAGAGACGGCCTTGCGACGGCGGGTGGCATCATTCGGAATGAGGATGGTCAATGGATTGGCGGACTCTTGTATAATATTGGTAAGTGTACGGTCCCGATGGCGGAGCTTTGGGGAGTCCGGGAAGGCCTTGAACTTTCTTGGAACGAAGGTCATCGGAAGGTGTTGATCGAAGCGGATTCTCAGCTTGTTATTAATTGTTTAAATTATAGAGTTAATAAATGTCACCCGCTTTTCAGCCTGGTCTCTCAGTGCCAAGGCTTTTTAAGTAGGAATTGGTTATCTGATTCCGTCATGTGTATCGAGAGGCGAATTCGGTTGTCGATCGCCTCGCGTCTTATGCTTTTAATTTTCAAACTGGTTTGCATGTATTGTCTGCCCCGCCTGAGGGGATTAGTTTATTGCTTCTTGATGATGTAAGGGGTCGGGCTATCCCCCGCTTGAGGAACACTTAGCCCTTTTTATTATTAATAAAATGCCTCCTTGCGAGGCCGGAGAGCAACGCCTCTCCTTCTACCAAAAAAAATAGTTTATTCATATGTTAGTCTTCTATTATCATAAGGAGATATATGGGGGATATTTGGACAATCATTACTAGATTTTATTCTCTACATATCCCACCACCAAATCTCCTATTTAAAGGCCTATGCCTTGTTGAGAGCTCACTTTCAAGAACACCCTCTCTAGCTCTCTTGTCTTCCTTCTTCCACTTAACTCCACAAAACCTCCTGCACCGCCGCCCAGCCAGCGCGCCGCCGCCCGTCCAGCCCGTGCGCCGCCGCCTCTTTCCCCCCTTGGTGGTGTGCTCTTCCTCCAAAAATCCAACAAATTCAAAGGTATTAATCCTAAGTCTTTTTACATTATTTCAAGATGTTTTTATAGCATTTTGATAATGGTTTAGATCTGATTTTATTTCAAAAAAATCCATAATATAAAATGTTATACAAATTGTACATCTTCCCTTGATTTATACATGCATGTCTTGCTAAAGAGGCTTGTGTTCTCTACAAATTTTGTGAAAGCATACTAAATTCCTACATCTTTCAATGGAAATTTCCATCTTTTAATTTCTGATTTTTATATTTATTAAAAATATCTAAGAAGCTCTCTTTTAGTTAAAGATCTATGAGCTTATGAAAGTAGTTTCCATGGTAACTACTTAAGACATTTTTATCTTGATTAAAACCCTCATGCATGTCACTTTTGATCTTTGAAATCAACTTTATGAGCATTCTAAATATTTGGTAAGCTAATGAACATGATCTAAAAAGCTTCTAAGTTGAAAGTAGTCTTACATGTCTTATTCATGGAGTTTTATAAAGAAAATCCACATGCATGTCTCCTTTGAGTAAGAGATTGATTTTATATGATGTTTGAGAATAACTTAGGCTTATGAGGCTACAATATGCTTAGATCTTCCTGCAAACTATTGCATGCCACTTTATATGGATTGTTAGTAAAGAAAACCGCCTTGCATGTAGATTTTAAAATGTCTTTCATTTAAATCCATGATTAGTTACTTATGTCTTGCATGTTTTTTTGTAAAAGAAATATTAGGGAGTAAATCTCATTACATGTAGTTTTCTAGAATTTTTAACACTTGAATGAATGTTTTAATTTTTTTATATATAACTGAAAATATATAAAAAAAATTACTAAATATTTAAAGAAATTCTATAACTAATGCATGTAGAATTAAAGTGTTGCATGTGTGAATAAAAGTATTTTTATAAGGTGTTATACACATTCATGACAATCCTAGATTTTTCTATAATTTTATATTAAATAAATCATGACTTTTAGAAATTTGATTACAAGGACAAATTTTAATAAAGTAGTTTTGCATAAAAATAATGATGCATGCAAACTATATATAGTTTATTTTAAATATATATATTTTGCATGTGGGTTAAAAAGGTGTTCATATGAGTAAATAAAGCCTTGCATATTTTTCTTAAAATAAGTATTTTAAAGTTCATAAAATTCCTACAAAAGTATCACCTTGAAAATAATAATAAAGAATTATTAATTTGATACCTCCTATCTAAATTATTAAACTAAATAATTTAGATTAACTTCTCTTCTCTTAAAAAAGGAAAATAAGAGAAAAGTTTTGTTAAGATTAAAATAAGGAATTTAATACATGTTCATTCGTCATTCCTTTCGGTCAAATAGGTCAAAGCTTACGGACGTCTCTGAGAAATCCTAATTCCGAGTTACATAGATTTCCGAAAGAAATCCAAGGCAAGTGGATATTCTCTTTGTAACCTTTTCGATATCTCGATTCCGTTAAACTTCTTTATGTTGGGAACAAACTTGTTTGCTTAAATAAATAAACTTAGGATATATAGATTGCTAGAAATAACGACATCTCATTATCGTCGTTATTATTTGAACGCTAGAAATGAACTTAGGACCGATATTGGCGGCCTTGTTTGTTTAAAATATCTCGTTTAGAGACATCGCTTGGAAAAGTATAGGAAAAGTGTTTGGACATAAGTCTTGAACCACTTTTTATAACATCATATTATATGTAGGTCATGAGTCTACTCTTTCTTCGTTGACTGAAGTCTTAAGCAATGTCGAAAAGAAAGGTTTTGTCTGAAGTCTAAAGCAATGTCATACGGAAAATAAATGTTGGTTGAAGTCTTAAAGCAATGTCGAAATAAAAAGGTTTTGTCTAAAGTCTTAAGCAATACCACATAAAATGGAAAAGATGACTACAATCTCTTACTAATGTCTATGCTATGTAGACATTCAAAATTATAATAAGGCTAAGGGTTTGCCTTGTTCAATCCATTAAATAAACTTATGCTATGTTCTAACTAAGTGTTAGAACTTCGTTCCCTTAAGTGGACTCAGCTCTTTCATAGCCTCCACACCCTTAAAAGTCATTAATGTTATGTAAAGTTTTGACACGTAATAAAGATAAGTACTAGTGCACATTAAAAGACATCAAAACCAGGCTGGTTTTAGAAAACCAACCCGGCTCTCGGTCCGATAAGGGCGCGAGAGGTTTTCTAGAAACTTGTGTGTAATTAAAATATTCCCATCAATAATCTACTCTAAGAAGATCTACAGTCTCATAGTTCGTTCTTTTCGATTTAGAGTTATCTCGCTCCGAGATATACTCATTCCGTCCTTAAGCTCCACATAAAGGTTATACATCTCAAACACATTTCACATACGTCTTTAATAATTTGTTAAGTTACCAAATTACCCTTGAGAATTTCCATTCTCACTTGCTTAGTCTTCTTAGACTAATTCCGCTATTTTTGTTTTCCGTATTTTGCCTGGTATTTCTCGTCCTTCGCGACAAATGTCAGACTCTAGGAAACATTCCTTGAAGGTTTAAAGAACGAAGAATCAAGAAAGTTGAAGGAAAAAAGGTCAAGTCTTCTCAAAGATATTTCTTCCGTATTTTGGATTCACTACGCGTTGCAAGAACAAGGTTTCATTAATTCCGCTGCTTAACTCTATCATGTTGTTTTGAAATAGTTTAAGATGTAATGACAATATTTAAAGTCTCAAGCTTGAGCATCTTTTAACGTCATGTATTACCATTTAAATTTCGCATTTCTGTAAGTTTAATACCTTATAAAGCCTAGGGTGACTTTGGACGGTAAAGTCCGAGATCAGTGGCGGTAATACCCATAGTTGCAAAATAGGAGTGTTACACATGACTTGCATTTGACTCATGGATGCTTCAACAAACAATGTGAGATCATCCGCGAAGAAAAGGTGGGAAATTGCCAGGCCGACCTCCGACAACTGAATTAGTCTCCAAGCCCCAACCTCAACAGCATCCTCAATTATATGTCCCAATCTTTCCATATAGAGGACAAAAAGATATGGTGAAATCGGATCCCCTTGTTGGACTCCCCGACTTGGAACAAAACTCTCGCCAATACGACCATTCCAAAGCACCTTCATTGAACACTAGAAACACGTAGAAGTAAAGTTATCTTTAATGGCCAAATAAATGTCATAGCTAAATATATTCATTTGGTTTATGATCAAATAAATATTATAGCTAAATGCATACATTTGGTTTTACTAATGGGCCATGTTAGATACTATTGACAATCTTTTGTATTCTTGTATTGAAGGCATATTATTAATAACGTTTTGTATTTATGTACTAAAACATCTTACAACTTAAAAATTTGTCCTCAAAGCCATAATAAATGTTAGAGCTTTTATTCATGAGTGAAGATTAGTTTATTGTCCTAAATTATTTTTCCAACTAAATAGGCTTGAGTGCATTGCATACATAGTTGCATCATCAAAAATTATGAATAAAAATTATGTCTTTGTATATTTTAATCTAGAATCAACAACTACCTGGTTGTTCATCTTAACAAAAACTGTAACACCCCTATTTTGCAACGATGGGTATTACCGCTAGTGACCTCGGACTTTACCGTCAAAAGTCACCCTAGGCTTTATAAGGTACTAATCTTAAAGAAATGTGGAATTTAAATGGTAATACATGACATTAAAAGGTGCTCAAAATTGAGACTTCAAATATTGTCATTACATCTTAAACTGTTTCAAAACAACATGATATAGTTAAGTGGCGGAAATATTGAAACCTTGTTCTTGCAACGCGTAGTGAATCCAAAATACGGAAGAAATATCTTTAAGAAGACTTGACCTTCCTTCCTTCAACTTTCTTGATTCTTCATTCTTTAAACCTTCGAGGGACGTTTCCTAGAGTCTGGCATTTATCGCGAAAGGCGAGAAATACCAGGCAAAATGCGGAAGACAAATGGAATTAGTCTAAGGAGACTAAGAAAGTGAGAATGGAAATTCTCAAGGGTAATTTGGTTAAGTTAACAAATCATTAAAGAGGTATGTGAAAAAATGTTTGAGATGTATAACCTTTATGTGGAGCTTAAGGACGGAAATGAGTATATCTCGAAGCGAGATAACTCTAAACCGAAAAGAATGAACTATGAGATTGTAGAACTTCTTAGAGTAGATTATTGTTCGGAATGTTTTAATTATACACAAGTTTTAAGAAAACCTCTCGTGCCCCTATCGGACCAAGAGCTGGGCTGGTCTTCTAAAACTGGCCCGGTTTTGATGTCTTTTAATGTGCGCTAGCACTTATCTTTATTACGTGTCAAAACTTTACATAGTATTAATGACTTTTAAAGGTGTGGATGTTATATCGAGTCCACTTAAGGGAACGGAGTTCTAACACTTAGTTAGAACATAGCAGAAGTTTATTTAATGGATTGAACAAGGCAAACCTTTAGCCTTATTATAATTTTGAACGTCTGCATAGCTTAGACGTTAATAAGAGACTTCAGTCATCTTTTTCGTTTTATGTGGCATTGCTTAAGACTTTAGACGAAATCTTTTTATTTCGACATTGCTTTAAGACTTCAGCCAACATTTATTTTCCGTATGACATTGCTTTAGACTTCAGACGAAACCTTTCTATTTCGACATTGCTTAAGACTTCAGTCAACGAAGTAAGAGTAGAGTCATGACCTACATATAATATGATGTTATAAAAAGTGGTTTGAGGACTTATGTCCTGTAACACCCCCTTCCTACCCTGGAGGTATTACTGCCAATAACCCCGATTAAGGCTAAACCGAAGCTACCCAAGGCTTTGTACTAACTAAACAAACTAAAAAAAATCCAAAAACTGGAGTCATTTAAAACAGAAATATGAAAAAGGAAGACCACAAATATTGTAAAAGAACTTAATCTTTATTACTTGATAACTTAAACTTTACAAAGTTTAAGAATAACGTTACAGCGGAAATAAATAAAATGGTCTTAAAACAACATTAGCTTTTAATGACAAGATGATAGAACAATCTTCTATCTGAATAAAGTCTTTAGTATGTAAACTCTTAGCTTCTTCTTTCCCAACATATATAGCTTTATAGTGGCCCAACCATAAACTTCGCTCGAACACAACTTCTGGAAACTTTTCTTCAACTTCTTGATCCACTTCTCAAATCAACTTCCAAGAAATACCTGATGTGTCGTATACAACGGTGGACACCAGCAGACCATGTAATTGAATAAGGTGGTCGGGTTAGTCTAATGAAAGACTAAGCAAGTGGAGAAATTGACTGGTTCTTATGGTAGTGATAAACATATTGGCATCGTAATCCGAATGATAACCGGTCGATGATCCAACAGTTAGCAGTCCCATAGAAGATAAAAATGAGGCATGCATATTCAAGAGATAGGACACCACAACTTGCGGTTCCATTACGAAACATGAACAATTGTTGGGAACTCATAATAATCACATAACATTTGAAAAGCCTCCATCGACTAATCAAATTGACTTAATCAAAGTTTGATTAAGAATCATTCATAGACGGGAGCAAGAATGGTTATTGAATGGACTAACCATCTAGGTACATTAATGTGCCTAACACACTTATCTTTCATTACTTTCAAACTGTGCACTCGCACCATTTATTAGTTTTTACGTAGTTCGGCCAACAACCGAGATCAGAGGGCCTATTTCATCCATGATCAAATATGCTCGGCCAACAACCGAGATTCGGCCAACAATTGAGATCAGAGGGCCTATTTCATCCATGATCCTTTAACTGTACTCGGCCAACAACCAAGATTCGGCCAACAACCGAGATCAGAGGGTTTGTTTCATCCATGATCATCTATCCTTGAACTACTGTACTTCACAATAATTTCTCAGCATGAGACAACTAAATACACAAGGTCACATACAACGGACCTAAATTCAATTCTAGCGTGAAACTAAATAAATAACAACATAATCATTATTTCTAACAAAACAACAACCTATCATATTTTATTAATCACACAAGTTGTTCCCAACACAAATATTAAATGGGATCCAATTCCTCACTTAATAACAATAATTCAAGAGAGAACCATCCACTTGCCTTATACGAGATTTCTCCTCTTAAGGCGATTAGTTCCATCTCGAACGACGTGCATCCAAGACTCGACTTCGGGTTGTACCGGAAAAGAATAGAGAAATAAATTATAATCAATTTATTTCTGTTTAAGATCAAATACTACAAATTATTATGTCCTTATAATAATTTGTCAAGTACTTGCTTGACTTAATCCGACTTTATAACTTAACCAATTCGATAAATCACGATTTACGAGATTTAATACGAAAACCCAACTTTGAATGATCTTATCCAAAAACTCATTCTATAATATAAGTCAAGCTCGAAAGACGGAAATTACCTAGTGATACGCTTTCGGGATTTGCTTGTATGCAAATCGAGGTGGCACGCAAAACGATGTAATGTGCAACACGAGGCAATATGTGAATCGAGACGATCCATCGGCATCCATGACACGTATCCCGAGGTAAACCCAGACCCACTCATCTTTTCCTTTTTCCTTCTTTCTCTCCCTTAACACTTTCATTTACATAAAGTCCGGAAAAATCAGTGAGCAACAAGCCAACTTCACCGATGTCCAACACCTTCGTCTGACATCCGTTTTGGGCGATTCAAGAGACAGTTGGAAGTCCTTATTACCATCTTTCTATTGTTGGCAATTGATCTTTAATTAGTTTAAGGAAGACGGAGAAAGAAGGCGATGAAAACCACTCGCCGAAGCTGAATTTCTAGGCAAAGAAATCAGCAGAATCGGGAACGCTTGTTCACCGAATTGTGGAAGAGAAACCTGTGGTGGGATGGCGATGGAACTTGCGACAGTCTGAAGAACGCGTTACCACCTTCCAATTGTTGGCAACATTCCCCGGAATAGTTGCTTGAAGACGGAGATCGAAGCCCAAATAAAACGACTCCTCACTAACTTTCAGATCTGGGTAAAATTCTGTCCAGATTCGGAAATCGCCTTTTTGATCCCGATTCTCTATCAAATGCTTTCAAATATTATGGGGATTTTTTTAGAGGACATTAACATGGTAATATTGAGCTTTGAATCGACAAAATTGGTGGAGAAACGAGGGAGATATCAGTGTTTGAAATCTCGAACTAAACTAGGTCGAAATCAGATATTTCATTCGTTTGGATAAATCTCGAAAATTCCTTCAACCATCAATCCCGACCTCCCTTTTTATATGTTCATGGTCTCATCCTTGTCCCCTTTATCTTCTGAAACCAACCCGAAGAGTGCCACGATGGTTTACACAAGCGAAAATCAAAAGCTCCAAAATAGAGGAGGGGATGGAGGTGGCTTTCAATGGCCAAAACCAGCGAGAAAGGCTACGAATAACCTTGCTAGATGTCGTTCCACGGGAGCATGACGAGGATTGAAGAATTCCGGTGCCCATCATCGGGCTTTGTGGCCAGAAAATCGATCGACTTTGATAGAGTAAAAACAGAGGAGTCCAAGGAGGAAAAAAAAGAAAAGGAGAATAATATAAAATTTACTTATTTCCCTTTTTATACCCAAGAATACAATCTAGTGCAAAGGCTCCTCAAGCCTTTTTATTTTTACACTTTAACAATTTAATTTTTCCCTTTTTAAATAGGAATAAACTTGCTATTTATTATCAAATAAATCACCATTTAGCAAGTTATGTCCATTAATAGAGGAATTAAATTAAGTGTAATTTTCTTCCTTTAATAGTCACCCATGACCAAACATAATACCGTTTTGATAGAAAAGGCGGTTATTACATGTCCAACACTTTTTACTATACTTTTCCAAGCGACGTCTCTAAAAGACACATTTTAAACAAACAAGGTCGCAATCATCAGTCCTAAGTTCATTTCTAGCATTCGAATAATAATAACGATAATGAGATGTCGTTATTTCTAGCATTCGATATATCCTATGTTTATCTGTTTAAGCAAACAAGTTTGTTCTCAATAGAGAGAAGTTTAACGTAAATGAGATATCGAAAAGGTTACAAGGAGAATATCCACTTGCCTTGAATATCCTTCGGGGATGCTACTAACTCGGAAATAGGACGGTTTAATGACGTTCGAGAATCCCGACCTATTTAACCACAAGTAAGAGAATGAAGACTTATTAAAATCCTTATTTTAATTTAAAGTAACCTTTCTCTTATTTTCCTCTTCTATGAGAAGGTGAGTTAAACTAAATTATTTGGTTAAATAATTTAGTTAGGAAAAAGGGTAAAATAATAATAACTCTTTTTATTATTATTTTCTAGGTGACACCTATTAAGGATTTTGTAACTTATAAAAATACTTAGTTTAAGACCACAAATGCGAGACTTTACTTAGTCTAAGGAAAACTCTTTTTAACCCACATGCAAATGTTTATATGTATTTAGAATAGTTTAAAAAATGATTTACATGCATCATTTTAAAGAAGGCTTCTTTATTGAAAATTATGCTTATTACAAATTTTCATAGAATCGTGATTTATACAAAGGAAATTCTAGGATTGGCATGCATGTGCATAAATGACTTCTAGAAAGGCTTAAAACATATACAGACCACTGTACTTGTGCAAATTGGTCATTTAGACACTCCATCTTTGGTTTGGACCTATTGAGTACTTAAACTTAACAATTTGGACCTATTAAACACTTGATCGTTGATGTGGCGATGTGCGTGCAAACCAAACACACAAGGGCGAGTGAAGGCTCTTATTCTAGCTTACATGGAATTTATACAAAAATAAATAAAAATAAAAACCTTACATTATTAAATAACAGAAATCTTTTTACAAAACCCTTTTTTTTCTTTCTTCAATCCGAGAGATTGCACTAAGGGAAAGTTTGTTTCTTCCCAAATCATCGGTGCCACTATGGGAAAGTGATTTATATGAATCATTAATTAAAGGGATCATATGAATGATAAGGAATCATCGGTACCCTGAGATTAATTAAAGGGAGATTGCACAGAAACCGAGAGGAGAAAATGAAGTGGAGCGAAACCTCTGAGAGAGGTTAGAATGTTAGATATAGTGGCGAAAGTTGCGATTGGTTGTTGAGTGTGTGTTTCTAAAACACAGATCCATGGAAATGCTTCGAATTAGTGTTTTCAGTGTGTTCGTTTTCGGTGTTTTGGTGTGCGGAGGAGTTCATGGAGGCGACATAGTTCATGAAGATGATGTGGCTCCCAAGAGCCTTGGTTTCCAGAACAAATCCGTCCTGGTGAGGACGAATTTACTCTCGGAAATTAGGTTTCATGTTTTGGATTTGATTTTGATGCAATTTTCGAGCTATTTTAGATGCGTGTTTCTCGGCGCCGAGGATGTCAAATCTGACGGAGATGGCGAAGATGTGGGCGCGGGGGTTGAAGGGGGCGATGTGGTCGTAGAGTCAGGCAGGGCGTTCGAGCAATTGGCGGAGAGGGCAGGGACGTGGTTGTTCGGGACGGTGAGGAGGCTCATTCTAGATCTGTGTTCTTCACCCCCATTAAGAACTCAATAGCTTCATTAATGGCGATTTTGGGCTCATTCTAGATCTGTGCCCTTTTTTTTGTTTTTGTTTTAATAAAAATTAATGGCAAGTTTGGGCTCATTTCAGATGTGTTCTTCACCCCCATTTTTTTTGTTTTTGGTAGAAAAAATTAATCCACCTTTTAAATATATGTGACAAGTTTTGGCTTATGTGGCATAAATTAGACCTATGTGGCAAGTTTTGATCTTATGTGGCACACATCTGGACAAAAAATTAAGACATGCCAGCGCGTGTTTTACACTCAACGAGGTTTTCAGCGACCATGTGTTTAATAAGTCCAAATTGTTAAGTTTAAGTGCTCAATAGGTCCAAACCAAAGGTGGGGGTGTCTAAATGACCAATTTACACAAGTACAAGGGGCTGTATATTTTTTGAGCCCTTCTAGAAATACTTTTTGATCGGCCGAATACATAGATGGACCCCTAAACTTACAACTTTTGTTCGCTCAGACCCCCCAACTAAAAAATTGCCTACTTAACCCCCAAACTTTACACTTTTGTTCTATTGACCACATTTTGATGATCTGGCAACGCGCGTGAATATTACGGTAGAGATTTGCGAGTTAATACATGTTACGGTGATGATTAGGATAATGGAAAAAAACACATTTAAATGCCCTTCTCTTCCTTCTCTTCACCATTTAAACAACATTCGGCCTTCTCTTCACCATCTCCAAATCTGCTCAAATCTGAGAGAGAGCCAGGGCGAAATCCATCAGTCGAGATTTGAGCTGAGCAACCATGGCATCTTCCAGTTTCAGAAGCTCTTCCAATGTCAGAAGTTGGAGCATGTTATCCCGCACTAATGGAGGTTGTGAATTAGGGATTCCGAAATCCGAGAAGGCGTTTTTTTGGGTGTCCACATTATGGAGTAAGTCAATTTCATTATTTGGATTTTAGGGTTTATGATTTAGCCAATGTGGTGCTTAGTTTTTGTGTTGTTTGGCAGACTGTTGGTGCTTGTGGATTTTTTATGTGGGTTGATGAGCCATTTCCAGATCATGCAAAAAATGTCATTTCGGGGTTGCTAAGAAGAGTGAAGGAGACTGAACAAGCGAGGGAGAAGGCGAAGCGTAGAGCCAACATTTATTTGGTTGTATTAGTAGTGAGCATAAGGCTTCATCTCTTGAAAGCTATGTAATGTACTATGTCTACCTAGATGAATTTCAATTAATGGAAACATGGATTAAGTGTAAGGTTTGTAGAATTTTGCATCAATGGAAGGTACATAACTCTTTGACTGGTGTTGAATTGGTGAATAATGTGCAACAATTTTCAATTTTTGGTGCTCAATTGGTGTGTGTGCAACAATTTTCAATTTTTGATGCTCAATTGGTGTGTGTGCAACAATTTTCAATTGTTGTGTGTGAGTAAGTTGTGTGTGTGAATTGGTGTGTCTATTTGCAATGTGTTGAATTAGTGCTGAAAATTCAGATTGAAAACTGTTGCAACATATGTCATAACTCATTCAATTCACCTCAGTTTGCTATGGAAACAGACTTTAGAAATGGTGTGTGTTTGTGTGTGTAATTTACAACAGCAAAGGCATCAGTTTGCTAAACAAAAATCAGCATATTTAACACTAAAAATTCAGCATATTTAACACGAAAAATTCAGCATAGTGGCAAATGATACATAAGCTTGCAACAGATACCTATTTAACCAAAATTCAGCATTTCCATCAACTAAAAATCAGCATATTTAACCAAAATATTCAACAGCTCATACATAAGCTTGCAACAGATAGCTAGGACTAAGTACAAAAGCTTGCAACAACTTGCTAAACAGTACAAAAGCTTGCAAGAGCTTGCTAAACAACCTTGCTGGGAAACCAACACATAGATACAAAAGCTTATCCTTGTTTGTGCAATAGATTTCTACGAAAAGCTTTTAAGTCCAAAACACCTAACTGGGTTGCTTGCTTGATTAGTCCAAAACACAGTCTTCTAAAACTACATAAGAGTGCTACAATATCCTATGGCCTTCTTGAACTAGTTTGGCTTGTCTATGTGTCTTGAGATGATTGACCTCCCCCTTTCCTTAATTGCCTCCTTGTCACAGCTGCATTCCCTTGCCATTTCAGTCCCTTCTTCTTCATTGTGAATTCCACTGATTGAGTTGCATCCTTTGGTAGATTCCTCCCCCTCAACAGCATATGGGATTGAAGCCATGGCTGTTAAATGCACCAAAGAACAACACAGTCAAACATAGGGTTTTAAAAAGGGAATTTTAAGTCATAATGTACAACAAGTTAAGGTACTCACATTTTTTTTATAGTAACACCAGTGTCAGGGTTGGTGTAGATGCTCATCCCCATCATCCTTCCCCTTCCTTGTGCTGCTAGTGCTCGTGTTGGTGGTGGAGCAAGAGTATGTGCTGGTGGTGGTGGAGCAGGAGCATGTGGTGGTGGTGGTGGTGGTGGTGGTGGTGGAGGTGGACCAACAGAAGTTGATGCAACAGGTTGCCTTCCTTTGCTTGAGCACCCTTTTTTGTTATGTCCCTGTTTCTTGCACACACTACAAGTCATGGCAACCCCTTTTCTAGACTTCTTCCTAGATTTCTTAGGTTCATCTCTTGGCTTTCTTCGACTTATCTTCTTCCTTCCCCTTCTCTTTCTAACTGGTGGTGCCATAATCACTGGATGATCAGATGGTGGCCACATCTTAATGCCTAGGACAGGTTGAATGTGGTATGCATAGGCCTTCAAATATGTCTCCTTCTTATACAAATGCACCACATAATCATTAGGGTTCATATTCACTTGGTTCATTGCACATATTGCATGGGCACAGGGAATGCCTTTTAACTGCCAACTTCTACAACTACATGTATGCTCCTTTAAATCAACCACATGGCCATATAGATCTACCCTAATACATTATAAAGCAGAACCCAAGTCTGTTGTAAAATTTGCGCCACGTGGCATTTTTTAATAAATTAATGTGAAACTATATTTTAATAAATTTGATAACAACTTATAGTATTCTTGCTATATATATACTAAATAGATAACATGTTTATATAATTTTTATGTATATAATTTTCTATCTATGGATTATGTATTAGTTTAGTACAATAGATACATATTTATATAATTTTTATATACATAAATTCCTATGAGATGATATTTTCCATATTAATTTAATATTTTTATCTCTTAACAAGATTTAGGGTCTTAATATATTTTTTTTATCTTTTAACAAGGCTTGAACTACAAGTATAAAATTTATATCTATATAATGATATAATTTGAAATAATAAATTTTGTTATGTTGATATATTTTTATTTTGAGAAAAAGATATAATTTTATGTTGATGACTAAGATTATTTGTAAATGTCAAAAAAAATTCGAATTTTAATTTAAATTAATAAAATGAGATTTTCTTTATCTTTTTATGCTTTATATTAAAGATTTTTTCTTAAATCAATGTTTGATAAAAAAAAATTTACAAATCTTGATGAATACTTGCTTAAATTGAATTTTGATAAAAATTTACATTACATTTTTATTAATTTTCTTTTTATTTTATTTATGTAGACATAGAATATTTTTTTTTATCTAGCCCCACCTTACATTTAAATTTTTTTATCTCTATGCTTTTTTGTAATTTAATATGGATGATAGGTTGATTAATACATTGAATTTTGTAAATTTTCATATACATTAATTTTCTTTATATTTTATTTCTCCGTTATGTAAATTTAGTATGGACAACAACTTTATAGATGGATTGAAATTTGCAAAATGATACATAAATAATTTTCTTTATATTTTATCTCTTAAATCAAGGACAATTTTCTCTTCTATACTAATCTTTATATTGTATTTTTCATATTTTACAAACATTCTTATTATTATTATAAAGTAACATATAAGAACCGTAATATATAATTTTAATATTTTAACTTTAAAAAATATTTTAATAAATTATATTATGCTTTGTAGATAACCTATCCTAATTATTATTATCTTTACAAAAAAACCAAGTATTTTATACATATTAGTGTCTAAAAATAAGAAAATATTATTTAAAATTATTCAATAAACAGTAAAATCAATATTTTAATAATTTCAATCTAAATTTGGACAAGATCTCCACAAATAATGAAAAAATATTTAAAAATATATTCAATTAACATATGGAGTACAATCTAAAAAAATCTCCACAAATAATGAAAAATATTTAAAATATATTCAATTAAAATATGGAACATAATCTAAAAAAATAATTTGTCTATTATCACAATTTATTATGAAATTATATAAATATATTTAGTATTTAAATTAATATCGTAAAATTGTATAGTTTTTTAGTAAAATTATCTTGTGAATATCACGGGACTTCAACTAGTTGTTAGATAAAACCTAGTTAAATCTTATCTAATATTATATGTTAAAAAATCAAACAATATGCTTTATAAAAAATCATAACAAATATATGTTGTAGTTATATTGTTAAATTAAAAGTAAATACATATTAGAAAAATAGATATCATTATTATGGCTACAGAAATATTTCTAGTTAAATTTTATAAAAATCATAAATAGATAGTTAGACCGTATCAACTATTATTATGAAAAAAAACATTAATTTCACATATAAATTCTATATTAAAAATACATTTTTTTCCATTTTTATTTTGTATTAACAAAAGGACAGGACCATAAGACAACACTTCTACTTGAAATTCAGCCCTAAATGCAAAAACATTTTAACGATACATTTTTGCAATGGGTTTCTTTTCATTAATCCCAGACACAGCTCCGACTACCACATCACCAATAATCTCACCGGAAATAATGTCGTATTAATATTTAAAAATATAGTAAAAGTTGATACCGAAACTAGTAAAAGTAAAAGTTGGTATTATTTTGAATAAATCATTAAAAGTTGGGATTATTTTCAATAATTTTTCCATTTAAATATGCAAAAACTTTCCTAACAATTAAATCTAGATATGTGAATCAATCATATTAATAAAATAAAATTTGTAAATCAATTCTTAATAATAAAATAGTTATAAAATTACTATCATGCATGATAATATTATAAAACTATTTTTTTTGGTAAGGCTATTTAATTAAAACTATTTAATTAGCTGAATTGAAATTTTTTAAGCTTCACAGACCTGGGTTTACCACCAAAGGTGGGTCTCTCGTTAAAAAAGAAATTATACAGTACGTAGTTATAATCTATAACTATATATTAAAGCTATACCTTTTTGAGCCACCAGAACGATTCTAGCCCCACCTCATATTTACAAAATTAATTTTTATTTCTAATATTTAACTTTTTTTTATTAAATTCTTCTTTGACTTTTTTAATCTATCTTTAACATCAAACAAATATCTATTTAGTATAACAATATCTTTTAAAAAGCTCCATATACAAGTATTTAAAATTAAAGATAAAATATTTTAAAATAAATATAAATCTTTTAGCATATATCTTTTGTTGAATTTACTTATAGATACATAATGATTTTTTATAGATAAATATTTTTAATTTTTAAAATTAATAAAAATAGATAATAAAATATTTAATAGATGTATTGAAATGTTTGATAATCTCTAAATTTACGTACATGAAAGTAATAAAATATGAAGAATAATATTTGATTAAAAAATTATACATTCTATGAGTAACAAATTACTTATATTAATGTTTATATTATATTATTATTTATTTATTAATATTCTATTCGGCTATTCATAATGTCTATAAAATATCGAATCATAGTCGTACATAGTACGACGGGTATAACTAGTAGGATATAATTTCCAAACAAAAATTATATATAAAATTGAAAATAAAATTAAAGTTATAAATATGATATTTATAAGAAACTAAGAATGCTATTACTACCAAATCATAGCCAACTTCAATACGTAAGTGCTTGTGTTTTGAATTTGAAATAAAACTAGTTATATCCGTCGTACCATGTACGACTACGATTCTTTATTTTATAGACATAATAAATAAGATATTAATAAATAAAAATATAATATAAACTTTAATATAAGCAATTTTATTGCCCGTACATAGAGTATATAATTTTTTAATCAATATAAATAATTAAATTTAATGTTGAGAATGAAGATATATTATTAAGATAAAATAATTACATTTCTCTTTTTTCTTGATGATATTTCATAGATATGTAATTAGAAAAAAAAGATGAAATATGAATAAAAAATTATATATTCAAATATAGAAGAGATAAGAATTTAAAAATAATAATAGTTAACTAAATAAATAAGATATAATAAAATATAAAAGATAAAGATGATTTAATTATATAAAATATTTGAAACTTAATTAACTTAATTTAAGATGGGACCAAACTCATTTTGCGGTTCGATAAATTAAAGATTAGATAAGATTAAATATTGTATTATTCATATTTTATTACTTTCTATGTACGTAAACTTAGAAATTATCAAATATTTAAATATATTTATTAAATATCTATTACTAATAACTAAAGCCGGAGCAATTTCTGCCACCACGTTGCGCCACATCACCCCTTTATTAAAATAAGATTTTTTTTATAGTTAATTATGCAAAAAGAGTTATCTCCAAGTAGACATAAAGATAAAATAATATTTGTACTAATTTATACCAAAATAAACATAAAGATAAAATATTATTAGTAGATTTGACCAATATATATAAAAACACATTACATTTGATATATTTGTAAAAGATAAATTAAAAAAAAAAAGATAAGAAAAAATATGTACACGTGATCACAAACATTTATTTGAAATAAAAATAGTCATATCTATCTATAACTATATATTAAAGTTGTAACTTTTCTAGCCATTATATTAATTTTAGCCCCACTTTATATTTAAAAAAATAATTTTCTATTTTTTCCAAATAAATTCCTTTATATTTATTTATGAGGAAAAAATTAATTCTAATTAAAAATAACAAAAATAATTTTATCTTTACCTTTTTATCTATTTATAAAAAGTATTCATCTTAAATCAAATTTTGATTAAAAAAAGTAAAATTTTTAAATATCAATATAATTACTTGCCTAAATTAATTTTTTATTAAAAAATTATATTGTCTTTTTCTTAATTTTCTTTTTGGATTTTTGTGTAAATATAGAAGATTTTTTATCTTTAAAAAAATTCTATATTTTTTATTTATCTTTTCTTATTAATTATCTTTTTAACTTTTTATTGAAAAGATTTTTAAATAATTGAATTTGATTAATTTTTGAAGAATTTACATTATTTTTTTCTTTTTATTTATTTTTGTATATTTACCTTATTAATATCATATTTGTAATATATCTAAAAATTAATGGGTTGTTGTCGTGCATGACAACCTGAAGCACATTTGGGCAGTTTCGTCATTAAGAATTTATATTCCAACCAACCTATTTTTAATAATAATTTTTTAATTAATTATATAATTTAATCACCATATGGAATTTCCAATTTTATGCACTCACCTTACATAATAATTTCTTTTTATCAATTTATTGTGTATGAGATTTGATAAATTTTTAACTCTACTTATTATTTTTATCTTTCTTCATGTTCATTATATTATAATATTTAAATATCTTATATCCATATAGTATAAATAAAATATACTATATAAGAATTTATATATATTTTTTCAATTTATATATAAATTTTATCTCTACCGTTATTTTTATCTTTATTCATGTTCATTATATTGTAATATTTAATTAGCTTCTATCTATATAATATAGCTAAAACATACTACATAATTGATCGTATGGCTATTTTTTTTCACGATTATGGTTTGATCGACAATATTTATAAAAACTATACTACATGCTAACAAATTTTGCAAAAAAAGTATAGTTAAAATTGATCAATTTTAACGATTAAGATTTGTGGTCTGGATATTAACTTTATCTTGACAATTTTTCATTATATTCTAATATTTAATTATCAATTTGGTATGATTATGAATTTGAAAATTTGGTACGATTGTTCATTATTTTTATCTTTACACATGTTTATTATATTGTAATATTTAATTATCTTCTATCCATATAGTATAGATAAAATATACTATATAATAATCATCATTACTATATACTAAAGCAGAGGTTAAAATAATATATAAAAGCCTCACATCAAACCATATCATCCATCTTTTTTAAATCAATCTGATTAGTTGAAAAATAATTATATTTTTTTAATAACTTATATTTATATATTAAACAAAACAACCAATCAATATATTAGTTTTATTTTCGGATAGAATAGTTTTTTAAGATAAGGTACATAATTTTTTTTTTAAATATCCTTTCTTATATCAATTTTTAATAATTATTTTTGCAAATGATAGTTTTTTGTACATAAGATAGTTATAGTTTTTTTAGAAATATCCTTAGATATATCAAATTAATCAAAATTTAACAAATACAAAGAAATAATACAATAATTTTATCCATATGTATGACACATAAAAATACTAATTTAATATATTAGAATAAAATAGATAAGATTTTTTATCCATAAATATGATAAATCTAAAATCAATTTTATATAACTTTTCTATCTACAAGTATATTTTTAATATTACACAACATTAATCATATTCACAAGTATGACAACTTTTAAATTTTCTATCCATAAGCATGATGATTTTTATACTATTTTTATATTAATAAGTATGACAATTTTTTAATTAATGTCGGTATATATATGTTATGTTTTATAATATATTAATTTTATTTTCATAAGTATGTTGATTTTTTATATTATAGATCACTTAATAAATAAATAAAAAATTATTGATCCCTTAATGTTAAACAAGTTAATCGGGTCACTTCAGTCAAGTTTAGGCTCGGTCATTTCAGGTTCGGTTGAGTACAAGTTCATGTCTTAAAATTTTACGGATTGATTGAGTCAATTCATTGCGGTTTTTGTGCGGATTGGGGTTAACCCAAGTAGTTAAGAACGCCAACTTTTTTATGATTATTACATAAATAATATAAATAATATTTGTAAGAATAAGATAATATTTGTATATATTTAATAATAAAAGATATTATTATATTAACATAATTATTTATAATATTGTTTTATTATATAAATTATAATACCAATATCATATTTAAATAACGTATTATAATTTTGTTTTAAAAAGTCCTCGGGCAAGGCCCGGGTCATCAACTAGTTTTATTATCTATTTTTATTAATTTTAAACATTGTAAATATTTATCATTACTTTTTTATTATAAAAGAAAATCAATATGTATCTATAAATAGATTCGTCAAAAGATATATACTAAAATATTTATATTTATTTTAAAATATTTAAAATATTTTATCTTTAATTTTTAAATACTTGTATAAGGAAGCTTTCAAAAGATATTGTTATACTAAATAGATATTTGATTGATGTTATAGATAAATTTAAATAGTTAAAAAAGAATTTAATAGACATAAGTTATAATAAAAGAAATAAAAATTAATTTTTGAAATATGAGGTGGGGCCAGAATCATTCTAGTCGCTCGAAAAGGTATAGCTTTAATATATAGTTATAGATAGTATTTTGATGTATCCAATAGAAGATTACATCATACAAAATTTAAGATTTGGTATAAAAAAAAGATTTGGCGATTTCTGTGTACATTAACAAAAAAAATCATAATGAAAATTATAATGGAGATCTCGTGAAAAAAAATGGTGATTAGTACGTAAGTGCTTACATTGGCTTGATTTATATGTAATTTACTAAAAAATTAAACCATAATTAGAAATTTAAGATGAATAATTGGCTTGATTAGGTAACAAATATTGGTTTGATCTTATTTTTATAATGGGAAATTATAATATGAGTTATAGAAAAATAATTGGCTTGATTTGTATGCAAATAATCATGGGAAATTATATTTGGAAAAGTTGTAATTGGAAATTACAATTGTAAATTGGTAACAAAAATCATAATTGGAAAATTATAACAAAAATTAAAGATTTATTTTAATCCTATCTGAATCATAAGTGTAATGAGAAATTATAATATGCGTTAACGAAAAAAAATTGTCTTCATATGTATATAGATTATCAAAAAAAAATCATAATGAGAAATTACAACCAAAAAATCAAATTTATAAATTAACATTATAAATTGGTTTACTTTGTACGTAAATTATAAAAAAATATGTGAACACTTGGAAGTTTAAGAGAATCATAACTATAAATGGAAATTAAAAATTTGCTGACAAAAAAACATGATTTGATCTTATCTAAATAATTGAATTAAAAAACAACCAAAATATTAGTAAACTTTACCTCGATTAGAACTTTAATATCGTCAATGGTTTTTCGACGATCGACTCAATTCCTACTTCCTAAATTGTTGTTTTTCATCGTTGTAACTTCATTATCGTCAAGGACTTTTTAATGATCGAATGACCGGTCATACTTACTCTGCCATCGAACTCGTCTAATCCTCCATCCTTGATTCCTATTTTCATATGGTCGTAACATGTGGCATATAATTTTGACATGTTCTTTAATTTAGAATGACGTGTAATTATAATATGCATTAACGAAAAAAATTGTCTTGATATGTATATAGATTATCAAAAAAATCATAATGAGAAATTACAACCAAAAAATCAAATTTATAAAATAACATTATAAATTGGTTTAATTTGTATGTAAATTATAAAAAAATATGTGAACAATTGGAAGTTTAAGAGAATCATAACTATAAATGGAAATTAAAAATTTGCTAACAAACAAACATGATTTGATCTTATCTAAATAATTGAATTAAAAAACAACCAAAATATTAGTAAATTTTACCTCGATTAGAACTTCAATATCGTCAATGGTTTTTCGACGATCGACTCAATTCCTACTTCCTAAATTATTGTTCTTCCTCGTTGTAACTTCATTATCGTCAAGGACTTTTTAATGATCGAATGACCGGCCATACTTACTCTGCCATCGGACTCGTCTAATCCTCCATCCTTGATTCCTATTTTCATACGGTCGTAACATGTGGCATATAATTTTGACATGTGGTTTAATTTAAAATGACGTGTAATTAAAATAAAAGTAATGTGGAATAATATTGACATGTGGCATATAATTTTGGAAAAATCTAAAAATGTGTAAATTATAGAAAAATGGAACGTGGCAAAATCATATGTGGCTAAATGTGGGAGCGACATGTGGCGAAAGCTGACATGGCGCAATATGGTGGCTCTAATCCATCAACTAGTTCTCACCCTATAAGTAACATGCACCAACTTCTAATCTCACTTTAGGATTTCCCTATCTCCCGCTGCTCCCGAAACAAAAATCCAAAACAGATCGAGAGAGAGATGGTGGAAGAAGCTCTCATCCCGGTGATCGGAGGCGTCGAAGGTCAAAGGTCCCGCGGATGTGTACGCAGTCCTTACTATTGCCCTCCCAGTCCACATCCGCCCTGTTGGACTCCCCATCGGACTCCCCAATCTTCATCCTCCTCCCGATGTGGCTCCTCCTCTTCCTTCTGGCGTGGATACTTCTCCTCCTCCTCCCGGTGCGGATGCTCCTCCTTTCGCTGCAGATGCTGATTTCTTGAGGACGCTCGTGTCTGTTATCAGCGTTGTTGGATTATCAACGATGTTGATTTTATCCGCACTTCGTAACGAAACCAGATTTATGAGGACTCTCATCTTAAAAGAGTCGAAGGGATTGAAGAAAATGTTCGAGGAAATGGGGGGTAAGATCTTCGGATGGAAGAAGGAGGCGGCAACAAACCTTGGGAGTGGGGTTGTTGGCGCTGCAAAGGAGGTCGATCGTGATGTGCTGAAGGATTTATCTCCCAAGTACTTGTTGAACTGATGAGCGATGGGCATTGGGAGAGTGCATGAAGGTTGTGGCCACACTAGCTGTTAATAATAGTTTTAACAAGAGAATATAGGAGAAGAATATAGTAGTTCATGTTAATGAATTTTGGTACATGATCACTAATTTTTCAGATTTGAAATTTTGGGACATGATGTCAATGCCTTAACCCTTTTTGCTTGAAGTTATTGATGATGCTACAATGTATATGCAATGATTTAGCTCTATGTTGAAAGATATTCTACAGAGTTTTTGAACTATATGGGATTATCTTGTTCTTCCACAAAAAAACTTCTAATCTCACTTTCACACCAAGCATAAAGAGCACTAGATATAGCATGTCGTCTCCTTCGAACATGTTGGTAATCCTTTGGTTTTTTAGTAATCATGTTTGTCAACTATGTCCATTCTTGCACATATTTATACATTCATTATCTCTCCATCAATTATAAATAACATGTACAGTGTCGGTCTTAACATATTAAGGGCCCTGAGCACAAAAAAAATGAGGGCCCCCTTTCTCATGTATTATAATATTTAAAAAATTTAGAAAATATAATAAAAATGTGTAAATTATCTCAATTTTCATATATTATTAAAAAGTAAACGAAAAAATATTTTTTTGAAAGCTGTATACTATAATTACACTTAAATTATACTAAAAATCAATAAATGATGGGCCCATATTATTTGGTTGACAAGTAGAGTAATAATAAAAATTTATAATAAAAAAGATACCAGATTTGAACACATGACTTCTTGAAAAGAAAAGAAGCCTTAAATATACTTTTCCACTAGGCAAACACATATTTGTATACATATTTTCACTCTTTTAGTTATATTGAACATTAAGATTTTTAGGCCCCCAAAAATCATGGGCCCTGGGCCTGCGCCCACCCTGCCCTTGCCTTTGGGCCAACCCTGAACATGTAACACCACACCCTCAAGACCACATCTTCTATAAGAAGTTAAATAAAATATCACCTTATATAAGGCAATAAGACCTATTTCTATTCACTTTTAGTCTCTTATAAATCTCTTTTTCAACACTAAAAACCTTAAGTATCAATTTTGACTCGTTCAACGGACGAGATTCACTATCTAGTTTTAATAAAATTTAAGATCTAGAAAAATGACATAATATGAAAAAACAGGTGTGGATCGTCGTTCATATTCATCTTGCTACTACGCATATTTAATTTGACCAAGGGTGAGAGTCATAATATAAGTAATAAGGAGGGCAAATTTTTTTAATTGAACATGGTAAAATTACAACTTAGAATAAAAATATAAAATCTAGTTCGATAAAACTGCTTAGCCAATTTTTATACTTGTAACAACTAAATATATATCTTCTTTTTTATGTTAATTAGATATCCCCAAATATATTGTAGATACTATTTTGTCCCTTAATTCCACTAAAATCTGGAGTATGATATTTCCAAAAATAAATCTTTTATGATAATTAGGAGCATAATTATACTCTCTATAATATCTTCAAGAGAACATATTTTATTAAAGAGAGACTAAAATGTTTCACAATGCAATTAGGTTAACAAAATAAGAGTTGATAAAGACTACTTATAAACCCTAAACAGACTAAATTCATAATTATTAAAGGCTCATGACTAAAAACCAAAACTCAAACCGAAGTTCTCGTGCTAATAAATGAAGTGTGTGATTCAAGACAACCCAATAATAATTTATTATTTTGAAACTCTCGGGTTGAATTATAGTATGAAAATATGAAGTTTAGCAAAAGATTAAAACATTCTAAAGTAAATGGCTTGTAAAAGTAAGCAACGTCCAATCTTCAAACATTCATAATTTTTTGCTCCGATGTCGGAGTGACGCGTATAATAGATAAAATTAAAGTTATCAACAAGAGGAGGAACATATATACTTAAAAAAATGGATTGGGGGCCATGGCCCCTTCCATTATATACTAGCTTCACCTTTTAATTTGATGTGTGTGATATTCAAATCATTGAATATTCAAACTAAAGAGTAGTTATATTCAAACATTTTGCAATTATACAATGATATTCGTATATTCAAAGCTTTATTCTTCCATGTTCATTATCCAATATCAAACATTCAAATCCTTTGTTACTCATGTTCAAACTAATTGCTAGCTATATTTAGACATTTTTGCAATTATACAATGTTACTCGTATATTCCAAACACTATTCAATACCAAACATTTTAATATCGGGTTATTCATGTTCATGCTATTTCATATCAAATATCACACACATCAAATTGAATGTGCAAACATTCAAATACTTGGTTACTCATGTCCAAACTAATTGGTGGCGATATCCAAATATTTTTGCAGTTTTACAATGTTATTCGTATATTCAAAATCATGTCTCGTTTACGTTTCAATGCGGTCTTCAAATGGGAAGCTTGCTCCTCGTACCCCCGAAAGTAACTAGAATATCAACGATGAGGAACCCTATACTCGGTCCGTATAGTCAATCACGACTCTTATTTAATAACTTAACACATAGTATTGGACATTAGTTAATCCCCATAGAATCCCTACATCACTCGCAGTGCCCATATCTCATGCGGGGCAATCTTTCGACCATCCTCCTCTCAATCCTTATATGTAAATAAACTGACCTATATCCAATTCTGGAGAATCCCCGCCCTTCACTATAGTTGATCTGCCTAGTCATCAACTCATTTTCGTCGACCCTCAATCCTAATGGCAAGTTTTGCTTCCATTAGTCCATGCATAACGCAAGGACCCATCCTTTCTTCTCTACAGCCAACATCAGAGCTCTTCACAATGCAACACTAAGATGCACATAAGTCTTTTAGTATATAATTTGGTTCAAATTTCTCTATATGTATAACATGAAATATTCCGAATTATACAATTGTTATCCTACATAGTAAGGGTCTTAAACTAATTAGTCTTGTATAATGTATCTTAAAAACATACTATAGAAAAATCAAATTTAAAAACATTAAGCTTAAATCATTGTTACATTCTAGCGGTCCGATCACGAGCCTTTCCTATTTTTTGTCTAGCGGGTTTGTTTGTAAAGAAGCCTACAAACAAACCCAAGTGTCGGGAGATGGATCATTAGCTCCGAATTCCACAGGCAATCTCCGCGGAGCCAAACAACAATATGTAAGACAACAAATACAACTAAGATGACAAAGCCAAGCAAGCAAGCAAACTAACAACGACAATCTAGGAACCAAATCAATCACAAACAAACAAAACAGAAATAAGTAAAAGTAAAGCACAAACCAACACCAGGATTTATGTAGGAATGGAAGACCCTCAAAATTAGAGGGGAAAAACCCACTAGCGCTTGACAAAGCAAAATTTTACGAATTAACAAAAGTGATACAAGTGTTCTCAAATCTCACACCCGAAAAACTTCAATACAAGAAGAATCAATTCTAAAACTTCCAAATGAAGGCAAATACTTATACCATTAGATTAATGTTTTCAAAAAAATAACCTACTAACAAACACCCTAGTTATTAGATTTCAAAGCAATAGACCAATAATTTTGGACTTCAAATGAAAAATCACTCATTTTCTCCTCTATTTTCTTCTTTCACCCTCTTCACTCTCTTGTGCTCCAAATTGAGGGCTGCTCACCAAGAAGCTCTCGTGCTCTCTCTTTTTGAGCTGCTCTACACACGCATTTCATTCTCCACTTGCAAAAGAGGATATCTAGCAAAATAGATTATTGGGCTGGACCATTTGTTGGGCCTTGGCCCAACACCAAATTTATTCAAGTGAGTTTTTTTGGTCGGATTTTTTTTTTGGTCGAAACTGATTTTTTTTTAGGAAAGTTCATTCATCTGACAAACAACCCTAGGAACAGAGAGAGAATCAGGACGGATCGACGGACTCGGGAGAAAGAATCCTACACCGGCATATCTTCTCTGTCTCGTCAAAGTCTACAAATTCGTCTCCAAAATTGATCGGTTTGAACTTGTCTTTCTCAATTGAATTTTGTTTCTAATGCCTTTATGTCAGCTGTGGTTCTTATTTCTCAATTGAGAAAGATCCAGATTTTCATTTTTTTTGTGCCGCTGGCGCCTGGCTGAGAACTCCCGGCCGCCGGTGGGGGCGGCCTTCTTCCGCTTCCCCACCTGCCTACCCTATTGTCTGTTGATGCTTGCTTGTCTTCTGGTTGTTGAAGTGCCTGCTTGTCTATTGGTTGGATTGACTGAACTTAGGTCCAAAAAGATGTTTTGCAACCACCTCCTACGCTATTCCCGGAAGGAGCTCAGAGCCAAGCTTCACACCATCTCTACCACCTTTCCTCCTCCTCCAAAGGTACGGATCCCCCCTTTTATAGGCTTTGTATCTAATTCTGGTGCTCTTTCTAGTCATGCTGCATATGCATATGGTATGCCTGCTATATTGTTCACCTGCTTCTTTTATAGGTTTACCCTTTATATTTTTTTAAGTATATCCCGGTAATGCAGTCACCTCGGATGATGGGGAATTCGAATTCGGTACGAGGGATATGGGATCTGATAAGGGCTACGGGCCTTATATTAGAGGTTGTGTTGCTATGATGAGATTAGAAGGATCCGTGAGGAGACGGAGAGGAGGTTCAAAATTTACAAGCAGAGTGCCCTAGACGTTCATGATGCTAATGCAATGGATTTTCCGTATAGGCTTGACTTAGTACTGTGAGACTTGGGTGGCAATCATTTGCATGTAACCCGATAATCTAGGTCTTAGTGAAAGAGATCGCTAGATGGAGTTTTATTATTACCTTTGTAGAGCTATCCCCTATACTTTATCATGTCTCATAAGCTATGGTAAGTAGGCTTGATTCGTCTTTAGAACAACAAAAATTCAAATTTTGACCAACTCCTGTTGTTTGCTGAAGATGCACAACCCTGCACAAGCTTACATTACATCTATGTTGTTTTTATCTCTTTCTAACATATCTTTTTTTTTTTCGTGATGTATATTGGCTCGTTCCACAAGTCATTGAAAACATTTTCCTTAGTAACATGTTAGAACTGACAACCAGGTTTTGGTGGGCCATGGATCATGTGGTTAGTTTGGATATATAGCTAAAGCATTTCAATTTTATATCCTGGTTTTTTCATGTTTTCTCTAATATCTGTTGTTTTTTTTTCCTTGAAATTTCCAGGAACAGTTCAAATGATGTAATTAACAGAAAAAAATGATTGATTTAAATTGTAAATCTTATGCTCGATAGTTTAGTGGGTTAAGGTGTGATTACTGACAAGGAGATTTAGTGCATCTTGAGAAGAAAAAAAAGATACTTGGTTTTTAATATGTTGCTATAATGGCCATGCTGAACTTTTCTTGATACTTAGCCTATCCTTTCATTTATCTGACTAATTAGCTTATGTGTGCATCTTCTAATTTGCTTCCCATTTGTGTCTGATCTGATTAGACAATTTATACTTCCTTAGTATGAGCTCTACTGAATTCGTTTAATGCCTGTAATGTTGAATGATATTTGATGCGTAGATTTTTTTTACAGCATTTCAGTGCCCATAGGGCTTTAGGCTGTGGTAAATTATTCAGCACTCAAGCTGCTTCTACTTCCAATAGCCCACAGCCTCCACCGCCACCACCACCTCCAGAGAAAACTCACTTTGGTGGACTTAAAGATGAAGATCGTATTTTTACCAATCTGTATGGGCTGCACGACCCCTTCCTTAAAGGTGCGATGAAACGTGGTGATTGGCATAGAACTAAGGACTTGGTTTTGAAGGGAACTGATTGGATTGTTAATGAGATGAAGAAATCTGGTCTTCGTGGACGAGGTGGTGCCGGTTTCCCATCTGGGCTCAAATGGTCTTTCATGCCAAAAGTGTCAGATGGTCGTCCATCCTATCTGGTTGTCAATGCTGATGAAAGTGAACCTGGAACTTGCAAAGACAGGGAGATAATGCGCCATGATCCACACAAACTGCTGGAGGGATGCCTCATTGCTGGTGTAGGGATGAGAGCTTCTGCTGCTTATATCTACATAAGAGGTGAATATGTCAACGAACGACTTGCCCTTGAAAAGGCCAGGAAAGAAGCTTATGAAGCTGGGCTATTAGGAAAGAATGCGTGTGGCTCTGGCTATGATTTTGAAGTTCACATCCACTATGGTGCAGGAGCTTACATTTGTGGTGAAGAGACTGCACTTTTAGAGAGCCTTGAAGGGAAACAAGGAAAACCAAGATTGAAGCCTCCTTTTCCAGCTAATGCTGGGCTTTATGGTTGCCCTACAACTGTCACGAATGTGGAAACCGTTGCTGTATCTCCCACGATTCTGAGACGTGGCCCAGAATGGTTTGCTAGCTTTGGTAGGAAAAACAATGCTGGAACAAAGCTATATTGTATTTCAGGCCATGTCAACAAGCCTTGCACGGTTGAAGAGGAAATGAGTATACCATTGAAGGAGTTGATTGAGAGGCACTGTGGTGGGGTCAGAGGTGGTTGGGACAATTTGCTTGCTATTATTCCTGGAGGGTCTTCAGTGCCATTGATCCCTAAGCATGTATGTGATGATGTTCTCATGGATTACGATGCTCTCAAGGCTGTTCAGTCTGGTTTGGGGACAGCTGCTGTTATTGTGATGGATAAATCAACTGATGTTGTAGACGCAATTGCAAGGTTGTCATATTTCTATAAGCACGAAAGCTGTGGACAGTGTACCCCATGTAGGGAAGGAACTGGATGGTTGTGGATGATTATGGAGAGACTGAAAGTAGGGAATGCTAAATTGGAGGAAATTGATATGCTTCAGGAGTTGACAAAGCAGATTGAAGGGCATACTATTTGTGCCTTGGGAGATGCCGCTGCTTGGCCTGTTCAGGGTCTTATTAGGCACTTCAGGCCAGAGCTTGAAAGAAGGATCAATGAGTGTGCTGAAAGGGAGTTGCTTCAGGCTAATGCTTAAGTTATGCATATTAAGGTTGTGCTCTTTTCCTTCCTTTTTTTGTATAATGCCATTCTCTTTTGAAATTAGTCTTATTGTTATGAAATGATAGGACATATATGAAAGGGGCTTCCTTCCTGCTTGAACTTGTCTATATATGGATTTAGAAATTGTGTTTAGATGTAAATGATTTTTTTGCCTAGTGGTAGTTGGATAATTAGATAAAAAATGAGTTGAGAGGTTTCAAGAAAACACCTAACTGTTTTTGGATATTTTCCGTATCTGTTTCCCTCGATTGCCCCGTGACTTTTTTATAGTTTATAATGAAGCAGAAGGGTAAAACAACTACTGAAAATTACTTGAGAGGCCTAAATTAGTAAATTGAGGTTTTCTATCCAACTCCTATTTCAACTAGTAAGCAGTTTATTTTGCTCTGTATAGCATTGTTTTCAACTTGAATTTCAACTAGTTATTTAGCCTATCCAAACACACCATTAATGTAGAGAAGCCATAAGATTTTGTTGTGCGAGGAGCTGTAATTTGTGGGCTTTCAACAACTTATGATTCCAAAGATTGTTCTTAACAAAAATTTTCCATGACATATTTGACTTGTGTGTGTGCAGGTTTTATTTTGATGCAGAAGCAGAGAGGCGGATGCTTTTCAAATAAAGGATTATAAAGATTACTTGCCAAAATTTGGGAGGTAGCTCTTGAATCTTGATGTCCTTGAACCTTTGTTTGGATTTTAAGAATTAAGACGTACCTGTTCAGAATTTATTCATTCCTCCATATCCCGAGTCTGATCGGGTTCTTGAGACGCAGATAGAAAATTGTGTGTTTGCCTGCGTTCTGATACCGGCGAAAGTTTCTAAACATGTTATTATGTATGTGACATTTCCTGTCAAATAAACACCTGTACGTTTTAAGAACATCCATTTTGAAAAATGAAAAAATGTGTGTTTGCTCGTGCCTTTTCATATCTACAACAAGCAAATCTGCACCTAGATTACAAATGAACAGGATAAGCCCTTGATTTTCTATACTAGAAAGTATAAAGGAAGGCAAATCTGGGTCGTCTTTATGGCTCCAGTGACTGGTTTAATACTTGAACACAACTTCAGTTATGGGGTAAAAGGGAAAAGTGCTAATCCTCTCACTCTGGTAGGGAAATATATCTTACAGTCACTCTACGATTGTTTCAGGAGCTTATTAGTGAATCTGAAGATAAATAAGAATTACTTACAATTAATAAGAAACTTGTTTCACTACATTTATTATAACGGTTTTTCAAATAAGGCATAGGTTAAGTTTTTCATTTTAGGGAACTAAAACCCTATAAGGAAACTAATAAACCCTTTGTAAAAAAAGTGATTAATCTTTAATAAATATAATTTAGCAAATTATTTCTATTTTAAGGATCTTAACCTATGCCCCAAGGGCATAGGTTAGAAAAATCGTTACTATAAAACCACGGTTATAAACAATTATTCAGTAGGCAAGCAAAAAGGAAAAAGCTCAAAATGGTATACTAACATCATCATACAACCCATTGGTTTATACTGTCAAAATATTGATAGCCGAATGTATTCAAAACCGGTCTTGGATGAAACCTAGGAGATGGACAAACAATCAAATTCTGAAAAGACCAACGGATAGTAAATGACAATCTTCTAAAAAAAATAAAAAATACCAACTTAATGATTGAAGGTCAGGTGGTCGGCTACAAACCATAAAAATTGGAACATCCATAAAACTAGAACAAGTCCTCCAAAATGAAGAAATAAACCAAATTATCAATTCACCTATCCCCATCAACGTGATCTAACATAGATTGTATTGGGGTCATAGTAAGGATGGGTGATTTTCAACCAACTCAACAATTAAAATGATTACGGAGAACAAAGGATTGACACAAATGGACCTAAAATAGATTTGGAAATTAAACATCCCACCGAAGTCAAAAACTTTATTTGAAAAATTACTAAGAATGGTTTATCAACAAAAGCCTGGCTGAATGCCATATTCTAGTAACCCTTCCCTGCATTCACTGTAATCACCCCTTCGAGGACCTTGAACATATCCTGTTTCGATGTCCTTAAACATTCGACACAATTGAACAAATTGATTGAAATACTCCCCAAAAAATTAAAAATACCAACACAAACCTCAAACTGATCCTTTTATCTTATTATGTTAAAGATAACTTAAACAATAATGAAATTGAGACACTAGCCTTATTATGCTGGTGTTTATGGTATCCATGAAATCGGAAAATACTCCATAGCCAAGACGAGGAAGAACTAAAAGATGTTGTGGGATTCTTCTGCAAACAACAATAAGATTGGAAATCCGCACAAATTTGGGAACAGGAGGACTCTTGGAAAACAAACTTCCACGGTAGAAACATATACCAAACAAGACGGAAACATAAGAACATTAAATGGACTAGGCCTCAACAAGGTTTTGTTAAACTTAACTTCGATGGTGCTAAGAATGCCTTTAGCCCCGTTGCTTTTGGTTTTATTCTCAAGGACTCGTATGAGAAAGCTATCACATGGGCGAATGGAAGTTGTAGTGACCAATCTATGCTTATGGCTGAGACCCTTGGTCTCAGAGGTTGAATCAATGAAGCATTGCGCCATAGATAATCTGGGATCGAGATTGAAGGTGACAACCTTAGTCTCATTAATGCCATCAATGACAGTTGGTGCTGCCCGTGGGAAATCTATATTATCGTGGCGGGCATTCTGGTCTCCCTCTAGAGATTCGAGGTTTTCCGTTTGGTTCACATCTTTCGGGAGATCAACCTTGTGGCGGCTCACATCGTGAAGATGACATTCTTCAACTCCTCTTTAACTCATGCAGTTTGAAAAGATCTTGAAGATCTCATCTAGTTGGATGCTTTGGGGTGGCCAGTAAACTGTTAATTTGCCTCCTAATTCATTTCCTTTACAAAAAACATAGAAGTTGGTTTTTTGTTAATTATTGTGCCAACATGTTGCTTTGTAGTGGATAGAGCCATAGAGGGCCAAAAATATTAACATGGTAAAAAATATTAAATTTATGAATTTCTTCACTAAAATGCATTTTAAACTACTTAAAATGCTAACAAAAGTATAACAAAATTATAGATTATGTGCTCAGTGTTGGATGTCGATCACTATTTCACGATGAACTTTGATTTCAAGAATCTAATAATGGAAATACTTGACGGAATAACTAGTGATAAAATCTTTGAAGAACACGGAGACAAGACAACCCGAGATATTAGTAAGAGGCTTGTCCATTACAACCCCGAGATTATTTGCATCGTATTTGTTTTTGGAAATGTAAGCAAATATAGTGCAATAATGCAATGTTGCAATTTAGTGGGTCTTGGTTTTTGACATTTAAGCTAATATACCCATCATTATGACTTATGATCGGATGTACTCCCTCCGTTTCACAATAGTTGTTCATAAAGACTATTTTTCTTGTTTCATAATAGATGTTCATATATGATTTTTTTTCACTTATACCCCTAATAATTACACCACTTTAATTATATACACTTTTTCCAAAGCAACTTTTAGGAGTAGTAGTACCATTTAATAAGGGTAATTTTGGGAGAAATTTTTTTCCTTAATATGTGTGCAAATTTGTCTATGAACAACTATTTTGAAACGGAGGGAGTATTTATCAAGTGAAAGTGATGGAGATTTTGTTACCTTTGAGCCAGGTTAACAATGATATGAGTTTAGCTTGTTTTTTTTTCCCCTAAAGTAGTTTTTGACCCGGATCAAAGTTGTGAGCGAATTTTTGTAAATATGTGAGAGTTGGGGAAAAAAGAAAAAGAATCACTTGCTTATTAAGGAAACCCAACCCAACCGGGTCCACTACCGTCCACGCGTTTAAGTCTACCAGATTCTTCAACTGCCGGTGGCGGGTGTCGGCTTACACCGTCATTCAATCTTCTCCCTTCGTCGTCCCTTTCCAAATCTTAATCAAACCCTAATCAAACCCTAATCCTGCATTCTCCATCTTCCGGTTCATCAATTTCATCCCCAATTTCTATTCGCTACTCCACTGAAATCCCCAATTTAATCTTTCCGGATCAATTCCACGATATGCAGCAAGGCGACACGAGCAATCCCTACTACCAATTCTACCAACCCCCTTCACACAACCCTAACCCTAACCCTAATCCTAATCCTACTCCGATCGATCCCCACACACATGTCTCCTGGCCAGCCACCGCGTCTTACGCCTCTGCTCCGCCGATCTCCGGCAACGGATACGACTCCGCCTCAGCTCCCCCCGATCACGCTATTTATTCAGCTGGGTACACTCAGAGCTCGGATCATGGCCCCAATCTAAATTCTACAGCTCCGGCTGGCTTCCATTACCCCCACGATCAGAGCCAGCCTCCGTATTACTCGTACGATCAGAATCAGGCTGCTCTGAATTACGCTCCTTCCAACCCTAGCCCAGCTCCACCTCCGCATCTGAATCCGTCTTACTCGGGTGATTCATTTGCTTCATCACCCTACGCTCCTCCTTCCGCTGTGCCCAATTACAATAGTTCTTACGGAAGCGGAGGGAATTTTAATCCTTGGGGCGAAAGTAATAGTAGGTATGGTGATCAAGGTGAGAAAGGTTCGGGGTTTAATCAAGAGAGTTTCAGCGATGAAGGTGTTTATCGGTATGAGGGCGGAAATGTGGAGCCTTATGGCGCTAGGGGCACTGCTGGATCGAGATATGCATCAGAGACACTGTTTGATGACTATGGGAGACCCATTAGTTTGTCCAAAGGGAAAGAAAATGGTGGATCGAGGGTACCCTCCAAGGTAGTCAAGGCAACTCCCAAGGTGGAGACGGAGGAGGATGTGAAAAGTGGGGTGCAGAAGTTCAGGGTTAAGCTCTTATCTGAAGGTCTAGGGCAGAATGATATGGATGTGCTTTGCCAGGTTTCTGAAGTTCTTATTATTCTTATTTACATGTGCTGCTAATCATGTGTCATTAATAAATCACAATACTTTGAATGATCAAATCACAAGGGCTAAGTAGCTAAGCAAACAAAAAAATTTGGCATTGGGAATGAATTTATCATTGTCTTGGATGGTTTCAAAATTGGTGTTCTTTAATTTGAAATTTTGTAAACAATTTGTAGAACCCTTGTTTTTATGTTTTTCCTATGAACCTTTTGAGCAAGCCTCCAATATGGTGCAGATTGGCTTGGATGGAATTCGTGTGCTTGATCCTGCTACTAGTCGGACTCTGAGAATATATTCACTTGATGATGTGACAAGATGTGAGGTCAGATGTTTTATTTGAAGCTTGCTGAGTGGAGATTCCTTAACTTGGTTGTCATGCTATATATTGTTTCCTGGAGTATGACCTTGTGATAACATTTCTGAGCAGGTACTTGATTCTTACATCTTTGCATTCTGGGCAAAAACATCCATCGACATTGAGCCTAAACGAATCAGGCTGAAATCGAACAGCTACACTACAAACACTATTCTTGATACAGTGACTGCTGCCAGTATACAGGTATGAAAATGACAATTTGAATCATGGTATTTGTCTCCTCTCCTCTTCTTTTATTCCACTTTTTTTCTTCAAATGTATGTAGCTTTAACATATTTAGAGTGGTATGATCAGCTTTTTAGTGTTTCTAAATGTAATTAGGGTCCTGTTGGAAAACTTAGTTTGCCCGATTTATATTATTTTCTGTAGATTGCTTGCAATGGTTGCCTAATCCACTTTGCCAGAGAAACACAAAAAAAGTTCAATTTTTTATCCTAAGAGGGGAATAGATAATAAAGTCTTTGTAAAACAAGCAGAAAGGGAGTCTTGGAAGAACTGATAAATGGAAGGATGTTATGTTGGAAGTAACTATGGGTTAAAACAATGAGTTTGGGGCGCATCCTCGTGCTCATTGGCTTTTATACACTGCCTTTGAGATGGATTTAGTCCCTATATCAATTTTGGTGCATTCTAACTAAATTCAGTTATTATTGTCACATAGCTGAATTTCATTTTTTCTTGGGTCTATCGGGCGTACCTCCTTTCCCTTGGGCAAGGGTACCCCCATCTTGACCCCCCAGATTCCACTGTAGTGGAGCTTCACTGGGTCAATGATGATGATGATGATGATATTTAAGTTCAAGTAAAACGACTATTTCTGTACAACCGTGTGGACAATTACTAGCTGCAATGATCCATCATAAGTCTGAAAAATGATGATATGATATTGTTATTATTGATCAATTCTTTGCACGTCTCTTGACCTTTCATCTTGCCATTTTTTTTTCTCTTATCAATGTGGTTTATTAGAATTGGCTAGGGAGTAGATGATTTAATTATGCTAACTGCTAAGCAATTAAGATGTAGTTGGTTTTTGGTACAACCAGATAAAAAAATTGATGACTGCTCAAGCATTTTAATCTATTCATCTGAAATTGTTTTTTGTTCAAAACAGTTCAAGGAGATGGGAGATAGAAAAGAATCTAACTACCATAGGACCTCTGAGCAGCAGGTGGATAGGAAGAAAAGCATTGTTGACTGGATGAACATAATAAAGCCTCTCAACGAGGAGAAAGATTATTGGGTGAGATTTTACCTTTCTGATTTTGCTGAATGGATGTTAATTTTTAAGTTCTTTCTTTTTTCCCTACTATTACCTAGGAAGCACCTCAAAAGGAATTATAATAATATTGCATATAGATGTCAGGATGTCGTTGTTTTGCAATGCTATTCATCTTGTAAAACAATTACAGATGGGGAAAAGATGCTGGACAGCCCTAGAAAGCCTAATTAAATTGACCTTGTTATGTTCAGGTACCTGATGAATCAGTAACCAATTGTACTTCCTGCAGTATAAACTTTACCGCGTTTGTGCGTAAGGTTTGTAGCTCTTGCCGTGCCTTCTAGAATCACTGGTTTTTCTTTAGTCATGATCCTTGTAGTGTTTATTTATATTTTCAATTTTCGTCTTTGTCCCCAGCACCATTGCAGGAATTGTGGTGAAATATTTTGTGACAAATGCACACAAGGGAGAACTCCTCTTACTGCTGATGACCAAGCACAACCAGTCCGTGTTTGCGACCGGTGCATGGTATGCATTGCTAAGGCCATTATTTCTAATCTCTTTTAGGTTTTTCCTGAGTTAGGGTGTGTTTGGATTGCCGCTCTTAATGCATTAAATATGGTATCCTTACGAACCTTTAGTATGCCATTCTTAAGCTTTTTGGAAATTATTATTTGGATAATTTTAACAGAAAGCATCATGGTCAGAGTCTTGAAATGATAATTATGAACACTTGTGCAGCTCTGCATGAAATCTGAGATAAGTCATAAGAAACATTATCTGGGATGGTGTTTTGGGTGCCTAGGAAAGGGCTGCCTCATGAGAGAAAAATATTGCATTTAGGTTGGACTTGGGAGTGGTTTAAGAATGAAAATGCTTGAAAAGTGAAACCAAAAAGGGAGAGCTTGCTGAATGTGATATCAAGTCAGATTTGTAAATTGTCTATTATCACCTGGAAGATGAATTCAATCCCTTTTGTTTTCACCTTCTACAGGCAGAAGTGACACAAAGGCTAGAAGATGCTAAAGAGATGGCCAGTAGAAGTGGCGCTATTCGTAGTCATGAAGATCTTGCTAAAAGGCTTAAGGTGACTATAGATTCTGTCAACACAGTGGATCATTGCTTGTTGGAGGAAATACAACTGTAAATTGATTAGAAGAAGTATATAAGAATCAAAGTCTTAGAAATATGGAGTTGACCTCCCATCAATTGAAACAGAGACCCTTGAAGTGGTTTTATTGTTATCAAAGATGCCGATGCCGATGCCTAAACTTTATTTTCTGCTTTGGAGTCTTTGGTCGGATGGTTTCTTGTGATCTAATAGGGATGAACTCTTGAAGTCCTTTATAATTGAACTCTTCTTTATGAATTTTACAGGAGGAGATGAACAAAAACGCCAAGGCATCATCAGGTAAATCCCTCTCAAACCCCCTGCCAAAAAAGAAGTTCAAAATGAAAATAAAAAATCACAAAGGCTACTGTTTCATATTCTAAGGAGCATTAAAGATTCTGGTATGAAGTGTATAACATGCAGTTTGATTTATAAAAACAAATGTTAATTGCTAACTAACGGGATCTAATTGTACACCTATTCTATTGGCTAATTGCCATTCTCTTTCTAATTTCTAATTATATAATGTATAGGATCACCATCAAATGGATCCCAGAGAAAGATGCAAGACGTTGAATGCCCGACTTGCACCGTGCACTTGCAGGTAATCCCTCATTCCCTCTTATACTTGTTCACTGTTTATTTTCTGAAAATTAAGAAGCATGTTGAAAAAACCATTTAATTATTTTGCGTTTTTGAGTTTTGTCAAATCCTTAGCTTTGTGAGAATGAATTGTTCTCCTTCTGGGAAACTGATTGCAGGTGGAGGTTCCTCCCTCTGGATCAGAGACGATTGAATGCAGTGTTTGTCAGCATCCTTTCCTTGTCAGTGCTCACTGATCTCTTCTTCATTCTTCGCTCCGTGTGTTCCGGTATGTGTAGAATGCAGGCAGTCTATGTCAAGGAGCTTTTGTGCATTCTTCTGATCTTCATATTTGTTCAGACCTTTGTTTACAAGGCAACAAAAAACAGCAAGTGCACGGAGTCGGGGGTTTTGAGCCTCAAATGAATGATAATTATAAAAAACAAAAATGACTTGTATACAGTTACTGATCTTGATGTATGTGTGTGCGCGCTCCTGGTTTAATAAGATTTGTAATGATCTTCAACCTCCAACTTTCAATTTTTGTTTTTTTGTTTTGTTTGAGCATCAAATCGTGAATGGTGAGATGTTTGTTTATGGGATGACGCATGTTTGTCAAAAGACAGTAATTTTTTAGGCCGAGGGAGGCTCATTGGGACGGCCCTACGTTATATATTGTTGTTAAACAGTTTTGTGTTGTGAGGACTCTTTTCCTTGTACGCATATATGTAAGATCTAATAGAACTCTGTTTTTTTTTTTTTTGAAGGAATCCAATAGAGCTCATGGAGATTTTGTACAAATTAGAAAAGAGAATGTTTTATTTTGGTACTAATAATTTCCAGATACATTCTTAAGATTAACGTTAACTTTATAATTTCAACTTTAGGTATGCTTTCTCTGTTCAAAATTATTGGTCATTCTAACATATTTTTTGTTCAACAATATTCATTATTCTGTATATTGTCATTTTTTCAGTCTTGTTCTTACAAAACTACTCAGAGGATTTTTATCCCTTTTTAAAGTAAAATTAATCATCAATTCAATATATATTATAAAAGCAGATCGTTTTTTAGCCACCACGTTGATTGTGGCTCCATCTCATATTTAAAAAACTTTTCTAACTGATTTTCTATTTTTTTTTGTATTTTTTATTTTTCCTAATATTTATCTTTTGTTAAACTACTTAGAGAATATTTATGATAAGATTTTCCAATATTATTTTAGATACACGTACATATTATTTCAACTTTTTTTAATTAAATTTTTATTATCTGTTTACGTTAAAAAAAATTATCTTATGCTTATGAGCACACATTATATTAAAACAATTATTTGTTTATACTAGATGGCTTCACTCGTCCGTTGGACGGTATATAGTTATTGATTTTATAATTGGACATAGATAATTATGCATGTTATTTAAATTATAATAGAAATACAAATTATATGTGGTAGTTGTTGAAAATAAATAATGAAGGGAAAATGCATAACATTTTTTTAATTATTAATTTGTTGTAGGAGATATATATCATGAATCTTAATTATTTTTTTATTGAATTAACTAGTTATACCCGTCGTGCCATGCACGACTATGTTGGTATTTATAGATATTAAATAAAAATATAATATAAAAATTAATGTAAGTAATTTATTGCATGTACAATGTATAAATTTTTTATTTTTTGAAATCAAATAAAAGAAACTAAATATAAATAGTAAGTTTAATGTTGAGAATAAAAAATATTATTAAGTAAATAATGTATATTTCTCCTTTTCCTTGATGATATTTCATAGATATTTAATTTAAAAAAAGATAACATATGAATAAAAAATATTTATATATTAGAATATGGAAGAGATAAGATTTACATAAAATAACAATTAAATTAATAAATAAGATATAACAAAATATGAAACATAAAGATAAAAATAATTTATTTATAGAAAATAATTTTTAAAAAAAATTATTTTCCTTTAAGGTGGGGCCAAACACATTTTGTGGCTAGATAAAGTAAATATTAGAGAAGATTAAATTTTATATTTTTTTATTAATTTCTATGTACCTTAATTTAGAGATTATCAAATGTTTCAATATATCTATTACATATTATATTACCTATTTTTATTATTTTTAAACAAAATAAGTATTTATCATTAATATTTTTATTATAATATATATATATATATATATAAATAAATAAATTCTTGAAAAGATATCTTGCTAAAACATAAAAGATATTTATACTTATTTTAAAATATTTTAAATTTATTCTCTTTAATTTTAAATATTTGTATAAGAAAATTTTCAAAAGATATTGTTATACTAAATAGATATTTGTTTGATGTTAAAGATAGATTTAAATAGTTAAAGAAGAACTTAATAGGAAAAAGTTAAAAGATTAGGAATAAAAATTAATTTTGTAAATATGAGGTGGGGCCAAAATCGTTCTGGTGGCTCGAAAAGGTATAGCTTTAATATATAGTTATAGATGAATCAAAATAAAACAATGAGCAATATTGCTCCATGCACTGCATTGCATAAGATTTCTCTATAATCATAAATAAATAAAACTATGTTAAGAGGAATTTTTTTTTTTACAAATTGGGCTTCCAAATGTGTCATGTTTTACCTTACTATTAGAAATCAGGGATTTTTTACTTAGATATTTCCCATATACATTAATTGCATCCCACTTTCTATATACCATCACTTGAAGCTCATGATAAATACCATCAGGCAGTTCATCAAGTGTGCAAATTCTGGGTTGTTTTTGTGTTTTTGTTAGCCAAGGGTGACAAATTTTGTGTCTCCATGGATGGACCTACAACCATTTTCCCTACAAAATATAAAACAAAAAGGTAATACTTCTTCCTAATATTTGCATGATTGTAGTATGAAACCAAAACAGGAAGAAGATGCAACCTATATCGCATATTGAAATGGGTCTGCAAGCGGAATCCAAAAGGCAATCGATAATTGGCTGAATGAAAGGTAAAGGCTCAAAGGCTATGACTATTTATACAATGCAGGGTTTGCTAGCTTTTGGGAAGGGGAAATGATAAGTGTTTATTACGTTGTTACAACATCGAGAAAGGAAGCTAAAGAGAGTATGATCACAACATTGATGGAGGAATTTGGAAGGCTAAAAGATTGATCTTGGGATACAAAATGTTGATAATAGAAGTCGGGAAGGCCAAACTAATTAATACTCTCATTATTTTTAACCTCTATCTTTTAAATGGATTGAATAAGAAGAATATTACATTTTTTTATTTAATGAAAATGGATTAAATAGGAATAATAGAACATTTATTTATCTCTTGAGGGAGAACTTTTAGAGTTGTAAAGATAATTAGGATTTTTTTTTATCTTCTTATGTAAAACAATATCTATGTAACATATTCTTGGACAATATCAACTACAATTATAGGATCTATAACTATATACTAAAGTTGTATCTTTCTTAGCCACCACATTGACTTTGATCATACTTTATATTTTAAGAAGTCAAATTTTATTTATATTACTATATCTTTTTCAATTAAATTTATTTTCAATCTATTTATTCATAAAAAATTTAAGAATTCAAAATTTATTTAAAAAAATAAAAATTACATTATCTTAATCTATATATCTATTTCTATAAAAGTATTCTTAATTCAAATTATGATAAAAAAATAAATTGCAAGATGATAAAAATTGCATTATCTATGTCTTTTTAAGTTTTTATCTATTTATGATGTAAAAGATTTTTACATTAAATTAAAATCATCTATTGTTAATAACTAAAGCCGAAGCAATTTCTGCCATCACGTTGCGCCACATCAGCCCTTTATTAAAATAATACTTTTAAATAGTTAATTATGAAAAAACTTATCTCCAAGTAAACATAAAGATAAAATAATATTTGTAAAAAAAATAAACATAAAGATAAAATATTATTAGTAGATTTGACCAATATAGATAAAAAAGGATATTATATTTACTATATTTATTAAAGATAAATTACAATAAAGATAAGAAAAAATATGTACACGTGATCACATATATATCTTTGAAATAAAAATAGCCATATAAATGATATGAGGTAGGATAAAAAAAGACCATTCTTGTAGTGATACAGAGTGACACAATATAATATGTTGGATTGGAATTATTGTACGGTGAGATTTGTGGGTATCACTCATCTTATTATGGGGCAATTACTATAGAATACTTACTAGAGAGAGAAAAATATCTACCACATCTAATTTTCTACGTGGTTTTCTCCAGCAAAATTACGGTTTCCATGTATATTCAAAAACAGAATCTCCACGTTCATCCAAACGTGGAAAAAATCAGGCAAATTTCCGACAAAAATATTTACATAACCTCAATTTCCGGCGAAGCTGATTTTGAGAATCCTATATCGCTAATCGGAAAAACTCGCTCTCTACAAATTCGTCAAATAATATCATCTATAAGAACAATGTTTTTGTTCTATTTTGATTTCGTTTTATATTCAACCGTTTGTTTTTGCTATTGTTCACTTATAAAATTACAAATATCCACTATTTGTAGATCTTGGAAACTTGATATTGAAACCAGTAAATTTCCCGTTCATTGTCATGGAAAAAGATAATTATTTGATTATGTTCATCGCTATGAAATGTAAACTAGTAAATTGCTTGGAATATGTTAGGTTATGTAACATATAATATACATCATTATCTATTAACGTATACATGATTCTTTGTCATTGTTAACAATTCGTATTTAACACAAAATTTAATGTATACATGATCATTTTAATGTATATACACGATGTTTTGATATTGTATACATGCTAAATTGTGATATACTAATCTTAAATGTATGAACCATTTTCATTTAAAAATATGTACATTATTATTTAACATCCTTCACTATGACTGAAAATGGTTAAAAAATTAATTTTTTAGGAAACAATATTGGTCAAATTTGATAAAATGCGTACACGTTTTTATATACATGATCTATTTTTCTAATTTACATATTGATTTAAGAAATGTGTTAGAAAGGTGTTAGCATACATGATAATGTACAACTATATACATTGTTTACACTCTTGTATACTTGTTTGTCAATAAGATTGAATAATGAAAAAATGTCATCGTGTTAGTGAGTTGTATACATGTAACTATGAATTCTTGTACATCATATATTGTATTAATTTAGTTGTAAAGTACTGTCTCACACATACAGTAAATTTTTTCATATTGTTATTGAGTTGAATACTTGAATCTATGATCTAATTTACATCATACTATGTAAGTATATACATATACAAAACTATCTCATATACATCTCAATATCTCTCCATACGACTATATTTTTCGAAATCTTCCAACTCTCCATCACCATCTTTCTTCGAAAACATGAAATTAAACACTTCAGAAGGCTTTAGATTGTGACGACGACTCACAATCTAAACCTGCACAATATATGAATAAAACGCCTTAAGTATAACAAATCAATATTTATCGTGTCTACATATTAACAATTCATGCTTTATCATAATAATACATTTAATGTATATGGTTTGGCAAATCATGTAAATGCTGACTCAAATCATGTAAACAATATATGAATGAATATACAGCCCAAGTACCCCCAATAACAATCAAGTATATAAATTAACATACTCATGTAAAGTCTGATTAAAATTTATGTGTACATATATTTAGTATTTTGATACAAAAAATATAATATAACTATCTAGTAACATCGATGTATGGCATAACTAACAATCATGTAAATGCTTACTCAAATCATGTATACAACATATGAATAAATATAGGAAAAAGACTCAAAATAATTTCAAGTATCAACTTTCAATCAAAAATAATCCGAAGTTTGAAAATCACCACTAGCGATACGAACTATCGTAAAATTAACCAAAAACGATTCGAACTCATTTTCCGACGAGTTTTATGGAGGAATCAATGATGTAGCGATCGAAAATCTGACATAACAACTTAATATTTTACGCTTGTTTAAAATATATATGATCACCACATCATTGATTCCTCTGGAAAAATCGTCGAAAAATGAGTTCGGATCGTTTTTGGTTAATATTGTAATAGTTCGTACTGATAGTGGTGATTTTTAAACTTCGGATTATTTTTGGTTGAAAGTTGATACTTGAGATTATTTTTAGTCATTTTTCCATAAATATACATTTAAATGACCACTAATAACAGTCATGTATCTAATATCACATAATGTTGTAAACTTTAACTGATATCATGTATACAGCTACTTAGTATTTTTATTAAAAAAATTTAAGCTATTATAATTACTTAGGAACCTAGGTGAATGGCATATCTAACAATCATGTAAATGCTGACTCAAATCATGTATTCAAAATATGACTAAACATACATACAATTAACCACCAATAATAATCATATATATAATGTAACAAAATCATGTAAACATTAACTACAATCATGTATACAATTATTTAGTGTTTTGATAAAACAACTGCAAAAAAGATCAAATCTGTTGAAGAATCGAACGCAAAACAATCAGAAAGATACAATCAATAAAACCTAACACGAATAAGAAACCAAGATATCAGAAATCTCTAATCCAACTGTAAAAAAGATACAATCAGAAACCAAGATGTCAGAAATTGGTCACAAAATAAAGCCTAACACGAATCTGAAACAAAAACACGCATAAATCATGATAGATTTCAACATAGTACTCGAAATTCAAACATAAAATATTAAAATGTATACAAACTACCAAATCGAAATCGAAATCTAGGATAAATCCTGAACATTAAGAAGCAAAGATAGACGATATGAAATACCCGATTTGAAAAGTAAAACTTACTGAAATTGAACACGTGCCTCACTATTCAAGCAAACAGTGTAAAAATTTAGCATAGACACTAACTCAAATCTGTTGAAGAATTGAACGCAAAACAATGATTACTTATCGGATGTCATACGCGATACAGTTCTACATCGAAGAGGAAGAAGTCGGAAAGCCACGATGAGGAAGACGTCGGAAAGTTACCTTAGCAGATCTGATTTCGCGTGTCGTCGATAATCTGCTATGAAAACCAAAAATGGGAGAAAGCCGAAAATAGAGAGTGGGGGAGAGAGATATTTGATTTAGCGCTGAACTGAATCGTCCAAATCCAAAATTATGTTTTTTTTTCCGGTAAAAAATTAAAATAAAATCTCTAATTTTCCTTATTTTACGCTACTGAACTTTTATTGGGTGAAATGCATGTCCATTGTATTTTAACTAGTAAACCTGGACCATCAATTTAAATCAGATATAACGCCCCATATTAAGTCACTGTGTATCACTAAAAACACTAGTACTACTAGAACCTAATACTAAATGATAATATCTTAAAAATATAGATTACGTGTAATTTTAAATAATTAATATTTTTAACTAAAGATAAAGTATATCTGTCACTATATTGTGTCACATCACATCATATTAAAATAACTATTTAAAATAGCGACTTAAAAATATATCAAAAATACTTTTTTTTTATTTTTATTTGTGATAACTTGAACAATATAGAGAGAATATTAAAAATTGAGGACTACAATCTTATCGTATTATATGTAAAGTATATATAGATAAAGAAATATTTCTATCTTATCATTTATTTTCCTTTTTATAAGAGAATTTATAAAACTAAATTATTAAAATAATAATTTAGGTGGAGGTGTTTAAATAATAATATTCTTGATTATCTATTACTAATAACTAAAGCCGAAGTAATTTCTGCCACCACATTGTGCCACATCACCCCTTTATTAAAATAATAATTTTAAATAGTTAATTATGTAAAAAAAGTTATCTCCAAGTAAACATAAAGTTAAAATAATATTTGTAAAAATTTATCTCCAAATAAACATAAAGATAAAATAATATTAGTAGATTTGACCAATATAGATAAAAAAGGACATTATATTTATTATATTTGTAAAAGATAAATTAAAAAAGATAAGAAAAAATATGTACACGTGATCACATATATATCCTTGAAATAAAATTAGCCATATCTATCTATAACTATATGTTAAAGTTGTAACTTTTCTAGCCACTACATTAATTCTGGCCCCACTTTATATTTAAAAAGTTATTTTTATTATTTTTTTCAATAAAATTCCTTTCTATTTATTTATGTGGAAAAAATTAATTTAAATTTTAATTAAAAATAAAGAAAATTAGTTTATCTTTATCTTTTTATCTATTTATAAAAACATATTTATCTTAAATCAAATTTTGATAAAAAAAAGTAAAAAAATTTAATATCTATATAATTACTTGACTAAATTAAATATTTATAAAAAATTATATTATATTTTCCTTAATTTCCTTTTTGGATTGTTTATGTAAATATAGAAAAAAATTTATCTTTAAAAAAATTCTATATTTTTTATCTTTTCTTATTAATTATCTTTTTAACTTTTTATTGAAAAGATTTTTAAAGAATTGAAGTTGATTAAAATTTTCTAAGAATTTACATTATTTTTGATTTTTTTTTGTATATTTACTTTATTAATATCATATTTGTAATATATCTAAAAATTGATGAGTCGTGGTCGTGGAGGGCACGACGGGTACAACTAGTTATTTCATTATTTGTAATATCCCAAGAGTACTTTATAAAAATATTTATATTTATATAAATTATTTAAAATTTTGAAAGTCAAGACACACTCCTTTTTGACTTATTATTAATATTAATAATCTATGGTTAAAATTTATTAAAATAATCATACCTCTTTATTCAATCTTAAAGTAAGATAATATATTCTTAATATATTGGGTAAATCTTTATTAATGGCATGCAAGGTGATAAAGTTTAATAAAGTTCATTAATAATATATTTTCCATCTTATTTATATTCCAAATTGTCATATAAATTACTTTCTTTATAGAAAAAGAAATAATAAAACCCTTTTTGCTATATCTTTAGTCTATCTTCAAAATATTTTTTTATTCCATACTTTAACCATATAAATATCTTATCAAAATATATTTAAGTTTATAATATGCTCTTTAAATGACATGCAACTCCTTTTTCAATATATAAAGTCTTAAGATAAATTTTTCCAACAACTTGTTCTAGATCTTTTTATTTATACAATAAACTCCAAATAAGGTAAACATATTATTTATATTATACTTTTCATGTATATAAATCTCATAATTTAATTCCAAGATTTTATTTAACAATTTTTCCATGTCTATTATAATGTATTTCTTTATATAAAAACACATGCAATTTATTTACTATAGCTTTTTAGTCTTCAACTTAATCATATAAAATTATCTTATGATAAGAATACCTTATCCATATTATATATAAGTTTATAATATGATTTTGAAAGACATGTAAGTATTTTTCTATTAATAAAGTCTTAAATTAATAAATCCCTTCATCTAGTTCTATTTTCTTTAATTCATTATAATTAAAATCCAAGAAAGGTAAAAAAATATATTATTAAATCATACTCTTTATGCTTAGAAGTCACATATAATAATCTTGTAATTTTATTTAAAATTATTTCATGTCTTGCCATATTTTATTTCCTTTTATTAAAGTTCTCATGCATGTTGATTTTTTTCCATTTATTTACAAGGAAATATTTATAACATAAAAATCTGATTTTTCCTAACAACTAGGATTTTTTAAAGATATTAGGATGCTAAAAAAAATATACTTATTAAAATAAAAGGAGTTAAAACAAAATAAAAAAATAGAAATAAACCTTTTATGTACAAGTTTTTACGTTTTGTTGGACAGATTGCAACAAAGGAAAAGGCAGGGGAGGTACGCCAGCAGCAACCAGCAATAGGGCGGGGCTCCGGGGGCGGCCCAAGGTGGTCCGGTGGTGGCCCGGGGTGAAGAACTAGGGTTTTAATGGTGTTTGAGAAAAAAATTCAGCAAGTAAAAAAAATTATTCTAGGCTGAAATTTGGCTTAAAAGAGGTGAGGTTTGTAAGAGGAAGAAGAGTAGAGTACTTTTTGAGTCTTCTATGGAAGAATTCAGCCCTTTAAATAGAGAATTTTGACCCTCTCATGGATCCACCATACCTTGAATTGGCCATTAATGGAGGAGATGCTTCAAGGGAATTGGGTGGAGGTGTGCTAGTTGAAGGATGACAAGGGGTGAGGTAGTAATGGTGAGAACTGAGAAGAGCAAGAAATCCTTAGAATGGAAGCCATGCATTGATGAAGCGTCAATCAGACTTGTCAAGTCTGATGTCTAATTTGGGAAGAAGAAGGAAAGAAGAGCATAAAAGAAATAAAAATCCTAAACGAGTAGATGAGTTACAATAGCCTAGTGGATTTGAGTGTGTGTGAGTATGAGAAGGGTGTAAGAGGTCTCGGGTTCGAGTCTCCCTCTTGACCCTTTTTATTTTGCCTTACTTCTTATTTTTGCTTGCTTTGTAAATTAATATTAAATTAAGTCCGAAATTTTATTAATTATTCTTGCTTAAATTTTATTTGTCACTTTGATAACCTTTTATAAACTTTTTTATAATTTATAAAAAATTATAAAAATATTTAAACTCTCTTTTAAGAGAAAAATATTTAAATAAATACCCAACTTGCTGAATATATTTAATTAAATTCTCAATTGCCATTATAGTAAACTTTTATAATATAATATGAAATTATAATGATTATTAAATTCTTTATTTTAGAGAAAAAATTATTGGAATAAATACTCGTTTTATTATATTTAGAATTTAGCGGATATTACAATAGTACCCCATTAAAATTAGTTTTGTCCCCGAAACTAGGATATAATAGGGCGACAGAAGGTTAAAAAGGAAAGTAGCTACTAACACTCGCAATTGTGAGGAAACAACAAAGGGTCTAGTTACCCCTTAAAGAACATTTCGTTCTTTAGTTAAGATGACCGTACAATTAGAAGAATTACTATTGTACCTTTGTCTTAAGGAATTGTTACATTAGTATTCCTTGGAAAGACTCCCACTTTTGTGGTTTAACGAAATCAAGGGAAAGGAATGGAAATCCAATTGGTCTTGCTAGCGAAGTAGGCAGTTGGTCAAGCAGTCTTATCCATTAGCTTGGGTCATACCTACGGAAGTTCTAGGTTGACCTCCCCAAACATAAAAGTTGGATTGCTTATAGAATAAGCATCCTAATTGAAACGAGCACTTGAGTACTTCTAGGAAGCGAGTAAGAACTGACTAATCTATTCTACACTCCTAGAGTCATTGCAGAGGAATTCTTTTAAGATGAATATTCAATAACTTTCAAGATGGAATCGAAGTTTGAATATGTGAAAACCATGCCTTGGAAGAAGGATCTCGAATTATGGCTTCTAAAGAAGTTATTATTGGTATAGGAGATGGTTATACCCAAGATGGAGTAACCATCTTTACGATGTCGTGTTCGACTATATTATACTATCGAGAAGTGGTTCGAGCGTTCCTTTATATTATATTTTGCAGTATTTATAAGAATGTAGTTTTTCGTAAACAAGGTTAAACTCGAGGGACTAAGTGGTTTCATTCCACTAATGTGATCAGTATCGGGGAACTCTTTCCAACATAATCACTTAAGGTGTATATCTTCATAGGAACAAGACCTGAATTTCTACCTCAACCATGTGGCCAAAATGGGAGGTAAAAGTCCATTCTTATTCACCACCATGAATATATATTGAAAACTTAGTAGTACAATGAATACATCATAAAGTTAAATGAATACATCATAAAGTTAAACTAGGGTTTAGCTCAAAACTTTCTTTTATATTAAGATAACGATGAAACACGATCTTTGGTTCGACACGTAAGGATTCAATATGATAACCCATACTCATAGTACAGAATTCAAAATGAGACATTCTTATGGGAAAGAGTGTCCCAGGAATTGTTCGAATTTTCCAACTATTGTGGGGATACAAAAGTGCCTTAAAGGCGAGACTAACATGGTTACGAATATGAAACTTGGATAGGAAGGATGACCTATCTATTCCTCTGGAACATCCGATGCAAAAGGCTGGTTGTCATTGTGGTGCATCTCAGAGAGTTGTTGACCTTGACTTTGGGATGTCATTGACCCTTTTCCTTTATTCTGAGATGTAGACTGCACAAAAGCTTATCCAACCACCTTATTTGAAGCTTGGTGGTTTTGAGAAACTGAGTTTGAACGGAATTGGCATGCGTTGAAAGCTTCCTTATACAAGTATTTAAATTTAAAGATAAAATAAATTCTTGAAAATAAATATAAATCTTTTAACATATATCTTTTGACGAATTTATTTATAGATATATAGTGATTTTCTTTTATTAAAAAATAATGATAAATTTTTATAATTTCTAAAATTAATAAAAATAGATAATAAGATATTTAATAGATATATTGAAATATTTTATAAACTCTAAATTTATACGTACATGAAAAGTAACAAAATATGAAGAATATAGTATTTGATTAAAAAATTATACATTCTACGAGCAATAAATTACTTATATTATATTTTATATTATATTTTTATTTATTTATTAATATCTTATTTATAATGTTTATAAAATATCGAATCGTAGTCGTACATTTATGGTACTACGAGTAAAACTTGTTATGTATTAAATCCATATAGTCGTGCATGACATGACGGATATAACTAGTTGTAAAAAAAACTAATTATAGAAAAATATATATGTGAAATTGTGTAGTTTTTTTCACTTATAAGAGAGTATTTTTTTATTTCAAAAAAAAGTGAGTAGTTTTTTCATATTTTAATTAATTCATAGATTAAACAAGTTTTTTCTAAACTGAGGAAGTACAATACTAGGCGGCAGCACCGTGATCTAAAGTATCAAAAACCAAATTATATACTTGCCATAAATATATTACAAACCCTAGCTAACTATTCCTTGTGTAACAATTTATTAAAGGTCTTCAGAAGATTAAGTTCATCCCAACCGCATATCAAATATATCTTACAACAAAATTTATGCTAACCGACTCTTTACTAGTTGCCCTATATCTATCATCTATCATATTATAAAAGCGTGTGAGATGTTTTGCTAAAAACTTAAAAAATAGTGCATATCCAAAAAAACCATGCCCCTTTACATAAATTTACGGAAATGCCATTTTTATATTTTTTTTCCAAAAATACCATTCCCATTTAAATAAATTTACGGAAATGCCATTCTCAGTAATAATTTTGATATTTTAATGTTCCTTGAAATTCGTATCGTATTGCTTAGCTCTTAAGTAATCTCGGGATATATATTCTTGGAAAAGCGTGATCGACTTAGGTGATATTTGGATGTGAACGGGTAATTTTGATATGTCTCGAAAAACGTGTCGACGTTACTTCGCTCGTAAGCAATCTCGGATAAGTTTGTTTCTTAGTTGTGAAGAAAGCTCTTATACGTAATAAAACAAGTTCTAAGACATTGGATGGCATGAAATCAATTAAATTAATACCAAAAGGTTTTGCTTAGCTCTTAAGTAATCTCGGGATATATATTCTTGGAAAAGCGTGATCGACTTAGGTGATATTTGGATGTGAACGGGTAATTTTGACATGTCACGAAAAACGTGTCCAAGTTACTTCGCTCGTAAGCGAGCTCGGATAAGTTTGTTTCTTAGTTGTGAAGAAAGCTCTTATACGTAAAAAAACAAGTTTTAAGACATTGGATGGCGTAAAGTCAGGTAAATTAATACCAAAAAAACCATGCCCATTTAAATAAATTTACGAAAATACCATTTCCACATTCCTTTTCCAAAAAAACCATACCCCTTTAAATAAATTTACGAAAATGTCATTTCCATATTTCTACACTAACGAAGTCTCCGTCTTATAATCGCCGCGCAACGCGCGGCCTATTTGCTAGTAAATACAAGCGCCCGCATAGTTTTTTCATCCTTACATTCTAAGCAAGCCATACACTAATTAACTCCTTTCTTCAGAAGCTATTGCGAGAGATCGAACTCGATCCATGGCGCGCGCCCTCCTTACCTACAACAAAGAAGGGCGTGACGAGGCTTCCGGCTGGTCATACCGCGTCACGCTGACGCCATCGGAGGAGTACTCCCTCCCCACCGCCTATGGCTTGCACGTGCAATCCGAGCCCTTGAACTACGTCGACGACGACGACTCGTGCATCTCCCGCTACGACTTGCAGCTCTCCGGGGGAATCGTATGCAACCAATCCAGCCGCAAATTCCTCGCCGACATACTCTCGGGTCGCGGCCGACTTCCTCTGGCCGCATGCAACGACGTCGTTGGCCTTGTCTTCGCCCATTACGGGCCTGGAGGCTCGATACATGGCGACGCCAAGAAGATCGAAGCGCATGTTCGAGTCGAGACGTTCGTGCCCGAAGAAGAGGAGTGGACACTCGTGGACACGCATTCCATGTTGCTTGAAGAGTACGAGGATGATTATGAGTGGGTTTTGGAGATGTTGGTTGGAGATTCTTTGATAGAAGAGATGTTGCCGTCTGCATGTTCATAGAGAAGATATAGCTAGAGTAGTGATACAGCACGGCCCGACACTAAAGCAAGGGTCGCAAGACCGGTTAGAGAGCGCCGACGACCTAGTCGTCTGAAGGATTATTATTAGCATTTATTAATAATTATTTTAATTAATGTAAATTTTTAAATAGAGTTTTATGAACTCTTTTATGGGTTTTCTTTTAGCTTCTTTTCCATGTCGCTTTTATTGAACCGATAGGACTACTGTTATAAATACCTAAAAGTCATTATCTTAGAAAATAAGAAGAAGAATTATTATTATCATGCTATAATATATCCCCTCTTCGTTCTTCTCTTCTTTCCCTTTCCCCAGCCGTCGGGTTATTCCCCTCTGTTTCTCAATTCTCACCATTGTTCTGCATAAATTGGTACTGGCATAATACGTGTTATCGTATCAAGTAGTTATATATATATACACAGTTAACTATTGTGGTTAATTAGATGGTTTGTATAAGCTCGTAAAATTAATTATACCTAGCTTTTCATCGCAAGAAAGCGAAAAGAAGATCACATAATAATAATCAAATCAGAAATTGAAAATTAAATTTGATTAAGAGTACTATACGATACTGATCAACTAAAGTCTTGGTAAAAAATAAGAGTAAAAACGTGCATATATATAATGTTATAAAATAAGTATTAGAACAATATTACTTAAACTATACTTTTAGGGGAAAAAACCATTTAGAATAAAAAACTTAAAAGAATTAGAAGAGAGGGAGAGAACAAGGATTTTATAAGTTTGTATTTTTATTCTTTGTGGATGCAAATTTTACAATGGATAATGGAAGTATTTATAGGTAAATTATTTGGATAGAATACCCTAATTTAGGTAAAAAAAAAAAATCAAGAAAAAGAAGGTGAATGATTCACCCTAGCTTCATGGTTCATACAAATTATCTAGATACATTGAATATTCACATTCATATTTTCTATGGGTATGTTGCCTCGTTAAAAACCTTGTCAAGAAAAACTCAATAGGATAAAAACTTGATCAAAGGGGAAAAAAAGTGCAACCTTATATCCATTATACACTTTGATGTTGCCTCATTAGAAGTATTTTGAGACAAAAACCCATGAGAAAAATATTGATCGAAGAGAAAAAGAATGCAATGTGTACAATGCTAGCTCCCATTGAATTCAATGTATGTCTCGAAACCCGCACATTCCAATCCTATATACTACCTCTCCAAATTTCTTGGCAATAAAAGACTTTATAAATAGATCAACTAAATTATCATTTGACCGCATTCGTTGAATATCAACCTCTCTAGCTTCTTCCAACTCACAAGTAGAGAAAAACTTTAGTGAAATATGTTTTGTGCGGTCTCCCTTAATATAACCTTTCTTCACCTAACCGATCATGCTAATTTGTCATTATATAACAATATTGTTGGATCATGAAGCACCCTTGAGCATGCCCTTCATCTTCCTCGAGTAACAACAATAGTCGAGCAAGGGTAATTATCGGTGTTTATCAATTTGGTACTTAACCTAGGGGCAATTATGTTTTTTAACCCAAATTTGATGGTATAATGGATGGAAAATGGGAGAGGTAGTTCAACGAAAATGAAATAGAAATATGAGGTGATTTTCTATAAAAAGGTGAAATAAGGGGTGGTTTATTGCAAATGCTCAAGATAAGGGGTGTTTTTTTGTAAAAAAGTAAAATAAGAGGTGGTATTTTTGTCAATGCTCCAATAAAAGGGGTTATTTTTTGTATTTTACTCTTTATATTTATATCATAATACTGCATAACTTTTAGTAAAATTATCCCGTGAATATCACGCGACTTCAACTAGTTAGAAAAACTCAAAAAGATATTTACAACGTTAGCTAAGGTTTTGTCAAATTTAGATGATTAAAAGAATATTTTATCTCTACATGACCTAATCTACCCTAATACATTATAAAGTAGAAACAATGTTTATTGAAAGAATTGCACTACGTGGTATGATCTTAATAAATTAAATTCAAAAAATTATTTTGATAACTATTTTAGTAAACTATATTATGCTTATTATACCCTACCCTAATTATCTTTAATTTATAGTATTTATAACTATGAGATTGAATCAAATGAAAATGGGACTTATCATGAAAACTAAGAATGCATCTGGACCATCCGATTGAAACACTAGAAATGAATCTAGGCCATCCGATTAAAAAAATAAAAAAATAAAAAAATAAAAAAATAAAATAAAATTTATTTTTTTTTATTTTCTTACTTTATTTTTTAAGTCTTTTTACGTATGTAGAATGATGTAAATCGAGTATGAACATAAAACCATAAAACGTGAACATAAAACGTGAACATGCAATACTAATATGTGAACGTATTTATATTATATGTGAACGTATACTAAATTTTCTGAAGTTAAAATGCGATTATATGTGAACAACCCTTGTAAAAATGTGAACATGTGTATAAAATATGTGAACAGAACGTAAAATGTCAATCGTCGTGTTTTTGGCAAAAATAAGCAAAAAAATAAAAAATAAAAAAATAATTTTTTTTTTTATTTTCTTACTTTATTTTTTAAAGTCTTTTTACGTATATAGAATGATGTAAATCGAGTATGAACATAAGGCCATAAAACATGAACATGAAATACTAATATGTAAACGTATCCATATTATATGTGAACGTATACTAAATTTTCTGAAGTTAAAATGCGGTAATATGTGAACAACCCTTGTAAAAATGTGAACATGTGTATAAAATATGTGAACAGAATGTAAAATCTCAACCGTCGTGTTTTTGGCAAAAATAAGCGAAAAAATAAAAAATAAAAAAATAAATTTTTATTTTTTTATTTTTTTTAATTTTTTGTCAAATTTTTTTTAAGCCGTTTAACGCCTGTATTATGATTTAATCGAACATGAACACATGACCATAAAACATGAACAAAGAGTAATAATATATGAACACACTTGTAATATATGTGAACGTATTATAAAATTTTTGAACTGAAAAATGTGATAATATGTGAACATGTCTTATAATAGTGTGAACATATGCATAAAATACGTGAACGTAACGTAAAAAATCAAATTTTGTGTTTTTGGCCAAAACAAGCGAAACTAAGAAAATTAATTATTTTTTTTAATTTTTTTTTTAATTTTTAATTTTTTTATTTTTGTCAAAATTACCATTTTGCCCCTATCTCTTCTAATCTTAGCCATCCATTTCTCAAATCCAAGGGTCCTCATTTGTTCTTAGTTTTCATGATAAGCCCCATTTCCATGTGAATCAACCTCTTATAACTATATATTAAAGTTGTGCCTTTTCAAGCCACCACATTAATTTTGGCCCCACCTTATGTTTAAAAAAATAAAAATTTATTCATATTAGTTAGCTTTTTCAATTAAACTAGTTGTCCCCGTCGTGCCCTGCAGGACTATGACTCGATATTTTCATATATACTACAAAAAGACATTAATAAATAAAAATATAATATAAATAATAATTTTAAATTGGTGATTTATATAAATTGTAAAAAAACATATTCTAAATTAAAGATTTTGATAGCAAAAATAAAATTAATGGGACATTTAATATGAATTAGCAAATAAAATTGACTTGACATGTACATATATTATCAAAAATCATTACCGGAAAGTTATAATTGAAAATTACGATTGAAATTGGCTAGATTTGTATGTAAATTATCAAAAAAAAATCAAAATTGAAAAATCAAAGATATATCATAATTAAAATTTAAAGATTTGCTAACAAAAAAATTTCATCCTATCTAAATATTATAATGGAAAAAATACATAGGTTAAAAAAAACTTTGACTTGATAATTTAATAATAATATATGTAATTGAGTATATTTATATTTTAATATAAGAAAGAGAAAAAAACAACTAAAATGTTAAAAAGATTAAGCATATATATTTTATTGGCTTATAAGGAAAAAATTCAACCATTAGTTAAATTCTTTTAGTTAAGATACTAGTTATACCCGTCGTGTCATTCACGACTACATAAATTTAATATTTAATTTATTTAATGAATATGATTTTAATTTAATATAAAAAAACTTATTTATTAGAAAAAAATATATAAAATTTTACAATTGGTTTCATGTAAAACGGGCCAAAATTATTAAGGTGAGCCCACTATAATAGATGGCTTAATGATAATTTATTTATGCAAAAATATAAATAAAAATTATTTGAATTAGAATCATTTAATTTTAAAAATCTTTTACAAAAAAATAAAAAGGTAAAAATAATCTAAATTCTTGTAATTTTTTTTAATCAAATTCCATTCTTAAAAAAATTGAATAAAAAATAAAAATATAATTATTAAGAAAGAATGAGAAAATATAAATAAAGAATGAATTTTTAATGATAAGAAAATCATTTATATTTACAAAAATAATTCAAAAAGAAAATTAAGCAAAATAACATAATTTTTTTAATCAAAATTCAATTTAATCAAGTAATTATCTAGATTGAAAGTTCTATTTTTTAATCAAAATTTTATTTAATATAAATCTTTTACATAAATAGAAAAAAAAAGATAAAATAATTTTCTTTAATTTTAAATAAAATTCGAATTTAATTTTTTTTCTTCATATAAATAGATAGAAATTTAAATGAAAAACTAAATTAATATATCTATCTTAATATATAATATCTAATGTTCTATAATTTATTTTAATTTTAGATAAAATCTTTTAGATCTATCGTGATTCCTAATATATAATACATAACATCTTTATTTTAGATAGAATCTTTCCTAGATTAATTTATCCTATTTCTATATTATTCTAAAATAATATCAACATATATAAATTTCCAAAATAAAAAATCATATGTAGCGATATCCTAGGTGGCTCAACGTGGGAACGACACGTAGGAAAATCCTAGGTGGCTCAACGTGGTGGCCTTATTCCTTGCGTCTTTTATATATATACATAGATTATCTCCTACCAAAAATTAAGATATTATCTAAATTTGGGAAATAAATAAATTTTAATTAGGTGGAAAAAATTTGCCATGTGGAATATGAAGTGGAAAGAATAATTAATATAAAATTTTTATGGAGCAAGGATTAAATGACATGTGACAAAATCCTATGTGGAATAATAATAAAACGACATGTGAAAAAAGTTGATGTGGCGCAACGTGGAGGCTCGAAACCTTATTGCTTTTATATATATTAGATTCCTATCTATCAATTTGTGTCAAAAAAATTTAAAAACTCAAATTTTAATTAAAAATAATAAAAATTATATTATCTTTATCTTTTTATTCATTTATCAAAAAGATTTTTCTTAAATCAAATGTTGATAAAAAAAAGTTTACAATATCTTGATTATTACTTGCATAAATTGAACTTTGATTAAAAAATTACATTATCTTTTTCTTAATTTTTTTAGTTTATCAATAATAATAATAACTATATATTAAAGATATAACATTGGAGCTACTAGAATGATTCTAGCCCACCTCATATTAAATAAATTATACTTGAATTTTTTAATAAATAAATTATCTTAATTTCATATTAAATTCAATTTTATTCCTTAAATTATGTGTTTTGTCACAAATCACCTTTTAAAAGAAGTGGTTTTTAACAAACCACCTTTTATATCATTTTCAAGTAAAATCACCTTTTATAATGTAATTTATACAATTGAAATACCTATTTCTATTCTCTAGTGAAATTTCATATTTTATTGACCACCTAGTTGAAGTCCCGTGATATTCTCGGGATAATTTTATTAAAAAACTATACAATTCTATGATATTAATTTAAAATACTAAATATATTGATATAATATCATAATAAATTATGCAATAGACAAATTATTTTTTAGATTGTATTTGTACCCCATCTTTTAATTGAATATATTTATAACTATTTTCCATTAGTTGTGGAGATCTTGTCCAAATTTAGATTGAAATTATAAAAATATTGATTTCACTTTTTATTGAATATTTTTAAATAATATTTTCTTATTTTTTTAGACACTAATATGTATAAAATAATTGGTTTTTTTTATAAAGATAATAATAATTAGGATAGGTTATCTACAAAGCATAATATAATTTATTAAAATATTTTTTAAAATTTAATTTATTAAAATTATATATTAGAGTTCTTATCTTTTACTCTATAATAATAAGAATTTTTGTAAATATGAAAAATATAATATACAGATTAGTATAGAAGAGAACATTATAGAGAAAATTGTCTATGTATTATTTTGTAAAATTCAATTCATCTATAAAGTTGTTTTCCATACTAAATTTACATAACGAAGAAATAAAATATAAAGAAAATTAATATATGAAAATTTACAAAATTCAATGTATTAATCAACCTATTATCCATATTAAATTAAAAAAATAGAGATCAAAAAATTTAAATGTAACGTGGGGCTAGATAAAAAAATTCTATATTTACATAAAAAATATAAAAAGGAAATTAAGAAAAATATAATGTAATTTTTTTTATCAAAATTCAATTTAAGCAAGTATTCATCAAGATTTGTAAACTTTTCTATTTTTTTTTATCAAACTTGATTTTAGAAAAAATCTTTAATATAAATGCATAAAAAGATAAAGAAAATCTAATTTCATTAATTTAAATTAAAATTCGAATTTGTTTTTTGACATTTACATATAATCTTAGTCATCAACATAAAATTATATCTTTTTCTCAAAATAAAAATATATCAACATAACAATATTTATTATCTAAAATTATATCATTATATAGATATAAATTTTATACTTGGAGCTCAAGCATTGTTAAAAGATAACAAAAAATATTAAGACCCTAAATCTTGTTAAGAGATAAAAATATTAAATTAATATGGAAAATATCAAAATTATATAAATATGTTATCTATTGTAGTAAACTAATACATAATCCATGGATAGAAAATTATATACACAAAAAATTATATAAACATGTTATCTATTTAGTATATATAGCAAGAATAATATAAATTGTTACAGAATTTATTTAAAATATAATTTCACATTAATTTATTCAAAAATGCCACGTGGCGCAAATTTTACAACAGACTTGGGTTCCGCTTTATAATGTACTAGTTATACCCGTCGTGCCATGCACGACTACGACTCACATTAAGTATGATCATATTTATTTTAATATAATGATACATAAAAGATAAAAAATTTATACTCACATACAATAGTTTTTTATTTTTAGAATCAAATAAATTTCAAATTTTTATACTTTTTGTAAATAAATAGAGAGAAAAATTATTTGAAAAAGATAAAGTAATATAAACAAAAGTTGAAATTTCTAAAATAAAGTTGGGCCAAAGTCAATATGGTGGGCCGATGGCTAAAAAATATGCAACTTTAATATGTATTTATAAACAGATTTGTTAACCAAAATTTAATTTTAAAAAATCTTTTATATCATAAATGGATAAAAGTAGAGCTGTCAAAAGCTGACCCGACCCGAACCGCCCGAAAATTTTAGGGTCAAGACCCGAAAATTTGAACCCAAAACCCAAAATAAACCGAACCCGATAGACCCGAAACCCGTTGGGTTCAAACCCGAAAAAACCGTTGGGTTGACCCAATTTGTTATATTTTAAGAATATGTAATATATTTTGAAAATTATAATATATTTTATTATTGAAATATATAAAAATAATAGATTTATTATTAAATATCATTTTTTAAATAAAAAATATTTTAATAGTTGTAAGAAAATTAATTTTCTTGACTTGTTAGGTCGACCCGACCTGCTCAACCCGAACCCGAAATAACCGAACCCGAACCCGAACCAGACCCGACCGACCCGTTTGACAACTCTAGATAAAAGACATGAGTAATGTTCTTGTAATTTTTTTAAAAAAATTTATCATAATTTGATTTAAGAAAACTTTTATAGAAATAGATATATAGATAAAGATAATGTCATCAACTAATAATCAATTATATACTCAGAATCTATCCTAATATATACTATAGTTTATTTTATGTTAGATAGAATCTTTTCAATATATATAAATTATGAGAATGACATGTAAAAAAAATCCTAGGTGACACATGGGTAAAATCCTACGTGGTAGATAGCTTATATTGTGATAGAAAAATAACTTAAATAAATTATTATAAATAATATTCATCAATAATATTTTACCAAATATTTAATGCTTTTATAGTTTATTTTATTTTAGATATAATCTTTTTAAGTTAAATAAATTATCATATCAAATATTTAATATTAATACAGATAACATCTTTATTTTAGATAGAATCTTCCTAGATTAATTTATCTTATTAATTTTATATTATCCTAAAATAATATCAACTTATATAAATTCTAAAAATAAAAAATCCTATGTGGCGAAATCCTAGGCGGCTTAATGTGAGAACGACACGTAGGAAAATCCTAGGTGGCGCAACGTAGTGGCCTTATTCCTTGCGTCTTTTATATATATACATAGATTAGGGTAGATATCTCCTCCATCCAAATATATTTAGTTTTTTACAAAAATAAAAAAAACCATCCCAAAATTTGTTAAAACTAGTTGAATCCCCGTGATACTCACGGGATAATTTTACTAAAAATTATACAATATTATGATATTAATATAAAATTTAAAGCACTTGTATATAATGTTATAATAAAAATATGTAATTTATAAAAAAAAATCTTTAAGATTGTGTCCATATTTTATCAACATATAGATAAAAAAATTATATACTTGAAGCCCGATTTTTGTTAAAAGATAAAAAAATTGTTATGCATAAAATTAATAAAAAATATTAGATCAAGTTATTATCAACATATAGATAAAAAAAATTATATACTTAGATCACAAATTTTGTTACAAGATAAAAAAAAATATGCATAAAAAATATCAACATATCGATCAAATTACCATATTATAAAACAAAAATTGAATTTATAGAAAGAATGATACAAGTAATTATAATTTTTATTATTAAAAACGTAATATTATTTTATTCAAGGAATGCCATGTGGCGCAATATTTTCAACAGACATGATTTCTGCTTTATAATATATTAGGTAGATATTGATTTATTTTTCTTTTATAATGTATTAGTGTAGATATAAATAGAAATTTATATCGGTAATTTTTTTTTCAATAATCCGATAAAAATATTTTACCATAATATTAAGATACAATCTAAGAGTACACACACCGGTAGACCATGTGTTTGGTCATAGAGGAGAGAAGCAATAAATAATTAATATATGTGGAGAGAGGGAGAGAAAGAAAGGATGACCAGGTCATGGGGATGACCAACATTTCACTTGGTCATTCATCTACATGGTGACAAGTGTAAGAGAGAGAAGAAAAAATAATTTAAAAAAATGAAAAAGATGGAACTTTTAATTTTTTAAAAATTGATGACCAAATTTGATGGTCCACCACTACATATACTCTAAAATCTTACCCTAAAAAACCTTCAATCTTTATAAATTCATTTTTTTATTTAGTAATGGCTATTGTTTAATTTTTTTTGAATACGTGTATATTAATTTTTTTATTTTTAATGTGATACGTACTATATGAAACAATCTACGCATATAATAAGGATATCCATTATCTATTTTATGAAGTAGTTAAGATAAATATTTCTTGAATTATTATTTAGTTTTTTATGCTGAAAAAAAGAAAAAAAGTTTATCCATTATTTTATTCAGATTTTGCCACGTGGCGCAAATTTTTACACAGACTTGGTTTCTGCTTTATAATGTATTAGGGTAGATTTTCCAAAAATCAACATCATGCTATATTAGAAAAACTTTTTATTTTTTATTTCAAAAAAATCACCAAAACGACTTGAAAAGCTAAGATATTTCCATTTAATTTATAGATGTTTTTTATGCATCTCTTACTTACTAAAGATATATTAAAGATTAATTTAGAAATTTCAAACCAAAAAAAAACGAAATTGAGTTTACTTAATCTAAAATAATTAAATAACCAAAAGTACTCGAAATGAAACAAACAAAACTGCGGTAACTCAAATTGAAATGCAATCGGTCGACTCGAGCTAGTTTGTATCAATGATACTCCGTATAATATATCGATACGCAAATTAATGAAAAATTACATATATATAAAATTATTGGAGTTAAAAAATCTATTTACTAAATCGTCCGTCTGGCGATTTACCCAATCCTGATTACCTTAACGATCCAACCACGTACATGATCTTATCAACAAAAAAGGCTACAAAACTACTCCTACTTGATTGATTTTCCGTGCGAAACAATCCAATACTTTTTAGTTGAGAGGAGGTCCGATCGCCATCGACCAAAATGGGTATGAACAAGTTTGTGTTGGTTGCATGTGTCTTATTCGTTACCGTAATTGGTAAAGTGGAGTCGCAAAACCTGTGGGGAAAACATAAATATCCGGCGCTGATTGTGTTCGGAGACTCGAATGTGGATACCGGAAACAACAACTACATTAACACGCTTTTCAAGTACGATTTTGCGCCCTACGGCAGAGATTTTGAGGGTCGAAAGCCTACAGGAAGATATAATAACGGCAAGGTTCCCTCTGATTTCATGGGTATGCATTTATTTGCTTTTTTGTTTTTTTTGTTCCATTCTATATTATCCAAATACCCTCTCAACTTGTTCCAAGTAACATGGTTATGATATTACATAAAAATCCTAGCTATTTTCTTGACGATGATGAATTGATCGATGATACTGTAATTCTTGATCGGATTTCTTAGGGTTGTATTGACCTCATGGTCATGGAGCTTGATTCTTCTTGTTAATTCTTGATTCTTCTTTATTCGAACCTGCATACTTGTAACATGCAAGCTAGTTCATACAAACAATAAACATTAAAACATATACATTTAACGAAGAACTCGAATTGAACTTGTTGCAGCCGAAGCCCTTGGCATAAAAGAGCTGTTACCGCCGTACCTCGATCCGAGCCTGAAAATCGACGACCTTGCCACTGGAGTTACCTTCGCCTCCGGTGGTGCCGGCTATGATCCCTTCTCTGCTCAGCTCCTTGTAATTAACTAATAACCCCCTAGCTTGGAATAATGGCATTTATTTATATAAGCTTTAATGTTGATTAACTACGCACGCACTAATTAATGCACAGGGAGCGCTTCAGCTGTCAGATCAGCTCAACTATTTTAAGGAATACAAGGAGAAGCTGAATGCAGGCGTTGGATACAACACCACCCAATCCATCATCTCCGACAGCCTTTACCTGGTTGTCGCCGGCAGCAACGACATCACCAACAACTACTTCTTGAATCCATTAAGGCAACTCACCTACAACCTCGACTCCTATGCTGATCTTCTCGTTGCCTTCGCTTCCACCTTCTTCCAGGTTCGAAAACCCTTCTTAACCATTGTTATTGTTGTTGTTGTTCCCTCGTAACTCTCAAGTGTCTCCAATCCATTGTACATGTTGTTGCTTTTAGGATTTATATAAAGCCGGGGCAAGAAACATAGGAATACTGGGGGCACCGCCATCAGGGTGCCTTCCATCACAAAGAACCGTAGCCGGAGGGCTGCTAAGAGGATGCGCTGATGATTTCAACCATTTACAACTCCAAGCTCAGATCTGCAATCCAATCTCTCAACACAACTCTTCCTGGCTCAAATCTGGTCTATCTCGACATCTACGGGCCCCTCCTTGATCTCATCAACAACCCAGCTAAAGAAGGTATCATATAATTACCTACCACCCACCACGTTTCAAATTTGTCTGTTAAAATAGGATAGTCAGAAACTCGAGAAATAAGATTCAAGAGGAAAGATGGCAATCTTTTTTGAGCAGAGATAGTGTACAATTGTCTTGTAATGTGATGAAATTGGGTTTTGATTTGCAGGGTTTGAAGTTGTAGATAGAGGTTGTTGTGGAACAGGGTTAATAGAGGTTTCCGTAACATGCACACCGTTGTCACTTGGATTGTGCAATGATGCGAGCAAGTACGTGTTCTGGGACAGTTTCCATCCCACCGAGCATGCTTATCAAGTCCTGGTTCGTGACATCATGGCCAAGAACTACAATTAGATACTACTTCATCAAGCAAACTACACACATACAGTAGAATATCATATACCTATTATTATATATGCCATGTTTAAGACTTTACTTGCTTGCTAAGAGCTATTCACATGGTCACATGTATCCTAAACTAAAATATTAGTATAGCGCCTGGCTACAAGACCAAAAGATTTAAAGCGTCTTTACTCTTTAGCATCAATGAATAGTATTTATTTGCAATTCTGCTGTAAAGATTGAGCACGAAGAAAATATTCTGATTTCCAAAACTTCGATTTTGATAAGAAGTTAGATCTTTACACCATGGGGATAAAACAATATTATGTCCCCAAAAGAGAGGCAAAGCAAAGAAATGTATCAAAAGAATAGGAAAAACCAGTAAGAAACTCATTAGGTAAAAACTCAGAAGAAAACTAACATGGCAAAATAAGCTAAACCCTAAGGATATCAACCCTCACTTCCCAGTTTTAGAGCACCATACCTCAGGCCATGTGAATGGACCAATTCATCCATAGACATAACCATATCAACACCAATTCTATTCGACTTCCCCAATTTAAAGTTGTGCACAATTTCTATCAAGTCAATTAGACTACACCCCGGTGTTCTTCCTCCAGGAAATGTTTCCTTAATTGTCTCCTTTAATGCAGAAACGTCATCCCATCTACCTGCAGCAGCATATAAATTGAAGAGCAAAGCATAGCCCATAATGTTTTGAGGTTCTAATTCGATTATAGATTTTGCAACTCGTTCTCCAGGTATTATATCACCTTGAAATCTGCATAATGCAAGCAAAGTCGCCCAAATAAGGGATTCTGATGACAAATCATCATTAAACTCATTTACTTTCCTCACAGTTTCCATAGCCTCTTCTCTAAGACCATTTCTGGCAAGGAGATTTGCCATGCACCAATAATGAGCAAAGTTTGGCTTAATGCAGAAACTATGGACCATTTGATGGAAATAGTCTCTTCCTTCTTCTAGTTGATTTGCACGAGAACAGGCACAAAGCACACCAGTAAAGGTAATAGCATCAGGGATGACTCTCTTCTCTACCATTTCTGCAAATAGTTTAAGCCCTTGTTGGGGATTGCCATGAAAGCAATACCCAAGAATCATGGAGTTCCAACAAACTAAATTCCTTTCTTTTAGCCCATCAAAAATGCACCGTGCTGCCTCCACTTTTGTGCACTTATTATACATATCTATCAAAGCTGTATATATGATCAAATTCATATTCCAGTGCTTCCTCATAAGAAGCCCGTGAACTGACATTCCCTCTTTCAATCTAGCTGACTTGCCACAAGCTGTTAGCACAGAAACTATACTCCTAGAATTACCCATGAATCCTACGTTTATCATCTGCCTGAAGAGCTTCAGAACGAAGCCAGGCATATTATTGTCCAAATACCCAGTCAACAAAACATTCCAAGACACCACGTTCTTCTCAGGCATTTTACCGAACAGATGGTGTGCAGAACGCGCATCGCCAGCGTTACACAGGGCGCCGATTATCGAATTCCAGGAAACCAAATCCTTATGCGACATGTCATGAAACACACGCGTAGCCAATTCAATCATCATCCCAAAGCAACCGTACATATGAATCAAGGAGTTTTGAACCTCGAGAATATCATCGAAACCCCTCTTAATGGCCTGGCCATGACATTTCTGGCCAGAGATAGCACATCCCCATCTCGCGCAACAGTTGAACAATGGGGGAAAGGTGAATGAATTAGCAGAAAACCCAACCTTTAGCATCTGGAAATAGAAGACCGCACCTTGAATCGCCGCGGAACTAGCAGAGTAAGCCCTGATCACTGCATTCACGCAGATTCTGTCCACGATATTGATGCTGTGAAATATCACAAGTGTGTAATTCAAGTCCCCCATTTCGGCGGAGAGGTTTAGCAACTTGGCGGCGAAGAAGGGCTTGTGCGTGCAGCCGGAAGTGATCTGCAGAGCATGGATCTGGGACAGATGTGCCAAATTTCGGCAATGTTTAAGGCCATCCAGTATCCGATGAAGGAGATTGAGCGATTTTTGTTGTGATTGCCGGTGGTGCAAAGAAGGAGAAGCAGAAGCAGAAGAGGAAGGGGAGGGAAGAGGAAATGAAATGGGGTTTTTGTGTCGGAGAATATATCGTGTGAAGAATCTTGCCATTCATCTGTAATCTGGGATTGAAGAGCTTTAAAATCGGACTGGGGTTCCGCCATTAACGCTCATACCCAGAGCTCCTCTCACTCTCTCTTTCTCACTTCCCCCCTCTCCAACGAAGCTGCGTTGGTGAAACCTAATCGCGGCGAAGCCATCAGCAAGGATTTGGTTTCCTGGAATTTAGAATAAAAAGATAATACGGCGTCGTTTAGTTGTCAAAATAAGAAACGCCTTGTTTGTTCAGATTTTTTTTTTTTTGTGATTTTAATTTACTGTCTTGGTGTGCATTATTGCATGTGAGAAGTTAAGGTCAATAACTTGATTAATGTTGGTGATGGAAGTTGGAGTGTCCAATTCTATACCAATTGCCTTGGGCTACATTTCACTCTTCTAGTCAGCATGGGTCATTTTCTTTGACACACCCAGGTGATCCAGGATGCTTACTTGCTGCTAGCAGAACACTAGAAACCCAGGTTAGATTGAGTTCAAACCTTTGGAACTACTGGTTTTGAACCCCTCGAACCAGAACCTATACCGCAGGCGGGAGGACCGGCGGTCCTAATTCGATTTTGACCTAGTCTAGTCCGGTTTGACAGTTCACGTTCCGCTCTTGTTCTAGTTATCAAACACTACTTTATCATATGCTTAAAATATGAATCTTGGTTAGTTGAATGGGTGGACACAACTTGTTTGTCACAAGGATGATTGCTAAGCACTCCACTTGTTAATCAAGAATTATTGAAGGGATTTTAATTTCAGATTTGGAGTGAGTTGGTGTTTTGATAGTATTTAGGGGTCAAATGTAACACTCACGCTTAGGTACAACAGCTTAGTCTGTGACGATCAACCATAATAAATCACCCTCCAAAAACCTTAATTAAAATTCAAGCAAGAACTTGAGACAAAGAAATGGAAGCAAACTGGCAGCAACTCAAATCACACCCATAAAGCTAAAGAGATCCCTTCTAGCACCAACATCTATTTCCAATCTTTAAATACAATGAAACCCTCTTAAAATCCAATTAACATGACCTTAAACAGATTTGCCTTCCTGGTTCTCACCCTAATCGGCCTAAGAAGAGTGCCCACAACAGAAGATGAAGAGGAATCAGAAGAAGAGCAATGTTGCGTGTGCTTGTCGAATCTAGAAGGAGGAGACAACATAAGCGTTCTTCCTTGCCATCATAAGTTTCATCGTGCGTGCGTAGATAGGTGGTTTAACGCGTGCCAGAAAACGTGCCCCATATGCAGGTTTACGGTGGAGGATGAAGCTTGTAAGGTTGGAATGGCAGAGATTACAGAGGATATGGTGATTTGGTTTTCTTCGTTTCATATAGCTGGTTTATAGTTGTGCAGTTTATGAGATGGATTTGTGAACATGATTTCCGTATGTTGCTTTATACAAGGCTAAGTGCCTTAACCGTATAATTGTTGGTTCTTGTTTCAATTTCTTGCTGCTGTGAATGTTTTCCTATTAAATCCAACACAACACAAGGAAAAAAAAATTTAAAAGAAAAGTTCCGTTGCCGGGAATCGAACCCGGGTCTCCTGGGTGAAAGCCAGATATCCTAACCGCTGGACGACAACGGATTCCATAGTACTGAACTGTTACTATTTTATATAGTTTATATTTCAAATTCAACTGGGCCACACGGTTCAATATAAAATGGGCTAGAAAAATTATAGAAGAATAGAAAATAACTTATAAATGTTATAATATCTGTCAATAGAAATTTGGTTGATCCTAAGAATTGTTTGGAAAAAAAAATATACAAAGGTGAACATGCAAGAAAGGGATGATGAGTGTTCTTACGTTCATCTGATGCACTATTTGGCATCACAAAATTTGAATAATATTTACATATAGTGACATCATTATTTGGAAAACTACGAGTGGTAAAATAAATCATGGAAGGGTAATTCATCGTATTCAGATGAGATTGACGTGAAATCGCTATTAGGAAACAACAAATTAAACAAAGGGGTTCAAAGGGGAAAATGACCTTTGGCATAGGAAACAACAAATTAAATCAATCGGATTTGGGTCACACTGACACTAAACTTTGGCGACCATAGAAAAACAACGGGCAAGCAATCCCATGATCGATCCAACACAATCATTACTACAAAATTAACCAATTAATAACAATATGGAAAGAAAGATGTCAAAGACGCTTGACGCTTGACGAATAGGCATTAACGAAAATCAAAGATAGGATTAAATATGTTGGATCGATATGGCACAAGAGTTAAGAAACCGTTCCAGTTTCTTAATAGAGCGGAAAATAAATACGCAAGAAGCAAAGATAGTAATAAGCACAATTTCTTTATAGAGTAACTCCATGTTGACCAACAAGTCAAGTGGGTAAACCTCTACCTACTTGGAGAATTTTGAATGACCAATTTTCTTATTGATTAGCTCCTTAGTTACACAGCCAAGACTCGAACCTCTTTGTCACTAGAAATCACCAAATTCTAGTGACACTAATGAGTCTCTCTACCTAGTTCCTAAGGTTAAGCTAACTCAATTAATCAAGACTAAAGCACCAAACCTTTCTCACAATCTCAGTCGTAGTTCCCTAGCTTCGAAATCGCCTCTTATCGTCGTCGACATCTTCTTCCTTGCTCTGAATACCCTCAGACTCCCAGTCTTCGTATTTTATTGTTCACTCAAGCAATACAAAAGCCTATGACATCTTTATCTATTTATGATGAATGAGTTTTGGCACTTGTCCTTGCAAAGGATGCATTTTACATCTCTACCCTTTATCTTTGGGGCAAAAAACAATCCTTCCAAAGGACGTTTATACCCTTCTTTCCTTTATGCGATAAAGGACGTGTGTACCCTTCCTTGACGCGCAAGATAGACTTGATTAGAGAGACTGGTCCATAAATCTCAAAACATTTAAACCATGGACATTATCGGAACAAATCGTATCAGTTTGGTCCAATTTTACATCGTAAAGTCTGGCCTGGTTTTGGACTATAATTAGACCATAAAAAATTAAGATTGTGCGTCAAATATAAGTGTTAGACCGGGGATCAGACTGTAAATGTCCCGGTCATGAACCGAACTCGGTTTAAGGTTTAGTCCAATGTTGGACAATCCTAGCCATACTTGCCTTATTGCACGTATATATGTACGTGACTACGTGAGCACGGACTGCTACAAAGACAAGTCACGATCAATCCTGAGTCCAACGTACGACGCTCCAATCTTGATTGCCAAAGTTTCTTGGATTCTTCCTTTATTTGTTTTACGTTACACTATATGTACTAAACTACTAATGTACTATATATAACATGCTTCATTATATGTGTTTATTTTCATACAATTATTTTGGGTGTGTAGTGTGTAGTGTGTACGTGCTGTCTCCATTTACGTACAAATTAACAGCTTGTGGTTAATCTAAGGGGCCGGTGAAAAAGCAAAGGATAATGACAAGAATAATAATGCATACGTCACATGAATTATGCGGGAATTTCCACTTTCGAAATGCTGGCTTTTTGATTGGATTCTTCCCCCACGATTTTCATTTTTGGCCCCCTCCCTCATCACCCATCATACAATATATTTAATTCTGTCCTTCAACCTCCACTCCATCACTACTTTCATTCTTTTTGGGATTTTTGTGAAGAATATATTTTTCTTAAAAGAGATAATAAGGCAATGTTGATTACTTATCTTCGGAGGAAATGTTAATTAATTGTATCGAATTTGGGTAAACGAGTATTGTTCAAAGTATCGGGGTTGAGGGGAAAGGGGGCAAGGGATTCATTTCTATATGTGAATCACGAAGGCAAGTGGGGGGAAATGGTGAGGAAGAGCGGCACACCAAAGAGGCAAAGAGCAGTTTTGTTTTTTCGTAAAAAAACTGATCAGAAAATCCTAACCCTTCTTCCTTTTAAAGGTCTTATATATTTATTTTACTAAATAAATACATTTGCTTTAATTCTAAAAAATATCCATTATATTTATTGATAATTATCCCCTTTTTCTGATTTTACTAAATTCCTATGTCTGACATGGATTTTCAGTCCCGTTGATCCAACCCGTCAACTCAATGTGTGCGACCTCATATGACCCGTTTATAACAGTTATGGATTTAAATTATTTAATCCATTAATCGTAGTTGGTTTCTATCAAATTCTACGCCTCTTAAAATAATCGGATTGAATCTCTCTATCATTCGTCTTATTCCATGTTTAATAATTGCAACTCCTGTCAAAGGACACAATTCATTCAGCATTGTCTGCGTACATATGTTTCATGTTGGATACGCTTAGCTAGTTATCTTTGAATTCCAATGTGCCATGATGAATGGGATGTCGTGTAAAATTTAAGAGAATTTATATATATATAAGACCAGAATCCATCTTCTAACTTAAAAGTTTAAACTAATAAATAGAAAATTTAACCCCTTTATATGCTAGTTGTATAATAGGCCACACATTGTCGGTGGGATCAACAAACCAGTACATGTAGCAAAAAAAAAACATTAATCACACAAGGATGCTAAGTGCTAACATATTCCAGAAAGAATTGTTGTTTGAATAAGAAAGAATGTTGTTTCAATATTTGTTGACAAAATAGTCCTTGTACAATGCCCACACTAAACGACAATTGTTGGATGTATTGTTGGATGTCCTTATTGTCCTCCTTAGCAAGTGGGGTAAATGGCCATTAAACCACATAAATTGGTACCTCAAATTCTACGGTGGATATCTAAAGGTGAACAATTCCTACTCTTCTCTGTTGCAAATTAACGTCAGATTATAATGATACCAAATAGAGGGCTACAAAAAGGGGCACGTAGAATTCTCCCTGATTAATACTTCACTTTCAAAATTCAATTTAAGATTTTGTGCACATTCATATATGTTTAATAGGTAGATTTAATGGTTAGTTTTCTGAATAGTTTTCAAATCAAAGGCCTACTAAATATAGATTTCATATAATACCAAATTAAGTTTGTTGACCGAATTTTGTTTCATACTACCACAACAAGCTAGTCATTCCAAACCATAGTCCATAAAACCTAATTACAAATAGCTAGCCTAATTTAACTTGCGTGCACCTTAGTCAGATTTCCTACCATAGCTGCGTTGAAACCGATATCGATCTCGATCTTAAATCGGAGAACTCGTGGTACGCTGGAGGCCATGTTTGTTTGGAGGTTGATCAACCAAGCGGGCTTGCAGAATCTGGTTCCCAAATTTACAACACAAAATCAGCAAACTCCCCAAACAGAGAACAAGCAAGTGAATCCATCCACAGGAAATTGTGGTGCAAAGAAAAGCAGGGCAAATATGGCAAAAACTGGAAACATGGAGCAACATTGTGGAGGTGGTGGTGGGCCCCTTGAGTCTCATATTTCATCCCCCATTACTAAAAACTGATAGAAAGAAGAGGAGAGAGCAAACAACCTATTTTCATTGCCCAATTTATGAAATCATAAACTGAAGAGATTCTTCTTCACCATAAAAAGGAAGAATCCTACGTACCCTAAACTGATAAACATCTAAAAACCTCAACATATATAATATATATATTAGTAGCTACTATATGTAGCTATATATTAGTGCATACAATTGAAATCTTAAAAGGAAGATGAGTTTGGGTCTTGAGAAATCAATGTCATTTATTAAGGTATACCTGTTTGTGCTGCTGGTTTTTGAGCCAGGTGTTCTCCTCCCTCAAAAGGGTAACTTTCATCTCGAGCTCATTTATATAAGCCTAGAAACAGCAGAATTTAAAAATCAAAAATCAAAACAGAGCACCTAAACAGAGAAGATGGAATAGTGAAAAATGTTTTCATTCTTTTATGTTTTACGACAAGTTAGCCATGTGTCAACTCCGTGGGATCTCATTCGGTACTACCTGTTTACGAGCGCGGGATCTGGAGGCGGATTCTCGGTTCATGATCATCCTTTTGTGGCGGCGATCAACGGGGACGCCATTGTCGGCAGGGAACCTCTTCTTTCCGGCGTAAGGAGGGGGAGGAGGAGGGGCGGAGGAGGAGGAGGAGGGGCCGTTTAGGAAGTCTTGGAGGAAGGAGGGGGCGGTGTCGACGGGGCGGTGGTGGATGGTGGGGGTGGAGGGGACGTGGAGGGAGGAGAGCTGGATGTCTTTCCAGAGCTCTTCCATGGGAGGCGGAGGCGGAGGGGAGGCGGCGTGCTGGCGGTGGAAAGGGGTGGATTCGCCGGAGCGAAGAGGGGATGGCAACATGTGTGTGTGTGTGTGTGTACGTACGTACGTGTGTGAGTGTGGGATTATATAGCCAAATGCTCAAACAGGGAGTGGATTTATGAGTGAGAGAGAGAGAGAGAAGAATCTCAAGGATTCCAAGAAAAATTAGCCTTTGCTTTGCTATATCAGATTAGCTATGTATGTGCTACCTATTGTTTGACCATGGTTTTAAAAAAATATCTTAGCTTCAAAATTTAGCATCTCATGGAATGTACGGTGCGGAGGAGTATTTTTTGACCATGGTTGTATTTATTCTTTTCAATCCCGTATATCGTGCCAAACCCTGTGCATTGTTATGTGCTTTGCTATCAGGCCGAGTCAAGCTTTGAATTGCTCAAACTTGGTTCAATTAATAATATGTAAGCTCGAGTTTAAACACGAATTTTATTTGAGTTCAAAATTTTATTTCGGTTCGGTTTATTTAAAGGTTCAGTGAACTTGAGCTTAGCTTGTCATTTGTTCATGAGGCAACTTGTCGAACAACTCATTTATCTGATTATCTGTAAAATGAAATAAAACTAAAAATTAAATTGCATTGTTTGCGGGACCTCCAAAACTACGTAGGATCTTTTCGGTAACAAGCTACTTATTAGTGTTGAAGTTTATTGTACCTATTGGGCTTATGCCTTATGGTGCTGAAACTTATGAGGACAGGTGTTGAAATTATGTGTTGATAGCAGGTGCTCAAATTAGGTACTTATTTTTCAAATAAGCTATGGGGTCCTTGATAAAGACTTGCTTATGAGTGTATTTTCGAGAGAAATAAAAAAAAATGATAAGATACTTCAAAAAGTGGGTGTTGGTTATTTTTAATCTCGATATAAGTCTTATAAGCTTCCATAAGCTTGGTATTGCAGAGCACATAAAACAAAGCTTATTTTTCTCGATAAATACAATAAGCTCCATATGCTCATTAAAAGAGCATTGTTGAACGGGGTGGTAGTTTTACTTAAACTATATATTTTGTATAATATTATACTTATAATATATGTAATTATGTAATACATATATTATGTATATATATATACTGGAGCTTGTTCATAAATTAATAATTGAGCTTGCTCATGAACAAACGAGCCGAATTTTCTTGTGTTCATGCTCGACTCATTTATCTTCGGACCTTAAAATGGTGTTCAAACTTGGCTCGTTTACAAACAATCGCGACTTGAACATGAAGGATATTTAAGTGAGCCAAACACCGAGCTTCTCATGAACGACTTGGTTCACTTACAACCCTATGTGTACTAATGTTGGAAATAAACAAAACTGAAAAATTATGTGTGCAAAAAAAAAGAAAAAGGAACTTGATGTATACGTACATTAGACAAAATTATATGCTATGTCGGAAAATGATACTACATTGGAAAAAAAGTGTATTTGTGAAGAGAAGATATATTATAGGTTTATGAATAGTCAATTAGACATTATTCTTATCCTAGTACAATTATGAAACTAGGTAATAGAACTTTATAGACCACATGTGTGGTGAGGATGTGAATATATGATATAAAGTCAAATAGAATCGACAGCAATGGTGGTCACTAGCTTGCGATAAGCAGTGAGAGCAATCACCGGCCGGGAGCCTATTCCAACTAAACGTCAATAATTTGTAACAGCCATAACAATAAACAACTAAGCATTTATATAATACATGCAATATCAACCTCAACCGATTGGAATTGGAGGGGGTGGTTTTATGATGGAAGAAAAACCTAATGTATCGAACTCAACCTCAACCGAATTGGTTGTTTGCTCAAAGTTTATTATTAGGTTACGTGTTCAGTTTAGGTATGTCAATAGAACCTAGGGGTTGAGCCAATCTATAAATAAGAGAATTTTCTAGGGGTTAAGATAAGTTACATAGAAGAGATCGAGTCTCCTAGGGCCCTACTTGTCAAGGACATTTCATTTGGAATCTGTTTATCTTAGGAGACACACCACTGGACACCCCACTTACCACAACAATGTCACTCCTGTTCCGGTCCATTTACTAAAATAGTTAGGTGTACAACAATATCAAGACTTGGCATTGGCTAGGACTCCTTCCAATGCGAAATTACATGGCTGCCCTTGTTCTTCTTCCAATGTGACAAGAAGAGAATGGTCATATCATACGAAATGAACGTACTGTGGCTCTTATGAAATGAAATGTGTATGTGACATGTAATAAATAAATACTACTGTATACACTGTGACTCTGTAACGCTTTTGTTCGGTGTGTAAATAAGGGCCTTCCCAAATGGTCCCTTTCTTTTTCCTTTTCTTGGACAAACCATTCAACTTCCCTTTCTCTGAACACTCTACCTCTACTCACCTTCACTACCCTCGAGTCTTATTCTTATACCACCGGTTCAAACTTCAAACCCACAGTTTGTTAGGCCTTTCCAAATCAATTGATGAACACAATTGCTAGATATGTACGGTAAAGTCGTTCAAAGTAAGATTCTTTTTATTTTCAATTTCAAAAATGAAGACTTGGTTTCGTCTCATTAGCTTGGAGTTATGTTATGTAGGATGGGTTTCAAGTTTCAAGTAGAGTAACGAAAACTAGAAAAGCCAAAAGAAGGGGTCTGTTCTGTGCATTGAAGGGTATATTTTCTTGCTTTCTATAATGTTGGAATTGGAATTGCTAGTTGTTTGTTTTATATACCTCATTCCGTGTCAAATGTAGAAAACTTTAACATGTATAGTGGAGTATGTTTTACCCTTTAGTATACGTCCTTTCACCCATATAAGTTTACTATATATACTAGCTAGCTACACCATCTAGGAGCTCACCGTCATTCATTCTACTCTTTTCTCACTTACCATTAATGTGGTATAGTATTAACTCTACTAGCTAGCACTGGTCATTTGTAAATTCTTTTTGCGTTGATGTTACTTGACTCCATACCCATTCCATACCATACCATATCTATCCATATTCAATTTTGATGGCTCAAAGAAAGTAAACGGGGAAGCAACCTTACTTTAGCAAACCAATTTATATAGGGCCAGATAAGTATATATGGAGCAAACACAATACTTTCGAAAGAAGCTATACTGCATTTAGAAATGACTGTCATAAAATAATACAAGCTAAACGATTTGGACGAATCTACTATACATTTAAGATTGCATTTTACCCTATTTATTTTGCACTTATTAATCATGATCACCGTCATTTTTTATATATTTTAATTATATAAAGAAAAATAAGGAAGAAACTATAGTATAGTGGCCGGACTGGCCGGTAAGAAGTCTATTATTGACCTATATATTATGAGTTCAAATCTTAATATTGTTATTTTGTATAATCACTAGATCAATTTTGACTTTAAGAAGTTAAACGCTCTCTTTTTCTGATCTTCTCTTATGAACGTCGTGCAAAATCCGGTGTTCACACCAGAAGATCAACAATCGGACAATGATGGTATGCATGTTGACAACGCTCCGTATTATCGCCCCCCGGGAGATTCTCCGGATAAGAAAGTCTCAAGGAATTATGTTGAAGCTGGGAGTGCTTTTCAAAGGAAAACGATACTCGATGAAGAGTTCTTAAACGGAAAAGTTACTGTTTCTTTCCCAGAGGGCGAAAATGTGGAGGACGAACAACCGATTTCAGATTCTGGATTTAGATAATGGGTGCTTCTTGATCAGGTTTGGGAGTGAAGATGACTACTTGGCATCACTCACTGGCGGACCTTGGACGGTTTTTGGGAGATGTTTGTCGGTCCGGAGCTGGTCGCCCAAATTCCGTACTTCAGATCCCATTAGAACAGCCCCTATTTGGATAAGGTTTACTGGTCTCCCAATGACCCTCTATGAGGAGAAAATTCTCCTTAAAGTGGCTACGGGTATAGGTCGCCCAATCAAGGTGGACTCGAAGACGCTTTACACGAATAGAGGATGCTTTGCAAGAATTTGTATAGAGGTTGATCTTGAAAATCCTCTAAAAGGAGCTATTAGCATTAATGGGGATCGGTTCTTAATTGAGTATGAAGGTATCCCTACTATATGCTTCCATTGTGGCCGTTTTGGCCATGTGAAGAACAATTGCCCCTTTAGGCCCGTCTCTACTCCGCTGATTAATGTCGATAAAGAAAATGAGGAGGGTCAAGTGAGTAGATCGAGTCCGAGGTTTAATACTTCTGCTATGCCTAGTATTGGTGGTATTTAAGGGAAAGGCACTTATGGAGAATGGATGTTGGTGGCGAAAAAACCGAAATCGGCAAAAGGAAAGGGAAAATCGTTCGACGTTCAAGGCTCTCAGGCGAACGAAGCTCCTAGGCTCTCCGATCAGAAGAATATTCCGGGAACTAACGAGAAAGGAAACGATAAATTGTTCCGGATTCTCGACAGTTATTTTTGCCTGTCAACAGATTTGGAGCCTTGGAAATTATGGAAAAGGAAAACCAAGAGGTGACCGTTGCTAAGAATATGGATATGGAAAATATGGATGGAAATAAGAAAAAAGATATTATATGGCACCATATTTTGATAAGGGTGGTTTAGAAAAGAAGAAATTAGAGGAGATTGCTTCCACTATAATGGAACCCACGGAGGTCAATAAAATTGGTCCCAAAAGGAGTGACATTGTGAATGATGAGGTGGATCGTGGAAATGGACAGATGGCTTTCAACTTAGGAAAAGGAATTGGGCTTACCCAAAATAAAGCCCAAGCGGAGAGAAGGAAGCCTAGAATTGGGAAAACAGAAGGAATCTTCTCGACAAGAAATGTTGCAAAGTGTGGGCCTATTGGGCCAAATGGATTGAATGAAGATGGACCCAAGAAAAGGCAGCGAAATGCAAGAGATCGAACCCTGACTACTCAATTTCGCCTCCTATGGCAGTGGAGAATGCCATGGCTCAGGCCTCGAACCCTGACCCTGGCCGCTAACGTTGATCCTGGGGGATCTAGCTGGCATGACCACCAAGTCAATGAGGGATGGGTCCATATGACCAATGAAACGAACAAGATAGACCAGGACGGCGAAGTGCTTCTTCAACTCCCTACGGTCTCGATCGACGATAACGATTCCGCTATGGCGGAAAGCATATTGGCTAATGGGCCTAAATGATCCTTACCTTTCTGTTTCCTATGTTCTCTCTCTCTATATTTGTCATGATGAATATCTTATTTTGGAATTGTTTTGGTGCAGGCAAGCCAAGTTTTCGAAGAGTAGTTCGTTACATGTGTAGAAATTATAAAGTGGACATCTTAGCGGTGTGTGAAACGAGAGTTTCGGGTGATAGATCTCAAGCTATTTGTGATTGTATGACTAGAGTCGACTTCTCGGATTGTGTTCATTTTGAGGCTATCCGAATATCTGGTGGAGTTTGGCTTTTTTTGGAAGAACGCTAATGTTCAGCTTGTTGTCACTCATATGGACAATCATTTCATCCAGACTACGTTTGTTGGGAATGCATGGTGTGAACAATCACTTGTTTGTTGTTTACGGCCCCCCGACTGAAAATCGTAGAAAGCCGTTCTGAACCAATCTTAAACGGGCTATTAGCAGGGTGTCTGGCCCGTGATCGTTGGTGGAGACTTCAATTGTATTCGGTTTTTGCATGAGAGGGTGGGTGGCTCGGGGGGTTTACATCCTGACTCTACAATCTTTAATCAATGGGGTAACTCTCTTGGCCTTATCGATCTGGAGTATATGGGCCCTAAATTCACATGGAGCCACAGGTTATCTCCTAATACTATTGTGCACAAACGGTTAGACAGGTTCTTTATAAATACAGACGAAAGAGTTTTGTGGGCGGAGGCTAGGGTGAGACACCTCCCCAAATTCTCCTCAGATCACTGTCCGCTCCTCCTTTCTTTTGACCCACCTTTAGTCCAAAACCGAAAAAGGAGACCGTTTCGGTTCGAAGCAGCTTGGTTCTCCCATCCGACTTTCAATAAAAAATCAGTGAAAGTTGGTGCTCTGATTTAATGACCCTTGAGGCGTTAAAGGTGTTAAGGGATGAGCTGATAAAAGGGAACAAAAAAACCTTCGACAACATCCACGAGCGGAAGAAGAACTACTGCTCATTTAGAGTTCGTCCAAAACAAACTTGCCTTGTACCCATCGGCCAATTTGATTGATATTGAGTTGGCGGTGTCTAAGGAGATTGAACGTGTCCTTGAACAAGAAGAACTTTTGTGGTTTCAAAAATCCCGAGAACAGTGGCTTATGAATGGGGACCGAAACACATTGTTTTTTCACGCCTCGGCCATTATTAGACGGAAACACAACAGGGTGGAAGGGTTGAAAGATGATAATGGGACTTGGGTCGACTCGAGTGAAGATTTAGAGAAGATCGCCGTTGATTTCTTCAAGAATCTGTACACGTCTGAGATGTTGAATGACAGTGACGTGCCGACTTTGTTAAGCAATTTTCCTAACATTAGTGCTGAGGATAAAACCAAAATTTTGAGACATGTTACAGAGGAGGAAATTTGGAGTGCAAACCGTAGCATGGGTGCATTCAAAGCACCGGGTATCGACGGTTTTCAACCATGTTTTTTCCAGAAGTGTTGGGATACTGTTGGGAATTTAATGGTCACGTTTGTCAAAGATTTCTTCCGTACGAGCCAGCTTCCGGAGGGTGTTAATGATACCCTCATTGTCCTTATTGCAATGGTGGAAAACCAGAAAAATTAATCAATTTAGACCGATTAGCCTATGCAATGTCCTGTACAAGATTATTACCAAGATCATTACTGTTAGACTTCATCCCATCTTGTCTAGCATCATTGGCCCTACTCAAGGAAGCTTTCTCCCAGGCCGTATGATTACGGACAACATTGTTATCACCTAAGAGATTGTGCATTCCATGAGACGGAAAAAGGGTCGGAAAGGATGGATGATCCTTAAATTGGATTTGCAGAAGGCGTATGACAGATTGAATTGGAGTTTTATTGAGGACTCTATGTGTTGTGTAGGCTTGCCATATCAGTTCATTAGGTGGATAATGTCGTGTGTTTCTTCAACTCGGATGCAAGTACTTTGGAATGGAGAGGTCACTAATCAATTTTCAATTTCCTTTAGGAATCCATGTATTTAGGAATCCACGATTTTAGTTTGGTATTATCTTTTTTAGTTTAATTTGGTATTATCTTTTCCAAAATCTTTTATATATTTTAAATAAAAAATATACTATTAAAGCTATCTATTTTATAACAAAAATTAAAATAATAGGAATCCAAATATTAGGAATGGATAATCTTTAAGGAATATATAAAGAATCAAAAAAATTGTATCAATATATTTATCAAAAATTATGAATGACATCTTTAAGAAATATTTAAGGAATGGATAATCTTTAAATATAATCTTCTAGGAAAATTTAATGAATGGATAATCTTCAAGGATCGATAATCTTCAAAGTGTATTATATCAAGGAAACTAACAGATTATCTTAGGTAATTATCGGATTTGTTAACAAAATCTAAAAAAATAGTAGATAGGTTGAATGGCACCGAGATTTGTTAACCCAATCTGTTTTTTATTTTGAATAACATCTATTGGCATATATTGTTTAGAGTCTTATACATATTTTCTAGGTAAGACATATCTAATTAACAAAATACTAAAAAAATGAATTAATTATGGGTAGATTAGTGTATACATGTTTTTTTTCTAATGTGTAAAACTTTTTTATGATTTTTTTTTTATTTTAAGTTTTATCACTATCTTATAGGTATCTTCTAGAAAACACTTCTGATCTATCATGGTTGTGCACATCTTTTCTACCGAATTTAGAGAAATCTTTTCAAAGAGTAAAGAGGATAAGTACTTAGGAACAACCATATAGGCTAACAAAATTGACTTTGGTTTTTTAATTTTAATTATTTGATCGACATTCAAGCCATAATTAAATTCATCAAGTCTGACAAATTGGTGGGAATCTAATGATCTTTTTCTTTTTCATTCTTTCATCACTTTAATGCACATATAATTTGCAAAATCTAAATCTCTTTACTTGAATATGCTAGCAAAGGCATTAAATAAAGCCATGTTATATAAACGTATTTTCTTTGATAATGAGGTGGAAAAAAAAACACATGACATACGATATGGTTATAAAATTAGAGTTTGGTTCAAATAAAACAAACTCTTATCCTGAAACGAACTCTTATCCTGAAACGGATGCACTTTTCCAGATTTGTAGTGCACTTTTCCTATTTCAGAATGCACTTTTTCGGATTTGCACTTTTTGTACTTTTCAGTGCACTTTTTGTAGTGTATTTTCGGATTGCACTTTTTGTATTTTGCAATGCACTACAAACTATGAAAAATGCATTCGTTTCACATTTCATGATAAGAGCTTGTCTCATTTGAACCAAACTTTATAAAATTAATGATGTGTAAATTATATGATTTAATGAGAAAATGACACGTGTCAAAATTTGACATGGTAAAATATATAAATGACATTTGTACAATGTTGACGTGGCACAATGAAATGACTTCAAATCATATTGGTTTTATATATATAGTAGATTAAAGCTAATCTAGTTGTACAAAAAGCCACCATAATTTTTTTTTATATTTTTATAGAAATTAATGTTTAATTAAATGTGCTAGAAACTTCCAAAATTACAATTTGGATTCTTTCTAAAATATTGGATGATATTAAAACTTCCAAATTTAATATTTGAATTCATAAGATTTGTTTCAAAACCTACTAATTTATTTGTATAATTCATATGAATTAATGAGAAGATGACACATGTCAAAATATGATGTGACGCATTTTAGGAATGACATGTGGCAAAAGATGATGTGGATGATGTGGCGCAATGTGGTGGCTTCAAACTTTATTGCTTATATATATATATTATTAAGATCAGGTAAGGAGGGTTCTTACCGTAGATAATTAGGAGGATTCTCTACCTCAGATCTAGTTTTTTAAAGGGATGAGATTAATTGGTAATTATCAATTAAAAAATTGGATAAATCATGTTACGTAATCTAGGGATCTGACGATTTTATTTAGGGAAAAAAGATTATTCAGATCAACTTGTTCATTCAGTTGTGAGTACCCTATATATATCGTTCTATTTCTCCATATCTCACAAATGGCACACGATAATCCTATTCATCCAAAAATGATTCAGACGAGCATTGATGGACCCATCGATACAACGATTGAAGGAGATGCGTCTGAATTGGCGATTAAAGGAGTGAGATCCTTCTTGGTGATTGAAGGAGCAACAAACGAGTTGGGTGTATCAAATTCTACAGATATGGAGAAATAGACTGGGAGCCTTAGAGAAATATCTCAAAAACCGAGGGCCTTCTAAATTATAGGAAGAAACAAAACACGTCCTGACAATGGTCTAAATTAATGAGCCTGAGAGACCTATTTGTCAAAGGACTTATTTGGCAAGTGGGGGATGGCAAAACCATCTAGTTTTGGAAAGACAATTGGACTGGCTCTGGTTGTCTAACTCCAAAAGGAGACAGTGAAAACATCATAAACTAGGAGGAACATGTAGCAGATTACCTCCTTGAGAACAATTCGTGGGATGTGGATAAACTGCTTTTGGTATTAAACCCGGAGGATGCTCACCGAGTGACCCATAATATCACTACGATTAACAAAATTTCGGACAGACTATATTGGCAACCAAGTAAAAATGGGTGGTATTCCACTCATTCCACTATGCAATGGCTTCACCAAAATAAAGGCGAACCCCATATTAACCTAGAATGGATCGGTAAGCTCGACATTCCGCCAAAAATGAAGAACTTCCTATGGAAAATTGCTCAGAATAGGCTCCCTACAAAAAATCATCTTGCGGCAAATCACATCCCAATTGTGCAAGGATGTGTTGCGTGTAATAACATTAACGAGGATATCAACCACATCCTACTAGGTTGCAATCGAACCAAAACCACACTTCACTCAATCAATCCTAAACTTCTATCGATTGTGAACCAAATTGATCCAAAAGGGAAAACACCTAGCCAATTCTTGATGCAATTAGGTCATGCGCATCTAAGGATGAACTAGTGGCCCTAGTATTCTCCTGGTAGAGCATCTGGTTCTTTAGAAATAAAACAGTCTTTGACTCAACCAACAATAGACAGATAATACCCCAAAACAACTTGTGCGATTTTATCCGCAATCAAATAACAGAATGGAAAAATGCTAAAAAGGTTGATGTCTCATGCCCCTATGGTAAAACTCAGGCTACGCGGATCAGGAGGAAACACGCTAAGTGGAAAAAACCCGCTATGAATTTTACTAAGCTTAACTTTGATGGTGCAGTGAACGCTGATGGTGTGGCCTCGTTCAGGTTTATTCTTCGGGATCACGATGACTCCCCCATTTTCTTTGATGGAGGACTGATTGGTCGGTATTCTGTTCTGACCTCCGAGGCCAACACCTTAAGGCAGGGGATTCTTGAGGCCACCCGACGTGGCATATCTCATATCTAGATTGAAGGCGATAACTTGTAGTTGGTCAATGCCATCCTTGGTGACTGGCGGTGTCCATGGGAGATCGAGATGTTGCGGGCGGATATCCATTGTTTGCTTGCCCTGTTCCGGTGTTGGAGTATTTCCCACGTCGTTCGGGAGTGCAATTCGGTGGCGGACTACATTGCTGGTTCTTTTCGCCGTGTCTCGTCTGCTCCTCTCAATGTTGATCACGGTCTTCATACCCTTATCCGTCAAGATGCTCTAGGAAGGCTGCTAACCTGTTAGCGGGCCTTCCTAACTACTTTCCTTCTAAAAAAACTACTTTATGCATGCATGGCTTACAAGATGTTTGAAATTCTTTTTTCACTCAATATTTTCTGGACACTCTCATTATTTCTCAATCTTGTGATTATTGTTATAAAATCTTAGAAGTTTTGAAAGTTTTTCATGATGCAACATTAACTTTTAGTCATGTTTATAAACCTTGTACTCATTTGTTTTATTTTGAAGCCTTGAATATGGCGATTGCTTTTGTGAGGGGCGTAAATTCTATGAACTTTGTGATGCTATTGAGTTTATGAAAATTAAATGGTTGAACTATTTATTATAAATTTATTCCCGATATTTATCTTGTTGCTTGTGTGTTTGATCCTAGGTTTAAGATGACTAGTTTAGAGTTGTTTTTGAATAGTTATTATGATGCATTGGATTTGGATGTTAATGATGATATTGTTAGTTTTGAGAGTATGATTAGTAAAGTTAAAAGTTTAATTGAGGAATTGATTACTGAATATTCATCTAGTGCTACTTCTTCTTCTCCATTACCTCCTCAATCTTCATTCTCGAGTCACCTCGGTAAAAAGTGGGGGATAGTATTTTACAAAGCCTTACCAAGAGACCGAGACATTTGAGCTCAAATGCGGAGTTTGAGACATATCTAACAACTCACTTTGAGTTTGTTGAAGAAGAATTTGATATTTTAGCTTGGTAGAAGACCCACAAGAAGACTTTCCCAACCTTTGGAAAGATATCGGCTCAAGTGCTTGTTGATCCCGCATCAACCGTATCGATGGAGCAAACATTTAGCGAAGGAGGACACATCCTAGACGCAAAGCGATCAAACTTAAAACCCAAGGTCTTGGAAGCCCAAGCGTGCGTGTGTGGTTAGAAGAGGGCGGAAATTCGTCAACAAAAGTCGGACGTATCCTAAACTTCCGACTCGAACGACCTAGAGGACGACTCCCAAAGCGCTTCCGCCGGTTCCGATGGATCGTCGTAGATGGTAAGCAAGCGGGGTTTCATATCAAAAGATAAGAGAACTACGTGGACTTTGATTCCCCAAGAGGATACTTAGGTGTTAGAAGATAGAGTTTTGATGGTTCCTGAGTCAGTGACTCCGAGTTGGCAAGTCGAGTCGGCGACTTGGCAAAGTCACTAACATGACTAGCTGGCGAAGTAGTCTATTTAAGGAAAGAACACACAGCGTGTGTGCGTGTATTTGGAGACAGTTGCGTCGCTCTATTTTAGGAGAAGATTATCATAAAAGAGTGCTAAAAATCAACATAAAGACGATTTGATTCTCCTAGAATATTTCATTGTATGCGTTAATGTATATTTGGAAAGATATGTAAAGATTGAGTGTGTATCATTTCCCTTATCGAATGAGAGTTGATACACACGAGATCTCTCTTACCTTAGCTTAAATACTCTTGTGTTTAGGATAGTGGTAAGACTCTTGAGCGTCATTTCTACATAGTGTGTAAGAAAGAAAGAGTGAACTTGTGCGTGAGATTCGTACAAGTGGTGTGTCGAGAGATCTTAGGCATAGCGTGAGATTGAGAGTGTGAGTGCAAAGGTAGAGCGTGGTTCAAGGGTGTGGGATTCATTCTTGTACACGGGAGAGCTTTGTAAACACTCAAGAAATCAAGAGAGCAAGTGTAAGGACTCTTGAAATCCGACCAAGTGAGAAACTTGGAAGGGAGTGGTTTTTCTCCAAGTAAACTAGTTGGTTTACGAGGAGTTTTTACTATGCATCGCTTGTCATTGGCAGTTGGTAACATTTTCTTTTCCTGTTTAACTATTTCGTTGCTTTATTACTCAAATTCGACGACTTCGCTGGAGTCGCAGACTCGTTTAAGAACTAACGATCCTATAATTGGTATCAGAGCTTGGGATCTACATTGTGTTTTTAGTACTTTTGTTACACGAAAATGATGTCCACCAACACTTATGTGAGTGACTCTTTCTGGAAGCCTCCAATCCTCAAGGTTGGAGAGTATAACTGGTGGGTTGAACAGATGAAGACCCACATCTGCTCGCTTGATGGTCAGCTATGGAAAATGATTGAACTGGGTCCAGATGCCTTTCTTGGAAAGGATGGAAAGACTGAAAAGACCACAGCTGAGTATGATGATGTGGATTTCAAGAAGCTTGAGAAGAACGCTAGAGCAAAGAAAGTGCTCCATTATGCTCTCACTGACGGTGACCTCAAGAAGGTGATCGGATACACGACGGAAAAAGAAATCTGGGATGCCCTTAAAAGACTTCGTCAAGGCAATGATGATGTAAAGAAGGACAGGATCATAAGTATCGAAGCGGAGTATGACAACATCTTTCAAGGAAAAAGAGAATATCTTTGTGATTATCACTCCAGATTTCAAACGCTCGTGAATCAATTAGAATTTCTTGGTTAGAAGATTCCTCAATGGAAACAAACCAACAAGCTGATCTCGGGATTGAACAAGAGTTGGGACAATATCGCTTCGTTTCTACTCACTCAAAAAGAAACCAAGTCGCTGACCTTAGAAGATCTTGTTGGACAACTTACCATGTATGGAGGCATTCAGCAAAGAAGAGTTGAGAAGACTTGACTCAGAAAAGGTCAAGAACATTGCTCTTAAAGTTGAAAGAGCCTTCAACTTGGCTCAGGGAGACGACGACACTGAAGGAATAGATGAGGATGTTGCTCTCATCTCTAAGGCTATGAAGAGACCGTGGAATCGCAACAAAGCTCCCATGAAGGCTCTAGGTTCAAGAAAAGAAGGGAAGGATATGAAGGATGTCATATGTTATCAATGTCAGGCTAGAGGACACTTTGCCAAGAAATGTCCAAAAGAAGAAGTGGAGAGGTTGGTAAAGGAATGATGGCAACTTGGGATATGTCTGATGATGATGATGAAGTGGCGCCGACAAGATGAAAACTGAAGAAAAACTGTGTGAAAACAATCTATACAAGGTGGACCCCTATTTTGAACCTGAAGAAAAACTGTCTTATAACAGTTGCAGATGTCACCGACCTCTGGCACAAAAGATTTGGTCATGCAAGTTTTCAACTCATTGACCAACTTCATAAGCAAGAGTTGGTTAGAGGACTACCCAAGATTGATTCGAGCAAGCATGAAGTTTGTGAGACTTGTGTGAGAGGTAAGCAAGTGAAGTCATCCTTCAAATCCAAGAAGGAGGTAAGTACCACTAAATCCTTAGAGTTGATTCATATAGATTTATCTGGTCCGATGAGAATCCAAAGTCGTGGAGGAAATAGCTATATTTTTGTCATTGTTGATGACTTTTCGCGGTATACTTGGACAATTTTTCTGTCTTCCAAAGATCAGGTCTTTGAAGAATTTGAAGCATGGGTAAAGGTTGTCCAGAAAAAGCTTGGAGTTATTCTTCTATCTATCAAGTCAGATCATGGAACGGAATTTGACAACTCTGAGTTTCTAGTTTTCTACAAGAAGAATGGCATAAGTCACAACTTCTCAGCGCCAAGAACTCCACAACAAAATGGCGTGGTAGATAGAAAGAATCGTGCCTTGGAGAACATGTCGCGGACCATGCTTATAAGTGGTCTTCTAAGGAATTTCTGGGGTGAAGCCATTAATGCATCTTGCTATGTGATGAATCGAGCCATGCTTCGTCCACTTCTTGGAAAAACTCCTTATGAACTGCTAAGAGGAGTCAAGCTCAGTGTCGCCCACTTACGCACCTTTGATTGCAAGTGCAACATTCATAACAACAACAAGGACAGCTTAGGGAAATTCGATCCAAGGAGTGATGTTGGCACTTTTGTAGGCTATTCCCCTCACAGTAAAGCCTACAAAGTGTTCAACAAAAGGACGAGGATAATTGAGGAAAGTGTGCATGTTGTGTTCGATGAGAACATGATGGGAGGCTCGATGATTGAGGATCTTGATAACGGTGATCAAGGGTAATCTGGTTCAAGATGACTCTCTTCCAGTTGCTTCAACAGAAAAAGAATCGGTAGTCAGTGACAATGCTGGTGTCACTGACTCAGACAGAACAGGGGGAAGTAATCAAGATCAAAGATCAAGTGACAGTGAGTCCGATGATGAGAAAACACCTGAGAGAAGCTCAAGTCCAGAAAACTCTGAAGAAGATTTAGAGAGAACGCCTCAGACACAAGTCGGGGACATGATAGATCTACAGGTCAGGAATTACCAACAGAAAAGTGCTCATCCTGTCACTAACATCCTCACTGATTTCTCAAAGGGTGTGCAAACCAGATCTTCTCTGAACAATTTCTTTGCTTTCATCTCACTGTTGGAGGCTAAAAATTTTGAACAAGCGTTGAAAGATTCGGATTAGGTCAGTGCCATATAAGAGGAGCTTCATCAGTTTGAAAGAAATAAGGTTTGGCATTTGGTCCCAAGGCCAAAGGGAAGATCTGTGATTGGAACACGATGGGTGTTCAGAAATAAGATGGATGATGAAGGGAATATGGTCAGAAACAAAGCAAGACTGGTAGTTAAGGGATACAATCAGCAGGAGAGCATTGACTATGATGAGACATTTGCTCCAATGGCTCGTCTTGAGGCTATTCGATTGCTCATTGCCTATTCTACTCATCATGGGTTCAAACTATAGCAAATGGATGTCAAAAATGCATTTTTGAATGGATATCTGAAGGAGGAAGTGTATGTTAAACAAACTCCGGGTTTTGAGGATGTCTTCCACCCGAATCATGTCTATAAACTGGATAAAGCTCTTTATGGATTAAAGCAAGCCCCGCGTGCTTGGTATGATCGTTTGTCTCACTTCTTGATTCAACACTCTATATGTTCGAGGAGAGGTTGACAAGACTCTGTTCTTGTTGAAAGAAGGAAGTCACACAATGGTTGTTAAGGTCTATGCCGATGACATCATATTTGGTTCAACAGATGATAAGTTAGTAAAGAAGTTCGCTAACCTCATGTCTATTGAGTTTGAAATGAGCATGGTCGGTGAGTTCAAGTTCTTTTTAGGACTTCAAGTTGTGCAAGGTGAGGATGGGACACGAGTTCATCAACAAAAGTATCTCAGAGAATGTGTTAAAAAGTTTGGTCTAGAAAATGCTAAACCTTTTGATACTCCCATGTCGCCGACTACCTCACTTGGAAAAGATGACAAGGATCCAGAAGTCAATGCTACTATGTACCCGATATTGGATCATTGCTCTATCTTACTGCGAGTAGACCCGATATTGTATTTGGAGTTTGCCTATGTGCTAGAATTCAGGTTGATCCAAGAGAGTCCCACTTGAAAGTTGTTAAGAGAATCATTGGGTATCTTAAGGGGATTGACAATCTATGTTTATGGTATCCAAGAGGATTTGATTTTGAACTTGTCGGCTACACAGACGCAGATTTTGCAGGGAATCGTGTTGATAGAAAAAGCACGTCCGGGATGGCTCAATTTCTTGGGCCTTGCCTTGTATGATGGGGATCTAGAAAGCAAAATTTGGTAGCTCTATCAACGGCGGAAGCAGAGTACATTGCAGTTGTGGCGTGTTGCTCTCAACACTTATGGATCAAGCAACAAGTCAGTGACTATGGTGGGAAGTGTGGGTCAATGCCCATACTGTGTGACAACACTAGTGCAATCAACATCTCAAAGAATCCGGTGCAACATTCAAAGACAAAACATATCGAGATAAGGCATCACTTTCTTCGAGATTGTGTTGAAAAAGGCATGGTCACTATGGAATTCTGTAGAACAAGTGATCAAAGAGCAGACATCTTCACAAAAGCCTTAAATCGTGAACCCTTTGAACAACTCTGCATGGAACTAGGTATGATCTCTCTTCAATGATCTATTTCCCTACATGAATTCCCTCGATGATTGGCTAGAATTGATTGCTTTGCATATGTTTTGAAGTCATGCTTTTATAGTATAATTCTTAACATTCTTGATAGACATCATATTTAGGAAACCACATGCATTTGACCTATCGGTGACTTTTACTACATTCAGTATGTGTGCAACCTTATTGAGCTCTTTCTTTTAGCCCAAAAGAATCAACCTGATGATCCTAACACTCATTATAAGCCCAAATGATTGTTGATTCTAATGTTTGTCCCTGACCTATCATGTTTTGAGAGTCTCTATGAGCCCATTTTGAATTTCCTTATGCAACGGAGACATATCATCATGATAATCCTCAATATAATCCTTTATACATGGTTTGCTTTGGCACTCCCTATGCAACCCCAACACCAAGTAAGTTCTTTAAGAGAAAGTCATGTAGTGTGCAATAGTCATGGACATTTGTGAAGAGCAGTTCCTATGATAGAAGTCGCCGACTTGATCAAGGTCCGTGACTGTGTGTTTTGACGCGAGAAAAAGATCATGGCTTAACAATATCTTTTGAAATTGGAAAGTTTTCAAAAAGGAAGAAAAGAGAAAAATCTAGTGATATGACAACTTCCTTAATGATGGAAGTTCACTTCTTTATTATCCCCAACCGTCAAGAGAAAAAGGTACTTTCAATCTCACAATTTCTTTTATCTCTCATCATCTGCTCTCTCTCTCTCTCTCTCGAACTCTCTCGAACTCTCTTGAACTCTCTCAAACTCTCTCTCTCGAACTCAAACCCTCAAACCTTCAAACCCTTCAATGGCATCCCCTTCCAACACCTCTAACCACCATGCCTCACCCAAAAACCAAGTCGAAAGTCCTGAATCTGCCAAAAAAAAGATCATTGCCCTCTTTGGTGATGAATTTCTTCGTGCCCTTATGTCTGGACAATCGTCCTCATCAATCGTCCCTCAAACCGCCATTGAAAACCCTTCTTTGAACCCATCTTCCTCACAAGACCAAAATCCAAACCCTCCCTCTAAAAAATCACAACCCTCATCTCCCATTCCCACTGAAAAATCCCAAAACCCTCCATCCCCACAAAACGAAACTGAAACCCTAACCCTCTCACCAGAGTCTGGAATACCGCGCCAAACGACGCAACAGGTGGTTATTCCAGAAACCGGTGACTCATCTACACCCAAACCCTTAGAGAGAGAAAGTGTCGAGAAAGAGAGACTGAAAACTCCTAATCTGGAGTCTTTGGAGTTTGAGGAAACTAAAACGGTTGTCTGGTCATTCGAGGAAAAGGAAGAAAAAAAATCCTTGGAGGTTGGAGTGGAAGGCACTGATGAGCAGGCTAGAACAGAGGAGAACCAACGGCTATCTCCTCATGATCAAACAAAGGCTGTCAATGACTCTCCAAAAGTCACTGACACAGACGCTGGTATGGAGATGGACGACAAGAATTCTGACAAGGAATCCTCCTAGAAGGAACCAACTGAAACTTCTGAAGAAGGTACACGCTCCGATCCAATCTTGGTCTCTAGGAATCTGAATATGCTGATTTTGTTAAGAGAAATCTGGAGAAAGATTTGTTTGGAGATGATTCTGAACTGCTCAAAGAGGATGAAATTGAAATGCCTCCTCCTTTTTTCCCTAAAACCAGATCCGCAAGTGCTAGAGCCACGGTTGTGGCTCTTAAAGCCAAAAAGGGCAAGGGGTTGGAAACCCCTGAGGCTGCCTCAAAGGACGGTGACTCTTCTTTCTCTGAGAAGGTCACAAGGAAGAAAAGGGGGAGATCACCAAAATCTGTTGTTGGTTCTAGTAAGAAAACGAAGTCGAGTGTAATTGTTGACATGACTTCTAGGGAGTTTACCGAGGATTTGCTGTGGGGGGGGGGGGAACTTCTTAAAAGTGTTCAAATTGACTAAGGTTGTTGACTTGGCTGAAAAAGCAAAAATGGGATAATCTGGTTCAAGGGGAGCATGAGTATAACCCTCAAATGGTTAAGATGTTTTATGAGTCTTTAGTGATTGAGGACACATGGAACATGACTATTGGGAGATACATGGTTGAGAAGAAGACATACTCTTTCACTAGCAAGGACGTCAGCGACATCCTAGAGATACCACATGAAGGTTTTGCTGAGTACTTCAAAGGAGCTTGGCCTGAAGGTGTTGATGAGCGTGAGATCATTAGAACTGTCACTGATAGTGATGATAATTTCACTACTCCCTATCTGGTCAACAAAATAGAAATTGAGAAAAAGGTGATGTTCAATTACCTTATCAGCAACCTGCTTCCGAGAGAACTCAAAAGGAATGCTACCTCCATTCAAGATCTGTTGGTTATGGACAAGATTATCAAGGGAAAGAAGGTGAACATGCCTCGGTTGATGATGTTTCATATGAAGCATGTGCTTGAAACTGCTAAGCATGCACTTCCTTATGGCATGTTGATTGTTTTGATGATGACTGAGCATAAAGTTTATGTGGATGGCGGTGACGTCCTCAACACCAGAGTTATGAACAAGGAGATGACCAGGAAGTTTGGCTGGAACTGGGTTGATGGAAAATGGGTGTCGAAAGGTTCTGAAATCATTGACAAGAATATCCGAGAAGAGGGAATGCAATATGCTCAAGTGGCCGGTGAATTAAAAGATCTCAAGGAGCAGTATATGATTCTCAAGGGGATGATTGAGAAGCTTCAGAGCATGTGTGGCAATGTGCTTTCAAAGATCAGTGCAATAGAGGATCGGCTCAATGAGTTTGGGGCCTGATGTCAGTGATTGCTGCACACTCATGGCCTTTTCTACTCCTCTTTTTTTCTACCCCTACCACATTATCCTTTTAGTTTAAAAGACTTTTTCTTTTAGTTCGATTTGGTTTAACTGCATTTCTAGATTGTTTGTTTTTGCATCGTACACTATCTTTTGTTGTGGTGGATGACTTTTTATGACTGTTTTGATATTATGCTTTAAGTTTCTATATTTGCCTCTGATTTCTTTACTTGTTTTTTAGCAATCTTTTTGATGATGCCAACAGGGGGAATTAACCAGGGAAATAGATTTATTAGGGGGATCAAAATACTAAAATCATGTGGTTACTAAGCTTAGGGGGGACTTTTTATAGTTTTTGTGCTTTGCTCTTTTTACTATGATTATGTTTTGTATGCTGCATAGTTCATATCAGAACAGGTTGTTTGTCACGATCAAAAAGGGGGAATTTGTTAGAAGATAGAGTTTTGATGGTTCCAGAGTCAGTGACTCCGAGTTGGCAAGTTGATACACTCTAAGATTAGTATGGTTATCTCTTGTATTTTAGGCATGATTTGAGTGTGTTTAGGTTAGTTTTGAGCATAATTGTAATACGAAAATCGAAGACACGATTTGAAGAATTGCAAGAGTTTGACCTGAAGATCCGCTACACAGCGGTTGCGAGGAAGTACAAGTAAGAAGACCCGCGAGCGCGGTTTTCCACAGAGACCGCAATGTTAACCTTATCCGCGAGGCTGTGAGAACGCCTGTGCCGCGCTCGCGGTTGTTGGGGTTTCGCGCCGACTTCGTTTTATCCTTATTTTATGTTTTATTCTATTTATGTTTTAGTTATTATTCAGATATTTTAGTATTTATAGACCTCGTTCATAATAAGTTAGAGGGAGCCTCCTTTTAGTTTTAACCTAGAGATTATTTCAGTTTTTATGGAGAACTAATCTTCCTTGGAGTTTGTTCAATCAAGGAAGCCTTTTCTTGAATTCGTAAGATTCTGGTAACTTTTCTATCCTTAGGTTAATATCAAAACTCTTTGTTTTTAACTCCATGATCTATGTTTGATTTTATGAGCCTGATCACCTTGTTTGATTGACTTAGATCTATTGTTCGGATTAGTTTTGATTGTTGTCTGTGCAATCTTATTTATCCTTGAAACAACTCTTTTCTAGGACCGTAGACTGGAATTTAGAAAGAGTATTTGATGGTTGTTTTATGCATGAGACTCGTTGTTTGATTGCATGATTCGATTTTCTATTATCCTTAAGTACATTGCATGATTTGAATTAAGCGTCCTTATTCATATCATAGTTTCGCTTGGATCGTGGACAAGTGGAAACCCTAATAAGGATTAGAATTAACCTAGGAAATATAGAAAAGTGGATGAATCAATGATCGAAGGATTGAAAAGGTGGAATTAATTGAATAAACTCTGCTTTCTTTTAAGTGATTTGAAACTTGAATCTGTCTGCTTGCTTAAACCTAAAACCCCTGTCTTTGCTGATTGTTTGGAAACACTGATTCTCTTGGGTTCGATCCCTTGCTTGCTGACTATACTAGTTAGTAAAATAGGGTTAAATTACTTTTGATCTCGGCATAACGACTTTAGTCGGGTCAAATTTTGGCACCGTTTTCGGGGAGTCAGTTTTGTTTTCTGTTCAATCAGCGGTTCTGGACGAGACCGCGCCTGCGGCCCTCAACCGTGCTCGCGGTTCGTCCCAGAAATCCTGATCCGGTAAGAACCTATCTTATGGTTCTTACCCGTTCTATTAATCATTCTTCTTTTGTTCCTATTGATCCAGAGATTGACAAGACTCTAAGAGATTTGAGACGTCAAGTCTGTGCTACAGTGTTAGGCGTTGAGTTTGATCAAGTAGCATCTTCTTCTTCTTCCTCATCTGACTCAGAGGTTGAAGAACAACCAGTACCAATGGCAGAGCAAACTATTAGGCAACTTACTGTGCCTAATCTACAGCAACAACAACTTGGTCTTCAATTTCTTGCACTAGGGGAAGGTGTGAAGTTTGAGCTAAAGTCCGGTCTTCTCCATTACTTGCCTAAGTTTCATGGATTGAGTGGTGAGGATCCGAACAAACACCTTACAGAGTTTCATTCTGTCTGTTTGGGAATGAAGTCGACTGATGTGACTGAAGATCAGCTTATGTTGAGGGCTTTTCAATTTTCTTTAGCTGACTCGGCTAAGGAATGGCTCCTATACCTAGCACTTGAGACCATTACTACGTGGGCTCAGATGAAGGGTGCTTTTTTGGAAAAATATTTCCCTGCTGCCAAGCAAACATCAACAAGAAGCAACTGAGCAGTTTGGAGCAGGCTGATGATGAGAATCTGTATGAATACTATGAGTGCTACAAGAGGCTCATAGCCAGCTGTCCCTATCAAGGGTATTCCGAGAAAGATCTGATTTGTTATATTATTGAAGGGTGTTGTGATGCTGATAAGCGCATGATGAATGCGTCTTGTGGAGGTTCTTATGAGAATCTCACTCCGAGACAAGCTTTTGAAAAGTTGGAGACTTTAGCTGAACAAGCCAGGAACCAGAGAAGGAGGTCCAACAATAGGTCCGTAAATGATGTGAATGAGTCCCTTAATGCTGAAGTAAGGGAGCTCAAGGCTATGATGAAGCAACTTTTGGTGGGAAATGGAGCTTCAAATTCAAGGGCGTGTGGAATCTGCGGTGACACGAGCTATCCTACTGATGCATGTCCTATTATGCAAGAGCCACCAGCTGATGTCAATGCTATTGGGAACTATGACCCATCAAGGCCCCAGAATGACCCATACTCGAACACATACAATCCAGGGTGGGCGAACCATCCTAACCGTTGATGGAATCAACAACCTCAACAACCTTTTCCACAACAAGGAGGGCAGCCTAACTATGTTCCAAGGTCTAATTATGTGCCAAGGCCCCAAAGTCCTCATGAAAATCCCGCCATTATCACTCAACTCATGAAGGAGAATCAAGAGATCAAGGTTGCAGTGAAAAATCTTGAAAATCAATTGAGCCAAATTGCAACCATGCTTGGTCGCTTAGAAGCAAGAGACTCAGGGAAACTTCCATCTCAGACTATTAACCCGAGAGAGAATGTGAACACCATCACATTAGGAAGCGAGAATGAACTGAATATCGACATTCCAGCCTACAAAAACCAGCCGCGCTCGCAGGTAGACATCCCCGACCGTGGTGCAGAAGACGAAGTTGAAGTTGGACATCAGCCAGGAACCGCGACCGCGGAAACAGACCGCGACCGCACTGACACCCGCGTCCGCGATGGACCGTCGTGCCTGTGGTGCCCCTCTCCTACTGATACAGATGATTATGTTCGGCCTTCGTTCCTTTTCCTGGGATCACAAAAGCTCGTTCCTCCATTCCCCGAGGCATTGAAAGACACTAGGAAGCCGATGGATGACAAGGAGATCTTTGAAACTTTCGTCAACTGCCAGGTAAATGTTCCTTAAAGGTTAAGAAAGTCGCTCTTGTTGAAATTGTGGAGAATGTTTCTTCCATGCTTCAAAGGCAATTGCCTAAGAAGTGTGGAGATCCCGGGAGGTTTACTGTTCCCGTAAGCATTGGTGAGACGAAAGCTGAGCGTGCTATGCTTGACTTGGGAGCGTCTATAAATGTCATGCCACTAAGCATGTATGAGAGGCTAGGTTTAGGGCCATTGCAGGATACAAATATTACTATAGAATTGGCTGATCACTCTAATGTGCATCCGAAAGGATTGGTGGAAGATGTTTTGGTGCAGGTGGACGGTTTGATTTTCCCGACGGACTTCTATGTGATGGAGATAGGTAAAGGGAGATACGACCCTATTTTACTGTTGGGTCGTCCGTTTATGAAGACGGCGTGCGCCGTGATAGATGTTGCCAAGGGTTTGTTGTCAATGGCACATGAGGGCAAGGAGGTCCAATTTCATATAGATGAGGACCCCTTTTAAGCAGTAAGGGACATCGAGCCATCGACGTTAAACAAAGGCACTGCTTGGGAGGCAACCCAAGGTTAGATAGATTCTCTCCCACCTTTGTTTTCTTTTCATTAGCTTAGTTTGTTTTTGGTTTGTGAGCTAGCGTGCAGGTACTAGGTCCGAAAAGACGATTCTGGTGCGAAACCGCGAATGCGGCATCCATATCGCGCTCGCGGTTGAACCCAGAACCCATCCCGACGAACAGGTACTAGACCCGCGTTTGCTCTCGTAAAAAAAATTTACCTTCTATCTTTTCCATCTTCTATTTATTCTCTCCATCTTCTTCGGAGATTTTTTATGTCCGCCCATGGTCATCTTCAAGTATGGGGGAATCTTCGTCTTCAAGGCTCGTACTACATTAATGCTTAAGGCAAGATTCAGAGTTCGTTCGTTCGTTCGTGTTCATTATTGATGATCGTGTTCGTTGTCGCCCCCTCAACCGCACACGCGGTATATTCCCAACAAAGCGACTTATTTTCCGCGAGTTGTAGCCGCCCCACGGCATGGTAACCGCCCCACGCGGTATAGGTCCATCTGAAGATTTCCGAGCTGCACATTCACGCCTTTGAAGAGTTCTTCCTTTCCATATCATCTTTCGTATGTGATTCTTCTGATTTTCCTCTTCTATGCGTAATTCCTTTCTCTTTACTTCATTGAGGGCAATGAAGGATTTAAGTATGGAGAAGGGAGTACTCGCTATGCCTATCGTAGATAGTTGCATTTCAGTTTATTTTTCGTTATTTTTATGGGATTTTTGTTCCATGTTTTGTATAGAGAAAATTTTGAAGAAATTTGAAAAAAAATTAATTAAATAGAAAAAGCCATAAAAATTCGAAAAAAGGCATATAAAATCCTTGGATGAGTCGAAAACCCGAAAGGGCGGCTCATGTAAAAAGAAGGTAACCCGGACCAGCATTAGGATGGGGTAATACGAGTGTTGAGAGATTGACAACAAATAAATTTATAGTCAAGACCCCGCTGAGTATAGGGGAGTCAGGATCGTTCCACGAGAAGCAAGGTTTGTTTATCTATCGACTCCTAAAAAAATTGAAAGAAAAGCAAACAAAACACACAAGCAGCCTCGTTAACGAAGTTGTCAGCATCGTTAACGAACCACCGAAAACAAAAAAACAAAACTAACGACCTAGACAGTTTCGGTATCGAGCCAACGAACTCAGTAACGAATATGATCTTCAAAAAGAAACCAAATAAGAACGAAAATATCCAGGACAAGGGTTACCACAACATAGTCATGCACACAAGCTCGTAAGATGATAAATATCATGCCTTTAAATAGATAAATGCATCAACTTTCATTGACTTAGAAAGCAAATTAATCTACTTTCATAAACTAACTCACCCAATTGCTTGTTTCGGATCTAAAGCTTGAAACTTTCGTATTCAAACAATATCAACCTTCAAGTTTATAACTTTCTCTTTCAATCAAGTCAACAACTCAAATTACCTCAACTTTCATCTCGGTATAAGCACAACAAACAATCTCAACAATAGATAAAAGGCATTCAACACATAATCTTACTCACCAAACATGCACAACTATGCCGGGTTTCAACCCCGACTATAGATAAAAAAAACTACTCACTAATCATGACTAAGAAACTAATAACTTTAATCAAAGAAAACATTGAAAACAAAACACTACTCAAATTAATAAGAAATATCGTCTTACAGAGATTCAGAAGAAATCGAAAACACCGAAATACCGAATCAAAAACACACGACTAACGACCCCGGTAACTTTCGTCTACCGAGATCCTTCGATCACGACTCCGATCCGTCCATCTCTCTCTCGGCTCTCCTTCCTCTCTCCAAAATTCGACCTCCCTTTCTATGCTAGATAGAAGGGTATTTATACTAAAAAGAGGCTAGAAACTAAAAAAGGCTAAAAGATATAAACTTTCCTAAAAAGATAGAATCTATTCTAAAAGATAGAAATAAAATCTCAAAAGATAACAAGACCTAAAATACATAATATAATAACCCTAAAATCATAAAAAGATACTCTACCGACACGGAAATAAATTCCCGCACAGGATCGGTGAGTCACAAAGTCAACTCTCGAACATTTTCATCTCGTGGCCTCGTTAACGAGCCCTCACAACCTCGTTAACGAGCCTGGGCTTGGTTTTCTTTAATACTTCTCTTCCAAAAACTCGAACTTCAGCTTCTTCATCTTGTATTCCTCCATCTCTTATCATAACTCTCCAAATTCAGCTCCAAACAGCACCTTTTCCTTGCTAAAACCTACAAAAAGACACAAAATGGAGTAGCTTCCATACTTTTCACAAAATATGCAAAACTATCCAAAAACACATAAAACTAAACCTAAACTTATCAAAACTAGTCTTAATAACCTAATAAAACCTATCAAAAACTATACTAAAAACACGAACATCAAAATACCCCATACTTAGACTTGCTTGTCCTCAAGCAATCACTAAACAATAATCAAAACCAAACAACATACTCATCAAATTATAGTCATCATCTAAAAAGCAACATCAAAATATCTAGAAGAAAATTAGCAAAGGACTATTAACGTCATCACACATATATACACCTAAAATAGATACAAGAAAATACAATCCAACCTCACAAGAGATAATGTGTTTCTCTCAACTCTCAAGTGTTTGGGCTCATAAATTCAATCTCTCAACTCATCTTATATACAAAAACTCATAGAAATTGGAACTTATATCACCAATACTCTCCACCCAAGATTTGTCAAAACAAGCAAAAATCATCAAGAGAACTTAGGGGGCTCAATGAAAAACTTCATAGAAACTTCCATTCGGTCGGGTTGTAATGGGGCTTGGTAATGAAAATAAGGCGTGGAAATTTTTGGCTATGTGGTGCTAATAATATTCGGGAATCAAAGGACTCCTAAAAACTCACACATAACATCAAAACTCTCATAAAAACATATACCAAACTCACTCTCTCATTATGCACACTTATTTTCACTCACCCATTATTATCCTAGAAAGTCTCATAAAACAAAAGAATCTCTGGCTTATCTATATGAACTTGAATGCACTTCTTACTCCTTTATTTCTTTTTTTCTTCATTCATTTTTACTTTCTTTGCCTCTCGCTGCCTCGTTAACGAGTCCCCTCAGGGTCGTTTAACGAGCTTCATCGTGTACTCCTCTTCCCTTTCAACAACTTCTTTTCAACCATCAACTTTATTTTGTGCATCTTTTATACCAAGAGATCTTTCTTATCACAACTATTAAAAACAAGAGACTTTCAATCTACCCTTCCTAGTAATCCCTCAATTTCGAACCAAACATTATATTTCTCTCCCTTTTTACACTCAACAAAACAATTCACCTCTCCAAATCTAAGTCCTAATCCTCGGATAGGGTCAAGCTATATCGGCTAGGGAACAAATTTTGTGGAGCTAAAAATAAAAGGCTTAAGGCTCAAATTGGCTTCAAAAAGAAGGATCATGATAAGGTGGATAAGGATTAATAGGGCTTATAAAATAAGTTCTCTATCATCTGATTTTAACAAGTAATGAACTATAAATCTCATACGGGTCTCAAGAAATAGATAACCATCACAATTCCAAGAGATGATATGCATATAGAGAGTAAATCACACAAGAAAAGAAGAGGGATTTTTAATGTTCTCCCTATAAAGCCAAAAATAACTCACAAGGCTAATTTTTGTTGGATTGCATCACTTATGCTAAGAAGGTATATGTGCTCAATTTCATCAAATGCTATTCCTTCCTAAAAACAACTTCAAAATAAGAATCTGGCTACATTCTCAAAGATATGTTTGCAAGGAATTAAATGATCATGCTAGCAACTACTATCATAGAACCTAAGAAAGGGATATCTATCAATTCTAAGACCTCTTTTTTTTATATTTCAAAACTTTTTCGATTTTTTTTTCATTTTTCATTTTTTCGATATAAAAGAACTACTTTAAATAAAGCACAAAAAACAAACAAGACACAAAAGTTTCTACTTTCTCCCACCCCATACTTAAAATTACAGTGTCCCCACTGTAAGAAAAATAGGAAGAAAGGACGAAATAGAAAAGAAAAACACAAGAAAACAAGAAAAGAGAAAACAAAAACTTACAAAGTCTCAGAAGTGGAAAACAAGGAAAACATCTTCAAGATGAATCATCAGTTAGGTGGAGGAAAATAGTGCTCAAAGTTCCCCATGAAGTCATACATCGTCCTCCAACGCTCAGCATCCTCTGTCTCTCTCTGACAATGTCTCTCATCCTCAAATGTCATCCGATCTGAATAGACTGTCTCCCATCTATCCATCCTCCTATGAATGTGGTCCTGCTGGAGGTGAAGCTGTTGCATCCGTGCAGAAAGATCCTCGGCCCATGGTGGCAGAATGCTCGATCCAGTGTACTCAGGCTGAGGAGGTGGTGGGTAGTGAGTCTGAAAGTGATCATGGTGAAGCACCGGGTTGTATGGCACAAGTCCATAAGAGTAGGGGTCGGTAGGAGCTGGCGGTGGGTCGGTAGTTGCCCTCGGTGGGTCGTTAACGACCCTGGATACCTCGGTAGCATCAGATGTAGAAGGCTGAAAATGATCGTTAACGAGCCTGGTGGGATCGTCAACGAGGATGTTGGTGCCTAAAACCTCTACGTCGAGATCTTCTTCCTCAAAGTTAAGCTCCTCAGTGCCTCCCTTTGTGTCGGCTTCTTCAGTGTCATTGTCAGCAACCTCGATATCCTCATCTTCATCTTCATCTTCATCCATCTCTTCACCTTCTCGCTCAAACCTTATCTCACAAGGCCTAAGTGATAGCTCATCCTCCGGCTTGGGCTCCAATGGGAAAGCATGTCCCGTCCACGCCTCGTACCAATTTGGTACATAGAGTAACTCCAACATATCGAGGGTGGGTGTAACAAGGCGGTCTTGAACTCTTACTTTAAACCCTCTCTCAGCTTGAAGGAAAATACCGGAACTATACCAATAGTTTTTGTTGAGTAACTGAGCATGAGTCGATGTGTAGCGAGTGAGGTCGACTCCAAGGTTTGTGGCTAAAAGACTGACCAAGTTACCACACCAAACTTCCTTGGACTTGGTTGATTTCTCTATGTAGTAGAGCCATTCATACCCCAAATTCAAAGGGTCGGGCTCCTCGAAAAGGATAGTGCGGAGACAAGCAACTTCCGTCCTTGTTGGCCTGTTCAACTCTCTCTTCGGCCAGAATGTGGCGGCTAAGACTCGGAGAATGATCCGGAAGATGGGGTTGATGATGCTTGCCCCAAATAATGCTGCTGTGGAGGATTGGTCCTCCCCAGTGATATAGCTCCAAGTCCAAGTCACCCTGTAGTCTTTCAAGCTGTACTCTCTAGAAGGGTTTGGGAGCTCCAGAATTACATTGAACTCCGCCATGGTGAACTCACGGCTCTAGAATTGAGTGGAAAAATTGGCGTGTTTAGGATTTCATTCTACTTTGGGGCTTGAGGATTACATTTTAGATGCCGGGTAGATCCTAGGACGCTCTACACTTTTTAGAGCTTGAGAGCTTATTGACTATGTATCTATGTGAGGTGTGTGCTTGAGCTATCATGTTGTTGCTCACTATTACTCTATTTTGGGTTCGGGTTGGTGAGGTGAGTTGTTGGAACCTCTGGTTCTAAACATCGGAACAACGAGATCATTCTCCAGTTTTAATAATGACAAACACCATATGGGAACTAATGTGCTTTGTCCAAGTATTTCTAAGGAACACAGGTCCAGCAAAGAAAATTCCCACGCTATGAGAACTCCCATGAATGGCTAAGGAACACAAGCATATACGCTGAAGAATTTCTCTCAAAGGAACTCTGAAGAAGACAGCTCCCATCACATGGGAACTTACATGTGAAGACAAAGATTGTTCAGCGCAAATCGCGGGATCCTGTCTTGGACAGAACGAAGGAACAGTCTGATAAGCAGACTGTCATGAGTGATCCAACGGTCCGATTAATTCAAGAAGTTGACCTAGTTCAAATCGAAGTCACATGTGAAGATTGTACACTTGGGATGCAAGCAAAGGGCATTTCGGATAACATGAAAGATGCGATTGAAGCCCAAGTACAACCGAGTATAAAGCTAAATGAATAGTGCTAGGTTTAATCACTTCTCCCAAAACTCACACATACTCCCATAGAAAGAAAGAAAGTAGAAGAGAAGTCCCCGACAGCGAGTGTCCGATCTCGATGACGGTGAAGCTAAAGTTCCCAAGAGCAAGGGAACTGAATTGTCAAGGTGTAAGGTTTGACTTTCTTGTTTTAGTTGAGTTGTTCGCTTAGGAACTCAGTTGAGAAGATTCATTAGTGTTGCTAGAGTTAGATAGATCTCGTAGGAACAGAGAAGTTTGAATCTGGTTGTTTGTAACTAAGGAACAAGCAATAAAATAAGTAAGTCATTCAAAATCCTCCAAGCGGAGGTAGAGGTTTACTCACACAACTAGTTGGTTGTCGTGGGGTTCCTCTATAAGGGAACTGTGTTCTTTCTGCTTTTTAATACTTGTGACATTGTTTCTTCCGCTGCCTTGGGAACATCTTAACAGCCAGTTCCCAAGCTCTTGCTAACAAGTTACGATCCAACATGAGTGATTTTTTGTCTTCCCTTGTACTATGTTGTAAACCTTGATATGATTGATTGTTAGATTTATTTTGAGCTTACTCGAGGACGAGCAAGGTTCAAGTATGGGGGAATTTGATACGCTCTAAGATTAGTATGGTTATCTCTTGTATTTTAGGCATGATTTGAGTGTGTTTAGGTTAGTTTTGAGCATAATTGTAATACGAAAATCGAAGACACGATTTGAAGAATTGCAAGAGTTTGACCTGAAGATCCGCTACACAGCGGTTGCGAGGAAGTACAAGTAAGAAGACCCGCGAGCGCGGTTTTCCACAGAGACCGCGGTGTTAACCTTATCCGCGAGGCTGTGAGAACGCCTGTGCCGCGCTCGCGGTTGTTGGGGTTTCGCGCCGACTTCGTTTTATCCTTATTTTATGTTTTATTATATTTATGTTTTAGTTATTATTCAGATATTTTAGTATTTATAGACCTCGTTCATAATAAGTTAGAGGGAGCCTCCTTTTAGTTTTAACCTAGAGATTATTTCAGTTTTTATAGAGAACTAATCTTCCTTGGAGTTTGTTCAATCAAGGAAGCCTTTTCTTGAATTCGTAAGATTCTGGTAACTTTTCTATCCTTAGGTTAATATCAAAACTCTTTGTTTTTAACTCCATGATCTATGTTTGATTTTATGAGCCTGATCACCTTGTTTGATTGACTTAGATCTATTGTTTGGATTAGTTTTGATTGCTGTCTGTGCAATCTTATTTATCCTTAAAACAACTCTTTTCCAGGACCGTGGACTGAAATTGAGAAAGAGTATTTGATGGTTGTTTTATGCATGAGGCTCGTTGTTTGATTGCATGATTCGATTTTCTATTATCCTTAAGTACATTGCATGATTTGAATTAAGCGTCCTTATTCATATCATAGTTTCGCTTGGACCGTGGACAAGCGGAAACCCTAATAAGGATTGGAATTAACCTAGGAAATATAGAAAAGTGGATGAATCAATGATCGAAGGATTGAAAAGGTGGAATTGATTGAATGAACTCTGTTTTCTTTTAATTGATTTGAAACTTGAATCTGTCTGCTTGCTTAAACCTAAAACCCTTGTCTTTGCTGATTGTTTGGAAACACTAATTCTCTTGGGTTCGACCCTTTGCTTGCTCACTATACTAGTTAGTAAAATATGGTTAAATTACTTTTGATCTCGGCATAACGTCTTTAGTCGGGTCACAAGTCGAGTCGGCGACTTGGCAAAGTCACTAACATGACCAGCTGGCGAAGTATCTATCTAAGGAAAGAACGCACAACGTGTGTGCGTGTATTTGGAGACAGCTGCGTCGCTCTATTTTAGGAGAAGATCATCATAAAAGAGTGCTAAAAATCAAGATAAAGACGATTTGATTCTCCTAGAATATTTCATTATATGCGTTAATGTATATTTGGAAAGATATGTAAAAATTGAGTGTGTATCATTTCCCTAATCGAATGGGAGTTGCTACACTCGAGATCTCTCTTACCTTAGCTTAAACACTCTTGTATTTAAGTGGTAAGACTCTTGAGTGTCATTTTTACATAGTGTGTAAGAAAGAAAGAGTGAACTTGTGCGTGAGATTCGTACAAGTGGTGTGTCGAGAGATCTTAGGCATAGCGTGAGATTGAGAGTGTGAGTGCAAAGGTAGAGCATGGTTCAAGGGTGTGGGATTCATTCTTGTACACGGGAGAGCTTTGTAAATACTCAAGAAATCAATAGAGCGAGTCTAAGGACTCTTGAAATCCGACCAAGTGAGAAACTTGGAAGAGAGTGGTTTTTCTCCAAGTAAACTAGTTGGTTTACGAGGAGTTTCCACTATACATCGCTTGTCATTGACATTTGGTAACGTTTTCTTTTCCTGTTTAATTATTCTGCTGGTTTATTACTCAAAGTCTACGACTTCGCAGGAGTCGCCGACTCGTTTAAGTACTAACGATCCTACAGTAGGCAATTTAATTTTAAGTTCCAGCCCTTTAAATACCGTGACCACGGTTTTCGAACAGATCAAAAACCGCGGCCGCGGTCCAATGGGTCGCGACCACATCGCTCTTTCTTTTTTATCAGACTGATATTTAACTTTTTTTAAAATATTTCCTATTCCGGAACTGGAATCGGAACCAAACAGAACCAGTTTTGGAACCGGACTGAATCGGATCCGAAACAAGGGAATTGGCCCAAATCGGTTCCGGTCCGGTAGACCAGGAACCGGGAACCGGATCATGTCTAATGTTATATTAAGGGCTGGGACTGGGAGGGACGGAAGAAATGATTAAAATTGTTATATTGTTATAATATTATTATCTTTAGATGTACATAGTAAACCCTAATTTTGGGCTTATCCATTAAGTCTTGTATTCTCTATATAAGGCCCCTATGGGTGATCTAATAAGACAATTCTGATCTTTTCCCTTCTCCTAAATCTCTCTATTTTATAACACGTTATCATAACGAATTGCTCAAGATTAGCCTTAAGCTCGGGATTTATATTTACTCGGACGCAGGGAATCGTACTTGTAGCATGAAAATGCCGGGTTCGTGCTACACCATAAAGAACAGGATGCAAGGATTTTTGCCTCATGGGTTTGTGCGTGTTATGATTTTTTCCATCTCTTAAACAAATTAAGGATTAATTTGAAATCGAATACATACTCATATATAATAGGTTGAATCACCATATACATATTGTCTAATAAGTGTTGGCATCTGATCAGGGCATCGATTACCTCAAGTACGACAACTGCAATATTCTTTATATTGCGTATTTTGTTTTATGCTTTAGATTTACATAATTATATACATGATTAACATACATAAATTACATTAATGATGATTATCTACATGAGTTGTTACATTTTCTTAGAACTTTCTTAGTAATTGTTTATATACATCAAGCGATTATTTATTCTTATGATTATAACTATATGAGATAAAGTAGATGTATTAGTAAATAGATTTATCCATGTAGTGATAAATTAAAACCGTATATGTTACATCCCCTGAAGTGGATGTATTTATAAAGAAATTTGTCCCCGATCAGACAAATTATATGAACATATAAAGATAATATTATTCCCGAAGTGATAATTTTTCATAATATTCATTCCTTGAAGTGAATGAAACGTTAATATATCATTCCCGAAGTGATTATTTTCATTCCCTGGAGTGATTGGAACATCATTGTATTATCCCTGAAACGATCATTATTTTCTCCTGAAGAGTTGATTTATAAATAAAGTTATCCCTGAAGCGATAATTATTTCCTCCTGAAGAGTTGAATTTACAAATAATATTATCATTAAAGTGATAATTATTTCCTCCTGAAGAGTTGAATTACAAATAATATGATCCTGAAGTGATAATTATTTCCTCTGAAGAGTTGAGTTTACAAATAATATTATCACTAAAGTGATAATCATTTCCTCCTGAAGATTTGAATTTTCAAATAATATTATCCTTGAAGTGATAATTATTTCCTCCTGAAGAGTTGAATTTACAAATAATATTATCCCTGAAGTGATAATTATTTCTTCCCGAAGAGTTGAATTACAAATAAAATTATCCCTGAAGTGATGATTATTTCCTAATGTAAAGTTGAATATACATAGATTATATTATCCCTGAAGTGATAATTTTCCTTCATTGGATTGAGTGAAAAATTAATATGTACCCCTGGAGTGATAGATTTCATTCCCTGAAGTACTGAATGAATTACTTTATTCATTTTACTGCTCTTATATTATTTATTTATCTATTTATTTATCATTCTTTTTTTATACTTAATTATGTTTTGAATGTACAAAACAAGATTATCTTTAAAGTGATAATCTTCATTCCTTGAAGTGAATGAAAACTTTATTTTATCCTAGGAGTGATAATTGTCATTCCCTGAAGTGAATGAAAAAACCTATCTTATCCTTGGAGTGATAATTCTCATTCCCTAAAGTGAATGAAACAATTTTTCTATTTTTATACTAGGAGTGATAATTTCCATCCTCGAAGTGGATGAAACAAATAATCCCCCGAAGTGGATGAAATAATTGAATCAATCCTCAGAAGTGGATGAATATAATAAAAGTTCCTACTCCTTAGAATGAGTGGTGATACTAAAGTCGTCTCTTGAAATAAATGACATGATTCATGTGCAAATTGAAAAGAAAAATATCATCTCCATAAGTAGACGATAAAGTTTATATGACAAATATTATCTCTTGAAGTAGATAATAGAATACCCACATGGATATCACATCCTGAAGTATGTGACTAAAAGGTCTCATTCAAATCACATCTTGAAGTATATATGATTGAAAGATCTTATGAATAATCACATCCTGAAGTATGTGATGGAAAGAAGTCTAGAAGACTTCGTATTCAATCTCTTGTCACCAGAAGTTGACAATATTTTATGATACTTTATTTCTTTATTTATACTTTTCAATTTAATTATTTATGTTATTGCTTATATACATTTTTATTTGTTCTTAAAGTCAAAACTTGTCATCTCCTGAAGCGGATGCTAGTATGTCCCCGTAGAGACAAATTTGAAATCATCCCCGAAGAGATGTAATAATAAATCTCATTACCCCCTGAAGTGAGAAATGATAGAAAATATCACTTCCTGAAGAAGATGATAAAATTTATGTGACAATAATCATCTCTTGAAGTAGATGTTTTTATACATAAGAGTATTATCCCTAAAAGTGGATTTACATACATAATTACTTCTTGTAGTATGATGAGAAGAATTTATTAGTGGAACTATATGAACATATCATCTCCCGAAGTGGATGATAAATGGTTCAAGAAATAAAATTACATTGTCACTTGAAGTAGACAGATGAGATGTTTGGGAGATCCATGAAGCACTTGAAGTTCCAACAGATTTGTGCTAAGCTATAATGGTAAATCATCATATCATCAACTCCATTCGAGTTTGAAGAATCGAATTTTGACAAGTAGAGATCGTTATAAACTCTTGGAGAGTTAAGAGATCTTATACCAAACCATGTACTCTAGATGTAGTACAAGAAATATGGCATGTACTCTAGAAGTAGTACAAGGAATGTGGGTCGTTACAATATTCAGCACTATGTCTAAATGACCACCTACCTGCATGAACTAGAAGTTCAAGGTCATGTTTGACCAACCTCTTGCATGCCGGAAGCATGCCTCCTCTGGAAGAGGGTGTGAAAGAGGTTACGATATATTACGCATGCGACCGTCAGTCATGGTTATGACTTATAGATAGGACGTCGTGGGTTAATTTGATGTCCAGAAGAACATCTAAGATAAGGGAAATCCCATAAATGATATAATTGATCATTAGTCTTGTACCATTTGTATAAAAACCACACCTTATGAGTATAAGTGTGGAACCGGTCTAATCTATATTAAGAGTTCTGAATGCACCCATTTTGAGGCATCTAATGTTAAAAATCAAGATAATGGTTTATCTGATTTGAGTTGATGAGCTCCCAAACATAAGTATGAATCACCGACATTTTCTCAATGGTGTCACACCACATAGTATTTGAAAACCAGAAGTTTTCACAAGTCATGCGCAAATTTTGGTGTGAAGGTTATAATGACTCTAGAAGAGTATATCCCATTGAATAATGTAATCTCACTAACTGGAAGTTAGTTAATGATAAGATATATTTGTGACATGATTAACTTGGTCACTCAAGTGAAATAATAATGTGCATGATCGGTATGGGACCGAAAGATCTTGAGACTTGAAGTCTCTTCCTAAGAGTGACCTTAAAAGGCTTGTGCTCCTGACAAGTTAATAGCAAAGTCGGTTTAATGTAAGTAAAGGCAAAGTCTCCTATGCTTCTTGACTAGGTTCAAGTGATATAAGAGGACCAATTACATCTCCATGTGAACCATTGTGGAATATCATGTAATGTTGAAAGATGCCTCAACCCATTGGTTATAAGAAAAATGGAGGAGAATGGAATAAATCAATATGTGTAATGATTGAGCATTGGATAGCTCTCACATATATTCACAAAACGACCCAGGTAGAGTCGTCAATAATGCGGACATAATTGATAGCCAGGAAAGTGTTATACATGAAATACGCGACCTGGAAGAGTCGTGGTTAAATAGGGTCATGAATATGAATATCGATTATTTAATTCGACAAGACCGACCGCTTATATCAAATTCTCCTAATGGAAATGATATATATGTCCTCCACCCCCATATAATTTTTTTAGTAGTGCCACACATAAAAGAAAGTTGGGATTAAACAAGAGGATTGGTTCCTTGTTGTTTAAAGAATTACCTTGAGCTTAAAAGCGGTGATCAATATATTGCTCGGTATTAAACGTATCACGTTGGCGAGGTGACAAATCCCAACTTTAGGGGGAGAATAAAATGAAAATAGAAGTTAAAAGATTGCATGAGATGCAACTTATTGTTTTCAATCCGAAGAAAGCTAAACCAGAAGTTTAGCATATTGTATAACTAAACCAAAAGTTTAGTGACTAAGACATAAATACTCTTTGAGAATACACCAGTCATTTGGAGATTCCAAAAGTAACTCCAAACCAACACATAAGCATGCTTGAATCATGAGAGACATTTTCGGATTTAAGGATTCATTCCCCAAAAGAGGAAAGAGCCAGTTACATCCCAAAAGGATGATATGTCGACTGGAAATAAACATGAAGATAGAACTCCTGAAGAGATTCCATCTAAAGACTCTAAAAGCAAAGAAAATGGCATGAGTGACAATTTAGAAATGTCGATTAATTATGTAAGTATCGGTACAGGGTATCGAGAAGATATATTTGTTTATTCAGTTATCGTAAAAGTCATTGGAGAAGATGACAATAATCCCCAAACAATGGAGGAATGTCAACATCGAAATGGTTGGAAAAGCTGGAAAGCAGAATTGGATTCGTTAAACAGACTAGATGTTTTTGGGCTTGTAGTTCCAACACCATAAAGTGCAAAATCAGTCTGTTATAGCTCGTTGCACAAGGGTTCTCGCAAAAACCTGGAGTGGATTACATGGAAATGTATTCACCAGTAGTGGATGCAATGACACTCAGGTTCCTTGTTGCTTTAACCGTTGTTGATCGTTTAAAACTGCAACTCATGGATGTGGTAACAACATACCTATATGAGTCATTAGGTACCAACATATACATGAAAATCCCAGAAGGATTGAAAATGCCTGAAGCATTTGAATCAAAACCACATTACATTTATTCCTATAATTAAACTTAGAAGATCGCTATATGGATTGAAACAATCGGGAAGAATGTGGTATAATCGCCTTAGAGAATATCTACAAAAGCAAGGATTTGTCAGCGATCAAATAGGTCCTTGTGTGTTCATAAAAACAACAAATTTGGGATATGTAATCATTGTTGTTTGTATTGATGATTTGAATATTATTGTAATAGCTGCTATTTTTATGATTAAGTATTTTTTTAATTTTAATCATTAATTATTTATTAAATAAAAGAAATTCATAATATTCATTTTTATTCGAAACTTATTTCTAAAATAAATGTAGTATAGTTCTTATGAAATAATTAACCGAATAATTAAAATTTATTAAAAATAAAATTTAATAAATTCATATCCTAAAGGAAATTCATATCTTAAAAGGCTTCCTTTAATTCTTTCTAAAAGAAAAGAAAGCAATGGGCCTTAGCCCGACCCATTTAAAAAGCCCATAATTCATAAAAAGGGGCTTTTATAAAAAAAATAGAGAAAAGGGGTGGGACAACCTTTGACCTCTTACACCTTCTCCCACTCCTTAACCACTTGTACTATTTGGTTTTTCTGATATTTTAATACAACCAGTTGTATTTAAACTCATTCTTTTCAGTGGAATTTTGCCAAACCGAAATTCCGATCCGATTGAGGCTCGAATTGGGCATTAAAGAGAGGGGATTTGGGTAGGATTTTGTGCAGACAATATTCCCCTTACACTCTTTATTTGTATGAATTTATAAATTCAACTCTTCCACCCACCATTGAAGGGGGATGAAGCAATGATGAAATGGATTCCCCTCTCCATCCACCACTTCTATGCTTATTTAAAGGCCTCATAAAAATCAGAGAAAGCATTCTATACTCTCTAATACTCCCAATTGATCACAAAAAAACCTTTAAAACTCAATCTGAATTTTTTCCCAAAAACCAAATAAATTGGGTTTTACTTGTTTTGGGAGCAACCACCACTTCGACCACTCCCAGCCATCTCCGCCTGGTTGCGCCGCCCTTTCCCGCCGCCTAGGAGCACCGCCGACGTCGCCCAGCCTGGTGTTCCGCCATCCCAGTGGTCGTCGTCTGTCCTGATTTCTTCTGGTTCCTTCTCCCTGCGTCTTTCAGAAATACAAAAGAAGGGGTATATTTTCTTGGGCTTTTTATTTAACTCCTTTATGGGATGATTTTTTTTTGGTACATTTAAAATAGGCCCATACTACTTCTAATCTACCCTAATACATTATAAAGCAGAACCCAAGTCTGTTGTAAAAATTGCGCCACGTGGTATTTTTGAATAAATTAATGTGAAATTATATTTTAATAAATTTTGTAACAACTTATAGTATTCTTGCTATATATATCAAATAGATAACATGTTTATATAATTTTTTATGTTATAATTTTCTATCTATGGATTATGTATTAGTTTCCTACAATAGATAACATATTTATATAATTTTTATATACATAAATTCCTATGAGATGATAATTTCCATATTAATTTAATATTTTTATCTTTTAATAAGATTTAGGTATCTTGCAAGACTTGGGAGTCCAAGTATAAAATTTAGATCTATATAATGATATAATTTAAAATAATAATTTTTTTATGTTAATATATTTTTATTTTGAGAAAAGATATAATTTTATGTGTAATATTCTCTGTGTAATTTATTCTATATACCATAAAAATTCTTCATCTTCATCTACCTAATACATACATTATAAAGCAGAAACCATGTCTGTTGAAAAAATTGGGACATGTGGCATTCCTTGAATAAAATAATGCTATGTTTTTTAATAATAAATATCATAACTACTTGTATCATATTCTTCTATATATCCAATTGATATTACATATAAGTGTTTTAAATTTTATATTAAAATATCACAATATCGTATAATATTTAGTAAAATTATCGTGAGTTTCACGGGGATTCAACTAGTTTCTAAAAAATCAGATTATGAAAAATAGAAACTTAGACATGTTTCTTATGAAATTTATACATGCATGCAAAGATTTTAAAGAGGAATTCTTTTTACAAGTAATGATGTAAATTATAATAAATCCTAAACTTATAAGGGTGGATTTTTAACTTAGTAAATTCTGATTTTATTTAGTTTAAAAAGGCCTAGACTTCTTTTCTTTTTATACAAAAATTTATGGTTTTATAAAGGCAATTTTTGATATTTGATAAATATATAAGTTTTTTTTCATGCAAGAAATCTCCATGCATGTCCTTTTTATAAGCTTTGGATAATTTTATATGAACTTTGGATTAAAACAAATTTAATAATAACAAGATATGTCTAATTAAATAAAATAAATCTTTGCATGCAATTAAAAAGACCTTTTATAACTTAAACCTCCATTGCATGTCAACTTAGACTTAAAATGAATTTTAGATAATTTAGTTGACCTTTTTAATTTAAAAGTATACTTACAAAGATTTAATCTCTTTAAGTAAGTTTAATAAGTTGTTGCATGTGCATTTTATAAGGTTGTAAGGATTAATCCATTCTTGCATGTAACTTAGAGCTTATTAAAAGGTTGAAATAAAATTGTTATAACCTTCTTGATATAAAAAGAGATCTTTCATAAGAACAAGTTAATTAAATAACATAATGAGTTATACATGGGAACTAAAAAGAGTTTTTAAGAAGTAACATATATATGCATGTTCATTCTAGACTTTACTATAATGGTGTAATAAATTAATCATGATTTTTTTTAGGAATAATCGTGACCATGAGAAAATTTTCATTTAAGAAGGAATGTATAAAAAACTTATATTTGGAAAAATATTTTTATGGTGATAAACCTTTCTTGCATGTGGAAATTACCATTTCACATAGGCTTTTGGAATAAAATATAAATAGACTTTAGGCAATACTTGCAAACCATATTTTTAGCCCATTTAAATATTCATTGCATGTGTTTTGAAAAGGATTTTTTTTTCCATTTCATTAAGTAAATCCTTGCATGTTTCCTTAAAGTAAATATTGTATTTTTTGTAAAAGTCTTCCAAGAACATCACCTTGAAAATAATAATAAAAGAAATATTATTTCATATTTTCCTATCGAAATTATTAAGCCGAATAATTTAGATTAACTTTCCTTCTCGTAGAAGAGAAAAATAAGAGAAAGTTTGACTTAAATTAAAATAAGGATTTTAATATTTATTCGCTCGTTCGAATAAATAGGTCGAAGTGTACAAACTTCACAAAGTCCCAAAATTCCAAGTTTCGTAAACTTACGAAAGAGATACAAGGCAAGTGGACATTCTACTTGAACCTTTCGATAATTCAAATTTCGTTAACTTGTTCAATGTTGGGAACACCTTGCTTGCTAAATAAAAACGAGCCTAGGAAATACCGATTGTTAGAAATAATGACATTGTTAGCATTGTTACTATTATTGTTGTTAGTAGATATAATGCTAGGCTTTTTTGTATGGCCTTTGTTTGTTTAAAATCTCTTTTCGAGATTCGTAATTAAATTCGTAAGTAGTGTAGTAAGAGGTGCGGGCCCAGCCCGACAACTCTATATAACTCTTAAGTCGTATCGTGAAATACCAACTTTCCTACGACTGTACGGATCATGATCTATGTCTGCTCCTACTCGGAGGAGGGACGTGTGCACCCTAGCTAGGTGTCGGAACTCAGTTCCCGTAAGTGGTACGTCGGCCCATTCATGGCCCCCCACACTCTTAAAAATCGTTAACTAATGTGAAGGTTTTGATCACAAAAGAAAGTAAGTGCTAAAGCACATTAAAAGAAACAAAAACCGGACTGGTCTCAAATGATCGATCCGACTCTCGGTCCGCAAGGGCGCGAGAGGTTTTCTAAAAGCTTATGTGTAATTAAAGTTCTCAACGTTCATTCTATTCTAAGACGTTCTACAACCTCGTAGATCGTTCTTTCGGTTTAAGAGTTACCTCGTCTTGAGATTCACTCATTCCGTTCTTAATAAACTCCACTTAAAGTATACACTTCTCAAAATACATCTCGAATACCTCATAATAAGTTTCGATACTTTACCAAACTACCTTAAGGATGTCCGTTCTCACTTGCTTAGTCTCTTTAGACTAATTCTGTTTTTCCCCATTTCTGCCTGGCAATTTCCGCCCTTCGCGCCAAATACCAGAATCCAGGAAACCTCCACTAAAGGTGTAAAGAACGAAGATCAATCAAGTGAAGGAAGGAAGGTCGGTTTTAAACCAAGTATGATGTTTTGCTCACTTTCGGATCACTCTACTTTTATGCATAGACAAAGTTATTTTAATTTCCGCTGCCTAAGTCCTCTTAAGGATTTATGTTTTGCTAAACTAAAACTTGGTATGTAATTAATACTTCTAAAGTCTCATATATGAGCAACACTTCAAATTGTAATAACTTTATAATTCCGCATGCTTTTATTTAACTTAATACCTTATAAAGCCTTGGGTGACTTTGGATGGTAAAATCCGAGGTCACTGGTGGTAACACCTATCGTTGCAAAATAGGGGTGTTACAATTATGGTATCAGAGCCGAACGTTTTGTTTTCTAACCCGAAAACTTTTGAAACCGAAAATTTCAAAACCAAAGTCTTTATCTTCAAACCAAAATCTTTTAGTATTAAAATCTTCTTTTCTATCTTCCAAAACTTAAGTAATAAGTAATTGAACTTTCATAACTTAGTCATTTTTATTGAAAACTTTCAAAGTTTAATGCATTCTAAAAAAATTTATAAGTTAGAAATTTCTTCTAAGTTCAAGTATTACTTAATCTATTTCAAAAGATAAAAAAAAATTCTAAGTAATTCCATGAAAAGAAAAGTTCTCTTAACAACATTCTTATGTTTAAATCCTTTTTTAAATTTCCTTACTTCCTTCAAGTATCTTCGTCATATAGAATCAAAGGATATTCTATATAAACATCTTCTTCTCCTCTACAGAAAATGGTACTTACAAGAAGTTTAACCCGAATCAGGGATGAAGCGAAAAAGGCCGCCCAAGAGTTTGATGAAGCTTTCGCTCAATGGCCCCTTTTTCCATATGGATACCCCGAGGACAACCCCGAGTTTGCAATGCAAGAGAAAATGCATGAAAATGCACCCGAGATAAATCTCGAGAAGGAGAGCCCTGAAGAGGAGTACCTCGAGAGGGGAGGTGATAAAATTGATTCCCCTCTCCATCCACCACTTCTATGCTTATTTAAAGGCCTCATAAACATCAGAGAAAGCATTCTATACTCTCTAATACTCTCAATTGATCATAAAAAAACCTTTAAAACTCAATCTGAATTTTTCCCAAAAACCAAATAAATTGGGTTTTACTTGTTTTGGGAGCAACCACCACTCCGACCACTCCCAGCCATCTCCGCCTGGCTGCACCGCCCTTTCCCGCCGCCCAGGAGCACTGCCGGCGTCGCCCAGCCTGGTGTTCCGCCCTCCCAGTGGTCGTCGTCCGTCCTGATTTCTTCTGGTTCCTTCTCCCTGCGTCTTTCAGAAATACAAAAGAAGGGGTATATTTTCTTGGGCTTTTTATTTAACTCCTTTATGGGCTGATTTTATTTTTTTGTACATTTAAAATAGGCCCATACTACTTCTAATTTCTAAAAAATCATATTATGAAAAATAAAAACTTAGACATGTTTCTTATGAAATTTATACATGCATGCAAAGATTTTAAAGAGGAATTCTTTTTACAAGTAATGATGTAAATTATAATAAATCCTAAACTTATAAGAGTGGATTTTTAACTTAGTAAATTCTGATTTTATTTAGTTTAAAAAGGCCTAGACTTCTTTTCTTTTTTATACAAAAATTTGTGGTTTTATAAAGGCAATTTTTGATATTTGATAAATATGTATGTTTTTTTTTTCATGCAAGAAATCTCCATGCATGTCCTTTTTATAAGCTTTGGATAATTTTATATGAACTTTGGATTAAAACAAATTTAATAATAACAAGATATGTCTAATTAAATTAAATAAATCTTTGCATGCAATTAAAAAGATCTTTTATAACTTAAACCTTCATTGCATGTCAACTTAGACTTAAAATGAATTTTAGATAATTTAGTTGACCTTTTTAATTTAAAAGTATACTTATAAAGATTTAATCTCTTTAAGTAAGTTTAATAAGTTGTTGCATGTGCATTTTATAAGGTTGTAAGGATTAACCAATTCTTGCATGTAACTTAGAGCTTATTAAAAGGTTGAAATAAAATTGTTATAACCTTCTTGATATAAAAAGAGATCTTTCATAAGCACAAGTTAATTAAATAACATAATGAGTTATACATGGGGAACTAAAAAGAGTTTTTATGAAGTAATATATATATGCATGTTCATTCTAGACTTTACTATAATGGTGTAATAAATTAATCATGATTTTTTTAGGAATAATCGTGACCATGAGAAAATTTTCATTTAAGAAGGAATGTATAAAAAACTTATATTTGGAAAAATATTTTTATGGTGATAAAACTTTCTTGCATGTGGAAATTACCATTTCACATAGGCTTTTGGAATAAAATATAAATAGACTTTAGGCAATACTTGCAAACCATATTTTTAGCCCATTTAAATATTCATTGCATGTGTTTTGAAAAGGATTTTTTTTCCATTTGATTAAGTAAATCCTTGCATGTTTCCTTAAAGTAAATATTGTAAATTTTGTAAAAGTCTTCCAAGAACATCACCTTGAAATAATAATAAAAGAAATATTATTTTATATTTTCCTATCTAAATTATTAAGTCGAATAATTTAGATTAACTTTCCTTCTCGTAGAAGAGAAAAATAAGAGAAAGTTTGACATAGTAAACCCTAATTTTGGGCTTTTGGACTTATCAATTAAGTCTTGTATTCTCTGGCCCATATGGGTGACCTAATAAAACAACTCTGATCTCTTTCTCATCTCCTAAATCTCTCTATTCTATAACATATATTAAAAAAATAACCTTATTCGACCAAAAAAAATGAAAATAACCTTAAAATTGGGCTCCATGCTCCAAGCAGCCTAATGTGATGCACCGATGCCTATGGACATGGAGCACCAAAACGCGGCCATTCCCGACGAAAAAGACGGCGTTACCTCCGGCAACGAAGCAGGCATAGTTTCATCGCTCCAAAGCGGCGGCCGGCACATGACGACCACATCACTCCACTCCTTCGGTGAAATGGACGACGCCGGAGACAGCTTCACGATTCAGATAATTGAGGTAAATATTTTTTTATTTTTTATTTTGATAAGGAAAGAAATTGAGGTAAATATTGAAATTGCAAGTGCTTGCTTTTTGTGGTTTCAATTGGAATTTTGAGATGGAACTGATTATTTGTTTAATTGGAATTGTATTACAGAATATGAGAGAAGAGTATGGTATGTTTGTGTGGCCTTGTAGTGTAATTCTAGCCGAGTACGTTTGGCAACAGAGATTGCGCTTCGCCGGCAATAGCGTTGTGGAGGTACTAGTAGCTTTCACTGTCTTACAGCTTCCAACATATAATCTTATATTGAGATTTACAATGGAATTGAGAACAAGTAATTCAACGAATTTATATTGTTCTAGTAGTACTAATTTAGTTTTATCAAAATCTTCATGAAATTTACTTGCTTTTAATATCTGCTTTCTTCTTAAGTTCCCAATTCAAGCTGAACACAACTATCGGTATGTCAAATTTCAATGATTCTCTTGACATTTTAGAACTTGTAAATGATGCTAAATGTGGGCAATTTTTTGATTAAGATTGTCTCAAGATGGAAATGAATACTGTTGAACAACTTCTATCATTATTTTTATATTAGTATGTTAACAAGTGAAGTATCTACCATTCTAAGTGGGTTTAGTGGTTGGTATTGTGCTCAGTCTACCTTGATGTCCTATTGGAGGCACTTTGAAGCTGTGTTGGATGGAATGCAAAAGTATTTCAATCACTTCAACTTTAATAGCTTAATGCTCTAAATGGGGAAATAAAGCAATTCAAATGCCCTTCATTTTGTGTTATGCATTTCCCTAGTGAAATAGCATATAAAAATGTATGTTAAGAGAACAAAGGAGCAGCAAGCAGTCTGCTTTTACATGTACACTTCTTCTTCTGCTCTTGGGCTTTTTATAAATGATTAGTTTTAAGTCATTTAATACTTAGTGTAGCTTGGTGCAGGAACTTCTTTGCCTGGATTGGTTGCTGCAAAAGTGGGTGCAAATGTCACTCTTACTGATGACTTGGACAGACCAGAGGTACTATTACCTTGCTAGTTTCATATAATCTTAAATTAGAGCATGCAGATTCCATCTCCTACGCAAAAGTTTCACCGTGTTACATTTTATCCCAACCTTGATATGGCTTTCAAAAAGAAAAAGGAGATCTGTATACTTAAGAGGATTATTATCTCTTTTTTTTTTCATTCTGTGGTTTGATTCATTCAATGCTTCTTCTATCATCATTTGACCACTCTTTTCTTGATGCAAGGCATAAATTCCAATGTTACAAAGTTCATCATGAATTTGTCTTCTAATTTCTTAGTCTGAGTTGCCGAATCACCTACTAGGATAGTTTGAGAGTGAATTCCTTTTTATTTTAATCAACTCTGTGTAGAATCTTTTGTATGTGTACCACATTGTGTTTGATTCTTGCATGCAAGTGGTATACTTGTATAGTCTCATATAAATTGTTGAAGCATTTCTTCTTTCCAGACTTTATGCAGCTGATCCTGTTCACTGTTCATCATTCCTTCACTAATTTCTTGTGCGCCCATGGTCTTATTTATCCTCCAGGTGCTGGACAATATTAGAAGAGTATGTGAACTGAACAAGCTTAAATGTGAGGTAAACAGTTCCTTTTTTCTTCCCTTTCTGGCATTAAATTCTGAAATCTGTCTTGTTTGTAGCAAAACTTGACATCAAGCTAGTTGCAATTACCATATTGCGATAAATCTCTTTATCATCTCATTTTGTGCTTTCTTCCTGTGGCATTATTGTAGGTCCTAGGGCTCACATGGGGAGTTTGGGATGAACACATATTTGGTTTGTATCCGCAAATAATACTTGGAGCCGATGTATTGTATGATACATGTGGTAAGCTTATATAGTTTCTATATTTTATCTCTTCCACCTCCTTGGCCGTTGTTTCCCATCCAACCTGAAAAAGTTTAACATTTATCAGTATTTTGATTGCTTAAACCAGCCTTTGAGGATCTCTTCAGCACTGTGGCATTCTTGCTTGAAAGTTGTCCGGGTTCAGTTTTTATTACAACTTATCACAATAGGAGGTTCGTCTTTGATCATTTGTGGTTTCTGGTTTATTATTACATGAATCTTCAACTCTGTTACCATTCTGGTGTTGCCTTGGCTGTGAAAGTTATCGTACTTATATTTTTTTTTCTACAAATTCATGGCAGTGGACATCATCTTATAGAGTTTTTGATGGTGAAATGGGGATTGAAGGCTGTAAAGCTTGTTGATGGCTTCTCTTTTTTGCCATCATACAAGGCATCTGGATTAAGTGGCAATATCCAACTGGCAGAGATTGTATTGAATAGTCATCAGGGTATGATCCATTTGATGAATTTTTGACGAAAATTCAATAGTTAGATGCTTGAAGTTTTTATGTGCTTCAGCTTACATGTTTCTCTTTCATACAGAGAAATTTCTCTCCAGAAGTGGCTGCTAAAGTACCTTGTTCACTCTGCACTATTGCAAACTACATGTATCCTAAGGATCTAAGAAGGATTAATGTGACTGTATACTGATGCATGTAACCTGCTTTCTTCAGAACTCTCATCTTGTCAAAAGCTTGGCAATTTAGCATGAACTATTGAGGTGTTGGACACAATTCTTGTTTCAAATTGTACTGTTTTATAAGTGCTATATTACTCATGCGTTGTGTTACTGTTGTGTAATGGAATTTTCACGCATTCATTTTGTGATCTATATCCAAGTATCACTGACTTGAATTGTTTTCTGGACTCTAGTTAGCTGGAACACTCAATTTTGTATAAGATTTTGACTCTGGTTTCTTGCTCAATAAAAAATTCTCTTGAGACGTAAATTATAACTTCAAATTCACTGAATTGTCATTGGAGTTGTGGAAATGGGTATATTCTCGTGCGTATCGTGAGGCGGATATGTGTCCTTTGATCATATTTATTTATATTATGGTAAGTTTCTCATTATTTTGTCTTAAATTTAGCATAACACATCTTGATTTTTATTACTGAACAAAACATATTTTACAACAAAGCAGCATATTCAAACTGCAGGAAACTGGATACAGAAACATTATGCAAGGAGAACAAAGGCTTATCTTGCCTTTAACTTACCTTGTTATGAGCGTTATGGCTATTACCTAGGCCATTAGTTAATCTTTCTACAATTTTTTCTTACTTCCTGACCCCCTGTGATACTGCTCATCTTGATCATACCTTTGACAAATGCTTCATAAAAGGCTCCCTGTGATCCAGCAAACTTGGACACAAATGTTTTAGTAGTTGTAGATGTGAGCAAAGCTTGATCAGATGAGAACAGGCTCTTCCCCTGTAGAAGCATCTTGAAGTATGTGTTATCAAAAGTCGTCGGAGAATTGTCCATAGTAGGACCAGCATTCTTTACTGTGTTACCGACAGGACACGTCTTCCTCAAGCTTGCTGCAAAGGAAGCTTGCAATGTTGGGTCTATATCATGAGTTGAGTCGAAGTTGTGAATTCTGTTCTGAAACGATGAGCAATGAGCAAATCCCAGTGTATGCCCTCCTGTTTGTTTGATTCAGATTACTTTAACTTCACTCTTATAAATATATATATGTTCTGCCTTTTGAATTGTATAATTGCTTTCAATTTACCTGACAGGGCTACTAGATCTTCCAAGCCAAGACCTCTTTTGGAGAAGCTTTGTTGAAGTTGTGACAAGTTGAAGGTGGGACCAGGCAATTGTGTGCTTTCACTTGCAAGTGATGTTCTTCCATCCTTTCTTCCTTTCTGCACATCCCAGCTTGGACCTCCAGACTGCGAATGTAAGCAATCCATTAGCCATTTGTAATAGAAATTAGAAACTAAGGCCTCGTCTGGTTCAACTTTGAGTTTAAAATTTTTAAGTTTGAACCATTTTTTTCTTTTTTGATAGTTATCAGAATAATTGTTCCAAAAAATGCATGTCCACATAGTCAACTTAATTCTTAAAATTGCTAACTAAAATTTAAAAACTAGAAGAAGGTGTTTCCAAATCTGTTTTTTTTTTTAAATAAATGAAAACTCAAAGACGAAGCAAACAAGCATGTGTATCTCGTTTTTATTTTGCTTAAATTTTGGTAATTGCACTTACAAGCACTACAACATCTCTTGCAGACAAGGCCAAGATATCTGCACAAGAGACAACCCCAGGACATATAGCTTCCACTGCCTGTTTTGCATTGTCAATGGCAAAAAATGCATGCAGAGAGAGGTTTGGTGGACCGGCTTTCTCTGCAGTGTTCTGTCCAGTCGAGTCCAGCAGAACCGATGCATCACATCCCTTTGTATAACGAGGTAAAATAAGATTAGATATTTAAAGAATGCAATTGAAGTTTGAGAATATTTTTTCCATTAAAAGTGTTATTGGATATTACTCTGACAAAGCAGTCGTGAAAGTGCATCCTCAGAAGTGCTGTTGGGACTGTGCTGTCTTTTGCCACTGCCGCCTTTATGGCGTTTGAAATGGCAGCCTCTGCATTGGGACATGTCTTCTCGTAGTAGTTAGAGCTCAGAGCGTTTCCATGGGAAAATACAGAGATTAATACCAGGAGAGTGACAGCAAGAGCCATGGTAAGCACCCTTCCTTTTTCTTTTTTCTTAAAGATGCTTCTTGCTCAGTGTTTTTAGTTATATGGATGATTGAGAAAAGTGATCAAGATGGTTTATTTATAGAGGAAGAGAGACTATAAGGAGGTATTGGCATATGTGAAATTGATATAAGACCCAACCTGACCTATGGTTAACTTTAAACTTTTGACCTATAACTAAACTGGTCAAAAAAATATCTGACCCGACCCGAACCATACTTGGACCTGACTCTAACCTACTCGAAATGACTCGAGCTTGACCAGTTGACCCAAGAATGTATTACCTGACCCTAATCCGATTAACTAGTAAATAGGAAGTTTTATCAAAATATTACTTTTAAAAATATATAATGAATAAGATATAAATAATTTTAAATATGTTTAAGTACTTTAAATATAAACTACATGAACCAAAATTTTAATAAATGACCCTCTTGACCCGTTGGGTCGAGCTAAACCCACATTTGACCTTTGATGACCCGACAGACATGTAACCTGACCCGATTGACAGGACTACGTATAAACTTTACTACTTTATCCATAAATTACGTTATGGAAATAACTCGACTCAAATAAGAAGCAAGTAAGAATCCAAAATGATCAGAAGTTAGAATTACAGAATTTGGGAAAATTTTAGGATTAGTTTAAGTACTTTTCAACTCATAATGAGAAAAATACCTTCCACCTAAATGACTTGGCTGAAATATTACTTGTTCAAACATGATGCCATGACTTGGTGGATGGATCTAGATGTAGACATGTGAATATATGATAGTGAAGGCGAATTAGTTAAGCCTGGTTGCTAAATAATGGAGTAATTTTGAAGCTTCCTGGTGACTAGTGACTACCCGACATCATGCATGCTCTGGTTTCTGTATTTTTGTATTTGCTTGTCATGTCGTGTTTTGCATGGTGAATTAATCACTAGGGACTAGCTCTACTGAGCTCTAATATTCTATTCTTGTCATTTTGTCAATTGTCGGCTGCTAAACTTTTCACTGATTTCTTCAAGTTTAAGGGTCTTATTGATAACCAAATGGCCTTGTCTTTATAAATCAAGTTTCTGTTGCCACTTGCCATTCATATCAAGAAGAGTGAAATCATGCATTATCAGAACCCTAGAAGAGAAAAGAACAAGATAGATCCTGTCCAAAACCCAAAAACTAATCCGAAAATCTAAAACTAATATCAAGGAAAAAAACCTGAACTTGAAATGAATAGGAAAAAAAGAACATATCATAGTAAAAAATCTTTATTTGAGGTGTATAGAAAGTCATTTATGGATAATGCAAGATAATACATTAGTAGGTGCGATCCAAACGGGTCCTTAATCTGCATAGTTTTCTTCTTGAATCTAAGAATGATATGTTCTCCGTTTGAATACTGCTAAATTTATTGAGAACTTGTGCATGATTCCAAATGCTAATGTATTTGCTTTTACTCCATGAGATTCTCAAATTCATGAAAATTTATTTGTCAACCGAACTAGCATTAGGTATTGGCAAGATGACGAGAGAGATGGTTGGTTCATTAACTTGATCTATCAATTTTGTTTTATTATGCTCAGCACCTAACCTTAGTCTCCTAGTGAATAAAATATTGTTTGTGTTGCAAATTGACCTGGACAGAGGGGAGTTTGACTGCATTTGGGTGCGTTGTATAAGTAGCGTAACCCCAACCTTGGTTGGGGGATTGATATTAGGCCAACTACTATTCTGTACCACTTATTTGTTATCATTATCATTATGATTGGTTATTCTCATCCATTTGCTTTCATTAGTAATGACATGATTGGCACTACGGAGCCTTTTACTATTTCAACTAAAAAAAATCCATCCACCATGTCTCTACTAAGAAAATTTCACAACAAACTATTGCTTTCGATTATTGGTGTTGGAATGAAGTGTTATAGGAGTTGTATATACCCGGTCAATTGTAGGCTTCGATGCGGTTTCGAATGTTGAATCTAGGAGTCTGAGTTTAATGCAGATTGTGATGTTGCACATGTGATTATGTCAACTGGTGATAAATGGGAATGGTTAATTTAGGTGGTAAATTTACTAAAGAATTAACATTTTTTTACCACGTATGTCTATCATTTAATTAAGTAATATACTATCAATTTATTCTGTTTTTAAATTATAATATAATCAATATTGTGGGTCATATACTCATACAATTTTTATGTATAAATTCAAATAATTATTTACAAGAACTCAAATTACAAGTACTTAATATCTTTATAATCATCCACAGATTACTTAGAAATTTAATTAAAATTTGTACATGACATGGTAATTCAACTAATTTATATGAAAAGGATCCTACGTAGTCTAAATTAATCAAAGAGAAGTACGATCTAAGTAATACTTCTTTCGTCTAATGATGTTTGTTCACTTTCCTTTTTCGTTGTCCCAAAATGTTTCTCGTATTTTTTTCTTTTCCTTTTATATTTATATAACTTTCTTACAATATTACTTTCATTCATTATCATTTGTATTCATATTATGTAATAAAAAATCTACACCGATTTTCTTTCTTTCTTTTTCCATCTTTATCCATTATTATCATAATCTCTCTTCATTTTCTATTGATTATTTTTTCTTCCCTTTCTTTCTCTTAATTTGTATGAATGTTGTCTTTTGGACAAATATTATGAGATGGAGAGAGTAGTAAGTTAATTTGTGGGCCAATGGGGCCAACTTATGTTTTGGACCCTACCCAATATCACATGATCGTTTGGTTTATCATAGTCAACTCTGCAACTGAATTGAAAAAGTTTCAATTATTTGTTTACCGTATTATACACTAGACAGATTGGCTTATCATTGTTGCTAGCATCCAACGACTCTTCAACTAAAAAGACTCCAATTTTTTCCCCTTCTTTATTTCTTTCTTTCATTTTCTTTGTTATACACACGGTTTTTTTTAGTTTTCGCAAAGTACTCGTCCCGAAAGAGCGCTCCTCCGAAAAGAGCGCTCGTCCGGAAAGAGCGCTCGTCTTAAAAGAGCGCTATTTCAAAAAAAACGCAAGTCTTACAAACCCAAGCCCAAAAAATTAGCCCATTTTCGGCCTTAATGGGTCGCTCGTTTGAGACGAGCGCTCGTTTGAAACGAACGCTCATTTAGGTTAAAAAATGGAGCGCTCCTCCGCTTCTAGCCTTCTTTGTGTTCTTTGTTAAACACCCAACGAAACCGCCGACTTCCTTCGACTTCCAGATCTGCAAATCCGGCCTCCTTCCTCCCCGAATTTTGTCCAGAACTAACCCAAATCTGGTCTACTTTCCAAATTCGGCCTCAATGGAAGCAGAAAGTGACCCAGTAGATCCGAAGCCATCGAAGACCTCGGCGGCGCCAGGGACATCAGCGACGGTGACGAATTCGGCTGGGACGGCACACAATAGACCACGTTTTCCGGGAGAGCGCTCATCCCGGGAGAGCGCTCAGGAAAAGCACTCTCCTAGAGCACTCATACTGGAAGAGTGCTCATCCTGGGAGAGCGCTCTTCCTGGAAGAGTGCTCATTCGGGTTGCACGTTAGTATAAACTAGCATAAGTACCCTACCTTGTACGGGTTTATTTAAATATAAATTAAATATTTTTTTATGTCAATAGGAATAAAATTTACGCTTTATTTTAATATAAGACCCAATATTTTCTTTTTTCCTTTACTAAAAGAAAATGAATTAGTTTAGCAATTTTTAAATTTGTACACATATGTTTAAATTTAAAATCTATACATATAATATCAAACAAAATTTTAATTCTAACTTATATAATTTTTTTCATTATAATATGAGATTTGAATATATAATTAATCAATAAAATATATAACTAATCAAAGTAGAATAAGATAAGAATGAATATAAGATTTAGTTATTAGTTTGTAACAAACCTATATAAAAATAAAACAAAATAATTATAATATATTTTTTTAAAATTAGTATTAAATTGTTTTTTAGAGTATTGATGATGTGGTGCACGAAACATAGGCGAATTGAATATGGAGGCGACACATAGGCGAAATGAATGTGAGGTCGACATGTGTCAGAAAAGTGACTTCTTTAGTATATATATATATAATATAGAATTTTAAAACCCTAAACCTCTTAAATCCTAAAATTTTAAACTCTTTCCATAAACGCTAAAAATTTTTAAACCCTAAATTTTAAAATCATAAACCCCTTTCCCTAAACTCTAAACCCTAAACTCTTTCCATAAACCCTAAACACTAAACCCTAAACCCTACATCCGTAAATCCTAAACAGTTTCTCTAAACTCTAAACATCAAATCCTAAACAGTTTCTCTAAACTCTTAAAATGATTTCAATTCCTAAACCCTAAACCCTAAAATCTTAATCCAAACATTAAACCCCAAACCCTAAAACCCTAAGTTGTAAAGCCTAAACCCTATGCCGTAAACCCTAAACCTCTAAGACCCTAAGTCATAAACCCTAAAACCCTAAACTCCAATAGATAATTTCATTAACATATAGATCCACACTATTCATAAAAACTAATATACAATCTCATTTTCAAATTTTTAAAAAGTCAATAGATCACTTCATTGTCAAATTACAAAAACATATAAGCCTACATAACACCAATGTACAATATCGTTGATCAGTCGACTACACGGGTGGATCCAAGTTGCCTTGTTCTAGATTCATTTGGAGCGTCAAACAAGCTTGTCTTGTCGATCATCTCACACATACTCGTTATAAAAAGCAATTGAGAAATCTATACTAGTGACCTATAGATAAATTGATTCATCTTAATATATCAACTGTAACACCCCGACTTCCGACGGGGCGCTACTAAGAAATAGACCTTACTAGGTACTATTAAATAGGTTGACAACTACACTTTAGGATCTTGCAACGCGGGCACGGCGAGAAAACAAAATAAAAACATCCAACCTTTCTTTTAATAAAAATATAGAAAACGTAGTTATGCATGAATTCCCGAAAATACAAACTCAAATCCGACCTAACACTTACTAATACTGAACTCCTCAAACAAAACGAAATAATAATAAGTAAAGCATAACACTAACTCCGTCTAGCAAATCTTAAAATCAACACCGTAACTATTATAAATAAACTAACGTAAAACCAATCCCACTATGACACGCACTCTTTACCGCTCCGGCCCGCCATCTGGCCTCGGTTCCTGCACGGCTACCTGGTTCATACCTAGAACTGAAAAATATTCCCCGGAGAGTCAGCTTCTAATCTACCAAGTTAGAGAGAATACGGAAATTGCAGAACGTTTAAAAACATTTCTAAAGTCAGCATACAAATCCACAATCGCAATCATAACTCTACAGGCCAATACCTAAATTAGTTATAATCAGTCACACATAGCCACATACACAATACAGTCACAATCCCATAACAATGCAGTTCCTCCATCTCACAATCCGACTTCCAAGGCGCTCATCACCGCGCCGAGTGCAGAGGCAGGCCCTCTCACTCCACTTCACAATCTCCCTTCTAAACCCCCGGCTAAGCCTCCACTGGAGCACTTGCCAAAAACACACAGATAATAATTTTCGTTTTGAAGGGGCACGATCTCCCAGTCACACGGGTCAACGTAGCTAACTCTTCCTCCACGCCGGCTACGATGGGCCGTGTCGGAAACGGTACCAACACAGAGAAAATATTCCGAAAATATCTCTTCGATAAAATACATTTAAAACCCATTTAGCACACAACAATTCAAGAAGTTCAAAATAATTTTAAAAGGTATTCGGGACTAGTTCCCAAAACCCGTCCTACAATAACGATACGCAATCTAACAAGATAGAGAAAAACCGAGCAAGTCGAAAAACGACTTACCTCGAACGAAGGATCCTCGAAAAAGACGAAAATTAAGAGTGTGGGCAAAAACGATTCCCTAGAAGAAATATTAACATAACAAGTTGAATTAGGTTCAACCCACACTTACTCTAACGAGATATATGAACGATTATCCCTTATATTATAAGTCCGACTTAAACGTGATCCAACTACAATTTTAAGCTCTAATAATCCCAAAACACCACCACCTTATACTAGCACTTATATATCTATATATCATGAAAAACTAACGTTATAACTCAGGATGAACTAGATATACATATTCACCAATTGCACTACTAACCATACGTAACATTAACTTTAGGCCAATCAATACAATCTTATTTTATTAATTAATACCAGCCCACCTAAACAAACCCAATCCACCTAAATACCCATCTCCCCTTGTCCAAAAAAAATCAGCCCAGCTAAAATAAAAAGAAAGGCCCAACCACATTTTAATCCGGTACGTGAACCGATTGAATTTCAATCATCTCCTCCACTGTTCGAATACAAGCTCAGCAATTTAACAAGCCCCCCTTTTGACTTTTCAAAGTGGCCCCACTTCAATTTCTTTTTGACCAATTTTACTGTCAACTTCTTCTTCCTCCTCTTGTTGCTGAATACCCGCAGATTCCGACCCCAACACACTAATTTTATACTCAACTTCCCAATTCTAAATTGTACACCACATTGTTATCCGACTTTCCACAAGCATAACACCCCTAAAGCCATCTAATTAACTAAGCTAATTATCATTTAAAACCTACACACCTAACTGAAAGTAATTAGTCCTAAACGAAACAAAACCAACCCACATATGCTAACCGTTATATATTACGAATGAGATACTTAATTTGAAGTGCTCTTTGCCCCTCTAAAACTTAGTTAATTAACCTATTTAATTACCACACCTTCTGCACACTAGGACCATATTGAATAAACAATTTCAAACCCGATTAATTAGTCAAATCCATTATGTACGTATCTAATTGACGATCGAAACAAAAAGGCAAAGGAAAGCAAGTAACTTGATTACTCAAACGGAACCGAGACACACCGTCGGCTAGCCCGACGACCACCGTCCCGTCCGGCGCTTTCTCTAACGGACAAAGAAGGAAGAAGAGGGGTTAGGCTTACCGGCGAACGATCTCGACAACGAGCGACGACCGCCTAAGAACTCGTGAGCGCTCTGACTGGCCCCACCCGGTGTTCTCGCGCGACGATATTTGACAATGCTACCGACGATCGACGAGGGTGGTGACGATCGCTTGGATGAAGGTAAAGAAAGAGGGAAGTGGAGCAATGGATCAACTTGAAGCTTCTTAATTAGAGATAGAGGAACGAAGCAAGGACGGGAAGATGAACGGAGGTGTTGGCTTTTAACAAGCGGCTCCCGAAACAGTAGGGTGATGATTGATTTTTATATATAGCTAATTAGGTTAACCCTAGCTAATAGTCGGTTTTATATATATTTTAGTGTGGATATGATTTTCCTTGTTGAAAACTAACGGGTTAGGTATAAAACTAGAGTATTAAAAAAAAAACTAACGGGTTAAATTCTATCTCGGAAATTACTTGCGGGTCAAGATTTCGACTACTTGTAACCCGAGAAATTTACTTTTCCGCCCTAGACGGAAATACGGAATCCGAATATTACATCAACTATGAGTCTATGATCAAAATATTATGAAATTAATTTATCCAAAAAAAATCAGGATATATCTACTTAATTTAAAATAGAACATTGACAATAATATAATATTTCTACACTATCAACCTAATAATTCTACTTAAAAATATTTATAAACTTAGATTAGAGGAATACCAAATTCATTTCAATAATATCAAAAGAATATTTCATCATAAAATGAATAAAAATATACTTTGTTATATTCAATTATAATAAATTCATCTCATTATATGATTTCTTATACGAATGAACCATTCTAAATAAATATCTCTTCAAATACGTACTTGAATAAGGGACCACATAAATTCTTATAAGAATGAACAATTCGAAAGGAATATAACGATTTCTTATACGAATGAACCATTCTAAACAAATATCTCCTCAAATATGTACTTGAATAAGAATGAACAATTCTAAAGGAATATAAATTCTTATAAGAATGAACAATTTGAGAGGAATATAACGATTTTTTATAAGAATGAAAAACGTCTTTTAAACCCTAAACCCTAAACTATAAACCCTAAAAAAATATCTCATAATGAATACCATAGAGAAAATTTAATTAAGAAAATTTAAACTATTGCATTTATAAAACTATTTTATTATATGTATGAAAATTTAAAAAAATAGATACATAGAAAAAAGATGGAAAATTAGAAAGAAAGAACAAAACTATTGCATTTATAAAACTATTTTTTAAATAGATAAATAAAATTTTAATAGATAAAAAAGGAAATATGTATGAAAAATAATTTTTTAATATGAAGTGGGACTATAATCCAAACCCTAAACCCCAAACCCTAAACCCTATGTCATAAACCCTAAACCTCTAAAACCCTAAGTCATAAACCCTAAAACCCTAAACCCCAATAGATAATTTCATTAACATATAGATCCACACTATTCATAAAAACTAATATATAATCTGATTTTCAAATTATAAAAAAGTTAATAGATAACTTCATTGTCAAATTACGAAAACATATAAGCCTACGTAACACCAATCTACAATATCGTTGATCAGTCAACTACAAGGGTGGATCCGAGTTGCCCCGTTCTGGATTCCTTTGGAGCGTCAGGCAAGCTTGGCTTGTCGATCATCTCACACATGCTCGTTATAAAAAGCAATTGAGAAATCTATCCTAGTGACCTATAGATAAATTGATTCATCTTAATATATCAACTATGATCACAATATTATGAAATAATTTATCCAAAAAAATCAAAATATATCTACTTAATTTAAAATATAATATTTCTACTCTATCAACCTAATAATTCTACTTAAAATTTTTTATAAACTTCGATTAGAGGAATACCAAATTCATTTCAAAAATATCAAAAGAATATTTCTATATATTATAAAATCTATTTAGTAAATATTTAAAGGTTTGTAAATATGAAAAAGACTAATATAAAAATTGGATCTATAAAAAGAACAATATAAGTTATGATAATATTTATTTAAAATATTAGGATTAATTAATTCAAATAATACCACATTACATTAGCGCTCAAATAGGACGAGCGCTCATCCTAAAGGAGCGCTCATCCGAGTGAAGCGCTCCTTCAGGGTGAGCGCTCCACCCGGATGAGCGCTCCACCCGGATGAGCGCTCATTCTGTATGAGTGCTGTGCGCGTACTAAAAAATCCGTGTGTATATTTCATCAGCCTTTTTTTTTTGTCATCTGGCATTTTAATATTCATGAGTAGATTAATAAATATTGACGTGTAATTAGTTAGGGTTAGCTAGGGTCAATCATCCCTCTCTATCTATGAACAGATCACCATTTACGTAGCAAAAACCAAGACCTGTCACATAGGAAGAAAATTTCAACAATGGTAGAGTGTAATAAGTATCACTTTGCTATACAACTGTGTACGTATAATGGTATGCATTATGTGTGTGCAAGTGGCAAAAGACAAACACTTGAAAGTTGCTGTCAAGACTAATGGTGTGTTTGGATTAGCAATTTAATACAACTTAATGTATTAAACGTTGTTATCCAAACACACTCTAATTAAAGTTTCACATTTTACAAGCTGAAGTTTGTAGAATCTCTGATCAAAGAATGGCCAAAAGTTGAATGAGAAGAAGCAAGAAGAGAGGCAGAGGCCAGAGCTTGAAATGGGCTATAATTTGGTGTCCCTTTGATGTTGTTGATTGCTGAGGACTATTTGCAATTGTTGGTGCAGAACCATTCTTAGGATTAAACGGCGTCAGCTCGTGCTCGTAATTACCTGCAAATATCACCAATTGGCAACTATGTTACATTTGTTTTCAATGTTTTACACTAGAAATCGAGTTTCCAGCACGAAATGGGAACGGAAAACATTGTGCTATTAGAGTTTTCGGTAACATAGACTGTCAAACCCACAATAAACACAAGAACACACTTACAATCAGATTCGTTCCAGCCCAACACCTTCCTCTCGCGATCAAAAACAATTCGGTATCCAGACATGAAGTTCTCTGCAGGATTCAGTTCAGGAGTTAAAGAATTTCATTATCTAAAGGAGATTGGTTCCTACGGAAGATTATATGTAACTGCATGATACTCACCTCCAATGATACTGAAATTGATTTTCTCTTCTTTGATTACGCCCAGGCAATATATACAAGTCTGTGAATCAACCAACATAGCATTTAAAATCTAGCCACTAAAAACATCTTGACCAGATAATGGTGGTATTATTGCGAAGATTGCTTACTTGATCAGACAAGAGCAAGAGCACGAGTGGATCAATGACGGTGAAGTTGGCTCCGCCTCCCATTTTTAGTGTAAATGATGGAATATCAGGATAGTCGCATACACTGTATAGAACATTTTAGAGTTAAGACAGTGAAAGGAAACACTGGCTCCTCTTAAATGTAAGCTGAAAGAATATATCTATGTATATACCTCAGTTGATAACAAAATTCAAAAGGGAGTTGAGAATTGGCTGGAAATCTTTTTTCTTGGACCTGAGAATTAAACTGCCAAGGACCCAGAAAAAGTCTCAAATCATTCATTGCAGAAAATGGTATTACAAAACACCATAATTTTTACCGTGTATGTTGGAAGATACTCACTGCTGAAGTTACCATACTATAAATCGGTTCGGTGAAGTATGTGAATGAAGTCCCGGTGTCAAATATGGCAGCAGCTCTCACATCAGAGGTATTCTTCCCTACAATAATTTGTGTAATGCTGACGAAGTAGATCTGGCTGATAACATTTAGAATAAAGCTTTCATTAAATGATTCCTAGTTGTGAGTTTGTTAATCCTAAATGTATTAGGATTAAAAGATAGAATTCTATCTTACAAAGGGCAACTAGTTCAAAATTTGTTCTGTTCAACATAAATCACCCTAATTCACAGCAAAAGTCATTGCAAAGCTTACTATTGTTGAAGAACAAATGGTGTTTCGGCTTGATCAGAACTACCCTTATCTCCAAAGCTTATTCGACCAGATCTACGAGGACCAAAGCACATGGAGAAAGAGTCTGCGGTTATATTTTGCATTGCCAGGATACTAGGAACCGATATGCTTTGCACTCCGAGGCCAAACAGACCATTAGGAGCTCCACCATCCAGAAATCCACCAGTCTGAATCTTACCACAGCTGCAGTTTAGATTTAAAGTGGAATTCTTATAAGACTTGAAGAGCTATATGTTGAAATGCAGAATCTCAAAAGGCAAATCAAGAGGGGTGACTCTATTCTTCATTGTTTTAGGATGGCAAATAAAGCGATTCTAACTTTTTTCATGGTTATTTGTTTGGAAAAGCCACATTTTCCGGTTCGGTTCATCTTGGACAAGTTTGATGATATGGGTCAGACAGATGTTAACACTTAACATACCCAAAAGTAATAGTTGCATCTATAGGATGGGTAGGAGCGGAGTCTGTGGCGAGATGCAAAACATCTTCTACAAGGTAGCCAGAAGACGACGTGTCTACAGAGAGATAATCTCGTTTATAGGGACATTGGTCCGGGGTAGTACATGAGCTACTTTCACAAAAAGGGCTGGAGCAAGGAACTTTTTTGCTGGTTGAAGATGTATTGAGTTCATATTTGTTGAATTTCATCTGAACAGCATCAGCCAAAGACAACAACAAAAGAAAAAATATAAGGGTTAGTGATTATCAACAAAATTCTAGGACAAATAAAACAGAAATCATATTTTGATACACAAACGCATGTTCTTTTGCTCTTTGAATAGACTTTCTCTAAGTCCATCAGAAACATCCTTTCGGTTTGAAAGATTTATGATGTGACGAAAAGTACCTCGTCGGAGCCAGATTTATAGCAGCTAATGCAGTCACAGGGCAACCACAAGATATCACTTCCGGTGTCGAGTGCTACTAGGAAGTCCAATCCCGGTGTCCCTATTGACACATTTGCATAGTACAAGCTGAAATTGTAACCAAAACTTAAAGACGGTACAAAAGCTTCTCATTCACGTAACAATTGAGTCAGCTCTATATATTAGTGAAGGAAAAAAAATACTTTTTCAAATAACCCAAAACTGGGTTTACACAGATTCAGCATAATTGATGGGGATATCTGAGATGTTTATTTAGAATGTGTTTGGTAAAGGACTCTTTGTAGTATCAAATTTTGGGGTTACTATCCCCTTTTCCGTTACTCTCTCAAACTATTACTATCAATTACCCATATCATTAGTCATTACAAACACTAACAAACCCAATTTGACGTAGCTCATGCCTCTCATCTGACTTGTTCAAATGTTTCATATCAACTAATTTTACAATGGATTGTTTTCTTTTCTCATTCAAAGAGACATGGATCCTCCACGAGTCCATCAATATTCTCACCCTTACCCAAAGGATAAGTAATGTCATTTTCAAAATCATACTATATACACATCCCTCAAAGTTTTTTACTTGACCAAAACAGAGAAGTTAGAAAGAAGAATATGAACTTAGTTAAAAAATAAAAAAACCAATGTTATGTAAGAAAGAGGCCACAAACATACAATGCGTAGTCAGACATGCGATGGGTGGTGTTGCCGGCAACAAAGGTCAGCGGGGGCGTCGTGGAGGAGTTCTGGTCGGCAAGGCGGCGGCCGTGGATGCGATCACGGGCTGCCATGGCGGCGAAGTACTCAACGGTGCCCTTCTCCGGCAGGTTGCCGGGGAATAAGGCCTGGACGGGGTCCGAGAACCGGTGGTGGATGCTGAACCCGAATGTCGACCCGCCCGCGTTGCAGGCCCCACAGGCCCAGCCCACTAGGACAACAGCCACTAGAAGCCTGACACGTGTCCTGATGGCCCGCCTTTGGCCGTTAGTACGATGATGATTAGATTTTGTGCCCGCCATGGCTACTAATTACGATTAGCTTAGAGCCTTATTAAGCTGGTACTGTATTAAATAGAACGTACGGAAAGAGATCGACAACGAAAGAGAGGGTGGGTCGTGGACTTTTTGATTAAATGTCGAAGATGGCGAGGATGATTAATTAGGAGAAATTAACTAGCAATTTCATAAATACTTTAATACTCCTATTCTCCCTTAAGAAGACCAATTCATAAGTTTATTCAAGTAACAAGCTAGCATATGATTTTTTTGGCACCCCAGAATTAACAAGAATAAATTTAACATTTTGAAGCATCAGTTTAGTACTCATTCAAGTTTATTACGTACTCATTTAAGAAGCCAAGGCTAGCTTATTAAAAAGAAGATGATATGTCTGACTCCATCATATCCATAGTAAGGTGAATTATATCGTTAATTTTTTAGCTACTTTTGTTTTTAACTTTGATTTCATATATTGTTTACCCATGAGTGGATTTTTTAATTACTACTTGGTCTCTTTTTTTTATTATTAATAAAAATTTAAAGAGTTTTATCTCTCTTTACTGAAAAAAAATTCATGCAAGTAATGTCAACGGACCGATTCAACGTACACATCAATTGATAATCATGATTTCTTGTTGTACATTATAGGCCTTTTTCTTGAAAAAAAAAATTGCACAAGGTAGCATGATAACTATATACTAAAGCGGTGATTAAAAAAATTATTAAACGACACATGTCGTTTTTAGATTGGACCACATCACCCCTTTTATTAAAACTAATCTTTGGCAAATAATTAAGCTTAATATAAAGATAGTGCAATGTACGTACAATCTTATATCTCTATAATCAATGTATAGAAAATCCCATTCTTACTTTTAAAAAATCTTTTATTTTTGGATATGATAAATAGAAAGATTATTATATTAATATATTTTTTATGTGAGTAAGAGTCTTGTGCGAATGGGCGCCTGTGTGGCTGTGTGAGAAATAAAAATAAATCTCGCTTGTCTATTCCAAAAAATCAACGTCCCTGATTAAACATTCATTAAAAAAATACGGCACGACGAATTTTTCCCGTATTATTCACGTATTTTTCAATAAAATACGGCACGGACGAATTTTTCCCGTATTTTTCGAAAAATACGTTTTGTTGAGACACGCCCAGTTTGTTCATCAGAAATAGCGATTTGTTCATCAATATTCACCATTTATTCATCAGAAATAGCGATTTGTTCATCAATATTCACGATTTGTTCATCAATACTAACTCATTGTGCATCGAGTTTTTGATAACATTATTCATCGATTTCGAACTTTTTTAATTTTTAGTTTTATTTTTTAACCTTATTTTATGAGTATGAATACAATATTATATAGTTTTTGATGCACATATAATTAGTTTTTATATACCAATATTTGTTCATTGATATAACTATGTTTGTTCATTGATATACCATTATTTGTTCTTTGATATACTCTTTTTTGTTCATTGGTATACCATTGTATGTTCATTGATATACCCTATTTGTTCATTGATATACCTTTTTTGTTCATTGATCTAACCTTTTGTTTGTGAATTGAAATAAACTTCTGTTTATGTGTCAATGCCACCAACTAGTACATTTAGGACTATTAATATCATCAACTTGTACATTTATGACTATCTATTTGTGTATTTTTGCATTTATTTTTTGTTTTAAGTCTATCTTGAATGCAAAGGATAATACGAATGAAGTGCTTTAAGGCTAACTTGTCAATACGAATGAAGTGGTCAATATAGTACCACAATAAGATAAGTTTGATGTAGAAACTTGAATGCAAAGGATAATAGATAAAGAATCTGACTTTACAATAATATGGTGTATGCTAAGAGAACGAGATAGCAACAATTCGAAGAGGAGTGCTTGTGCCTTATTTAGTTATGAACAAATTGATGTTATTAATGAACAAATATGCATATAGCAATGAACAAATTGAGGTTACTAGTGAACAAATATGCATCTAGTAATGAACAATTATATGAAAAAGGCAATTAACAAATTGACATTACTGATGAACAAATATGCTAAAACCAATGAACAAATATGAATATAACAATGAACAAATATGCATCTATCAATGAACAAATCTGCATAAACTAATGAACAAATATGCATAAACTAATGAACAAATATGCACAAACCGATGAACAAATATGTTAAAACCAATGAACAAATATGAATATAACAATGAACAAATCCACAGTATTTATGAACAAATCTAGGGCGGTTTTTTTCTTCAAAAATACGCGAATGATTCGCCAAAAATTCGCCCGTGCCGTTTTTTCCCCTTTTAAGTGAAATGATCAGCGCCTTTGATTTTTCTTGACCCAATGGCTCTTGTTCTTTCTTATTTCGCACCTAGGCGCCCATTCGCACCTGAACCGGACTCTTTTTATGTTATATATTATACAAATATTAGGATATTTATTTTATTTTTAGATAGAATACATATGCTAGGTTTAGATAATTAAGTTCAATATAAAGATAGTGTAATATACGTACAATCTTATATCACTATAATTAAGTTTATTTTGAACGGTCCCGTGTATTAGTGTATATAATAAATTGATAAGTTTTTATCTTATTATTTATCTGTTTTCATAATTAAATAAATTATCATATTTTGGATATTAATTTAATTCACATTACTAATAAAATATTATTGTTTCAAATAAACAAAATTTATAGTTTATTAATTTTAAATATTTATTCAAAATTTATATTTAAGCATTTACATAATTATCTTTCTCGAATAATAAATATATTTGTAAATATTTTATTATTAATATTTTATTTAAAAATCCGTATAAAATACAGAAATACATACTAATTATATCCTAAATAGCATTGATGGAGTATATAACAATACTTTATGTTAGACAAATTGACACGATTGAAGGCCCTTTCTTATCATTTCCAACCATAAAATGATTAAAGATTGATAGAGGATATTTATAAATAATATCATTGACATCAATATTGGCGAATGAGAGAAATAACATTCGATGTCAAACCAATGGTATTATTGTGGCAGAGTTGAGGGTTGACCAAGCTTGAAGGTCACCCCTTTCTCTCATTTTCTTTTCACCAATCAACTTAAAATTGTTTCGAACAACAGAAACCCCCAAAAAAATCAACTTATAAATCAACTAGTTTTACCCGTCGTATCATGTACGACTAGAGGTGTCAAACAGGTCGGTCGTGTCGGGTTTGGGTTCGGTTATTTCGGGTTCGGGTTGAGTCGGGTTCGGGTCGTAACGGATCATCGGTCAAATCGGGTCGGGTCATGACGGGTTGTCGGGCGGGTCGGGTCGACCTAACAGGTCAAGAAAATTGATTTTTTACAATTATTAAAATATTTTTATTTAAAAAATGATATTTAATAATAAATCTATTATTTTTATATATTTTAATAATAAAATATATTATAATTTTCAAAATATATTATATATTCTCAAAATATAACAAATTGAGTCAACCCAACGGTTTTTTCGGGTTTGAACCCAACGAGTTTTGAGTCTATCGGGTTCGATTTATTTTGGGTTTCGGGTTCAAATTTTCGGGTCTTGATCCTAAATTTTTCGGGCGGTTTGGGTCAGTTTCTCGGGTCGGGTCAACTTTTGACAGCTCTATGTACGACTATGACTTGATATTTTATAAACATTATAAATAGGATATTAATAAATAAATAAAAATATAATATAAACTTTAATATAAGTAATTTATTGTTCGTAATATGCATATAATTTTTTAATAAAATATTATATTCTTCCTATTATATTACTTTGCATGTACGTAAATTTAGAGTTTATCAACTATTTCAATATCTGTTAAATATTTTATCATCCATTTTTATTAATTTTAAAAATCTTATCTATTTATTCATTAATTTTTTATAAGAGAAAATCACTATATTTCTATAAATAAATTCGTCAAAAGATATATGATAAAATATTTATATTTATTTTTAAATATTTAAATATCTTATCTTTAATTTTAAAATACTTGTATAATGAAGCTTTCAAAAAAATATTGTTATACTAAATATATATTTTTTGATTTTAGAGATAAATTTAAATAGTTAAAAGAAATTTAATAGAAAGAAGTTATAATAATAGAAAAAAATTAATTTTTTAAATATAAGGTGGGGTAGAATCGTTCGGTGACTCGAAAAGTGACTCGAAAAGGTAAAACTTTAATATATAGTTATAGATATTACCTATTTTTTTATTTTTAAACATTATAAGTATTTATCATTAATTTTTTTATTATAAAAGAAAAAATAATATCTATAAATAATTTCATGAAAAGACATCTTGCTAAAAGGTAAAAGATATTTATACTTATTTTAAAATATTTTAAATTGTTATCTTTAATTTTAAATATTTGTATAAGGAAGTTTTCAAAAGATATTGTTATACTAAATAGATATTTGTTTGATGTTAAAGATAGATTTAAATAGTTAAAGAAGAATATAATAGGGTAAAGTTAAAAATTAGAAATAAAAATTAATTTTGTAAATATGAGGTGGGGCCAGAATCGTTCTGGTGGCTCGAAAAGGGATAGCTTTAATATATAGTTATAGATTCAATCTTCAACATCCGCAATGCTTTTTCAAGTAATCAAATAAATAATACTCCCTCCATTAAAAATACATGATGTTTTAGCTTGATTTTCTTATTTAATAATATTTAATACTCCCTCCGTCCCATAAAGATTGTCCAGTATTCCTCTTTGGGTGTCCCATAAAGTTTGTCCATCTTTTTAACTTTCCTTTTATATCAAATTTTTCTTACAATATTACTCCTATCCAATCTCATCTTTTACCCACATTATCCAATAAAAAAATCTATCCCAATACCCTTTTAGTCATTTCCTTTCTTTTTCTCTTTCTTCCTATCACTATCACAAGCTCTCTCCACTCTCTATTGGTTGCTTTTTTCTCTTCTTTCCTTTTCTTAATTTGTGTGATACTTGTCCTTTTGAACAATCTTTGTGGGACGGAGGGAGTATTTTACATAATTTACCATATTTTTTCCAATATTATCCTCATTAATTAAAAAGAATAATAAAAAATAAAATAGAAAGGAAAGATCTTCATAATATTAGGGGTATTTAAGGCAAATCACACACACCTTCTTAATTTAAGAGAGATTTTAAATCATCATGTATTTTTGAACGGATGGAGTATATATCATGCTAAACAAATTATTTTGTAACCTTTTTTTTAGTAATAATTATAGGAGTTTTTATCATGAATACAGTCGCATGCTTAATTTTGTTCACATGGTGTGACCTAATATTAGGATGCATAACAGGATGTTGGAAGGTCTCAGATTTGATACTTATATCGTTCTCTTCACTTGAATGGAAAAATAAGTATCACCATTTGTAACACCTCTATTTTAACCAAAGAATATTATTGCTAGTAATCCCGGATTATCCCATCCAAATTAAATCATCCAAGGCTATAAAGTACTTAATTTAAATGAAAATTAAAAACTGGAGTTTCATTCTTTACAAGGAACCGTAGTTCATTACAATAGAAATTGTTTTACAAAAACTTTAGCAGCGGAATGTAAAGCCCATTTTTACAAAAGGGTTAATAGAAAGGCATAGCGAAAATACATGAATACTTCAAAGGACAACTTATATGCTGATGAGTTCCTTAGTTGAAAATAGAAGAGCTAGTGCACCACCTTTTGGATGATTTGCTCTAAGGGAAATTCTTGCTTAACCAGCATCACCTCTAACTCGTGACATGATTTCCTGAAATTGCTTCTAGCTCCAACATCCTCATTCTTGTATGTCATCGAGATTGTTTGGATGACCTCAATTTGCTTCTTTCTCGGCTCCCCTGGTCTTTTGGTTCATTTTAATCAATGTACTCGCGCAAGTACCCTTTTTGAACCAAGCTTTCAAGGAACTTTTTAAAGGGCTCACACTCTCCAGTCATGTGCCCCCGTACTCTATGGTACATACAATATTTTTGGCTTCGGAGATCATCTTCAGGACACTCATCCTGCACGGAATAAGGGAAAAAATTCTCATGCTTGATGCACGGTAGAATCCTGTAAATCGGGATGTTGAAGGTAGTATAGACCGCTTTGGCTTAATCTCTTGATGAGTGTGTCTTTTGCCTAAAGCTCCCGTTTGAAGGACGGTGTGACTTTCGAGGCGGAGAGGGTGATTTCACTTTTGTTTTGTAATTAGCCTCTTCCAAGCGCACGTATTGGTGGATGCGCTCTTGAAGTTCAGCAATGGTGAAAGGGAGACAAAGTGTCAAGGCTTCCCTTAGCTTGCTCTCAAATGGGATTGCCCTATTAAAGGTGGTAATTGTAGTTTTCTCATCACACCCAACGATCTCAGTGTAGCACTCCATGAAACGATTGGTGGAGCGAAGCAAGCTTTCTCTTTTTTTCTTTTCTAAGGCCGAAGAGTGTGTCTAAAGACACTGCATCCTGACTGTTAGCTATGTAGTGCCTCACAAACTCAATGGCAAGTTGATCCCATGACCGGATTGATCCTGGCTTCAAACTTTGGAACCACTTCAATGAACCCTTGTCAAGGCTATCCAGGAACATTTTGCACATTGTAGCACCATCAGAAACCCATAAAGCCATCTTATGTGAGAAAGCATCTATGTGGGTTACGGGGTCCGAATGACCATCATAGAGATTGAGTGATGGTGGAGAGAATTTTGTGGGTGGCTTAGCACGTTGGACGCTTCTATGGAATGGTGTCGATGTCACCATAGCCAACTTGTGCTCGGCTTGATCTTGATCCGAATGCAAGCTTCCACATTGCGCTCTTAAAAGGTCACGCAACCTCCTTTTAGTGCGCCTTAATGCTCGATCTTCTCCTTCACGTCATTTGCTGCTTTCGCTCCGACGTCGACTATGTCGTCTCTTCTTCTTACTGCCCCCGTCATGAGTTGAATCGAGTCTTTTAGACGAGTCTTAGCGATCTTTTTCACGTTCGCGCGAATTTTCGCGATGATCGCTTCGGCCGCCACCGTCGTTGGGACTGTCGTGGTCGCTACCAGCCCTCCCATGGTCGCCGCCAGGCTTGTCGCGGTCACGATTAGGGCTTCCACGTCCGTGGAAGTTTCCGCAGTCGTTGGAACTCTCCGAGTCGCCGGAGGTCGAGTCGCTAGACTGAGGGTGATCCGCGGCTCGGGACTTCTTATGTGGGGGTGACTCGTGTTGCTTGCCCCTTCGTCGGATTCTAGGTGCCTTGCGATCACTTTCTTAATCAACTAGCATCTCTTCAAAAAAAAAGTACCTTTATGGCGGATAATAGCAAAAATAATTATTCCAATTAATTTTACCCGCTCACAACTTGCATGCCATAGCCAATTTGTATTGAATATTCTTGAGAGTAAACAAGTCTGTTTTGCAGTTTAGAGATACAATGTGTACAACTTATTGACAATTGATACATCTCCAAACTTGACTTTTCCTCCAAAACTCGTCTAAGTTTTTAAAAAATGCTTCACATCTTGTCATGTGACTGCTCGCCCTTGTATCTAGGTACCACTTATTGAATTTTGAATATTCTTCATTCTCCACTATCTTATTCCTCAGTGAATTGCTTTGTGGAAAATTTTCTTGATCATTAGTTTCAAGTACGAGTAAAATTTTCTTGTGGAAAATTTTGAATGTTCTTCTTCATCATCATTCTTCATGATCAGGTTTGCTTTCTCTTCTTTATCTTTGGAGTCACATTCAGAAGCAAAGTTTCCCATTTGACCACATGAGTAGCACTTAATTTTGCTCTTGTCAAACTTCCTCTTAGGCTTCTGTTCCACACTATCAATGTGTTGTGATTCCCTTTTTTCTTTACCTTTATTGTATCTAGATCCATACCCATGGTTCTTCTCACCATGAAAACTTCTTTTGTCTTTAGAAGACTTCTCCTAACCTTCTTCTTATCTCTAGCTTTTCATTCTGCATGTGTAAATAATGCAGTCTCTAGTTTTTGTCACCAAATTCTTGAATTCTCTCCTCACGTGTTTTCAAGGATCCAATGATTTCATCAATGGTTTTAGTCTTCAAATCATAGAATTCCTCGATGGTGAAAGTTATTTGAACAAACTTGGATGATGTAAATCTCATAAGTTTCTTCACTACATGCTCTTCCTCCATGGTTTTGTCAAGACCCCTTAATTTGCTCACAACAATGCTTAACTTACTCAAATAATTATCCACATTTTCATTTTCTTTCATTTTTATTCCTTCAAACTCTCTCAAGAGGGTTTGAATTCTCACTTCCTAGATTCTATCTGCACCTTCATTCATCATTTTGATCATATTCCATGCTTCCTTTCAATCTTCTTTGCACCCAATTGCAACAACATGTCTTCACTTATGGCTTGATAAATTGCAGCCAGGGCCAGTTTGTCTTTCTTGTCATCAACCGGTCCTTCTCCTTTATTTACTTCAAACACTCCTTGTTTAGACATGAAAACTTGCATCTTGATTGTCCATGCTGCATAATTACACTTGGACAACATAGGATATTGGAAGGTAACAAATCTTTCTCCTTGAATTCATGATCCATCACTTGAAATCCCTGTATTTCCTGAATTTCTTGTGTTCTCATATTCATTTGTAGACATGGTGAATCTTCCTTGCTCTAATACCAAATAACAAATTTAAACTAATATAGATCAATTTAATTGATGATTGAAATAGAGAATTCAGAGAGAATTAAACCAATATAGTTTCTTTCTTATGTATTGAGAGTAAAAACCAGAGTATGTCTTACAATACACACGACACACTTATATACTAAACACACATAACTGCTAATAACTATCTACTAAGTCAGTTATATAACTTCCTTCTGTTCCAAGTAAATAACTGACTAATAAACCAACTGTGAACTACTACTTTATCATACGACATATGTACAATACATATTATTAATAATCTAACTACTAAGCTTAATACTAACATGTTAGAACTTCTTATCTTGATCATTATGTGTGCCAAGCATCCATGACATGCACTCTTCATTTTTGTCATCACACTTTAACTACTACCCTCAATTTTCCAAAATTACAATCATCTCCACCTATTCCTCTCATTTTAACCTTAAAATTACCAAATAGTTGTTATGCACTGTGCACAAGGAATGGCAAGAAGCCATGGCCAAGGAATTTCAAGCTCTCGAGCAAAATCATACATGGGACATTGTACCACTATCTAAAGGAAAGAGACCCATAAGTTGTAAATGGGTTTACAAAGTTAAGCAAAAATCTAATGGAACCATAGAAAGATATAAAGCTCGACTAGTGGTTGGAGGTTTTACTCAAAAACAAGGTGTAGACTATACTGAGACTTTCTCCCATGTCATTAAAATGACTACAGTGAGGTATTTGATATTTGTGGTAGTTAAAAGGGGATGGAAAATACATCAACTCAATGTAAATAATGTCTTTCTTCATGGTGACCTTCATGAGGAAGTATATATGGAAATTCCTTACTTTTGATAGTTGAGGACAAGAATATGGTTTGCAAACTTAGAAAATCCTATATGGTCTTAAACAAGCTTCCCGACAATGGTATGCCAAATTGTCAAGTGCTTTAAGGGCTAGAGGATACAAGAAATCGCCAAATGATCATTCTTTATTTACTCTTCACCAGATTTTATCATCTTTGTTGCTATCGATGTCGATGACATACTTTTTACTGGTAATGACCACTCAGAAATTTCTTCCCTCAAGTCCTATCTTGATGATATTTTTAGAATCAAAGATCTTGGTGATTTGCATTATTTCCTAGGGCTACATTTCAACATTCTGATGATGGTCTACTTATGAGTAAACAGAAATATATTTATGAGTTACTAGAAGAGTTTCATTGCACAAATACAACTGTTGTTGCTACTCCTCTTGAATTAAACACTAAGATACTACTCGATTCTGGAACTCCAATGCCTAATCCAATAGAATACAAACGCCTCATAGGAAGGTTAAATTTCCTTGTTTGATCACAACCGACCTGAATTGGCTTACACAATATAAACTATATAGTTTTTGAGTTAGTTCCTGAATGCTCCACACACAACTCACATGTTTGCGGCAATTCATACCTTGCGCTACCTCATAGGTAACATTAATCAAGTTGTCTTGTTCAGTATTCTTCCAACTTTTGGCTTAAAAGCCTTTTGTGATGCTGATTGGGCTTCTTGTCCCAACACTTGAAAATCTGTTAGTGGATTTTTTATTTTGTTGGGTGATACTTTATTATCTTGGAAATCAAAGAAGAAGCAGACTGTGTCATTAAGCTCAGTTGAAGTTGAATATTGGTCCTTAAGGAATGTTACTACTGAGTTGGCCTGGCTAAGTCGTCTATTGTTTGAACTTGGCCTCACTGACATTACTCTAGTACCTGTCAAATGTGACAATCTTAGCTTGCATCCATGTACATTGCTAAATACCTTGTTTTTCATGAACGAACAAAGCACATTGACATTGATTGTCATTTTGTTCGTGAGAAACTATTAGAAGGATTAATTCAAGTCACTCATGTTCCCACTCAACACCAACTAGTTGATCTCCTCATAAAGCAAATCCCACGTTACAAGCTCAAGGAAGTTCTAGGCAAATTTGGTCTTGTGACCACGCCAAATTTGAGGGGGGTGCTGGAGTACATGTAAGCTCCAGAGCAGGACCATAGCACTCAATGTGTATGCGTGTGTGGAGAATTAAACCTCAAGCAAGTTAGTTAGAATAGTGAGACACGTGTCCTATTTAGCACTTGCTATTGAGCTTGTATAAAAACTCTTGTAAAGAACCTGGCTTACAAATTGAATGAAATTTTCCCCAAAATTAGTTCTTCCTCTCTAAGCGTCCGTTCGGATGCAAGGTAGTTGGAGCTTAATAGCCCATTCAGCTAGCGGAAATTGAAGACCCATGGGTGTAAGAGCTTCTTGAAAAAACTCAAAATTCCGCTCCATCTAGCGGAAAACGCTCCTATTTCCGCTACATCCGAACGGACGCTAAATCTATCGGACATGCTAACATCGAATGGCCACCTAAATTCATATCAGCATAAATGAAACTCTATGTAACTTCTGATAAGACACACAACATATCAAAATGGTGCATTTAATCAAGCAAAATGCATTTGAAAACACCTGACGCGGAAAAGATCACATCTTCATCATGATTTAATTTATGATTAGCACAAATTAATGAAACTTCTAATATCAGCAAATATGTGTTTTTCCTTGTTTTTCATCAATTTCTTATGACTTAGAACAATAATACCTTCTTCATATAGGAAGCCAAAGAAAATGTATAGCAGTATGATTTAATTATTTGCACATATTACAAATTGAACTATAGAGGAAGGTAAGCCAATCATTATTGCTGAAAAAACAGTAATTCTCTCACACATACAAATTTCACCTCACATGTACAAGTGTACAAACTCTCATTGTATATACTTTGCTCTTCTCTTTTCAAAGTATCCTCACCATATATTTATATATACATACAAACAGTGTGCATCACATAAGATGTTTTGAACATTCAAATCTCAAGTACAACTACAATATATGTTCCGTTGTCTTTCGCCCTACCGAAATTTATTCCTTTTTTCCAAGAATGATGATGCCATTTTGTGGAACCTTACATTGGAGGAGCCGAGGTGAAGCTTGAATTCTCTTGTAGATTTTGGCATGAAAATGGCGAAAGCATTTCCATTTGGTGCACAAACTCCGCGTCATAGATCAAAGGGTTGTTCGTTCGACCTGGTGGAGAACCCGAGTAGTATGGCGTCGAGCAACTGGTGCAAGTAGATTGATCATGCCCATCATTTCTCTGCATTCAAATGGCACTTGTTCATGTGAGATCTTCAGCAAATTGGCACTTAAAAGACCTCGTATTTTTCACATTTTTCATTTTAACCACCCATTATTTGTAATTGTACAAAAAATCACCCATAACTTCCATTTGGTTTTCATTTAAGCACCCTCCCCCGACCCAATCATATTGACCCAGTTCAGTACCCCTCAAGGGAGTATCTGGGGAGTCGAGATGGGGGCACCCCTGGCTTAAAGTTGAGGAGGTGTGACCAAAAGACCCAAAGTGACCGAAAACCCAAGACAGTTGAAACAAGCAAAGAGGAATTGGTAATAGGGGTGATTTTGTGCAAAGTTTAGAGCAAGGGGCAGTGAAGTGAAAAATCTATAAAATAAGGGGCGGCTAGGTGCAATATATCCAAAATCAAAAACAATTTTATGAGACCAACATTATGGCATGGAATGATGACTCTTGAATCAATCAGATTGAGAACCACGTCGTTGGGCAAACAGGAATTCCTGCAGGATGCACGAAGAAAATAATTAAACAAGATCATCACACAAGACAAAAAGAAAAAAGAAAATCCAAAAGACAACGAATTGAAATCCAAAGATTGAAAACCTGTGTTTGGAGCATTTGAGAGAACTAACAACTTGAGGAACAGAAGAGACTGGGCGTAACGGCTTAGGGCAAACAGGCTGTTTTTTGTGTACAAAATCAACATTCTTCCCTTTCTTTGAGGGTGAATCCAAAAGCTTTGATGTGGGCATAACTAAGAAGATGACTTAATTAGCTAGTAAGCAGTATTATTTTTGGCAATTTTTTTGTTGATGTGGGCATAACTAAGAAGAGATGACTTAATTTTTAGAATTCAAGAAGAAGAAGAATCACATATTTATTGAAGAGAGTTAAGAGATTCAGGCGCGAGAGAGAAGCAATGGGAGTGAATAACTGAATGTCTGAAATCCATGTTTTCCACGTGGAAGTGTTTTGTTGGGTAAGACATGAGTTTACTAGGCTGTGAGTGAATTTAGGAAAAAGGGACATTGACTTTTCATTCCATGGTTTAGAGCTCTCATCTCCTAGTTTTAATCCTGTGCTTAAATTTGGTTCTCTTTTCTATGCATTATCCTACTGTTTGGTTTTATTTGGTCCAAATATATAAGAAGCATTATTTCAGAATTGAGTAACTGAATTCTCTTCATCACTATATCCCCATTTAAGTTATCCCCCGACAAACTTACCAAATTTTACAGGCTAACATTTAAATTTCACGAATATTAGTAAAAGTTTCGATGCAATTATATGATTCTAGCGATCCTATGATTCAACAATAGTATAGTGATGACTGTGAACTTGGGTAAAAACATAATGATATATAAGATTTTAATATGATCAAAATATAATCGGTAAGATCTTGTGAAAGATTGATTCTATGAACGATTCTTTCAATCTTATAGCACGTCTATTATATGACATTGTTTCATTATATAATAAACCCTCAACTTGATTCTATCCCTAAAATTTGGAATCCGCCTTTTAAAATAAAAAAAATGAAGTAATTGATGCTTCTGTACTCTATCTCGATTTCAGTGCAGATGAAAACAATAAGCAACAGAACCAACTCAACATGAATAAACTGACAAAAGATCCACTGAAATAGTGAAATGCACTGCTCATACAGTTTCAGATTACAGAGGAGTGTTGATCACATTCTGTTTTCATAATCTCCAGTTTCTTATAATTTATATCATCAGTCTAACGAACAAGGTGTAGTATAACTGCAACAAAGAGATATAAGCGATGACCAAAATTGTGGCAGGCCGTTTCGTAATGACATCAGTCTTCCTCAATCGTGGTAGGATACATTCCATGTTTTCTACAAAGGACGCAACAGAGTATCTGCCATGCAAAACACAAGGTTGCAGAGAGGAGTAAATAAAATGGCCAAGTTTGTCAATCAATACAAAACCAAATGCATGCTATGGATACATGAAGCTGATCATGTACAGATTCCGTTCCGGGTAATGAGGGATTAGTACAAGTCAGGAACCAACTTTGCAATGCTTTGTTTTACTCTCGTTAGCTTGGTGACCAAATCTCTATACACCTCAGGTGTCAAATGTTAGACTAAATAAATTTACCATCACTACTCGAGCACTTTTGTCAGAGACAAGTTGTTCCAATTAGTTCCCAATACATTTAGGAGTGAAGTTCTGTTTTGAATTTTTAGTAAATTTATGGCTGATGCTACAAACACACGTTTTTTTATTGGCTATTTGCACAAGATATTGCAGGGTGCGTGCACTACCTAAATGCATGTAGAATCACACGGTTAACCAAAGCCCAGGGGGAATGGACCCTAAACGTAGCAAAATATTTACAAACACAGCAATAGAATACAGTGGAGCCTAGTGGTTCCCAAGCTAAAGCTCACATGGTAGCAAATGATTATCAAGTTAGCACTACAATCACTAAGCAATTCTGTGGAAAAAAATAATATTACCTTAACTAGAGCTTCTCAGACTTTGTACTCATTGACACGCATCCATTTTGTGGAGGACCATTTGTTTCCTTTGATTACAGGGCACCCAGCTGCAATAACCAGGAAGCATTTTTTATTTTTCATTGTATTGGGGAAATAATTGAACATAGGAGTCAAAGTTATACTAGAAGATGATTATGTTGTTAATTACTAACCATGCAAACTTGAAGTATCTAAACTTGCATCAGGCTTCAAACTCCAGAATAGCAAGGCATCACCCGTCTTGGGCCTAACTGAGAGCCCTCCTTTACCACATGTAGATAACTTATCCCAGTAAGGAACATCACTGTGGCTTCCTTTCGCATTAGGGAATACAGTCTCACCTCCTTCCTCGACATCTGTGCTGTAGAAGAAGATAAAATGCTAGAATATTACAAAATAAAACAAAAAACATTTTGATCATGAAGAGAGATTTATTTATAGATACTAGAACTCAACACGAGCTGCATATTATGCATACAGGTACATGAGAACTGTGGCTATCCTCTGACCACCATTCTGGGTGTTGAAGTCATCTAGGAAATAGTCATAGTGAGGTTCATACTTCTGTCCCTCTTCATAGTGAAGAACTTGCAGACCTTCCCCATGATCTGTAGATGGCAGATCATATTAAGAGAAGTTATTGCAACATCCATAAGAAAATAAAAAATGATAATGATGAACCTGACAAAAGGAAAATACGCTATTGAATAATCGCTAGGAAAACCGTTCAAACAAATTGAACTATTCACCAAACTGAACTACAGATCTCTATAATGATCATATACAAGTCCAATACTTTTGTTTATGACGTTTCTTGCATTCATTCATAGTCGTTTTACCACTATAAACATTTCTTTGCGTTTAGTCATAGTCGCTTTACCACTCAACGTATAAAAAATAAAAACTCTACAGATAGTAATATAACATCATGATACTTAATACCTCACACTGAATGAGGAAAATCTTCTAGTAAATTTTTTGTTGTTTGATATTAATGTAAAGGGAAAAAAAGGACTAATTCCATGAATCGTCCATGTGTATGACAGAAAGAAGGAGTATACAGGTTCAATATCAAGCATTTAATAAAAGACTGATAAAGACGACATCCTGTTCTCCCATTTAAGTATAAACAAATGTTAACTAGAAAGTGCATCACATACCCGCAGGAATGAAGGACCAATCTGCAATCCTCTGTTCTATGTCCCTAATGGTTTTATCTCGTCCCCTAGGAAGAAATGTACCAGAACTTGTGCGCACCCTACAAAGACAAAGAGACTGAATTAGGAAGATACAAGCAAAGGGCACATCAGTTTTTAACTGAACATAATACATGCCTGCTATCAACACTCTTGCCAGTAGCTGTATCTACTACAGAAGACTTCTGCATGTGGGGCTTAGCAAGCTCAATTAGGTATTCACACTCTTCCTTTGACTGCCAACATAAGAGGAAACAATTCACTTGTTTGACTCATATGATACTGCAAGTTTGGTATTCATAAAAAGTTACAAGTAGATCTATTGACTTAAAATTTCGTGGATGCAACACATATTGCTATCAACTTAATCCAAAAAAGTCAACTTACATCCAAAGAACGATGATATACTTGATCATCAATGCTTTGACTGCATTGTTTACAGAAAGCAACATTTTTAAGGTCCAATATACATCACCAATCCACTTATAAATTTTGCAGTTGACATTGCATTTCCCCCCAAATACCAGAACAGTAAGGATACTTATTTTTACTAATCAGCATACATGTGAAAGCATAACATCAAGATAATTTGCAGGTTCAGTCAAAGTCCACATTTCTGTTTGCATATCTCAAAATTGCCGAATTCCTGAAAATACAAGGAATTCAGTAAACTCACTACCCTTTCACCCTACAAAATAACCAAATGTATGCTTTACTGATCTTACAACAAAATCAGGCAGACTGTTTTCAAACCCATTACCAAGTAATGATGACACGTCACAGTTATTCAAAAGACTGGATAATGTCATTAAGGCCACCAGATTGCAAATACTATCCACTAATGAAACTCACACGACTTTCATGAGCATGTAGAAAAAGAAATGCGAGGATAAATAAGTATTCCCTGTCAATTCAAGATGCCTTATTTCCCAACGCTGAGGCGTTGACCATGGCCGCAACTTGGAAGTGAAATAATAGAAGCAGACAAGTAATTGATCATAATGAACAGAAGTAGTGCACAAAGAATTCAATAAACTGACCAAGAAATTGTGGTAAACGAATGCCCTCGGCTCCCAAGAGATCAATTCCACCCATTGATCACTTCGATCCCCACCTACAGCACCTCTGCAGCATAAATTACGAAACGCAATCAAAAGAAGCAAACAAAACAATCACAAACGAATCATAAAATCCAACGTCTCGACAACGGAATCAGTAAATAAATCCGACTAAAAAATAGCAAGTCACCTGTGAACAGAAGTGCGGACGATGGAGCTGAGGTCGTGAGCGGAATCGGAGTTGCTGGAAGAGCTGCTGCTGGGGAGGGAGACGATTCCGAGGCCGAGGAGGATGAGGACGACGAAAGAGATGATGATCAGAAGAGTGAAGATGAGCGTTGAGGAGTACGATTTTCGGGGCGGGTAACGAGAGTGCCTCCCGGCTTTCCCCATTGCTGCTGAAAAGCTTCGAAGCAAACGGAGAAGATGATCTAGAGAGCGATTTCCAGAAATTCCAGCAATGGGAATGGAAGAAGAAGACAGAGATCTGTAATCAAAGTCCACCTGAGTTTAGAATTCAACGGGTAAGAGTGGATATGTATAAGAAGGGGAAATTTTGCAAGGATCTGTGTGCGGTTTCACAATTTTTCCGGTTTACGTCAATGCATAAGTTTTCTTCTTTCTTTATTTTCAGGGAAATTACGGTAAATATCCCCTGATTTACGGATATTCGGGTTGATGCTCAAAAGTTTTTTTTATTTTATTTGGTACCCCTGAGATTTTGAGTTTGTTTTGTAACCATGGTGGATAGGGGTCTTAGTGTTGCTCAGACATAGTTCAAATGGGATCATGTAGGTGCGGATCGACTCATGAAATGTAAAGAAGCATTGGATGGTGATCGACAACAGGAGGCGGCGAACAATGGCTCTAAAATGGTTATGAGTACCATAAAAAACCTTTAAAATTGGGGGATTGTTTAGAAATTTAAATTGGGATTGTTCAACTATGGATTTGAGTGATGTAGAAGTCAAATCCTACTAATTTAAAGGTGGAAAACATAATGTTTGACTTAGATTTAATCAATTAGAACTGAAAGAGGGCACCAACTAGCTAGACTAAAGTTAATCTTAAGGCCCTAACCAGAATGCATTCAAAATTTAGGGACACTAGACGAAATTTTCGTTCCTTTTAATTGAGAGGAATGTTAATAACATAAGCTAATTTGAGACAACTACAAATGAGAAGAAGATATAGACTTTTCTCCTTTTTATTTTCTTATCATGATAGAAATTAGAAAGAACTACAAATGAGAAAATGATAAATAGTTATTCCTATAGTATATTGTAGGATCGTTAGTACGTCTAAGTCGCCGACCTCAACTAAGTCGCCGACTTCAATGTATACGCAACGGAAATGATAAACAGAAAAGACTTATTTGGCACAATGATTTTTTTATAGTGGAAACACTTGATCAACAAACTATGTCAATCAAGTGTAAAAAACCCTCCCTTCCAAGTTCTCGCTTGGAAGGAGTAAAAGTTGTATCTTGCTTTATAACTCTTGAATATGTTTACAAGAACAACCCGGAGCTAACCCTACTCTCCTAGTATGTTAGCACTCGTTTGAACCGAGTAAAGCCCTATTCTCAATCAACTAACAAGCCTAGGAACTTTCTTCTTCTTTCGAACTCTCGAACACTTTAGTTTCTTTCTTTCTCAAATGCAAAATATGAGTTCATTCTATTCTAACCTAATATGTAGTCTTAAACAGGCAATCTCGAGAAAATAAAAACACACACAATGAAACCGAAGAGAAAGTTTCTGTAATAGGTAGATATGCTAAGATAGTAAAGAGGGTAGATGGATGTTGGCAACTCGAGCTAAGTCAAGGACTTAGACAGGTCATCAAGTGCAGCACTTAATTCTCGAACTTCAGCTTTGAGCACGTTATGACCTTGCAAGATCTGCCCAACCTTTTCCAACAAACTCTAGTTTTGACATTGTAGCTTCATAGTTGAACCATGTTGTGAACCACCATCCTCCTCATCAGCATTGCCCACTTTAGCATCTCCCATCTCTTTATCAAACACAACCTCCTTTCCAGCACCCCTTGACACCCACTTGTCCTTCGCCAATTTGAATCCCATTTTGCGCACGGTGTCATGGTTGAGGTTCCTAACATGCTCTACTTCCCCCTCAGCCTCGTAAACCTCATGATACTCTAGAATTTTCTTGATGATTGAGCAAAAAGGAAGAGTATGTCGAGGACTTTCGCTCATAGAATGCATGTGCAGAAGCAGTAATCTGGCAAAGTTCACATGTTCCTTTTTTAGAATATGGTCCATTACCAAGATGCCTTGAATCGTAGCAGTACTTCGCTTTTCTTCCCTTGGAATATATGATTGCTAATGACCCAAGCAAAAAGGACTTTCCGTTCATCACTCATGGAGTTCGTAACAAACGAACCACCCTCTACTTCCTCCACCTCAGTCACAAACCTTAACGGCTCATCTGAATCAACATTCTCTGGCCATGTTCCCCTACGGTAGCCAACGTAACATTTGTGCGGTACCTTCAGCAAAGTAGCAATCTCCATACTAGATACAATGAACTTTTCTCCATTAATGTCATAGGTTCCCATTACAGTTTCTCTCCATCCTTTGACGACCCGGAGCCGTATTAGAGACTTGTCGGGCGTCTCGTATATTTGTGCTTCACACGACCTGATTTGGCTTATTCCTTCCATATCTTGTCCTAGTTCATGCAAGCATTAAGGGTGATACATTACTTGGAAAATTGCCCATGCCAAGGCATCCTTTTAAGAGCCAAAGTTGACCTTCAACTCAAAGGATGGTGCGATTTCGATTGGGCGATTTGCCCAATCTCTCGTCATTTTTATCCAGCTGGATTTTATACCTTAGATCCTCTCCCATCTCATGGAAAACGAAGAAGCAAAACTTGGTGTCGCGATCTTCCACCGAAGCCGAGTATCGCTCCATGGCAACCGTCACTTGTGAATTAAAATGGCTCAAAGGCGTTCTAATTGATCTTCATGTGCCTCATCATAAACCATCCAGACTCTTTTTTGATAGTCAATCAGCACTTCACATTGCCAATAATATGGTATTCCACGAACGGACCAGACATATCAAAGTCGATTGCCACTTCATACGAGATGAAATCTTCAAAGGCACTCTTCTTCCGTCATATGTTCATACGAGTACTCAATTGGTCGGCATCTTTACTAAAGCTTAGGAAAGACGTCATTGCATAATCTTCTATGCAATTTGGGCATCAAGGACTTGTATCCTCCAACTTGAGAGAGGATGATAAGCTAGAATATTATTACTCCTTATTTTCAGCCTCTATCTTATCTTATTGATATGATAGTTTTATTTCTTTAAGGATAGAATTCCTTCTTTCCTTTTGGTTTATAGTTGAGGATCTTTTCTTCCTCTTTTCTAGGCTTAAGTTCAGCATCAAGAGACACTACTCTCCTTCCCTCCCTTGTTATGTATTTATTTGTAGTTCTTTTAATAAAAAAATCAAGGCAGATAGCCTAAGAATCACGTTGAAATTGATCTTGTTTTAGAAATCATCTAGAGAAGCTCAGGAAACACACAACCCGTACAATTACCGGAATAACATCTCGAACCAAACATTAAAGCCCAAGCTTCACAAACGGAGCTTGAATCTGAGGGTCTCGAAGGGTTTTCAAAGATTTTCCCTCTATTTTTGTACATACTTATTGTTATCATACTTTGAGTATAGTTTTTAGAATTGTTATCAATTAATTTAACTATATATTTTATGAAATCAACATAGAAAGACTTTTTTCCAAATTATTAATTTAATATGATATATTCACGAATTTAGTCACAGAGTAAAAGTTCATTGTTGTTATTATAGCTATAATAATAAATCACCTACCTATGTAAATTAAAATTTAATGTCAGCATCATGTGCGGAGGTATCAACCATGACAATTTTGTTAAAATCACTCGATGATTGTTAGCATTAAATATCATTCCATGAACATGTCACAACATCATCTTGGTCTCTTGGATGTTTGCCTAACCAAATGCATTACAACACCAAAAAAATGCATTTTTTTTATTAGGAAGGCCTCAAGTGCAACTTGAAGGCCAACCAAATGCATAATATAAGGTGAGAATGCAGAGTTTGGGATGTTTTCTAAGAGAAGCAAAACTATGCACGTATTGCCTTGCCTTGAATCAAATTTGTGTTTTTTCTCTTCAAAAATTGAGTTGTGTAATCTAAAAAGTTAGTCCGCTCTTATTATCTAATGAAGTTGATGGTGAAGAATGACTTCCCAGCACGTCTTTGATTGGTACATGGTCTCCTAATACATGTCCCTCCCATGCTCCCAATCAAAATATTAGAAAAATAAATCCCCAATTTGACCGATTCAAGACAGATAACCAACCAGCAAATAAACAAACAGATAAATAAATAAAAATAATATCATAAACTAAGATAAATTGCCCTTTGTTTTTTTTTTTGTTTTTTACATACTCCTTACGGAGGGCGTCCTAGAGCATCCTTACGGATGAGACTGTGGCCCAGCTTAGCGATTTTGTCAGCCACAGTATTACACTCTCTAGGAATATAATTAATATTAATATCTTGAGTATCGTGAAGGAAGATCAAAATATCTGAGATAACTAATTCAATTTCCCAAGGACATCTAATTTTCCCCTTGATCGCATTGATCACTTGTAGGTTGTCACTTTCAATTTCAACCTTTTCCATGTTCATTTTCTTCGCCTCTTTAATGCCTCTCTGAGGACCAGGGCTTCGGCTTTTAATATTGAAATTCGACCAAAATTTCGCACCAACATATCAACTACTTGTCCTCTTTGATCTCTTATAATAATTCCTCCTGATGCCTGCTCGTTTAACAGTCTGGATGCATCGACGTTAATTTTTATAAATCCTTCCTTTGGCCTTTTCCATTCTTTGGTTGATTGGGTTTTTCGTTTTTTGGGCTTATGAGATATTGTCTCAGTTCTCTCTTCGTCTTCGGCCCATTTTCTTGATCTCTCCCAATTGCCTAGTTGTGTTCGGATGTAGTTTGCTAAATCAGGAATGTCATCATAATGATTTTGTTGGAATATCAGTTTGTTTCTCTGGTGCCAAATACACCACCACACCACAGCGGCTATAGTGAACTCTTTCTTCCCAAGGATTTGGTACATTTCATTTAGTATTTGTCTTGGTGTTTTGTCATTGGTATTAAAGCCCCTGATTACATTTGCTATTTTTGTGTCTATTTTACTAATTATATACAACATGTAAGGGCATTTAGTTAGTAAATGTATAGAATCCTCTATGGAACAGTCGCATAAAACGCATCCACCAGGTGTAACAATCTGGTTAACTCTTAGTCTTGCCTTCGTTGGGAGCCCATTATTATCAATTTTCCATAGAAAGTTTTTCACTTTTGGGTAAGTGTCCAGTTTCCAAATCCATTGGTTTATATATTGGGCCTGTGTTTCTATTTTCGTGATTAATTCTACAGCGGACGAAGTAGAAAACCATCCATTTCTACTAGGTGCCCAATATAGTCTATCTTGGATATTGTTTTCCGGTAAGGGGGTTGCTTGGATTGCTGCAACTATGTCATTAGGCAAAATTTGCTTTAATTCATCTGTCTTCCATTTTCGATCAGTCGTAATCCAGTCAGCAACTTTGGTTTCTTCAATGATGTAATTTGGGTTTGTGGCATGGTGGAATAGAGGCCCTTCGTGGTTCCAGTTGTCTTTCCAAAAATTGACCGTTTTTCCGTCTCCTATTTGCCATATGAGACCTTTGTAGAATTCTTCCCTAAGGTTCATAAGTTTTTTCCATTGTCAAGATGTGTTTGATTTTAGTTTGTATGAAAATAAGTTATCATTCTTAAAGTATTTTTGGTTTACTATCTTAACCCACATATTATCTGGTTCAGCTAACAATTTCCAGAGTAGTTTCATTTGTAGTGCTTTGTTCATGTGTTCCGTCTTTCGAATTCCAAGTCCCCATATGTCTTTGGTTTGCAAATTTTATCCCATCCCACTAACGGCTTATGGTTTCTATCTTTATTCCAAAAAAATCCTCTGTTTATTCTATCCATCTCATCATGAGCACTTTTTGGTAGCATGAAGCTTTGCATCACATAATTTGGTTTTGTAGCTAGGTTTGATCTAATTAGAGTGGTACGTCCTTCTTGAGAAAGGGAGTTCGCTTTCCATTTAGTCAGTTGGTTATGGGCGTTTCCGATTGTGTCCTTGAAAGTATCTTTATTAACTTTACCATTGATAATAGGGCATCCCAAATATTTTTCAATGTCCGTCATTGACGTGATTCCAAGAACTTGTTGCACTTGTGTTTTTTGAGCGGTAGTCATATTTTTCGAAGCTTGAAAGGCAGATTTATTATAGTTCACTTTTTGTCCTGAGATCCTACAAAAAGTATCAAAAATGTTTTTAACCTTCATGCATGCCCCTTGGGATCCTTTGGTGAAGATGATGATATCATCGGCAAACGATAGAAAGAGAATCCTAATTCCACCTCTTGAGATTGGAAAGCCAATTGAGTTCTTATCCACTTGACTAGTAATTTGTAGCTTCCTCGAGAGAATTTCTGTCGCCATAACAAATAAGAAAGGCGATAGCGGATCTCCTTGTCTTAGACCTCTTTCCGGGATAAATGGGTCTGTGGGGCCATTGTTTACTAATACTGAAAAAGATGCTGAACACACACACTCCTTAATCCAATCAATGAACTTTTTGTCAAATCCAAATCTCTTTAGTACTTCAAATAGGTATTCCCAGTCAACGCGATCATAGGCCTTTTCCATATCTAATTTAATAGCAACCCATCCATCTTTGTTTTTGGAGTTTCTAAAGGAGTGGAGAATTTCATGGGCTATGAGAATATTATCTTGGATCGCACGGTTTGACACGAACGCTCCTTGGAGGGGGTGTATTATTTTATCTATTATCTTTTTCAGTCGTTCCGCTATAATTTTAGATATTATTTTGTATAGTGTCGTACATAGACTAATCGGTCTATAATGATTAGTTGAATTTGGATTTTCAGTTTTCGGAATTAGTGTGATGAAGGTATGGTTAAACTGCTTTAATATTCTTCCTGAGTGAAAGAAGCTTTTCACCGCTTTAATTACTGATGGACCTACAATATCCCAGTATTTCTTATAAAATTCCGCCGTCATCCCGTCAGGTCCCGGTGATTTATCTGTTCCTAATCCCATCACTATCGTTTTAATTTCTTCATTGGTAATCGGACTTATTAGCATAGCATTATCTTCGTCTGTTATTTCTTTTGTAACTAGATTAAGGTATTCTTGGGCACCATTGCTACTCGTTGGTTCTCTTGTATGTCTTTTCTTGAAGTCCAATCGTATTTCTTCTCGGATGTTATCTATTCCTATAATATATGTTCCTTCATGTGTTACTATTTCTTTGATAGCTTTACGGTTTCGTCTTCCATTTGCAATCTTGTGAAAGTATCCCGAATTTGCATCCGTCAACTTGATATGTTTTGTTTTGGCTCGTTGTTTCCAATATGTTTTATGGTAATTTAGGATACATTCTTTCTTTTGAATTAGTCTGATTTGTTTTTGTATGACACCAGGTTGTGGCGAGACCAAAATATTGTTTTGGATTTCCACTAATTGTTTTTCAATATCTTTTAATTGTTCAAAGATGTTTCCAAAGGTACGCTTATTCCAGCTCTTAGCTTGTTTCTTAAAGAGCTGTGTTTTTTTCATAAGTTGAAACATATTAGATCCCGGATAATGGACTCGCCAAGATTGTTTGACCACATTTCTAAAATCTTTTCTATACATCCACATTTTCTCTATTTTGAAAGGTGAGGCTTTAATCATCTCTTCATTGTTAATTTCCACCGAGATCTTACAATGGTCAGAGCTAGTGAAGGCATAGTGAGTTGTAGAGATGTTTGGAAACCATTGGATAATACTGTTGCTGACCAACACTCTATCTAATCTTTCGTAAATGTTATCGATTTCTGTTTTGTTCTTTCTCCAAGTGAATATGTTGCCTGAGTACGGAATATCCTCGAGAAGACAATCATTTTTAAAGTTCGTTAGACGTTCAAACCTATTTGTTTTCGGGGCAACACCCCCTTTTTTCTCACTTGGGTCCTGTATTTCGTTTAGGTCTCCAATAATAAGAATGGGTAGGTGTAAATTTTGTAATGTTTCGGTTAGGTGTTTCCAAAATTCCTCTTTACCCCCCGCATTAGGGGGTGCATAAGCCAAACAAATCGCTATATTATATTTAGTAACAATGTTATAGTACTTCAGAATAACATACCTCGGATGTTGGACTAATACTGACACTTGCTCGTTCACCAATTGGTGTTCTTTCCAAAGCACCGCTATACCACCTTCTCTACCATTCGCAGGGGACCAAATAAAATTATCAAACCCCGATCGCCTCCAAACCTGATCACTTGGCAGCTTATCTGTTTTTGTTTCCACAATTGCCATGATTTGTATACGCTCAATTTTACAGAACGAGTCAATTTCTGGCCAAAAGGTTTTCCTCCCCATCCCTCTACAATTCCATAGGCCAATCTTCATACTAAACCACTGTACTGTGACTGCGCACCCATTCACATTTCCATTTTGTTAACTGGTTCCAGTAATGGTTTACTATGTTGTTAATGTGTTCCATTATAGTGATATTTCTGTGGTCTTTATAAATTCTTGGATTTGATTGATCATAACCATTCTCTAATACACTTATACAATAGTTAATACACAGGCAATACCGGCATCTGCCCCTCTTAATATTCCTATGACTCAATTTGTTCAAATCGATTTTGATCACCAAGATTTTACAGTCTGGAATACACCCTTGCTGAAAGAAATAGCAGCATTCAACCGTTGTAACTCTCTGTAGTGACGTCACCTTTTTAAATTTCCTACTGAGGGGACACCAGCAAGATCCCCAAAACCCCTTTGGTCTTCCAAAATTAATAGCTTGATCATGAATTCTCCAGCACATAAGCTTCATCAACCATTCTTTTTCATACAAGTTTCTTTTTAGCTGTCTCTCTTGGCATTTTCTTTTGTCCTGATTTTCCTCTTTCTGTTTCAACCTACAACTGCAAATAAGCAAATGAGTCAAGTGGGCCTTTATATAGAGACTCGAGTCTCTCCATCCATTATCATACAACCCAATGCAATTGTTCAAGGCTTTTATTTGTCTCCATTGAATCATTCTCCCCTGTTCTATCATACCTATTAGTTTATTACTTTCCCACAAGATATCAAACCAATGCAATAATTTACAACATTTCTTACTTAGTTGCAAGACAGAGGCAACTAAATAAGGCCAATTGTTCACAAATTTCATAGTGCTTATTATATTAAAATAATCCTGGAACAGGATTATCCTAGGTTTAACAACCTGATTTTCCTCTCTTAACACAAAGGCAAGCAAAGGGGTCTCTTTAAGGTGAAGGATGATCACCCAAGCACCCGACAACTGATCAAGAAGAGCATTCATGTCAAGTTTTCCTTTAACCTTATTTTTGTCTTTATTTGGCCCCGAAGGCCCGGCCTCAAAAGGCTTAGATGGAATCCTACCCTTTAAGGTCTCATCGACCCTGGTAGGTGAAGAAGAGGACTGAGTTCTCAAAGATTCTTTCACAACTTGTTCTTTAGAATAAATATAACCAAAGCATCGTACCTTCTTAGAGGATGTCTTATCATTCTCCATTGCCTTGGAAGTTTTCTTCATTCGACAATTATCAGAAAGAATTCTCCATAGAGTTATGTCACACTTAAAGGTGATGTTAAGGTAATAGAGGAGGAAACTTGAGGAAAAAGGCGTGGGGAAGAGGCCTTCCCAACATCTCCATATATAAACAATCAGATTTGTTTTAGCAATACTAAAGTATAAAAAGGTTCTATGTATATAGTAGAAGAAACCACACAACCTGTTTGAAGGTGAACACCAAGCATAATAGTTACAAAAAAAATTACATCTCCATATGCAAATATCAAGACAAATTTCAAAGTAATTCATTACTTGGATTTGGAAATAATCATATACAACCAGTATTTCCCATCTTCTTTCAATTTTATTAATGCATTCGTGTTTTTCAAATAAATAATGCACATACATGATCTTGCCAGCATTTAGAATCAAGATTCTTATTAACATGTTCATTTTCAAAAACCATAGATGATTCCAAAGTATCAACCAGACATTGTTAGTTTCAGACACTAGATGTCCAAAAGGTTCAAAAATATACCATGTATCAAACAATTTTGTGAGGTGAGCTGCCTTATACAGCTTGATTTTTCCAATTCCTTCATCTTTCTTAGTCTCAAAAGGACAAGAAGACAATTTGTTAATTTGAACACCACTACTTATGGTTTCCTCAACCATAGTGGGTTCGGGTTCAGATTGTTCATGGCGGTTCAAGCACAACAGTTGTTCATTAGCGGGTTCTTTCTCATCAAGCCTCACATGCTGGCTAGGTTTCTTACCTTTCTTATCATTCTCCATTGCAGTGTCCCAGAGGCACAATACCAACACAGAAATAAAGGCATATATAGCAAGTAATCTATAGAAAAAGACTTTCAAATTACTACTAGAGCTCGCATGAATCATAGAGAAGTATGAATTAAAGGGGGAGTTTAAGCCTACAGCTTTCACCCGACCCAAAATGGTCCAATGAAATGCAGGGATCAACACTATTGTTTGTTCATCAGATCTATCATAGAAGAGATCGAAAATAGATAACCTGGGAAGCCAGGTGAGATGCCGATCAGCCAAAGCAGGCGACCCACAAATTAGGAAGTCGGAGTCCTCCAAGCCGCTCCTCCTCCTATTAAGTACGTGGAGCCGCACGTGCCGCCACCCACACATGATGTCCTCCCCCTCTGCTTGTAGGATACACCACCCAAGAAGATTGTTCTTGTGACCCTGATTTGGCAAAGACCATTGCTTGAGTGCTACTTTGATATCCATCTTCATTGGATTGAAACTGAGATTTAGGGTTTTCTCCCAAACACCAAAACGGGATCTCCATGGAAGCAATTGAAACCACCGAATCAGCGGTGGCCTCCAACAAGTATTAAAACACCCAATAATGGCATCCAGTTGAGTCAATTTGACAAATAAACCCCAAATTATCACTTTAGGGTTTGGGTGTTCTTGATTGAAATTGGCGATTGAGAGTAAGACAAGCCAAGGATTGTGTTTAAACCTTTGACGGTTAAAAGCGCTGTCCTCCAGCAAGGGGTTTGATAGGAGATTGTTGAGGGAAGCATCTCCATTGAAAGGGGATTGGATTTGGTTGAAGATGGGTCTACAGTAATGAGGGTCGAGAGAGAGGTTTTTGGGGGTCATCTCTTGCATACTGTACGATGCCCTTTGTGTTGGTTTATACTTAACAGAGTAGTCTCAGATTAAAAAAAAAAAACTTAAACAGTAGGATTCTTCTGATGCGTTTTCCAGCCTGAACAGACCCATGATCAAATGCAATTGAATTAATATGAAGGGCACAACAGAACTCGAAGCTTAGCTTTAATTTGACTAAATCATGTATTGCAAACAATTGGTTGCAGAGAAAAACTTCCACCTGAAAAATTGGATGGCTTTAGTAATTTGATATTGGCACAAATGCACAATAAACAACTTTTCCAACCTATGTTACACGCAAAAGGAAACGATATGGTCTATGAACATGGGAAAGCATATAGATCTCATACTTTTACACTAGCCATTTCCGAGTTTATGACACGAAACGGAAATGGGAAACACTGTCCGATTAGAGTTTCGGAGTGGCATAGTTTCCAACTAAGTTACAATTAATAAGGTTGAATATATACTCAGCACATAAGCCTACCAACCTTGTATTGTAGGCTTTATTTTAACAAATATCAGATGTATTTCTGTACCAAGTATGATGGAAGGCTCTTTGAAAATATAGTATTTGTGAAATCATTTGGATTTGCCCCCTTTATTTCTTGGAAGTGAGACTAAGTACTATTATGCAATGTGAGCGAGTTGTGTACATAGTGTGATCATTCAACGTTCTAATCATCGATATTCCCATGCTAACTAGCTACATCAAGTTTTTGACAAAGGGAGAAGACCTTGAGCTTATGTTTATGCTCCTTCAAAATGCTACATGATTTCTGTAATGCAACACAAAAACATACATTACAAGTTTTCTTTATCAAACACCTATAATATGGACTCTTTAGCAATTTTATATGCAAACCGCTATTTGAAATGTTAATGTGATTCAATAGTTTAGATTAGAGAGCTTTATAGATCAAAGACAATCAGACCATCTCAAACGTTAAATGTTAATGCACATAGCAGTATAGACCACCTGCTTATGTTTATAACCAAAAAAAATATCTATGTTGGAATTTGGCACAATTCGCCAGTAAGCTTTAATGGAAGCTGGTTTGCATGAGCTATTGAGTTTCACATCTTAAAAGTTGAGCTCCAACTCCAAGCCGTGAGAGAATGGTTAACTCAAAACATAACATTCTAAAAAACTTTCTTCATATATTCATGATAAGCTCCTTGACAGAAAAACGTAGCAACTGATTATGAAATACCACTAAAAGTCCCAAAACATTTTAAAACAGACCCACTCTATCTATAAAATCAAATATTACCTCAACTAGAGAAGCTTTGTGCAACAGAACCATTTTAAAACTTAGCTTTGTGCAACCATTTTGTGCAGGACCATTTATCCCCTTTGATTACAGGGCAACCAGCTGCAATGACCAGGGAGCATTCGTGTTAAGAAAATTGTAGATAGATTTATTTTGAACTTGGGAAACAAAGCAACAATGGAAGGATGTTTATTTTGTTGCTGATCACTAACCGTGTAAACTTGAAGGATCTAAACTTCCATCATACTTCATACTATAGAATAGCAAAGCATCACCCGCCTTGGGTCTAACTGAGAGCCCTCCTTTACCATATGCAGATAGCTTATCCCAGCAAGGAACGTCATTGTACTTTCCTTTGGCTTTAGGGAATACAGTCTCACCTCCTTCCTCAACATCTGTGCTGTAGATGAAGATTACAAAATAGAAGAAGCGATGAAAAACAATCAAGCGTATGACTTTCGATATGTACACAAGAACAGAGCAATATGTTCCACTGACAATCAATGAGCTAAGAAAAAACATTTCCGTCATGCGCACAGATTCCTTTATATATACTAGAACTCAAAATGAGCAGAGCATATTATACTTACAGGTACATGAGAACTGTGGCCATCCTTGCGCCACCTTTCTGGATGCTGGCTCTATCTACGGAATAGTCATAGTGGGGTTCAAACTTCTGTCCGTCTTCGTAGTGAAGAACATGTAGACCCTCCCCATGATCTGTAGATGGAACATAATACAATAAAAGGTATTGCAAAGTCCGCACAAAATACAAGAAAAAAAAATCCTATTTAATCGTCATCAGGAAACTCCTAACAAAACACTAATGCCAATTAAAAGACATACCCACAGGAATGAGGGTCCAATCTGCAATCCTCTGCTCTATGTCCCTTATGGTCTTATCTCCTCCCCTGGTAAGAAATGCACCAGTACTTGTACGCCCACTACAATAGAAGGCAAATAAAATTTGTTTTGACAATGAGAGTGAATCAGGAAGATACACATAGAGGACAAATTGATTTTCACTGGAAGAAAAAGGACATAATACATGCCTGCTAATAACGCCGCCCGTGGGATTAGTTTAGCTATAAACACGAGACCTCTGCATGTAAGGCTTAGCAAGCCCAATAAGGTATTCACATTCTTCCTTTGACTGTCAACATACATGGAAACAATCCATCAGCACCATCACAAAGGACAAAGAAAATGCCCGCGGGAGAATTCACTTTGTTTAACTCATCTGATAGTCTGATACTGCAAATTTGATATTCGTAAATAGAACAAGTGCAGTTATTGACTAAAAACTTGTGGATGCAACACTCAAAGTTGTCAACTTTATCCAGAAAAGCCAACTTTACATCCAGAGAAGACAATGACTTACTCATCCATGCTTTGATAGCATTGAATATAGAAAGTAGCAAATTTATGGTTTAATGGAGTATATAAATCTGTGGTCTGTGGAGTTAAGACTGCACTTTCCCAAAATGCCAAAATAATTATGATACTTGGTTTCTAGTGATAATCATACATCTTAAAACAATTACATCAGATAATTTGTAGGGCCAGTTAAAGTTCAGTTTTCTGTTTGGACATTCTATCACAAAATGCCAAACTCTTGAAAAACCCCAAGGGATTATGTGTTCTCACTTCCCTTTCACTCTTCTTATGCAGCATGATTTTAGTTAGTCATAATCAACAGAAATAGCACACGGAGGATCAATAGACTGACCAAGAAATTGTGGTAAATGAAGGCTTTCGGCTCCAAAGAGATCGATTCGACCCACTTATCTCCCACTACAGTACCTCTGCAGGCAAGCAAACAAACCAATTACAAACAAATTTAAAATAAACTATAAAATTTCACAAGAAGTAATCAATCACCTGTGGAAATTGGAGCTGACATCGTGAGCGAAATTGGATTCGGTGGAGGGGCTGGTGATGGTGGTACCGGTGCTGGGGAGGGAGACGACAAAAGAAAACATGATTAGAAGAGTGAAGACGAGCGTAGAGGGGCGGGTAACGAGAGTGCCTCCCGCCTTTCGCCATTGATGAAAAGCTTCGAAGAAGCAATTGGTAAAGATATTCGATAAGAGGGAATTTCAGATCTCTGTCGTCTTCTTCTTCCTCCTCCTCTTCCCTTCGGAAGAGACTAGAGAGATTGTTGTTGGGATTTTATTGCAGCAAGGGTTTTCCTTCTCCATGCTCGTAAAAATTTTAAATTATATGGAAAAAAGTATATCTCATACTAAACGAGCAACGAGTAATTTACCAAAAAAAAAACGGCTTAAAATATATACATGCCCAGAATTTGTGTCAATTTATCATATAGATACCTCACCTTTGGTGTGGTAATATGTGTGCATCTCACTCTCCTTTGCCCGAGTTACACATTAACTTTTTTTTCTTTTTCTTCCTTTTTCTATTCTTTTCTCTTTTTGCTTTCTTTATGTCTTCTTCTTCATTGAAAATCAATGGTGTTTTTTTATCAAAAAAAAAAATCTGACATTGCATTCGTACAAGAAATTTCACATCTCCAAACCCATTGAAAATCAATAATTTCATTCCTCTTTTCTGTATGGCCAATCAAACCATGACCAAAATTACAAGGAATTTCACATACCCAAACCCACACACAATTTAAATTCCAAGGAGATTTTCATTTCTTTACAATTAATTAATCATGAATAAAATGGAATTGAGGAGCCTCTTGTTGTGGCTGGTCTCCAACACGGGATTCACGGCCTTGATGCTAATCGTCCGGCTCTTCCTCCACCGCACCGTCTGTACAGTCAAGCTGAGGCGCTGGTGGTGCAACCTCACCGACCGATTACAGATCTGGTTTGGGCGTAGGGATTGAAAATCAGCGACGATTAATCATCTCTCAATTAAAGCAAACTTCTTCATTGAAAATCAGTGAACGATCAATGAGTGAAGATTGGGCGTCGCCCTGGGCGCGAATGTCGGCGGGGACGCTCTCAAGAGCCGTGACGGCGCAGGCGCTGGCCTCCTCGGCGATGCGGGCTTGATCGGCGGTGACGACGTCCATGATGATGCCGCCACGGAGTATCTGAACGAGGCCGACATTGACGGAGAAAGGTGATTTCTTGGTGTTGGTGTGATGGCGTCGTTGTCGTAGACGGTGACGACTTCGGTGTCGGACATTTTCGATCTAGATTGGATTGGATTGGGGAGGGTCTGAATTGGGGACGAAGATGCAAAAAGCCTAACCCTAGAGATTTTTCAAGGGAGACGTGGAGGGGATGAGTGGGATAAGCAGGGAATGGTCTGATTTACAAATCTTTACTTTTTTTTATTTTTTTTTAATAATTTATTTTAATTACTCTTTAAAATTGGAATATAGGCTTATGTGGCAAAATATGCCACCTGGACAAAAAATTGGAAGTGTGTGTCACACTTAACAAGGTTGTCATCAACCAAGACCCGAATTATTAAGTTTAAGTGTTCAATAGATCCAAACTAAAGGTGAGGTGTCTATATGACAAATTGACACAAGTTTAGGACCTGTATATGTTTTAAGCAAAAAAAACGAGCAACGAGTAAGGAACGAACGTGGTATTAAATTAAAAAAAAAAAAGAGTAAGGAACGAACGAACAATATTTATGTAAGTTGAAGAAACATACCCCGTAGTAAAAAAAAAAATTACTAGTTTTTTGTACCTATTTGTTTTTTTAGCCTTGCCTTTAGTGTATTCGGTCAACTCCGTTCTACGTCCCGACCTGTAAATACATCAAAATAAGAGGTTTTGACGGTGATAACCATGGTCGGGGTTGTTGAATTCAAAGAGGGTAGAAAACTAGAAATCTTAATTGCAATTTGCAAAGTTGATTGAAACTTGACGATCTATTGCTGGAAAATAAACAACTTTACAAATACAGTATAAACCAATTGCAGAGAGGTTAAGAAATAGTTTTACCGTAGTTCCATTGTACTCAAAACATTCGAAACAAAAATCTCAAGGGTTTCCATTCATCTTGATCAGCATTTATAATGAGAATATACCTCTATTTATAATCGCAGGTCTGAAATAACAAAAATAATAATATAATCCTTATTAAATCTATCAAATAAGATCCAAGATAATACTCAAATCTAAGGACTGAAATAACAAAAATAATAATATCATCCTTATCTACCTAATCTACTATATATATATATATATATATATATATAAGCAATAACGTTTGGAGCCATTTCCTTGCGCCACCTCATCATTATCCACATGTCGTTCCGAAAATGTGCCACGTCGGATTTACCACATGTCATCACCATATTAATCCATAAATTTTATTTCCAAAACACCATAAAAAAATTACAATTTTTGGTTTGATAATATTCTAACAAAATCTAAGAGATAATTTTCATTTTTAATGAGATAATACACTTGAAAAATAAAAGAAAATATAATACCAAAATTGGAGAAGATATTATCAAACAAAAATATAGAATATAGGACATATATATACTTATGAATAGATAATACACTTGAAAAATAAAAAAGTTAAAAATATTTTGGAACCACAATTTCTAAACTATAGTTTTTAATTAATTATTTTATAAATTAATTATTTTGGAAATAAATTTTATCACGTTATTAGTTTAAAATTTTATCTTTTGTTATGTTATTATTATTATTCTTTGTCACTATATATATCATAATTTTAATTGTAAACGTTATGATCATAATTAGATATATATATATATATATATATATATATACTAGCATAAGTACTCGTACCTTGTACGGGTTTATTCAAATATAACTTTTTTTAAAATAAATAAATTTAATTTGTTTTTATGTCAATATGAATAAAATTTACGCATTATTTTAATATAAGGCTCAATATTCTCTTTTTTCCTTTACTAAAAGAACATGAATTAGTTGAGCAATTTTTAAATTTTGTACACATATGTTTAAATTTAAATTCTATACATATGACATTATTAAAAACCATAACATTATTTTACTCAAGAAATGCCACATGGCGCAATTTTTTCAACATACATTGTTTCTGCTTTAAAATGTAGTAGTTATACCCGTCGGGCCATGCACGACTACATGAATTTAATACTTAATTTATTTAATGAATATGATTTTAATTTAATATAAGAAAACTTATTTATTAGAAAAAAATATATATATAAAATTTTACGATTGGTATCATGTGAAACGGGCCCAAATTATTAAGGTGAGCCCACTATAATTTTAATGGCTTAATGATAATTTATTTATGCAAAAATATAAATAAAAATTATTTGAATTAGAAACATTTAATTTTAAAAATCTTTTACAAAAAATATAAAAAGGTAAAAATAATCTAAATTATTGTAATTTTTTTTTTCTTTAAAAAAAATTTGAATAAGAATTAAAAATATACTAATAAGAAACGATGGAAAAAATAAATAAATAATGAATTTTTTAATGATAAGAAAATCATTTATATTTACATAAATAATTCAAAAATAAAATTAAGGAAAAGATAACGTAATTGTTTTTAATCAAAAGTCAATTTAGGAAAGTAATTATCTAGATTGAAAGTTCTATTTTTTTATCAAATTTTTATTTAAGATAAACCTTTTACATAAATATAAAAAAAAAGATAAAATAATTTTCTTTAACTTCAAATAAAATTCGAATTTAATTATTTCATATAAATAGATAGAAATTTAATTGGAAAAACTAAATTAATATATCTATCTTAATATATAATATCTAATTTTCTATAATTTATTTTAATTTTAGATAAAATCTTTTAAATCTATTCTAATTCCTTATATATATAATAGATAACATCTTTATTTTAGATAGAATCTATCTTGGATTAATTTATCCTATTTCTATATTATCCTAAAATAATATCAACATATATAAATTTCCAAAATAAAAAATCCTACGTGGCGATATCCTAGGTGGCTTAACGTGGGAACGACACGTAGGAAAATCCTAGGTGGCGCAACGTGGTGGTCTTATTCCTTGCGTCTTTTATATATATACATAGATATATCTTATTATTATTATTTTGGAAATAAATCTTTGACAATTTTTTGTTACATTATTCTATTAAAGTGTTATCTTTTATTACGTAACAAATAATAATCTTAATGGGCCATTATATATCTTTATTAATCGATCAAACATTAGGATTGTGATTTTGGGTTTATTTTGCCTATTGTGATTCTTAACTTATGTTGGTTGTAGACTTGTAGTAGATTTTGATTTGAGTTTTGTTATGGTGATCACGATTCTGTATATATTTAATTACCGCCATAAAAAAAGAAATTTAAATAATTTTTTTGGGATTTTGGAAAGTAGCTCATACATCTACGCAAATTCTCTGTTCTACTATCGGTGTTCTACTATTGTGTTCTAATATAATCTATGTATTTATAACTATATATTAAAGCTATCCCTTTTCGAGCCACCAGAACGATTCTGGACCCACCTCATATTTACAAAATTAATTTTTATTTCTAATATTTTAACATAATAATTCTTCATTAATTATTAAAATCTATCTTTAACATCAACCAAATATCTATTTAGTGTAACAATATTTTTTAAAAACTTCCTTATACAAATATTTAAAATTAAAGGTAAAAAATTTAAAATATTTTTAAATAAGTATAAATATCTTTTACCTTTTAGCATGATGTCTTTTCACGAAATTATTTATAGATATATTTTTTTCTTTTATAATAAAAAATTAATGATAAATACTTATAATGTTTAAAAATAAAAAAATAGGTAATATCTATAACTATATATTAAAGTTGTACCTTTTCGAGTCATCAGAACGATCCTAGCCCCACCTTATATTTAAAAAATTAATTTTTATTTCTATTTATTATAACTTCTTTCTATTAAATTCTTTTTAACTATTTAAATTTATCTCTAATATCAAAAAAATATCTATTTAGTATAAAAATATTTTTTGAAAGCTTCCTTATACAAGTATTTAAAATTAAAGATAAAATATTTAAATATTTAAAAATAAATATAAATATTTTATCATATATCTTTTGACAAATTTATTTATAGAAATATAGTGATTTTCTTTTATAAAAAATTAATGAATAAATCGTTAAAATTTGTAAAATTAATAAAAATGGATAATAAAATATTTAATAGATATTGAAATATTTGATAAACTCTAAATTTACGTACATTAAAAGTAATAAAATAGGAAAAATATAAAATAAATTATTTATATTAAAGTTTGTATTATATTTTTATTTATTTATTAATATCCTATTTATAATGTTTATAAAATATCGAATCGTAGTCGTACATGGTACGACGGGTAAAACTAGTATATATAAAAGACACAAGGAATAAACCCACCACATTGCGCCACCTAGGATTTTCCTACGTCTCGTTCTCACGTTAAGGCACCTAGGATTTTGCCACATAGAATTTTTATTTTGGGAATGTATATATGTTGATATTATTTTAGGATAATATAGAAATAATATAAATTAATCTAGAAAATATTCTATCTAAAATAAAGATATTATTTATTATATATTAGGATAGATCTAAAAGATTTTATCTAAAATTAAAATAAATTATAGAACATTAGATATTATATATTAAGATAGATATAAATTGATTTTATGTAAAAGATTTTATCTAAAATTAAAATAAGTTATAAAACATTAAATATTATATATGGGGCACGTTTCGCCACCTAGGATTTTTCTACGTGTCATTTCCACGTTAAGCCACCTAGGATTTTGTATTTTGGCAATTTATATAAGTTGAAATTATTTTAGGATAATATAAAAATAATATAAATTAATTTAGGAAAGATTCTATCTAAAATAATGGTTTTATAAATATTTTATATGACAATTTATTTAACTTAAAAAGATTATATCTAAGATCTTATCATATGCCACCTAGGATTTTTCATATATGTTATTCCCACATTAAACCATCTAGGATTTTTCCTTATAGAAATTTGTATTTTTGACAATTTACATATTTTAAAAAGATTCTATTTAATGTAAAATTAAATATAGGAATATTTAATATTAATGCTAAATATTCGTTATAATAATCTATAATTATATATTAAAGATGTTCCTTTTCGAGCCATCAGAACGATTCTGACCCCACCTCATATTTACAAAATTAATTTTTATTCTTAATATTTTAAGTTTTTCCTATTAAATTCTTCTTTAAATTTTTAAATCTATCTTTAACATCAAACAAATATCTATTTAGTATAACGATATCTTTTAGAAACTTCCTTATACAAATATTTAAGATTAAAGATAAAAAATTCAAAAAATTTTAAAATAATTATAATTTTTTTTATCTTTTAGCATGATATCTTTTCATGAATTTATATATATATATATATATATTTATTTATTTTATAATAAAAAAATTAATGATAAATACTTATAATATTTAAAAATAATAAATATATATAACATAATATTTAATAGATATATTTAAATATTTAATAATCTCTAAATTAAGGTACATAGAAAGTAATAAAAATATAAAAAATACCAAACCATAGTCGTGCATGGCACGACGGGTATAACTAGTTATATACTAAAATTGTATCTTTTCGAGCCACTACATTGATTTTGGCCCAATCTTATATTTGAAAAATTAGTTTCATCTATATTAATTTATCCTTTTCAATTAAATTCCTTTATATCTATTTATGTGAAATAAAAAATTTAATTCGAATTTAATTAAAAATAAAGAAAATTAGTTTATCTTTATCTATTCATCTATATATGCAAAAGATTTATTTTAAATTAAAATTTGATAAAAAAAATTAAAATTTTTCAATATCTAGGTAATTAATTGTTCAAATTGAATTTTGATAAAAAAAACAATTACATTATCTTTTCATTAATTTTCTTTTGACTTATTCATGTAAGTATAGAAGCTTTTTATCTTTAAAAAATTCAATCTTTACTGCTATTTTTTAATATTTTTTATTTAATATCTTTTTAATTTTTTATTTAAAAGATTTTAAAGAATTGAATTTGATTAAAAAATTAGAAGGATTTGCATTATTTTTCTTTTTTTTTATCTATTTTAACTTTAAAAAATTGAATTATTCTATTTAAAATAATTTTATTATCATTAAGCCATCAGGATCATATTGGGCTCATTTTAATGATTTTATCCCCGTCTCACATTTTAGCAATTTTAAAATTTTGTGTAAACTTTTTCTAATATATAAGGTATTTTTATTTTTTTATACTAAATTAAAATCACAATCAATAAATAAATTAAGAATTAAATACAAGTAGTAGAAAATGGCACGACGGGTATAACTAGTATATTATAAAGCAGAAACCATGTCTGTTGAAAAAATTGCGCCACGTGGCATTACTTGAATAAAATAATGTCATCTTTTTAAATAATAATTTATATTATTCTTTCTATAGATCAAATTTTTTATGTTATAATAACTTGATTTGTCTATATGTTGATACTTTCTATATTAATTTTATGCATATCTCTTAACAAAACTTGATCTATATGCTAATATTTTTTATATTACTTTTATACATGATAAATTTTCTTTTATCTTTTAACAAATCTTGCACTCCAAGTATATAATTTTTTTAAATTTATGTTGATATTTTGCAATATAATAAATTATTTGTAGAATATATGATATATTTTAGTACAAATTGATATATCTACCTAAATTTTAATAAATTAACGTTAAAAACTTTGTTAATATATAACCATATATTAAATTTATACCTTTTCGAGCCATCAGAACGATTCTGGCCCCACCTCATATTTACAAAATTAATTTTTATTCCTAATATTTTTACCTTTTTCTATTAAATTTTTCTGTAACTATTTAAATCTATCGTTAACATCAAACAAATATCTATTTAGTATAACAATATCTTTTCAAAACTTCTTTGTACAAATATTTAAAATGAAAAATAACAAATTTAAAATATTTTAAAATAAGTATAAAGATCTTATATCTTTTCACGAATTTGTATATACATATATATATATTTTGAAATATAATAAAAAAATTAATCTTATCTAATATAATTTAATAATAAAATTAGATAATATAATATTTAATAGACATATTAAAATATTTAATAATCTCTTCTTATATCTTCCATATTTGAAAATATAAATTTTTTATTCATATTTTAACTTCGTTTTTTATTTATATCTACGAATTTTCACCAAGGAAAAAGAGAATGTAATTATTTTATCTTAATAATATATCTTCATTCTCATCATTAAATGTTATTATTTATATTGATTAAAAAAATTATACATTTTACGAGCAATAAAGTACTTATATTAAAATTTATATTATATTTTTATTTATTAATATCCTATTTATAATGTTTATAAAATATCGAATCATAGTCGTACATGGTACGACGGGTGCAACTAATAAATATTTTAATAAGTTATATTATCCTTGCTAGATATCCTACTGTAATTATCTTTAAGTTATTGCATTATATTATTTTTATTTTTTTCTATGTTATCTTCTATACCAATCTTTATATTAATATTCTCAATACTTAAAAATATTATTATATTCATTATAAAGTAAAAGATAAGAACTCAAATATATAACCTTAATAAATATTTTATAAGAACTTATTATTTTATGCATATTAATATCTTATAAAATAAAAAAATATTTAAAAATATTCAATTCAAGTGAAATTAACATTTTAAAAATTTTAATCAAAATATGGGGCAAGATCTCTACAAATAAGGAAAATAATTTTTAAATATATTCAATTAAAATATGTGTCATGATCTTAAAGTTTTTTATAAATTAAAATTTTTTATAAAATAATAATATACTCCTTATTAAATCTATCAAATAGGACACAAGATAATGCTCAACGGAACTATAGTGGGGCCAGAGGTGGTCATGACCCCCCAATCCAATTTTTTTTTACGTATATATGTTTTTTTGTCGAAAGCTTTGATTTGATATATTATACGCTTTAATCTGACACTTGAGATTATGAGCATTTGAAAATTGACGGTACACAAACTATTTTTACAAATTAAAGTGTTTTTTATCCTTTGCTAGATTGCATAGTTTCATAACTAGTATAAGTACCTATACTTTGTACATATTTATTCAAATATAAATTATTTATTTTAAAAATAAATTAATTTATTTTTTATGTCAATATGAATAAAATTTACGCATTATTTTAATATAAGACCCAATATTTTCTTTTTTCTTTTACTAAAAGAAAACGAATTAGTTTAGCAATTTTTAAATTTGTACACATATGTTTAAATTAAAAATCTATACATATAATATCAAACAAAACATTAATTCTAACTTATATAATTTTTTCATTATAATATGAGATTTGAATATATAATTTATAAATAAAATATATAAATAATCAAAGTAGAAGGAGATAAGAGAGTAAGAGCATGAATATTGGTGATCCTCATGAACCCCATAATTCTCTACTTTTACCATTTTTCTCACTTTCACATCATCCTACAATCTCCAAATTTTATTTCACAAAACCCACTTAAATATCCATGAACCCTCTTTTCACCTTTTCCAATTTCGAACAACTATTTATTTTCCCTTACACAATTACAAATATACCCCTAATTTATTAATTTTAAATATCTCTTTATCTAATTTTATATGCAACAATAATCTTAATAAATTACAATCCTTTTATTTTAGGGTTATTTTAGGATTGGAAATTTGACTTAAATTTTAAAAAAAAATTATTTTCATAAATCTTTAATTAAGGGGCATATTAAATTAAGAAAACAATTATAAACCAAATCAAGGCAAACATACTTCATTAATTGAACCGAAATATCAAACACAATAGAATCAAAATACATAACAACTTACACAACGAAATAAACGAAACAACATACATCAAATGAAATACATAATTTATTTTTAAAATGATTCAAATATATTCAAAATTGGTGTCTATAGGTAGATAAAAATTAATTATAAACTTTAGTATTATTTTTATTTTTATTTTTAAATTAGAATTGGTCTAAAATAACTAAAAAGAATAATAAATGAAATATGAAAATCTCAACAGTAGTACTAGTTATTAAAAAAGTAATAAATTGTTGCTTAAAATGGGGGAGATGGCCCCATCTCTTCCAAATATCAGTGCATGAAACGCCTTTTGTTGAGTATCGTAGAACGATGCCCATCGTCTCCGTTTCGTCCCTTTTTTCCATTTTTCCTTTTTCTTTTTGGAACAAAACCTAGTCCGAAACACATTTGATACCAGCGATATTCATGCTCTAAGGTTTAAATAAAACAACTCTTTATCCTATAAAATAAGGAGCGTTTAGAGCCCTTGGATCAAGGTGATCCAAGGGCTGATATTCTATCTCTTTTAAGGACGTGGTGGCATTATGGTATTTTCTCAAAAATTACAAAAGTGCATCGCTATCGTGAAAAAGTGCATTGCTAAACACAGAAAGTGCATTTGTAAACCCAAAAAGTGGAAACAAAAATGAAGCCAATAGGGCACACTCCATCTCGGTTCATTGTAAAAGTGCATCGTTATGGTGAAAAAGAGCATTGCGAAATACCAAAAAGTGCATTACTAAACCAAAAAAGTGTATCATCATGGGTTTCCAATTAACTCGATTCCGATTGAACTCAATCGCCCAAAATATTTGGGTTTAGTAATGCACTTTTTGGGTTTAGTAATGCACTTTTTCACCATAACGATGCACTTTTGTAATTTCCGAGAAATTACGAAAATGCCACCGCGTCCCTAATTTCCGAGAATATCAGCCCTTGGATCAAGGAGATCTAGGGGTTCTAAACACTTCTTATTTTATAGGATAAGGAGTTGTTTTATTTGAACCAAACTCTGGAAGGAGAATATGAATCTAAGATTTAGCTATTAGTTTGTAAGAGACCTATATAAAAATAAAACAAAATAATTATAAATATCTTTTTTAAAAATTAGTATTAAATTATTTTTTAGAGTATTGATGATGTGGCGCCACATAGGCAAATTGAATATGGAGGAGACACATAGGCGAAATGAATGTGAGGCCGACATGTGTCAGAAAAGTGACTTCTTTAGTATATATATAGATATAGATGTAATTAAACCCAAGAGCGTTGAAACAATTAGTTATGGTTGGAATGTCTTGAATCACACACTAAATTTATTAGCATATAATTCTTGAGGTTTTGTTCAAATATTCTTTAGTATTTTGTATGTTTTTGAAATTGAAAAAATATTAGCTATGTTAAAAAGAAATTTGGCCCATATAATGAGAAGGTTTGAGTTCCGTCCCTGCTCAAATCTAAAGACTAACATAACCGCTGTACTTCACACCCTAATTTTTCTACACTTCATACTTTTCCACTTTATTTACAATAAAGCCTATGATTTAATTTTGGAAAATTTAAACTTCCCATTAATAAGAAAATATTTAAAAGAGATTTTTGTTATAAGATCTTAATGAAAGATCGTACAATATATTGTTCAATGAAACCAAATCTTCACTCTACCAAAAAAATGAAACAAAATATTCACAAAAAATATATAATATTATTATCGATTTTTCTGGGCATAGGTGAGTCTTAGAATGGAAATATTTTGTTAAATTATATTAATTTAGGTTTAATTTATTTTTCCAATAGGGTTTATTAATTTCCTTTTAGGGTTTTAGTTTCTAACAATAGAATGCTTAACCTATGCCCTTAAACCGTATTATATATAATCTTATACCCTTATTTACTAGAATTTTTCCTACTTCTACATCCTAAAAAATACTTTGAAACTCTTGTATGTACAACAATGGAGTTCTTTAATATGGTAGTATATGAACAATCTTCTTCTCCTTCTTTCCTTCTAAAAAGTCATGCATCATGAATGGCAATGACATTTATAACAAGGCTAGTCAACAGGGTCGTCCAATGAATATTGGGGGCCCTGTTCGAATTTTTTTAAAGTCTTTTAATAAATATAGGAGATTAACTTCATATGATACAGTATCTTTATATTTTTTTATAGATGTAGTAAAAATTATAAAATTTAAAAAGTAATATGTTGGAAAGAGGTCAAAAAAATAATAAGAATAAAAAATGAAGCAAAAAATCTAATAAAAAATAATAATTATGCAATAAATAATAAGTTGGGTTTTAAACTTTTTTGGGGCCCTAAAATACTAATTATACAATACATTATACGTACATAATTATACAATACATTATATTTATTATATAGACCCAACCTGGTGCATGGCATATATATTTACATATATCTGTTATACAGGGTCGTCTAATAGATTTCGGAGGCCCTATGCAAAAGTTAAATAAGTGTGTAAAATCAATTAAATACAAATTTAATTGTTAATTTTCGGCTAACAAAATTTTATGATTAGTAAAATTGTTAAACTATACCCTATGGCTTCTTTGTAATTGTTTAATTAAAATAATTTAGTTTATTCATATCATTTATAACTGTATGAAAAAAACTAGCAAAGCAAAGTTAAAATTATATGTGTAGTTTATACATACAGATAAAAATAAGTGAAAAATAAGAGGTATAAAAATATTAAAATTATACTATTAAATAAATAATTAAAAATTTTAACAATTAATTGATAGACAAAATTTATTCAATAATCAATTCATAGATGAAGAATGAAAACAAAATATTAAAAAGTAAAGAAAAGTCCAACTCGGTTTATGGGGCCCAAAAGTTTAAAATTGCAAGTAATTAGAACTGGTGGGAATCGAACCCAAGCGCGCTCCTTATTACATGGGGTACACTTGCGACTTGACCATTTGTACTAGTAAATCAATCATTCTTAATAGAACGCCCTATTAATTATATACTATATTTATACTTTGGGGGCCCTTAAAATCCGGGGGCCCTGTTCCAATGGGCTCTTTGCACAGCCCATTGGACGGGTCTGCCAGTCAAATATATTATCTGACACGGAATTACACCTTCTCTAAACCGATAAGAAATGGCAGTCCCCACCACCCCCATTTACCCGATCTCCGTTTGATTCGGCCCCTTTGGTCCCACACATCTTCTTGTTAAGGGCCCTAACTTATATGGCGCATGTGACAAAGTCGAGGTTGTAGAGCAATGGCACGAGCGTGGCGGACCAGAGGAAGACGAGGACGGGCCCGAAGATCCAGAGGAGCAGCGGCAGCGCCGTGTAGAAGAGGTGGTTGTCGACGGTGCTGAGGGTGATCCCGCGCTCGAGAAGCTCGGCCATGTAGGCGGGTGACGTGGTCAGAACGATGGCCTCGAGGTCGTTTTAGAAGACACCAATTCACTCGGTGAATGAGAAAACAACTAGTCATTCATGTTCGACGTCATAGTCAATTAGTCACAATCAACCCAGCTATAAGTTAACAAACTTATTAGTTGTTTGGAAGATAATTATCATAATAACACCATTTTTTTATTTAAAAGAAAAAGGAAAGAATATCATATCTTAATGTATCTAGTTAAGCAAGATATATTGTTGAACGGTAGAAAATCTAGCAAATATCTTAATATATTATTTTTACAGTTTTTGTTATTTTACATTAGAAGAAGGTTATTAAAGTAATTTTATTGTGTGAAGTTTAGTAAAAGGGTGTGATGTATAGCATTTCCCATGCCCTAAGGGTATTGGTTAAAAATACTAATTTTGGGAACTAAAACCCTAATAGAAAACTAATAAACCCTATTGAAAAAATAAATCTAAATAAATACAATTTTAAAATATATTACCATTTTTAGGCTCTTAACCTAGGCCCTTAGGGCACAGGTTAGAAAAATCGAAAATATATTAAAATGTGCATAGCTTAAGACCCTTGAAATAGAAAGAATTTGTTACTTTGTATTATATAGGGTAATTTTATTTATTTTAATAGGGTTCATTCAGTGACGGACGTAGAACAAATTTTAACGGGGGCATGACTTCTCCTATGAAGTCAATAATTCGGGAATTATCGACTAGTTTAATTATTCAATATTCTTAAATATGAAAATTTTACACTTATTTAATTATAAAATTGTATTTTAGGGAGGAAAGTATTAAATGTGAATGACAAAACTAAAATAGAACTATAATTCGAGAATTGTCGACGATTTTAGTTAGTCAATATTATTAAATATGAAAAATTTATACTTATTTAATTATAAAGTTTTATTTTATTGATGAAAGCATTAAATGTGAATGAAAACAATACTAAAATAAAACTATAGGGAATTGAACCTTGATGGATTGCGTATAAGGTTGAGTAATAAACCATTTTTGACTGGGCCGCTTGTCAACAAGGTTAACGCCGAACGTGTAGCTTGGAAATGCAAGTTTCTTAGTCTCGTCGGTCGAATTACCTTGGCCAAATCCGTTTTGTCGTCTCTTCCAGTGTACATCATGGCTACGGTGGTTCTTTCCACTAAAACCTGCATGAAGATCGACTAGATAATTAAAAGCTTCATTTGGAATCATGAAGGGAATATAGGAGGCGCATTCACTTGGTGTCTTAAGAGGATATGTGCAGACCGAGGTCCAAGGGCGAGGTCGGGATTCGCTCCATGAAGTCTATGAATCTTGCCATTATTGGGAAGCTTGTGTGGAGGTTCCTCCATGATAGTAATGGGTCGTGGAGTACGGTGTTGAGGGCCAAGCTAGTATTTCCGAGCATCGGGTGTTTCGGTTGCGGCGCCGGCGTCTTATATTTGGCAAAGCCTCCAAAAGGGCCTTAAGGGCGTCGTGAATATTGGTTGCAAATGGATCATTTGGGGATGGTAGATTGACCCGCTTTTGGTTTGACGTGTGGTTGGGTGACGGTCGGTCGAGGATTGAAAAAGCATTTAAATTATGGGGAACTTTGTCTCCAGCATCGTCCTCATCCACATGTTCCTCATTTAAATTAATCGGATTTGGACGAGGATTTTTCCGCCCTCCCAAAAAAGACCAAAAACCCGATATTGATAATGTGGAATGGTGAAATCTGGAAATGGAAGGAGGCACGTAAGGTGAAATTATTGGATGGTGAAATCGTTCCTCGGGCAATGGTTAAATAGTCGGGTTAAAATGCGTTTTGCCCTCTAACGGCTGAGTGGCAATTGCGGAAACTACTATGGATTTAGTTTTACAATACAACGGTAGCGATGTTCGCTAGCGTTGGAGTTTAAACTATTTTTTTTAAGTTTTACCTACTATAATTTTTGACAAATTACAATAGTGCTACCATTTATTTATTTTTTTTAACGATTTTTCTAATCAGATTCACCGCTAGTCTAAAATCGAGATGCCTCATGCCTCTATTGCTGGCATCACAATTCACAAATATGTGCTCCCAAACTTATGCAATTTACTGTTGATATTTGGGGTTATAAAACGGAATAGCATTTTGCATAAACAACTTGAAGTAAAAGTCGGCCCTTGTATGACAAGGCGGTTTAAGTAGACCTTGAAAGGTAATCTCGTGAGTAGACCCCGAAGGGTAGTCTCGTTTGGGTGTAGATGTAAGGCCCAAGCCTTTAGAAGCACAATCCCATGCCAACCCGAGGACTTCCCAGGAGGTCACCCATCCTGGTACTACTCTCGCCCTTGCACGCTTAACGTTTGAGTTCTTTGTCCTCACTCGAACCTAGAAAAGGAAAAGCTCTTGTTGACATAGGTAGAACCTCAATCCCTTATAAATTATCGGGGTGTTACAATCTTCCCCACTTAAACACTTGACGTCCTCGTCAAGGCCCAAGAATTGTCCTCTAGGTATGTAGTATACAGTGATGCATCTAAACAAGTTTTAGGATGTGTTCTCATGCAACATGGGAAGGTTATTGCATATGCATCTCGTCAACTGAAGACATATGAGGTGAACTATCCGACTCATGACCTGGAGTTAGCTGTAGTTGTGTTTGCTTTGAAGATTTGGCGTCACTACCTATATGGTGTGAAGTGTCAGATTTTCACTGACCATAAGAGTTTGAAGTATGTATTCACTCCGAAGGAGTTGAACATGAGGCAACAAAGATGGTTAGAACTACTCAAAGACTATGCCATCGAATTGCTTTACCATCCAGGTAAAGCTAATGTTGTAGCTGACGCATTGAGTCACAAAACCTCTCAAGAATCCATGGTGGCAGCGCTCACTGCTCAACCAATGCTGCAACGAGAATTGATCCAGTGCGAGATTGAGGTTTGGTTTGGACGTCAACGTGGTAGTATGAATATGTTAGAGATTCATGCTACCCTTGTGGATCAAATAAAGGAAAAATAGGTTGAAGATGTCATGCTAGTTAAGATAAGTTGTGAGGTGCAAGAAGGAAAGGCACCTGGCTTTATCATTCAAGATGATGGATCGTTATGGTTTCAAGACGGAACTTGTGTGCCAACCGATGAGGAGATTCACCTTCTGATTTTGAAAGAAGCGCATTCATCAGCATACTTAGTCCACCCGAGATCGAGTAAGATGTACAAAGATTTGCGCCGAAATTTTTGGTGGCCAAACATGAAGAATGACGTGGCAGAGTTTGTTGCAAAATGTTTGGTATGCCAAAAGGTGAAGATTGAACACAAGAGGTCGGGTGGGGAATCGCAACCATTGCCGGTGACAGAATGGAAATGGGAAGATATTGTTATGGATTTTGTGACGAGCCTTCCTAAGACTCAAGGGTAGAAGGATGTTATTTGGGTAGTTGTTGACAGGTTCACAAAAAGTGCACACTTCATAGCAATAAAGAAAACATGGAGAGTACAAAAGTTAGTTGAGACCTTTGTGCATGAGATTGTTCGTTTACATGGTACTCCGAAGACAATAGTATCTGATCGTGATGGAAGATTCATGTCGGGATTTTGGAAGGAGCTAGATCAAGCCATGAGGATAGAGCTAAGGTTCAGTACTGCTTTTAATCCCCAAACCGATGGACAATCCGAAATGGACCATCCAAACACTGGAAGATATGTTTAGGGCTTGCGTGCTAGACCGTCCTCTTAGTTGGGATACCAGCTTAAGTTTGGTAGAATTCACCTACGACAACAGTTGGCATTCAAACATTAAGATGGATCCATTCGAGGCTTTGTATGGGCGGAAATGTCGTTCACCAATTTGTTGGGACGAGAATGCTGATAAGATTACGCTAGGCCTAGAATTGGTGGAGAGGACTACTACCGACATTGCTTTAATCTGACAGAGAATGTTGACAGCTCAGAGCCGACAAAAATCCTATACTGATCTGAAGCGAAGGGATATTGAGTTTGAAGTAGGACACAAGGTTTTCGTCCGAATGTTTCCATCTAAAGATGTTTTTTGCTTTGGAAAAACGAGGAAAGCTTAACCCTTGTTATGTTGGACCGTTTGAGATTTTAGAACGGATTGGCAAGCTTGCCTATCGACTGGCCCTCCCGCCATATGCACATCGAGTTCATAATGTCTTCCATGTATCGCTATTGCGAGAGTATGTTTCGGATGAATCCCATATTCTCAACTACGATGATATTGAGATTCAACCTAATGGCACATATGAGGAGAGACTTGTTCGCGTGCTGGAGTAACGAGTAAAGAGTTTACGTAATAAAGAAGTACCACTAGTGAGTGAGGAGCCTTTGGTCCAAGAACGTTGGGGAAGAAGTCACTTGGTAAACATGGGAGACAGAACATGATATGCATAGATAGTTTCCAGAATTGTTCTCTACCTAGTTTCGGGGACGAAACTATTTTTAAGGGGGCACTATTGTAATAACCTCCCTTTTCTTAGATGGATATCTAGTAAGTCGAACGTAGTTTCAGGGACGAAACTATTTTTAAGGGGGTACTATTGTAATAACCCTCTTTTTCAAGAAGGACAATTATGTAATTTCCTTTTTATTTTGTTTAATAATGTAACACCCCTATTTTGCAACGATGGGTATTACTGCCAGTGACCTCAGACTTTACCGTCCAAAGTCACCCTAGGCTTTATAAGGTATTAAACTTAATGAAATGCGGAATTTAAGTGGTAATACATGACATTAAAAGGTGCTCAAACTTGAGACTTTAAATATTGTCATTACATCTTAAACTATTTCAAAACAACATGATAAGAGTTAAGTAGCAGAATTAATGAAATCTTGTTCTTGCAAAGCGTATTGAATACAAAATACGGAAGAAATATCCTTGAGAAGACTTGACCTTCCTTCCTTCAACTTTCTTGATTCTTCGTTCTTTAAACCTTAGAGGGACGTTTCCTAGAGTTTGGTATTTATCGGGAAGGGCGAGAAATACTAGGAAAAAATGCGGAAAAGAGCGGAGTTAGTCTAAGAAGACTAAGCAAGTGAGAATGGAAATTCTCAAGGGTAATTTGAGTAAGTTAACAAATCATTAAAGAGGTATGGGAAATATGTTTGACAAATATAACCTTTATGTGGAGCATAAGGACGGAAATGAGTATATCTCGAAGTGAGATAGCCTTAGTCCGTAAAGATAGACTACGCGATTGTAGAACTTATTAGAGTAGAATTAAAGTTGGGAATGTTTTAATTACACAGAAGTTTCTAGAAAACCTCTCGCTCCCTTATCGAACCGAGAGCCGGGTTGGTCTTCTAATCCCGGCCCGGTTTTGATGTCTTTTAATGTGCACTAGCACTTATCTTTATTACGTGTCAACACTTTACATATCATTAATGACTTTTAAGGGTGTGGAGGCTATGAAAAAGCCGAGTCCTCTTAAGGGAACGGAGTTCTAACACTTAGTTAGAACATAGCATAAGTTTATTTAATAGATTGAATAAGGCAAACCTTTAGCCTTATTATAAATTTTGAATGTCTGCATAGCGTAGACATTAGTAAGAGACTTTAGTCGTCTTTTCCATTTTATGTCGCATTGCTTAAGACTTTAGACGGAACCTTTTTATTTCGACATTGCTTTAAGACTTCAGCCAACATTTGTTTTCCGTATGACATTGCTTTAGACTTCAGACGAAACTTTTCTATTTTGACATTGCTTAAGACTTCAGTCAACGAAGTAAGAGTAGAGTCATGGCCTACATATAATATGATGTTATAAAAAGTGGTTCAAGATTTATGTTCAACACTTTTTCCTATAATTTTTCAAGCGATGTCTCTAAACGAGACATTTTAAACAAACAAGGCCGCAATCATCGGTCCTAAGTTCATTTCTAGCGTTCGAATAATAATAACGATAATGAGATGTCGTTATTTCAAGCAATCGATATATCCTATGTTTATGTATTTAAGCAAACAACTTTGTTCCCAACATAGAGAAGTTTAACGGAATCGAGATATCGAAAAGGTTACAAGGAGAATATCCACTTGCCTTGAATCTGTTTGGGGATGCTACTAACATGGAAATAGGACGGTTTAGTGACGTTCGAAAACCTCGACCTATTAAACCGTACGAGAATGAACACTTAGTAAAATCCTTATTTTAATTTAAAAGTAATCTTTCTCTTATTTTCCTCTTCTAAGAGAAAGTGAGTTAAACTAAATTATTTGGTTAAATAATTTAGTTAGGAAAAAGGGTAAAATAATAATAACGCTTTTTATTATTATTTTCTAGGTGACACTTATTAAGGATTGTGTAACTTATAAAAATACTTAGTTTAAGAACATGAATGTAAGGCTTTACTTAGTCTAACGAAGACTCTTTTTAATTCATACACAATTATTTATATGTATTGAAAATAGTTTATAAAATGATTTGCATGCATCATTTTTAAGAAGACTTCTTTATTGAAAATTATGTTTATTACAAATTTTCATATAATTCATGATTTATTCAAAGGAAATTCTAGGATGGTCATGTATGTGCATAAATGACTTCTAGAAATACTTTTTAATCTCACATGCATATTTTGAAAGACTTTATCAAACTTATGCTAAAAATTGTATTTCTTTTTATTTAAGGGTGTGGTAAAACACCATCGTAGTAAATTTAGAGCACATGCAAAAATAACATTTATTCTAAAAACTCCATAATTCACCTGGAAAACGCGTCTATAGCCAGGAGCGTTGGCACGCGATAAGCCACAAAGTTCACCAGGAATAAAGCTTCTCCACAAAGATAACCACCAGTTTTCCCAGGACGAAAAGTTTGTGGTTAAAACGGTCATGGGTATAGCATACCGTGAAAACTGGCCACAAACTTTAGATTCGTGCCTATTTAACCACAATATTGGGTACGAAAATCATGTTCTGCTAAATACATGGTATAGCCAGAGACACTTCGTGGCTAAGTTTGAGTCTATTTTACCAAAAAGTTAGCGTCGAAGTATTTTTCTGGCTGAATTCGCAGAAAGTTAGCTTCGGAGTATTTTTCTGGCTAAATTTGGAAGAAATAAGTCGTGTTAATCATCCACATGTCGTGGCCATTTAGTATCAAAGTTTGTCGTGAATACATTTGATGGGTAAAGTTGTGGTTATTTAGCTTCGAAATTCGCTTTGAATACATTTGGTAGCAAAATTTGTGGTTATATTTAGATTTTAGCCAAGACTTCTTTGTTCCTACATTTGAGGCTACATGAGATCGTACCAATAGCTATTTTATGGCCAAATATGTTTATAATTACATATTTTTGAAATAACAAATATACCAAATTATAATTTATTTTATGGCCAGATATGTTTATAATTACATAATTTTGAAATAACTAATACACCAAATTATAATTTTAAACAATATCTACATACATAGCTTAACTAATTTTCCAATATACTATACAAAATTCACTCATTTGTAGAAACCACCCATCCTCTTCCATTCTAGAACTAGAAAAACTTGAAAGGCAGCTCTTCTGATTGTGGTTGACGAATGCATAGCCCAGACTCCCCTGTTCAATGCAATTAAACCAAAGCACAATTTTTAGTTCAATTAAACCAAAGCACATGTAAAAGGGGGTTTTAGTGGGATTTCAAACTAATTACGAAAGGGTTAATTGATTTTTCTCACATGAAGTCAAAGGGGAGATAGAGGAAATCGTAGATGGACCGGATCTTATAAGAAAGCCTTGGAGCCGACTTGTTCTGTTCTCTGCAATGCCTTTGTAACACTTAACCCTCCATCACCATGCACAACCAGAATAACCTTCCAAAAAAATATACATAATTAATCCATATACATAATTAAACCAGTGTTGAAACTGAAATGTGTTTGCCCAAAAATCAACCCACAAAATGTTTTAAGTAGAAATATAATAATTATTCAAATACCAATCAGATCCAACAAAATTCAAGCCAAAATCCGATCAGCCTTAATATACGAAATTTGAATCTACATGAAATTCAAACCCGAAAACCTCAAAGTTCAAAGATAAGCACGAACCAAACATCTTATAACGTTATTATAAAAGAATGCCTATAGATTTTTATAAAATAAGTATAAACATTTGATTGACATATTTCATTTAAAAAATTTAAAATTGAATTTGCATAGCTCACATACTATGCTAATTAAAAAGGTCTATTGCTTGAAAACTATTATTTCATGTTCAACTATCAAGAGATTTTTTTGTGTCATAGGCTGTGTTTTGATTGGCTTTGTTCGACTTACCTTTTAGCAGTTTAATATGGCTGGATCGGTTCCTTGACCTTGAACAAGCACTTGACCTTGAACCCATCTATCAGATTCATTAATTCATCCCTCCCACCACACACAATTGTTTAAAGAAACAATTGTTTTTTAAACAAGGAAATTAGAAAGAGATTCAAGCAAGATAAATAAACAACTAGCTGAGCATTGTCTTTCAATAAAAATATATCTAAGACGATGTTAATTTTACAAGATCAGCCAGACCCACCAACAAGATCCGCCGACAAGATCCAGGGTAGCGTGGTATCGGGGCTCCGTCGACAAGATCCGAGGAAGTAAGAAGATGACATATCCGTCATGTATGGTGCTCCGTCGACAACGAAACCACGCGAAGACTAGAGGTTTGGGGGAGCGTGGTATCGAGTCTAGGGTTTCATCCTGGTGGAGCGTGGTGTCGGGGCTAGGGTTTCGTCCTGGTGGAGCAGAGAAGAGGCAACGATGAAGCAATGGAGGTGGTGCCGATTGAAGGTGGGTATGAGAGAGGCACTGGGCTCTGTGTTTAAGGTATGAGAGATGCGCTGATTGAAGGTGGGGGGAGAGAGGCGCTACAAATGAGAGAGATAGGTGTGTTCTTTAGGGTTTGATGATATGGGGCTCATTTCAGCCAACCACATATTGGGCCTTTATTAACCGCGGAAATTTTAAATCCAAATTTTCATTTCCCTCCTAATTTATTATACATACTGCCCAATATTTCATTTTCATCATTTTTTATATAATTTATGAAATAATTAAAAAAACCTGCATTATAAATTAGAAAAAGAAATTTAAAATCCTAGATTACAAAATTAGGAAAAGTTTGACCGACTAATTTTACTTTATTTCCCTCCTATTCTATTAAATATTTTATTTCCCTCCAAATCTCAATCATTTATACAACCCGCCAAATATTTTATTTTTATCCTTATTTTAATATAACTCATGCAATAATTTAAAAGCCTATATTAAGAGACTTTTTTGTGTAATTCATGATATAATTTAGAATTCTAAATAATAAAATTAGAATACATTTCAATAACTATTTACACTAAATTACCTCCTTACTTGAACTCAACCCTATATATATATAGGGTCGAGTTCAAGTAAATAGCCTTCTTACGGTAAATAATTAGGAGCTATTAGAAGCGTTGGATCTTATATAATTAATGGTGTAGATTTAAAATAATAAATAACTTTTAAAAAATCAAAGAAAAATGGAGCGTAATTTTAGGGATTAGGGTTGATTTAATTTTGGAAAATAATCTCTCTAATATAAGCAAAAATCAATCTGATTCTCTCTCTTATAGTTTTCATCGCTTCTATATATAAGCGTTGATGAAAATATTCGCTCTCCTCCTATAGTACAAATTGAACAACTAGCATATCACAAATGAATAACTAATTGTTCTCAAATGAACAACTACAATCTCGCACCTATTAATAAAAAAAAAATGAACAACTACTTACTTATGAATGAACAATTATATATAATTAGAAGAACAACTAGGGTAGTTAGATGTTCTTCTAATTATATCTAATTGTTCATTCATAAGTAAGTAGTTGTTCATTGGTTTTTTATTTATAGGTGTGATATTGTAGTTGTTCATTCGAGAACAAGTAGTTGTTCATTTGTGATATGTTAGTTGTTCAATATGTACTATAGGAGGAGAGAGAGTTTTTTCATCAACGCTTATATATAGCTGCGATGAAAACTATACGAGAGAGAAGCAAATTGATTTTTTGATAATATTAGAGTAATTATTTTCTAAAATTAAATCAACCCTAATATCGTGAACGAACAAATTAGTTCTATGTATGTAAATTTTTTTAAAGAACAATTTGTTTATTGTAATGAACAACTCTAAATTAATTGATGAACAATAACTCAACATAATATAGGTAGTGAACAAGGAACAAATTAGTTCAATGTACGGGGATTTTTTAATGAACAATTTCTTTATTGTAATGAACAATTCTATGCTAAATGATGAACAAGTTATGATACGATGCAAATGTATACTACTATAAATTTTACGACGATAACAAAGATTTTAAAAAAAGTATAATTTTGGTAACCACCGTAATCTACGAGATATGTTTTTTATTATTTTTTTCTTTTAAACCATTAATCCTATCAAATTAGTACCATTCATCTCCCTACATCCAACACTCCTTATTTCTCCTAACTATTTACACTAAATTACCTCCTTACTTGAACTCAACCCTATATATATATATCGAGGCCCATATTACTTTCATAAACACAAATAATAATTTATGAACACGTAAACACAAATAAACTGAGGCCAATATTGCTTTCATAAACCTAAATGTTAATCTTAAACCAAACTCTAACCATTAAATTTCAATCGTTTTACTTTAAGGAATACAACGTTTTCTTATAAGAATGAACAATTCTAAACGAATATAATGATTTCTTATAAGAATGAATGATTCTTAAAAAATATAATGTTTTCTTATAAGAATAAACGGTTTTAAACTAATAACACGATTTCTTATAAGAATGAACGATTCTAAAGGAATATAACGATTTCTTATAAGAATGAATGACTCTAAAGGCAATATAACGTTTTCTTATAAGAATGAACGACTATAAAGGAATATAACGATTTCTTATAAGAATGAACTATTTAACAGGAATATAATGATTTCTAATAAAAATGAACAATTATAAAGTAATATAACAATTTCTTATAAGAATGAACGATTCTAAAGAAATACAACGATTTCTTATAAGAGTAGACGACTATAAAGGAATATAATGTTTTATTATAAGAATGAACGACTCTAAAGAAATATAATGATTTCTTATAAGAATGAATGATTCTAAAGTAATATAACGATTTCTTATAAGAATGAGTGATTATAAACAAATATAACTATTTTTTATAAGAATGAACAATTATAAAGTAATATACCAATTTCTTATAAGAATGAACGATTCTAAAGGAATATAACGATTTCTTATAAGAATAGACGACTCTAAAGGAATATAATGTTTTCTTATAAGAATGAACTACTCTAAAGGAATATAATAATTTTTGTAAGAATGAACGATTCTAAAGGAATATAACGATTCCTTATAAGAATGAACGATTCTAAATGAATATAACGATTTTTAATAATGAACCATTCTAAAGGAATATAACGATTTCTTATAAGAATGAACGATTTTGAAGAAATATAATGAGTTCTTATAAGTATGAATGATTCTAAATAAATATAATGATTTTTTATAAGAATGAATTATTCTAAAGGAATATAACGATTTCTTATAAGAATGACCATTCTAAAGGAATATAACGATTTCTTATAAGAATGAACCATTCTAAAGGAATATAACGTTTTCTTATAAGAATGAATAATTCAAAAGGAATATAACGATTTCTTATAAGAATAGAAAACTCTAAAGGAATATAATGATTTCTTATTTTGGTAACGTTTTGGGCGAGGTTGTAATACCCGGGTCCATATTTTTGTAACATTTATCATTCTTGAGCGTATAGAAATTACAATCTATTCCCGACATTCTAAATTTTTGGCCTACCTAGCCTTTTTACTATTCCATGTGAAGTTGGGCCAGATCTTTGGAATTGGGTCCTCTCATTTACTCATTTGTTGGTCCGGATGTTATGACAAGGGCCCAAGTTTCCTATTTTATTTTATTTAAAAAGTAAATGGTTTATTATTATTATTATTTCTTTTATCTTATCTTCAAAAGAAAAAATTCCTCATAATATATATACATAACATAAAATTATATAATCTAGTTAACCACAAAATTTTATTCCATTAACTCTAATTCTTACCTTGTAATAAAATTAGGACTTAAATCATTATTCTATTAAAAAAATCTTTTAAAACCATCATCAACAATTCTCCAAAAAAATACCTTTTTAATTTATAAATTTAGTTAAATATTGAGAAAACCAACATTTTTAATAAATATCAAACATAATCTTAATATCCACATTCTTTAATTTTAATTACAAAACAAATCTTTTTCTTTATATATAGAACAAATCCGAAGTTTTCTTTTTAATTTCAATTACGAAACAAATCGTTTTTCTATATATATAGAACAGATCTGAATTTTTTTTGTTATAGAATTTTTTTTAATTTACCTAAACCTAATCCTATTCTAATAACAATACAATACTCAACCCTTCTGCTGTTCTGCTCTGCAACAGCAACATCAAAACACGACAAGAACGAAACCACAATAACCAACACAACAATGGCACAACACCATGGCTCAAGAAGGAACCGGCGGAGAGGCGACCTTGGGTAGAACTCGCGGCGGACGAGATCACCATCGCCGCCACCAGCCCGCCACCAAACCACGGCTGTACCTGAAGGCCGAAACGAAGGAAACCACCGGCGACGACTCGAAAGATCTCCCGACGACCTCGAACACGGCTGCAACCGCCCCTAAAAGACTCGAATATCCCTTGGTTGCTCTGAATTTATGGAAGGAATTGAGATTGGTGTGAATTTTCGGACAGAAACCCACCCCAAATTTATACCGATCGAACATCGGGTACAATCCTCAAGTTGATTTCTCTTTAGTTCAAAAATTGAATCCACATTAATCAATGAGAACCAAACGATTAGCATTTCCTGATATCAATCCAGATAGAATCGAATTAAAAAGCCCGAATTGAAGCGTCGCTCATTATGCTGAGGTTGAAGATGAAGGCATTTGAACAGGTTAAATACAATTCTGTCTCCAAATAAATTGAAAGTTGAGATGGTATAATTGGTTAAGATAACTGGTTAAGACTCCTTGTGTGTGCTAGAGGTTATGGGTTTGATAGCAAGGCCAACCCCATTTTTTTTAATTTCAAAACCTTCAACAAGAAAAGGGGCTTCTTGGATCATTTTAATAAAAATAAAAATCAGAAAAGAAAAGGTGGAAATCACCCTTAAAAGATGTAGGATTTTAGTATATTTTTACATGATTTGTAGAAGACACAAATCTCTCTAGCAAGACATGCATGTATGTATGAATCAAGGGAAAAATATGCCATTTCTATAACATTTATATTCTGGATTTTTTTTTTAAAAAATAGCCCTTAACTATTATCAAAAGGCTATAAAAATGTCTCAAAAATAATGTAAAAAGACTTAGGATTTTTACCCTTGAATTTGTGGGATTTTGGAGCAAGATCACACCACAAGGGGGAAGAGAGGGACGACGGCACGGCGGCTGGACGGCGGCGGCTCGCTGGCTGGGCGGCGGTCCAGGAGGTGCCGGCGGTGGTGGTGTGGTGGAAGACACAAAGGAAGCTTTAAGGTGGGAGAGAAAGCTAGAAGAGAGGAGTGTGTGAGAGCTTCTTATAACTCTCTCCCAAGTCACTTCATCATTTAAATAGAGAATGATAATAGTGATCGTGTAGAGATTTGAGAATATTTGGTAATATTCTCCTAATGATGGAAATTGACTAACAAGTAATAAACTCGTATTTTATTCAAGTTAGTGGATTTTGTAGAGATTGTTTCATTTATGAAGCAATCTAGTGAAATTAGTGGGATCTCTTCCAAAATCTCCATATATCCACTTAATGATTAGTCCGACGCGTTTGCAAAACGGACCGTGGGTCGGTTTAATACGCGCGTCGAAATGATCGGGTTTTACGAAAGATTTTCCGTTAACTATGAATTTATTAAGTTCCGTCTTTAATAAATTCACCGACTCGAATGAGGATTTTATGAGAATACTAGAATGCTTAACCCGTCCGTTGGACGGCGCGAATTTTATGCTCTACAAGGAATTTGGTACTAAGATATTTTCCATATGCATTCTTTGCATCTCACTTCCTGCATAGCATTATTTCAAGTTGATGTTGAATACCATCTCACAATTCATCAATAGTGCAAAATGTGGCCTCTTGGCCGGGTTTGTTGCAATTCATTTTTGCATGCTCATTTGAAATACAAAATATAATGATTATTTATATATGTGCAAAATATTATCATGGTAACAAAATGGTAAAAAAAGTTGTAAGTGTGAGAGAAAAATGATACCTATATCACTTCTTCAAATGGTCATGCAAGTGAGGTACAAATATAATGGCTAGTTTGTACATGATGTGACCTTATATATACATTAGAGGATGGACTTCAGAAGGTAGTTCATGAATATTTATTAATACATTAAAGGAGGAATTTGAAATGGTGATTGTAAAAATCTATTCCTTCTTATAACATTGATCCAAAGAATATGTATCTTATGTTAATACATTCAAGAAGGAATTTAAAAGGTTGATTGTAAAAATTAATTCTTGGTAATACAATAGTTATACAAATGGTTAGGCAAGGAATACATTTAATTAGGAATTTTAAAGGCTAGGTTTACATTTTCTAAATCAATTTCTTGTTATTAATACATTATAAAGGAAATTGAATGGTTGTAAAAATTTAAAAGACCCAACATCAAATCTAAAATATGGACACATTAAATTATAATATTTATTTGGCTTTTGAGGATAACTTTTATAGTTGTAAGAAAGATTATAATCTCCTTTCTTTTTAGAAATTTATGAGATTATTTTATTCAGTAAATAATTAAATATTAAGAAATGAAATTTATTTATTTAACGGAAATAGCGGCTATTACAAATAAAATAAATTGTGGCAATATTCTCATAATAATGATATATTGCTTACCTAAGTTCTTTTATTAAATGAAAGTTAAGCAACTAATCTCTAAAGGGTTATTTGAAATAATAATGGACCTTACCCATATGCTAAAGGAAGATAAAATAAATAAAATTAGAAATTTTAAGAGAAAGATATCAAGATTGTTTAAACATATTTTTATAAACAAAGAGAATCATTATAAAAATATTTTTGAATTAAAATTTTTATTCTTTAAAAAGATATTAAGGATATTTATTAATATCAAGGGCATTTCTTGTCCATTTTTTAAACTAGAGGGGTTGTTTGTGCAAATTCTTGAAAATAGATTCAAATATTGGGGTTCTTCTTCCCCAACTTGTTCTTAACTTCAAATGAGGAAATTGATCTCGTTTCTTAACGGAAATGGATTCCGTAAAAGCCTACTTGTCATTTTTTTAACCCTCTACAAGTTCCCTCAATCAATTTGGGAGCAATCAATCAAACTCATCCCGAAAATCTCGTTCTAGGTCAAAGTGCAACGTTTTTGGAATCCTTTAAATTAAATTCGAATTGAAGAGGGATAAGGTCGGATTTAAGATGGAAAGGATTGGGAGGAGTCAAAAGACGGATTAGAGAATCAATCCCGATTCAATTACAAGATAAATCACCCATAAATGGGCGAAATCAACGGGATTGTGTCTAAGGCATTAATGGAGGATTTCGGGCTCGTTTTTGGAGTGTTGAAGCTCATTCTTGGCCGTATAAATAGCTCTTGACATTTTCTATCTAATCCTAAGCAAAAAAACTCCCTTTGCAATCGAGATTTGGCCAAAAATCGATCTAGAAACCCACATAAAAATCCAGCTCTGTTTAATTCGAACTCATTTGAGCCGCCTGTTCAGCGGTGTTTTTCCGCCACCACAGACCACCTCAGCCGCCGATTCTGCCAACAATTGGTAGGGTTGCTCGTCCCGGTTCCAACGACACCTCACACGCATCGAACCGATTCCAAACGAAGGAGAACGAAGCTTTTGAAGTCAGAGACGCGTATTGTTGCTACTGCTGTACTAGACCTGTACATGGGCAGGTTCGGGACGGGCCAAAAAAAAATTGGTCCACATTGGCCCGACCTGGTAATTCGGGCCTATTTTTTTGTCCAAGCCCGCCCACACACATGGGTCGGGCTGTCCACGAGCTAGCCCGACCTGCCATATAAATTATATATATTATATATTAATATTATTATAAATTATAAATGATATTAATTTTATTATAAAATATAAATTATACATAAATTAATGATATAATATATTAATAAATTATATAAATTATATATATAATATATACGGGTCGGGCCGACGGGCTTTTTTCGTTGTCCAAGCCCGGTCCCATATTTTACGGGCCGGGCCTTTCGGGCTAATTTCAATGCCCAAGCCCATGTTTTAAGCGGGCCGGGCGGGCTGGCCCGGACTTGTACAGGTCTATGCTGTACATAACAGGCCCGCGGGCCCGACCCGACCCATTTGGCTGCCTCCTTACCCATTTTTACCTTATTTTATGTATTTTTGTAAATTGAGGTATTTAAAATAAAATAAATATTTTTAAATCTTAATTTATAAGATGTTAAAAATATTTTTATGAGAGAAAAATAGAAAATATAGTTTCTTATAATATTTTCAAATAGAAAACAAATGAAGAATACTATTGGTTTTATGCCTTAAAAATAGGTACTTTGCAAAAAGATATGTTTTTATTGAAATAACATATGGGTAAATATTTTTAATTAATATGTATGCATAAAGATAAAGAAACCTACTATATGCAATACAAAGAAATTAAAAGGTCCTAAATTAATAAAGAAAGATTTTATTAATGTTAATAATATAAGTTTATTAGAAATATAAACTTAGACGAGTCATAAGAATTCAACTTACGAGGAAAAGTTGAGAAAAATAAATTACTTATAATTTATTTTGTATCTTATGTATAAATCAGGAAAAGGAAATCAATCGTTGGATTGCAAGCTCGTCTAAGATAATTCTCGCTCGCCTTCGAATCAAGGCAAGTGGTGGTTCGCTCTCATATTTTTGTCATGAATACTTTTATTCATGTTTGCATGTTGTGTTGAGAACGATTGTTTGAATAAAATGAACTTAGGTCATTATAGAAATAATGGCCATGTCGAAACATATAAATGAACTAGGGTTTATTATGCATAGAAATAATGACCCATGGTAGCTTATTGTTATTATTACTATTGTACGCTAGAAGTTATATTGAGGTTGCAATGTTTGTGCACATGTTTGTTTCACGATCTCATTATGAGATTCGTTGTTTTGGACTAGCGTAGAATTAGGGGTGGGGGTTCACTAACCCCTGAACACCTCTTTATAATATTTTGCATTAGGATGGACCTAGACCCTAATATTTTGCATTAATCTCATTTTTTCGCAAGTATTTGGATTATTCAAGATTGTGAAAGTTAAGTTGGACATTTTTTTAATATTTATTGAATTATCATTATTATTTATATCTTGAATACCGTGGAAGCCTTGGGTGACTTCTGAGTGTAAATTCCGAGGTCACTGGCGGTAATATCTCCGAGGGAAAAACGGGGGTGTTACAGTAGACCATAAAGGTAATCACCACCGAACCATTAAAACAATTATTAAGTGACTTGGATAAAGGCTACGATTCAACCGATTAGATCGATGTTTCCTTCAACGAATATTGGCCCTATTCCATGGAAAGGGATACCACAATATTGTTGTGAGATAAAACGTACCAAAACGACAATAGAGATGTTGGCAAGACAACTCTATCAAGATTAAACGCACCTTATTCGAGTCCCATGACTCTTCTTCATCGTTGACTTGGACGAAGCCATCTTGCCATGATCCTTGTGGTTCTTCCTTCACTTGGACGAGACCATCACGTCATGGCTCTTGAGGTTCCTGCTTCACTTGCACTCATGAAAGACGCTCCATGATATTCACACAAATGTGTTTGATTTTCTAGTAAAAACGTTCACTCACACACGCTCTAGTCTTCACTAACTACTTGTGTATATTGAGACCGATTTTTTTTTCTTGTTGTGTCTCCTCAAATGGACGACCAACAGCCCTATTTATAGGCGTCCAAGGCTGTCCAAAATTGCCCAAAAAGTAGTTACAAAATCGGTTGAGAAGTTGCGAGGTTGAGAGAGAATTTAGGGAAGTTTGGAACCAACTTCAACCTTATCCAAACTCTCTCTTTCTTTGTCATCATAGGCGTCCCAAACATCCCATAAGGAGTCCATTATGCCGTCCAAAATTCAGCCCAAAAAGGCCCATAGAATCGGCCCAAAACTCCTTAGAAAATCCAATCCAAAAGCCCACAAGCAAAGCCCAAAATGGCAAAGCATGTGGCCCATGCTCTAGCCCGACTGTGCAGCCCATCAAGCCCAAAGCCACGCCCCTTGGGCTGGCCCACCATGGCCCATGGCAATCTAGCATAGCTAGGTACCTAGCTAGGTCACTTACCTAGTGTAACTTGCTCTCAGCTAGTTGAGCTGGCTTAAGTTGCGATTTAGCTCGTTGAGCTGACTTACAAGCTATTTGAGCTACCTTGAGCTAAACCCTAGCTACATGAGCTTCTTACCAAGCTTAATCTTAGAGTCAAGAGCTTAGTTAAGCTTCTAGAGCTAACTCTACACTAGTTTGAAGCTTAAACACTTCTTTCTAGTATACATAACTATGTGCCAAGCTAATCTCAAGCTTTGATCCTTGCATAATGCATCCACCAAGCTTACAGAATCTTTAAACATTCATTTAAATTTGCACAAAGCTATAAGACTCTTTCACTATGCTCAAAATCAAACCTTAGCTCAAATGCATGCACTCGGCGCCTTGTGCCTAGGCCCTAGGCACGCCGCAAGCAACATGCACACACCCTAGGAGCGCCGCTAGCACCTTCCATGCACGGACGTACCACGACCAAGGTGTAGGCACGCCCCAACGACACGCATGTGCCATACAAGCAAGCAACAATAAGCCTCACCCTCGCACTGTGCCAGTGTCGAGCAAGCGCGCACAATGTGCACCGGCGCGCCTCTACCGAGCGTCGATGCCTTGTGCCGTTGCACACGAGGTTTCATGCCTCGGTGTTGGTGTGCATCTCTTGGATTCTTTTTATGACCATTTTACTTCTCATATCATATCATGGTAAGTCACATAGTCAATTTCCTCAATCGACTTTTCTTTGTGACTTCTTTTCCTCAACATGCTTACAATGAGATTGATGACTTTTCACAAATCACCAACATTCCTCCCCCATTTGAGCAATGTCATCAACACTCGAAAACTTTTTCCAAACTCTATATCATAGAAGTAAATATCCCATGGATTTGAATTTACAACTTGTAGCTATCACAATCATGCACTAAGGAATCGTGGTGTTCAAAGAATTAAACTACTCAACTTGTCTAAGTACATAAAGCAAAAGTACGACATGAGTTAACCTTAACGTTTATTCTTTAAACTTGACGCTTTTAAAGGCTCTTTCATCCCATATCCATTTCACATATGCTTTTAGGCGAGTAGTCCTAGAACTCCCTTGGAAGAAGCCTTATACTTCCACATATGCTTAGTTGAAACTTCTAACGTGCTCCTACCAAGGCACTTTCCAAAGTCTCATTAATGAAACAAAGTTTCAAAACTACCCCACTTTATGTAGGCTAGAGCATCTCCTTTGATGGGCATTTTTATGCTCTCCAACCATATGTCCTTGGCCTACCACATTGAATTCAGCCCTACACCTTTCGGTAAGGGGGAATTGGGCGTCCAAGTCATAGATTGATCTTCGAGGATTTTCACCCATCCCTCGAGTTGGTTTTAATCCCAAAATTTATGCTAAACCTCTTGGTAAAGAGTTCAACAACTTTATTGTGTTTTCCAAACTCAACCGAGTCGACTCTAAGTATGAATTATTTCTCAAAATAGTATCCCCTCACACATAGATGTCAAATTTTGACTCCAAGGTCGAAATACAAGCAAGATTGCCTCTTGGAATCTCCAAGAATGTCGACCCATCACCCAAATAGGAATTAATGACTACTCGTCGACTAGTAGTCTTCCATATTTTGGTGATCCAACTTGCATTCTAACCTTTTTAATCTAGAAAGCATTTCCACACATACAAAGCCTTAAGTACTTATAAACATCATACCTTTGACAATGACCATGTCAAGGTATCAACACTCTATCACTTGAAAGTTCTCAAGTTATGACACACATTCTAGAACCGTGTATCCTTTGATCCATAGGTATCCCCATCATGTGTAGAAATCATGGAATTCACATTCCCTTTCCAATGTAGTATTAACCCAAATGAAGATTTAGAAAATCTAATTCACCTTCATCTTTTCCATTGGCATCTTCATAATTTCATAAATGAAGAACTTCATAGACAAGACCCTTTACATCTCATCCATTTCATTTGGTTTCTACCAAATCAGCCATATTGTTGGATCGTGACGCGTTAGTAACAAGTCAGGGAACTAGTAATGTTCCCTGGGCAGCGAAAATAAACAATAAGAACATAGAATTTAGAGAGGAAAACTTTTTGTTCGACCACCAAGTCGTAGAAAGAAAAAACCTCTACCCCTGAGACTCCTTCTCAGAGGATTTTCAATAGAATATTTTTATTATGTTTCAACGATTACAAGGCAAGTCAAGTTCCCTGGTAACTAAGGCACCAACCAAAGTTGCTTGGCAACTACGACACCAACCGAAGTTCAACCAACAAGACTTCTATAACCCTAAGCGTAAACCTAAAAGAAAGTAAATTACTGACTTACTTGTGGATTCTTCACCGGAAAAAGCCACACACTCGTATACTTGAAAAGCTCTCTCTCCAAGTTCGCCGTCTACAACCACACTTAAACCCTAGCTATAACCTAGCTATTTATAAGAAATGTCAAGTCTGATCTCATACGTAATTCTTGCCTAATTACGCAGATTTTCCACTTAACAAATCCCACACAATAAGGAGAAAGTATTGTTTGTGATTTGGTCCTCAACCATGCCGATTCTTGCCAAAACCGAATGATCTCGGATTTCTTTAGATAAGATCGTGTGAAGTTTGATCTTATCCTTCCTTTGATCTCCTCAAGAAACCGCCTACAACTGTCGTATCTTCTCATAAGATTGCTCGCAGAAGATCTGGTTAACTTGCCATTAATAGAAAGCCGCGTTCCTTTCGATACGCGCTTCCTAAATCTGTCACTCGTTCCCTCCATCATTCCTCATAATGTTCCGTCACTCGTGGCTATGTACCTATTTTCTGGAAACACTTACATGTAGAAGCAATTTATATCTACTAAGTTTGTTATCATCAAAACTAAGAGAAACCATGGAACAACCATTGTTCCAACAATTTCCCCCTTTTTGATGATGACAAACCTATACAAAAATGAACATCTAGAAACCAATAGAAATATAGATAAAAAAAAATTCATGTATGGTTCCCCTTTAATAGATGCACAGTTGTTCCTACTCATTAGAGGTAACAACATATTCCCCCTTAGCCAAAGTTCCCTCTGTATTTCATGGATAGAACGCATCTAGGCATTTTTCCTAACTTCCCCTTTTTGACATCATCAAAAGATCAACAATCATCAAGCAAAACGTAGAGCAAATGAACAAATTCAATTGAAACTCAAACCATTAATAAGCAAAAGATAATTAATATTATAGATAATTGTTGCGGGGATCACATCCAGAAAAATAAACATAAAAAGTCTTAGCATCCAAGAGAAACAACAGAAATTATAAAAGTAGGAATAGATAGGCTAGTGAACTAGAGAGGGTTCACATCATGGTTCGGAGGAGGTGGAATCAAAAGCAACAATGTCAGTGTCTCTCTTAGCCAGGTAACCAATGACGGTACTCAACTAAGAGGAAATCAAGGTTAAGGGTAGGAGTGTTTGAAGAGGAAGCCATTGATGCAACAGAGAAGAAATCTTGAAGCTTGAAGAAGATTAGGGTTTGGGAGGTAAAAACAGAGATGCGGTGAAAAAATAATGACCGAGAGAAGGGATTATAAAGTACACCTCTTTCCTTCTTGATAAAGATCGTAATCTCCCCAAGATCTTCTATCCATATCTTAATGGCTAAGAATTTCCATAATGATGATTTTTACACAGCCATTAACTCTCGACTGCGCAAAACGTCCTATCGTTCCTTGCAAAAGCACTGTGCAACGACTGGATTTTTCAAACAAGCCATCACAACGGCTATTACTCTGTGTCCCATCTCAGCTGTATCGACGACTGTTCCTTTCCAGAAAAATCTTCAATTGTAATCAAATGCATTCCTTTAAATGACACTATTCCCAAACCACTAGTTCCATACCTCATTACCATGAGTGGACAAAAGGCTTTGTTTGAACAAACAAGTGACAAGAGATGTTCCATTCAAACTTTTTGTGGTCTTGGAATATTTTTGACATCCAAACAATTATTCCCCGTTTAAAGGTGATCAAATGGGGTTCATAGGGAACGTTTGTTTGTACCAGGCTAAAGGAAAGCTTATAACCAACCATCATTTCAGCTTGTAGAGAGGGATAGAATAGATCAAGTTGGTTATTTTGGGCTAAACGAAAATCTTGGATGTAAACAATTCAGTTTTAGTTCCTTTCAGCATGCAACACTTAACAATTTCTAATATATACAACAGCAATGCATAGAGGAAAGATATAAGCCATTAGAAAACTTGTCAAATGATACGTAGTTCCTTGAGAAGTTACCTCTTTAGCCAGGAACCGAGGGAATAGAGGACCGAGACTTGTTTATTTCAAGGAAATCATTCCTAGTAACATCCTCAGATGCTCATAAGGTTTTCTGGCCAAAGCCTTGGTGAAAATATCTGTCACTTGATTTTCAGTCCTACAATGATCCATCTTGATAAAACCTTTTTCAACATTATATCTTAGGAAATGATGTCGAATATCTATATGTTTGGTTCTAGAGTGATGCACATGATTCTTGGAGATATTGATTGCACTTGTATTATCGCATAAGATAGGGATAGTTCCAAGAGACATACCAAAATCCACAAGTTGTTGTTTTAACCATAAAACCTGGGAACAACAGGCGGCTGCGACGACATACTCCGCTTCAGTCGTTGAAAGAGCAACCGGATTTTGCTTCTTCGATCCCCAAGACACCAAGCAAGGACCAGAAATTGGGCCATGCTTGATGTGCTCTTCCTATCTACCAAGTGACCTGCAAAATCTGCATCTGAGAATCTGACAAGATGGAACAAGTTGTGTCTTGGATACCATAGACACAACCCATCGATCCCTTTCAAGTAGCGCAGAATTCTCTTTACTTCTTTCAGATGTGTTTCTTTAGGATTAGCCTGGAACCTAGCACAAAGACACACACTGAACATAATATCTGGTCGACTGGCCGTTGATACAATAGGGAACCAATCATGCCTCGGTACATCGTTGATCAACATCAACACCATTAAGGTTAACATCAAGACGAGTATTAGGAGAAATAGGAGTATCAAAAGATTTCGTTGAGTGCATACCATACTTCTTCAATAGTTCCTTGATGTACTTTTGTTGATGTACCTTCGTTCCCTCATCACTTTGTACCACTTGTAGACCAAGAAAGAAAGTGAGTTCACCGATCATGCTCATCTCAAACTCACTGCTCATTAGATTCTTGAAACTTTCGACAAGATTAGGGTTAGTAGAACCAAATATAATATCATCAACATAAACTTGAACTACTAAAACCTCTCTGTCTTGTTCCCTTAGGAACAACGTTTTGTCGATCACACCACATCTATATCCATTGGTCAATAGAAACTGTGCGAATCTTTCATACCAAGCACGAGGAGCCTGTTTAAGACCATAGAGAGCCTTATCCAGCACATAGACATGGTCAGGGTGATCAACATCTTCAAATCCTGGAGGCTGCAATACATAAACCTCTTCTTGTAGCTACCCATTCAGGAATGCTATTTTCACATCCATTTGATATAATTTGAATCCTTTGTGAGCAGAATAGACGATTAGAAGACGAATAGCTTGTATTCTTGCAACATGAGCGTATGTTTCATCGTAGTCAATCCCTTCTTGTTGATTGTACCCTTTTGCTACAAGCCTCGCCTTGTTCCTTATGACAACGCCGATGTCATCAAGTTTGTTCCTGAATACCCACTTTGTTCCTATAGCCATTTTGAGTTTTGGCTTGGGAACTAATCTCCATACGTTGTTCCTCTCAAACTGGTGTAATTCCTCTTGCATAGCAACTGTCCAGTCAGGATCTTTTAATGCTTCCTTTACATTCTTTGGCTCTTCAAGAGAGATAAACGCATTGAAATCACAAAAATTCTTAATAGAGGAACGAGTAAGCACACCTTTATCATATGGAGTGATGATGTTAACAACAGGATGATTCCTTTTCTGATTTCAATCTGAGTGGGATCTATTCTTGACTCCTCTTGTTCCTGTTGTTCTGTCGTTCCAGGAGTTGTTCCTTCCACTTGATCTTCATTTTGTGGAGTATCATCTTGAGGACTCGAAGTATCTTCTCTGTCATCTCCATCCAAGTTAGGACTTGGAGGGATGACTTCTTCATTTGGAGCTTGTGTACTTGAATCTGGATCGACTTCATCATCTGAGTATGTGTTTAGGACCTTTAGTACATCCTCGTTACCTGACAAGTTCCCTCCATTTTTGGACTCGTCAAAGACAACATGAATGCTTTCTTCAAACTTCTTAGTCCTTTTATTGAACACCTTGTAAGCCTTGTTGTTGGATTCATACCCCAGAAAGATGCCTTCGTCACTCCTTGGATCAAACTTGCCTAGCTCGTATTTTCCGTTGTTGTGAACAAAGCACCTGCATCCAAAGACTTTCAAGTGGGAAATATTTGACTTTCTTCCCCTGATTAGTTCATATGGAGTTGTAGAAAAATTGGAACGTATAGTAGCTCGATTAATGATGTAGCAAGCGGTACCGACTGCCTCAGTCCAAAAGGACCGAGGCAAGTTACTTGCCAACATCATAGTACGAGCCATGTTTTGCAGTGTTCCATTCTTTCTTTCTGCTACGCCATTTTGTTGAGGAGTCTTCGGCGCAGAGAAGTTCTAAGACACTCCATGTTCATCACAGTAGCTATGAAACATGGAATTCTTGAACTCTGTTCCGTTATCCGCCCTGATAGCCTTCAATTTTTGTCCTGTTGATGCTTCTACCTTCTTGATCCAACTTTTGAATGCCATGAACGTCTCATCTTTGGAACCTAGAAAGAGAGTCCATGTATATCTAGTAAAATCATCAACAATAACAAAAATGTACCTGCTACCTCCATGACTTTTCACCCACATGGGATCACACAAATCCATGTGTATCATCTCAAGGGGATGAGAAGTGCTGATCGACAACTTTGGCTGAAAAGATGATTTGCTTTGTTTTCCTTTCACACGCTCTTCATACAAGCTTTCCTTTTCTACAAGAACTTTGGGAAGTCCTATCACCAGAGTTTGTGAATTCCTCGATTATTTACGTGACCAAATCTCCTATGCCAGAGATCAATCTTATCAACAACTGTAACAAAGCATAACTCTTCTTGTGGTTGGAAACTTGAGTCTACAAAACACACATTATTGCGCCTCTTTCCCTTCAGGACCACAAGATTTGAACTCTTGTTCTTGTTCGTACATCCATCTGAGGTAAAAGATACCTCGTTGTTCCCTTGGTCACAAAGCTGAGCAATACTCAACAGATTGTAACCAAGACCTTTCACCAAGCTCACGTCTTTAACGCTGGTTTTATCATTTAGCTTGACTTCACATGTTCCAATGATTTCTCCTTGATTATTGTTGCCAAAGGAAATGTTTCCTCCAGCATTGATCTGAAGTGAGGACAGAATACTCTCGTTCCCTATCATGTGACATGAACACCCGCTTTCAAGGATCCAACAGATGTTCCCACTCACTTCAACTTGCAAGAAAGAAATCACGTTTTAACGACCCAGGCCTGCTTAGCCTTCCCGAGTCGGTTAGCAGAGCTCATAGAATGATAAATTTGTGATTGAACTAAAGTAGCTTTCTGTGGACTCTTGGAACTAGAAGCAATATTTGAAGGATCAACATGGTTTTTCCCTTTATTAGTTTTAGAATCTTGGAATCTTGCTTCTTTTGTGGTTGATGAGCTGGTTTCTTTTTGTTCTGATGAGATTTGTCATACCCTTGAATTTTCTTAACAGACCACTATTTCTTGTTGTTCCCTGTATTCTGGTTTTTAACCTCTTTGTTAGACACACCTAATTTAACCTTACAGTCCTTTTGAACATGACCTCCTTTACCACATTGATAGCACACCCTATAATTTTCGCCAAGATAGCGTTTAGGATGTGGTTTCTGGAGGGTCCATTCCTTTGCACGTTCCTTGGAAGGAACTCTGTGCTGGTTCCCTTGAGATTGTTTTAGATATATCTTATGAGCTGTTTTTCCAAAATACCACTCTGAGTTATCATTTAAATTACTCTCGAGAATCCTAACCCTACCCTCTAGATGTGTAACTTTATCTCTAGCAGATTGAAGTTCCCTAGCTTTTCTTTCCATCTTTTCATCAAAGCTAAGGTCATCAGGAGGATATTCAGATTTATCTTTTCCATAACCAATACCACACCTAGCCGGATTGAACACAATGTGAGTTCGTTTATTAAGCTCATTCTCTAATTTCTCTCCTTTGAGTTTAAAGATAAGCAGATCCATTTTCAGTTCGTTATTGGTTTCGGTGAGGGTTTTAATGTCTTTCTTTAAATCTTCACAATTAGAACAAGGAACAATACTGGTAACAGTTGACTCTGATAATTTTTCCTCAAGAATAAGACATTTCTCATCAGCAGCTTCTATTTCATCTTGCATTTTCAGATTATCCTCAAAAAGCTTTTTAACAAGAGTAACAAGATCAAATTGTTTAACATTTTCTAAACTAGCAAGAAATTGTTCAGGAGTTACCTCTTGGTCGACATCTTTAGTCTTCAGAGTCATGGCACAAATCTTAGATTCAGATTCGTCATCTGAGTCAAGATCCCATGCAGCGATGTAGGCCTTTTTCTTCTCGTTCCCAGACTCGTTACCTTTGGGACAACTCTTAGCATAGTGACCCTTTTCCTGACAGTTGAAACAGGTAACATCCTTGATCTCCTTCTTCTCCGAGTTGATCTTCTCTTGTTCCTTCCAGGCTCCTTGCTTCTTGCCTCTCTTGTAGAATGCCCTCATTGTCTTGGTTATGAGAGCTACATCAGAGTCCTCTTCTAATGTATAAGCTCCCTTCCTAGCAGTGATGTTCTCGATGGCCTTTTCCACCTTGAGAGCAATGCCCTTGTTAGAGCTTGAGGAACCACTGTTGTTATTCTCATAGCGCTCGTAGTATGTCAACTTTCCAAAGATCTCATTAAGCTTACAAGACTTTGTGATTGGATTTTCTCTAAGCAAACCTCTGGTAACAACGTACTTGGGACCAAGACCATCAACGATTGTAGAGACTTTCTCTGCATGAGTAATGTCCTTTTCTATACCAAGATGATTGATACGATTCACCAAGGCTTCAAATCGAGATTGATAAGTGGCAATGGTTTCACCGTCTTTCATCTTGAAGTTATAGAACTCCTTCTTGGCCTCCTTTCGGTGGCTTTCCTTCAGATCTATACTGCCAATGTGCATCTTCTCAATAGCTTCCCATGCATCCTTGACAATTTTGCAGTTCACCACCCTTAGTAGATCTTCAGCACCCAAGGCATTATTTAGCAACATCTGTGCCTTGAAGTTCTTCTCCATTCCTGTCCATTCAGTTGGACCCCACTCAGACTTTTTGTCCTTCTTGGCTTCGTGAATGACATAATCTCCATCCTCAATGATTGACCAAGCTTGGTAGTCATTGCTTTTGAGCCAAGTGGCGAAGAGGATCTTCCAGTGGTCATACTCTCCAGCAACAAGCAGAGGAGGCTTGTTGTTTCCAATACCGACGTTAGGAGTGTTGTTGGTACTCATCCTGTGTTCCTGCACTAGCACACAATCTAGAGCAAACCTGCTCTGATACCAATTGTTGGATCGCGACGCGTTAGTAACAAGTCAGGGAACTAGTAATGTTCCCTGAGCAGCGGAAATAAACAATAAGAATACAGAATTTAGAGAGGAAAGCTTTCTGTCTGACCACCAAGTCGTAGAAAGAAAAAACCTCTACCCTTGAGACTCCTTCTCAGAGGATTTTCAATAGAATACTTTTATTATGTTTCAACGATTACAAGGCAAGTCAAGTTCTCTGGTAATTAAGTCACCAACCAAAGTTCCCTGGAAACTACGACACCAACCGAAGTTCAACCAACTAAACTTCTACAACCCTAAGCATAAACCTAAAATAAAGTAAACTACTGACTTACTTCTGGATTCTTCACCGGAAAAAGCCACACACTCGTATACTTGAAAAAGCTCTCTCTCCAAGTTCTTCGTCTACAACCACACTTAAACCCTAGCTATTTATAAGAAATGTCAAGTCTGATCTCATACGTAATTCTTGCCTAATTACGCAGATTTTCCACTTAACAAATCCCACACAATAAGGAGAAAGTATTGTTTGTGATTTGGATCCTCAACCATACCGATTCTTGCCAAAACCAAATGATCTCGGATTTCTTTAGATAAGATCGTGTGAAGTTTGATCTTATCCTTCCTTTGATCTCCTCAAGCAACCGCCTACAACTGTCGTATCTTCTTAGAAGATTGCTCGCAGAAGATCTGGTTAACTTGCCATTAATAGAAAGCCACGTTCCTTTCGATACGCGCTTCCTAAATCTGTCACTCGTTCCCTTCATCGTCCCTCACAATGTTCCGTCACTCGTGACTATGTACCTGTTTTCCTGAAACACTTACATGTAGAAGCAAGTTATATCTACTAAGTTTATTATCATCAAAACTAAGAGAAACCATGAAACAACCATTGTTCCAACACATGTCATTTCCATATTGACTTATCAAACACTCCTTAACCAGAGTTATTAAACTTACTATATTCTTTCATGCTATAAGCATATACATCAAGTCTTTAGAAAGACTTCCCAAATGACATTCTTTCCTTTTGGCCATTTAACATAAAGCTTTGTTGCTTCATGTACGCCTCTCATCCTAACCACCAATTCATTGGGAGTTTCCATAGGATCATCATCCATATGACAATATATGATGATTTAATTCTTCCTTTTCTTAGAAATCTTTTATCAAAGAAAACATGAAGAATTATGCTCATAGAACAATCATCTTATCACAAGTGTTCACTACACATGTTAAGATTTGTCTTTTACAAAACATGCCATTATACTTCCTTAGTCCTTTCAATGGTCCATTAACCATAAAAACTAATATAACAAAGTTGTCAACAACAAGCCTTCATGGCACAATGACACTTTCCTTGGATCCGAGGATTGGTCAAATTCCTCATAGGTCTCTTCTAGACCATTTACTTGTAAAGTTGAAAGGTCTAATACCAGCCTTTCAAAATTTCTCAACAAGCTCTATCAATCCAACCTAATGACATACAAACATGAGCCACCCCAAGAATCCTTATGGGGTATGTGATAATCCAAGTTCTTAAACTCAGTCACATCATTTAACATTTCCAAAACTAGGAAAACATTTCATGACTTCAAGTATGATTCCATTGATTAAACAATCAAATTCAAGTGCCTATAGGAGGCGCGCCTTATGAATCTCCAAAATTTGCAACGACGCCAAGCGCCGAGCACCACCCATGGAGAAGGCTTAGTTATGACCAGCCTTGGCGCACCTTGTGTTACGCACTGCTGTGCCTCCAGACTCGCCAAGAAGCGATGCCGCCGAGCACCATGCTCCCAAAGGAGCGATGCATCAAAATTTGGCATAAGCGCGCCTTCGCCTCGTCGCAAGGCCAACCATGGCAAACGCTGAGCACCATGTTTTGGTGTGCCGAGGCATGCGTTAAACCTAGGGCACGCCAAAGCCTTGGCCTTGCGCACCCTTACCTCGACCCTTGTATGGCATCTCCTAGCGCCTAGCGCTGAGAGGGTCGATGCATCGGCCCCTCCATGGGCGTGCTTGTGGTGCGCCCTATGTGTCTCGACCACTAATGCCAAGAACCACGAAGAGAAGTGCCTACACCCGGCACTATCCACGGCGCGCCATGGCCCAAACAAGGGCGTGTCTTGGTTTATTCCAAGACATAGCTTGCACCGGTCTCCTTTTCATGGCAATCCTATGGACATTAGTTTCGTTAATTCAAGGCATATTTCATGTCAACATTTAAACAAGCCAACAAGAAACCATACTTTAATTAAAACAAGTCACTATAATTTGAGGACATAAGCACATGACAAGACCGGTCAAGCCATGACCGACTCTAATCGTGTCAAAGTGTCAAAACCTATGCACTTGACACATTCAATCCTTTTCAAACTCTTGTTCGACTAAAACATAAGAGATATGACTCTCATGAATTTATTGCTCAATATAAGTATGCAAGAAATCTTAATCTAAACCAATCAAGACTATCACATTTCCTTTTCCATAAGAAGCACAATTTTCATGAAATCACATAAGTGATCTTCCACACGCATCTTATCAAAGAGACTATCACCATCTCCTTTATGTGTTCTTTAGTGTATTCATGGCCAACATGTGTTAACCCTCTCACGTGGGGGGAACCCAATAGACCCCAAGGTAGTCTAATTACTCTAGTAGACCCAAAGGTAGTATAGAGCATGAGTCGTCTCAATCAAAGAATGGTCAACTCAAGGGTAATGTGTTTAGGATCATCCAAAAAAGAATGAACCAAGAATCAACTTTCTCAAAGTAGATCTTAAGAATTAGACATAGTCCTCTTCTTGCACACATGTTGTTAAGATCATTCTTATTAAATCAAGCCATAGTTTATTTATTCAACCATAAACTTTACATGATCGTTTTATTGATCAAATCACACACTAATACCCTTCATTCAAGGTATACAAACACACATAAATAAAAGCACACTTTTAATGCTAAAACACACACATACACGTGTACAAGGAAATAACAACTATGCATAAATCAACCACAGCGTCTAACGCCACAGATAGAGCAATAGACCGGCCTTATAGGCCTTCGATCCCCATAGACGTTTTGCCAATAGATGCCACCAACAGCGACCCCTCCCTCCCCCCAAAGGCTTGGCCTTAGGAACACAAAAGTTAGACTTCGCACTTATGCACTTGGCAAGAGGCTTTGAACGCCTCTTGAATCTCGAGTACCCTTGCCTTCCCTGATGTCCATGATTAGGATCACGAGCTTCCATAGCCTTGGAGGGTTGAGACGCAAGAACCTCCTTTCCCTTAGCACTCTCGAGATTGGTTCCAACCTTCACGTTAGTGATGTACCAATCCCAATACTCCATGCCACAGTTGTACTCTTCAAGCCAATCATCGAAGTCTTGGAGCCCTCCATTGTCCACTTCGATCGGCCTTATGGGACTAGGGGGTTCGATCTTGACTTCCCTCAAGTAAGAGGTCAAGTCGTCAACCGTTTTATCCCCTCGTTTAGCCAAATCCTCAAACTTAACAAAACAACAATGCAAAAACATAAACATAAACAAATATTCATTGAAGATCGTTGATATTTGGGGTTATAAAACGGAATAGCATTTTGCATAAACAACTTGAAGTAAAAGTCAACCCTTGTATGACAAGGCGGTTTGAGTAGACCTTGAAAGGTAATCTCGTGAGTAGACCCCGAAGGGTCGTCTCGTTGGGGTGTAGACCATAAAGGTAATCACCACCGACCAATTAAAACATTTATTAAGTGACTTGGATAAAGGCTACGAGTCAACCGATTAGATCGATTTTTCCTTCAACGAATATTGCCCCTATTCCATGCCAAGGGATACCGCAATATTGTTGTGAGATAAAATGTACCAAAACAACAATAGAGATGTTGGCAAGACAACTCTATCAAGATTAAACGCACCTTATTCGAGTCTCATGATTCTTCTTCATCCCTGACTTGGACGAAGCTATCTTGCCATGATCCTTGTGGTTCTTCCTTCACTTGGACAAGACCATCACGCCATGGCTCTTGAGTTTCCTCCTTCACTTGCACTCGTGAAAGACGCTCCATGATATTCACACAAATGTGTTTGATTTTCTAGTGAAAACGTTCACTCACACTGTAATATCCGCTAAATTTCAAAAATAATAAAATGGATATTTATCCCAATAATTTTTTTTTCTCTAAAGTAGAGAAAATTAATAATCTTTATAATTTCTTATTAAATTATAAAGAGGTTGTAAGAGTTTATTACAAATGACAATTAAGAATTCATTTAAATATATTAAGCAAACTTGGTATGAATTTAAATATTTTTCTCTTAATAGAGAGTTTAAATATTTTTATAAATTTCGTAATGGATTATAAAAAAATATTATAAAGGATTACTAAAGTGACAAATAAAATGTCAAACATATATGATTATAATAATTTTGGATTTTATAATTAATGTATCAATACAAAGCTAACAAAAATAAAAGAGATGCAAATAAAAAGGTGCCAAGAGCCGGGACTCGAACCTGAGACCTCTTGCACCTCTTCTATAATAACACCCACTCTAATCCGCTAGACTATTGTAATTTGACTACCCAATTTACCACACTCGTAAAAATAAACCCTCTCTAATTCTTCTTCTTCTTCAAGAGTCAACGAAGTCTGATATTGAAGTGACGCTCAATCCAGTGCATGAATTTCTTTGACTGACTTCTCCATCCTTGCTTGCAAGACCAACCATGGATTACATCATCAAGAATCATCATCAAACAAACACAACTCTCCCCAATCCTCTTCAATCAAACCCTTCACCTGTAATACCCGAGTTCTATGTCTGTATATATATTGTAATCGTTAGAGACTACGGTTTTATTCCGGGTATTTAAAACCCTTGGGCCTACCTAGCCCTTTTCTCATTTTATTATAAGCTGGGCCAACCCCTCTCCTTTATTCAATTGTTGGGCCGACTGTTGACAAGGCCCAAGTCCATTTTCCTTGTCCGAATTCTTCTATCCCTAAATTGGGAGTCAGCTTTTCTCGCCTTCTTCTCCTGGAGGAACGACGACAAACCAAGCTCCCTCGTCATCGTTCTTTTGGAGCCGTCTCACCGATTTCTCTGGTTTTTCCATCTCGATTCCTCTTCCTAACCTCCGTCTTCTCGCCTCTCGTTCCCGACTACAACCCTTCGCCCTCATTGATCCCTCTCGTTTCCTCTTTCGTTCATCTCATTCCTCTCTTGCTCTTTGATTCCTCACTCACCTCACCCCCTCCCTTCTCGTCTCGATTTCTCGTCTGTGTTCAAGTCGTCACTGCCTCGGAGAAGTCCGACGCTGAGCGTGAGCTTCCTCTTTCCATCTCTGTTCGCCAGGCTCGCCTTCGACTAAACTCTCTCTTGCTCGCCTCCCTTCAAACGTTCATCCCGGTGACGCTCATCGCCGACCACGGAGAAATCGGTTTCTACCACGAGTTCCTCTCCGGTTGGTAGTCGTCGTTCGCGAGTCTCGGAGAGTCGCCGTCGGTAGCCCTCCTCTGTTCGAGTCGTCATCTCCTCTGTCGTTGTTCGTCGTTCACTGTCGCCTGGTCGCCGTCAATGATCGACAACCTTGCGAAGATCGACATATGCACCCAATTCTCACAGTCAAATAGAAGACCGAAGGTTGTGACCCTTGCTCGAATTGTTCTCGTTCAATTTCATCTATACATGTTATTTCCTTAGGAGTTGTCTAGTCGTTATTCATAGCTTAGTTTGATGGGGTTTATGGTTTAACTCGATGAAGTCGATCGGGTTGAACTTGGGGTCAGTTTTAGTGTCTTCCATGGAGAAGAAAACTTCAAATGTGGTTGGGTGTTGACTCATTAGTCTCCTGTTGGTGAACATTGTCATTGATGTTGGATGTGGCTACTGAATTTGGTTTTGTAATGTAGTGTGATTAAAGAAATTGTTTATCGTTCATTTAGTAATGGATATATTAAATGTATTGGCAATATTGAATTGTTCACTTGTTCTTGTACTGTGTGTCACATAGTTGTTGTTAGAGTGGGAATTATAATAATTCAACTTATTATCTGCTCCTTTTGTTTTCAATCGGGTACCTTAAGCTAATTACTCTTGTTGGTAATTAATTAGAGTCAAGAAATTGTAAGTTGTTGGCCAAAGTTTTAGTATGTCAATAGTTATCACTTAGAAAGAGCTTTTAGTTTTTAGGGCTCTAAGTTTGGTGTTGCACTTTCTTTTCGGGTGTTATAGTTTTGGTTATTGATTGTTAGGATTCGATAACGCTCGTGTGTGACTTGTTCGAGCTTCCTTTCTTCCGCTACGTGTTTGTGTCTCGCCTCCGAGGTAAGTCGCTTGCCGACTTACTTAGCTTACGACTCGTTATGCGTTAAACGAGTAAATTGAATGTGTAGCCCTTATTTTGGAATGATTCCATATTACGTGCTTATATATATATTTGAAATCATAGGAACCGCTTTTAAATGTTTTCGTTATGCGTGCACTGGGTTCCACCGGCATGATCATGGAGCACGGGATAAGCTGGTGATGAAGTGGCCCCCGGGCATGGTCATGCGGCTGGAAGGGACCCCCTTCTAAAAATAAATAAATTGTTTTGGAAAACGCTCTAGTAGAGGTTTAGCCGGGGAAAGAAGGGTGAAGGGGGAAAAATGGGCACGTGTATAGGACGCGCCCTGACCGTGCGTCATCGATGAGAGGCCGGAGGGTGCCACATATGGAGGATGACGTTGGATTGTTATTATATTTGATGGATTTTGCTTGAAATGTCTAAAATGCTTGAGTGATGACCTAAGAGGATGTATGTTGTGATTATGTGTGCTTTGGTAATATATTTTTACTTGTTGCTAATATCCTTATTGACGATTCTTTGGATGATTTCACATTTGACTATATTTGTTTGGCTACTTTCATACTTCTATTGTGATTGTAATTGTGTGTGTATCTTTAAGTATATGGATATATGCAAGTTTAGTTTACTAAAAATGTTTTGTTACATGTTTGATTTACTTGTTTGGCCCATACAGGGACCGTAGGCTAATGTGATCAAATTGTGGCGTTTTTAGGTAAGGATTCCGACATGGAAAATTTGCTAGGAGGTTGCATACCGGATGATGGAGCTCGGTCTTGATGTGTTGAGTCTTAGAAGATTGACTTTAGTATTTTAGTCTTTTGGTTTTTCTTAGATTGTGAGTGATGCTTGGATTATGAGTCTTTTTGGGAGTATATGTTGAGGGTTTGGACCTTAGACTAGCCTTGACATCTTGTTGTCATGTTTTACAGATTTTGGGCTCTTGCTTGCATGATTTTATGACATAAAATTTTGAACTTCTAAATTGGACGGTTTATTTGAATTTACTCGCAGTGCTTTTGTTGCAAGGTCCAATACAGTCTATTGTTGTCAGCTTGTTCTAGTAGGCCCATTGTGAGGCCTACCACCTTGTGACCCTAGTTACATTCCAGAATGGGGTGTTACAGATTGGTATCAGAGCGAGGTTGGCAACAAGAGCACTAGGTCCTAACAAAAGAGCTCGTGAGGTCCAATTTATAGTTATAAAAACTTGAAAACCTTTTTACTTAGGCATGCTGCATTTTAGGTAGGGAAACACGTCGAGACCGCTACATCATCTGGGAAGAATCTCTGTAAGCATTTTATTTGTTTAATTACAGTTATTACTTGAAAAATCTAAGTGACTTATTATGCTTAGGTATCACTTAGTAATGGCAAGAGGTAGAGGAAGATCTAGAGGTAGAGGAAGAGGAGTTACTATTGAGCCTCGAGGTAGAGGAAGACCTAGAGGTAGAGTTAGAGGAGTTACTGTTGAGCCTCGCGTTAATCATTTGGCTGAGGGAACTGCAGAGAGTCTGGGACCAGCCAGAAATGCTAATCAGGGACTAGGTGATGAACGATCTGATGTTGTGGGGAGTAATGCTAGATTTGGAGGCCAAGATCTTGTAGGGCCTTGGTCTGGAAATAATGTCAATGCTCAAGAGCCGCCAGCTGCTCCAGTTGCTGAGGCACCTCCCACTGGTCCGCTTGGGCTACAGTCTTTGGTCCAAGAACAAGTTCTATCGTTCTTGCAAGTTCTTTTTGGGGGTGGTCAAGCACCAAACCCTGCCGCTGCCGCTTCCCATCTGTCTGGTTCAAGGGCACCAAACCCCCAAGGGTCCGCTGTGAGAGCATCCTATTCTAGGATGTCAATTCCACCAGCACCCCAGCTAGGGTGTCGAATATTCAGAGACCGCCCCAACCCATTCAAGAAGTATCTGAAGAGTCAGTTCGAGTTGAAAGAGGTCGTCAAGACTCTGGACCCGACAAGTGGCTACGTGAGTTCAGTTACATGAAACTTCCGTTTTTCAATGGAGCTCATGAGAAGGATGTGGAGTTGTGGTTGAGGCAAGTCACTTCACCTCTCAACACGATCAAGGCACCAGAGGATCGAAAGGTGTCGCTAGCTCAGAGCTTGCTTAGAGATAATGCTTTTGATTGGTGGTCTCTACAAATTTTGGACCACGAAGTGAACTTTGAAGAATTTTCTAAGATGTTGATAGATGAGTTCTGCCCTGCTGCTGTAAGGGATGCTCGAGCTCAAGAGTTTGTTGATGCAAAGCTCGAGAACATTTCAGTGTCAGAAGCTGCCCTGAAATTTCAGAGAGAGTTAACTTATGTGGCTGACACTGTGACCATAGAGAAGCAACGCATTCATGCTTTTGCTAAGAGGATGAGACCAGAGATTAGGCAGTATGTAGCTGGATTCGAATGCTCTACCCTAAGAGAGTACCAGAACAAGGCAATGGATTACGAGATGGCACACCCAACTTACAAGCGATCTGATGTCACACAAGGTAGTGGCAAGAGGCAAAGGACTGCAATAGGATTCAAAGGTGACGGGAGGCCGAGTTTCATGCCTCAAGGGGGTAACAACTCAGGCATGAGGCAAAACCAACAAGGCCAATCTCAACGGTCGAGTGGTGCAACGGGTCAGAAGCAGTGTTTCAACTGCGGAGGCTATGATCATCTGAAGAATGCTTGTACTTGACCATTGGTAACATGCTTTACTTGCGGACAGAAGGGTCACCGTGTTGTCTTTTGTCACAACAAAGGAGTTGCTCCATCTCAGGGATCCTCACCTGCTTCTAGGCCAATTGGAGGAATTCGATCACAACCTACCCCTCAGACATATGTTACTCCAAGTCAAGGTCATGGTAGAGGTCGTGGTAGCACAATTGGGGGTTCTGGAGCCAACCACCCACCTCGTGTGTTCGAGATGAGAAGAACTGAAGATCCAAATGCTCCGACAACTACATGTACGATTTGGATCCGATCTAAGCCTGTTAAGATTCTTTTTGATACTGGTGCTACTCATTCTTTCATTGCAACTGCATGCGTAGATAGATTGCATTTGACATGTTTTTTGGGTACTCCTTTTGTTGTGGGTTTGCCGGATGGTAGTAAGATAAGTGGGGACAAAGAGATCCTTCAATGTCCAATTCGCATTGGGGATAAGGATTGGCTTACAGATTTCATCGTCATGGCCTTGCCAAATGATGATGTAATTCTAGGCATGGATTGGATGACTAGATACAAAGCTGTTCTAGATATTCATAGTCATACAGTGACAGTAACCGCTAATGATGGAACTCAGCTCGTGTTTTGGGGGCATGACCCTAAGAAGTCTGGAACTATGATTAGCGCTATGAAAGCTACCAAGTTGTTGAATGAGGGTTGTGTAGGATATTGGTGCTATGCCCTTCAAGAAACCAAGGATAGTCCGAGACTCGAGGACATTCCTATTGTGCGAGAATTCAAAGATGTTTTTCCTGAGGAGTTGCCGGGGCTTCCACCTCACAGAGAGGTAGATTTCAGCATCGAGTTAGAGCCGGGAACAAGACCTGTTTCACGAGCTCCTTATCGTATGGCGCCAATAGAGATGCAAGAGTTGAAAAAGCAACTTGAAGAGTTGGCAGACAAGGGCTTCATTCGTCCGATTGCATCGCCTTGGGGTGCTCCGGTACTTTTTGTAAGAAAGAAGGATGGATCAATGAGGTTGTGCACTGATTATAGAGAACTCAACCGAATAACTATCAAGAACAAGTATCCACTTCCCCGTATCGATGATTTGTTGGACCAATTGCAAGGAGCAGTGGTGTTCTCCAAGATTGACTTGAGGTCTGGATATCATCAATTGAGAATTCGAGATGAAGACATCCCAAAGACGGCATTTCGGACACGATATGGGCACTACGAGTTCGTAGTGATGCCGTTTAGTTTGACAAATGCTCCGGCAGTGTTCATGGAGTTGATGAACAAGATTTTTATTGAATACTTGGATCAATTTGTGGTAGTGTTCATTGATGACATCTTGGTTTACTCTCGAAGCCAAGATGAGCATGCTAATCATCTAAGGGTTGTGTTGGGAATTTTAAGACAACACCGTTTATTTGCCAAGCTTTCAAAGTGCGAATTCTGGTTGCCTGAGGTCACATTTCTAGGGCATGTGGTCTCTACAAATGGAGTGAAAGTTGATCCAATGAAGATTGAAACCGTAGCCTCTTGGCAACCTCCCAAGAATGTAAAGGAAGTACGCAGTTTCTTGGGACTCGCGGGATATTACCGGAGGTTCGTCGAGGGTTTCTCAAAGATAGCTCAACCTTTGACAAATTTACTCCGGAAGACTACCAAGTTTACATGGACAGAGGCTTGCCAAAGAAGCTTTGAAGAGTTGAAAAGAAGGCTAACTTCTGCACCCATCTTGGCACTTCCTCAAGGCTCAGAAGGGTATGTGGTTTACAGTGATGCGTCGAAACTTGGCATGGGTTGTGTGTTAATGCAGAAGGATCAGGTGATTGCTTATGCTTCTAGACAACTTAAGACTCATGAGCTAAATTACCCGACACATGACCTAGAGTTAGTGGTTGTGATCCACGCCTTGAAGATTTGGCGACACTATTTATATGGGACAACTTGCCAAATTTTGACAGATCACAAGAGCCTCAAGTACATTTTCACCCAGCGAGAACTCAATATGAGGCAACGCAGATGGCTTGAATTGATTAAGGATTATGACCTGGAGATCCTTTATCACCCAGGCAAGGCAAATGTCGTCGCTGACGCACTCAGTAGGAACTCATCCCAGGAGCAAATGTTGTCTCGCTTGACTGCTCAACCCGCCTTGCAAAGGGATTTGATAAGAAATGAGATTGAGGTATGGAGTCAGAGACATCAAGGCCAGTTGTGTTCCTTGGACTTTCAACCTAGTTTGATAGAAGAGATCCGTCAAAAGCAAGGGGTTTGCTCTATGATTCAAGACTTGTGTCAAAAGGTGCGTCAAGGGGAAGCACCCGGTTTTGAAATTCGAGATGAGATTTTGAGGTTGAATGAGAGAGTATGCGTACCCCGTGATCAAGAGCTGAGACAGAAAATCCTTCAAGAGGCCCATGCTACGCTCTATTCAATACATCCAGGAGCAAGTAAGATGTACAAGGACCTCAAGCAACATTACTGGTGGGATGGCCTGAAACCTGATGTGGCCAAGTTTGTAGCACGATGCCAGATTTGTCAACAAGTTAAGATAGAACACTAGAGACCGGGAGGGATGCTCCAACCCCTCTCCATCCCAGAATGGAAGTGGGAAGACATATCTATGGACTTCGTCACAGGTTTGCGCATCAGTCGAGGTCATGATGCCATCTGGGTAGTAGTGGACAAATTGACGAAGACGACACATTTCCTTCCGATTAGGGAGGTGTGGCCGGTTCCTAAACTAGTGGATGTGTTTGTAAGGCAGATAGTGAGACTACATGGAGTACCAAAAACAATTGTATCCGACCGAGATGGTCGTTTTACATCGAAATTCTGGCATCAGGTGCACCAAGCGTTGGGTACAAGACTGCATTTCACGACAGCTTACCACCCGCAAGCAGATGGACAGTCAGAGAGGACGATTCAAACGCTTGAAGATATGCTAAGAGCTTGTGTCCTAGACTGGGGTGGTGGTTGGTCAGAGAATTTAGAGTTGGTGGAGTTCGCATACAATAACAGTTGGCACGCCTCGATTCAGATGGCTCCTTATGAGGCGTTGTATGGTCGAAAGTGTCGAACACCACTTTGTTGGGATGACCCCTCTGACAGAGTGGGTGAGATACCCCAAGTGATCCAAGAGACAGTTGATAAAGTTGCTTTGATAAGGGAACGCATGTTAGCCGCTCAGAGTCGTCAGAAGTCCTATGCTGACAAACGAAGGCGACCCTTAGAATTTGATGTTGGCGCACATGTGTGGTTGAGAGTGTCGCCTACTCGAGGGGTACGAAGATTTGGGATTAAAGGGAAGTTGAGTCCTCGCTACATTGGACCTTTTGAGATCTTAGAGAGGGTCGGGGAGTTGGCCTATCGCTTGGCGCTTCCTCCATCCTTGGAGGGAGTTCATCCCGTGTTTCATGTGTCTCAACTAAGGCAATACATTCCCGATCCCAACCACAAGCTTAGTTATGAAGAGTTGAGGATTGAGCCAGACCATACTTTTGTTGAACAACCGATAGCTATCTTGGATCGTCGAATGAAGAAACTACGAAACAAGGAGATTTCTTTAGTCCTAGTGCAATGGTCTAGGCGTGGAGTTGAGGAGGCTACTTGGGAGACCGAGGCAAGTATACAAGAGAGTTATCCCGAGTTATACTCTAAGTTGATAGAGTCTGTGGGGAATGGTTAGTACTAAAGTTTTTCTTGCATCATAGCTAGTACCTTAAATTGCTTGATTGATTAATTCGCTTGGTTGAGTGTTGCTTACATGGATTGCTTGGGCGATTGTTTGCTTATACTTGATTGCTTGGGTGCTTATGTGAGTTCAATGATTCTTTGACATGTTAGAGTAGATACTATGTTGACTTTATGTTCTGAAAACACTCGGTTCGATTGATGAATACTTTACTTTTGTTCTTGTGGTCGTTGGGAAATGGTTCGAGGACGAACCTAAGTTAAGGGGTGGAGATTTGTGAGACTCTAACCAACCTTCCATCCTGGTGTATTTTTTAACTTGTCTCTACTTGAGTTTCGAGGACGAAACTTTCATTAAGTGGGGGTATATGTAATACCCGAGTTCTATGTCTGTATATATGTTGTAATCGTTAGAGACTACGGTTTTATTCCGGGTATTTAAAACCCTTGGGCCTACCTAGCCCTTTTCTCATTTTATTATAAGCTGGGCCAACCCCTCTCCTTTATTCAATTGTTGGGCCGACTGTTGACAAGGCCCAAGCCCATTTTCCTTCTCCGAATTCTTCTATCCCTAAATTGGGAGTCAACTTTTCTCTCCTTCTTCTCCTGGAGGAACGACGGCACACCAAGCTCCCTCGTCATCGTTCTTTTGGAGCCGCCTCACCGATTTCTCTGGTTTTTCCATCTCGATTCCTCGTCCTAACCTCCGTCTTCTCGCCTCTCATTCCCGACTACAACCCTTCGCCCTCACTGATCCCTCTCGTTTCCTCTTTCGTTCATCTCATTCCTCTCTTGCTCTTTGATTCCTCACTCACCTCACCCCCTCCCTTCTCGTCTCGATTTCTCGTCTGTGTTCAAGTCGTCACTGCCTCGGAGAAGTCCGACGCTGAGCGTGAGCTTCCTCTTTCCGTCTCCGTTCGCCAGGCTCGCCGTCGACTAAACTCTCTCTTGCTCGCCTCCCTTCAAACGTTCAGCCCGGTGACGCTCATCGCCGACCACGGAGAAATCGGTTTCTACCACGAGTTCCTCTCCGGTTGGTAGTCGTCGTTCGCGAGCCTCGGAGAGTCTAGCCCTCCTCTGTTCGAGTCGTCATCTCCTCTGTCGTTGTTCGTCGTTCGCCGTCGCCTGGTCGCCGTCAACGATCGACAACCTTGCGAAGATCGACATATGCACCCAATTCTCACAGTCAAATAGAAGACCGAAGGTTGTGACCCTTGCTCGAATTGTTCTCGTTCAATTTCATCTATACATGTTGTTTCCTTAGGAGTTGTCTAGTCGTTATTCATAGCATAGTTTGATGGGGTTTATGGTTTAACTCGATGAAGTCGATCGGGTTGAACTTGGGGTCAGTTTTAGTGTCTTCCATGGAGAAGAAAACTTCAAATGTGGTTGGGTGTTGACTCATTAGTCTACTGTTGGTGAACATTGTCATTGATGTTGGATGTGGCTACTGAATTTGGTTTTGTAATGTAGTGTGATTAAAGAAATTGTTTATCGTTCATTTAGTAATGAATATATTAAATGTATTGGCAATATTGAATTGTTCACTTGTTTTTGTACTGTGTGTCACATAGTTGTTGTTAGAGTGGGAATTATAATAATTCAACTTATTATCTGCTCCTTTTGTTTTCAATCGGGTACCTTAAGCTAATTACTCTTGTTGGTAATTAATTAGAGTCAAGAAATTGTAAGTTGTTGGCCAAAGTTTTAGTATGTCAATAGTTATCGCTTAGAAAAAGCTTTTAGTTTTTAGGGCTCTAAGTTTGGTGTTGCACTTTCTTTTCGGGTGTTATAGTTTTGGTTATTGATTGTTAGGATTCGATAACGCTCGTGTGTGACTTGTTCGAGCTTCCTTTCTTCCGCTACGTGTTTGTGTCTCGCCTCCGAGGTAAGTCGCTTGCCGACTTACTTAGCTTACGACTCGTTATGCGTTAAACGAGTAAATTGAATGTGTAGCCCTTATTTTGGAATGATTCCATATTACGTGCTTATATATATATATATATATGAAATCATGGGAACCGCTTTTAAATGTTTTCGTTATGCGTGCACTGGGTTCCACCGACATGATCATGGAGCACGGGATAAGCTGATGATGAAGTGGCCCCCGGGCATGGTCATGCGGCTGGAAGGGACCCCCTTCTAAAAATAAATAAATTGTTTTGAAAAACGCTCTAGTAGAGGTTTAGCCGGGGAAAGAAGGATGAAGGGGGGAAAATGGGCACGTGTATAGGACGCGCCCTGACCGTGCGTCATCGATGAGAGGCCGGAGGGTGCCACATATGGAGGATGACGTTGGATTGTTATTATATTTGATGGATTTTGCTTGAAATGTCTAAAATGCTTGAGTGATGACCTAAGAGGATGTATGTTGTGATTATGTGTGCTTTGGTAATATATTTTTACTTGTTGCTAATATCCTTATTGACGATTCTTTGGATGATTTCACATTTGACTATATTTGTTTGGCTACTTTCATACTTCTATTGTGATTGTAATTGTGTGTGTATCTTTAAGTATATGGATATATGCAAGTTTCGTTTACTAAAAATGTTTTGTTACATGTTTGATTTACTTGTTTGGCCCATACCGGGACCGTAGGCTAATGTGATCAAATTGTGGCGTTTTTAGGTAAGGATTCCGACATGGAAAATGTGCCAGGAGGTTGCATACCGGATGATGGAGCTCGGTCTTGATGTGTTGAGTCTTAGAAGATTGACTTTAGTATTTTAGTCTTTTGGTTTTTCTTAGATTGTGAGTGATGCTTGGACTATGAGTCTTTTTGGGAGTATATGTTGAGGGTTTGGACCTTAGACTAGCCTTGACATCTTGTTGTCATGTTTTACAAATTTTGGGCTCTTGCTTGCATGATTTTATGACATAAAATTTTGAACTTCTAAATTGGACGGTTTATTTGAATTTACTCGCAGTGCTTTTGTTGCAAGGTCCAATACAGTCTATTGTTGTCAGCTTGTTCTAGTAGGCCCATTGTGAGGCCTACCACCTTGTGACCCTAGGTACATTCCAGAAAGGGGCGTTACATCACTATTGGTTAATCTCCATTGATGAGGATCAAGGGAGCTCACAAATTTGCCTATTTAAAGGCTGAAACTTCATTGCAATTTCACACAACCAATTCCTCTCCTTCTCTATCTCAATTTTGTCCAAATTCAAGTAAAAAATCCCTAGAATAGAGTTCTCCCGCAAATCTGATTTTTTTCAATAAAAATCCACAAAAAGCCTTTCTTCCTCTCCTACGGCCACCGAGTCACCACCACCTCGCCGGACCACCCTCCCCACTCGCGCGCAACCGCCGGCCGCCCAAGCCCGACGCCGTCGTCCACGCTGGTGCCCCGCCTGCTGCTGGTGCACGAGTCCGTCATCCGTCCTGTACTCTCTGGTTCCTTCCTGTTGTACGTAAAAAACAAGAAGAAGAAGGAAGAAAAGAAGTTTGGGCCTTTTAATTGTAATGGGCTGAAATTAAAAATGGTTAATTAGGCCCATTTACATTTTATTAGGCCCATCAGATTGTTATTAAAGGAAAAGAGAAAGAAGAAGCCCAATTTCGCCTACCTCAATTTCCGAGCCAAATCCCGTCTCGTTTTCTCTCGGTATAAATCCCCGACCTATATTTTAATTAATATCTATTTTTTAAAATATTTATCACAATTATATGATATTTATTTAATTAAATTGAATAAAACTAACATGTATGTGAAGTAATTAAACACGAAGGTTGCACACTAGGTTTGTGCCGTTGCCTTGTGCCGTTGCACACTAGGTTTCATGCCTCGGTGTTGGTGTGCATCTCTTGGATTCTTTTTATGACCATTTTACTTCTCATATCATATCATGGCAAGTCACATAGTCAATTTCCTCAATCGACTTTTCTTTGTGACTTCTTTTCCTCAACATGCTTACAATGGGATTGATGACTTTTCACAAATCACCAACATTTACTACCCCTCCTAGTTGTATTTCTAGTCTGTTATTTGCTGATTATGTAAACTAATTTCCTTCTAATCGCAAGTGCTTAGGGCCTGTTTGGATTACTTGCTTTATAATGTAAAATTGCATTATAATGTAATTTCTCTCATTATAATGTATTATTACTTTGATGTGTGTTTGGATATACACAGCTTAGACTTCAATACATGTTTTTTCTTAAAAAACCTTTTCTCTCCCATTCTTTAATCTTCATGTCTAGTACTAAAAAAAAATCTTCAAATTCTTTAAAAAATTAAACACGAAGTTTCTCGATTGCAACTCTGCAAGCAAGCACATCAGATCTATCGACCATGGCCGACCACAATCACCTTTCGACCATCACCATTCACCGACTTCCATCGCTCATCGTCGACTGCCATAGCCCATCGCCGACAACCATCGCCTATCACCTCAGATACTTCTCCTATGGTTGACATCTAAGTCGCCTCGATCTTGTTATCGACGGGCACCATCGTCGGACCTCCACCAACACCGATGACCACCGTGTCCACCCATACACGTCGATGGTGGTGAGCATCACATGTGGGGATCAAGAGGAGCGACAATCGACATCGGACTAGTTTTGTGCTGCACGAACAAGTAGATCTGGTCCTTTAATGGCAAAACTCAATTCGGTAAGATTTGAGACGGGAAAATAAGGGGTTCTGACATATTTGGTGGTGAGGAATCCAAATCTAGCCTCAATTTGAGAATTAGATCAAGGGATTATGAGAATTTTGAGAATTAGGGCTAGAGCCCGTTTACTAAGTTGGGAGGCGGTTCTTGGGACGTGGTTACCAACTAGATTGTTTATATGAGTAGATTTTTATGCTGGAGGTTGTGTTGGAGTTGAGGTCGTCGGGCGGTGCTGATGTGGCCATCTAATTCGATCTGAAGAAGACATCGACGGCGAGAGAAAGTTTGGGACAAAAGAGCATCAAATGAGTTCTGGGTAAGATATACTAGTTATAAGATAAATTTATATAGTAAAGTATGGGATTTTAAAAAAGAAAAAGATTATAATACTATGGTCAATGTGTAGTTAATAATAAGGAAATTATGATAATAATATTGTTTTATATTATTAATAATGAGATGCCTTGCATAAAAAGATATTTAAAATATAAAAAGATAATCTAGCTTGATCTAAGTTATCATCCAAGCAAAGTACATGTTTAATTATAAAATAATATTCTAAAACATGATTTCATATCATAAATTAATTATGTATAGGGGATATTATTTAAATAAAATAATAAGATTATTTTATCATCACACCATGATTATGGAAAGCATGCTATATAAGCTTGACTAGGATTTTCTATTTTTGGAAGGTACTAGAAAAAGACACCTACTAATAATTTTTTTATCTCTAGTAAAATATTAAATGTCTTAGTTAAAGAATATAATGAGAGTATATTATGTAAGATCTTCTTATAAAAAGATATTGCTAATGAAAGGATAAAGATATAATAATGAGAAGAATAAGAAGATATTTAATCATAAGGGTATTTCGGACTTACCACTCTAGAAGAATAATTTATAAGAAAATAATATTTCTTAAAAATATGAAAAAAAATATGTCTTATAATGTTATAAAGACATTTTCTTACTTAGCTTTATGGATAGAATAAAGAATAAATAAAAAGAAAGGAATATTCTAGTAAATCAAATAAAGTTATTTCTTGAATTTCAAAGAATAATATTATATAAGATTGAAATAAAGAATTTATAAGGAATACAATGATATTACAAATATGAAATAATAATAAGGAATATTATTATTTTATTCACGTCCGCCTAAATTATTATTATAATAATTTAGTAATAAATTCTCTTAGAATAAGAATATAAGAGGTATTTAAAACTTTAGAAGAATTAAAGAAATTCTTATTAAAGTTCGTTTGTACCTCTCGTGTCGATAGGTCGAGTCTCCGTTCCGATTAAAGTCAACGATTTCCGTTCTTTCGTTCGTACACAATCGTAAAAGCTAAGGCAAGTGAAATTTCCCCTTATAACCTTATATATTCATTCCGTGTAATTTCTCGATGTTGGGAACAACTTGTTTGCCATTAATAAATGAACCTAGTGATCGCCTCTCGTGTGTGCGAGGGTCAAGAGATACAATTTATAACCCGACCCCGTTGTAGTACGTGGTGGGTGTCGAACACTCGGAAAGTCTACTCGATTGATTTGCCTAGACACTAGAAAGCTAGAAAGGAGAGCATAAAACGAAGGAAAACAAAGAAAACAGTCGGGACCGACACTGAGGTCACGTCGGGCCCGAGGTTGGCGACAAGAGGAAGTCGGGACCGACACTGGGTACGTCGGGCCCGAGGTAGCTGGGGATGTCGAACTTCAAAGATTAAAAGTAGATCTTGGGCTTTTGGGTTCCTTCTCTAGTAGATTAAGGCTTATCCACCCCAATTCAAGCAATGAGTGATGATCGGACTAGGATCGAGTGCTTTCGCCCTCGTTCCAACCACTTCTACACATCGATCATTGGGGAAATCCCCTTCGAAGCAAGGTCTTGAGATTGACACATGTTCACTTTCGCTACTTTGCCAATCTCAAGCCTTGATTCCCGACTTTCGCAAGGAATTGTAGCTCTATGTAGAGTGGGTTCCTTAGATCAATCACTCAAGGCTATGGAATTGGGGTTTCTAGCCCAAACCTAGCTAGGGTTTTCCCCCATAACCCAAGATCAAGGAGATCTACTCCATGTGGCAAACAAAGAAAGCAAACAAATCAAAAGAGAAAGCAATCAACACCATCAATCTCAAAACAAAGCAAAGTTTCATTCAAATCCCAAGCAATCCACAAATTCCAATCAAGGGTTTCCAAATCCACAAGATCAAAACAAAGCAAAGCTAATTTATCAACAAAACCTACCAAATCTCCCTCTCCTTGGCCGATTCTCTCTCTCTTCCTTCTCCTCTCCTTCCTCCTTGCTCTCCAAGAATCCTCTTGGCTCCCTTTGGAACCCCCCCCCTTTGTGAGAGAGCCCCCCTTTTTTTTTGTGTGTGTGAACCCTTTCTTAGAAGACAAAAGTGGAAGTCCACAATTTTGTGCCTTGGAGCCCAAGTAGTTCGGTGACCGACTCGGATCGACACGGAGGACCTCGGGCCCGAGTTACTGTGCATCTCGGTCCGAGGTTGAAATTTCAAGTCGGGCCCGAGGTTGGTTGCAACTCGGTCCTGATTTCGTTCCACCTTCTTCTTTGTTGGCTTCTCTTGTTCTTCTTCATGGCTTGCTTCTCTCTTTCCTCCTTTAGCTCGGGCCTTGCTCCATGTCTCGACCCTCCTTCAAATCGATCCTCGATTCATGCCAAATTACCTACAAAACACATAAAATGCGCATAGTCTCCGAATCTCATAGAAATACGGGAACTAAGCTAAAAAGGAACAAAAGGCACAAGAAAAGGGGAAAAAGAAACATATTTACAAAGGAAATCACATATGATAACACCACCAAATAGAGAGACATCACCTAGGAATATCGATTGTTAGATATAACGACCCCACTGTTATCGTCTTCCGATATTTATTATTCGATAGGACTATTATGCTAGTTTGGTTGTGGTCTTGATTGTTTACGGTCTCGTTAAGAGAACGGTTTCGAACGAACTAGTGAGGGGTGCAGGATTAACCCGACGCCTCTATATAATTTACTAAGTCGTATGCCTGTGCGCTTAAAGTACGACTTTCAAGATCATGATTTATGTCTGCTCCGATTGCAAGGAGGGATGAGTGACACTCTAGCTAAGTGTCGGGAACTGAGTTTACCCTTGGTGGTCCGGGCCATGCAAGCCCCCACCCTCTTTTAAAATCATTAACGTAATCAATATCTTTTCGTCACGATATAAGATAAGTGCCAATGCACATTTAAAAGACATCAAAACCGGACCGGTCTCAATTGATCGATTCGGCTCTCGTTCCGCTCAGGGCGCGAGAGGTTTCTTAAACTTGCTTGAATGAATAACGTTCCTAATATATATTTATCTATTCTAAAAGAAGTCTACAATCTAGTAGCTCTTCTCTCGATTAACGAGCTATCTCCGCTTGAGATACGCTCTTCTTCGTACCGTTAATCCCCACATAAAATTTTATACCTTGAAACACATCCCGATAATATCACTCTCGAATATTATAAAATTACCAAATTACCCTTGGGAAGTTCCGTTCCCACTTGCTTACTCTCCTTAGACTAATTCCCCACTTCCGCATTTTGCCTGGTATTTCTCGCCCTTCGCGACAAATGCCAGACTGTAGGAATGTACACCAAAGTTTTGAAGACGAAGTCTAGAAGGTTCAAGAAACATTAGGCGAGGATTGAAGGTCAAGGCAAGACGACATTGAAGGAAGGAAGGAATTCCCATAAGAGCAAGACATTCCGAAGATAGTGCACCAGCTCTTCCCTTTTTAAAACCAAGCAAATCATCATCACATGAGTTATCTTGGGAAAACACACTTGTAATTTTAAATTACGTCTTCTAAACCGTTTCTAAATGGCTTTAATTTCCACTGCTACATTTGTAAAACGACTCTCAATGTAATGAACGAAAGTTCTTATCCATAAATGAAATTCCGCTTTTAGTCAATTTCATCTTCAATTAAAGAATCAAGTCTCATTCGTGAGCATCCGTTTATTTATGTAACGTTTATGTTAATTTTCCGCATTTGTATGAGTTCAATATCATTCTAAAAGCCTTGGGTGACTTTGGACGGGAAAGTCCGAGGTCACTGGCGGTAATACCCAATGTTGTAAAATAGGGGTGTTACACACACACGCTCTTGTCTTCACCTACTACTTGTGTATATTGAGACCGATTTTTTTTCTTGTTGTGTCTCCTCAAATGGACGACCAACAACCCTATTTATAGGTGTCCAAGGCTGTCCAAAGCTGCCCAAAAAGTAGTTACAAAATCAGTTAAGAAGTTGAGAGAGAATTTAGGGAAGTTTGTAACCAACTTCAACCTTATCCAAACTCTCTCTTTCCTTGTCATCATAGGCGTCAAAAACAGCCCATAAGGAGTCCATTTTGCCGTCCAAAATCCAGCCCAAAAAGGCCCATAGAATCGGCCTAAAACTCCTTAGAAAATCCAGTCCAAAAGCCAACAAGCAAAGCCCAAAATGGCAAAGCATGTGGCCCATGCTCTAGCCCATATGTGCAGCCCATCAAGCCCAAAGCCACGCCCCTTGGGCTGGCCCACCATGGCCCATGGAAAGCTAGCATAGCTAGGTATCTAGCTAGGTCACTTACCTAGTGTAGCTGACCCTCAGCTAGTTGAGCTAGCATCCAGCTAGTTGAGCTGGCTTGAGTTGCGTTTTAGCTCGTTGAGCTGACTTACAAGCTATTTGAGATAACTTTAGCTAGTTTGAGCTATCTTGAGCTAAACCGTAGCTACATGAGCTTCTTACCAAGCTTATTCTTTGATTCAAGAGCTTAGTTAAGCTTCTAGAGCTAACTCTACACTAGTTTGAAGTTTCAACACTCCTTTCTAGTATACATAATTATGTGCCAAGCTAATCTCAAGCTTTGATCCTTGCATTATGCATCCACCAAGTTTAGAGAATCCTTAAACATTCATTTAAATTTGCACAAAGCTATAAGACTCTTTCACTATGCTCAAAATCAAACCTTAGCTCAAATGCATGCACTCGGCGCCTTGTGCCTAGGCCCTATGCGCGCCGCAAGCAACATGCACACACCCTAGGCGCGCCGCTAACACCTTGCACGCACGGATGTACCACCGCCAAGGTGTAGGCGCGCCCCAACCGGCGACACACATGTTCCACACGAGCAAGCAACGACGCGCCTCACCCTCGCACCGTGCTTGTGCCGAGCAAGAGCGCACAACGTGCACCGGCGCGCCTCTACCGAGCGCCGATGCCTTGTGCCGTTGCACACTAGGTTTCATGCCTCGGTGTTGGTGTGCATCTCTTGGATTCTTTTTATGACCATTTTACTTCTCATATCATATCATGGCAAGTCACATAGTCAATTTCCTCAATCGACTTTTCTTTGTGACTTCTTTTCCTCAACATGCTTACAATGGGATTGATGACTTTTCACAAATCACCAACATTTACTACCCCTCCTAGTTGTATTTCTAGTCTGTTATTTGCTGATTATGTAAACTAATTTCCTTCTAATCGCAAGTGCTTAGGGCCTGTTTGGATTACTTGCTTTATAATGTAAAATTGCATTATAATGTAATTTCTCTCATTATAATGTATTATTACTTTGATGTGTGTTTGGATATACACAGCTTAGACTTCAATACATGTTTTTTCTTAAAAAACCTTTTCTCTCCCATTCTTTAATCTTCATGTCTAGTACTAAAAAAAAATCTTCAAATTCTTTAAAAAATTAAACACGAAGTTTCTCGATTGCAACTCTGCAAGCAAGCACATCAGATCTATCGACCATGGCCGACCACAATCACCTTTCGACCATCACCATTCACCGACTTCCATCGCTCATCGTCGACTGCCATAGCCCATCGCCGACAACCATCGCCTATCACCTCAGATACTTCTCCTATGGTTGACATCTAAGTCGCCTCGATCTTGTTATCGACGGGCACCATCGTCGGACCTCCACCAACACCGATGACCACCGTGTCCACCCATACACGTCGATGGTGGTGAGCATCACATGTGGGGATCAAGAGGAGCGACAATCGACATCGGACTAGTTTTGTGCTGCACGAACAAGTAGATCTGGTCCTTTAATGGCAAAACTCAATTCGGTAAGATTTGAGACGGGAAAATAAGGGGTTCTGACATATTTGGTGGTGAGGAATCCAAATCTAGCCTCAATTTGAGAATTAGATCAAGGGATTATGAGAATTTTGAGAATTAGGGCTAGAGCCCGTTTACTAAGTTGGGAGGCGGTTCTTGGGACGTGGTTACCAACTAGATTGTTTATATGAGTAGATTTTTATGCTGGAGGTTGTGTTGGAGTTGAGGTCGTCGGGCGGTGCTGATGTGGCCATCTAATTCGATCTGAAGAAGACATCGACGGCGAGAGAAAGTTTGGGACAAAAGAGCATCAAATGAGTTCTGGGTAAAATTCCCCGAAAATACATTTTATCAAATACATATCCAAACATACTTTGATAACAATACATGTTTTATAATTAATACTAAAAACTCAAAATAATGTATTTTATATCATAATACAAGATAATGTAATTTTACATTATAAAGCAGGTAATCCAAACATGCTCTTAAGTCTTAAACCCTGTTTCTTGATAATAAAAAAAGCATATGTTATTATCTCTTTCCATATAATATTTACAACAGAAAGTATACAGTCAATACAGAATCACATACTACCTCTGTTATTATCGATATCAGAAACTCCAAATACGATTAAAAAAATCCTAATTTCAGCCAAATCCAAATCCAAATCCAAATTGGTCAAGTCTCTGAAGAAATCAGGAGGGCTTTAGTCTTGAATCGGTACCTGGAAACCCTAGGGATGACCTGGCTAGGACCGAACCCTAGCTGTCCATGGCCTTCCATTATTGGGTCCCCATCATCATAGACCTGGCCGACGACGCCTCCACAGGCGTTACACTTGATCATGGTGCGGTTCCGATGGATTCCCCAATAGTTGAGGGACTCGAAAAAGGGGCGGATCTTGTCCTCCTTCTCGAATCGAAGCTTGGACGGGTCGACCCGAGCGAAGGAGAGGGTGTTCTTGTTGCCAGCGTCGAAGTAGTAGTCCGGCGGGAAGAGGTCGACGGTGTTGAGGCTGAGATTGGCCCCGCACTTATTGCAACTGTAAATCGACGCCATTGGAGCGACGGAAACAGAACGAAAGAGTTTGGAGGTGTTGCGATTGTGCGAGGGAAGATTAGATATAGAAGCTTATACAGGATATCGAAACTTGGAATATTCAAAGCCGCATAAGAGGAATTTTAGCATTCCAATCGGGTAAAAGTCAAGTCAATTAGTATCTAGAAGCTGAAGCAACCAACACAAACGATCCACATGGATGAGTAATTAATGTCTATAACAATCAATCGTGCCTCCTTCCTATCCTGCAATGTCGATCTCTTTACCTCATTCCCTTCCTGCTGATTTCTGACGGAATATTTGAGAATTGGATAAAATCAGGCATATTATAGATTCATATGAATGGAAAGGGATTGGTATATGGACATGGTGGGCAGAATGTTGATTTTTACATTACTAATCTAGCTGAAAGCTTCAACGTCTAAACTTCATACTCGCCTCCTCTCTCCAAATGGCACGTACTGATTTGCTCTGCCTTAACGTCGTCAATGGAACAGACAGCTGGAGATAAGTCGTCAAATTAGAGACCAATCCTCAATCAATCGAGAAATTTCCGTTCTCCTCGAGATTCCTTATCCCCGATCGGAGTCTCTGAAACCCTAATTACCGCGCGATGGTGAAAAAATCACAATGAAGCCGACTAAAAGTTGCAAGGGCTGCAAAACCAGCACGCTAAAGCTCATCCTCAAATCAGCCTCCATCTTCCTCTCACAGAAACCGCCCATCGTCAAATCGTCGGAGCCCTCGCAATCGCACACCAGCCGGCGATGCCTCGCCAGAAGAGCCTCTTTCGGCCTAACAACTCCGCCCAGGAAAAGCCGACGCAATTCGGATTTCGAGTCTGAATCAGAGCCTGATTCTCCTAGAGTCTCGTGCGTAGGCCAGATCGAGATCGGCAGGGGGAAAAGGAAGAAGAGGAGCAAGGAAAAGGTGAAGAGAAAGAAGATAGCTGCTGATGAAGAAAATCCGGAAAAGCATAGATGGATGTGGGAGAAGAAGATGAGGAGGACGTCTATGGAGGTCCAGTATGCGACAGAGAATGGCGCCCAAGGATCGAAACGGCGCCTTATTTGAATCAGATGAAGCGGTTCGCTAGCGGGCGCGGATCGCTGTCCAGTTATGAGTTTAACTAACTTATTTGTGTGATAAAAAAAAGTATTATCAATATTGCGTTATTTAATGTGAAATTAAAGATTTATCCTTGTGATTATAAATAGCGTGGTGTGATTTACAATCCACAGATTTGTATTTTTTTTTTTTTCTTTTTTTTTTTTTTTTGGTGGGCTGGGCCCTCGCCCAGTTCGACACTTTGTGCCTACGTCTGGACCGGAGTGTGGTTGGACCCCGTAAGGGGTGTTGCTCCTCCCAAGCCTCTCTGCTGCATCCACACCGCCAGAGAGTCTCGAACTCGAGACCTCTGGACAAATGCTTAAGCGACCTTGTACCATTAAACTAAGATGTATTTGCATAAAGGTCAATGCAAAGTTTGTATTGAGCTAAGCGTGATGAATTTCACCGAAGTGAAACAAAGCGTGATTTTGGTGCCTTACATGGGGTGGTCTAGTGGTAAGAGGTACGTGGATGTTGGGAGGTTTCAGATTCGATCCTTGTCTCCGCCCTTATATTTGGGTGAAAAATCAAGTCTCACCATTCTTTCTACCACTAGGTCGAGCCTGTCGGTGTAAGCTGATTTATCTAGTTCATGCTCTTTGCCGACTAGTTCACAGTTCATGCACTTTGCCGACTAGTTTACAGAGCCGGGGTTTATCACCAAAGGTGGTCCCCGTTAAAAATAATTATTATTGATTTTGTGAACCAGCCCAAGGATGATCCTTTCCCTGCTTTGACATTGTGAGCCGAGGCTGAAGGAGTCTCCAGAAAACAGTCATGTCGACTCTGACGCTACCAATTTCAGCTCCTCGACGGCCGAACATTCCTTCTCTCCTCCCACTCTCTTTCCTCCATTCTTCTTCTTCCATTTCACCTCATATCTTCCCACCCATACTCTCATGGAAAATCAACGTTTTTCCTCCTTCCTCCTCCTCCTCCTCCTACCGATTTCAATACGCAGACACGGAGTCAGATGAGGACGACGATGAAGACGACTTAGAAGAACCCGCAATTGGCGATTGTTTGGTATTCGAGGACGGAATTTTCGATGACCCATTTCTCAAGCAAGAGGAAGAAGAAGAGGAGGATGTCGAATTGAATATTCAGTTCAAGAAGAAGAAGAAAACGCAGAAGCGGCTCCTGGAGGTGGAGCCTCAGAATCTGGTTCCGGATGAGTGGCAGAGAGCCGTGGATGAAATCAATATTACGAAGAAGGAGAGGCGGAAGATTGCTCAGGAATTCGAGTACGGTCAGAAGCTTGACAGGAAGAAGAAAGCCGCTTTGCCCCTCAGGGTTAATTTGGAGGAGTACTTGAAGTACAGGGATGAGAAGCTCTCTCAGGTTAAACCCCTCGTTCTTCAAAACCCTAATGAGTTTGGAATTGGGGTTAGGAGGAAAATTGGGGAGGATTCTGGCTCTGGTGGCGCCAGGGTGGAGCCCAAGAACCCTAGATGGGCGGTTTATGGTCGCAGTTTAGAGGATATTAGCGAGTTCTTCAATGCCGGAAAATATCAGCCTGGTGATAGTGAATCCAATTCTGAAGGTGAACCTTCTTTCTTTGATTTGGAAGTGATTTTTTGGTCTCAAAATTAATTGCTTAAATGAAAGATGGGATTGAGGATTTATTGATGATTTTTGAAATTGAAATGATTTCAGATATATTTTTCTTCTGAATACATGACAGTGCCTAGACAAATCTGATCACAAATTTGTTTATTGCCTTGCTACATTTTTGCATGTGAATCATTTCAATGCCACTTCCAAGATGTTCATGATAATTGGTGATTTGATGTGTATTGATATGAAGTATAATCCCCAAGATATGAGCTCTGATGAATTTCATCAAATCATATTGAGCCCGCGTTCTAGTTTATTCCTCTGAACTGGGTTTTACACTTTGTACTCTACTGTTAACTTATGCAAGTATTCCTATATAACCTAGTTATATATGAACAAGTGCAAAAAGAGGATCATGATCATGAACTGACTTATGTTAACGTGTAGTTACGTATTTATACATTCACCTGTTCGTGGTTCTTATGATTATAAACTAACCTCAGAGGGGAGATATAAGAATAAATGCATCTAATACCCATCTGCAGCTACCTAACTCTTCACATTCTAACACCCTAAGTCATTAGGCACTTTATTATTAGGCATATAAAGAAAAGGCTTTCTATTATTTGTAGAGAGGAATGTAACAGAAGAGTCCATTATTATATTTTTCAATCAAAACATGGTCTGATAATGTAAATAATTGATAATCTGATGATTGTTCAATTATTGGCATGTAAAATGATCCTCAGACACTTTTTTCTGGTGTTTTCCTTCAATTTTTATTGTTGAGACTAATAGCAGTTTCCAATTCCATATCTAATGTGCATTAGGATTAATGCACTTATATGTGCGATATACTGAATTAATCTAATATGATTGTTTTTGAAAATAGGCCAGCGTAAGTTGTTCACATCAGAGGAAAAGGCCCTGTTACATGCAAAGATACCTAATCTTGCAGCTGCTACGTCTGTAAGCTCGTCTGCCCTTTCTTGTTTACAGCTCCTCCTTAGTGCTTAGGGCTCATTTGGTACCGATACCAAAGATACGACTAATATGAGATATAGAGCATTGATATCGGTATCGATATCAAGGTATGGGATATTGGGCCCTTAATGGGTATGATGAGTGTGAGTGATATCTTTGATATATCTATTTTTTTGGGAGATTTTAAAAAAAAACCTGATATCACTCTAATATCAATATAGCAAACACCAAATATGGGTATGAGTCTTGATATGGATACCAAATAGGCCCTTAATGTTTATTAGGATCATACAACAACAATTGATATAAATTGCTCTAGATCTATTAATGCCCCCACAATTTTGCAGGGAAAGTGGATTCCTCTACACACATTGGCTGCATCTGGAGAGTTTTATCTTGCTAGCACACTGTTAAAACATGATGTAGCTATCAATGCTGTAGATCATGTATGTTTGACCAGTTAAAAGTTGCTTGTAAAAACCTTATGCCTCACTTCCAGTCTTATATTGCTGTTTGCTGACCACAGTATTTATATAATCTGTTCCTTTTTCTCAGGATGGTTTGACTGCACTCCACAAAGCAATCATCTGCAAGAAGCAAGCTATAACAAACTTTCTGTTGAGAGAATCAGCAAATCCATTTGTTCGTGATAAGGTGTATGGCTAACTCTTCTCGTCTTTGCATGTTTTCTTTACTCATATATGAGTAGCACATCACTTGGAAAATCGATTTGCATTCCAATTCTCTTCAAAAAAATATGCATTAGATTGTTTGTTGTCTTCAGAATAACTAACTCGCCCTTGGTAATAATAGGATGGATCAACATTGATGCATTATGCTGTCAGAACTGCATCAAGTAATGCTATCAAGACCCTTCTGCTCTACAATGTTGACATCAATCTTCAGGACAATGTATGGACACTATTTTTTCGTTTGTTTTATATTTCAACTTTTATTTACCCTCAAACCATCTTTTCCTTTCGGTATTTCAAAGGATGGGTGGACTCCTTTGCATCTTGCTGTTCAAGGAAAGAGAACAGATGTGGTGAGGCTTCTGTTAATAAAAGGAGCAGATAAGACCCTCAAAAACAAGGTTAATCTCTAACACTTTTTTTTAAATTACTTGCCATCTATTATGGTTTAGGGTTTAGGGTTTATGGTTTACTTTTGATGTCAGGATGGTTTAACTCCATTGGAGTTGTGCCTCTATTCCGGTCAAAATACAAGGACTTATGAACTTATCAAGCTCTTAAAGCAGCTCCCAAAGCCACGCAGAGCGTTGTACTGACGAAATGTCCTTGCCTATTTGGGCGATGCACCACCATGAATTTGTTCGAGCTTATTCTCTCGGGCGTGGTGTACATATGGGATGAAGGACCGACCTATTCTGAACTATGGGAGAAATTTGAGTGATGCCTTGTGAATATATCTTACTGAATAGGGATGGAGCAATCTGTATTTTCTTGTAATTATGGAGCTTGAATGAAATTTTGCTTTCTACACATACATTCATTGTAGGATATAATTGGGTTTCCTAAATTTGCTATGAATCTAGATTAATGGTACTAGGGAACCGACAACTCGGACCGTACTGAATAACTTCTTTGAGTCATTAATTATAAAGACTATGTCTTTTTGGATTCATTACGAGGACATTGTTATTTATAAAGATCTTGACATTGCCATTCGATTTTGAGTGTAAAATGCTGTTCGATGGAGAGGAGTAGAAATTCACATATTGGTATGGACCGTATGGTAGTCATGGAGTTTTAGGTGGTGGTTTTGAGAAAGAGGGGGTAAAATGTGGGTGGTTTTCTGAAATTTCCAAATTTGTAAAAGCAGAAGATAAAAATGGATAGATATTTCACTTTACTCGCTCGTTCTGTTTACTCTCAGTACTCGTTCGTTAGTTGGCGAAGTTGCAATCCAACGTAGAGCAATTCACCTACTTCATTCCACCCAGAAGAACAAACCACCTACTTCCTTTCTCCATCCAATTCTTCCCCTATCGTTCCTGAATTGTCGCCTCGCCGGAGGATGTTTGGATCTCAGCTACTACGCGCCCGTTATTCCGTCTCCGGCTTCGAATCAGTCACGGACCACCCACGTTCGATCCATCGGATCCCAAATTCACAAGCTGATTGTTCCTGTAAATTCCCGTATCGATCTTTATCGACGTCGGGGAATTGCTATAAGCTCAAACCGATGATCATTACTTGCCAACATTCTCATGGAAGCTTCCGCCCCAAATCGCACTACAGCCACGGCCACGAGTATCTCGAAGCATCTCTTCTAATTTCAGGTATTCTTTTTCGTTTTTAGGATTTCTTTCTTGTTCATTTTCGGATTAGGTTTTTTACATTGCGGGATTTGATTGACCAAATGAACAGAGTGGGGGCTTTTGGCATTCACATCACGGGATTAGTCGTATATATAGTGGCCATAATCCATAGATAATCTTTCAGGTATATTTTCGTCTGGTGGGTTTAGCTTAGAACTATGTGAAATTTGACCTAAATTTTGCCAAATTGCAAAAAGAAAGGGGGAAAAATGTTCTATGTCTGAAACTTGAATTTCATTTGCTACGATTTAGTTCTAGATCTGTGTGAACGAGCTGATGCTGTTTTTGGTTATCTCGTAGGAGCTGTATTTGGTCGTTGTACTTTATGCTATTATTCAGCTGGTATAATGTCCGAGTGAGGAAGAAGTATGTGAATTCTGAACAATAAGTCCGCTCAAAATGGTTTCATTTTTTTAGTGAACTTTCAAATGAATCTGCTCCATCTTCATTCAATTAATGTAGCACAATCACAGAAACAAATTGCTTTCTATGGGCCGTTTGTGAGCGGAGTGAGCTAAGGGTTGACTGGCTGAGGGACTATTGAGGGTAGGAATCTGATTATTAGTTTGTGACAGATTTTGTCCATAGTCATGATGGGATGACCTAAGTATCTAGTGATCTATAAATAAGCCGACTTCTTTCATATAAGCACACCCTTTGGTTTTGTCAGTGACATCTACATAGGCTGAAAATTTTCCTCCCTTTTTGGCTTGATCCACATCAAGCCTTACATAAGAAAGTTTTCACCTGTTACATTGCTTTGATAATTGGGATATTCTTGGGTTTGTCTGATAAGAGGCTACTTGAAATGTAAGTTGACTCTAGAACTAAGAGCATAAGTATGCAGATGTGGTAATGAGATGAAGTCTACTCCTATATAATTAGTTTCATGAGAATAAGGATTCTAGCTATGAGTGCCTATAAAATGATTGGAGAAAACAAGAGAAAGTGATGCGTTCTTTTAGACACTTGGGCCAAATCTGACTTTTTTTTTTTATATAATTGTATCACTTTTAGTATTTTCCCTAATCGGACGTATTGGCTGTTGCAGAAACTGTAAGGCACCACCGCCTTCGTAAGCGAGGGTTTCAGGAAGACGTGGATTGGAAGCCCTCTGATCCTTACCTTGCATTATCTCATCGGGCCAAAGATTTTAGTACTGATTCCAGCTCACTGGGGTTGGAATTTCTTCGTCTTTTTCAGAGCCCAACAATTTTTCTTAAGATATCTTGTGAGGGGGACTTCCTGCTTCCAATTGTTGTAGGTGTGTGTGAATCTGTAATTATATGTATCATGTTATTCTTGGCGTAGTGGTACTGGTGGGTATTTGTCGAAATAGTAATTATGCTATTTTTGCAGGGGAGTTTGCCGTCAAAAAACTTATAGATTCTTTGCAAGAAGAAAATCGTTCGGTATTACTACACTGTTTGTCTTGTATTCTTTTTAACCTGTTATATTTTCAGCATGTATTCTATTGGTATCTATCTTAGTTTGCTAGCTCCCTCATTGCAGGAATGCCCAAATCAATTCCAGTTTGTAGGAAATATTGTCTCTGAACTGGGTTGTCAAGTAAGAGCCTAATTGTTTCAGCCATTCTATATCTTTATATTAAAGACTGCAGTTGATTTTTTCTTGTGAGTTTGTCTTATTTCTGTTTAATTTATCTCTCAGGTTATCTGTGAATTCATATGCATAAGAAGAGTTTTTGTTTTCATTTTTTTATGAGTCAGTCTTATTTCTGCTATAATTTTGTCTCTCTGGTTATTTGATATGCATATTAAGGAATTTTTGTTTTCAAATGAGAAAGAAGCAGGGTGATGAGTGTGTCTGTGTATCTATGAAGGATTGTATAGATAAGAGGAAAATAAGGGAAATGACATTCATTCTTGCCTTAAGATTTGATATCATGATGTGCTTGCATGCTACAACACATTCCTGATGACTGAAGGTTAATGGAGAGTTCTTTGGTCAATGGTTAATGTGTTATTGAGGAAAGTTGTCTTTTTGTCACATTCAGTTGCCCATATCAAAGGATCACTATGTTTATGTTATGATTCCTTTAATCTGAACTTGTTTTCATTTTCTTTCATCTTACTATAATGCCAGGTAAAAATGGTAAAAATTACAAAAAGGGTGGCCAATACATATTATGCCAGAATTTACTTTAGCAAGGTAAGTGGATTTTTAATTGAATTTATTGTGAGGTATTCAGAGCAGATGTCTTACACTGTAAATATTACGTTCAAAGATCTTTTTAAATTTTAATACTAATAGCTCATAATTTACAGGATGGAGCAAAAGAAAGTTTCAGTATTGATGCGCGCCCTTCAGATGCCATAAATTTGGCTACAAGATGTAAGGTACAAACAATGGTCTTGAACAACTTCTATGAAAAAACATTTGCATGGTTTTCCGACCAAAAATAAAACATAATCATGGTTTTAAGTAGCTCTCATTTTAAGTTTATCTGTCTAGAATTTTCAAAGTGTTGAAGCTTGTATGGATTACAACAACAACAACAACCCAGTGTGGACCTGCCTCTGGCAGGGGGGGATGATCTTCTCCCTCCAAAGATCCCTACAAACTGCCAGATGCACTGAAATATCAAGCAATGCTAGATCCTGTTTTATAACTTCCGTCCAGCTCTTCTTCGGTCTACCTCTGCCCCTACGAGCATTGTCGAAAACAATCCCCTCACATCTACGTACCGGGGCCTCTGGTGGTCTCCTCTGTATGTGCCCGAACCACCGCAACCTCGATTCCCACAACTTCTCTCCTATACTAGCCACTCCGACTTTGTTCCTAATCACCTCGTTTCATCCTGTCCAATCTCGAATGCCCGCACATCCATCTCAGCATACGCATCTCTGCTACCATCAATTTCTGCTCTTGCACCTTGTATGGATTAAATTATTGAAATTATTTTAGAGATGTAGACTTGTTGGATGCTGCAGGTTACATATTTATCATTTTAAACAACTAATTTCGATGTTTTCAAAGTTTTTTCCCTCCCACATTTAATGGTTACTGATTTTATGCCTATATGACTGCTTCCTTTTATTAATCACATCATGTTTTTGCATATTTCATTTCTCTTTTGTGGCTAGTGGCTATGATTCTTGGTTCTTATCCTTGCATATTTGGTTAAAGAAAATGTTTTTGGTCCTATACTTACCAAAGAAGAATAATTTTGGTATAGGCACCCATATTTGTAAATAAACAAGTATTCTTGACCGACGCAATCAGAATCTCTTATAGGACAGGACGAGTACATGATGCAAAATCTTGTTATGATGTCGTTTTAGACAGGTATTTCGCTGGTGTTAAATGACACTTTGCTATTAGGTCTTGTATCCCTAATTTACATTCATGGTTGATTCTTCCTGTAACTATGTTTCTGCCCTTGACTTTTGCAGTGCTACGGAGGGACCAGACTTGCTATCAGAGGAACTTGATGTTGTGAATAACTTGAACCTGGCTGTCAAAGAGGAAAGATACTTGGATGCAGGTATACGTTGTACAGAATTTTTCAATCAACAGCTTGTATTACTAGAAAATATTGATTTTGAAATTGATTTTCCATTACAAAGTACTGTTGATCTTCTACCTCTTTCCTCTATTTTAGTACTACCTTCACTCAGAAAAGATTGTCATTTAACCCTTAAATCTTGTTAGGAAATGTTTGTCATTTTAGAATTTTAGCTAATGATTTATTGGTGAGTTACGAGGTTTGTTATTGACAAAATGCATATATTAACTCTTATGATGCAAATTCTCTTTCTTCGTCGTCTATAAATGATGTGGGTACTTAATAATTTATAAATTTTACAAAATGTTTGTAGTGTTCTAAAATTCCTAAATAGCTTGCCAAAACCTAAAAGGCTAAAATGACGACCTTTAGTGAACAATCGGAGTATTTGAAACTGCAAAACATAATTTGCTATGTCTATTATTTTGGATTATCCATTTGAATTTTTGATGCTGACATTTGAATTCCTCCATTGCAGCCATGTGGATGGACAAACTCATGAAGCTTCGGAAAACTGGATCCGAGCATTAACACATATACTAGAGGTATAATTACCTCTCATGCTTAAATTCCATATCCGTCTTTTGTTTTGCTCTTGATAAGCATATGCATAATTATAATAATAACAGTAAAACAATGATAATGTTGTCTTCCTGTAACTCATTCCATTCAATATGGTTGTTGTAGTGTTTAAACTTCTGAGGCTTGCAGTAAATCAGTGGTGGAGTCAAAACGTGTCCAAGATAGTTTCATCTTCAGCAGGTCTCTTCTAGCAGGCGCGTGTATTTTATGACATTAAACCTTGGATAATGCATGGCGAATGCCCATTGTGTAAATATGTGAGTAAATATGGTAAATCTAACTAGAGTTGTCATAAACATAAAGACCCAAATCTTGCTTATTTTCTCCGGGAAATCTTATTTCCGACCACTTGTAGATATTATATGCCACCAATAATATCCCTTAAATTTGCTGATGGAATCTGCTGAACTTTTAGTGAGGTTCCTTTTTTTGTTGCTATGCGAACAGCTATGACTTTCTTTCACATTCCACTTGCTCTAGTTTCTGGGTAAAGCTTGAATTAGGATATGCTTGGCAGGGCCATTTGGCATCCTTATTTTCATGTTTTTGACCTTAACAGCAACAACAAAGAGTTTCTTTCATATCAAGGGGATCCTTACCTCCCTACGGGTGGCCTGGTGGCAGGGGGTTTATAACTCATATGGGGGGATGTTGGTTGGTCCCAGGCTCGATCATTGCATACGCCCTTTTACTTGGGTGAAAAATCATGTCTCATCATCCCTCCTATTAGGTCTAGCTGGTCAGCGCGCGCAAGCCGGTTTATCAGGTTCATATGCTTTGTTGAGTAGTTCATGAACCCGGGTTTTATCACCAAAGATGGATCCCTTGTCAAAAGAAAAATGAGTTTCATATCAAGATGACATGTTAAATCTACTCATTGTTTTGTAGGAGAATAATTTTAAGGATGACAAACAACAACATCAACCCAATATAGACCTACCTCAGCAAAGAATTAATGAATACTTTAGGATGAAAATAAGAAACATAAAAATCCTAGATTATTTTGGAATTTGGAGTAGTGGGTTTTGTCCCACATTGACAAAAACAACGAAAACAATACTAATATTTAAGGGATGTAAGTTCTTACATATTAGCTTAAGATTTAACGCTCCCTTGAAGAGCCGAATAGTACCGTCTCTCCTTCTACCAAAAAAAAAGCTTAAGTTTTTATGTTAAAAAATGTATTATGACTTTATATGTAAAAATAATTAATAACTCGACATTTTACTTGTATAATCATATGGCCTACTGAAATCTTAATAGAAAAATTGCTTTAAATACCCCAACCTTTGATGTGGTTGCGCTCTTTACCCCAACCTTTTCGAATTTCATAAAATATCCTATATTTTGTAGTTCATTGCGCACTCTATCCTCTAAATATCCATTCTTTGGATAAAATTACAAACCAACCCATCATCTTTTCATTTTGGGGCAAAAATGCCCAATTTATGTACATACAAGTTTTTGAAAGTTATAAAATTTGTTCTTAAAGGATTAAAACATTCACAAGTAATAATTTTTTAATATTCAAGAGGTTCTAAAACATTCTTAACAAAAATCAATTTCTTAAGCATAAAAATATGTTGGTAAGATTAATAACATTTTGGGTAAGGTTCAAAGTAATAACATAATCTTATATGTTTTATTTACTCATGTAAAATAAATAATATCATGACCTTTATTATTTGTCTAATATAAATTCTCAAAATCATAATTAACCAAAGTAATCATTAAATCGTAACTGTACAAGTAGTTTATTTTCATAATTTTGCCTATTGTTATTTTTTATATAATTTTAGACAAATGTTAATAAGAATTTTTATATCCCTATTTATAAAAGTTAAAAAAATTGTGTTATTATCAAGGAAATTTTACCAACACTAAAAAATGGCCTATAAAAATTCTTATTAGTTTTTGTCTAAAATTATTTTAAAAATAATAATAATAGAGAAAAGTATTAAGACAGACTAATTTGTAAAGTCAAAGTTATGATTTATAAAATTAATTTGGTTAATTGTGAAGTTCAAAATTTTTATTAGCCAAATAACAAAGTTAATAGCATTATTTTAATATAAATGAGAAAAATAAACATATAAGGTTATGTTATTACTTTGAACACTAACCAAAAGATTATCAGTCTTAACACATATATAAAAAATTATTTTTTTAATTAGTATTCGTTAAGAGTGTTTAAGAGCTAAAAGAAGATAAAAAATTATTAGACCTAGGGTTATATTATGTTATGTATTATCTATAGCTTATTGTTTAAGCTATCTTATTGACTAAGATCTCTAGAGATATTGTAACTATATAAACCCTTCTTAATTTAATAGAAACGTGAGATTGCATCTTCCAAATTTATCTCTCCAAATCCTTCATGGTATCGGAGCCAAAGATCCTAGCCTAACCCTAAATTTTTTTTTCCCGTCGAGTCGCCATCATGACCGACGCTGCCCAGACTGCCACACAACAAGCTGCTCAACTGGCGACCTTGCAACAGGCGTTGATTGCCGCCCAAGCCGCCGTCCCTAATACTCCTAAACTTGGATCTCCCTATTATCTACACCCGTCGGACCACCCCGGTTTGACGATTTGCCCTATCGCCCTTAAAGGTGATAATTATCAAGAGTGGTCTATCGCAATGCGTAACGCTCTACTTGTTAAACGGAAACTCGGGTTCGTCGACGGCTCCATCACAAAACCGCCGGCTGATTCTCCCGAGGCTGATTACTGGTTATCTGTCAATTCAATGTTGGTTGGATGGCTCGTTCAATCAATGGATCCGTCTCTTCGATCTTCTATTACATATTATGAGACCGTTAAACAGCTTTGGGATGATTTAAAGCAACGGTTCTCAATCGGCAATGGTACACACATTCTCCAACTGCGATCGGATGTGGCAAACTGTCGTCAAAAAGGGCTTTCGGTTGAAGCCTATTACGGAAATCTCAAAAAATTGTGGGAGGAGATCTCTACTTATGTTCCAAATGAATCATGCACTTGCAACAACTGTACATGCGACCTTAATACTAAACTTACGAAGTCCCGAGATGAAGAGCGCGCTCATCAGTTTTTCATGGGACTGGATGACTCCTTCAGCACAATTCGGTCCAGCCTGATGTCGCAAGAACCATTGCTCAATTTGGGCCGGATTTATGCTCTAGTAGTTTCAGAAGAACGCCAACAATCAATTGTTAAAGATCGGGAGTCGAAATTTGATGCCTTGGCGTTTGCAGCTCGCTCTTCTCAATCCTCGTCCTCACACACTAATTCTTCTCAATTAACACCAGAACAGAAGAAGCTTTTATTTTACACTCATTGCAATCGACATGGACATGATCTTTGCATATGTTTCAAAATCGTTGGATATCCGGATTGGTTCTTTGAAAAGAAAGGTGCTGGTCGGGGTTCGAATTCGAATGCCCGAGGACGTGGTCAGCCTGCTGCGTCGGACTCCAACAACGATTGCAACACATCAGGTCGTGGGCGTGGGGCAAACGGTGCAGCAAACGCCGCTCAGCAGCCTGGCTCGAGCAGCTAGAATTCATTCCAACCGAGTAATAAAGATAGACAGGCTCTCGGCGCCAATCTTTCCAACGAGCAGTGGGCGTCCGTGGTTCAGATGTTCGCTTCTTTAAACAGTTCACCAGCTTCCGGAAGCTTTTCTGGTAAGACTTCTCACCCTTGTATTCTTGACACGGGGGCGTCTTACCACATGACGGGTGACATCAACTTATTACAGGACTTGTATTCTATTCCCTCGGTTTCTATTATGTTACCTAATGGACAGATTTCAGCCGCCACTCAAGCTGGTTCCTTAATCTTCGGCACCCTTCGAGTGCCTTATGTCTTATATATTCCCGGTCTCACTTGCAATCTTTTGTCGTTTGCTCAGCTTACGTCTGATCTTGATTGTATTGTGATTTTGACTAGTCGAATGTGCATCTTACAGGACCTAAACTCGAAGACGGTGATTGGAGCAGGTGAACAGAGGGGCGGGGTCTACTGGCTTCAGGCTTTTCATTCAGCTGCTCATGTTCCTGTTGTTTCTGTTTCTGCTAGTTTATGGCATCGTCGACTTGGACACCCTGCTGTTACTGTTTTGAAATCTTTACCTATGCTTAGTGACTCTACTTTTGATTCGATTAGTAATCCATGTGATATTTGTTTTAAAGCTAAACAGACCAGACAATCATTTCCTATTAGTACTAATAAAGCCGAGTCTATATTTGATTTAGTCCATTGCGATGTCTGGGGACCATACAGTACTACTTCTACTTTTGGCGCATCCTATTTTCTTACTGTTGTGGATGACTGTTCTCGTGCTGTTTGGGTGTATTTGATGAAATCCAAGAATGAAACTGCCAAATTGCTTGTTGAGTTCTATGCCATGATTTCTACACAATTTTCCAAATCTCTTAAGTGCGTACGAGCGGATAATGGGACGAAATTCCTCCCTCTGGTTCCTTTCTTTGCAGCTAAAGGAATCAGATTTGAACATTCTTGCACTTATACTCCGCAACAAAATGGTCGTGTTGAGCGTAAACACCGCCATCTTCTAAATGTGGCTAGAGCTCTTCGTTTTCAGGCAAGTCTTCCACTTGAACTATGGGGAGAATGTGTCCTTACAGCATGCTATTTAATAAATCGCACTCCGTCAAAATTATTGAATGGCAAATCTCCTTATGAAGTTCTTTACAATCGGACACCCAATTATAATTATATTCGGGTTTTTGGGTGTTTGTGTTATGCTTCTCAAATACCCAAGGATCGGGATAAATTTGCCTCCCGTAGTAAGAAGTGTATTTTTCTTGGCTACCCCAATAGTATTCGAGGTTGGCGTTTGTTGGATTTGGACACTAAGCGTGTCTTTATCAGTAGAGATGTGGTATTTTTTGAAGACAGATTTCCTTACAGTGAGCCGGTTGAACCTAATATTTCAGTTGAGCCGTCTCCAGCTATCTATGATGAGTCGCAGATTTCAGTTGAGCCGGCCGTACAGATTGACAACCTTGCTCACGACAGGGGGGTCCCTAATATTGCACCTCGACACAGTACTCGCGTCCGACGTCCTCCGACTCGACTTCAGGATTATATCTGCAGCACTACACGAGTTATTGACCCCCCTCTCTCTACTTCGTCATCCGTCTCCAAATCATCGTCTTCTGGTACACCCTATCCCATAGCCGCTTATGTTTCTTGCAATAATTTTTCTCCTTTGCATACTAGAATTTTGGCCGCCATCACTACCGGTCATGAACCTACTACTTATTCAGATGCCGTTAAATATAAGGTTTGGAGAGATGCTATGGCCTCTGAAATGTCAGCTTTGGAGAGAAATAAGACTTGGACAATTACCAAGCTTCCGCCTAATAAATCAGCCATTGGCTGTAAATGGGTGTACTGAATTAAATACCGTTCTGATGGTTCTGTTGAGCGTCATAAGGCGCGTCTGGTTGTGCTATGGAATCGTCAGATTGAGGGTTTGGATTTTCATGCGACTTTTGCTCTTGTAGCAAAAATGGTAAGTGTTAGAGTTTTTCTATCTGTTGCCGCTATCAAAGGGTGGGAATTACATCAAATGGATGTTCATAATGCTTTCTTACATGGTGATTTAGATGAGGAGGTTTATATGAAACTTCCTCCCGGATTTTCTTCCACTCATTCCGGGATGGTTTGTCGCCTTCAAAAGTCTCTCTATGGACTTCGACAGGCACCCCGTAATTGGTTCTTTAAACTAGCTACAGCTCTTCGAGTTTTTGGCCTTCACCAGAGTCACACCGACCACTCTCTATTTGTTTTTGCCCGGGGTTCTATCAGCTTACATGTTCTTGTCTATGTTGATGACATGATAATTTCAGGCAACGATTCTACTGCTATTTCCCGCTTTAAGAATTATCTAAGTTCCTGTTTTCATATGAAGGATTTAGGTATTCTTAAATATTTTCTTGGCATTGAAGTTGCTCGATCTCCTAAGGGAGTTTTTCTTTCCCAGCGGAAATACGCTTTGGATATTCTTTCAGAGTCCGGATTATTAGCTGGAAAGCCGTGTGACTTTCCCATGGAGCCCAATCATTCTCTTGCTACTTCTGATAGTCTTGTTTCCGATCAGCCAGAGCGTTATCGTCGCCTTATTGGTCGCTTGATATATCTCACTATTACTCGCCAGGAATTAAGCTATTCTATCCACACTTTAGCTCAGTTTCTGCAAACTCCTAAGGTTGATCATTGGCACGCCGCTCTCCGTGTTTTGAGATATCTTAAGAGTCATCCGGGTCAAGGTCTTCTGCTCTCTGCTAACAGCTCTTTACAGATCTCTGCTTACTGCGATTCAGATTGGGCTGCTTGTCCTCTGTCTCGTCGTTCTCTTACTGGTTTCTTTGTTTGTCTTGGTGAATCGCCTATCTCTTGGAAAACAAAGAAACAACATACTGTTTCACGTTCTTCTGCTGAAGCGGAATATCGCTCTATGGCTTCTGCCTGTGCTGAACTTCTTTGGTTAAAATCTCTGCTTCGCTCTTTTGGAATTAATCATTCCCATCCGATGCGTCTTTATTGTGACAGTCAAGCTGCTCTTGATATTGCGGCTAATCCAGTTTTTCATGAAAGAACTAAGCATATAGAAATTGATTGTCATTTTGTTAGGGAACAACTTCAGAATGGCACTATTCTTGCTTCTCATATCCGAACTCATGAGCAACCAACAGATATTTTTACCAAGCCTTTGGGTCGACAACAGTTTCAATTTCTTCTCTTCAAGTTGGGCATTCTTGATTTACATGCGCCAACTTGAGGGGGAGTATTAGACCTAGGGTTATATTATGTTATGTATTATCTATATCTTATTGTTTAAGCTATCTTATTGACTAAGATCTCTAAAGATATTGTAACTATATAAACCCTTCTTAATTCAATAGAAATGTGAGATTGCATCTTCCAAATTTATCTCTCCAAATCCTTCAAAAATTATTACTTTTAAATGTTCTAATCCTTTAAGGACAAAATTTATAATTTTTTAAAATTTTATTCGTACACAAATTGGATATTTTTGTCCAAAATGAAAAGACGATAGGTCTATTCGCAATTTTACTCTATGTATGGATATTTTGGGGGTAGAGTGTGCAACAAACCCCAAAGTATAAGGTATTATATGAAATTCGGAAAGGTCGGGGTAGAGAGCGCAACCACCTCAAAGGTTAGGGTATTTAGAGCAATTTTTCCAATCTTAATAGACATGTGTTACGTGCCAATTTATTTTTTAAAAAAAGAATTTTGTAATATAAAAAATGATTTGATGATGTATATAGATTTTTTTTCAAATTATCTTTAAAAATGCATAAAATTTTAATTTTAATTCATAAATATCCATTTTGCATAAGTTTTAAAAAATTTAATTATAAAATATGGTAGTATAATATGAAATTTAATTATATTATACTATTAATATTTAAGGGTATATATGTCATTTATATAAAATATTAAAAGTGAAAAAAGAACAAAATTCATAAAAAAAACAATGAGTCTCTGACTAATGAAAGGTCTAAGAATGGAAAAAAAAAATTATTTTATTAAAGAGAGATCAAAATAGGTATCTACCAATTGAGATACGGAATGGGCTCCAGTAGAGTTGTAAAAATAACTCTATGAGTAGAGTTTGAGAGATCTCAATCGTTAAATAAAATATCAATGGTTGAGATTAGATTTACCTCTCACCAAATCTAATTCTGATTTTTTTTCGTTTTAATTATTTTTTCTAAAGTTCACCAAATTACTATAAGATTTTTGAACTTCACCTATAAAATTTTTAAACAAAACTCTACCATACCTATCACATCGATCAAAATAGATCTCTACCAATTAGGAGGGTTCAAGAAAAACCAAAACTGAAAAAAAAAATTGTTAATATTTGGAGAAAGCTTGAAAGGGTACGTGGCTTGACCAAGTCAGGATCTTTTTTAGTTTTTAACGTGTGGATCACGATTTTGTGTACGGTTGACTAAAAATCGTAGACGAAACAAAATTTACAAATAATTTGGGGGTTTTGTTTTTGAAACAGTCCTATCATTTTGATGAGTGATGTCTTTAAGGTGTTTATTGTGAACTAGAGTGATTAAATATATGTTTTTTTTTGGTCGAAAGTGATTCATATATGTTTAGTACACTGTATTGTTACTTGAATTGATCTAGCCTATCTTTGAATTAGTACAACATTGTTACTTGAATTGATCTATCTTTGAGGTGTTTTTTAGAAACGTACTTTTGATCATGGCATTTGAAAATGAACCAAATAGTTGTCGTTGTACACTTGAATAACTATGGTTATTTTCGTGTTCTAGTTACTTTTGAATTTAGATTCAAGCACAGGGTGCTCTTGCCATTAGTAAAGTAAAATAATTGCTGTTATCACAAGGAAATTTTATGATTATTATATGCTCTAGCTATTGGTTTGAGATTATATTAGACTATTAGTGTATCACTTGGTCCCACCATGCATGGCACATTTAAAACAATGAACTCACCATCAATTACATCCTAAATTATGTTATAAAAATAAAATAGCATTAGCGGTGACTTTGATTGACAAGAAGTATAGGTTGATGTTGGATACCCTATCATTTTCCAAGGTCTTCTATTCCTATAATATTAACAATAGTGGATTATATCATCCTCCATTAGCATCATGGTAGGGCAGATATCTAGTTTGTGTCTTCTTCTAAGTTTCATGTCACTAGATTTTTAAAAATTCATATTCCGCGTGTACAACGAGTTGCCTGGGAAAGCTACATTCGACTACTATCAAGAAGACAGGAAAAAAATACTATTACGAAAAACTGACTTTTTCAGTAGTGGTATAAATTATAGCCAGGGGATTAAATTTAGACCGTGTTTCACATGAAACTATATTAGAAAACAAAATAAAAGCTTCCGATTCATGTTGGGGTACCAAGGAAGCTTTAGAGATCAATTTAAGTAACAACTTTTGATCAAAGATAGATTTCTATAGTCATCAGGCCAAGGAGTTGAGAAGTAACCACTCTTTGTTTTCTTGCACCAAACGGGGCATTGATTCCAGAGTTCAGCATTTTTTTTTGGTTGAAAGAATTCAGCATTTTTTTGTACTTAAATTGTTGTCAGATTTCCAACTATTATTATTTTTCTATTTCAAAGTTTAAGCAATACTCCGTATACAAAATGGTTTCTTTCTGTTATTAATTTACCATAGCATTGTCGTCAGCCATACATGAAAAGAAAAGCAGGCAATAAGTCAATGCAATAATATTTGAAATCAATTGGCACGTCAGACTTCATACGCCTTTTTTTTTTATCAAATTAAATGACAGGTTTCCTTATGCGCGTGGCTGGTTTTTTATTTGTCAAGAGCTGTCTATAAGAGTCGAAACGAAGACTTTATGCTACTACCATGAAGTCCTAATCGCTTGACTAGATGCCCGAAGACTTAAAGGGGTGCAACACGAAAACTTCCTAGTAGGTCACCCATCCTCGTACTATTCCCGCCCAAGCACGCTTAACTTCGGAGTTTTTGATAGAATCTGGTACATTATTGCTGTTATAATTGCACCCCACATGGCCTGTTATTTATATCTCAAGAGAATCACATACAAAAGAATTGACCACAAGACTAAACGCTATATAGGTCATTTTTCCTCATATAAACACAATGGATCCTTACACCAATACAACAATTTATTTAGATTCATGTGGACCATGTTGTCTAACATCAAATCTCACGAGTTCGATCTAACAATATGAGAAAGGGATAATTTGATTAAATGGATTTTGGGACTACACATTATAATATCTACAATAACATCTACTCAAATGGATTTCAGTATAAGCAGAATTTGGGGGTCAAAATATATGTAACATTGCCCCAAATGAAAGCCGGAAGTTTGTGTATGATAGGAACAAGGCAAAGAGTAAAAGCAAAAGGAAGTAGAAACTGAAAAAGTAAAGGGAAAATACAAGGAACAAAAAAGGGAAGAAACGATCGAAACACTCCTAAGATTTCTACACTATTGCTCTGCAACTGTTATCTTCTCCTGCCACTGATCCCTGCACACGACCAAATCTCTTGTAACTGCTAAAAGGGTGAGATCTTGCTATATGACTTCCTTCCAACTCTTTCTCGGTCTATGCATACCTGTGAAAGTCACTGTAAACCAAACGTTCGTTCCTTCGTATCGGGGCATCTGACAACCTCCTTTGTATATGCCCGAATCATCGAAGTCTCGATTCACAAAGCTTCTTCCCTATATTAGCCACTCCTATCTTGTTTCCGATCACTTTGTTCCTGATCTTCTCGTGCCCACACATCCACCTCAGCATACACACCTCCGCTACCATCAGCTTTTGCTCTCCCGCCTTCGTGGTCGACCAGCACTAGCTCTACCACATACAGTATGGCTGGTCTAACTACCATTTTATAGAAAAATTCCCTTGAGTTTTGGCGAGACCTTTCTGTCACATAGAAATCCTAAGACACCCCTCCATTTCTTCCAAACCATTTGAATTTGATGTCTAATATCATTTTCGATGCCAACTCACTTTTCAAAACTGTGCCTAAATACTTAAAATTATCTTTTCTCTCCATTGATGCAAATTATAGTTCAATCGAATCAATAAACAAAGATGATATTTACAAACAAGGGATCAAACAAATTGAGTGAAGAACACAAGGAATTTAATGTGTTAGAGTAGGGTAACATGTATTAGAGATATAATTTTGTAAAAAGATTTGTAATTATTATTCATGGGAGAGGAGCCTATAAATAGGGATTACAAGAATACAAAAAATAAAGAGAGTCAATCAAGGGATGCTATCCTAGAATAGGTTTACATGATTGACGTTATTATCATTAGGGTGTGTCTTTGACTAATTCTATCTAAAGCAAGATAATATAAAACCTAATACAAAGATAAAATACTATTAGGTATTATTATTAATATCCCCCCCCCCCCCCCAACAGTCTTCTTGATAAGCCAAGCTTGGAGAGAATATAGTTGAATCTTGGTTTGGGAAGTGGTTTTGTAAGCACATCATCAACATGTTCTTCAGTAGAGACTCTTACAACTCATAGCATATTGCTTTGGACTTGTTCTCGAATGAAGTGGAAGGCAAGAGCGACATGTTTCATCTTGGAATGGAACACCGAGTTTGCACTTAATCTCATTGCTCCTTGGTTATCACAGTATACAATCGGTTGCATTGATGGACGAACACCAAGTTCTTATAGCAAGGAAAGGACCCAAAGAAGCTCAGATGATGTATCGTCTAAGGCATTGTACTCGGCCTCGATAGAGGATCGAGCAATGGTTTCTGTTTTCTAGAGCTCCATGAAATGAGAGAAGAGCCATAGTAAAGAATATAGCCAGTTGTTGAGATGTAGTCGTTTTTGTCACCGACCCAATCAGAGTAGGAGAACCCATGAATATTAGGCGTAGACAAGCTAGGTAGATATGACAATGCCATGGTCAAGTAGGGCTGAGCACGGTTCGGTCAGAATAAAAAATTTGGACCGAACCGAAACCGAAACCGATAATATTCGATTCAGTTTTCGGTTCCAATAATTTCCAAATTTCGGTTTCGGTTCGGTTAAACCGAAATATTTTAAAGTAAAAAATAGTTTATGGGCTGGCCAGTTAACAATTACCACTTCCCTGACTCATATGGATTGGCCTGTCCATGCGGCCCATTTCCCATCATGGAGAGCGGCAAAAGAGGCACGCTCAAAAATATCAAAACCCTAACTTTGAAGCTTCATCTACTCCCCAGACGTCGTTCTGACTTCTGACTTCCCACAGTTCCCATTCTTCAACCCTAGTCTCGCAGCTTTGTCTCTCTCGCTCGCAAGTTGCAGCAACTAACAAGCACCATTGCCGTTGAGTAGAACCGTCGCCAACCCGAGTTTGTCTGTTGTCGCCCTTTGATCCCGTAGTCGTCGACTCCCCAGTCCCCACTTGTCCCTTGTTGATGTTGAGAGGATTTTATTGACAACAAATAAATTTATAGTCAAGACCCCGCTGAGTATAGGGGAGTCATGATCGTTCCATGGGAAGCACGGCTGTTTGTTTATCAAACTACTAAGAAAAATAAAACAAAGCAAAACAACACAACTCAACTACGACCAACCTCGTTAACGACTTTTTCAGGGTCGTTAACGACCCTAGGTAAACTACGAAAACGCACACTAACAACCTAAGAACAGGTTTGGTACCGAGGCAACAAACTCAGTACCGAATATAATCGAAGAAATTCAAATAAAAACAAAAATCTAGGACAAGGATCACCACAACATAGGCATGCATATAAACTCATAAGAAGATAAAGATCATGCCTTAAAATAGATAAATTCATCAACTTTCGCTGATTAGCAAGCAAATCAATTCATTCTCATAAACTAATCCACTCAATCACTTGTTTTGGATCCAAAGCTCGAAACTTTCGCAATCGAACAATATCAACCTTCAAGTTACTAACTTTCTTTTTCAATCAAGTTAAGAACTCAAAATTACCTCGATTCTCATCTAGGCATAAACACAACAAGCAACCTAAAAATAGATAAAAGGCATTCAACACAATCTACTTACTCATAAAACCATGCATAACTATGCCGGGTTTAACCCCGACCCTAGATAGGAAAACTACTCACTACTCATAATTATAAAGCAAACATATTCAATAAGAGAAAACATTGAAAACAAAACAACTACTTCAAATTAATAAGAAATATTGTCTTACAAAATTCAGAAAAAAACCGAAAACAACAAGAACACCGAATCGAAAACACATCTAACGACCTTAGCTTCACTCTCGTTAGCCTCGGTTCGACTACTCTCTCTCTCCGAATCCGTTCTCTCTCGGCTCCTCCTCGAACACACGTCTGAATCCCCCCTCTCTAGGCTAGAAAAGAAGGATATTTATACTAATAAAGCTATCTAATAAAGAAGGCTAGAAGATAAAAACTTTCCTAAAAGATAGAAACTAACTCTAAAAAGATAGAAATAAAATCTAAAAAGATAACAAGACCTAAAATATAAAATATAATAACCCCAAAACTCATTAAAAACCCTACCGACATGGAATAAATTTCCGCACAGGGTCGGTAATCATAACAACGAACTCTCGAAAAACTCTATCTCTAAGCCTCGTTAACGACCCTTCACAGCCTCGTTAACGAGCCTGGATTTGGCTTTCTTCAACACTTCAACTCTAAAAATCTTGACTTCGACTTCTTTATCCTCGTATTCTTCTTTCTTCCACCATAATACTCCACTCAGCTCCAAAAATCACCGTTTCCTTGCTAAAAACCTACAAAAAGACACAAAACAGAGTAGCTTCCATACTTTTCACAAAATATGCAAACACATCCAAAAACACACAAAACTAACCCTAAAACTACTAAAACTAACCCTAAGAAACTAAGAAAACATACTAAAAACTGTACCAAAAACATGAACATCAAAATACCCCATACTTAGACTTGCTTGTCCTCAAGCAATCACTAAACACTAATCAAAACCAAACAATCATACTTATCAAGCCATAGCCATCATCCAAAAAGCAACTTCAATAAACAGAAGAAAATAGCAAATGACTATTAATGTCATCACACATATATACACCAAATAGTTATAAGAAAATACAATCCAACCTCACAAGGGATAATGTGTTTCACTCAACTCTCATGTGTTTGGGCTTATAAATTCAATCTCTCAACTCATCTTATATACAAAAACTCATAGAAATTGGAACTTATATCACCAAACTCTCCACCTAAGATTTGTCAAAACAAGCAAAAATCATCAAAAGAACTTAGGCTCAATGAAAAACTTCATAGATGCTTCCATTCGGCCGGGTTGTAATGGGGCTTGGTAAAAACAATTAGGCGTGGAAATATTTTGGCTATATGGTGCTAATAATATCCGGGAATAAAGACTCCTAAAAACTCACACATAACATCAAAACTCTCAAAACAACAGTAATACCAAACTCACTCTTCAATATGCACTTACTCATTCACTCACCCATCATATCCTAGAAAGTCTCATAAAATAACTCAAAAGAATCTCTGGCTTATCTATTAAGCGCAAATGCACATCTTACTTCTCTTAACTTCTCTCTTTTTTTTCATTTATTTATTTTTCTTCTCTTACACATCCTCGTTAACGGACCAAATAGGTCGTTAACGATCTTCATCGTGTACACTTCCTCACTCTTCTCAATAACTTCCTTTTGTGCATCCTTTCTTACCAAGAGTTCTTTCTTTTTACAACATAAAACAAGAGACTTCCAATCTACCCTTCCCAACAATCTCTTAATTTCAAAACCAATCATAACATCTCACCCAACAAAACTGACCTCTCCAATCTAAGTCCAAATCCCCGGATAGGGTCAAGCTTATCTCGGCTATGGAACAATTTTGTGGAGCTAAAAATAAAAAGGCTAAAAGGCTCAAATTGGCTTCAAAAAGAAGGATAATGTAAGGTAGGATAAGGATTAAATAGGGCTTATGAAAAAGTTCTCTATCATCTGATTTCACATGTAATGAACTATAAATCTTATATAGGTCACAAGTAATATATAACCATCACAATTCCAAGAGATAATATGCATATAGAGAGTAAATCACACAAGAAAAGAAGAGGGATTTTTTTATGTTCTCCCTATAAGGCCAAAAACAACTCACAAGGTCATTATTTTTGTTGGATTGCATCCCTTATGCTAAAAAGTATGCATGCTCAATTTCATCATATGCTATTACTTCCTAAAAACAACTTTCAAAATAAGAATCCGGCTAAACTATCAAAGACATGCTTGCAAGGAATTATATGATCATGCTAGCAACTACTATCATAGAACCATAAGAAAGGGATATCTATCAATTCTAAAACTCTTTTTTGGAATTTTCAAATTTTTTCGATTTTTATTTTTTATAGAATAAAGAGCTACTTAAAACAAATAAAACACATAAAACACATACAAAACACAAGACAAATAAGTTTTCTACCCTTTCCCACCCCATACTTAAAATTACAATGTCCCCACTGTAAGAAAAAATAAGAAGAAGAAAAGAAATAGAAAAGAAAAGAAAAGAAAGAAAAACAAGAAAAGAAAAACAGAAAAAACTTACAAAGTCCTTAAAGCAGAAAACAAGACAACTCTTCACACCGAATCAGTGGTTAGGTGGTGGAAAGTAATGCTCGAAGTTCCCCATGAAGTCATACATCGTCCTCCAGCGCTCTGCATCATCCGCCTCGCTCTGCTGATGCCTCGTATCCTCAAATGCCATGCGAGCAGAATATACACTTTCCCATCTATCCATCCTCCGATGAATTTGTGTCTGCTGAAGGTTAAGCTGCTGCATCTGAGCTGAAAGATCTTTGGCCCATGGTGGCGGGATACTTAATCCAGTGTACTCGGGCTGAGGAGGTGGTTGGTAGTAAGGTTGGAAATGGTCTTGGTAAAGCACTGGGTTGTATGGCATGATACCATAAGAATGAGGGTCTATAGGTGGCTGCGGGGGGATCGACAGATGCTCTCGGCGGGTCGTTACCGAAGCTGTGTGCCTCGGTAGGAGCATCGGTAGAGGCCTCGAAGTGGTCGTTAACGACCCTGGCTGGCTCGTTAACGAAGACATTGGTGCCCAGAACTTCTGTATCGAGGTCATCCTCCTCGATGTCGAGCTCCTCTGTACCTCCCTCGGTAGCTGCCTCTTTAGTATCATCTTCGTCATCTTCGTCCATCTCGTTTCCCTCTCTCTCAAACCGTGACTCACACGGCCTAAGCGTAAGCTCATCTTGCGGCTTGGGCTCCAACGGGAATGCATGCCCCGTCCATGGCTCATACCAATTCGGTACATAAAGCAGCTCCAACTTGTCTAGGGTGGGTGCAACATCTCGGCCTTGAACTTTTGTAATGTACCCATCCCAAACCTGAGTGAAAATACCGGAATTAAACCAATAGTTCCTGTTGAGCAACTGAGCGTGGGCCGGTGTGTAGCGGGTGAGATCAACTCCAAGGTTGGTCGCCAAGAGACTAACCATATTTCCGCACCATACTTCCTTTGACTTGATTGACTTCTCCACATAATATAGCCATTCGTACCCCAAGTTCAAGGGGCGGGATCCTCAAAAAGAATAGTGCGGAGGCATGCAACTTCTGTCCTCGTTGGCCTATTCAGCTCTCTCTTAGGCCAGAATGTAGCGGTTAGGACTCGGAGAATGATCCTGAATATGGGGTTGATGATGCTTGCCCCGAATAATGCCGCATTGGAAGGCTCTACCTCCCCGGTGATGTAGCTCCAAGTCCTCGTCACCTTGTAATCCTTAAGGCTGTAATATCGAGAAGGATTTGGGAGCTCCAGAATAGCATTGAACTCCGCCAAAGTATACTCACGGTTCACATTACCAAGCCTGAATCGATGCGTCCCGCCGAAGTCTTCGTCGGGAAGCTCGTCTCAAGAGTGGCTAGAAACTCGGATGTGAGAGCCGGAAAGTGTGGTAAATTCTCCTTCTTCAATAAGTGAGGCACACCGAGTATAGCGAAGGCCTCCTTGACATCATCGTAGATCCGCATTTGCTTTGCACTTGACCTCGAGAACCACCTAGTGTTGTGGTCCTTGTCTAGTATGGCATTGTAGCGGTCCGCTTGTCCTTGTGCGCAGGATCACGTTGTCCATGCGGGGTGGAGATGGGGACCTCTGATTCCTTCTCTTCTTTTGGGATCGGGTAGCGGCTCGGCTAGAACTTGCCATGTGGACCAACAAAAATACGACTTTTCCAAGATAAGATCCACTCAAGTAGATAGACAAGATACCCCATACTTGGTCTCGGAATAGCTCTCGGAATGCCTCGTTAACTGCCCAATTGGGGTCGGTAACGGGTTTGGACTGGTTTTTCAGCTTTGATGATACGCAGGGTCGTTAACGAACCTGGGTGGGTCGTTAACGAGCCTGTACAAGAACCATTCGAAAATTTCCGAGTGTAAAAGACTCTAAAATTTAGCCATGAATCAAGCATGCATCCCTCATAATCCTATGTAAGACAATTGGGTATATGCACCCCATACTTACTCAATTACCCATCCTGAACAGGCTATAGTTGCCCAAGAAACTCATGGTGAAGATTAAAACAATTCTAAAACAAGGAAGTTCATGCTTTTCTAAATCAAATTGCAATGGAGAATCCAAGCAAGAACAAACCCATAAAAATCAAAATCAACCACCAATATATTAATCAATAAACTATTGAGCAACAAAAACATGCCATTCGATCCTTTATTAACAAGATATGAAATTTCGACCCTATAAAACATGAATCATGCAATAGAGAGTTAGTGTTTAGAAATCATACCGGTAGATTGTGAAATTGAAGAACAAAGATCGAAAATTGGGGTGGTTAACGAGCTCGGATCTCGTCGGTAATGAAAAATGAAGGGCGGCGGGCGTCGTTAACTGGGTGGGTCTCCGAAGTTCGGTGGCAGTGAAAATTCCGATCGGTGGTGAAGAAAAACCGGTAGGATTTTTGGAGGATTTAGGCTTCTAGATTGAGGATTTGAGGGTGGAATTTTTGGAGAGTTGAGAAGGGTTATATAGGAGAGTGTAATAACTGCGGTTTTTAAGGATATTTTTGAATTTTTCTCGGACATCCTTTTAACCTCTTTGTCCGTTTTAACGCTTAATCCAATATTTTTGTTGGAAATAAAATCCTAGAAAATTGTTGGTGATATCCTAAAATCACAAAGAAATGATTTTATGGATCAATATGAATTGTAGGATTTTTCAGTGGAAAAAGAATATTTATTGGATAAGCCGTCTTTTTAATTATGTACTGTAAATGATTTAAAATACGAAACGGAAGCCTTAAAAATTGAAGGTAGCGTGATAAAATCATGGAAAATTGGTTTTATTGGTCTACATAATTTACGGACGTTTTTCGTTTAGTGAGTTTTTTCACCCGAGGTACATAATTTTACCGCTTTAACGCGAGTCCTATTCCGAGACGGATTTTGATTTTTACAAGCCGCCTCTTTCTTTCTTAATAGGGAAGGAACCAAAGAGTGGGATTAGGACGGATTGGGGGAAAGAATTCTTATCCTTGTCAAAGTCTACGAATTTGTTTCAAGAGAAAGGAAGGGAGAAAGAGCGGAGGACGACGGACTCGGCTAGAATTGAATTTCTTCACCGTCGGCGCTGGTTTTCCTCCTCCTCCACCTCCTTGTCCCCGCCTTCTCCTCCACCATCTCATCTTCTTCTTCCTCCCTTTGTGTTGTGCTGCTGGAATCAAACCAGCGAGAGAATCATGGCGGGACGACGACGGACGGGGAGATAGAAGTGAAGTCCATCGCTCCGGCTATCTTCATGCCTCACCAAGTGACACCGCCGGCGACCACCGGTCCCTCCGACCACCACCCACAGCAAGGTGCTACCGCCAGGAAATACCCGACCACCCTTGGGCTCGGGGATCGAGCCACTATCGAGCCAAACGAGCCATGGGCTCGAGTGAAGGTATATACGATCGAAATTAATTAGCGGGTAGATTACGAAGCCACATTAAGGGCCTTTTGGTTCCGCTTTATTAATTAAATTTATGGTTTTTATAATCTTGACGTTGATACGGTCCCACAGGTTCAAACCGCTCGAGAAACGGACGTCCGGATCTTCAGTTATAGCGAATACAAGTTTTGGTTACCGATTGGCAGGTAAAGGACTTCGGATAATTACTCGGGATTCGTTATTAATCTGTTTGATCCGAGATTTAGTCACCTTTAAGAACTGTTGCTAATGAACAATTTTTGTATAGAAAATTGTTTCAAAAGTGAAGCGGATAATTAGTTATAATTCCGCCAAGATGGCTCCTTAAAGCATAATAACTAAGGATTTATTATATATCGATATTCGGAAATTAAATCATTTATCGATTAGGAAGTTTTAGGAGTTGAGAATACAACTAAGAAGTGTTTCTGTGAGCTTGTTGCTGAGAAATCCTTTTGTTATATTTGTCAGAAGGATGATAAAGATTACTGTTGAATTGCTAAGGACGTTGAGCACGCCTTCTAAGGCAAGTGGACGATTCTCTCTTGCGTTATGGTTATTAATGAGGAATTGAATTCCATTTGTTCCTCATGTTGGGAATAATTTGTATGTTGAATATAGTTTAATAGGTTGTTATTTTGTTAGAAATAACGACCATGTTGTTATTTGCAGTTTTTGCGCTAGAACTGAACTTAGGACTGTTGTGTGACCTTGCGTGATTAGTTGTCTCATGCGGAGACATTGTTGTAAAGTAAGAGAACTAGAGATGGAGTTTAGACTCCAAGACATCTCTTTAGTGGTCCTGTGTTGAAACACTGTTGCAAAATAGGTAGTCCAAGGGTAGGAGCCGAGTCTCCAATGACCTCTTTATAACAAAATCTGTATTGGGGGGCATAGCTTGCTAGCGTATCCCAATATTGGAGTCATGACTCATGTCACGCTTCACGTTGAAGGAAGACAATGGTGCACTCTAGCTAAGCGCAATTGACATTCGGTTGTTGGCCGAATCTCGATTGTTGGTCGAATCTCGGTTGTTGGCCGAGTACATTTAAAGGATCATGGATGAAACAGGCCCTCTGATCCCGGTTGTTGGCCGAATCTCGGTTGTTGGCCGAGCATATATAAATGATCATGGATGAAACAGGCCCTCTGATCTCGGTTGTTGGCCGAACTATGTAAAAACTATTATATGGTGTGAGTGCACAGTTTGAAAGTAATGAAAGATAAGTGCGTCCATAAGAACCAATATGTTTAGTTACAACCATAAGAACCAAGTTAGTTTCTCCGCTTGCTTAGTCTATCATTAGACTAACCCGTCCATTTTCTTTTCTTTTATATGGTCGGCTGGTGTCCACCGTTGTATACGATACATCAGGTTCTTCTTGGAAGTTGACTCAAGAGGCGGATTCCGAGGTTTGAAGCTCCAGAAGTTGAAGAAAGGTTTCCAATGGCTATACTTGAGTGAAGATCATGGTTGAACTACTTCAAAGTGAAGCTGAGTTTCAGAAATAAGGACTCAAGGAAGACTGGATGAAGATTTTGTTTAAATAGAAGGTTGTTCTATTTATTTACTAATTCTTTTTAAGTTAAGGCTTGTATAAGACCTTTTATTCTCTTTTCCGTTGTAAAGTTTTACTTAATTGTGTTAGGTTTTAAATGGTTTCATTTACCTTGTTCTAGTAAGTTCTGTCAGATTAAAGCCTTGGGTAGCTTCGGTTTAGTTCTAATCGGGGTTACTGGCGGTAATACCTCCAGGATAGGAAGGGGGTGTTACAGAAGTGGTATCAGAGCGAGGTTCCTGAGTCTTGCTTAAGACTTTCATCTTCTATATAGAATTATGGAGAATTCTATATGGGTGTTATCTTAGAACTATTTATGGAAAGTGGTTAAGATTGGAAGCCAGACCCGTGAAGAGATAGAAGGAGAAAAGGGAATTGGAGAACACGAGGTAACAAGTTTGTAATGGTTTTTGTGGAAAAAGGTCCTATAGTGGACATTTGATTCCCTGGAGATGGGAATGGATTCCGAGAAGGATCCAAAGTAAGATTAGGTGAAGATTCCTAAAGTTGACCCGGTTCTAGACCAAGTTCTCAATGAATTCCTATTCTCTCTTGAGAGTCTGAATTGGGTGTACCCTCGTCGTTTCTTCCATATTAGGAAACTTCTTGTGAGATTTTGAAGTTAAGTATTGTGAGGTTTTAAATGGTTTCATTTACCTTGTTCTAGTAAGTTCTGTCAGATTAAAGACTTGGGTAGCTTCGGTTTAGTTCTAATCGGGGTTACTGGCGGTAATACCCCCAGGATAGGAAGGGGGTGTTACAGAGAGGGTAGGGGTAGAGGAAGAGGTGAAAGGGGGCGACACATGGTAAGATATAAGATAGATTAGGGTTAAAAAACTTACCTGCCCGTTTTGCCGAGTCGGGTCGCCAAACCGGGTCGTTAACGACCTTGGGTGGGTCGTTAACGAGCTGTCATAGCCTTTCTTGAGTAATTTACGAGCCCAACTCTTACATCTTGTTAGCTTAAATCTATTCTATCTTTCTACTTCTAAACTACTTACTAAAGCTCAAAATAAAACTAAAAAAGAAAAGAGAAAAAGAAGAAAAACTAAACTATACTAAAAGCGGGTTGCCTCCCGTAAGCGCTTATTTAACGTCGTCAGCCCGACGTACTTACCTTAGCTAGTACGACGTGGTAAGAGCCATAGTGACTCTAATCTCTTCATCCGGGTCGGGTTGCTCATGAAACGTTTTCATTCGGTGGCCGTTAACTTTGAAGATTGCGCCTTGGTTATCGATCAACTCTACCGCCCCGTGAGGATAGATGTGATGAACCACGAATGGCCCGCTCCATCTTGTCCTTAGCTTCCCTGGGAATAAACGGAGTCTTGAGTTGAAAAGAAGTACCTTATCGCCAACCTCATAAGTTTTGGGCATCAATTTCTGATCATGCCACCGCTTGGTGCGCTCTTTGTAGATTTCAGCATTTTCATACGCCTTAAGCCTCAACTCTTCTAGTGCTTGCAAATCCATGAATCGTTTTGCTCCAGTTGCGTCGAGGTTCATGTTGAGCTCCTTAAGAGCCCATAACGCTTTATGCTCCATCTCAACCGGTAAATGACATGCCTTGCCATACACTAGATTATAGGGAGTGGTGCGTAGAGGCGTCTTGTATGCTGTCCTATATGCCCATAGAGCGTCATCCAATTTAGAGGAGCAATCTTTCCTAGAACGTGACACTGTCTTTTCCAATATGCTCTTTATCTGCCTGTTTGAAACTTCAACTTGGCCACTAGTTTGGGGATGATATGGTGTTGCCACTCGGTGCGATACCCCATACTTAGCGAAAAGTGTTTCAAAGCTCCGCTCAATGAAGTGAGAACCACCATCACTAATGAGGACTCTTGGAACGCCAAACCTGGGGAAATTGTTAGTCTTAATAAACTTTGCAACAGTCTAGCGTCGTTGTTCCTTGTAGCAACGACTTCCACCCACTTAGAAACATAATCGACCGCTACTAGGATGTACTTGTAGGGGCCTGATGCGGGAAAAGGTCCCATGAAGTCTATGCCCCATACGTCGAATAACTCGATGACTCGGCTAAAATCGTTGTTGCCAAGATCAAAGATAAATAACCCTAAACTAACAACTAGTATAGTGTGCAAGTAAGGGGTCGGACCGAAGAGAATCGGGATTCTGATCAATCAACAAAGATTAAAGACAGGGGTTTTGGAGTTCAGGCAAGCAAACAAATAAGCAAATATTATTTAGATTAAATCAAGTGAAGGAAAGCAGAGTTCATTCAATCAATTCTACCTTTTTAATCATTCGATCATTGATTCATCCACTTTTCTATTAATTCCCTAGTTAATTCCAATCCTTATAAAAGATATCCGCTTGTCCACGGTCTAAGCGAAACGATGATATGAACAAGAACGCTTAATTCAAATCATACAAAATATTAAGGATAGAAGGATATTAATTCATGCAATCAAGCTACGAGTCTCATGCATAAAATAACAATCAAACACTCTTTCTCAATTCTAGTCCACGGTCCTAGAAAAGAGTTGTTTCAAGGATAAATAAGATTGCACATACAACAATCAAACTAATCCAAACAGTAGAATATCAATCAAATCCAACAAGTTGCGCACTAAGAGAAATCAATTGATAATCATGAAATTAAGCACAAGAGTTTTGATATTAACCAAGGGATAGAAAAGTTACCAGAATCTCACGAAATACATAAAAAGGCTTCCTTGATTAAACAAACTCCAAAGGGAAACTAGTTCTCCATAATACTGAAATAAAAACCTAAAAGTAAAAGTATGCTAGAATTGTCCTCCCCTCAAGTGAAACTCGAAACAAAGCTTAAATAGTAGAAATAAGTCCGAAACCCTAAGATATAATAATACTAAAAGATAGAAAATAACGAAACAGAAGCGGCGCTGAAAATCCTCGATCCGCGAGCGCGGAAATAATCCGCGGGCGCGGATCTGCTCGTCACCTTGGCCGCGGAATCCCTTCGATCCGCGAGCGCGGAATATTTCCGCGGGCGCGGATACTCCTCCATCCGCGAGCACGGAATATTTCCGCGGGCGCGGATCCTGCGATTCAGCATTCTGGTGTCAACTTCGGAGGTAGTTTTGACCCACTTAGAATTGGAATTTGAACTCGCCGTAAGAGGATGATTGTAGCTCTTCGAGTTAGCTTTCCAGTGATACCAAATTCAGTTTCATCCGATCATCGTAGCTCCGAACGATGCGTCACAAGAAAATGGCGTCAAAACAACTCCAAATCAACACTTGTCTTCAAAACTCTTGCAATTCTTCAAATCATGTCTTCGGTCTTCATATGACAATTATGCTCAAAACTAACCTAAACACACTCAAATCATACCTAAAATACAAGAGTTAACCTATACTAAATAAAGCATATCACTCGACCTCTAGTATCCCGGTCAGCGGATTCTCATGTCTCCAAGTGATGTTACCCGAGCGTTGGCATCCATCACATGCTGTCACATAAGCCTGTACATCTTTAAACATGGTTGGCCAGTAGAGACCACTTTGAAGAATCTTCGCCGTGGTTTTGAATCCTTTTGCATGGCCTCCAGTAGGAAGTGTGTGACATTGACAGATCACGTTCTCTATCTCCTCTTCTGGGATACAACGTCTAAAGAGGTGATAACTTCCTTGCTTAAACAAGTAAGGATCATCCCAATAGTACTGTTTTACATCGTGGAGGAACTTCTTTTTCTTTTGTGGGGTTAGTCCCTCAGGAATTATGCCTCCTAGAAGATAGTTAGCAAAATCCGCGAACCAAGGGGCTTTTGACCCTCTAACAACATGAATTGATGTTGAAGAAGTAGAAGCGGTAGGAGAGGAAGGGATTGAATCGAATTGAATGAGTTTTGGTTCAGAAATCTTACCTGACCGGGTCGTCACTGGACCTGTGTGGGTCGTTAACGACCTTGGAGATGTAGCATTGTCCTTGGTGACAACCTCCCGTGGGATGGTAACGAACGGCCTGACTACTGTGTCGATGCACTTTGGGTCCTTACCTTCGTGATCTATGCATTCCAGCCTCGGTGCCTCGTTAACGACTCTGAAGAGGTCGGTAACGAGGGTCTTGTTGAGTTCGACCTCATTCAGCATGAGGTGTTTGTCTGGTCTGGAATCATTTATTGGCACTTCATTGTTGGATTCGGTGATATGCTCAACCGACAACCTTGATATGTGATCTGCCACCAAGTTCTCTGCTCCCTTATTGTCTCTAATTTCATGGTCGAATTCCTGTAATAAGAGCATCCAACGAAGCAATCTAGGCTTGGCATCCTATTTGGCCATTAGGTATCTAACAGCCTCATGGTCAGTATAAACGATCACTTTTGATCCAACAAGGTAGGACCGGAATTTTTCAAAAGCAAATACCACAGTAAGGAACTCCTTCTCCGTTGTGGTATACTTACTCTGCGCCTCATCCAGCGTCTTACTGGCGTAGTAGATGGTGTGGAGTTTCTTATCCTTCCGTTGTCCTAAGACTGCGCCAAATGCATAGTCACTAGCGTCGCACAGAATCTCAAAGGGTAGTGTCCAATCTGGGGACTGCATATTAAGGGCGGACACGAGGGCTGCTCTTAACCTGTAAAATGCTTCAAGACATTCTGGAGACAGCTCAAACACTACATCTTTCATTAGTAGGTTAGTCAAAGGTTTAGCTATCTTAGAAAAATCCTGAATAAAGCGTCTATAAAAACCAGCATGCCCCAGGAAACTCCTGATGTCTTTTACAGAGGAGGGAGGAGTTAGTTTTTCAATAAGCTCAATTTTTGCTTTATCTACTTCTATCCCTCTCTTAGAGAGACAAGATGTCCTAGTACTATCCCCTCTTGAACCATGAAATGGCATTTTTCCCAGTGTAACACAAGATTGGTTTCTTCACATCTTTTAAGCACACGCGCAAGGTTAACAAGACAAGTATCAAATGAAGAACCATAAACAGAAAAATCATCCATGAAGACCTCTACAATCTCCTCTATCATATCCGAAAAAATGGCCATCATACACCTTTGAAAGGTGGCGGGGGCATTGCAAAGCCCAAATGGCATTCTTTTATAAGCAAAAGTCCTATAGGGACATGTAAAAGTAGTCTTCTCCTGATCATCAGGATGAATGGGAATTTGCCAAAAACCGCTATAGCCATCTAAATAACAGAAATAATTATGCTGGGCTAACCGTTCTAACACTTGATCAATGAAAGGAAGCGGAAAATGATCTTTTCTAGTAGCACTATTAAGCTTCCTATAATCAATGCACATCCTCCAACTGGTAGTGGTCCTAGTTGGAATAAGCTCTCCCTTTTCATTTTCTATAACAGTCATTCCCCCCTTTTTTGGGACTACATGGACCGGACTCACCCATTGGCTGTCCGATATAAGAAATATGATCCCTGCATCAAGTAATTTAATGATTTCCTTTTTGACCACATCTTTCATGTTAGGATTTAACCTACGTTTATGCTCTATAGCGGGTTTATGATTATCCTCGATGTATATCCTATGCATGCAAAGAGAAGGGGATATGCCAGTTATATCATCTAGGGAGTAGCCTATGGCTTTTCTATGCATCCTAAGCACATTCAACAGTTTCTCTACTTCCTCATCTTTTAATTTAGCATTGATGATGATAGGAAAAGTAGAATTAGGACCAATGAATTCATACCTGAGGGAGTCTGGAAGAGGTTTAAGTGTTGGAGAAGGTTCAGCTGGGATTAGAATTGGTTCTTCTAGCTCCGTCTTCAACACCTCTTCAAGGTATTCAAATGCTAAAATTTCATTGTCTTCGGTCAGGGTCGTTAAGGATGTTGATGGAGTCGTTAACGAGCCTGCTTCTTCTGCCAGGAGAATCGGTACTGAGGCTGGGGGGCTCGTTACCGAAACTGCAGGGGCTATTTCTTCCCATCTTTGACCTGAAAATTCATCATGTGACGCCAATCTTCCAACGGGGTCTCCACATTCAATGATCTCATTGTGGGTGTAGAGCATCTTGACTTCGGCTCTATTGGTCTCCTTCATTGACTGTTTGAACCGGAATTCCGTCACCTCATCCCCAATTTCAAAAGTTAGGAGTCCCCTCCTAACATCAATTATGGCTCCAGTTGTGGCGAGGAACGGTCTCCCCAAGATAATAGGAACTACCGGGTCTTCGGGCATTGCCATAACTATGAAATCGTTTGGGACAAAGAATTTGCCCACTTGAACCGGAAAGTCTTCTACAACCCCTGTTGGTTTGATGCCAGAGCCATCTGCCATGTATAACCGCATGTTAATTGGCTCTAGTGGTCCCATGTTGGCTTTTGACCAGATTGAGAGAGGAAGTAAACTAGCACTGGCTCCCAGATCACATAAAGCTTTGAATTTGTGGTCGCCTATGCCAATTGTGATGGCAAACCTCCCTGGATCTCCTAGCTTTTCTGGTAGAGCAATAGATCGGACTTCGTCTTGCAGCTCTGTGATGGATCTTTTCCTGCTAAGAATATCTTTCAAAAATTTCGTGTAAGCCGGAATTTCGCTTAGGGCCTCAGCGAATGGGATGGAAATATTAATGCCCTGGAGAATCTTTACGAAATGCTGGAACTTACTCTCAGTAGAGTCCTTTGATTTCTTAATAGGAAAAGGAAGAGATTTCACCATTCTCGGAACCAAGTCAGGCTTGAGAGGTGATGCTACCGGGTCAACACTAGGGTCGTTAGCTACCCTCGGTGGGTCGTTATCGACCCTAATGGGGTCGTTAATTACCCTGGGATTGAGAGGAGGGCTCTGATTAGAATACTTACCTGAACTAGGGTCGTTGATGACCCTGGGAGCCTCGTCACCATGGTGTGCCGGTTCGGTACTCGCTCTCGCTGGCTCGTTACCGAGCTGCACCGTGGTGTCCTCTTCAGTCTTGTCCTTAGCTTGGACACGCTCCGGTAGTGTCTTTCCGCTCCTAAGGTGTAGCGCTGCTATTTGTCCCTTAGGGTTCTCCTCGGGACGGCCCGGGAGTTGCCCCTGTGGTCTTGGAATCTGTGCAGCAAGGTTTCCTAGTTGAGAATCGACATTTTTCTTCCACATATCGAACTCTCCCCATCGTTTGTTTTGATTGTTAAGGTTGGCTTGAACATCGTTAACCTTGTTATTCACTCCGTTAATGCCTTCCTGTAACCCTTGTACCCATGATGGTGGCTCCTAATAGCCTGGAGGTCGATACGGTGCAGGTCGTCTATCCGGTGGAGGCACTGCATAGTTAGCATTCGGATTTTGGTTGCCCCATGTTGGATAATTGTTCGACCTGTCAAAATTACTAGGTTGGTTTCTGTATGGGCCTCTCATATAGTTCACTTCGGCATATGTCTCAGCGGCTCTTACATGTTCTATGTTAGTGCAAGAAGAAGTACTATGGGTAGATGAGCCACACTCTTGACAAGATTGAGAGGATTTCAGAAAACTTACCTGCTTCTTCAAGCGGTTGACCTCATCTTGTAGAAATTGATTTTTGACATCTGGGTCAACATCGTCCTTGTTAGGCATGTAGAGACGCTTCTGGGGCTGGGGAATTTGCTAGGCACCATACATGGCATCATAGTTAGACAGCTTGTCCAAAGATTCCCATGCAACCGTAGGTTCCATTTCTATAAAACCGCACGCTATATGCGTGTTGATGCGGTTCTTCGTCTCTGCATTGATACCTTGGAAAAAGATTTCTTGGAGCACATATAAAGGTTGCCCATGAGTGGGGCACTGTCTAAGCATGTCTTTAAATCTTTCCCATGTTTCATCGAAAGTCTCATTAGGCAGCTGGTGATAGGAGGTGATACGCTTTCTCAACTCCGTTGTCTTGGCAGAAGGGAAAAATTTTGTAAGAAATTGATCATACAAAGTTTTCCAAGTCCTGATAGACTTAGAATGTAAGCTCTCCAACCAACTCAGGGCCTTTCCAGTAAGAGACCACCTAAAAGCTTTTAACAGAACATATTCAAGTGAGACACCTTCAGCAGCTATGGTGTCACATAAATCAAGAAAATTCCTAATATGTTCCATAGGGCACTCAGAAGGTTTTCCTTCAAACTGAGCCCGTTTGATCAAGGATATAAACTAAGACTTAATCTCAAAAGGTTTCTCTATCTCTGGAAGCACAATTGGAGACTCTGGCACCCTCAGTTCCGGATGCATGTATTCTTTGGCATTCCATGGATAGGAATTCAGCTCTTCCTGTAGACGAGCATTGTTGACTCGTTGACGCTCAGCCTCGGCAGCAACGGCTTCTTTCTCGATTTTTAACGCCTCCATCTGCCTCTGTAGTTCGGCCATCTGACGAGTCAACTCCTCTGGTGTAGCCATAGCTCGGTTCTCTTGGCGTCTACGGTGCAAGGAACGTTCAGGTTTTGAATAGCAACCGACATTGTCAAATTCGAGCCTTCGACGTCCAGCTGGCATACGCTGAGAAAACAGCCAAAGAAAACAAAAAATTAAAAACAAAAACGGGGTCGTGCTATTCCCAGACCCATAGATAAACAAACAAACATTGTTGCTTCCCCGACAATGGCGCCAATTTATTGAGAGGGTTTTATTGACAACAAATAAATTTATAGTCAAGACCCCGCTGAGTATAGGGGAGTCAGGATCGTTCCACGGGAAGCACGGCTGTTTGTTTATCAAACTACTAAGAAAAATAAAACAAAGCAAAACAACACAACTCAACTACGACCAACCTCGTTAACGACTTTGTCAGGGTCGTTAACGAACCTGGGTAAACTATGAAAACGCACACTAACGACCTAAGAACAGGTTCGGTACCGAGGCAGCGAACTCAGTAACGAATATAATCGAAGAAATTCAAATAAAAACAAAAATCTAGGACAAGGATCACCACAACATAGCCATGCATATAAACTCGTAAGAAGATAAAGATCATGCCTTAAAATAGATAAATTTATCAACTTTCGCTGATTAGCAAGCAAATCAATTCATTCTCATAAACTAATCCACTCAATCACTTGTTTTGGATCCAAAGCTCGAAACTTTCGCAATCGAACAATATCAACCTTCATGTTACTAACTTTCGTTTTCAATCAAGTTAAGAACTCAAAATTACCTCGATTCTCATCTAGGCAAAAAGACAACAAGCAATCTAAAAATAGATAAAAGGCATTCAACACAATCTACTTACTCATAAAACCATGCATCACTATGCCGGGTTTAACCCTGACCCTAGATAGGAAAACTACTCACTACTCATAATTATAAAGCAAACATATTCAATAAGAGAAAACATTGAAAACAAAACAACTACTTCAAATTAATAAGAAATATTGTCTTATAGAATTCAGAAGAAACCGAAAACAACAAGAACACCGAATCGAAAACACATCTAACGACCTTAGCTTCACTCTCGTTAGCCTCGGTTCGACTACTCTCTCTCTCCGAATCCGTTCTCTCTCGGCTCCTCCTCGAACACACGTCTGAATCCCCCCTCTCTAGGCTAGAAAAGAAGAATATTTATACTAATAAAGCTATCTAATAAAGAAGGCTAGAAGATAAAAACTTTCCTAAAAGATAGAAACTAACTCTAAAAAGATAGAAATAAAATCTAAAAAGATAACAAGACCTAAAATATAAAATATAATAACCCCAAAACTCATTAAAAACCCTACCGACACGGAATAAATTTCCGCACAAGGTCGGTAATCATAACAACGAACTCTCGAAAAACTCTATCTCTAAGCCTCGTTAACGACCCTTCACAGCCTCGTTAACGAGCCTGGATTTGGCTTTCTTCAACTCTAAAAATCTTGACTTCGACTTCTTTATCCTCGTATTCTTCTGTCTTCCACCATAATACTCCACTCAGCTCCAAAAATCACCGTTTCCTTTCTAAAAACCTACAAAAAGACACAAAACAGAGTAGCTTCCATACTTTTTACAAAATATGCAAACTCATCCAAAAACACACAAAACTAACCCTAAAACTACTAAAACTAACCCTAACAAAATAAGAAAACATACTAAAAACTATACCAAAAACATGAACATCAGTTGACAGTCGCCCTTTTGGTTTAATTTCTTGTGCTAATTATGCAAGTCTCCTTCTCTTAATGATCCAAGTCTCCTTCTGGCTTAATTTCGGTTTTTTCTACTGACGGTAGAAACTAGAAATTGAATTTCTGGATTAATTTTTTTTATTTCGGCTTTGATATATCCAGTTATTCCGACTCTCACTTAAGACCTGCAAATCAATTAGTAATTTTAGTCGTTCAAGCAACCTATCCATGTCATGATGTCCATTAATCGTAATGTATATTCAACTAATTAAGAATATAAAATGTTCAAACTTCCAATCAGATTTTTTGAATGAACTTGTAATAAAATATTTTATTATTGAAATCTATTATACATACTCCATATAAGATATATGATTATTATATACTGGGTGACGATACGGTTTTCATTATTGAAATAAGATTGATTTTTCGGTTTTCCACTTAACCGAACCGACTAAAACCTAAACCGCACCGCACCGAATCGAAAAAGTTCAGTCCGGTTTTCGGTTTACCAAAAATCAGAGTTCGGTTTTCGGTTCGGTTCGGTTTTTGTCTGTTCGGTTCGATTTTGAATCGATGCTCAACCCTAGGTCAAGGGTGTCTATGAGATAGCGGAGGACTTTTTTGAGTGCAGTCCAGTGGTCGCTTGTTGGGGATTGCATGTATTGAGAAAGCCAGTTCACCGTGAAGGCAACATCCGGTCTTGTGTGACCAAGATACTGAAGTGAGCCAATCAAGGTGCGGTAATCGGTTGGGCTAGGAAGCAAGGCTCCCGAGTCCTTCCATAAGATTTCAGTGGTCGATATTGGTGTAGAGATGGACTTGGCTTGAGACATACCCGCTTTTTCTAGGACATCTAGAATATATTTCTTTTGAGGGAGGAACAAGCCTTTAGATGTAGGAATGTGACAAGGAGTCGAGATCTTTTATGGAGAATTTGGTGGAGAGTTTGTTTATGAGTGTGGAGATGGAAAGAGAGGAGTCTCCCGTGATGATTATATCATCAACGTAGACTAAGAGAAAGAGGGTAACTTGGCGACGTTTATATATGAAAAGTGACGAGTGTGCAACCGAGGTTACAAACCCTAGTTGAAGGAGATAGGATTGGAGTTTATTATACCATGCTCGTGGAGCTTGTTTTAAGCCATAAATGGCCTTGTTAAGCTTGCAAGCTCACTTTTTTTCTTCTTCTTTGCATTTATCTTTCACCTTCATTTTTCTTTCGCTTTACACACTTGAGTTGTACTTCCTCTTTTCCACCTTTCTTTTCAACCTCCCCCATACTTATACAAAACTCCCACAAAACAAAAACACAACCTAAAATCGTAAATCCCGGATGGGTCAAGCTTAATAGGCTAGGAAAATTTTGTGGAGCTATAAAAATAGGCTTAAAGCTCAAAGAAATGGGGTTGTGAAAACATGGATCTTGTAAGGTAGGAAGGGAAATAATAGGCTAATAAGAAACATTGCCTCAATCATTTTAATGTCATGCATTCAATCATGTAAAGCAGTCTTGAAAAAGAGTATGAACGCAAGTTCTAGAGGTAGAAAATCAAGGTGTTACACTAAAAAATATAGAGAACAAGATAATCAATGAAAGGCCAAAATTTCACAAGGCAAATTGTGTTTAGAAGTTCGAAATGAATCTAAAACTTAAGCTATATACATGCTCAATCCTATAGTCAAGGTAAATTATCAACGATCATGCTCATATCATAGAAACTTCAGCATATCATGCAAATCATGGGTTAGGATTCACACTTAGCATAGAAACACAAGAGGTATTAAACAATGGGGAAATATGAACCTAAATGCAATATTTTTGTATTTTTTCCAAATTTTTCTGATTTTTTTTCATTTTTTCAAGAATTTTAATCAATGCATGCAAAAATTTTAAAAAATGCCTAATCTAATGCAACTACATGCAATGCAAAAGTAAATCCCTTCCCCCATGCTTAAAACATATTTTGTCCCCAAAGTATAGTAAAAGTAAAGGAAAGAGAAAAACTCACAAAGATCTCTAGATGTCACGGTAGTGAGGCGGGAAATCCTGTGGTGGTGGCGGTGGATACTCTATAGGAGGTGGTGGGTAAACCGGATACTGAGGATAGGGAGGAGCTAGAAAACTGGTAATGAGGGTAGTACTGGTATGGTGGATAGCCAGTTGAACTCCATCCATCTAATCGAGCATTAAGCAATCTGAATTGCTCATCCACATAGCCTCTCATGTTCTCATAACTCTGATCATTGTGAGATGACATGTCCTTGTACCTCTGTGCACTATCCAACCGCATATGTGTCATCATATCCATCATCTGAGTAAACTGAGAATCAGAGTACAGAGTACCACTCTCAAAAGGCAAAGATGCATCAAACTGTTGTTCTTCCTCCTCCTCAGACTCTTCTTCTTCTCCCTCAGCCATCACAAAATCTTCATCATCACCTTCTTCTTCTTCTTCCACTTCTTCTACTACCACTTCTTGGGCTCTAGCTTGAGCTTTCCTTTGTCCCCGAGTAGGGCCTTTGACAACACTCAAATCCCAATCTCCTTCCTCCACTTTTAGCAACCAATTATCTGGATCATTTCCAACTTTAACTCTTCTTGCATTAGGAAGCTTCAAGACCTTTTTACTGCTCCCAATTGCCCAATAGAAAGCATTTTTGAATTTGAACAAGATGCTCATCTTAATGAACATAGTGAAGTTCATAGCTAGTGGTGGAATGTCAACAACTCGCTTGTTAAGATCAACTCTAAAGTGTTTAGCCAAATGAGTCACAATCCCACCAATGCAGATGGCTCCACCACCTTTGTTCCCAACATGCAAAAGATGGTGCATAAGCATGGCACCCAGGTGTAGCTTTCTCTTCTTCAAACAAGCACACAAAACAACCACATCCTTCCTTGAGCAATTGTTTCCACCGTCACCTCTTCCATTAATAGTGCTAGCTATGTACCTCTGAAAGATTCTAATGGTGGGATGATTGATGGGAGAAGCCTTTTCTCTTGTTGCTTCATAAGCTATTTTCCTAGACATGGACGTCCAGAACTGAAGATCAGCCCACCAAGCTCCACATTCATTCATTATAAGATCACTACCGCTCAAGTTGTGGAAACCAAAAGCATCATTGACTTATTTCAAAGTCATTCTCCTTCTTGTGCCTCCCAAAAGAAATCTACATTCTCCATCACCTCTAAAATCAACCTCTAACGAGCTCAAAAACTCAAGTGTCAAGTCCTTGTAAGTAGGCTCAACCAACCTCAAAAATTCTTGCATCCCCAGAAAACCACCAATCTCCCTTAGACGGTCAGACAATTCAAGAGTATCCATCAAATCCCAATCAATGAACCTTGTGGCTTTCCACTCTCTTCCCTTCAAATGATCAAATCTAGCCCTGTGGTTAACCGTGTTCAAAGTGATACCAAAACTCTTAGGGGTGAGCTCTCCCTCCACAGTAGGAGGAACCAAATGCACACCCCGACTAGCAGTCCGAGATGTAGACGCTCTGTTACAGGGCAATTTCATAAGGCAACTTTTAATTTCTGAATCTGTTGTCTTTAATTTGGTTTGTTTCTGTTTTATGTCCAAACCCGGTTCACTTATCTGTTTTAGTGAAACCCGGTTTTAGCTTTTTATTCCCTTTAAGGAAACCTAGTAGCTGGCTAAAAAGCCTCGTTTGTAATGTTGTCGCAGAAATCAATGAAATAGTTGCCTTCCAAATCAATCACTCACTCTCTCAAAGCTCTTCACAGATTTTCCTTTCAATTGGTGTTCTTGATTTTCACTAACTCTAGCTATCTGTCTCGAATTCTTCGAACAAACGTTCCTAATTCGAGTTTATCTCTTGCATCACCGCATCATTGGTATTAGAGCTTGTGGATTCTGCGCCTAGCTCACTCGATCATGATAGTTGCTGATGTCACCAAACGATTGGAAGAATTACAAGCTGAATTGGTTGTTGACAAATAGAGTCGGGATAAAGTGCGTACAACTACTGAAGCGAAACACGATTGGGACATCCGGGAATTGAAAGATGCCATCGCAGCAATCACTCGGCTGATACGACCACCAGACCCAAACCATGTGTCTTCCTCAGGTAACGACGGCATCGAGAACTCACCTACAACTTTCTTTGGTTCTCCGATGGGACAAGGTAACCAATCCCCCCTCCTTTTACTCCAATTACAACCTCAGTTGGAGGCTCTATTTTTCCTGGTGGTTTATCGTCAAGGCTCACTAAAGTAGATTTTCCGAAATTTGATGATACAAGTATGAAATTATGGTTATATAAGTGTGAATAATTCTTTGTGTTAGACAACATAGTGCTTGATTATAGGGTGAGTCTTGCTTCCTTACATTTGGATGGTCGAGCATTACAATGGCATCACAATTATATGCGTGAGACATTCAATGTGTTTCCGTCCTGGTCTGAATACGTGGTCGGTATCTCTGCACGATTTTGCAAATTAATTGACGACCCCCTAGCTGAGCTTGTAAATGTCCGATACAATGGTGATATTGATTCCTATTTGGATGCCTTCGAAGGTGCGCTGACCAAGCTAACCCTACCCCATGCCCTAGCCCTCAGTGTTTTCCTAGCTAACTTGAGCCCTCAAATGTAATTACTCCACAAAATACACTTCCCCAATCCCCAAACCTCACCTTTCTTACTCAAAGCAACAACCCTTCTTACTCAAAGCAACAACATCCATTACTTTCCACACCCCCACAACAAAACAACCAAAAACCCCAACCGTTAGCCATCATACCAGCATCCAAACCAGCTCCCTTCAAACTAAATAATGAGCGGCCTGGCAAAATCTTCACTTATGCTGAAATGCAAGACCGACGTTCTAAGGGGCTTTGTATGTTTTGTGACGAACTCCCCAGGTCACCACCTTAAACAAAAACAAGCCCAAATACATCTCTTTGAGGGAGCGTGTGACAGTGAAGAGGAATCTGATCACATAGAGCACGAAGAAGAAGTAACAGAAGACGATGTGATTCCATCGACATCCGAGCCAACAATGGAGCACACTCCGGAACACTTGGAGGAGCTATGGCTTGACCTAGACGCGCCTAGAAGTTTGGATGCGGAGCCACTCGGCGTGCCCTTGCGAAGGGATGGTGGCGCGTCCTTGCAGAGGAATGGTGGCCCGCCTTTGCCAAGAGATGGTGTGCCTTTGCACACGGCTGGAGGCGCGCCTGGCCAAAAGGCGGATTCCGGTCTTGATGGTGCCAAATCTCAAGGAGCCACACCTTATCTAGGTCTATTACGCGATCCTGAGCTAAAGCCATTCTTTGTCAAGTACAAGAGGAGCTCATGGGGTGTAGCTTTCCGAAGGAGTGTAATGAAGATGGTTGGAGTCTTTTATTGCTACATGGTTCGATAAGTGACATTTCTACGGTTAAGGACAATTAATAAGTTCTCGGGTTTTACGGGTTAATTTTGTAATTTTCCTTAAGTGAGGGGGCTGATTTTGTGAGACCTTGTATTAGGTTATATGGTCGGCCCCTTGTTCTTTCTTCCTTAGCTTTGGAACGAACACACCCTTGTTGTTTTTTACTTGTTCAATCTAGTTTTTGCATTCCTTTTCGTTCAATCTCGTTGTTCAATTGTTGGTGAGTAATATCCGACAATTCTTACATCCTAGTTTGCTCGAAATCTTGGTGAGTCATATCCAAGTTTCTGAGCATCCATATCCCTCGTGTCATCATCTTCCCACGCCTTTGCAAGGAGTTCCGAGTTCTTCTTGGCGATTTCTTTGCACCACCTCCATCTCCGACGATCCGGCCATCAAGTGGTATCAAAGCCACGCGAAGGTATCGCCATCTAAATCTTGTTTCGATCTTGAATTTCCACTCGTTGCAAGGTTTGCCAATTTCCGTCCAATCTTGTTGTTGTGTGGCTGCGTTGTTGTTGTGTGCGGCCATAGAGGGTGTCGTTGTCTTGTGTTGTTGTGGACGTTTTGTGATCTGAATTGTTGTTGTTTTAGCCGAGCTTGGTGATCATCCATGGATGGAAAATTATGCTAAAAAAACGTCCATGGTTAGAACCCCAAAGGTCCATATAATTTGGTAGTTGAAAGGTTGTTTCTATTGCTTGTTTAATGCCTTCAACTAGTAGATGTCTTGAATGAACTTTGCTGAATTTCTATGCTGAAAACGTGGCCTTGGTGTGATTAAACCAACCCTCTTTCGATTCCTTTATATCATTACATGCTTGTTGTCGGGTTCGGTGCTAGGATACAGGAACGACACCAAGACGGAACATCTTGTGTTGTTGTTTAAGTGTCTTGAAATCTTTTGTTGAAAAATCAGAAAAACCTTGTCGGCGGCGTAAAGCTAATAAGGGGCCAGGCACAAAAAAAAAAGATTAAGACTAGAAAAACCTTGCCCGGCGGCGTAAAGCTAATAAGGGGCCGGGCACGGAAAGAGTAGTCATCTAGTAGTGCCTAGCAAAGGCCTACTCGAACAAAAAAAAATAATTAATTAATTATACTTGATGTTGTGTCTTGGTGGTTTAGTAGCTTCTTAGCATTGTTTCCCTAAGCAAGTGTGTGGTGAATCTCTTCTTTGTTGCCCTTTGTTGTTTTTGCATACTTGCAACTTGTCGGATTTTCATCTCGAGCAAGTCTTGGTGGTTAATTCAAGTGCACTCTATACCTTGATCTTTGCCGTGTTTGTAAGATGACAAGTGTAGGTGATGAGAAGGATAAGCAACAGGTTGAAGAGACGTCCACTAGTTCGGTGGTTGCCATGTTGCAATCCATGCAACAATCTATGGAAGCTATGGAGACTCGTTTTACCAATCGGTTGGCTGACTTGGAGAGTCAAGTGTAAGGCCGAGATGATAGAGCACGAGTGCCTCAAACGGGGGCTCTACCAAGTGTGTTACAAAGTGCTAACCAAGTGGAGTCGTTGCATGAAGAGGCCTCTACGTCTTACTTGCCAAACACAGAGGCGCAAGCATCCCTCGGTGTGAGTACCTCCATGGGGGTTATGCCTCCTTACATTCCTTCTACGAACTTCCACAATCCACACTTTGTGGCCAATTCCGGGGTAAGACCTTCATTTGCTACATTTCCGAATAATATTCGTATTAGTTCTACTAACATTTCAGGATTTGGAGCGCCGAGCTATCAAGAGGCCAATGCTGCAATGGCCCATCAACCTCCCCCGGTTTTGCATCTACCAAGACGTGGCCAACCTCCTAGAGTGTCGGCCAATGTTGCCGCCGGGCAGCCTTGGCAAGGCGCGCCGATGCATCACGAGGAGCGGCCCCGAGATCCCCATCACGGCATTAAGCTAAACGTGCCAACTTTTGCGGGAACTTTCGACGCCGATGCATGCCTTGATTGGCTTGCCAAGGTGGAATCCATTTTTGACTTCTGTGGATATGATGATGCTAGGCGAGTGGCCATGGCGGCCATACACTTCACCGACTTTGCTTACCAATGGTGGCTCGAGGACAAGGCGTTGAGGAGAACATGTTGGATTCCTCAAATCAACACTTGGCAAGATCTAAGAGAGGCTTTAGAGGAGCGGTTCGTGCCTCAAGATTATACGGAGCGCATCCATGCAAAGTTGGAGCAACTGCGCCAAGGAAACCGGACTCCTGATGATTTCTACAACGAGCTGCGTATGCACATTTTTCGTTCCCGCATACAATTTCCCGATGGGTATGTTATCTCTAAATTTGTCAATGGGTTAAATTTGGAACTAAAATGTTGTGAGTATGCAACACTTTAGTAGGGGTACTGATATTGAGCAAGTGCTTCATTACACCAACCATATCTACAAGCACCTTGCTCAACGGCGTTCAAGTTCAACTACTTCTCGGGCGTGGCAGCCTTCATCCACGGCTCCTAGAGTGCCACCAAATTAGTTTAGGAAGCCGGAAATAAGGAAGGACTCGACTCCTCAACCGAGGAAAGATTTCCCTCCACACCCTCGGCAAGAAGGAGGAGAACGGGCTAACGATATGAAGTGCTTCAAGTGCCTTGGCCATGGGCACTATGCTCGGAATTGTCCCAATGAGCGGAAGGTTCTCCTTAACTCCCAAGGGGAGTACGAGTACGAGGAGGAAGGGGCTGCGGAAGAGGAAGAGGAGAGCCTCGAGGTTGAGGAAGACGGCCTCCACGTCACCGCCGAGGAGGGAGAGTGCTTCGTGGTCCAACTAACGCTCTTCATGACGGAGAACACCACCACACCTAGTCAACGGGAAGTTATCTTTCACACTCGATGCAAAATCATGGATAAGATATGTAGTGTGATTATCGATAGCGGATCTTGTTGTAATATTATTAGCCAAGAAGTGGTGGATCGTTTTTCTTTGCAAACTACTTGCCATCCTTTACCTTATCCTTTGTGTTGGTTGAATTCTAACACCCCGATCCAAGTCAAGGAAAGGGCTCGTATTTGCTTTTCTATAGGGCCATACAAGGACGAGGTGGAGTGTGATGTGGTGCCGATGACCGCTTGTCATCTCCTTTTGGGGCGCCCTTGGCAATATGATAAGGGAGCTATTCATGATGGCGTCTCCAACGAGTATCATTTTCAAATGGAGGGAAAGAAGGTGACGTTGCATCCGATGACCCCCCATGAAATTATGTTGGACCATGAAGCGAAGGAACAAAGAAAGAAGCATGCGCTTCGAGAGGGAAAGAAGGACAAGAAGCTAGCTCTAGGCGGTCCTTCTACGCCCTTTCTTTTGGCCAAACCGAAGGAGATACTTCATACATTCAAGGGAAGTGGCGTTTGTCTTTTTCTTGTTTTTCAAGAATCCTATTTATCTTCCCAAGAATTAGTTGATCTTCCTCCTTCCATTTCTAATCTTTTGCAAGACTTTGAGGAGCTTTTCCAAGAAGAGGTGCCAACGGGACTACCATCGCTTAGGGGAATAGAGCATCAAATCGATTTTGTCCCCGGTGCCACTCTACCGAATCGTCCAGCCTATCGAGCCAATCCGGAGGAAACTAAGGAGCTTCATCGGCAAGTACAAGAGCTCCTTGATAAGGGCTATGTGCGTGAGAGCCTCAGCCCGTGTGCCGTTCCGGTCATTCTTGTGCCTAAGAAGGACGACAAATGGAGGATGTGCGTTGATTGTCGGGCAATCAACAACATTACCATCAAGTATCGCCATCCGATTCCGAGGCTTGAGGACATGCTAGACGAGCTTCATGGGGCGAGTCTCTTCTCCAAAATTAATCTTAAGAGCGGATATCATCAAATACGGATGAAGAAGGAAGATGAATGGAAGACGACGTTCAAAACCAAGCAAGGCCTTTACGAGTGGTTGGTTATGCCCTTCGGATTAACCAACGCTCTGAGCACCTTCATGCGCTTGATGAACCACATCCTCCAACCTTTTATTGGTAAGTTTTTGGTTGTGTACTTTGATGATATTTTAATTTACAGCCATGATTTATCATCCCATGTCGAGCACCTTAGGCAAGTGCTTGAAGCTTTGAAAAGGGAGCGCCTATTTGCTAACTTCAAGAAGTGCCACTTTTGCTCGGATCACGTGGTATTTCTTGGTTTTGTTGTGAGTAGGAATGGAATACAAGTGGACGAAGAGAAGGTGAAGGCGATTCAAGAATGGCCAACACCGACAACCATGACACAAGTCCGGAGCTTCCTTGGACTAGCCGGATTCTACCACTGGTTTGTTCGTGATTTTAGTACCTTGGCTGCGCCCTTAACCTTCCTTACTAAGAAGAATGTTCCATTTATGTGGGGAGAGATGCAAGAAGAGGCCTTTGCAGCCCTTAAGGCTAAGTTGACACAAGCGTCGTTGTTGGCTCTTCCCGATTTTGGCAAGATGTTTGAGATAGAGTGTGATGCGTCGGTAATCGGGCTCGGTGGCGTACTTATGCAAGAGGGACGGACTATAGCATATTATAGTGAGAAGCTTAGAGGTGCCGAGCTCAAGTACCCCACGTACGACAAAGAGCTACTTGCTCTTGTTCGAGTGCTACGAGCGTGGGAGCACTATCTCTTGCCTCGGGAGTTTGTTATCCATTTCGATCACGAGACGTTGAAGTACTTGAGAGGGAAAGAGAAACTGAATCGAAGGCATGCCAAATGGGTGGATTTCATCAAATCCTTTCCCTATGTCATCAATCACAAGAAAGGCATGGACAACGTCGTCGCCGACGCGTTGTCGCGGAGGTACGCTCTCTTATCTTTACTAGATGATCGTTTGCTTGGATTTTCTTTTATGAAGGAGTTGTATGCTCATGATGCTGAGTTTGGTGACATTTTTCATGTTTTTTTGAAGGGGGGAGTCGGGATCAATTCTACTTGCATGAGGATTTTCTTTTTAAGGGAACTCGCTTATGTGTGCCTAGTGGTTCGGTTAGGCATTTACTTGTCCAAGAGGCCCATGGAGGCGGCCTCATGGGACACTTTTGTGTTATGAAAACTTTTCATATGCTTAGGGAGCATTTCTATTGGCCTCACATGCTTAGGTCGGTAGAGAAATTTTGTGCTTCATGTGCTATATGTGTGCGTGCAAAGTCTAAAGTGCACCCTCACGGTTTGTATACCCCTTTGCCTATTCCTTGTGCCCCATGGGAGGATATTTCTATGGATTTTGTTTTGGGGTTTCCTAGGAAAAAAAGGGGTAGGGACTCTATCTTTGTTGTGGTTGATCGATTTTCTAAGATGGCACATTTTATTGCTTGCCACAAAACCGGCGATGTTGTTAATGTTGCTACTTTGTTCTTTGATAATATTGTTCGGTTGCATGGGGTCCCTAAATCTATTGTTTATGAATGTGATGCTAAATTTCTAAGTTTCTTTTGGAAGACGCTTTGGTCCAAGCTAGGAACCAAGCTCTTATTTTCTACTAATTGCCACCCGCAAACGGATGGGCAAACCGAGGTCGTTAATCGTACCCTTGGTGCCTTGTTGCGTTCTGTTTTGAAAACTAACTTGCGCAGGTGGTAAGAGTGTCTTACTTTCATTGAGTTTGCTTATAATAGGTCCGTTCATTCCGCTACAATGAAGACGCCTTTTGAGGTAGTGTATGGGCGCAATCCCGTTACACCACTTGATCTAGCGCCTTATGCTATGTCCGATCGAGAGAGTCGTGAAGGACGGGACCGGGCTGAGTATATTAAGCAGATTCATGAGCATACTCGCCTACAATTGGAGAGGCGACTATGCAATACAAGCGCCAAGCTGATAAAGGGTGCAAGGAGCTGATTTTTGAACCCGACGACCTTGTTTGTGTTCATTTGAGAAAGGAGAGGTTTCCTACTCTTCGGAATTCTAAGCTTAATCCACATGGAGATGGACCATTTCAAGTTTTAGAGCGCATCAACGACAATGCTTATAAGCTTGATCTTCCTCCGAATAATGGTGTCCATGAGGTATTTAACGTATCCGATCTTGTTCCTTATTTTTCTAACGATGATGTTGAGTTTGAGCAGGATCTAGGTTCGAGGACCAACCCTTTTCAAGGGGAGGAGGATGATGTGATTCCATCGACATCCGAGCCAATAATGGAGCACACGTCGGAACACTTGGAGGAGCTATGGCATGCCCTAGACGCGCCTACAAGTTTGGATGCGGAGCCACTCGGCGCACCCTTGCGAAGGGATGGTGGCGTGCCCTTGCAGAGGACTGGTGGCGCGCCTTTGCCAAGAGATGGTGTGCCTTTGCACACGGCCGGAGGTGCGCTCTTGTCCGGGGTTGGCGCTCCTGGCCAAAAGGCGGATTCCGGTCTTGATGGTGCCAAATCTCAAGGAGCCGCACCTTATCTAGGTCGTATTACGCGATCCCGAGCTAAAGCCATTCTTTGTCAAGTACAAGAGGAGCTCATGGGGTGTAGCTTTCCGAAGGAGTGTAATGAAGATGGTTGGAGTCTTTTATTGCTACATGGTTCGATAAGTGACATTTCTACGGTTAAGGACAATTAATAAGTTCTCGGGTTTTACGGGTTAATTTTGTAATTTTCCTTAAGTGAGGGGGCTGATTTTGTGAGACCTTGTATTAGGTTATATGGCCGGCCCCTTGTTCTTTCTTCCTTAGCTTTGGAACGAACACACCCTTGTTGTTTTTTACTTGTTCAATCCATTTTTTTCATTCCTTTTCGTTCAATCTCGTTGTTCGATTGTTGGTGAGTAATATCCGATAATTATTACATCCTAGTTTGCTCGAACTCTTGGTGAGTCATATCCAAGTTTCCGAGCATCCATATCCCTCGTGTCATCATCTTCCCACGCCTTTGCAAGGAGTTCCGAGTTCTTCTTAGCGATTTCTTTGCACCACCTCCATCTCCGACGATCCGGCCATCAGAGAGTGTGATAGTGAAGACGAATCTGATCATATAGAGCACGAAGAAGAAGTAACAGAAGGTGCTGCTATGCACATCTCAGTACACGCTCTTACAGGAGTATCCATGTTCAACACCATGAGGGTGACAGGATACCACGATGGCAGGCCCATCCACATTCTAATAGACTCTTGAAGCACGCACAATTTTTTGGATTTGGGAGCCGCAAAACTTCTTGGTTGCAAATTAGAGCCCATTTTCTCTCTTTTCGTATTAGTTGTTGATGGTAACAGGTTGCAGTCGTCTCATGCTTGCCCCGGTTTCACTTGGAGGTTACAGAGATCCACATTTGTTATTGATGTTGTGGTTCTACCCTTGGGCTGCTATGATTTGGTGTTGGGCATCCAATCGATGTCAACTCTTGGACCGATAATTTGGGATTTCTCCAAGCTAAGAATGGAATTCCAGGTCCATGGAAACAAACATGTCCTTCGAGGCCTACTCAACCCAACTTATCAAACTGTTAATGGATCTTCTATGAACAAACTTCTAGTTGAGGGTCCCCAGCTGGCTTTCATTCATGCTACAATTGGTGAACAATCACCTTTCATCCCCACCTTGCACTATATATCCGCTCTTGACAAAGTTGTTGATGCCCCACCAGCTCTAGAGTCTTTGCTTCAGAAATTTGCTACAATATTTGTGGAACCACAAGGACTTCCTCCATTCCGAAAGGGCTTTGATCATTAGATTCAGTTGCAACACAGATTTAATCTAGTTAATAAGCACCCCTACCACTACCCTGCACTTGAAAAAGATGATATTAAAGCTCTAATAGCTGACATGTTATCCACAAGAATGATTCAACAAAGTGCAAGCCCTTACGCCTCTCCGGTAGTTCTCGTCAAGAAAAAGGATGGCACTTGGAGACTATGCGTGGATTATAGAGATTTGAATGCTCAAACAATCAAAGACAAGTATCCAATACCTTTGCTTGATGACTTACTTGATGAACTAGGAGGAGCAACATTATTCTCAAAACTCGATCTTAGAGCTGGTTTTCATCAAATCCGAATGAGCCCTAATGATGTCTACAAAACAGCTTTTAAAACACACTCGGGGCACTATGAATATTTGGTGATGTCGTTCGGGCTCACAAACTCCCCTTGCACCTTTCAATGTTTGATGAATGAAGTTTTTAGGGAACAAATGAGAAGGTTTGTCCTTGTCTTTTTTGACGATATACTTATTTACAACAAAACCTGGAATGAACATCTACAACATTTGGAGGTTGTATTTTCTCTCCTACAGAAAAATCAGTTGTACTTAAAAGGGTCAAAATGCACATTTGGGCAGCTAAGGTGGAATACTTAGGGCACTTTATTTCAGCAAGTGGTGTTAGCACAAACACTTCAAAAATACAAGCTATTTTGGATTGGCCTATTCCTGACACCGTCAAAAAACTGAGAGGCTTTCATGGCTTGGCCAATTACTACAGGAGATTTTTTCGAGGATATGGCTTACTCTCTATACCTCTCACCAACCTTTTGAAAAACGATAATTTTTCTTGGTCACCAGAAGCCACAACAGCCTTCAACCAGCTCAAAACTGCTTTATCTACAACCCATGTCCTCGCCCTACCTGATTTCAACAAAGTCTTCGTGGTCGAGACTGATGCTTCCGGTACTGGCATTGGTGTCATCCTAATGTAGGACCACCACCCAATTTGTACAAAGGACCATTGTTTCCCCACATAAATAAGAGATGTTCGAGAGCTATAAGGATAGCACTTGGAGACTATGCGTGGATTATAGAGATTTGAATGCTCAAACAATCAAAGACAAGTATCCAATACCTTTGCTTGATGACTTACTTGATGAACTAGGAGGAGCAACATTATTCTCAAAACTCGATCTTAGAGCTGGTTCTCATCAAATCCGAATGAGCCCTAATGATGTCTAGAAAATAGCTTTTAAAACACACTCGGGGCACTATGAATATTTGGTGATGCCGTTCGGGCTCACAAACTCCCCTTACACCTTTCAATGTTTGATGAATGAAGTTTTTAGGGAACAAATGAGAAGGTTTATCCTGGTCTTTTTTGACGATATACTTATTTACAGCAAAACCTGGAACAAACATCTACAACATTTGGAGGTTGTATTTTCTCTCCTACAGAAAAATCAGTTGTACTTAAAAGGGTCAAAATGCACATTTGGGGCAGCTAAGGTGGAATACTTGGGGCACTTTATTTCAGCAAGTGGTGTTAGCACAGACACTTCAAAAATACAAGCTATTTTGGATTGGCCTATTCCTGACACCGTCAAATAACTAAGAGGCTTTCTTGGCTTGGCCAACTACTACAGGAGATTTGTTCAAGGATATGGCTTACTCTCTATACCTCTCACCAACCTTTTGAAAAACGATAATTTTTCTTGGTCACCAGAAGCCACAACAGCCTTCAACCAGCTCAAAACTGCTTTATCTACAGCCTCTATCCTTGCCCTACCTGATTTCAATAAAGTCTTCGTGGTCAAGACTGATGCTTCCGGTACCGGCATTGGTGTCTTCCTAATGCAGGACCACCACCCAATTTGTTTTGTGAGCAAGACACTCAGCCCCAAGCATAAGCTCTTATCCGTATATGAGAGGGAGCTCCTTGTTGTTGTTTACGTTGTCCAGAAGTGGAGCCCTTACCTGACACAAAGGCATTTCATTATACGCACGGATTAGAAAAGTTTAAAGTTCCTTCTCGACCAAGCTGTGACAACTCCTTTTCAACACATGTGGGTGGCAAAATTGATGGGATTTGATTATGAGATACACTATAAGAAAGGCCGGGAAAATATGGCAGCAGATCCATTATCTAGACTCTCCAATTTTGAGCTCATGCACATCCACCTTACTTTGAAAAATGATGACCTTTATGAGATGTTAAAGCAATCATGGCAGGACGATGCAGGCTGATCCTTCCAAACATCCCAAGTTCTCTTTTTTAAATAGTGAACTACAAAGAAGGGGGAAACTCGTAGTTGGAGATAATCCCATACTTAAGACTAAAATACTAAGATGGCTGCACGATTCACCAATTGGTGGACACTCGGGAAGGGATTCCACAACACATAGAGTGAGATCTCTATTCTATTGGAAGGGGTTACATAAAAATGTAAGGCACTACGTCAGGAATTGCAACATCTGCCAAAAGAACAAACCTGGCAATGTTGTATCGCCGGGCCTTCTACATCCACTTCCCATCCATGAAGCAGTTTGGGAAGCAAATAGCCTCGATTTTATTGAAGGACTACCCACTTCATTAAAAAAATTCACTACTATATTGGTAGTAATCGACCGACTAAGAAAATATGCCCACTTTATACCCCTCAAACATCCTTATACAACCCTTGATGTCGCTCAAGCTTACTTAGACAACATTTTCAAGCTGCACGGATTCCCAAAGACAGTTGTCAGTGATAGAGATCCACTTTTCTTAAGCCAAGTTTGGCAAGAATTCTTCAAGTTACAAGGAGTTCAGCTCAACTTCTCCATTGACTACCACCCACAAAGTGATGGTCAAACGGAAGTCACCAATCGCACTCTCGAAACTTACCTACAGTGTCTGTGCTTAGAAACACCGTCTTCTTGGAGCTCCTGGCTGCCCCTTGCCGAATGGTGGTACAATACTAATCACCACACCGCCATTGATGCCACTCCTTACAAAATCTTATATGGGCAAACTCTACCAATACACCTACCTTACCTGCCTGGAGAATCCCAAGTACCTGCAGTTGATCATAGGAGCATGCAAAAACGGGAGGAGTTGATCAAGCTGCTGAAACGCAACCTCTCCCTCATGCAGAACAAAATGGCTCAGCTGCCTAATAGATATAGATCTGAAAGAGCATTTGAAATAGGGGACTTGGTGTATTTGAAGCTCCAACACTATAGACAAACTTCCTTGATGAGTCATGGTTCACAAAAGCTAGCTCCAAAGTTTTATGGACCCTTCTTAGTAACTAACAAAGTTGGCCATGTCGCATACAAACTCAAACTCCCCCCCCCCCCAATAGCTGCGATAAACAACGTCTTTCATGTGAGCCAACTTAAGATTTGTCCCAACCCACTGCAGCACAACAAACTGATATCCCACAGTATGTGACTGATGTGGGGATTGTTCGTGAGCCTGAATTGATCTTGTATCAGCAAATGGTAAAGCGTGGCAACACAACATCTACAAAAGTCCTCGTGAAGTGGACAACTGGACCCATTGAAGATGTAACATGGGAGTTCCTTGATGACTTACTAAAGAAGTTCCCTGATTTCAATCCTTGAGGACAAGGATGCTTTGAGGGGGGAGATCTGTTACATGGCAATTTCATAAGGCAACTTTTAATTTCTAAATCTGTTATTCGAGTCTTTAATTTGGTTTGTTTTTGTTTTATGTCCAAACCCGGTCACTTATCTATTTTAGTGAAACCCGGTTTTAGCTTTTTATTCCCTTTAGGGAAACCTAGTAGCTGGCTATAAAAGCCTTGTTTGTAATGTTGCCGTAGAAATCAATGAAATAGTTGCCTTCCAAATCAATCAATCACTCTCTCAAAGCTCTTTACAGATTTGCTTTTTGGTTGGTGTTCTTGATTTTCACTAACCCTAACTATCTGTCTCGAATTCTTCGAACAAATGTTCCTAATTCGAGTTTATCTCTTGCAGCACCGCATCACGCTCCATCACCCTAATTTTTTTTGACCCATGGATGTTGGAATTCAACAATTCCCTGCACAATCACCACAAGAACAAACCAAGCACAATGACGCGTTTCGTCTAGCTACAAGGATCGACGTCTCGTTTTATGAATCTCGTCTTAGTCTAGGGCTGAAAATGGAGCGGAAGCAAGCAACAAACTAAGCACACAGGGGCACGCGAATTGATGGATGATTGGTACGACACTAGTGTTCTAGCGACGTCTCAAGATGGAGATGATTCCAACGAACGAAACCTTAGAAAGATTGAAGAGCATTGGAAAAAGGGTTAGAAGAATTTGATGCTTGAAGGGATGAGGAAGAGAATCTCGATTCATTGAGGCAATTGCAATTTCATTCAAGCGTAAAATAAATTCAAGAGTAGTTTGACATATTAATAGATCTAGAAACTTAACCCTAGAAACCTAGTGAGAATGGGCCCGAACATGCAAGTCCAACCCATCTCATTAATTTAATAAATAGCTGAAATATAAATAATACCAAATATAGTAATTGTTTCACTTAAAAATCCCGACATAAGATAAAACGGAAACCCGAGAAACCGATAACTAATGCAAGGACTCGAGCTTTTAGCGCCCTCTCCCAGATCGGCGCGGCCTTGGGCAGGCAAGGGGCACGGCCGCGTCACATAGGCACGAGACCGCATTGTTTCAACAGAGACTACGCCATTGACGTCGCGGGCTGGTGCGGTCGCGCAAGGTGGGGCACAGTCGCGGCGCCTAGAGGCGTGGGCGCGCCACAATGTTGATCGTCCGCGCTGACGGTGTTTTTCTCAGAAAAGGTTGGCTCGATCCCTGGCTCCTCCCATTGGTCCGAAAATGTGTCTTGGACCAAAGATGTCATCAACAAGGTAGAAGGTGGATCTTGGGCTGAACTCATTGATTGAATAGCTCGACTTATGATGGAAACCGTAGCCCAACCTATTTCCTTGGCGTGTGCACGTGTCAAGGGTCCGTTGGATCAAACCGACATAGCTTCCTCCTCCTCAGCAGCGGTCATAGTGGAAAACAACAATTTGGTGTCGAGGTTCTTTGTGACCTCCGTTTGGCCATCAGTATCGAGGTGATAACTAGTAGAAAACAACAATTTGGTGTCGAGCTTCCCTCAGAGTGTTCTCCAAAAATGGCCCACAAACTTGGTGTCCCGGTCACTAATAATAGTTCTTGGTACACCATGGTACTTTACCACATTGTCAAAGAACCAACAAGCCACTTCCGTAGCGTTATTCGTACTTTTAGAAGTGATAAAGTGAGCCATTTTAGAGAATCGGCACACAACAACAAAAATGGAGTCCTTGCCTCTCTCTGACATATGTAATCCCGTTATGAAGTCCATAGAAATGTCCTCCCACGGGGTGTTAGGCACATGCAAAGGAGAGTAAAGTCCATAAGGAAAAGTAGTTGACTTGGCCTTTCGGCATGAAACACAACTCCTACAAAATTTGGTGACATTGGAGACCATGCTAGGCCAAAGGAAATGTTCATGCAAAGCTGTAAGAGTCTTGTTCACCCCAAAATGTCCCCGTCCATCGTGAGCCTCTTTAATTAAAAGGTGCCTTATAGACGAGGCTGGAATACAAAGTTTCCCAGCCTTGTATAAGTACCCGTCATCCAAAAAGTAAGAGTCTCACTCACAATGAACCGAGCACTTCTCAAAGATTGGTTGAAAGAAAGGGTCCGAAGCATAAAGCTCCTTAATCAAAGAGAAGCCAAGTAAAGGAGTTTGCAATTGACTAAGAAGCACATACCTGTGAGAAAGGGCGTCGACGACTACATACTCTTTTCCCTTCTTGTGTTGGACGACATAAGAAAATGTCTCCAAGAATTCCACACATCGAGCATGTATTCTATTCAAGTGGGATTGGCTCTTAAGGTAGGAAAGCGCTGCATGGTCACTATGGATAAAAAATTCTCGCGACCACAAATAGTGCTTGTAAGTTTGGAGCACTTGAATCAAGGCATATAGCTCCTTGTCATACGTAGGATAATTGAGTTGTGCCACGGTGAGCTTTTCGCTAAAATAAGTGATAGGCTTCTGCTCTTGATGAAGGACGCCCCCAATGCCAGTGTTAGAGGCATCACATTCCACCTCAAAAGGCCTAGAGAAATCCGGCAATTGTAGCAAAGGAGCGTGGCTCAAAGCATCCTTCAATTCTTGGAACGCCCTCTCATGGTGCCTTTTCTATTCAATAACGATGCCCTTTTTAGTCAAGGCATGTAGGGGCGCCGCTATAGAAGAGAAATTGCACACAAACTGATGAAAAACCCGGCCATGCCCAAGAAAAAGCGAACCATGGTAGCCATGGTAGGAGTTGGCCACTCGTCCACCTGTAAACAACGAGAAGACACCACAAAGCCAAGAAATACAGTGGACGGGCTAGAAAAAGTACACTTGGCCAAATCGGGAAAAAGTGTCTCTCGGCGCAATCGCGCCAGAACGAACCTCAAATGGTCCACGTGGTCAGTCAAATTCTTAGAATAAATTAAAATATCATCAAAATAGACCACGAGAAACTTACCAATGAAATCACAGAGGACCTGATTCATCAACCTCATGAATGTGCTCGGTGTGTTGGTGAGGCCAAAAGGCATCACTAACCACTCATAGAGACCGAATTTGGTCTTGAAAGCGGTTTTCCACTCATCTCCCTCCTTCATCCGGATTTGATGGTAACCGAACTTCAAGTCAATCTTGGGAAAGATGGAAGCGCATGGAGCTCATCCAACATGTCATCGAGCCGTGGAATAGGATGTCGGTACTTGAATGTAATTTGATTAATGGCCCAGCAATCCATGCACATGCGCTAAGAGTCATCCGTTTTAGGAACAAGGATGACTGGAACACGACAAGGACTCATGGACTCTCTAACATAGCCTCTCTCAAGTAGTTCCTGAACTTGTTTTTGAAGTTCCTGGGTCTAATCTGGGCCGGCCTTGTAAGGATCCCTATTAGGCAACGAGGCACCGGGCACCAAATCGATTTGATGCTCAATACCCCATATAGGCGGCAAACCAACATGCAACTCGTCAGGAAAAACATCTTTGAATTCACTAAGTAAGGAAGTTACCTCATTTGGCAATGTCGGAGTGTCAGTGCTAGAAGATGTCAAGGACATCGGCACCACAAGAAAGCACGGGGTGCGACCTTGCAATGATGCTGTAAGGGACGACGGTTGGGCCAACAAGAGGCGGCACTCAACCGAGCCTTGCAAAGGCGGGCCATGGGTCGCTGGTTGGCGTGCCCGCTGTTGTGTCTGCTGCATTGCACACGCCTTGTCCGAATTATGGTGGGGTGCACCGTTGCCTTGCTCATCAAAGAGGTTTGTTTTGGGCACACCCTTGGCTTTTTTAGATTTTTCCTCAGCCTCAACCACTTTTTGGCGATCTCTTTGAACTTGGTCCTACAAAATCTCACTTGGCGACATAGGTAAGAGCTTAACGCGCTTCCCGTGGTACGTAAACACATAAGTGTTCAAGTAACCAACGTGAAGAACACGTCTATCAAATTGCCATGGGCGTCCCAACAATAAATGTGTGACGTCCATTGCAACTACATCACAAAGTATGGTGTCGGTATAAGGACCATTGGAAAAAGAAATCGTACATTGTTTAGTAACTTGCATACCTGAGCTAGAAGAAAGCCATTGGAGACCTTAAGTGGCTGGGTGAGCTTTTGTAGATAGCCCAAGATGATCGACCACCTTTTCATTAACCAAATTCGTGCAAAACCCAGAATCAATGATGACACTTAAGCTCGCCAATCCAATGAGAGCTCTAGTGTGGAAGAGATTTTCCCGTTGGTCATTGAGATTGTTTTCACGAAGGATTAAAGCCTTCCGTGAAACCAACCCCAATGGAGTCCCCATGTTGACCGGCGATGGAGCACAATCCCACTCATCCGCTTGAGGAACGAACACTCCTCCTCAATTGGTGTCGGGGCTGAAATTTCTTCTTCATCCATGGACTCATAACCAGCTGAAGCTTGAACAAACATGACTTTCTTGCGGTTGGGCAGTCCTTTTGGTAGTGACCACACCCAACACATGTGTAGCATTCCAAATCACGGGCATATTCACGGCCTGGTTGCGCCGGCTTTTAGGGAGCCGAACGTGTCCGAGTAGAAGTCATGGACTTGCCCAAAGTAGTAGAAGAACCCTGTCCTACAACACTAGATTTGTCATTAGTAGTAAAGTCATATTGACGAGGATTGGAAGATACATACATGCCCGAAGAAGGTCGGGAACCATAGCTCTTATTCCGCACATGTTGTTGATAGATTTTTCATGTTCGTGTGTACTAGAGTGTTGATATCCTTAATAGGAAGGATCTCAAGTTGATCTTTAATAGACAAATTAAGGCCACTAATAAACTTAGTACGCAAAGTGGATGGAGCAACACTAATGTTCGCTTTGAAAAACATGTCCTCTAATTTCTCGATATACTCGACAAGGGAAAATGATCCTTGGCGAAAATCAGCAACGTCCAAGCGCATTTGGTTACGGTAATAAGTTGGAGTGTATTTTTGAGTCATGACATAGGCCAACTGATCCCATGTAGGCACTGGTGTAAGACCCCGACGCAAACGATCATCCACAAAACGTTGCCACCAAACATGGGCTGAATCATGAAAGTGTAAGGTAGCCACTTGTACATGCTCATAAGCGTGGATATTACAATAGCGCAAAGTATGCGCCATCATAGTGACCCATTCTAAGAAGACTGCCGGGACATGATGTCCTTTAAACGGTTCTATCTTGACCTTGACTTCATGTTGTTGGTGCCGGGGAGTGTCCTGGTCGCCATTAGCAACGTGAACATCATGGCCACGATCAATGGGAGACCAAGGTCGGACCGGCACCTGCCCATATAAAGGTCTTGCCCTTGGTCATGTTGTTTGGGCGGCGCTTGGGCGCGCCACTCGGTGACATGATCATAGGCGCACCGGTTTTGGCGCGTTTGAGCATAATCAATATTAGGGGTGGGAGCTGGTGGAATCCAATCCGATGGGCGCTCATCCAATTCAGGAGGATCACCCAACGTTGGAAAATTGTGAGGATTAACCATGCCCGAATCTTCAATTTGTTCATCATCGAACTCTTTAAAGTCGTCATGGATAACCGGGGTAGCATAATTGTACTCCAAGGAACCATGTCGACGATTGTGACAAGGTTCCTTCTCATAAGGCCTTTGGTTCCTAGCAAGAACGTTATGTTCAATAATCGGTGCTGGAAAGCGTTGGTCACGCATGCTATAAAGCCAGCGTGCTCGGGCATTGTCAACAAATTGTTGGCGACCCGGGGCACTACGAGAGGTGGTGGCGTAGTAACCATCATCTCCTTGACCATAAGAATTATGAAGAGGGGGTTGAGAAAACATACCTTGGTCTTCGGCATAGGCACTCGAAGACGTATCATAAGCATGGGGTTCGCTATGAAGCACCCGGGTGTCTTGGCCAAGCCTGGACTCGGTGGCTAGCTCATGTTGTGGAACAGACGGTTGGAGAAGCTCGGCGGGGCCCTTGTCCTTGCGAAGAAGGTCTTTAGTATCAAGATGAGTGGGTTTATTAACCAAACCCGGTTCCACGGTTGTCGCCGGTGCGCCAATAACGATGCCCGAAGCCTTGGTGCAGGCGCGCGTCAAAGGCCCGGGTGGGAGTTGTTGTGGCGCCGAAAGTGTGGCCAAGACTTGTTCTTGGGGTGTACTAGCGATGGTGATGCTTGGCTGGGTTGTGAGTGCCGTAAGAGTTCGTTGCGATAAGGCTAACTCATGGGCATCCAGACGGGCGAGTATCTTGTCAACCGCTATAGTCAAACGGTCAATTGCTTGATCCGTAGGACTAGACTCAATCAGAGCAACGGGATTAAGTGTATTATCGCCATCATGTGCTTTAGGAGTACCTGAGCCATCATGAGAAGACATGGCGAGTAACAAAGAACAAAGCGAACAAAGCAATCAAACACGCAAAGTCTTAGCTCTTGATCCGAGCAATGCACTCGCACAAGGTCACGAGTTGCTTATGTGCGAGAGGCAGCTTAGGCTCATGAGTAAAACAATGGTGTTATTGAGGCCAAGCAAACTTAAGGCAAGATATGCACCCACACAATATAGTAAGATCAAACAAGTAGTACTTAACAAGAAAAGAATGATGCAAGCACTAACAATGGCTTACCTTATTTTGGCTATGCCAACCACAATGATTTTTTATTTTTTTTCATATAAACTAGGGCCGAATTTATTGTTTTGGCTTTTTGATGCTGAATTTTTGGCCAAAGAACTTAACAACGAGTAATTTGCAGCCACAATTGTAGTTCAAAGCAATCAAACACAAGAAAGATAGACTATCAAGTAATGAAAAATTACTAACGATGGGCAGTCAATCAAGCAAAAGAATGCAATAAACAAAACACACCACAAATTTTACTCAAAGGACTAGAAAAAAAATTTTAATTAGGGTTTGGCTAATTTTTTTTTTTATTTTGCTGAATTAATGGCGGAAATATGGTGGTGAAAGTGCAAAGACGGAAACAGGAGACTTACAAGACGATGACTCTGATGCCAGTTGATGCGTTTCGTCTCGCTACAAGGACGGACGTCTCATTTTATGAATCCCGTCTCGGTCTAGGGATAAAAATGGAGCGGAAGCAAACAACGAACTAAGCACGCAGGGGGCGCGAATCGATGGATGATTGGTACGACATTAGGGTTCTAGCGGTGTCTCGAGATGGAGATGATTCCGATGAACAAAACCTTAGAAAGATTAAAGAGCGTTGGAAAAAGGGTTAGAAGAATTGACGCCTGAAGGCATGAGGAAGAGAATCTCGATTCACTGAGGCAATTGCAATTTCATTAAAGCGTAAAATAAATTTAAGAGTAGTCTGACATATTAATAGATCTAGAAACCTATTCCTAGAAACCTAGCGAGAATGGGCCCGAACACGCACGCCCAACCCATCTCGTTATTTTAATAAATAGTGGAAATATAAATAATACCAAATATAGTAATTGTTTCACTTAAAAACCCCGACATAAGATAAAACGGAAACCCGAGAACCCGAGAAATAATGCAAGGACTCGAGCTTTCGGCGCCCTCGCCCAGATCGGCGTGACCTTGGGCAGGCAAGGGGCGCGGCCGCGTCACATAGGCACGAGACCGTGTTCACGTAGCTGGCGCGGTCGCACACGGTGGGGGCGCGGTCGCGGCGCCTGGAGGCGCGGGCGCACCACAGTGTTGGTCGTCCGCACTGACCGTGTTTTTCTCGAAAAAGGTTGGCTCGATCCCCGACTGGCTTAAAGTCGTCGTGCCAAATCAAAAATAAATCCCTAATTACTCAACTAGTATAGTCGGTAAGTCGGGGTCAAACCCAAGAGACACTTGTATCCTAAGTTTTATTATTATCAACTCAAAGAAATAACAAAGGGGGATTTTGTGAATTAAAACTAAAACTAAGAATTGAAACAAACAAAGCAATGAATCAAACAGGGAAAAAGATTGGATTTTTATCAATTAGGGAAAAAGCAATCCTATTCAAGTATCCACTTTTCTTCCTCAAGTTATTGATCCTTGATTCAAACAAGTTATTCCTTTTAGTTATTCATATCCTGATCAGAATTATAACATGGCAACGAGACATGCAAACTTAATATCCAAATTACTCATGAAACGATCATAAATAATATGAATACTAGCAATAAGAACAAGGATAAACAGGATACATGCAATTGAATTCCAACGAGTCAAACAATTAACATGCATTCAAATCTCTTCTCAATTGTTTTAGTCCAACGAGTCCTAAATCAATTGAGTTGCTACAAAGATTAGGCTTTACTACGAGAAAACCTGGATCTAGCAATAGATAATATCAATTCCAACAAGTTGGCCAGACAAGCAGAAATCAACACAATCAATAATAATTATGCACAAGAGAATTGAAATAACCCTGTAGAAATAAACCTGAATAGACGAATCTCACAACAACTTGAGTTTGAAAAGCTTCAACTTGAATAGAATTTAGAAAGTTTAGTTCTCCATAAGAGAGAAAAACACAAAGTCTGAAATTAGGTCTAAGAGAGAGTAATTCAAACAAGGCTGAAAAACTAGGTCTAAAATAGTCTCGACTAAGAGTACGAAATAAAATAAATTCGGAAATAAGATAAAATAGATAGATAGAAAGAGCAATCGCCGCCTCGGAATTATGCTGACGTGGACCTCCGCGGGCGCGGTGAACAACCTCCGCGAGCGCGGAACTGTAGAATTCTCCCTCCGAGTCAATGCTGACCCGCGATCGTGGCCTTATACCTCCGCGAGCGCGGACCTGAATCTTGGCTCCACCGCGAGCTGCTCAACTCCGCGGCCTTCACTTCTCGGTCTTCTAATCCAGACTTCAATTCTTTCAATTTCTTCAAGTCTTCGATCTTCTACTCATATATCGTTATAAGCACTAAATGGACCTAAATCTATATATAAAATGTATTATCTAGTCCTAGTTATGCTATATGAAATACAGCATATCAAATTCCCCCATACTTAGACCTTGCTCGTCCTCGAGTAAGCTCAAAAATAAAATCAAGCATGACAAATCAACAAAGGTCTACAGACAGCAATGGGAGAAAATGATCTAAAACTAAAAAACACTCAATAATCTCACAACCCGAACCCATGTAGAGAAATAATGAGCAAAAACATGAAAGCTTAAATCACACACCTCACAAATACAAGATATAACACTCAAGCTCCAAAAAGTGTAGAGCAACCTAGGATCTACCCAACATCTAAAATGTAATCCCCAGACCCAAAGTAGAATATGAATCCTAAGCACTCTTATTTTACCACTCATTCTACTTAGGCGCCCTTTCGGGTTTTCACCTAATCACTCTTTTCATTTTTCTTTTATGTGTGCTCACAATTACTCACATCTCTCATTAACCTCTTATTACCCCAGCCTAATGCTGGTCCGGGTTACCTGCTTATTACCTGAGCCGCCCTTTCAGGTTTTCAGCTCATCCCAGGATTTTTATGCCTTTTTTATATTCTTATGGCTTTTTTTTATTTTATATATATATATTTTTTTTTAATCTGAAATGCAAAAACTGAAATGATACATCTGTACATATATACAACAGTGAGTACTCCCTCCCCCATACTTAAACCTTTCATTGCCCTCAATGAAATAAAGACAAATCAGATAAAAATAAAGGAAAGGAAAACAGAAGACTCATTGTGGGGGACCTGACGGTGGAAAATGCTGAGGGTACTGAGGCCAATAATGCTGATAAAATGCCTCCTGACGCTCCCTCATCTGATCCATGGTGACGGACATGTCTCTGACATTCCTCCCCACATCCGCTAAAGTACTCCTCATACCAGCCTGCTCTCAGATAAAATAATCCTGCTGATCAGCCATAGAATCAAGCCTCATACTCAAGTGCGCCATAGCAGAAGTCATCCCTTCATACCATTCTGGAGCTTCTCCATCACCAGAAGGACTAGCCTCGTGCTGTCCCTAAGGAGGCTCATCGTGCTGCTCATCGTGATGCTCATACTCTGCCTCCTCCTCCTGTACATCCTCTACTACCATCACATCAGACTCTAAATAAAAATGATTAGCTGTCTCCTCAGCTCCAAACTCCCTAGGCAAACGTAAATATGCATCATGCTGCCTACCACAGTGCCAGATCCAACCTCCATTCTCAGCATCAGATAATAACTTAGCTTTCCTAAGTTGTGACAAATCAAAGCAAATCCCACCACCTACTGGCACTCGGTATCTGCTCTGTATAGCATCTAAGCTCACAAAACGCGGGGCTATCAAAGTAACCAAGCCCCCAAAAGCAATCTTCCCGAACCCAGACCGGGCCTTCCTCACAGCACGTAGGAACAACTCTACCCAATCAAGGACCACAGGTTGGTCCCCCATTAAACACCACATCATAGAAACATCCTTTGCAGCCATCTTGTTAACCTCCACATTCCCTAAAAAGGTGTTAGAAATCACCTTATGACAAAGCCTCAACCCCGGGTGAACAATACTGTAGTTATGTAACCCATGTCCAAGAATATACTGAGTGTGAGTCACTGCAGTCCAAAAATGCATCGCCCCTGGGTTATCCTCAACATCAGCCCAACCAGCTGTAGGCTGACCCGTCACCCCAAAACACTCACCTAACTGATTCCTAGTCAGTGAGTAATCTCGCCCAAACAATCTAAAGCCAATACTACCATCATCAAGCTCTCTATAAGTAACTAAGAACTCCAGCACGAGAGACTTGTATGTATAAGCATGCAAAGGGATCAAACCACCTAAACCACCATGCTGTAACAACTGATGAACCGACTGATATAAACCCAACGAATATAATGTCGGTGCATGGAAAAATTTAGTAGACAACATAGTTTTCTTTTCAATCTCATTCCACAATGCCTTCTCAGCCCTACTACTCAGTCTAACCGGATAAGCCATAATAATGAATAAACCGAGGAAAGGGCGAAATCAAACTCACAAAATGGAATTTATTGGCTTCTGCAGCAGTTTCGCGGGCGCGGAGGACGGTCACCGCGATCACGGAATCGCGGATTCTGGATTTCTCACACGCGGTGGCTCGCGAAGGCTCGAACCTGGTTCGCGGTGGCTCGCGGAGCATCGCGGTGGCCTTCTAATGTCAGATCCGAGAGGAAACGGTAGATTTAGAGGGATTTTTGAGGGAGATTTGGAAAAAATTGGTTTGGATTTTGGATTTGATTTTGTGGGGTTTTTGGATGGGAATTTGGGAATTTGGATGGTGGATTTGTGTTTAGGATGGTGAAAGGATGAAGAAGGCGGGTTTAGATTTGATTTGTGTGGAGTTGGAAAAATTGGGTTTGAGAGGTTATGGAGGTTTTAAAGGTTTGATAATGGTGGAATGGTAGAGTGGATGGAGGTAGAAGATGAAGTAGAGGTAGAAAAGAAATGGTAGGGTCGGCCGGTTGGGGTAAGGGCAAATCCGGCAATTTCCGTCAATTCTTTTTTTTTTTAAATTAATATCCCGCGGATGCACAGTACCGCGATCGCGGTGAGGGACCTCCGCGATCGCGGAGCTATTTACTAGTACCTGTTCGCCTTTTTCTGTGTATTTCGAGAAATAAATTCCCCAAAATATTTTTGTTCTTTCGAACCTAGTACCTGCATGTTAGTCCGACAAGATTGAAAGGAAAAACTAAAACTAAAAACTAAAAAAACTAAATAAAATAAAGAAAAAGAAAACTTACCTCGGGCTGCCTCCCGAGCAGCGCCTCTATTTAATGTCGTTGGCCCGACATTTTAGCCCTTTTATTCAGCACCGGGAATTGGATCCGAAAGATCCACCTCCTCTAATACTTCTTGGCTGACTCCCTCATGGTATTTCTTTAGTCTCTGACCATTAACCTTAAACATATTTTGAGAGTCCCCATCCAATAATTCCACAGCCCCATGAGGAAAGACTTGAGTAATTGTATACGGTCCAGCCCATCTAGAACGGAGTTTGCCTGGGAAGAGTGTGAGACGAGACTGGAAGAGAAGGACCTTGCCTCCAACTTTGAATTCCTTCCTTAGGATGTTCTTATCATGCCATGCTTTTGTTTTGTTCTTGTAATTCACAGCATTGTCATAAGCATCCAATCTCAGCTCTTCTAACTCTTGCAATTGCAATTTTCTGAACTCTCCATTCTCTTTGATATTGAAGTTGCATTTTTGGACCGCCCAATAAGCTTTATGCTCAAGTTCCACCGGCAAGTGACAGCCTTTTCCATAAACTAATCTGAAAGGAGACATTCCGATGGGTGTCTTATAAGCAGTACGGTAGGCCCACAAAGCATCATTGAGTCTCAAACTCCAATCTTTTCTGTTGGGTGCCACCGTCTTCTCCAAGATTGTTTTTATCTCCCTGTTGGACACTTCAGCTTGTCCATTGGTCTGGGGGTGATATGCTATAGAGATCTTGTGAGTGACATGGTACTTTTTCAATAAAGCACCGACAGTCTTGTTGCAAAAATGAGTACCCATGTCACTTATTAGAGCTTTTGGAATCCCAAATCTTGAGAAAATGTTGTCCTTAAGAAAACCTGCAACTTCTTTTGAATCATCAGTTTTGGTGGCCTTTGCTTCCACCCACTTGGAAACATAGTCCGCAAGTAAAATATACAGATTCCCATAAGAAGAGGGGAAGGGTCCCATAAAATCAATGCCCCAAACATCAAAAATTTCACAGAATATCATACGAGTTTGAGGCATCTCATGTCTCTTAGAAATATTACCCACCCTCTGACAACGATCACATGATTTACAGAAAGCATAAGCATCCCTAAAAATATGAGGCCAATAAAATCCAGCTTCTAAAATTTTCCTAGCAGTTTTATTAGTCCCAAAATGACCCCCACATGCATAGGAATGACAAAAAGAAAGGATAGATTGTACCTCAGAATCCGGGACACAACGTCGGATTACCTGATCTGTGCAGTGCTTCCATAAATACGGATCATCCCAAACATAGAATCGGGATTCATGACGAACCTTTTCTTTCTGGGCCTTGGTAAAATTAGGTGGGAACTCCCCCGAGACGAGGTAGTTAACAATATTTGCATACCATGGCCGGAATGAATGGATCCCAAAAATAAATTCTTCAAACCGAGGATCGATGTCACTGTCGAAGTCAGAGCCGCGGACTAGTTCCCGCGATCGCGAAATATTCAGAGCAATTTCACCCGTCTCAGTTACAGTTCCGCGGGTGCGGAGAGCCTTCACCGCGATCGCGGAATCGCTGTTTCGAACCTCGAGCAATGTTTCGTCGGGAAAATATCCTTGAATCTGATCTTGGCTTCCTGGTGTATTTTCTTCATGCACAAGCCTACTTAGATGATCAGCCACCAGATTCTCAGCTCCCTTTTTATCTCTGATCTCTATATCAAACTCACTCAGCAGGAGAATCCATCTAATCAGTCTTGGCTTAGCCTCCTTTTTCGTCATCAAATAACGATGCGCTGCATGGTCTGAGTATAATATCACCTTTGTCCCCAGTAGATATTGTCTGAACTTCTCCAAAGCAAACACTACAGTAAGCATTTCCTTTTCAGTAGTGGAGTAGTTTCTTTGGGCATCATTTAAGGTCATAGAAGCATAATGTATAACATGGGATGCTCTAGCTTCTTTTTGACCCAAAACAGCCCCAACAGCGTAGTCACTTGCATCACACATGATCTCAAAAGGTCGAGACCAATCTGGGGCTTGAATTATTGGTGCACTTGTAAGGCGTGTTTTCAGCTCATCAAACGCCTTTTTGCATGCCTCATTGAACTCATAGGGCACATCTTTCTTCAGCAAATCACATAATGGGGCTGAGATCTTGGAAAAGTCTTTAATAAACCTGCGATAGAAACCTGCATGGCCTAGAAAAGAACGCACTTCACGCACATTAGTAGGATAAGGCAAGGACTGAATAATATCAATCTTTGCCTTATCGACCTCAATACCCCTGGATGACACTATATGACCTAAAACAATGCCTTGCTCAACCATAAAGTGACACTTCTCAGAGTTTAGAACCAAATTGGTCTCTACACATCTTTGAAGGACTAAAGAGAGATGGTTTAAGCAGGCATCAAAGTCATCACCATGTACTGTAAAGTCATCCATAAAAACCTCAATAAAATTTTCAATATACTCAGAAAAGATGCTTACCATACACCGTTGGAACGTACCGGGTGCGTTACACAATCCGAATGGCATTCTACGGTATGCAAAAGTGCCAAACGGACATGTAAATGTCGTTTTCTCTTGGTCCTCCGGTGCAATAGCAATCTGAAAATACCCTGAATAGCCATCTAAAAAGCAATAATAGGAACGACCGGCAAGTCGCTCAAGCATTTGATCAATGAATGGCAGGGCAAAGTGATCTTTTCTGGTTACCGTGTTCAGCTTACGGTAATCAATACAGACTCTCCAACCAGTCTAGACTCGTGTGGGGACTAATTCCCCTTGCACATTCTCAACTACTGTAATACCACCCTTCTTGGGCATAACCTGGGTCGGACTAACCCACTGACTATCAGAGATGGGGTAAATCATACCTGCCTGTAGGACCTTCAGCACCTCCTTCTTGACTACCTCCATCATAGGTGGGTTGAGCCTTCTCTGTGGCTGTCTGGATGGCTTGGCACCATCCTCTAGGACGATCCTATGCATACATGTCGAGGGACTAATCCCTTTAATGTCAGCAATGGTCCAACCTAGTGCTGTCTTGTGCTCTTTAAGTACCTGCACCAATTTATCTTCTTGCTCCTTAGAGAGTTTGTTAGAAATAATGACAGGCAAAGTGTCACCATCTCCAAGGAAGGCATATTTTAAATGCTTAGGGAGCTGTTTAAGCTCAACTTCAGGTGTCTGCACTACAGAAGGAAGCAATTTCTCGCTAGGGAGAGTTAGTGGTATGGGCCCAATGGCCAAAGCATCAGCAGGAGATTCACAGCATGCATTCAGATCAGCAAAAATCTCATGATATCTTTCTGGCAATTCATAATCCAAGCCTGCAGGATCTATGTCATTCTCTAGAACAGATTGCAACTCATCTACACAAGTAGTATCAAATACATCTTGTACAATAGGATCAATTACATCAACTGAGCATAGAGAGTGATCATCTTGGGGGTATTTCATAGCATTATCCATGCTATATTCAAATATTTCCCCATCAAATTCCATGGTTAGGACGCCTTTACACATATCAATTTTTGTTCTAGCAGTTTTCATAAAAGGCCGACCTAACAGAATTGGAGCAGCATGCACATCATGATCCATATCAAGCACAAAGAAATCAGCAGGGAATATCAATTTATCCACCATAACAAGAACATCCTCAACAATCCCTTTCGGGTAGACTGTGGACCTATCAGCTAGTTGAATAACAATACCAGTTTCTTGCAAAGGTCCTAAGCCTAGTGAAGTGTAAACAGAATAAGGCATGACATTAATAGAAGCACCTAAATCAAGCATGGCTTTATCAATTTTAGTGTCTCCTATTATCTAGGGAATGCTGAACATGCCTGGATCACTGCACTTTTTTGGCATACGCCTTTGAAATACAGCAGAGACATGTTCACTAACCTTAACTTTTTGTTTCCCTTTCAATTTTTGGTTCCTTTTGATAGTGCACAACTCTTTTAGAAATTTAGCAAATCTAGGAACACTTTTAATCAGATTAAGCAAAGGGATGTTTACCTCACACTTGGAGAATGTCTCAAAGATATCTTTGTCTTGTTCTGGCTTCTTTGTATCCTTGAGTGCCTCAGGGAATGGTGGAATCGGCTTCTGTGAATTCATGGGAGGAAACTGAGGGCGAACATAAGAATCCTCAGGTTCAGCTTCAGTACCGCGGGCGCGGAGAGAGCCCCGCGGTCGCGGAAGTTCGGATTTTTCGGTATCCGGTTTTTCCTCGCCTCCGCGATCGCGGCAGTTGGTCACCGCGGTCGCGGAATCTTCGATCAGAATTTCCGAGCTCTCAGTTGAGGTTCCGCGATCGCGGTAGTTGGTCACTGCGGGCGCGGATGCGTTCTCCAGAATTTCAAATTTTTCAGTTCATGGATCTTCATTCATCCCCACGTCTCTATTCAACTCTCTTCCACTTCGTAATGTGATAGCACTCACATTCTCCCTTGGATTGATAGGTTGTGCCGGCAATTTCCCAGAATCTCGGGCCTCTAGCTTGCTTACTGCAGTAGCCAGTTGACTTATCTGAGTCTCTATATTCTTGATACTAGCTTGAGTGGACTGGAAACTAGTCTGAGTGTTCTGTCCCAACTGGTCTACTGTGTTAGCTAGCCTTGCAAACATCTCTTCAGCATTGAATGAGTTGTTTTGATTTTGAATCGGAGGTCTAGGGACATAAGGTTGCCTGTTTTGCTGATTTCCTCCTTGCTGATTATATTGAGGCTGATTTTGATTCCCATATCTCAGATTTGGATTATGTGCCCAGCCTGGGTTGTAAGTATTAGAAAAGGGATCAAAACGAGGTCTAGGAGGTCCATAGCCTCCTACAACATTAACGTCAGCCTGAGGTTCCTGGAGTTGTGGACAGGCATCAGTAGGGTGAAGTGTATCAGCACAGATTTCACATGCCTTCAGTTGTTGAGGGGTTCCTGACAGCATGAACCTCTTCATCATATCTTTCAACTCTGCCATCTCAGCTTTTATAACAGACGAGGAGTCCATAGCATTGACTACTTTAGTGCCAGTTCTTTTGTTGAATTGCCTTGAGTTCTCAGATAGCTCAGAAAAGAGCTCAAAGGCATCTGCTGGTGTCTTATTCATCAGGCTTCCACCACAAGCTGCATTCACCATTCTACGCTCTTCATCCAGTAATCCACCAAAGAAATACAGTACCAGGTCTTGATCAGAATAACCATGATACGGACAGCTAGCACACAGTCTCTTGAATAGCTCATAATAATCATACAGGCTCTCCCCAGCCTGTTGCTCAATGTTGCTTAGGCTCTTCTTCAGACTGTTCTGTTTGGTGGCAGGGAAGTATTTCTCCAAGAACGCCGCTTTCATCTTATTCCAGGTATTTATGGATCCTGGAGAAAGATAATAGAGCCACTCATTGGCTGAATCCTTCAAAGAGAAAGGAAACGCCCTCAGCTTGATCTGGTCCTCAGTTACATCAGCAGGCTTCATACTTGAGCAGACCTGATCAAATTCAGCAAGATGCTTGTTTGGATCTTCTCCACCATGCCCATGGAATTGGGGTAAAAGATGGATCAATCCAGACTTCAACTCAAACTTAACGCCTTCATTCAGCGTAGGGAACTCAACAGCCAGGGGCTGCTTTTGGAAGTTTGGGGCAGTCAGCTGCCTCAAAGTCTGATCTCCCATTGTCTCAACTTCAGCAGAATCCAAGTTGAAAGGTAATTCACGGAGTAGTTCCCGAGCTTCACGTCTCAACCTGGAAAGAGTCCTTTCAATCTCTGAATCAAGAGGCAAAATAGAGGAGTCAGTAGCACGAGTGTGGATCATAAACTAGGGTCCACACCAGAGTTGGTAACAATAAAAACTTAGAATTAAACAAAAGTGTCCCCGTCAACGACGCCAAAATTTGACTGGCTTAAAGTCGTCGTGCCAAATCAAAAATAAATCCCTAATTACTCAACTAGTATAGTCGGTAAGTCGGGGTCGAACCCAAGAGACACTTGTATCCTAAGTTTTATTATTATCAACTCAAAGAAATAACAAAGGGGGATTTTGTGAATTAAAACTAAAACTAAGAATTGAAACAAACAAAGCAATGAATCAAACAGGGAAAAAGATTGGATTTTTATCAATTAGGGAAAAAGCAATCCTATTCAAGTATCCACTTTTCTTCCTCAAGTTATTGATCCTTGATTCAAACAAGTTATTCCTTTTAGTTATTCCTATCCTGATCAGAATTATAACATGGCAACGAGACATGCAAACTTAATATCCAAATTACTCATGAAACGATCATAAATAATATGAATACTAGCAATAAGAACAAGGATAAACAGGATACATGCAATTGAATTCCAACGAGTCAAACAATTAACATGCATCCAAATCTCTTCTCAATTGTTTTAGTCCAACGAGTCCTAAATCAATTGAGTTGCTACAAAGATTAGGCTTTACTATGAGAAAACCTGGATCTAGCAATAGATAATATCAATTCCAACAAGTTGGCCAGACAAGCAGAAATCAACACAATCAATAATAATTATGCACAAGAGAATTGAAATAACCCTGTAGAAATAAACCTGAATAGACGAATCTCACAACAACTTGAGTCTGAAAAGCTTCAACTTGAATAGAATTTAGAAAGTTTAGTTCTCCATAAGAGAGAAAAACACAAAGTCTGAAATTAGGTCTAAGAGAGAATAATTCAAACAAGGCTGAAAAACTAGGTCTAAAATAGTCTCGACTAAGAGTACGAAATAAAATAAATTCGGAAATAAGATAAAATAGATAGATAGAAAGAGCAATCGCCGCCTCGGAATTATGCTGACGTGGACCTCCGCGGGCGCGGTGAACAACCTCCGCGAGCACGGAACTGTAGAATTCTCCCTCCGAGTCAATGCTGACCCGCGATCGCGGCCTTATACCTCCGTGAGCGCGGACTTGAATCTTGGCTCCACCGCGAGCTGCTCAACTCCGCGGCCTTCACTTCTCGGTCTTCTAATCCAGACTTCAATTCTTCCAATTTCTTCAAGTCTTCGATCTTCTACTCATATATCGTTATAAGCACTAAATGGACCTAAATCTATATATAAAATGTATTATCTAGTCCTAGTTATGCTATATGAAATACAGCATATCAATCCCTGGCTCCTCCAATTGGTCCGAAAGTGTGTCTTGGACCAAAGATGTCATGAACATTGTAGAAGGTGGATCTTGGGTCGAACTCATGAATTGAATAGCTCAACTTATGATGGAAACCGTAACCCGACCTATTGCCTTGGCGCGTGCACGTGTCAAGGGTCCGTTGGATCGAACCGACATAGCTTCCTCCTCCTCAGCGGCGGTCATAGTGGCAAACACATCACACAATTTTGTTGTCCCGACAAGGACAACCACAACAATATATAGGATTAAACAAGTAATTCACTCAAACACTAACTTCTCCCACTACCTAGAATAAATGAATAAAAAAATCCTAGGTTGAATCTCGAAATCTTAACAAAAACTCGATTAAAACACGAATCTAGGCTAAAAAACATGCAATAAACGAATTTTTATGAAGGAAGTTAGCACACTTTTGACCCTAAAGCATGCAAATTTGGGATTTTATGCAAAACTAGATCTAGAAATATGCAATTCAAAATCTGAAATTTGAGGAGATTTGAGTGTGGAATGAGAAACTTACTTGAAATCCTTGTTAGAACGGAGTTCTTTGCTTGATTTGGGCGAAAAATCCGAGCTATAGAGGTCTTCAATGGTGGAAAATCTTGAAAAGAGGCTTGAATGGACAAAGCTAGAGGAGAGGGGGCGGAAATAATAAGGGGTGAAGATAGAAGGAAACTTGGGTTCAAGAATTTTTATGTTCGCCGAAACTGCCTAAAGCGCGGGGTAGCTAAAAATTGCTTAGCCGTGCTTTTTTCATGCTATCCAGCGCTTTTTGATTTTGGGAGAATTACGCGATGAAGCGACTAAATTGTGCGGCCGCACTTTTTTGTCGTTAACTCGCATTTTTAGCTTATGTGGAAATTAATTGGGGATGCGCCAAATTGCGTGGGCGCGCTTTTCGATGTCTTCCCCGAGCTTCCTGTAGCTCCGAGGATTGTTCCTAAAAATACTAACTAGGCACAAAAAAACTCGAAGCAAAGTTACACTAAACCTTGGGCTGCCTCCCAAGAAGCGCTTGTTTAACGTCATTAGCTTGACGTTTAAAGGATATCATGAAGGATTTGAGCTATGGAATTCGACCTCCTTCCCATCGAATCCCATCTTCAATATGCCATGTGGAATGTCAATCCTTGTATTAGTGGTCTTCAAAAATGGTCGTCCTAGCAACATAGACGCTTTTCCTTCTCCTTGTCCCATTTCTAATATCAGAAAGTCAGCCGGAAAGGTCAAACAATCCACTGTGACCCAAATATCTTCAAGTTTTCCTTTGGGCCGGACAATGGAATGGTCAGCTAATTCAACAATGGTCTGAGTCTCTTTTAAAGGCCCCACATCGAGTTTCTCATATAAGGAGTAAGACATGAAGTTGAACGATGCACCTAAATCAATTGGAGCTTCATTCACCTTGGTGCTTCCGATCATACAAGGAATGGTGAACATACCAGGGTCACTACACTTCTCAGGCAAATGCTTTTGAAACACGGTAGATACATGTTCTTTTTCTTTGACTTGCTTCTTACTTTTCTCCTTTTGACCTCTCTTTAGAGTGCAAAACTCCTTCAAAAACTTGGCATAGCGAGGTACACTCTTGATCAACTTCAATAACGGGACGTTCACCTTGCATGTACTAAAGATATCGAAGAGCTCCTTGTCGCTTTTCAACTTTCGGGTGTCTTTCAAGGCCTCATGGAAAGGTGGAACGGGCACATAACCTTTCATAAGATCAGAAGTCGATTTCTCGTTCTCGTCCAGATTGCGCGGGTTGTCACCTAAATGCGTGGGCGCACTTTTTAACTCTTCCCCGCGCTTTTGCTCTTCGACGTGCTCATGTTTTTAGTCAACTTGTTTCATTGTGCACACTTGTATCGCCCTAGAGCCATCACAAATAGATATAAAGCTCACATTATGTCTTGGATTGAGCTCTATTTGGGACGGGAGTTTGCTAGACTCTCTGGCTTCTAGTTTGCTCACCGCACTAGCAATTTGACTGACTTGGCTCTCTAAATTGTGGATGCTAGAATTGGTCTCTTGTTGGAATTGGTTCATAAAGCCTTGCATTGTAGTCACAGTTTGTGCAAGAGGTCGAATCTTATCCTCAATAGACATAGCATTCTAATTGGCTCCTTGAGGACGGGGTTGGAAGGGTGGCTTGTAAGGAGCTTGACCACCTTGCTCATTGAACTGTTGAGTGTTTGAATTCCCGTACCTCAAGTTAGGATGATCCCTCCAACCAGGATTGTAGGTGTTGGAGAAGGGGTCATACCTTGGCCTAGGTGGTCCATAGCCTCCCAATGCATTAATCTCAACATTTTTCTCTTGAAGTGTAAAGCAAGCATCAGTGGGGTGCATATTGTCAAAGCATATTTCACAAGATTTCACCTGTTGTCTTCCGCATTGTTGTAATAGCTGCCTCATCAATTTTTTCAGCTCAGTGACTTCTTCTTGGATCTTTGAAGTAGCCACCATAGAATTTGCAACTTTGGAGCCAGTCTCTTTTCTGAACTGTCTTGTTCCCTCATATAGTTGGGTAAATAGTTCAAATGCAACAACAGGAGTTTTGTTGAGAATATTGCCTTGGCATGCTGCATTCATCATCCTTCTCTCATCATCCAAGAGGCCATTAAAAAGATATACAATCAAATCTTGATCAGTGTAGCCATGGAAAGGGCAGCTGGCTATCAACCTCTTGAATCTCTCACAGTACTCATACAAGGACTCATTAGCTTCTTGCTCAATGTTGCTAATCCTCTTCTTCAGATCGTTGAGCCTTGTAGCAGGGAAGTACTTCTCTAGAAAAGCTTGCTTCATTTTTGCCCATGTGTCAATACTTCCCGAAGTCAAGTAGTAGAACCAATCTTTAGCCTGATCCTTTAGAGAAAAAGGAAAGGCTCTCAGCGTGATTTGGTCATGAGTCACATCAGCATGCTTCATGCTTGAGCACACAACATGAATTCAGATAGATGCTTGTTGGGGTCTTCACCACTAAGCCCATGGAATGAGGGCAAAAGGTGAATCAACCCAGATTTTATGACAACAAGGGCTTCCTTACCCTCATCCGCCAGGATGCTCTTGGGCGACCACTAGCTTGTTAGTGGTCACCCTAATTTCTTTCCTTATCAAAAAAAAAACTAGAGTTTTTAAAGTATCTCTTAAAACTATTAAAGATAATAAAGGAAACAATCCTCATACAAGACAACTCGGACAAACATAAAGCCAACCCCAAAACTAAGCCTAAATCTTGGCCCAAAACTTCTCTGCGAAGAAACCCAATTGTGCGGCTTTTGTCATAAAAGTGCGACCGCGCTTTTCACTTGCTAACCCGCGCTTTCACCTTCTACGTGGATTGTTCGGCTTGCATCCTTGCCAAAGCTCGGGTTGCATCATATACTTGTAAGTCGAACCTTCCTTGTTCTTTTTCTTCACTTTGGCTCTTCATTTGATCTCTTACACCACCTCCTAGCTTACTTCTAGCACACCACCATACTACACTGTAACTTGTCCCGCTTTTGCTAATGTACCTAGAAACCTGCAAAACAAGCACAACTACCCAAAAACACAAGATCCTAAAAACTAAACTAAAACCAACTAAAACTAAGAAAAAACCAACATAAATATGCATATGAATCTACTCCTAAATGCAAGCTATCAAACACCCATTTGGACCCAACAAGATTTGGTGCTTTTGAATGTGCAACTAAGGTCCAAGTGTGGTTAGAACATAAAGCATCATACTCCTTTTGCATATCATCTCTCCATTCTGGATTTTTAAGAGCTTGAGTTATGTTGGTAGGTTCTTTTGGGGTTTGAATTTTGGCATGAAGATTGAGCTTTGTGATGGGTTTTGTAATGTTGTTCTTGGATCTCGTGACTATGCCTCGTTCAAGAGGAGGGTTTGATGTGTTTTGAGAAGAGGAGGAGATGGAGGTAGATTGTTGTGGCGGAAGAAATGAAGATGGTGGATTGGGTAATGAAGACGTTGCATGTGTAGGTAAGGAAGATGACGTGAAAGGAGGGTCTGATGCAATATAGTGCGTTGGATCGTGATTACTGTACGATAGGATTTGTGGGTATTACACATCTTATTATGGGGTCATTGCTACAGAATAATTGGTAGAAAGAGAAAATAAACTACCGTATTTGTATTATTCCGTGATTTTCTCCATGAAAAATACAGTTTCCATGTATATGCAACATGAGAATCTGATTTTTTTTTTTAATATGCAAAAAAATAGTAATTAAATCTCGTGATTTTCTCCATCCAATATTACACTTTTTATTTTAATTTCAGATCTAAAAAACCCCATAATTTTAGGAAATATAAAATTAGTTTTCATTCTTGTGTTTGAGAAATCTCGCATAGGCATATACATTAAATTAGTTATTTATATTCATTATTGTAATTTTTATATGCATGACCATAATCTGTATCGAGTGTATATATGATATTGAATATATTATTCATGGTTTTATTTGTCTGTATTCGTGACTTTAGATATGAGCACTTATGAAATCTAATTCATGTATTAATTTGATTGAATACGTATATACATGGTTTTGGGCATATATATACATGGTTTTTTTCTGTATACAATATTTTATATTTACGAATTACGATTATGGATTGCGATTTATGTAATAATGTGGTAGAACATGCATATAGATGGTTTTGAGTATATATATACATGGCTGTGACTTTCTATGTACATGATTTTACATTCTATCTCACTTCTTTTTGACTTCATTTAGACAAGTAATGACAAAGCAACACCAGTGTACATGCATTAAACTAAAAACTTTAGAAGGTCTTATACAATGAACACAACTCTCCTTTCCAATGTATTTTCTCCATTCCTTAAAAAGCTCATTGTTTTCATATATTGCCCTTTTAGCAATTTCTTTCCAACCTTGTGGCAACCTAAGACAAATCTCAACTTCTTCCCCTTTGTTACATCCAATCGGCCAACATGATTTGGTCTCTCATGGCATCATCTTTCTACACTAGTCATAAATCCAAGAATATGCACATGACCATTCAATAAATTCGTGTATATACATGTAATAAATCATGGATAAAGGTTGTTGTGAACAATATACCATGTATACACAAACAATATACCATGAATACAGTTAAATATAACACAAATACACATTAGTATACGTCATGTATATAAGATACAAGGTGCATGTGACACGGGCCGCGGTCCCGTGTCCACGAGGACGCCCGGGTCCATATGCCCAGAATGTGCCAAGGGCCTTCCGGAGGATTCTAGAGGCATCGGGGATGGTTCTGGAGGCTTCGGGATTGATTCGGGGCGTGGAGATATGGGGGAGGCCATAAAAATGGATAGAAGGCAAGGCACGCCCCTTCTAGAGGATTCTAGAAGAGGCGTGCCCATTCTAGAGGCGTCTAGCCTCGGCGAGCCTAAGGGAGAAGAGAAGGGAGCAGGCGTGCCCCTCTTGGAAGGTTCCAGAAGAGGCGCGCCCCTTCTGGAGACAGGCGCGCCCCTCCTGTGCAAGGGCGCAGCACTGGGCGCGCCCCACCAACAAGCACCAGAAGGATCTAGAATGGGCACGAGAGATCTAGGAGCCCTTGCCATAAGCGCTCCACCTTGGGATCGTTCTAGATGGATCTAGGAGGCATGTATTCTAGATCTTTCTTAGGATAGGAGGTAGCCACGCCTATAAATAGGCCATGGCTTCATTTTACAAGGCATCCACTTAGCACTCAAGTCCCACTTAGCATTTCTTAGGCAACCAAGGCTCTAGGCACTTAAAGACACTTGTAAAGCTCTCTTGTACAAAGCTTTCCTTGTTTAATGCAAAGTCCATTCACACAAAACCAACCACCATCCTTCTTTTGAGCATTCGGGTCAAGGCCTGACTTAGCCATTCGAAGGGGTTCGATCTAGCTAAGGGCCGCACAAGTTCGAGAAGAGTCTCAGCCTGTGTCAAGTGGTATCAGAGCATCGGTCCAAGGGAAAGGATGTCAAGCAACGAAGGCTTAGTCTCTGAGGTGGCAACTCCTAGCAACGCACCAAAGAAGAATACCAAGAAGACTAGGGACACCTTGAAGGACCAGGTGAGTAGCCTTGATGAACGCCTACAAAGGGTCGAGTTGTCTATGGGAGAGGTGCGGGACTCCATCGAGGATTTGACCGAAGGCAAGGATGGCCTCGAGTCCTCCATGGACGAGCTCAGGGGGAGCTACTACGCACGCTGAACGAGTCCCATGACAACCTAGCCAAGGAGAACGAGGTTCTCAAAGCCGAGATTGTGGCCTTACGGGAGGAGATGGCGCAACTCAAGAGGGAGCTTGAGACATGCAAGGCCGCCATGGAGGAAGGCATGATCGCCATGACGTCGGGGCACAAGCTAACCGTGCCGAAGCCAAAGGAGTTCGCGGGGAACCGATCGGCTAAGGACGTTGAGAACTTTCTCTATGGCATGGAGCAGTACTTTGATGGGGTGGGCATCACGGACGAAGAGCGCAAGGTAAGCACCGCAAAGCTTTACTTAATGGATACGACCTTACTTTGGTGGAGACGTCGGACGTGCGAGAGGACCGAGGGGTCCCCGATCCGCACTTGGGCCGAGTTTGTGGCAGAATTTAGAAAGCAATTCTATCCCGTTTATGCCAACGACGAGGCCCGGGCCAAGATCCGACGACTCATGCAGAGGACCACGGTTTGGGACTACGTGAGGGAGTTTTTCGAGCTCATGCTTCAAGTCACCGACTTGGGAGAAGTCGAGGCCTTCTTCCAATTCATGGACGGGCTCAAGCCGTGGGCACAACAGGAGCTCTAACGTAGGAACGTTCGGGACTTGAACAAGGCCATGACGGCGGCCGACTCATTGATCGAGTTCAAGAGTAGGGACCATGCCAACTCTCGCCACGCCAAGGGGAAAGGTGGGGGAGAGGAAGACCATGACGAGTCATCAGGGAGCAATGACGAGGGCACGAGCAAGCCAAGGAGGAAGTCTTGGGCCGATCGAGACGCGGAGTCAGGGAGCGACGACGAGCGTCAGTCCAGACCAAGGTGGAGGTCCGGAGGTGATCAAGGCAAAGGCCAGCATCGGGAGAGGAAACCCTTTGGCTGTTTCCTTTGCGAGGGGAATCACCTTGCGCGGGACTGTCCATCCCGAAGTAAGCTGAATGCTATCCTTCCCTCAAGGGACGAGGATGCCGAGCGAGGGGCGCTGCGGCTAAGGTTAATAACACTTCGAGCTAAGGGAGGCGACCAGGGGACGTCGCACAGGACAGGGGAGCGATCAAACCAAGACAATGCCAAGATCGAGGGAGAAGCGCCGCCAACCGAGGGACAGGGACGGAGGACACTTAGACTTGGCACCATACGGCTACGCTCAAGACCGAGGGACGAGGATCCAACATCCGAGGCGCGGGGCCGGGACAAGGATCCTTCCAAGAACGAGGGACAAGACGATCAAGAGAAGACCGGGCCGGAGGAGCACAAGGCACCGTCTCATGGGGAGACACTCCAGCCATCCGAGGGGGTCAAGGTCTCTCAAGACAAGCGGGACATCAAGACCGGCGTGGACACGACGGGGACATCGCTAGATCCGGTGGGGGAGAATGACATGGGCCGCGGTTCCGTGTCCACGAGGACGCCCGGGTCCATATGCCAAGAACGTGCCAAGGGCCTTCCGGAGGATTCTAGAGGCATCGAGGATGGTTCCGGAGGCTTCGGGATTGATCCGGGGCGTGGAGATATGGGGGAGGCCATAAAAATGGATAGAAGGCAAGGCATGCCCCTTCTAGAGGATTCTAGAAGAGGCGCGCCCATTCTAGAGGCGTCTAGCCTCGGTGCGCCCAAGGGAGAAGAGAAGGGAGCAGGCGCGCCCCTCCTAGAAGGTTCCAGAAGAGGCGCGCCCCTTCTGGAGACAGGCGCGCCCCTCCTATGCAAGGGCGCAACACTAGGCATGCCCCATCAGCAGGCACCAGAAGGATCTAGAATGGGCACGAGAGATCTAGGAGCCCTTGCCATAGGCGCTCCACCTTGGGACCGTTCTAGATGGATCTAGGAGGCATGTATTCTAGATCTTTCTTAGGATAGGAGGTAGCCACGCCTATAAATAGGCCATGGCTCTCATTTTACAAGGCATCTACTTAGCACTCAAGTCCCACTTAGCATTTCTTAGGCAACCAAAGCTCTAAGCACTTAAAGACACTTGTAAAGCTCTCTTGTACAAAGCTTTCCTTGTTTAATACAAAGTCCATTCCCACAAAACCAACCACCATCTTTCTCTTGAGCATTCGGGTCAAGGCATGACTTAGCCATTCGAAGGGGTTCGATCTAGCTAAGGGTCGCACAGGTTCGAGAAGAGTCTCAGCCCGTGTCACATGCATATATACTGTATACATCAATTATTTAATAATTTATCATGAATACATACATTGAATTAATGTTTTCAATAAATTAAAATCATGTATATACATGAAAATATACTCATATTATACGGATATCATGCTTGAATTCATGTATACATGTTACAAGTTAATGTTTTCAACAGTTAAAAAACATGTATACACATCAGCAAAACATATTAAACATATATCATGATTGAATTCATGTATACAAACATCAAATTCAGGTTTTCGAAAGGTTAACATCATGTATACACATCAATGGAAAACAAATTATACATACACCATGCTTAAATCACGTATATAGACATCTTGTTTATGTTTTCACATTTTCAAATTATATATACACATCAACGGAAAACTTATATTATGCAAAAATCATATGACGACAACAAGATATAAAACTCAAATAACTACAAACACGAACCAAGATGTCAAAAATTAGTCATATACAAAAACACTTAAATGATTTTGAAACAAAATCAAGCATAAATCTTCATGGAAATGAAAAAAACTCGATCTTCAAAAAAACAATGGTTCAAACTAGTATAAACTACCAATCCTAACTCGAATATAGTGTAATAAATCATTAGAAATTAAGAATCATAACACATTAGAAGAATAACCAAATCTGAACCAATATTCCACTTCATAAGTGCCAAAGAAGAAGCCGGATTTGAACCGATAACTCATTGTCGAAGAAGTGGCTCAGAAAACTCGACCGGAAAAGACGCTCAGATAACAGGATGAATCGGAGAAGAACTTGAATCGCCGACGACCCACAAAACTGAGCGTTTGGTGGTTTGAGAAACCGCTCCTTCGGATTGTCAAATCTGCATATTTGTATTTGGTATTTTTTTTGGAAAAAATCAACCAAAAATCTTCCATTTCCTAAAATTACGCTAGTGATTTCAATCTAGTATGTTGCACCTACACAATATTTTTTTCTAGTTAATCTTAACCGTCTATTATAAATAGATCTAATGGCTCAGATTTCGTCACTGTGTATCACTATAAATACTAGTACTAGTAGATCCTAATACTATAAATATATCTATGCACATAGTTTTGATTCACATTCGGCCAGTTTTGATGCGTAAACACACAAACAAGATAAACTTTTCAATTATTTTAATGCACATACGAGTAAGTATGATACACATACATGTATTTATGCACAAAGTTTCGATGCACATTCGGTCATTTTTTATGTACATACTACCAGTTTTAGTGCACAACTCACACAATTTTGATCTACAAAAACCCAGCTCTAATGCACACTCCACCAGTCTCCTACTATATCTTCTTTTTCGAAAATTACTCAAATAATTCGCTAAAAATCCGGCCCGCTTTTTATTATTTTTAATGAAATTATCCACACTCTTAATTTTCCCAATCCAACTACCCTTGTTGTTTCTAATTTCGCATGTGAGCATCCATTATTATCTGAAAACCATATAAAACTTCCATAACTTCATCCTAAAATTTAGAAGAAAGAAGAAATTAATTTCATTTAATGTAAATTGGAAACTCAGGTCATGAAGCATAAGCATATTTTTTTTCGATTTTTTTTTGAAAAATCCGTTTTTAGGGGATGCATGCAATATATGCATTGGTTTCACCTTAGATGTGTATCAAAATTAACTCTATGTGCATCAAAACTAGTTATTTGCGCATCGAGTTTTTGATGACATTGTGCATCGATTTCAAACTTTTAATTTTTATTTGTAATCTTATTTATGTGTATGAATACAATAATTATCTAGTTTTTTATGCAAATCCATTTAGTTTCGATTCACATGCAAAATAAGATGCATTTTTTGTTGTTTTGATGCACATAAGATTAGTTTTGATACACATGCATAAGATACACTTTTCCGCATCAATTTCGCTTTGTATGTGCATCGAAACTATCTATTGATACAGATCTTTTTTTGATACATTTTTCGTTACTTTTGATGCACATTAAGATGATTTTTATCCACTCACAAACAAGAAGCACTTTTTTAGATGTTTTGATGCACATAAAATTTATTTTGATGCACAATATATATAAAAACACACAAACAAGATACACTTTTTAATTATATTGATGGGCATACGGATACGGATGCATTTGATGCTCATATGACATTTAGTTTTAATGCACATATGAATAATTATGATACATAAACATGTATTGATGCACACAGTTCTGATGCACATTCGGTCATTTTTTATGTACATACTACCAGTTTTAGTGTACAACTCACACAATTTTGATCTATACAAAAACCCAGCTCTAATGCACAATCCACTCGTCTTCTATATCTGTTTTTTTCGAAAAATATTCGAATAATTCGCTAGCGATCGTGTCATTTTTTTTTCTTCACTTTTTAATGAAATTATTCACACTCTTAATTTTCCCAATCCAACGATCCTTGTTCTTTTTAATTTTGCATGTGAGCATTCATTAGTATCCGAAAATCAGATTAAACTTTCATCAATTTATCCCAAAATTTAGAAGAAAGAAGAAATTAATTTCATTTGATGTAAATTGGAAACTTAGGTCAGGAAGTGGATCTGAAAATTTTGAAAGTTTTTAAGAAAATTAAAAAATGAAAAAAATAGGAAAAGAATCGAAGAAAAGGATTACACACGGGATCTCATCCAATTAGCAATAGCACGAGGAGAATCTTTGTTTGTATTTATTTTCAAATATTCATGTATTTGTTATTTAATCCCGCCCCCTGTACCACGGTCCACAGACATGGTGGTCTCTCAATGAATAAATTTGCACGGTGCCCCCAAGAAATATTTAATTCCATAATTTACCCAAAAAGAAGAAAACAGAGCAAAGCCAAGCTGTAACAATCTTGCCACGTCATGTGGTCCCCACTCATAACTCGGTGGTATCTCTTCTCTCTCTGCATCTTCCCAAGTATGTACTACTAACCACCCCACCTCTCTCTATTTGTACTCCCCATGATCCCATCCCACCAAGTTGCTTTATTTGATTCTTTCTCTTCTCCCTCCCAGTCTCGCCTGAATCTTCTTCTCTCTAAAAGCTAAAATTCCACCGATTTCGGTTGCTGAGCGGTCTGATTTCACTACGCATGTGAACAATTTCGTAGTTCTGCAACCTGATTTTGATTTTAATTTTTAATCTGGAAGCGGTGGTTGTTGTTTGTGGTCGTGGAGCCATTAATGGCGATCGATGATGATACGGAAAGCTGCAGTAGTAGAGCTATGGAGATGGCGCCGAGGACGCCGCGGCTTGTCAAGAAGGCGGAGGTGTTCAATGACGTTCTTCTCAGGCTCCAGCGCTCCGATTATGAAGAAGCCAGGCTTCCTGGATTCGACGATCAGCTCTGGTTTCATTTCCTTCGTCTCCCGGACAGGTTTATTTTATTTTGCTTCTCGATTTTTTAAATTTTGCTTCTCGATTCTTCCTTTAGGATCCTGTGTTTCGTGCGAAAATTTTTTCTTATGAGGTTTGGTTCGTGTGATATGTTTGTGGTGGCGATGAATTTTGCTGTGCAGATATGCGGTGGATATGAACGTGGAGAGGGCAGATGATGTGCTTTATCACATGAGGCTGTTGAATCGAGCGAAGGATCCTGCTAATAGACCTGCTCTGGATGTTCGTCTTGTTGAGGTAAACGGGTACATAAAAAGGAATTTTGATGTGTTTTTTTTCCACAGATGTTTTGATTTTCAGACTTTTAACTGTTGCAAATCTTATCACCAAAATTTTGCTCAATTAAAATCCTTCTCTTTTGATGATTGGTTCTTGTGAACTTTGAGGTGTCAAGGTTCTGCATCTATGCTGAATAATAAGGTCAAAAGGTTTCTATCCGTAAAGTTTGCTTCACTTGTAGCTTGGGTCAATTTAGTGGTAGCAGATTAGTGATGGGATATGTCAGTAATCCGTGTGGACTAGATTTCGGGGCCCACAACTTGTTGGTTGTCAATTGGTTTTGGAGTGCTGAGTAGATATTTTTTTCTGTCTACAGTTTCTGATTTTGTTGATTGCTATTGGAAATTTTGACTTAAGGTTTTAAGGTTGGTTTTTGGTGGTTGTTGTAACACAATTGCTGCTGAGATTTCTGGTTTCATGACAATTAACTGTTCCAAGTGTTTTGGATATGTTTTCTTTCATATTGATTTCATTTTACTTAAACTCATTCCATGCATAAAATTATGATGTTCACCTGTATCAAGTAAATCTCTGGGTAGACAATAAAGGTCAAACATTCTTCCTTTCCTATGACGCTGAAATACTTGAAAGGGTTTCAGCTTTGGATTAAGAATAAGAACTGAAAGGTTGCTTGATTGAACCATGGTGTACTTGTACAATTTTCACAGTTTGAAAAACAATTCTGGTTAACTATTTTCTCTTTGAAAATCCAGCTTCAGCTTTGAGCTGATCTGAATAATCTTTTGTTACAAGGTATATGGTCCAAAATATTCTTTATTCTTCTCATTTCTATCTATCCAATCAAAGTAGATTTTTTTTTCCTCATTCAACTCTTATCTTGATTGCTTGATATTACTTTTGAAGACACATTATGGATTATTGATATTGAAAAAAAAAAATTGATCAAGAGAACTGTTCAAGATCAACTTCTAATTTTGATGAGCCCCTTGTTTTTTGGTAGATATTCTTGCTTGCTTCTTCCAAGTGTGCAGAAAGCTCATCATGTTCACGACTTTTTGACTTGCATATCAACCTGATATAATATGTATTCAAATTGACTAGAATTCATTCTCTTCCCATTTTGGCCAAGATCAAATTTTATGGAAGTTTCATATCCTTTACTAATATGCTCTGTTTCCTGAGAATTAGTGTTTCATTGGCTCCATTTACACATATATCTAAACAGTATTTATTTTTTGCATGTAATTTTTGTATGTATGATATCATTGCTAGTTCTAGGTTAATGTACCTGTGTTCAATGTAATGTAATATTGTTAGTTGCATCTTGTATCCTATAATTTATCCCCCCTTAATTATGCAGGTCAATACCATCTCAAAAGAGCATGGAGATGATTCAGTACATTCATATGCTTCAAAGTATGATGCCATTTGAAGTTTCATCCTCAATTTCCACCCCAAGTTGGGATATTATTCTTGCATCATATTGCAACTGTAATGAGGATTTCATATGTTTATTGGACATTAGTTTCCTTAGGACAAAAAGGTCCTATTTTGTGGGTAATAATTTTCTGCCCCAGGAAAGTAATATTTTTGCTCCATATGAAAAATCATTAAATTCCCACCTTCAATTAAATACTCCAGAAGAAGGTCTCCTAATAAACTCCAGAGTAGAGGTTCAAACATGCCATAAATCTTGTTGAATTCTGACTCCACATATATATTTGAACTTCTGCATTTTCATAATGGTTTGATTCTACAAAACTCTACGTTTAGAGTGATTTATGACAGTTTAAGAAGTTCAAAAAGATCATGGGTACAACAACAAAAAAACGTTTTGTTGAATTATTTCTTCCACGATCATACGGATCCAGAAGACTTATCATTAAGAACTTTTGATGTTACTAGATTTGTCCTAGAAACATTTTGTGCTTCAAAAATTGCAAATTCTGTCTTATAGTTTCTCTTTTGTATAATCATTTTATTTATGTAATGCCAGCCCCCGTGCACCCTCAATTTTTGGTTCATCTCAGCACCTGGAAGTCTTTCCCTATCAACTCAGAAGATATGATATTGAAGATAGAGATAGCGAAGTGAATCCCGCTGAACAGATCTCAAGGTAAGAATCTAGAGGTTCACGTTTTGCTTAGAAATTCTTGCTATCTGTGTCAAACAAGAAGATTTTGTCTTAATATCTCCCCATGGTTAGTCTATAGACCTTATTACTAATGCCTGATTACACTTTGAAATTATTAGGCCTATGCATGAAATCACCTGTTCAACTGCTGACAGGCCAAAACTCCTTAGCCAGGTGATTGGCTACTTCTTCAGTACCTTGAATAATGTGAACATGATATAATTTCATCAGAGCATTGAAATTTTCAGCGTGTCGTGTAGTTCTGATCACTTCTTTGTATGTTTGAGTTTGTCTAGCTTCTAATGCATAAATTTAAATAATTCCAGTGAGCTTTTTCTACATCAAATCCAATAATTTTAAGGAAAGATGCACATGCACCTTGTACGCTATGCTAGATTTATGTGCTCGTTTGGAGTCAATTCCATGATGAGTTTGAGTTCGACCTATGAATACGTGAATACTTCTTGTTTGGTTATTTTTTCCTTTTTAATGTGGGGGTGCAGTATGTCTTGCTTTCATTGTTAAATATTGAGGGTTACAGCTTGACCTAGTACTGTTTTGAACACCCTGAAGTAAAAGTGATTTCCATAAGGACAATATTTTTTCCCTTGCTGTATCGTTATCACTTTACAATTATGCTTTGTCCCTTTGTTCTATTCTTATCTTTGTTATGATAAGGACTTACATTTTTAAAAACTATCAGAGCCTCTTAACAATTTGTTGTTTAAACATCTTATGTGAGACTGACGTACCTAACCTAAAATGTAAATGTCTAAGTAGATTTATTGCATTATCATTACTTCTAAACAATACTGTGTTCCTCTTACACCTATCAGCATGTATTCACATATCAGAAGATAATTTCGTTTGTTGCTTATTTGTAGCTTACTTCCTTACTTTCTGAGATGGGGCTGAACATCCATGAAGCTCATGCCTTCTCCACCAGTGATGGATTTTCTTTAGATGTCTTCGTTGTTGATGGTTGGCAGGATGAGGTTAGTCATGCTATCTTCTATGCTTATCAGCTAGCTAACCTTTTTTTTTTTTTGATGTGGATTGATGTAATATTCGTAAATTGTAGTTACAGATTGCACCCATGAATATAGTCATTGTTTGGATTTTTTTAATGGGGATTGGGTTCCATCACTGCCTAATCACTTTTGCACACTGTGTCATCTCCTTCCCAACCTCTGAATGGAGAGTCTTCTTCACATTAAAGCATTAGTTAATGAAACCAGTTCATCCTGAATAAGAAGTGTCCATGTTTGACAGATGTGGATTCTGTATGGTGGTAATGGTGTTGAGGCTACATATGTCTAGTGAGATGCATATCAATCTGTATTGTTTGGCAATAAAAAATACTTCTTTCATAACGAGATTAAATCTTACTGAGGTTCCACATACTGTGGTCCATCCTTTTAGATGAGAATATGAATTTCCTAATCCATGTATTGGTTTTCCACTTATAAGAAGTAAATTTTTTATCTATCTAGAGAGAGCAAGCTGTTGAGCATCATGTTGGTTGGATTAAAATTTTGTTCCACTGTACAATGTAATATTCCTTCCTTGGTGCAATTAAACAATTTAGCTAAAAAGTCCAAATAATAATTGTGTTTGGATCACACTTGATAATGCATTATATTGCATTACATGTTAAGATTTAATGCATTATTATACAAGATAATGCATTGTCAAGTCGATCCAAATGCACCCTAAGAATTAGAAAGAAACCACAGAAAAATCTTTGCTACGTATTTATGTGAAAAGGTATAAGCATACTATTTTACTGACCAGCTGAAGTGATAAGAGAAAATGTTAGTTCTAAAACTGCCTGGATGTGTCTGTATGAAAATTTCATGGCCAAGCATGTTTCCATCAATTGCTTATTAAGATCACATAGCTGATGTTCTGAAACACCCATATTGACCCTAGGCATGCAATGTTCTTATCATCCATAACAGACATTTTCCTTTGCTACAGCTTTATGTATTTACCTTTCTATTTTTCTCTTTTTTGTGTGATTTTCACAAATTTTATCATGTTTCTCACTTCTCAGGAATTCAAGCTCAAGTGTTTACTGGAAAAGGGGATGGATTGTTCCAAGGTGATTTTGTTTCAATGCTTCCTATCTTTTGTACCATCTTCTGATTCTAAACTGACTTGATATATGCACCATGATCCATGCCCCAATTTTTTTAATCAAGTTGTATTTCTTAATTGGGCACAGTAGGCTGGTGGTTGCTAGGAAGAACATTTTGTTAACATGCTTGAAAAATATGTTTCTGGACAGTGTTTGCCTACTTTTGTCATTCGATTTGGTGCTTGTAAAGATGCTCTGACTCTATACAGCATTGGTTGAAATGACCTACTATGGCTAGGACAATTTCATTACTTAGCATTTGACATGCCAGCTAAGAGAGGTAGAAAAGATGTGAGAGGGGTTTCTAGAGAGAAGCACCAGGTGGATTTGTTGGTACTTATTTGTATGATAGGAAATTAGCCCACAACTTTTGCATGAAGAACTTGACATGTATTGGAATCTTCCCCCTTGTTGTCTTTGTTATCATGTTGTGTACCTGGTTCATGCACTAATGACATTTTAAAGTTTTCTTGCAGATACCTTCTCAATTAGGACATTCCCCTCCTCCTATTAGTGAGCACTTGCAGACAAGACTTCCATGTTCGCCCAGTATAGTAGAAATGTCTACATCCAAGAACCTCATGTTTGAAATTGATTATAGTCTTCTGCAATTTGAAAAGCAAGTAGCATCAGGATCATCCGGTGATCTGTAAGTAGTGTTTTGAAAATATTATACATGTTCTACTTGAACATTTGATTAAATTTGCTATTTGAGATGGATTTTTCAGATACAAAGGCAGATACAATGGCCGGGAAGTAGCAATCAAAGTCCTGAAGCCTGAGCTTCTAAATACGGAGTTATTCAAGGAATTCTACCAGGAAGTCAACATCATGAGGTTCCTCCTACCTCTGTTCTTTGAAATACTTTCATTTACTGTCAAAAAATTCTTCCAGAATATTAGCAATTAGACTAGTTACTTTTACAGCTAATTTCTTTTTCTTTCTATAATATTTTTCAAGGAAAATGACTGTCACCTATAAATTGCATTATCTGACTGTTAGTATTGAGTAACACTGTAATTCAAATGATGTTCCCTTTGGATTTTCTATATTTTGTCGAACTTGTAGCCCAACACTCCAATGACCCGTACATAAATGACTTCTTACTAGGTGTCTTTAATTTTCTTATCGCTTGCTCTTGTTGTTTTCCTTCTAAGAGAATCAGTAAAACTGGAGATCTTGCAGTATGTGCCTGAGTCCATTCTTTTCTAAAGCCCAAGCAAAAAATTTGCTTTCAGGGCCTATCCTCAATAATATATTAAAAAGAAACTTGTTCGTTCTCATATGAAAGCTTTACTCATGCTTCATTTGTTGAATTCTTATGAATCCTTGTAGGAAAGTTCAGCACAAGAATGTTGTGCAATTCATAGGTGCTTGTACACAGCCTCCGAACATGTGCATTGTGACTGGTAAAGTTGGGAGGAACATCTATATATATATATATGTGTGTGTGTGATTGACTACATAAATTTAGAAGTCTTTCTAGTCATAAAATGTGAAAACTTTTCATACAGGACATACTAGCCATCCTAATACATTCATTATCTTGATTGAGAAGTAGCTCACTACTTGTAATTTTAGATTTCAGAAGCTTTGGCTTCTGCTCATTGCTTTTGCCAAAATTCATGTCTGCGAAATCAAGAACCAATATGCTTTTCTTCCTAATTTAAGTGATTTCCTGAGCACAAATTATCCTACTGTAAGCTATCATTGGCTCTCTTTTGGAAGTCAGAAAATGACACTTTATGCTGTACATATTGGAAGACTATGATTATCTAATAGATATATGTTTCTTTTCTTTCAGAGTTCATGTCCAAAGGAAACTTGTACGACTTCATGCATAAGCAAAAGAGTGTTTTCAAACTTCCTTCCCTTCTTAAAACAGCTATAGATATTTCAAGGGGGATGGAATATCTACATAGGAATGATATAATTCACAGGGATCTGAAAACTGCCAACTTGTTGATGGATAACCTTGGGGTAAGAGGCTATAATTTGTGATCTTCTGCATACTGATCACTAATACCTTTTGCTGAAGGTGATTTGAATAGCCCAGATAATTGTATCCTGCTCCGGCATGACATAAAATTCTTTTGGGACTCTTGCTCTAAGTTCATATTTTCGGACACAAGTTACAACATATAGTTTGCTCCTTTGGTCTATTAAATTTTAAAGAAACCACCTTCTGGGTACTTCAATTCTTCCATTCCATGAGCTCCTAATAGTTAATTGTTTTAATCTGGTTCTCACCACTCCTTTGTAGCTGTTAGTGGAGCTTTCTGTATTGTGCATGTAACCTGTGGCTTGTATGTTTTGATAACCTTTTGGATAGAAATGAACCTCCGCCTAGTGCCAAGCCATATGCACATTGAACACTGCTATCGAAAATATCATTTACATAAATACTAGGGTCTTTATAGTTTCTGCTTAATTTGCAGGGTTTTTTTGGAGAAATTATGCTTAGAATTCTTCTAATCCAGGTATTAATTTTGTACATTAACAGGTTATTAAGGTGGCTGATTTTGGAATTGCTAGAGTACAAACTCAATCAGGGGTGATGACTGCTGAAACAGGAACCTACCGATGGATGGCTCCTGAGGCATGTCTTTTTTATATATTCAGTTGAATCTTCTCTTCACTATTTATTCTTTCTTTTTACTGAAAACTATCTTCACCTTTATTCTTTTCTTTACTATTATTAAAATAGTTCTCTTCACCATTTATACAAGCTGACAGCATAGTCTAAACATGTTTGTTTTGCCATATAAATATATAATATATCATATTTTCATGTTTCTTTACAATTTGGATCAATTAGTTCCTTGCAAGAGCTTAAGTTATTAGGAGAAATCATCAATGCTCGTATGTAATAGCCCGTGCCTATACATTTGCTCCTCTCAGTATACACATTGACTGAAAACTCAGGTTACCACACATTGGATTCTTGGCCTCTTGATTTGAGACTTGAGAGTATAATGCTTGCTTATCCTAACATTTATTTCCCTTTTAACTATGCAGTATTCATAGGAGTTCTATATCTTCCCTATTTCTGGTTTTAATAACAGAAATGCATGTGACCTTGTTGCTCAAAGTGTAGTCTCAGTAATGTAGAAAAACTCTAATTAAGCTTCCATATTCTACTCTGATTGGTTGCTATTCACACATCTTGGCTGTTTTCTGAAAACTTTGTAGTTTGAAGTATGAGGTCTATCTCGTTATGTCTAAATGGTCTGGTATGTGGAATTTATAAAGTCTTTAAATCTCACTTCTATGTCACCTTTGAAGACATAATAATATTTACTAGTCGGGGTTTAGCATAAAGAATATCATCAGTATCTCATCATCTTGATTTGCAGAAACTAGCTCTATAGATCCTAAAATTAACTTAAATTTCGATACTTTGTTTGCTGTTGCTTTCCTTCTACTTCGATTGCTTCTTTTCAAGTTGCAATTTTGATATCCCTGTTTGTGGACTCTTTTGAGCTTGATATTTTTTGCATCTTAACTGATGTTGTTGGATCCATGTGTTGAAGGTCATTGAGCACAAACCTTATGACTGCAAGGCTGATGTTTTCAGTTTCGGAATTGTGCTTTGGGAGCTTCTTACTGGAGAAGTAAGCAACCTTACTGTCCAAGTTTCATATTAGAGGGGTGAAAATGGTGTATATTCTTAATTTCTCCTGCTAATTTTCCATTCTCTGACATGGCAGCTTCCATACTCGTCGTTGAGTCCATTACAAGCTGCTATAGGAGTTGTGCAAAAGGTTTTTCTTCTTCCTTAATTCTTCTGTCATGAATAATTAATCCATAAATGGTCTTGAAAAAACAAGTATTACAGAAGAGAAACTACTAAATACTAAATTGTATTCCAGGGGTTGCGACCTGTGATTCCTAGGCACGCTCATCCCAAAGTTGTACACCTGATAGAGAGATGTTGGCATCAAGACCCTTATATTCGACCCAACTTCTCTGAAGTTATTAGCATCCTCGAAGAAATAGCCTATGAGCATCTCTGTTCCTACATGTAGCCTTTACGCGAAATAATTTGGGGTAATTTGTGAGTTTTGGCAAAATGCTTGTCCTTTTAGCGTGAACTCTGCAGGATATTAATTATCTCTGTTGGTGTGTATCAGTGTATGTATAGTAATTCGCGAGAGTTAGCATCTAGTTTAACTTTTAGGGCAATTAGCTTGTATGATAATCTGTAGGCTAATCTGGGCATGGTTGCAAGACAGTGTTAAAGGTTTGCTCAATGCTGGTATGTATGTAACATTGTAATGGTTGGTTTTATATTATTCAACTGTTATCCTCCCTGTGCTTTCTGATAACATGTTATAATTACCTTAAGTTTGCTTGTACTACCTTCACAAAAAAAAATTATAGAGTTTATGCTGTGGCCCACAAAAACACCCACAGCCTGTGGGTGTTTTTGGATTGTCGCATTTAGTTTAAATTGTATTAAATTCAAAAAGACTGGAGGCAGTCAGACATCATTGCATTATAGATGTGTCATTTCATGAAGTAGTTGCTGCATCTCATCGGAATGTGGTGTAGACGTGAAAATGCCAGAAACAGTCGAGAGTTTATAGAGTTGTGTTCTTGCTGGTATATATCGATGTGCAGAATTAAATTAACAAGAATATAATACATATCAGCATGAATCCATAATCTGTTGAACTCTTAATAAGCACGTAGAATCTTATTGCTCTGGATGTCTTCTAGTCTCTGCCTTCTGGATGAAGTTGTTGGCCATATAGCTTAATTAGTGGATTGCTCATGGCTCAGTTGCTGCCTGGCCCGAACCCGAGCCTGCAAACGGACAAGAGCGTGCATACACCGCAAAGCTATCCACGCCTGCTTCCTCACACACACCCCACGAACCACCGCCTGCAGCTTCACAAGGCTCCGTAGTGCTCTGAATGCCCTCCTTGCCTTCATTATCATAAAGTGTTGGAATATATATTTCTATTTCAGTATTTCACACAACAACATTTAAGACTAATAAAGCCTACTATATAAGAGGTTAGTGGACTATTCTCGGATAATATCAGTTTACATCATGACTCATGAGAGAGGAGTAAAAAGAGAGAAACATACGAGGTGTCCCCTGAAGACGGATTGGATTCTGATGGCGGCGTTTATCCTATCTTCTTCGGAAGGCCCCAACTCCTTAGCTTCCTCCTTCTCCGGCTCTTCTAATTCTCCCTTTTCATCATCAGACGACACAGCCGGAGCAGAGGCTGCATGATCCGCCCCTGAAACTACGTCAGGCGCCACATCAGATTCCATGGCATCAGCATCCGGCTTGTGAAGATCATCATCATTGTTGGTAGGTATAGTAGTATTAGCGGGGGTAGAATTGTTGTTGCTGTTGTTGTTGTTGTTGACGACGACGTCATCCTTTTTTGGATCGACGCAACTGGTGCGGGTATCCTCCTCGTTGCTGGTGATGCTGGTGTTATTGTGTATGATGATGATATTCTTGGTGTGAGGAGACTTTGTCCTTAACAACTTCTTCTTTACTATGCTGAACCACCCCGCCATTATTTTCTCCTAGCTTAGCTAGATCTTTCTTCTCCTTGTGTTGGGATTGCTTTTCTTTTTTTTGATCTTCAAAAGAAGTTCAATATTTGGCTTGGTGTAGAAAGTGGCCCATGACCCCATTTAGGAGGAGAATTCAGCTTCAAGGCTAAATGTGCGCAGCATGTCAGTCACTCAGGTCTGCACAACGTGGAGGGATCATTGATGGTCGTTTAATTCTTTAATAAATTACAGGTGAGGACCCTTTATTTACCGAATTTTGCTCTTAGCCAACCCCTTTTTCGATATTACACAAAACCACCTCTTATATGTATAAATCTATCAATTGCCCTTCTTTTTTCAATTGGCCTTTCAACTCCATTAGAAAAGCATTGAAAAGAGATGTCGATCCTTCCAACAGTCAGTCAGTGGAACCATGAGACAAGAGGGTAGAATTTGAAGCACTGACCACACACTGCCGAGCATACATAGAAGATTCAACAACATCTCAATCTCTGCTTTGTTTCTTACATTAAATTTAGGGTTTGATCTTGTCAATCGGGGAAAAAAACTACATAAACGGTGATGCATGTTATTTCAAAAAACACCAGGATTTGATACTGGATGGCAAAGTCACGTTGGGATCTTCTTCTTGGTTGATGGTGTGTGCGCTTTCCTGTTTTTGGACTGGATCATGCTTATTGTACACTGGAGACAATTTTTTAATATTAATTAACAATTTTTAACACTTCTTTATCTTATTCATTTCACGATTCCTAAAATTGCTTCTCATTCAAATACAGCGTATAAAAAAATGTCATTATAATATTTATTTTGTTATTATAATATTAATTTATTATTATTGTGTTTTAACTTGTAGAACGCACTCACTACTCTACAACCCCTCCCCCCATAAGTACAAAAAGCTGGTTCTTCTCCATTTGCGCGTCTTCTCTTCCTTGTGATTCTACTAGTGCCGCTCGACGGCGTATTACGGCATCCTGCCATTCTTGTTGATTTAGATAATACAAGGTCAGTTTCAAGTATAGTTTTTATCAATTTACATGTTAGGGTTTCATAGATTCTCACTGAATTCCTTAATATGGTGAGCAGTCTTGCAAGTTTGCTTTATCAGTAATGCATCAGTTCAGCGGAATATAACCTTTTTGGGTGCACATCTTAAAGGATTATGGGTAATTATTAGAGAATCCTTTGGATTTTGGGTTCATTTGGTTGATATATTGGTTCGTAAGTTGTTGGTTGATGTAATATCTACTTTATATTCTATTGTTACTAGTAAACATGTCACTAGACATGGGAATATTGTATTTCCTTTTGTAGCTCGGTTAGTCCTCGAGTCGGAACATGAGCAAATATTTAATCTATAATAATAATACAATATTATCCTTCACAAAAAAAAATTCCTTAATATGGTAGATTGTGTTGTTGATTTTTCTGAAAGGAATTTGCATCTTTAGCCTACAGATTCAACTAACATGGCGCAGTGGAGCACTCTTCCCGGCGACATCCTATCCTCCATATCCAAAATTCTCAATTCCGACATCGGTGTCCTTCGTCTCCGATCCGTCTGCTCCTCCTGGCGGTCTTCACTCCCACCTGCTCGGAAGCCTTTTACCTTCCCGCTCAAAGTGCCCCTGCTTTGTCCCCCTTCCGACTGCAACAATGGCTACTGTATCGTGAATCAGAACACTCTCTACCATCTCTCGCCTCCCGAATCTGGTGCCCGTGCCGGCAATTCTTCTGACGGTTGGCTATTCAAGGTTTCAGAGACGGGCCCCAATTCCTTCTCTCTCCTTGTCCCACTTTCCGCCGACAAGATCAAATGTCCTCCTGGTACCGTTCCAAAGCATCTAAATCTTCTTAATTACCGAATTTCAGAGATTTGCAAGCCGTATAGTGTTGATTTTGTGAATACTGATGACTCCTCCGAGCAATACTACCAACCCTACATCATCAGGAAGGTAATTGTTCTCTGGAAATATGTGGTGGATTGCGATTTCGTTGTATTGATTTTACGACATGGCGGGGGCATGAATTACTGGAAGCTCGGGGATGAGGAATGGACTCCAGTTGATGCCAAGGGATATTTCTTCCATGATGTGATCATCTTTGACGGAAAATGTTATGCTATTGATATTACAGGAGTGCTCGTTTCCTTTGATTCCAACTTAAAAGTGACAGTGGTTACTTCATCTGTGGGTTATCTTCCAACCCAGCAAAATTACCTTGTTGAATATAAGTCGGATTTGTATGTCGTCTGTAAGATCTCTAGTCCTGAACCTGAGTTCTACTATGATTATTCAGAGGATTGGCCCGGTGTGGACGTAAGTACTATTGATATTCCATTGAAATTGACTGTATTCAAGAAGAAGAGTGATGATTGGGATTATGTGGGAGATTTGGGTGACATGGTCTTATTCTTGGGTGATGATGTATCATTTGCGGTTTCTACGTTGGATTTTGGAGGTTTTAAATGCAATTGTGTGTTTCTGACCGATGAGTGTTTCTATGATGATGGTGTGGGTAGTGTGTACGGTGATGATACTGGTGTCTATGATTTGGATAATCGAAGCATCAAGGCATTGGTCCATACTCAAGATCTTGCAAGAATATTTTGGCCGCCTCCAACTTGGCTGCCTTTTGCAAGTTCTTCAGGTGGGATTCTAAGCACCTTCTTATGCAAAATTCTAAGTTATATTTTATATAAGTTGTAATAAGTTCTGTTTACTGCAAGATTTTTCACTCAATATGTTCAAGTAGTTCCTGATTTATGATTTACCATGTGCAGGTGATGTTTTGCTGGGTGATCTTGAGTCCTTCAAACTCCAAACTCGAGAGGTGCAAGTTCTTTTCTAGTTTCTTTGGCTTTACTATTTGTTGTTTGCATATTAAAAAAGGAGTTTGCTCATAGGTTAAGGAAGTTCTTACACCATATATGGTGAAGAATCTCAAACCTGGGTGTGAACATTATAACCTAGCATTTTGATTTAGGATAATTCTTCTATGGAAACTCATGGTAGGGCTGTTTTTAGATGAACCTTGCTCTTATCTTTTACTTTAATGTTCAATCAGACGACTATATCTGTTACTTAGTTGGCTATTAAGTGTGTGTTAGACTAAGAGAAAGCCAATCTTCTGTGTATTTGCTTCATGCCTTCATTCTCATGTTTGATATTGAATGAAATCTCTTATTGTAATAGACTAGCCAATATCACGTATCTGAAATGCAAATCCATTCTTGTTGATTGAGATAAAACAAGGCCATTTTTTTTTTGGATTTAGATAGAACGGGTTAGTTCTGAAGTATAATTTTATCAATTTATCAATTTACATGTTAGTGTTTAAAGATTTTCGAATTTCAACCTTTGTAGATTCTCACTGAATTCTTTCATACAGTAGATTGTGTGGTTTATTGGGGCTTGTATTTCTGTTTCTTTTTTCTGAATGGAATTTGCAATTTTGAGATACAAATTCAATTTACATGTTCCAGTGGAGCGCTCTTCCCAGCACAATCTTATCCTCCATATCCGAAAATCTAAATTCTGACATCAGCATTCTCCGTCTCCGATCCGTCTGCTCCTCATGGCGGTCTTCTCTCCCACCTGCTCAGAAGCCTATATCCTTTCCTCTCCAAGTGCCCCCAGTTTGCTCCCCTTCTGATTGCAATGGCTACTTTGTCGTGAAGCAGAACACTCTTTACCGTCTCTCGCCCCCGGAATCTGGTGCCCGTGCTGGCAATTCTTCTGACGGTTGGCTATTCAAGGTTTCCGAGACGGGCCCCAATTCCTTCTCTCTCCTTGTCCCACTTACCGCCGACAAGATCAAATGTCCTCCTGGTACCGTTCCAAAGCATCTAAATCTTCTTAATTACCGAATTTCAGAGATTTGCAAGTCCTATAGTGTTGATTTTGTGAATACTGATGACTCCTCCGAGCAATACTACAAACCCTACATCATCAGGAAGGTAATTGTTCTCTGGAATTATGTGGCGGATTGCGATTTCGTTGTATTGATTTTACGACATGGCGGGGGCATGAATTACTGGAAGCTCGGGGATGAGGAATGGACTCCAGTTGATGCCAAGGGATATTTCTTCCATGATGTGATCATCTTTGACGGAAAATGTTATGCCATTGATTATAAAGGAGTGCTTGTTTCCTTTGATTCCATGTTAAAAGTGTCAGTGGTTGCTTCATCTGTGGGTTATCTTCCAACCCAGTAAAATTACCTTGTTGAATATCAGTCGCATTTGTATGCGGTCCGTAAGATCTCTAGCCCAGAGCCTGATTATTACTTCGATTATGTAGATGAATGGCCCTATGTGGATGAAAGTACTATTGATATTCCATTAAAATTGACGGTATTCAAGAAGAAGAGTGATGATTGGGATTATGTGAGAGATTTGGGTGACATGGTCTTGTTCTTGGGCGATGATGTATCATTTGTGGTTTCTACATTGGATTGTGGAGAGTTAAAACGCAATTGTGTGTTTTTAACCGATGAGTGCTTCTACGATGATGGGGTGGGTAGTGTGTATGGTGATGATACTGGTGTCTATGAATTGGCTAATCGAAACATCAAGGCATTGGTTGGTGCTCAAGATCTTGCAAAAATATTTTGGCCTCCTCCATCTTGGCTGCCTTTTGCAAGTTCTTCAGGTGGGATTCTAGGCACCTTCTTATGCAAAATCCGTTCTATTTATATAAGCTGTAATAAGTTCTGTTTACTGCAAGATTTTTCACTCAATACGTTCAAGTAGTTCCTGATTTATGATTTACCACGTGCAGGTGATGTGTTGGTAGATGATCTTGAGTCCTTCAAACTCCAAACTCGAGAGGTGCAATTTCTTTTCTAGTTTCTTTGGCTTTACTATTTGCTGATGGCATGTCAAAAAGGAGTGTGTTCATAGGTTAAAAAATTCTTACACCAGCGAGGAATCTCAAACCTGGGTGTTAACATTATAACCTAGCATTTTGATTTTGGATAATTCTTATATGGAAACAGGAAACTCATGGTAGGGCTGTTTTTAGATGAACCTTGCTCTTATCTTTGACTTCAATGTTCAATCAAACGACTATTTAAGTTACATAGCTGGCTATTAAGTGTGTGTTGAACTAGTAGAAAGCCAATTTCCTATGTGCTTTGCTTCATTCTCATGTTTGATGTTAAATGAAATTTCCTATTGTAATGGATTAGCCAATATCACGTATCTGAAATGCAAATCCATTCTTGTTGATTTAGATAAAACAAGATCATTCTTGTTGATTTAGATAGAATGGGTTAGTTCCGAAGTATAATTTTATCAATTTATAAGTAAGTGTTGAAGATTCTCACTGAATTCTTTGCTACGGGTTGTGTGGTTGATTGGGACTTGTATTTCAGTTTTTTTTCCTGAAAGGAATATTTATTTTTAGAATACAAATTCAATTTGCATGGTGCAGTGGAGCGCTCTTCCCGGTGCAATCTTATCCTCCATATCCAAAAATCTCAATTCCGACATCAGCATTCTCCGTCTCCGATCTGTCTGCTCCTCTTGGCGGTCTCATTTCCCACCTGCTCAGAAGCCTATATCCTTTCCACTTCAAGTGCCCCCTCTTTGCTCCCCTTCTAACTACAATGGCTACTTTGTCGTGAAGCAGAACACAGTCTACCATCTCTCGCCCCCGGAATCTGGTGCCTGTGCCGGCAATTCTTCTGATGGTTGGCTTTTCAAGGTTTCAGAGACGGGCCCCAATTTGTTCTCTCTTCTTGTCCCACTTTCCGCTGACAAGATCAAATTTCCACCTGGTACCGTTTCAAAGCATCTAAATCTTCTTAATTACCGAATTTCAGAGATTTGCAAGTCGTATAGTGTTGATTTTGTGAATTCTGATGGGTCCTCTGAGCAATGCTACCAACCATACATCATCAGGAAGGTTCTTGTTCTCTGGAATTATGTGGTGGATTGCGATTTCGTTATATTGATTTTACAACATGGCGGGGGCATATATTACTGGAAGCTCTGGGATGAGGAATGGACTCTAGTTGATGCCAAGGGATATTCCTTCCATGATGTGATCATCTTTGGCGGAAAATGTTATGCCATTGATTATACAGGAGTGCTCGTTTCCTTTGATTCCATGTTAAAATTGACAGTGGTTGCTTCATCTGTGGGTTATCTTCCAACCCAGCAAAATTACCTTGTTGAATATAAGTCGGATTTGTACTTGGTCTGTAAGATCTCTAGCCCTGAACCTGAGTTCTACTATGATTATGTAGAGGATTGGCCCAGTGTGGATGTAAGTACTATTGATATTCCATTGAAATTGACTGTATTCAAGAAGAAGGGTGATGATTGGGATTATGTGGGGGATTTGGATGACATGGTCTTGTTCTTGGGCGATGATGTATCATTTGCGGTTTCTACATTGGATTTTGGAGGGCTCAAACGCAATTGTGTGTTTCTAACCGATGAGTGCTTCTACGATGATGGGATGGGTAGTGTGTATGGTGATGATACTGGTGTCTTTGATTTGGATAATCGAAGCATCAAGGCATTGGTCGGTGCTCAAGATCTTGCAAAAATATTTTGGCCTCCTCCAACTTGGTTGCCTAGTGCAGGTTCCTCAGGTAGTGATTCTTGATTCTTGATTCTTTTCACGTTCATATGAAGAGTTTCTTAACTCCGCAGGAAATGCTATCTTTCTTTACAAATCCGTTATTTAGGATGGAATGTTATACACATGCTTGTATTTAATAAGATATCTATCATGAAGATGCACCCCCTCCACTTTTGGTTAAAGATCCTCTAAAAAAACTCAGGAATGCTAGCATCAGTATAGTGTTTTTCAAGAGGAATTGTTACTTTTCTTTCATAACTTGTGTTATAAAAGTTGTGATCATATGTTTTGATTGGTGTAAGATTTATAACTCAATACGTTCACGATTTACTGCGTGCAGGTGATGAGTTGGTGGATGATCTCGAGTCTCTTGAACTCCAAACTCGAAAGGCACAAGTTCTTTTCTAGTTTCTTTGGCTTTACTATTTGCTGATGGCATGTCTAAAAAGGAGTGTGTTTATAGGTTAAGGAAGGTTTAACACCAAATATGGTGAGGGATCTCAAATTAGGTTTTGAAAAATTGAACATGGGATTTTAATTCTGGATGAATTATGTGGGGAACTCACGTGATAGTGTTGTTTTTAAATGAACCTTCTAATCTTTGGCTTAAATTTTCTTAGTTGCCTATTAAAGTATTAAGTGGGTCTTTTTTCTTCCATTGAAATGTACTTTGCTTCGTCCTTATGTTTGATGAGTTTGGTTCAAATAAAAAAAACTCTTATTCTGAAATGAACTCTTATCCTGAAACGAATGCACTTTTCATAGTTCGTAGTGCATTTTTAATATTTCGGAGTGCATTTTTTCGGATTTGCACTTTTCGTACTTTGCAATGCACTTTTCGTACTTTATACAATGCATTTTTTTGGATTGCACTTTTTATATTTTGTAATGCACTTTTGTATGAAAAGTGCACTACTAACTACTAAAAGTGCATTCGTTTCACGTTTCAGGATAAGTGTTTGTTTCATTTGAACCAAAGTCTATGTTTGATATTACGATTTTTCTTAAGAATACTAAATTTAGAAACTAAAACCCTATTAGGAAATTATTAAACCCTATCAAAAAAGTCAAAATAACCTTAAATAATAAAATTTTACAAATAATTTCCCTTTTAAGCTTAGGGCATAGTGTTGGAACGAGTGTGTTAGTAATACAGACATTGTTCCCACGGGAACAGTGAACTGGGCAACGGAAATAAATACAGTTATGCAAGTAACAGTTTGACACGATCTCTTCAGAGTGGAAACATCGATCAACCAACTAGTTGAGCAAGTAAAACCACTACCTCCTTAGAGGATTTCAAATGACTTCTTATATTATTAATTCTTTCACGAGCTACAAAGGCAAGCAACGACTCCAAGATAATCTAGTTTAATATCTAGACCCTAGATCTATCAAACCCTAACTTCTCAGCCTAAGCACGTAAAGATAATAATCTAAGAAGACCTAAAAACCCTAGTAACAACTTACTTAACACCTTGACGAAGCTTCAATGACACTTGAATGCTCTCCTGCTCAATAGCAATGGAGATCTAAATTGTACTCTTATTTATAGAAGAGAATTGGATCTGATATAATATTATTTCATTGCCACGAAATAATATTTTTCCACCCAAACTATCTTCTACAAACTGATTCGCAATATAATATTCCATGAGATCTTTCCTTAACCTAGAAATCTTCTCCTTGCATCACAAGCTACTCCCAATTTGGTGAGATATGATTCCGATTTTATCTTTAGAGATTATCTTCTAATAACCAACTATTCCAGTTGTCAAATCTTCGAGAATCAAATATTCCAAAGTTGAAAGGACACGCTTTCCTTATTTAGAATCCGTCCAAGCGCAGACACTGTTATTCCCTTTGGCACAGACGTTGTTCTCTCACATCAGCATCAACTCATTCCTGCTTCCATACTTCTCATTTGACCTGTATTACCTGAAATTACTATGGTAACATACAACCCATCAAATCTCTTAGAGTTTGTCATTATCAAAACACAAGGGACATGTCCGATAAAATCGTTGATATTATGTGAAATCTGCTATCGTAAAAGATATATGCCAACAACACGTATCTGAAATGATGAAATGCAATTTGCCACAACGGTATCTCAAAGTTGTTAAAACTTAAAACAATTAGAAGCACTGCAAAGCATACATTGATCATTTTTTTGAATCAAAGAATCCATTTCTTTTTTGAATAGGTAAGAATTCGGTTTACGGGACATGTCCGATAAAATCGAAAAGCCGAGTAAACGACTGTTGAAAAACCGACAAGAGTTGACAGAAACAACCAAAACAATATGTAAAGTGAGTACAACTGGTAAAAAGAAGAACTGGAACGAGTAGGTTAAGCTCCTTATAATGTTAATATTTTGTAAGTTTTATTTTATTTGGTTCATTAGTTTCACAATTTTTTAAAAGGGTTCTATATATTTTAACTTTTAAGGCATAGGTTATAAAAACCGATAAACTAATAAAAAATTCACAATTTTTACAAAAGTGTAGAGTATGTCTAAAATAAGTTTTTTTGTTTGGAATCATCGAAAAAGTGAAAACGGTAAATTTCCCCCGAAAAAAATCAGTAAATCCATGGCGGTGCAGTGGAGCAGTCTTCCCGGCGATATTTTAAGCGCCTAAACCAAAATTCTCAACTCTGATATCCATTTCCTCCGTCTCCGATCCATTTGCTCTTCTTGGCGGTCTTCCATTTCTCCCCTTCGCAAGCCACTTTCGTTCCCAAACAAGCTGCCCCCCACTTCATTCCCCTTTCGACTGAAATGGCGGCAAATTGCTCATGCTACTTTCTTCTCTACCAGAGCACTGTCCACCGTCTGTCGCCTCCGGGACTACGGTGCTTGTGCCGGCAATTCTTCAGATGACTGGTTGTTCAAGTTTTCAGAGTGAAACCCTAATTCTTTCTCTTTACTACACACTCCACATACAAGATCAATTACTCTTCCGATACTGTTCCAAAGCACTTGAATCTTCCGGATTACCGAATTTCATTTTGTGTATCCTGACAGGTATTCCGAATGCCAACCCTGTATCATCAGGAAGGTAATTGTTCTCTGCATCAGTATGGTGTTTGTTGCTTTTCTTTCATAACTTCTATGTTATATGAGTTGAGATTAAGTTCTGTACTTGATATGTTTATGTTGTTTCCTGACATTTATGATTTATATTGTGTGCAGGTGATGAATTGGTGGATGATCTTGAGTCTCTCAAACGCCACACTCACAGGTTCGTTTATAGTTTATATGGCTTTACTGTATGCTGATGGGAATGTCTTAGTAGTAGGATTGGCCCTTATCTGAAGTGCACATTCATCTATTTGATGTGTATTCTCCACTAAAGAACTATGTCAATTTGTATTGCTATGCAGTAAGGATTTACCACAAAAATACAGCCAAAGTGTGTTCATGCTATGAACATATGAGGAAAGATCAGCATCTAAATAATTCTTTTGTACACATAGAGCACTATACAGAGGCAGCCTGTTTGTTTTCTATCTAATGATTGATTCAATTGCACTCTATCACCTCTCTCCTAGTACCAATCACTAGAAATCCTTTCACCTCAAGTAGAACAATCCTATCTACCCTCTCGACACTGCTAGTCAGATGGTGGTCTGCATTGTTGGATTATCAAAACCGAATTGTTCGTCCCACAATCCGATGAGGCCAAGAGATCTCCCACTGTCCCTAGCTCTGGGCACTCTTCCCAGTCACTCATCCCGGTTGTAATAGGCGCGTTTTGTCGTCCTCCTCTGCCAACTATGAAGAGTTGGTATACATCTACTAGTTCTCGTAGCGCCATTGCTGTTTCTGCTCCGTTCTTCACATACTTCTCTACATATCCTGCTTGACCCGAGGTCACATGCCTTGCAAAAACAAACAAAGATTCATGAGCAATTGATTGTAGAAACATTATAACCAAGTTAATAAGTAATGATGAATAAAGTTTCTATATGGATTTCACTTGATAATGCAGGATAATGCATTATCAAGTGTAATAATCCAAACACACGTAGAGTGTCGGATACCTGTTATAGAATTCCTCCAAGAAGGCATTATCAGCCTCATCCTCAGTCCCCCGACTCGGCATTGCCATTAAAACCTCCTCATCCTGCTCCAACGAAACGTTGATTCGTTCGTGGCTCTCTCTATTGTTATGAAAGAACCGAATCACGGTTAGGTTGACGTGAACTTGCATCCCGATCCTTTTACTAAATGAGAGCGCCTCTCGATCATCGGGCCCACCAAAGAACAAGACAGCAATGTGCTGCATTGAACGAGAGTTCCCAAACAGGCCCCTATCGACAAGGATTCCGGCTGCACAAGGGGCTTGCCTGAGCACCCTCTGGTTGGTGGTCCTTAGCCCGTCTTTTCCACTCTCCATCTTTCCATCTATTCGCTGGTGCTTGTGGAAAGGCAGGATCAAGATTGACGCTCGCACTTCTTCAGCGCTATTGCAAATGTCTTCACAGATTCTCGTCATGGGCGAAACCACCTTCAGCTGGTTGATGAATATCCCGGTCTCGGATACGAAGCCGTCGACAATGTCGCTGATCGCCAATGCCTCGTCTCCTCCATATGCTTCATCGTCGCTCAGCTCGTCATCCTCCATTTGGTGATACATCTTGCTTGAAGCCCTCTTCTTTGGGAGGAGCTCGATTAAGTGCGTCAAGTATGCCGTCACTGGTAACTCTCGAGACCAACCGAGGCCCCCGATTAGTCTAACCATGGTTGGAACCGAGCGAGGATTGTGGACACACGATAGTACTCGTATCTCGCTCTCTGGAGCGCGAAACTCGAGTGGTATCGGGTGATACCCGAACACTTTGTTGTTTTTCCATACTAAGACGGCTACTGGGATCCCTGATAACAAGGTGTTTAGAAGGATCGTCACGACCATCATGTTGTAGAATTCGTCGCTCCAGTCCTGCATTCAATAATCATATGACCGAGGTAAATAATTAAGAAGCCTAATCCAACAACAGCAACAACAACCACAGCAACCAAATTAGAAGCATATATTCTGAAAATCTACTTACAGCATTGAGTTTGGCCCTGCCAATGATGAGCATATCATAATGGCCTTTCAAGTTGAGCAACAAAGAAAGAGCGAACGCCTTTGTCGTAGTGATATTGAGCCGACTACAAACCGAAAACGTACCTAAAAGCTTGCCACCGAGACACAAAAGCAAGAGCACAAGAACACCGATGAAATCCTTCAAGTTCCACAGCAACTTAAGATTGGCCTGGAAGCCAATGTAGCCAAAGTAAATGGGGAGCACGAAAGTGTAAACGGCATAAGAAAGCTTGCTCATGAGAGTCCTTGTCGTCCTCCCTTCTCGAGGAAACGTCACTCCGAGGAGAAACGAAGAGAGAATGCTGTTCTCTCCCATGATCTCTGTAAGCCCAGCTGTGAAGACGACGACAATGAAGACGGATCCAAACTGCGCGTTTTTCATGTACCTTCGGTTTTTGTTGTGCCACCCGTTCAGCCAACCGGCTAAGTACCTCATGAAGACGCTCACACAGGCTGTTACAAAGAAGGATCCAAACCAACTTCCCAAGCTGTATCCTCCTGGAGAGCCCGTCTTTCGTATGACTGCACCGAGGATTAAACAGATCGCGTCGTTCATTAATGAAGAGCAAATGACAAGACGGCCGAAGTGAGAGCTCCCTATGTTGAGCTCGGCTGCAAACCGGACCACGAGAGGAGAGGCGGAGTTTGCCATGGCTAGCATCAGAACGAACACGAATGTCGGGAATCTTTCTCCCCTGGGGGTCACCTGTTGTGTCTTGACATAGAATCTGAAGAACGGATACGAGATCGCCCCTGCAAAGATGAAGCAGATCAATGTGCCGGTCAATACTATGAGGAGGACGCTGCGTAGGTTTCGTCGTAGGAAGGAGAGGTCGAGTTGGAGGCCGATGAGGAACATGATCACGATTCGTCCGAAGAAGGCCATTACTTCGTAGTAGTCGGCTGCTGAGGTTTGGAAGAAGTATAATTCAACGACTCGGATTCGCGACAGGAATGAATGGCCCAAAAGCATGCCTGCCTGTTTGAAATCAAATTCAAACGTGTTTATGTTATGACAATTGAATTAATTGATTAGTAATGTGGCAACAATATCAGATTAAATCGAACTTACAAAGAGTTGGGCGATGGGAGTAGGTTGACGAAGGGGCTTGAGAAGGATTTGCAGAAAATGAGAGACTGAAAGGATGAATGAGGCTTGAAGCCCCATTGACAATAGAGGATTGAACAAATCATCCCCACACAAGAATTTTTGTGTTGCATCCATTTTATTTCTTTTTCTGTTATTTGTTTCCCCTCTTTTTATTACTAGCTCTACGTAATCATGAAGATCAAAACACAGAAGAAACAAAGCTTGGTTTTATATATCCAATATGGTACAATGGTGGTGATTTGGTGGGTTGGGGAGAAGGAAAGCTGAAGGGGGAGAAATGTTTTGAAGGAAATAAATGAAAAAAAACCCTTCTTCCTTTTCTCCTTATTCTCTGTGACCCCTTTATGTTTTGTTGATTTTGCTATAATTTTCTTCAGCATTCAATTGGCAAAGGGGCAAAATGGAGAGGAAGAGAGCTTTGTGTTTTAGATATCCTTTGTTTATTTTCCCTCCTAGATTTTGCTTATGCTTCTTCCCTCTCGCCTCTTTTTTCTGATGGAAGGCCTTTGTTCCCGGAATTTGCCTTAATTTTTTTCAACCTCTACCTCTTTATTTACTATTTTGCTGGTTTGTTGCCCAATTGACATTTTTCCTAACCCTAAACCAAAAAAAAAGAGGTTATTTACGATGAGATGAAATCATTAAATATAGGAAACATCTACGAAAGGAAGATAATGAATTAATTTATCGACCACAAAACCTAAATTCGGGCAAAAAGTAGCTGAGGTTGGTTCTTCAATTAAAAGAAAATATTTTTGACCAACAACAACCGTAACTTGAAAAGTAGGTAAATTCGTTAGGGTCAATTGTGATTGATCCCAAACCCAAAGTCAGCCAGTTCATTTCTTAAGTTTGTCCATGTAAAATATGTAGCCTTATCTATTGGACGTAAATACCCTTTAGTCTTTAGGAGTTTAGATGCACATAGCAGGCATTATAAACCCAACAGAGATGAGAGATCTGAATCCAACACATAGACTGATTGATCTATAGGACCACAATTTATGGAGGTTTCAAAAGATTCAAGCTTTATCTTCTTTCAACAATGGGGGAAGTGGGAAAGGCAGAAATTTAGAAACCCAAACAGGGAAAGTGAACGAGGAGACTGTTTGACAAGTCGGTAGCTAACAGTCAGCGCATATGAAAAAAAAGATGGAAATTTGGAGAGAGAGAGAGGGACCCACGTGTCTTGGCGAGCACCCAATACAGCCTTGCACAGTTGCCTGCCCCCATCTCTCGCTCTCTCTCTAGTCTCTATTCCCCAGCTTGAGCTTCGATTTGAATGATTTTGCTAGTTCTTCCTCTTCTTCAATCTACAGCGTGTTATCTTCCAAATTCCCTACTATTCGCGAATCGGGACGCGTTTTGATGCCCGAATTTTTCTCGATTCTTCGATGATGGCCGCCGGAGTTTGCCGTCACCTACGGGACCATTTATTTGACCGATGCTCTCGTTTGTTCCCCTGCCTCTCCAATCCTGGTACTTCTTCTTCTTATGCTTTCTGTTAAAATCTGGGGCTAAGAAAAAAGCTCCGTTTGTTGACTTCTCTCGTGCTTGTCTTTTTGCAGCTCGGAGATCGTCGCTGTGTCTGAAAGTGGCGCTGGTGATTCTACATCTCATCTACGCCGGCGTCCTCTTTCTTTTTGACACGGATTTGATCGAGAGAACCAAAAGGCAGCCCTGGTAACTTTTATTTCTTCGTTTTTCTAGGTCTTCAATTTTTTAATTCTGTACCAATTCTCGCCTTTTGTTGGTTAGTTTAGTTAGGAATACAATACATGGATTTTTACACAATATTACCCTTTGTACATTACTGATACAGTATTACTTACTATATATGCTTATATCCTAGCACATTCTGTGGCTTTCAGCTGTTTTGAGATAGGATGGATTCGTAGTTTACCTGAACTGATTAATCAGCGTCATGGTTTGACTTGTTTTTTACCTGAAGATGAATGTGTCAAGTATTGTCACTGTCACTTTAATGCTTGTATATCAAATAAATAAACTATTTTTTATGTTTGTTTCCTAGCTTTTTTATTTTGTGACATTGATTTTGGTTGAAGGCTTTACATAGACCCTGGATGTATTTAATTGTGGAACTCACTTTGCTATTGCTGGGAAGTTTATGTTTGTTATTTGGATCGTTGGTTTAGGTACACTGCACTTTATGTGCTGCTGTTTGTGGCCACGTTAGTTCAGTATTTCGTAACATCCGCTTCTTCTCCGGGGTAACCATCAGTGATTCATAAATAAACTCTTCTTTAAAGTTTTCTGACTTTTGCTAGCAGTAAATGTCATAGTGCTTGATGCCTGCAATTGTTGCGTATTTAGATATGTTGTTGATGCAATGAGGGATTTTAATGAAAGAGATGCCTGGGCTAGAGCAGCTTCTGTAGCCTCAAAGTAAGTCTGCTTGCCTCTAACTTAGTTGATTTGCACAGCCAGTATTCCTTAGTCTTCTGAAAGATTGCATGATCTTTGATTATACAATTTTTTTTTGTTTATCAATATACTATCTTAGTTGTTACTTGTAATTAATTGTGTTTATCAAGTGAAGACAACCTGCCACAAGCAAAAATGGGGGTGTGGTAATTAATGTCGATGAAAACCAGTTGAGAACAAGCCTATTAGGAAGTGATACATCATCTTGGACAAAGCTGGTGTTGGAGCTATATCCTCCTGGACCTGTCTCTGGATCTTCTGCCAGGTGGGCTACTACATAAGTTGCAATTTAAATTTAAATTTTTATTTCATTGGTGATGTTTTATGGATTCCTCGTGTAACTTCTTTCTTCTTGTTATGCTTCATCTATCAGGCAATGGACTTGCACTTATTGCAATGTTGTACAGGTGTGCACTCCCTCTCTCTGTCTCTGAATATGTGGTTGCATAAAATACGTCCTTTATTTGGTTTCAAAGTGCATGATTTGGTGAAAGTGGAAAATAGCAGCATTTCCCATGATGTTTTTCTTTGACAGTGAGTTTATGATAGCTTAAGATACCTGTTAAATAATAATGTTGAGTTGCCTTTTGACGTAGTTTATGAAAACTATGAGCTTTCCAGAATCCAGAGCACTCTACAAAGAACTTTCACATTTTACCTTGCAAAGCTAGAGAGAGCAATTTTTTTTTTGTTGTTGTGGTTTCATTTATGTTTTATCTGTGATGAATCTCTATATCTATTAAGAGGTTGCAGATTTATCTGAGAATATGCTTGTGTGCGCCCATTCTACAAGTTTTAAATCTCAACCTTGCCTATATCTTTTTTGGGATTTATTTGCAGCCTCCACGAGCAAAGCATTGCCATGATTGTGATAAATGTGTTCTTCAGTTTGACCATCATTGTGTATGGCTTGGTACATGCATAGGCCTGAGTAATCATTGTCGATTTTGGTGAGTGACAAATGAATAATATTTTTAGTATTAATAATTGTTTCTTAGATTAAGTCTTCTGTGGAACATTCTAAAATGTGTAATTAAAATGCATAAATAAATCTTATTGACTAAAAATATATATGCTAAGTCTTCCAAGCATTTTATGGGGGTGTTGATAGTTACATCTGTTCCATGACCAGCTTGACCTAATCTTATAAGCCGTTGACATCATGCAAACCACAGATTATAGCTTTTTTGTTGTCTTTCTTTCACTAGTATCATCCAGGTTAGAATGACTTTCAGATTGCTTTATTATTGGAGGGGTTCAATAAAGAAATTTAAAATATATAATGCATGCACTTAATAATTTTTTTTTATAGATTGTGGTAAATAAAAAAAATCTAAAAAAAAAAAAAAATTGACCGTAGAAGCCAATCCTGAACTTACATTGAGTATATTTTTAACAGTGCCCTCATCATTCTTCTCCATGCCATTGACTATTGTTGCTATTCTAGTTGCCATTGTTTATTCTTTCTGGTATAATCCCTGATAAGTGATAACAAAGTATGATATACTCATATACAGATAGTGTCATTATGCACGCCACGTATAAGAATGCTATCTATTCATTTATCCCTTCTTTTGCTAAATATTGCAGTCATATTGACCTGATCACGCGGATATGTTTTACAGGTGGTACATATGTGAAGAGACAGCATTGTGTCTCTGGACAGGCATTTTGTATATTTCATACCTGAAGACCAATATATCAAGATCATGGTACTCTTTTTGTCTTATATGTGTGTGTTTTTCTATCTCCTATTTCACCAGAAGAAGAAATGACATTTGGAACTTTGTCCTTAGTATCTAGTGCTTGAAAGTATTCCTTAAAAGGAAAAGAATTGTATGATTATTGAGAGTGAGGTGATTGCTTAAAAACAATTGAGAATCAAGGATAGAGATTGCTGTGTTCTGTTTTCGGTCACTGGAAATTACTTTTCTGGCTCTATTCTGAATGTTATGCTCAAAATCAGTTGTATTCTTATGTTATTTTTTTTCTTGAAACTTTATTATTGTATATATTTTTAATGGTATTCAAATTGATCTGTTAGGTGGATGGATGCAATCATGATAGTGTTGCTCATCACGCTGTCAATTTCCATGATATTTCTAGCCCTTTTACTTCTTTTTCACAGGTAAAATTCTCATTGTTTCCCCAACTTTTTTGTTGTTGCAATTCTGACATTTATTCTCTGCAGTTACATTGTGCTGACAAACCAAACTACATATGAGCTAGTTAGACGAAGACGCATTGGATACATGAGGTTGGTACTCAATGCATGTCATCTGTACTCGTTATAACATCGAAATTTAGCTCGGTTTTTGTTTTCGGGTTGCTAATTATTTCCGATACAAAAAACAGGGGAATACCCGAAAGAGTGTATCCATTCAGTGAAGGCATTTGCAGGAACTTGTACAACTTCTGCTGCGACTGGCGCCATGGCTACAGGTTGGAAAGATTGCCAACATCCGAAGAAGCTGAACTCAAGGCGAGACCGTACACTTGTTCCGATGTCTTATGTTGTCGATGTTGTTGAGATTTTCTATACCTCGGTGGTTTTGTATTCATTGCATTGTTTTATGTTTCTGACGTGTAATGTAACGTTCATTTAGTTCGTTAGGGGGCGTAGCAACATGTGCCATTTAAAACTTGGGGTGTCATATTTTCGAGTCGCCCAGTGAGTCAGGTTTCTTTGTGAATTAAGCTATACTTGTGTGGTTCCGTCAAAATGACCACAACAAGGCTATAATCTTGCGTAGCCTACAGATTTTGATGAGGACATGAAGAAACAAGATACACCCGTATGAGATTCAATTTCCTCTGGGAAAACTTCATTTACCCATATTTTCTTTTCTTATACTATACTACTCTTTGGGTTGCGTTTTGGGTTGTTGGTGCATGTATTTGATAGTTTGATATTACAGTAAATTACATGAATCACCCATAATTTGTTGTTCATATGTCAAAGGCTGGTAAGGTTTTGCGCTAGATGATTTTTTGCAAAATCACCCTTAAATTAGGAATTAACGTAATCTGAGTCTTGTCCACCACTACTACATATCTACTCTTAGAGCTTTTGTGCGGACGAGGACATGAAGAGCGCAATATTTCTCATTTTCTCTACTTCTCGAGCTTCTTACTCCATTGACCACCAGTGAGCAACAAATTTTATCCATTATCATCCCGCAATTCCCTATTATATGCAAAAAATGTAACCTAGAAAGCCTGTGTCATATAAAGAGTTCAATTTCAATTTCAATCATATGAAAAATAAAATCTAATCAAGATTTTATAACACAAGCTTCAGTGCATAGTATATAAAGTTCGATCCACATTCATACCTGTAAGCCTGGCTCATGCTCTGAGGATTCACTGTCATCAACCTCATTGACAATGACATTCAAGCTCTTATCATATGGCCTAAGGTTGAGTTGGAGCATTTCCTCATGGGATATATAAAACTTAACTTCCTCCCGCGATAACACCAAATCTTCTTGCTCACCATCATCATATATCACCTACATTTGTAAAATCACAATTAGAAAATATTCAAGGCATCACAAATCAAACAAAGAAAAGTTCAGCAATACATGATGCCGTTTAGATCCTTGATCATACACAGTAACATAGCCCTGGTACCACTCATCATCCTTAGGCCAATAGATCTGCACTTCATTCAAAAAAATTCAGCAAGTCAGGATATATACAGAACAGCATATAGGAATCTAAAAGAAGAAGAAGAAGATTTGCCAGGCATCGTAATCCAACGAATGTGATCGGACTAACACCACCACACGACAATCTGCAGATCAACGAGTTCGCAATCATCAGCCGGTGACGAAATTGAATGGAACGAACTAAAATGTTCTCAAAAGGGAAACAAACAACACTACACCTGATCCATGTCCTCACATTTGATTGAATACCTAATTTCGCAGCTTCCCCCGCCCTAATTTTCCTCTTCTTGTTCCGCGCAACTTTCGGATCCAGATTCATTTCTGATGGAACATCTTCCAACAACGCCCTCTTCTTTGGGGGCGGTTCGAACTTCTCCACCAGCGAATCGTAGTAGGAGGATTTCGAACGACGCTTACCCCGGCGAATGAAGACCTTAACCATCTCAATCGGAGTGTGCCGCTGCTAGCTCAAGCAGTCGACCGAAACCATTGCTGTGGTAGAGCAAACGTGCTCAAGCGGAGGGGATTTGAACGGGGTGCCATTGTTGTTGCTATCGAGTTCGTCGTCGTCTTCTTCGTCGCTATTGACCTGCTTCGGAGTGTCGGAATCCCGGAGACTCGTCGTCGGACGTGTTTGGTACGGAAGTAGGAAACGCCATTGTAGAGAGAGGAAGCAACAGTGAAAACCTGTCTCCCGCTATCGTCCTTCCTGGATCGCTTGATCGGTCGATCGTCCGATCAATTGGGATTTTGGATTTTTGAAGAATTTGGGAAATCTAGGGTTTTTGAAATTGATAAGAGGGGAAAAGAGCAAGAGAGGGAATTGGCTCCCGAAATTCATGAGTTTCCCGCCGATTGAACTGAAAGTAATCCCAATTTTGGCAATTTGTATCCAAATATTTACCTCACTTTTGATTGGCTAGTTATAACCCACATACGAATTTTGTTACCTATGTAATTTTAAATTTTATTTTGGTAAAAAAAAAATGAAGTTTGGTGACTTTATTTTTTTATTTTTTAAAGGATAAATTGTGTATACCACGTATAACTTTAAATTTTATTTTGCTAAATCATTTTTTTGGGTCAAAATTTGCTAAATCTTTTTTTAAGTTTGGTATTTTTACTTATTTTGAAAATTTAATTCGTGTTATAGCTCGAGATTTGTATATCATTGTTTGATTTAACCTTTGCTAGCCAGAAATAAAAAAGATGTACTTATCATGTATGGATGTATCTCTTTAACTAGGCATTTTGGCCGATTCTAGGGGTGGAATTTTCGGTGCCGATTCTAGGCATTTTGACCACACACATTCTTTTTTTTTTTTGATAAGGTAAGGATTAGGGTCGTCATAAGTACTACTTGAGCTCGCGTGCATTCTTTTTGTTTTTTTTGATAAGGTAAGGATTAGGGTCGTCACAAGTACTACTTGAGCTCGCGTGCATGGCACGATCGGGTCTTACTAGTTTTCATCTAAAGTGAAACAAGCCTTTATTCTCATCTCTCCAAATATTGCTATTTTTAGTTTCATTTTTTAGGATTTATTTTTGTGTGAGAAGGTTTCAAACAATGACCGTAGAATTTTTCAAATAACTCCACTGTAACAATACTCAAGTTAGGAAATACGAAGTATTGTACAAATCAATTAGGAGATACTTCACCCATAAAAAACCAATTAGGAGATATTAGATATTATGTCAAATTGAACTTTTTGGAATATTATACATATATTGGTGAAATTTACCAGGATGTACTTACAATATGGTAATCCATGAAGATACCAACTCAGTTTTGGATTTCATGCAAGGAACAAGGTAAAATTGTAAATGCATAAGAGATGACCTACTTATGATACATAAGTAAGCATAGTCCTTGTTTATAATTCAGTCTCTAATTGAGTTTCAGTTAAAAAACAAGACCCTTTTTGCAGCAAGATATCACTTAGAACTTCAATGAGCTAATATGGAAGGCATGAAATAATTTATTTTCTAGAATTGAACAGAATTGGACCTCAAAGATTTGATTCAAGCTTGGTTTTCTAACTTGTGAAATGGTAGTTTAACAGGATTACCTTTAGCTCAACCGCGCTATAAACGGGATTATAATAAATACTAACTCGTACGTAGATTATTCCTCCTTCCCGCCCTTCAGCTGATTGTCAGCTGATTGTTTTGTAATCCTCGTTACAATTAAAGCCATTTGGACTTTATACCGCGATCTCACTCGGAGATCAAGCACATCGAATCTAGGTATAGGAAAAGATTCCTAACCCGAAGAGGTTTTTCGATCTATTTTATTGTCTTGCTCCACCTTTACTTATAGCCATTGATTCTTTGCTTTTCTCGGCAATCTCCGATGTGGGACGTGCATGCATTTATATTTCTTATCATGAATTGAATGGGCATGTAGACCAATTTATATGTATGTTAATGATTGTTACGTGATGGTAAATGGGCCAAGATGAAACTATGGGCCAAGCCCATACACATTCGGTTATTTAAGCCACATTTGTGTAATCAACCGAGTGGGAGACGCACAACACACACATATATGCCACAAATATATGCCGTGTATAGAACTTTCATGTTTGTTGCCTATTGAAAATATATTATTTTCAAGCGCGTATGCACAATGCGACATTTTATCTGTTTTCCTTTTTATACTTGCTAATTACCCCTTGATTATGTAGCGGTTATTTTGCACACCATCACAACCCCTTGGCTTGGTGTCCTCGTTCCACGAGGGCAACGAGACAACAAACAGGTGCGCATGCCTATCGATTTTCAGCCTTGAGCATCACGATCCAAACACGGGATCAAGTAGGGTGAGCGCACTTTGCTAAGGAAATTAGGGCGTCACCCTTTAAGATCGAGACTGGGCGCCAAACCCGAACCTCGCTCGGGTTGCGCTTACTTAGAGAGTTAGCGGACCTTGTCCCCTTATAGTGTTTAGCAGACCTCGTCCTTTGAGAGTTAGCGAACCTCATTCGCTTAGAGAGTTAGGACCTTATCCTTTTGAGAGTTAGCGAACCTCATTCGCTTAGAGTTAGGACGTCGTCCTTTTGAGAGTTGGGACCTCGTCCCTTAGAGAGTTAGCGAACCTCGTTCGCTTAGAGAGTTAGGACCTCGTCCTTTGAGAGTTGGGACCTCGTCCCTTAGAGAGTTAGGACCTCGTCCTTTGAGAGTTAGCGAACCTCGTTCGCTTAGAGAGTTAGGACCTCGTCCTTTTGAGAGTTAGCGAACCTCATTTGCTTACAGAGTTAGGACCTCGTCCTTTTTAGAGTTGGGACCTCGTCCCTTAGAGAGTTAGCGAACCTCGTTCGCTTAGAGAGTTAGGACCTCGTCCTTTGAGAGTTGGGACCTCGCCCCATAGAGAGTTAGGACCTCGTCCTTTGAGAGTTAGCGAACCTTGTTCGCTTAGATTGTCAGGACCTCGTCCTTTAGATTGTCAGGACCTCGTTCTTTAGATTGTCAGGACTGTAATAACTGCGTTTTTTGAGGATATTTTTGAATTTTTCTCGGATATCCTTTTAACCTCTTTGTTCGTTTTAACGCTTAATCCAAAATTTTTGTTGGAGATTAAATCCTAGAAAATTATTGGTGATATCCTAAAATCACAAAGAAATTATTTTGTGGATCGGTGTGAATTCTAGGATTTTTCGGTGGAAAAAGAATATTTATTGGATTGGCCGTCTTCTTAATTATGTACTGTAAAGGATTTAAAATACGAAACGGAAGCCTTAAAAATTGAAGGTAGCAAGAGAAAATCATGGAAAATTGGTTTTATTGATCTACATAATTTACGGGATGTTTTGTATTTAGTAAGTTTTTCCACCCGAGGTACATAATTTTACCGCTTTAACGCGAGTCCCGTTCCAAGACGAGTTTTGTTTTAAAACTCATATCTCTTACTTAATAATGAAGGAAGTGGAGAATGATTCTTAGCTACTGCATATCTTCTGCCTCATCAAAAGTATACAAATTCGATCTTCAAAACAAAAAGAAGGAGGAGAGGATAAGGACGGAACGAACGGTTCGAGGGAGAAAGAATTCAGCCTTCACCGCCGGCAAGCACCTCTGCCCCGTCCACCTTCATCTTCACTCTCATATCATCTCCTTCCTCTGTGTGCTCTTGTGTGTGGCTGCTGCTGAAAACCAGAGCCAAAGAGTGAATCAGAACGGAAGGGACTCGGGGAAAGAATTCAGTTCAACCCCGCCGGCTATCTTTGCCTCATTATGCCACGCCGCCGGCGACCGTTGGCTTGTCCGACCACCACCCACCAAGAGGAATACTCCCGGGCAACGCCCAACCACCCTCGGGCTCGAGGATCGAGCCGCTATCGAGCTAAACGAGCCATGGGCTCGAGTGAAGGTATATACGATCGAAATTAATTAGCGGGTTAGTTGCGGAGCCACCGTAAGGGACTTTTGGTTCCACTTTGCTAATTAAATTTATGGTTTTTATAATCTTGACGTTGATACGGTCCCACAGGTTCAAACCGCTCGAGAAACGAACGTTAGGATCTTCAGTTATAGCGAATACAAGTTTCGGATACCGATTGGCAGGTAAAGGACTTCGGTTAATTACTCGGGATTCGTTGTTAATTCGTTTGATCTGAGATTTGGTAACTTTAAGAAATGTTACTGAGGAACACTTTTTGTTTAGAAAGTTGTTTCAAAAGTGAAGCGGATAATTAGTTATAATTCCGCCAAGATGGCTCCTTGAAGCATGATAGCTAAGGATTTGGTATATATCGATATTCGGAAATTAAATCGTTTATCGATTAAGAAGTTGTAGAATTTGAGAATACAACTAAGAAGTGTTTCTGTGAGCTCGTTGCTGAGAAATCCTTTTGTTATATTTGTCAGAAGGATGATAAAGATTACTGTTGAATTGCTAAGGACGTCGAGCACGCCTTCTAAGGCAAGTGGACGATTCTCTCTTGCGTTATAGTTATTAATGAGGAATTGAATTCCATTTGTTCCTCATGTTGGGAATAATTTGTATGTTGAATATAGTTTAATAGATTGTTATTTTGTTAGAAATAACGACCATGTCATTTGTTGCAGTTTTTGCGCTAGAACTGAACTTAGGACCGTTGTGTGACCTTGCGTGATTAGTTGTCTCATGCGGAGACATGGTTGTAAAGTAAGAGAACTAGAGATGGGAGTTTAGACTCTAAGACATCTCTTTAGTGGTCCTGTGCTGAAACACTGTTGCAAAATAGGTAGTCCAGGGGTAGGATCCGAGTCTCCAATGACCTCTTTATAACAAAATCTGTATTGGAGGGCGTAGCTTGCTAGCGTATCCTAATATTGGAGTCATGAATCATGTCACGCTTCACGTTGAAGGAAGACAATGGTGCACTCTAGCTAAGTGCAATTGACACTCGGTTGTTTGCCGAATCTCGGTTGTTGGCCGAGCATGTATAAATGATCATGGATGAAATAGGCCATCTGATCTCGGTTGTTGGCCGAATCTCGGTTGTTGGCCGAGGATATATGTAAATGATCATGGATGAAATAGGCCCTCTGATCTCGGTTGTTGGCCGAACTACGTAAAAACTATTAAATGGTGCGAGTGCACAGTTTGAAAGTAATGAAAGATTGGTGCGTTAGGCACATTAAAGTACCAAAATGGTTAGTCCATTTGATAACCATTCTTGCTCTTGATTAAGAATGATTCTTAATCAAACTTTGATTAAGTTAAGTTGTTTAGTCGTTGAAGACGATGGTAAATGTTAAGTGGTTAGTATAAGTTTCCATTAATTATTTATGCTTCTTAAAGAAACCACAAGCGGTGGTATTCTCTCTCTTGATTATGCGAGTCTCCTTCTTATCTTCTATAAGACTGCTAACTGTTGGATCATAATCCGAGTCTAATCAGATTTGGATGCCAATATGTTTAGTTGCAACCATAAGAACCAAGTTAGATTCTCCGCTTGCATAGTCTTTCATTAGACTAACCCGTCCATCTTCTTTTCTTTTATATGGTCGGCTGGTGTCCACCGTTGTATACGATACATCAGGTTCTTCTTGGAAGTTGATTCAAGAGGTGGATTCAGAGGTTTGAAGCTCCAGAAGTTGAAGAAAGGTTTCCAATGGCTATACTTGAGTGAAGATCATGGTTGAACTACTTCAAAGCAAAGCTGAGTTTCAGAAATAAGAACGTAAGGAAGACTTGATGAAGATTATGTTTAAATAGAAGGTTGTTCTATTTATTTACTAATTCTTTTTAAGTTAAGGCTTGTATAAGACCTTTTATTCTCTTTTCCGCTGTAAAGTTTTACTTAATTTTGTTAGGTTTTAAATGGTTTCATTTACCTTGTTCTAGTTGTTCAGTCAGTTTAAAGCCTTGGGTAGCTTCGGTTTAGTCTTAATCGGGGTTACTGGCGGTAATACCTCTAGGGTAAGTAAGGGGGTGTTACAGAAGTGGTATTAGAGCTAAAAGTTCCTAAGTCTTGCTTAAGACTTTCATCTTTTATATAGAATTACGGAGAATTCTATATGGGTGTTATCTTAGAACCATTTATGGAAAGTGGTTAAGATTGGGAGCCAGACTCGTGAAGAGATAGAAGGAAAAAAGGGAATTAGAGAACATGAGGTAATAAGTTTGTAATGGCTTTTGTGAAAAAGGTCCTATGGTGGACATTTGATTCCCTGGAGATGGGAATGGATTCCGAGAAGGATCCAAAGTAAGATTAGGTGAAGATTCCTAAAGTTGACCCGGTTCTAGACCAAGTTCTCAATGAATTCCTATTCTCTCTTGAGAGTCTGAATTTGGGTGTACCCTCGTCGTTTCTTCCATATTAGGAAACTTCTTGTGAGATTTTGAAGTTAAGTATTGTACTTCATCAACACTTTCTAGTTTGAAGGTTTCCTATTTTAAGCTCGTATGATGGAAGATTTCAAGTTAAGAATTTTTGTTAGAAAGTTCACGATTCAAAGTTATGTGAAAGAAATTGTTAATTCCTTTTCTTGAAATGTGAAAGTTCAAATGTTGTCTTTAAAAAGAAAATTTTAAAGTGAGTTTCTTTGACATCGAAGTCATAAGAGTAAGAGTTTTCATGAGAATATTTTTATAGGAATTTCTGAATTTTGTTGAAATTCGATTTCCAATAGAAGGAATGAGTTGGAACCTCTACTTCTAAGTATTAAGATTTGGAAAATCTTATAAGTCTTGAATGATTCTAAAAAGATCAGTACGGATCATGAAGGGATGTAAAAGAATCCTGAAAAGAAAAGGATTGCCTTTGGAAACTTTCTTCAACAACTATGTTTGTGACTCTATAGTATAGAATCATGGATATTCTGTACTTTTCTTTGCTCAGTTGGAAGCTAAAGAGCTTTGAAGTGCTCAAATGTTGGATCAATTGAATTGTTAATCTATTGGAAAATACAATTCAATTTTTAACTTGATAGTGTTCAAACTTGGATTTTCATATATGTTGTTATCCTTTGAGTTAAGAGGATTGAGAATCCTAAATGGTATGGGAATTTCTTATGATTATAGTAAGAAAGAAAGGAAGAATGTTGGTTCAGTTTAAGTTATGAACAAGTGGTTAATCATCAAGGTTGTTATGAATAAGGTTGATTGGTTAAAATGTATTGAACAGGTTAAAGTTCATCAGTAATGTGTTTATGTTCAATTAACTACTTAGTATAAGTGTTAATTGATTACATGAGTTGTTGATATCTAGATGACGAACCTATGTGACAACGTTATTGGAGTTTCGTTGTATGATACCCAACTCGGGATAAAGAGAAGAGACTTGAGGTCTATAATTGACTAGTAATGGAATCAGTAGTATGATGTTCTAATTTGCCAATGGTATTGATTTATGTTTCTTTAAGGATGAAAATGATAAAGTTCAGTTTTGAGAAGATCAATCAAGGAACGATCTTAGCATATTTGTTTTTGATAATTCAAGCAGTTGGGAGAAAAATATCAATCATTCAATATTGTGGTCAATAAGGCTTAGACCTTATCGCTGCAAAATAATTTCAATTGTGTTTGACTTTTGAAGGTTTTATATCTGTCAAATCTGATGCCTAAGGTGGTACTGGTGAAACTATTAAGTTGTCGGCAAACCTCCTAACAAAAGTTCTTCCTTGGATTTGAATTTAAATTGATGAAAAGGTACATGTTATCTTCTTATAGTTAAGTAAGAAGACAAGAGAATGATGAAGAAGTAATTGGGATAGGTTTAAGAATACCTTGTTTGGCCATGTGCATTCTTCTGCTAAAAGAGATTGGAAATTAAAGGAATCTCCTTATATGTAGAGAGATATAAGGATTGGATGTCTTGAATTAGATGCGAAGTTTGGCAATTTACTCTTTGTATTGAGATTGAAATGATGATTAAGTTATAAAAGGGTTGATGATTTGTAAGTGGATGGGCTCAAGCATTGAAATTTGGTAATGTATCGTTGATACGTCACTTTAAAGTAATATGTTAAGGAGGCATACAAGTTGAGAATGATCAAAGAAGAATCTTTGCTATGAGTATGAAGATGTCGGAATCACATTTTCCCTAAGGTTTGCAAGTAAGTGGATTGGAGTGATCAACTCTTTTATGAAACTTGTGAAGTTAAGTTGGGCTAAGGCCGAGTTAAATCAGGCAGAGATTACTCAATACTATGGATTATAAAAATGTCTAGCAGTATGTCTAATTAAGAAAAGTCAGAGTATGTCATCAGGTTCTACCTTGAGGAGGGATTGAAGTGTCACATTTGAAGGGAAATGTGGGGCTCAGAAGTGAATTAGAACATCTTAGCTCCTTTGAGACTCGGTTTTGATTCAGAACTTTTGCCAAGTTGGTAAGGATAGCTAATGTGCAAGTATCATCACAGAATTAGAACAAAGTGTTAGTAGCATCATTAAGATAAGGTCAGCAATTTTATTTGATGCACTAGCTTGATGATAGGCGTGAAATGGTCGTGCAAATCACGGCTATGCAAAAGAGTCCTGACAATTCTAAAGACTGTAGTCTTAGGGAAGTAAGGGTCGAATCCACAGGGAGGAGATTTATCTTTCTATGTAAGTTCTATGTCAATTAGAGTAAAAGGGGTTTAAGGATTAAACAACTATCTAGCATGCAAAAACTAACAAAGCAATTAAAGTTTGGGTTTTAATCAATTTAGGGAAAATACTTAGTCAACCAAAGATCCACATTCGTATGACAAGTTGATCATCGATTCACTTAATATCGCATGCATATGGAATTCCAATTCCTTTTCAAAGATAATTAATAGCACAACCAGATACTATCAATTCTAACTAATTGAATAACCATGAAACTATCAAGATTCAATTCAAAAGCAGCATTAAGAATAGGAATATAATCAGGATACAATTCTAGCATAAAACAACCAACTTTTATACTAGAATGCAATTTAACTCTCTTCTGCAATAGACTAGCACAACCAGATACTAGTACAATGCAGTTTGCTACTATGAAATAGAGAAACTCAACCAGTAATTTCTCTAAATCTAGCAATTGAGATTCAATAACAACAACCCTAGAAATTGCTGAAATCAATCACATAAACAATTCAAACAAGAGAGAGAAAAATAATTCCATGCAATAGATAAAGAGTAGAAATCTCACAACTGAAAGTCAAAACGAAGCTTCAAACTGTCTAACTAAGCAAAGAGGCTTAGTTCTCCATGAGAAAAGCTAAAAACTCTGAAAGAAAATATGATAATAGTGTACGAATGAGAGATGCAACTCTCTAAAACCTAATATATGAAACTAGGTCTAAAAAGTCTATCCAAAAATACATATATCTCGTAATAAAGTTTACATAAGAAGAGCCAATAGGAATAAAACACGTGTCGCTCAAAAGATCTCCACGTTGGCAGGGGCGGCGGGTGCCGCCAGCAGCAAAACGCTGATCTTCGTCTTCTCTTCAATCCAGCTCTAAAACTCCAATAATATGCATCTTCGGATCTTCTTCTTCCTAGCTGTAGATAGCATATAAAATACCTAAAAACACCATAAACTAATGCTAAAACTCCTCCTAAATACACAATATAATTGTGTACATCAAACTCCCCCACACTTGAATCTCTCTCGTCCCTGAGTGACTCAGAAAACATCACTCATAAAAACTATAACCACCAGATCATCAAAATGCAAGGAATCTTACAAAGAGGAACAAAAGCATTCTCATGCAAGACTACTCAACCTAAACAACAAGATATGACAATTAAGCTCTAACTACCTACTCCACTCATCATGAACATATAAGAACAAATCATCATCAACATCAAATCAACATCATGCTCAACTCAAACCACCAAACAATCCTCATTATCTATCAAAACATCAAACATCAACCCACCAAAAACTAACGACTAACAAGTCCATCAAAAACACCAACTAAGAGAGTGAAAGTCTCCATAAATCTACACCTTATCCCTCCAAATGAAAACCTACCCTAAACACTCCTATACTCCACTTCTTATGTCTCCTGCGCCGGTAAAAAGATAGTCCTAAAACACTCTTTTTGCTTAGGCGCCTTTTCAGGTTTTCACCTAACACTCTCTTTTCATTTTTCAATAATGGAGTCACCAACTCACAACACTCTGAATCTATTTTTGCCAAGGCCTAATGCCTGCCAGATTACCTGCTTATTACCTAGACCGTCCTTTCGGGTTTTCAGTCTATCCCAGGATTTATTTTGCCTTTTTTCAATTTTTATGGCTCTTTTTTTTAAAATTTTTTATTTATTTATAGCACATCAATAGTAATATAATTCCAACTCCCCCACACCTAGAACACACATTGTCCTCAATGTAGTAAAGACAAGATAAAATAAAGGGGAAGTAGAGAAGAATACCACTACTGATCAGATGGCGGTGGTGGTGGTGGATACGATGGGAAATCAGGATAAGAGGGGTAAGAGGGCCACACTCCCTGGAAAAACTAGCCTGCTGCTGGAAATAGCTAGTCTGCTGCTGAAAGAACTGAGACTGATCCTGGTGGAACTGATGGATCCGATCTATAGAAGTAGACAACGCAGACTGCTGAGTAAACATCTCATCCTGACGGACTGAAAGCTGAAGCATCTGGCGCATCATATCATCCTGCCAGCTCAAATCAGTGTCAACTCCAGAAGTAGCAGGAATACTCATACCAGGGACATCCTCATGCATAACCGTGTCGTCTTGAGGAAAAGTCTCTGGAATAGTCGGTGGAGCAGGTGGTGGGACTGCCTGTGCAGCAGCAAAAGTGGAAGGACCAGAACCGCTAACCCGCACGGATAGCTGACGCAGATCAAAATGCTGATACTGAGGTCCAAAGGGTAACTCAGCAATAGGCAAAGGAATCCTAGAAACACCCGTGGGAGGACCAAATAAATAATAAAATCTGCCTCTATCCTCAAAAATATATCCAACATTCCTCAAATGCCTAATATCACAAGTAAAGGTAGGAGATAGTCGCTGAGATGCTGGAGGAAAAGGAATGTTCAGGAACTCCCCCAAAATAGAAATCATCCCACCAATACCAATCTTGCACTTTTTTGAACCCCTACACTTCTTTCAGCTAGCAAGGAACTGAGCTCTCCAGTCTCTGATAAGCTTGCATGGCGGTGTGAAACTCCACTTAGTCTCTAAATCAGTGTAAGAGACCTCGTTGGCCTCAGTCTGGCCATAAAAAGCCATCCTAATCACCTTATGAACAATACGCAGGCAAGGATGAGACCACTTGTAGTTTTTTTCTCCTCCTTTGGGATCAAATGCAGGAAAACCTGTAGTGTTGTACCGGAAAATCAACTCATCCTCAGTAGCATTCCAAAGAGCAGAATTAGAAGGCTGCCTGGAAATACCAAATGCCTCCTCAAGGCTAGCATAAGTCAACACATGGCATGAACCTGCTAGCTGAAAAGAAATCCTCCCATTCTGATGGTCATCCTCTAAAGTAATCAGAAATTCCCTAGTCCAGGCAGGAAATGTAGGAGCACTCTTAAAGAAAAAATTACCTAATCCAGCATGGGTCAACATCTGCCTAGTACAACTCTCCAATCCTAACTGCCTCATAGTGACGGTATCAAAAAATAAAGTAGACACAATCTCCCGCTCATCAACAATCTTCCTTCGGGCCTCATGGACCTCGGAGGTGGCGGATCTAGAACTCATAGCACGCTTCCTAGAACTCATAATCAACAATATGAAATCTGAATGGACAGAAAAGAGGAGAATTTGCCGAAAATACCCGGAAATATGAGAGCGGCGGGCTGGAAAACTGGCGGCGGGCTCAAAGTTGCTAGCGGCGGGTGCCGTGTTCTTGGCGGCGGGTGCCGCGTGCTTGGCGGCGGGTGCCGCCTCGAGCTTCTTCGAAAAAATTCGCCGGAATCGCGGCGGTTGCCGCTTGGAGAGTAGCTAAGCAGGCGGCAAGGGGGCGGCAAGCTCGAGAATGTGGTTTTTATGCTTCAATCGAACCAGATCTGATGTAGATCTGAATTTGAACTTTGATTCCTTTGTTTCCTCTCAAAAGCTCTCTTTTTACAAAACCCTCATAGTTTTTTATGAACTACTCTCAACCCTCTTTTTGTTTTATCTTACTTCAGCCCTCTTTTTTTTCCGACTTTTCTCTTTTTTTTTTGAAGAAAAGATGGATTACCTGTACGGCAGGGCGGCGGGTGCCAATGACTTGGCGGCGGGTGCCGCCGTGCTTACGGCGGTCGCCGCTAGTGTGGCGGCGGTCGCCGCTGGCACTTCGTAGCTAAATACCCACAAAAATAAAAGGCGGCGGGTGCCGCCGTGCTTACGGCGGTCGCCGCCAATTACGTTGCTTCCTTCGCTTCTTCCTGCAGGTTAGTCCACACAAAATAACGAAAAACCGAAACAAAAACAACTAAGCTAGAAAAGAAAAATGAAAGAAAGTACCTAGGTCGGGTTGCCTCCCGACAAGCGCCTTATTTAACGTCGTGGCTCGACGTAATGCCAACTCATCAGTCTTCAGCGTCGGGCTTTGTTAGGACAGCTTCCTCAATTGTGTCCTTAGTGAATCCCTCATGATACTTCTTCACTCTTTGACCATTCACCTTGAATAATGCATGTGTTTTGGAATCATAGAGCTCAATTGCACCATGGGGAAAGACTTGAGCAATCACATAAGGCCCTGCCCAACGGGATCTTAGCTTGCCTGGAAAGAGTCTAAGGCGGGACTGAAATAGAAGGACTTTGTCACCAACTTTGAAGTCCTTTCTTAAGATATTTTTGTCATGTCAAGCCTTAGTTCGCTCCTTGTAGTGAATAGCATTATCATAAGCTTCAATCCTAGCCTCCTCCAACTCCTGTAATTGGAGCTTTCTAAGCTCCCCGACTTCCTCAAGTTGTAAATTGCACTTTTTGATAGCCCAATAAGTCTTGTGTTCCAACTCAACTGGGAGGTGACATGCCTTACCAAAAACCAACCTGAAAGGTGACATACCAATAGGTGTTTTGTACGCTGTCCTGTAGGCCCATAATGCATCATCAAGCCTCTGACTCCAATCTTTTCTGCTAGGGGACACAGTCTTCTCCAGAATGGATTTAATCTCTCTGTTTGATACTTCAGCTTGGCCATTTGTTTGAGGATGATAGGCAGTAGAAACTCTTTGATTGACATGATACTTCTTTAACAGGGCAGTGATTGTCCTATTACAAAAGTGAGTTCCCCTATCACTTATGAGGGCCTTGGGGATTCCAAACCTGTTGAAAATATGGGACTTCAAGAAATCTGCAACAACTCTAGAATCATCAGTCCTGGTGGCCTTCGCTTCCACCCATTTGGAAACGTAGTCCACCGCAAGCAAAATATAAATATTCCCACTAGAGTTTGGAAAAGGTCCCATAAAATCAATACCCCAAACATCAAATATTTCACAAAAAATTAAACTAGTTTGGGGCATTTCATCCCTACTGGACATATTTCCAACTCTTTGGCACCTGTCACAGGATTTACAGTAGTTGTGTGCATCTTTAAAGATGGTAGGCCACCAAAATCCCGCATCAAGTACTTTTCTAGCAGTTCTTTGAACCCCAAAATGTCCCCCACATGCTCCAGAATGACAAAGTGTAAGGAGAGAATTTACCTCATTTTCTGGAATGCAATGGCGGATTACCTGGTCAGAGCAGTGCTTCCAAAGATAGGGGTCATCCCAGACAAAAAATATAGCTGTACTGCGTAGTCTGTCCCTCTGAGCTTTGTTGAAAGGTTGAGGGAATTCACCTGTGCTGAGGAAGTTCACCAAGTCTGCATACCATGGCTCTATGGTGCTCATCTTGAATAAGGACTCATCCAGAAAGCTTGCTTGAATCTGCTTTTGAGGGGTGCTCTCTTCTTGAACAACTCTGCTAAGGTGATCAGCCACCAGGTTTTCAGCGCCCTTCTTGTCCTTGATCTCAATATCAAATTCACTAAGCAATAGGACCCACCGAATCAATCTTGGTTTTGCTTCTTTCTTTGTCAGTAGGTATCTCAGGGCAGCATGATCAGTATAAATAATGACCTTTGTTCCAAGGAGGTAAGGTCTGAACTTCTCAAGTGCAAATACCACTGCAAGCATCTCCTTTTCTGTAGTAGAGTAGTTCCTCTGTGCACCATTCAGGGTCATTGATGCATATTGAATCACATGAGAAGCTTTGGCTTCCTTTTGGCCTAGCACAGCCCCCACTGCATAATCACTAGCATCACACATTATTTCAAAGGGCTTAGACCAATCAGGAGCCTGAATAATAGGGGCACTTGTCAAGCGAGCCTTAAGATCATCAAAGGCTGCCTGACACTCAGTTGTGAACTCAAACAGCATGTCTTTCTTCAATAATTCGCACAGGGGTGCTGATATCTTGGAGAAGTCTTTAATAAACCTGCGGTAGAAACCTGCATGGCCTAAAAAAGAACGAACTTCGCGCACATTAGTAGGATAGGGCAAAGATTGAATTACTTCAACCTTTGCCTTATCGACCTCAATACCCCTAGCTGAAACTATATGACCAAGTACAATACCCTTTTCTACCATGAAGTGACACTTTTCAGAATTAAGCACTAAATTAGTGTCAACACATCTAGCAAGTACAAGAGTTAGGTGATTTAGGCATGCATCAAAATTATCTCCATGTACAGTAAAATCATCCATGAATACCTCAATGAAATTCTCAATGTACTGAGAAAAGATGCTTACCATACACCTTTGGAAAGTCCCAGGAGCATTGCACAACCCAAATGGCATCCGACGGTAGGCAAAAGTGCCAAACGGACAAGTGAAAGTTGTCTTTGCTTGATCTTCAGGGGCAATGGCTATCTGAAAGTAGCTTGAATACCCATCTAGAAAGCAATAAAATGCTTTGCCAGCCAATCTCTCAAGCATCTGATCAATAAAAGGAAGGGGGAAGTGATCCTTCCTAGTGGCTGCATTCAGCTTGCGGTAGTCAATGCAGACTCTGTAGCCTGTCTGCAGTCTTGTAGGGATCAATTCTCCTTGCTGATTCTCCACCACTGTAATTCCTCCTTTCTTTGGTACAACCTGTGTGGGGCTAACCCACTTGCTGTCAGAGATAGGGAAAATCATACCTGCTTGCAAGAGTTTCAGAACTTCTTTCTTCACCACCTCCATCATAGGTGGATTTAAATGCCTTTGTGGTTGTCTAGATCGCTTCTCTTCTCCTTCCAACAGTATACGATGCATGCAAGTGGTGGGGCTGATTCCCTTGATGTCAGCAATGGTCCAACCAATTGCTGTCTTGTACTCTTTTAGAACCGCCACTAACCTGTTTTCTTGATCTTCTGTAAGCTTGCTGGAGATGATCACTGGTAATGTCTCCTTGTCTCCAAGGAATACATACTTGAGGTGGTCTGGGAGTTGCTTCAACTCGATCACCGGTGCCTGCACAACAGAAGGAAAAAGCTTTTCCCTTGGCAGGGTTAATGGTAAAGGAGTTTTGCCAGGTGGCTCAAGAGGAAGCTTATAATAAGCATCCATCTCGTTTACAATCTCCTGTATATCAGTTGATAAAGTAAAATTTAAACCAGAATCAACAATAATAGATTGCACATCATCTAGTTGATTTTCATCAAAAACATCTTGCACCACAGGCTCAAGCATATCAATAGCATAGACAGAGTAATCATCAGAAGGATATTTCATGGCTTCATAAATATTATAATTAAGGATTTGACCATCAAATTCCATGGTTAAAGAGCCAGTGCTCACATTGATTTTGGTATTGGCTGTTTTCAGAAAAGGTCTCCCTAATAGAATAGGAATTGCATGATCATCATGTTCCATTTTAAGCACATAGAAATCAGCAGGAAAAGTGAGATCACCAACCATAACCAAAACGTCCTCTACAAAACCTATGGGACGAACATTAGACCTATCAGCTAATTGAATAGAGATATTAGTGGCATGCATAGGTCCAAGTTTCAGAGATTCACAAAGAGTAGAAGGCATTACATTGATGGAAGCACCCAAATCTAGCATGGCTTTTTCAACTTTAGTACCTCCAATTGTAATAGGGATAGTAAACATACCTGGATCCCCGCACTTCTTAGGTAAGCGTTTTTGAAACACAGCTGAAACATGCTCGCTTACCTTCACCTTCTTTTTGCTATTTTTGTCCTGAATCCGCTTTGTAGTGCACATCTGCTTCAAGAACTTTGCATAGCGTGGGACTGACTTGATCAAGTTAAGGAGAGGAATGTTGACCTCAACGTTTTTGAACATCTCGAACATGTCTTTGTCCTGCTTCAGGGGCTCTGTACGCTTTAATGCAGATGGAAACAGAGGAACTGGCTTCCATTCAGGGAGGGCTGGAGATCTTTCTTCATCGGAGGCTTCAGCAGAAGGGCGGCGGTCGCCGCTTGTTTCTGAAAAAGTGGGCGGCGGGTCATCACCGTCGCGGCGGGCGCCGCCGTCTTGGCGGCGGGTGCCGCCAATTAATTTTTGATCGCCGCTAAATAATTCCAAATTGCCATAGCCAAGCTCCTTTTGGCAGCGGGTTCCGCCATCCTCATGGCGGTCGCCGCTCTCGCCTTCGTCAGATTCTTCCACTAATCCGCCTTCAAGTTGTCTCCCACTCCTCAAAGTGACAACATTGACATGACGAATATTCGGAGTGACTTCTGTTTGAGAAGGAAGTTTACCCGAATCTCTGGCTTCCAGTTTGCTTACAGCTTCAGAGATTTGACTCATCTGCCGTTCCAGGTTGTGAATGCTTGCTGATGTAGAATCCTGGAATTTCACTTGACTTTGAGTCAGTTGAGTCATATTATTTTGAAGAGTGAGGTTACTTTGCACCAACATCTTCATCATATCGTCCAAAGAAGTAGCGGCATTGTGATTCTGTCCTTGAGGCCTTGGCACATATGGCTTAACTTGTTGAAACTGATCTTGTTGTTGCTTTGACTCAGGCTCTCTCCACCTGAAGTTCTGATGATCTTTCCAGCCAGGGTTGTAGGTGTTTGAATAGGGATCATTCCTTGGCTTCATTTGGTACCCTCCAACTGCATTCACTTCCTCTTGTAGTGTAGGACATGAATCAGTCGGATGAAAGGCGTCATTACAAATTCCACACGCCTTAGCCTGTTGAGCAGTACCCTTCAACTTCAACCGCCTCACTTCTTCTTTCAGCACATCAAAATCAGCTTGATCAATTGTAGAGTGAGAGTTGGCAGCTGACAAGTTTTTAGAACCACTTCCAGTATATTGCCTAGACTCATCAGCCAACGTAGAAAATATTTCTAGAGCCTTGTCATAGGTTCTTTTCATGATGTTTCCAGCACAAGAGGAATTGACCAATCGCCTGTCATCCTCACGAAGTCCTCCATGGAGATAGAGAATAAGATCATGATTAGCATAACCATGGTAGGGACAGCTCTTTACCAGCTTCTTGAAGCGCTCATAATATTCATAAAGCGACTCGTTGGGGAATTGCTCTATGTTACAGATCTGCTTCTTGAGTTGATTGGACTTGATTGGAGGGAAGTATTTGTCCAGAAACAACTTCTTCAAGTTTACCCAAGTAGTAACGCTTCCAGGAGGTAGAGTATGATACTAGTCTTTAGCGGATTCTTTCAGAGAAAAAGAAAACGCTCTCAGCCTCATCTGTTCTTCAGTAATATCAGAGGGACACATGCTGGTGCATACATCAAGGAACTCGTCAAGATGTTGAATGGGATCTTCAAGTGGAGTTCCGTTGAATTTTGGGAGTAGATGGACTACTCCTGTCTTGAGCTCAAACTTCACCCCATCACCAAGGGCTGGGAATTGCACTGCACGTGTAGGCTGATTCAGATTAGGAGCTGTCAAGCTCTCAAGAGTAACTCGATCACCCATTGTTCGGATTCCTTGCAGTAGTGCACGCACAACTCGACGAGTTCTGAAAAGAGTCCGTTCAATTTCTGGATAAAAAACAAGCGGTGAATTATTAGTAGCACGGGTGTGAACCATAAGATAGGTTCACACCAAAATTGGCACAAAAATTACACAAAAGACAATTATTGCCTCCCCGGCAACGACGCCAATTTGATAGGCGTGAAATGGTCGTGCAAATCACGGCTATGCAAAAGAGTCCTGACAATCCTAAAGACTGTAGTCTTAGGGAAGTAAGGGTCGAATCCACAAGGAGGAGATTTATCTTTCTATGTAAGTTCTATGTCAATTAGAGTAAAAGAGGTTTAAGGATTAAACAACTATCTAGCATGCAAAAACTAACAAAGCAATTAAAGTTTGGGTTTTAATCAATTTAGGGAAAATACTTAGTCAACCAGAGATCCACATTCGTATGACAAGTTGATCATCGATTCACTTAATATTGCATGCATATGGAATTCCAATTCCTTTTCAAAGATAATTAATAGCACAACCAGATACTATCAATTCTAACTAATTGAATAACCATGAAACTATCAAGATTCAATTCAAAAGCAGCATTAAGAATAGGAATATAATCAGGATACAATTCTACAATAAAACAACCAGCTTTTATACTAGAATGCAATTTAACTCTCTTCTGCAATAGACTAGCACAACCAGATACTAGTACAATGCAGTTTGCTACTATGAAATAGAGAAACTCAACTAGTGATTTCTCTAAATCTAGCAATTGAGATTCAATAACAACAACCCTAGAAATTGCTGAAATCAATCACATAAACAATTCAAACAAGAGAGAAAAATAATTCCATGCAATAGATAAAGAGTAGAAATCTCACAACTGAAAGTCAAAACGAAGCTTCAAACTGTCTGACTAAGCAAAGAGGCTTAGTTCTCCATGAGAAAAGCTAAAAACTCTGAAAGAAAATATGATAATAGTGTACGAATGAGAGATGCAACTCTCTAAAACCTAATATATGAAACTAGGTCTAAAAAGTCTATCCAAAAATACATATATCTCGTAATAAAGCTTACATAAGAAGAGCCAATAGGAATAAAACACGTGTCGCTCAAAAGATCTCCACGTTGGCAGGGGCGGCGGGTGCCGCCGGTCTGGCGGCGGGTGCCGCCAGCAGCAAAACGCTGATCTTCGTCTTCTCTTCAATCCAGCTCTAAAACTCCAATAATATGCATCTTCGGATCTTCTTCTTCCTAGCTGTAGATAGCATATAAAATACCTAAAAACACCATAAACTAATGCTAAAACTCCTCCTAAATACACAATATAATTGTGTACATCACTTGACGCGCCCAATTCTTCAAGAGAGTAGCTAATTTTTGTTTCCACAGTATTCAAAGTTAAAGCAAGCATGTTAGTAACCTAGGTCGAGTTCCTGTCAAGTTGTTATGATTTAAGGGATATTTGAAATTGTTTTGTGATTTTCTCTTTTGAGAAAAATCTTATGACTTTGTAGAATTCTGGTATGAATTTTTTAAAGAAATGTTGATTTGATATACAGAAATTCATGAATAAAATTTTCTACGGTTTTCATGGTGGTGAGTAAGAATGTATTTTGTCTTCCATCTTGATCACATGGTAAGGCAAGATTACATGTCTTATTCCTATGAGAATGCAGTAAAGGATTATGTTTATTTTATCTCCCCATCTTGATCACATGGTGGAATAAGATCACATAATTCCTTGGGTTTTAAAGAATAGTTTCTAGTATAATTTGGCAATCATATAAGTTTTGTAATTATATGAGTTTTGCTAGTATAGTTGGTTGAGATGAAAAGATGCAAGCTTTCTTTTGCATTATAGCAATTTCTATATCTAGTATCTTGTAAAAAACTCCTTTGAGTTAGTATATCCTTGGTATCCTATACTACTTAAGGAGTATGGTCAAACTTCCCAAAACAGTTCGATTATAAGTAAAGAAATTTGGTAAGATTCTTTACAAATCTGTGTTGGTCTCTGAAGAGCATGGAGTAACTCCGTACTTCTCTAAAAGTTCGGGATTGTTTTTATTCAATGATTATTGGAATTTTCTAAGCAGTTTGCTAGTGGTTCATCATGGTTGACGCCACGACCTAAGAAAGTCATTGCCTTTTTAGCGAAATTGTCCTTGAAAGTAAGTTGATATGGACTCTAGGGATGGAACCCTTTCTAAGGAATGATATTGTAGTAATACTTTCTTTGGAATAAAGGATGTACTAGTAATTTCTCCATTTGTTGTTATTTGTTTTCATATTGTTTTGAAAACTTAAATCTCTTTGAGATAAGATAATCAAGTGAGGACTTTAAGCAGAACTCCAATGGGTTTGGAGTTTGGATATGTAAATTAGTATTGATATTCAATCTCAGCCTGATAAGTTGTTGGATATAGAGAGTGGACACGTGAGGATATGTTTTTAATCCTAAGAGTTAAGTTGCTCAACAAGTCAGAATGTTAAGTGAAGTCTAAACAGTTCTTTGATGAAAAAGACTGAAAATTGTCAATGGAGACAATTTTGTTGGAAATTATTGGATTAAAGGTATTATTATCCAATATGTTGGTATAGTAATGCGTAAGAGTGTAGTTTGAAGTAGTTGAAAGAGATAACTACTTTTGAATGTCAGTATGCCCAAGCTGAGTTTTGGTTGAGAAAAAGATGTAAAGGATTGACAAGATAGGTTATTATCTTGTCATGTGTTGGATAAATCTCATATTCTTGGTTAAAGTAATACTGAGATTTTATCTCAAAAAGGAAATTGAGTATGGGTTTTAAGTAATCCTTGTAAAGAAACTAATTTGAGAAAGACTAAAGGTTTAGTTTGGATGACAACAAGGTTGTGTGAATCCCCTTGGATTTATTCAGAATTTGTTGACCAGATCAAGGAAAAGTAGTATGGGAAAAGTAATATTGTTTAAGATCAATGGAGAAGATCAAGAAGGTAAGACACCAGAAATTGTTATTCAAGATTATAGGTTTCTTGGTTTTGAAACTGTTCATGAGTATCTGTTGTTGATGAGCTTTGAAAGCTTATTTCAAAGGAAGCATATTTATTTGCTTAATTAGTTCATCCTGGAACAAGTAAATGTATAAGGATTTAAGATAAAACTTTCGATGGACTGACATGAAGCGAAATGTCACCAAGTTCGTTTTGCTATGCTTGGTTTGTATGGAAGTTCTGTTTGAGCATAGGAGACCATATAGAATGTTATAGTCTCTTCCTGGTTCAGAATGGAAGTGGGAAGATGTTACAATGGATTATTGTCATTAGTCGTTCAAGACTTAATGAAAGAAGGATGCAATATGGAGGTTGTTAAGAAACTCTTCTAGAGTGTTCTTTTTAATGCATTTATGATGACTTAAAGAGTACATAAGTTAGTTGAGGTGTTCATGCAGGAAGTGTTTCATCTTCATAAAACTCCAGAGACTATTATCTCTGATTGAGATGGATGGTTCATGCTAAAGTTTTGAAAGAAGTAACATCGAGCTTGGTGGATTAAATTGAATTTTAGCGTTGGTTTTCCTTCATCAAACTGATGAACAATGTAAAGAAACAAATTCAAACTCCCGAGGACATGTATTCTGGATTCCACACGAGTTGGAATGGTAGTTTGAGGTTGAGTGATTTCACATACAAGAATTTTGATCACACGATAAAGAAATGACTCTTTTAAGGCTTTATAAGGCCGGAAGTGTTGGTTGTCAATTTGTTGGAATGACAATGCTGACAAGGTTCTTCATGGGCTGGACTTGGCCAAGAGAACAACAACTGATATCGCACTAACGTTCAAGGGTGCTAACTGCTCAAAAGCGACAACAGTTGTGTGTTGTGCTAAAGCGAGAGCATGTTAAGTTCATTGTAAAGAACAATGTTTTTGTTCTGGTATTCGCCTTGAAAGGCGTATTCCACTGGGGAATGCGAGACAACGTAAATGCTCGCTATGTTGGATCTTTTGAGATGCTAGAAAGAATTGGTAAGTTTGTTTATTGGTTGGCATTGCCACCATCAGTGCATTCTATCCGTAATGTTTCCTTCATGGTATGTGTTCGATATACCTCATATACTTAACAATGATAAGATAGCTATTCAACCAAATGACCCCTATGAAGAAGGGCCAGGTTGAATCGTGAATAAGAAAAACACCTTTGATTAGGCTACCTTGGCCTATAAATGGAGGTGAAGAAAAGACTTGGGAAACTAGACAGGAAATGCTGAGCCATTTTCCGAAGTTAATGAGCGTTGTAAATAAGGAGTTTGGTAACTAAGCAATGGTTGTTTTGTGCCTAGTGCAGAAGTAACAACATGTTTTTTTAAGGGGGTACTACAAACTTCTGTATAGGTTTGTAGTGGTTTAGTGTATGTGTGCTTATGCTATCCTTCCCTGTGATCCGAGTTCTCCTTGGTTTCGAGGACGAAACCATTTTTAAGGGGTGTACTAATGTAATAACTGCGGTTTTTGAGGATATTTTTGAATTTTTCTCGGATATCCTTTTAACCTCTTTGTTCGTTTTAACGCTTAATCCAATATTTTTGTTGGAGATTAAATCCTAGAAAATAATTGCTGATATCCTAAAATCACAAAGAAATGATTTTATGGATCGGTGTGAATTCTAGGATTTTTCGGTGGAAAAAGAATATTTATTGGATAGGCCGTCTTCTTAATTATGTACTGTAAAGGATTTAAAATACGAAACGGAAGCCTTAAAAATTGAAGGTATTAAGATAAAATAATGGAAAATTGGTTTTATTGATCTACATAATTTACGGGTCGTTTTGTATTTAGTAAGTTTTTTCCACCCGAGGTACATAATTTTACCACTTTAACGCGAGTCCCGTTCCGAGACGGGTTTTGTTTTAAAACTCATATCTCTTACTTAATAAGGAAGGAAGTGGAGAATGATTCTTAGCTACGACATATCTTCTGCCTCATCAAAAGTATACAAATTCGATCTTCAAAACAAAAAGAAGGAGGAAAGGATAAGGACGGAACGAACGGTTCGAGGGAGAAAGAATTCAGCCTTCACCGCCGGCAAGCACCTCTGCCCCGTCCACCTTCATCTTCACTCTCATCTCATCTCCTTCCTCTGTGTGCTCTTGTGTGTGGCTACTGCTGAAAACCAAAGCCAAAGAGTGAATTAGAACGGAACGGACTCGGGGAAAGAATTCAGTTCAACCCCGCCGGCTATCTTTGCCTCGTTATGCCACGCCGCCGGCGACCGTTGGCTTGTCCGACCACCACCCACCAAGAGGACTACTCCTGGGCAATGCCCAGCCACCCTCGAGCTCGAGGATCGAGCCGCTATCGAGCCAAACGAGCCATGGGCTCGAGTGAAGGTATATACGATCGAAATTAATTAGCGGGTTAGTTGCGGAGCCACCGTATGGGACTTTTGGTTCTTCTTTGCTAATTAAATTTATGGTTTTTATAATCTTGGCGTTGATACGGTCCCATAGGTTCAAGCCGCTCGAGAAACGGACGTCATGATCTTCAGTTATAACGAATACAAGTTTTGGGATACCGATTGGCAAGTAAAGGACTTCGGTTAATTACTCGGGATTCGTTGTTAATCCGTTTGATCCGAGATTTAGTAACTTTAAGAACTGTTATTGAGAAACACTTTTTGTTTAGAAAGTTGTTTCAAAAGTGAAGCGGATAATTAGTTATAATTCCGCCAAGATGGCTCCTTGAAGCATGATAACTAAGGATTTGTTATATATCGATATTCGGAAACTAAATCGTTTATCGATTAGGAAGTTGTAGAATTTGAGAATACAACTAAGAAGTGTTTCTGTGAGCTCGTTGCTGAGAAATCCTTTTGTTATATTTGTCAGAAGGATGATAAAGATTACTGTTGAATTGCTAAGGACGTCGAGCACGCCTTCTAAGGCAAGTGGACGATTCTCTCTTGCGTTATGGTTATTAATGAGAAATTGAATTCCATTTGTTCCTCATGTTGGGAATAATTTGTATGTTGAATATAGTTTACTAGGTTTTTATTTTGTTAGAAATAACGACCATGTCGTTATTGCAGTTTTTGCGCTAGAACTGAACTTAGGACCGTTGTGTGACCTTGCGTGATTAGTTGTCTCATGCGGAGACATGGTTGTAAAGTAAGAGAACTAGAGATGGGAGTTTAGACTCCAAGACATCTATTTAGTGGTCCTGTGCTGAAACACTGTTGCAAAATAGGTAGTCCAGGGGTAGGATCCGAGTCTCCAATGACCTCTTTATAACAAAATCTGTATTGGAGGGCGTAGCTTGCTAGCGTATCCTAATATTGGAGTCATGAATCATGTCACGCTTCACGTTGAAGGAAGACAATGGTGCACTCTAGCTAAGTGCAATTGACACTCGGTTGTTTGCCGAATCTCGGTTGTTGGCCGAGCATGTATAAATGATCATGGATGAAATAGGCCATCTGATCTCGGTTGTTGGCCGAGGATATATGTAAATGATCATGGATGAAATAGGCCCTCTGATCTCGGTTGTTGGCCGAACTACGTAAAAACTATTAAATGGTGCGAGTGCACAGTTTGAAAGTAATGAAAGATTGGTGCGTTAGGCACATTAAAGTACCAAAATGGTTAGTCCATTTGATAACCATTCTTGCTCTTGATTAAGAATGATTCTTAATCAAACTTTGATTAAGTTAAGCTGTTTAGTCGTTGAAGACGATGGTAAATGTTGAGTGGTTAGTATAAGTTTCCATTAATCATTTATGCTTCTTAAAGAAACCACAAGCGGTGGTATTCTCTCTCTTGATTATGCGAGTCTCCTTCTTATCTTCTATAAGACTGCTAACTGTTGGATCATAATCCGAGTCTAATCAGATTTGGATGCCAATATGTTTAGTTGCAACCATAAGAACCAAGTTAGATTCTCCGCTTGCATAGTCTTTCATTAGACTAACCCGTCCATCTTCTTTTCTTTTATATGGTCGGCTGGTGTCCACCGTTGTATACGATACATCAGGTTCTTCTTGGAAGTTGATTCAAGAGGTGGATTCAGAGGTTTGAAGCTCCAGAAGTTGAAGAAAGGTTTCCAATGGCTATACTTGAGTGAAGATCATGGTTGAACTACTTCAAAGCAAAGCTGAGTTTCAGAAATAAGAACGTAAGGAAGACTTGATGAAGATTATGTTTAAATAGAAGGTTGTTCTATTTATTTACTAATTCTTTTTAAGTTAAGGCTTGTATAAGACCCTTTATTCTCTTTTCCGCTGTAAAGTTTTACTTAATTTTGTTAGGTTTTAAATGGTTTCATTTACCTTGTTCTAGTTGTTCAGTCAGTTTAAAGCCTTGGGTAGCTTCGGTTTAGTCTTAATCGGGGTTACTGGCGGTAATACCTCTAGGGTAAGTAAGGGGGTGTTACAAGGAACTAGTCCTTTAGATTGTCAGGACCTCGTCCCTTTGATTGTCAGGATCTCGTCCCTTTGATTGTCAGGACCTCGTCCTTTTGATTGTCAAGACCTCGTCTTTTTGATTGTCAGGACCTTGTTGAAGGGTATTTTACTCGACAACAAATAAATTTGTAGTCAAGACCCCGCTGAGTATAGCGAAGTCAGGATCGTCCACGTGAAGCAAGGTTGTTTGATTACTAAACTATAAAACAAGAAAGCACAGAAACAAAGCAAAACAAAAGAAACAAAAAACAAGGCTACGACAACCCTCGATACCGACCTTGTCAAGGTCGGTAACGACACTGGGTTTCAACACAAACGAAGCAAACAAAACACAACCAACTGCAGGCTCGGTACCGACTTGTGTGCCTCGGTAACGAGTCTGCACGTAAGTAAAACGAAGGTAATTCAAATACAAAAACAACTAGGATAAGGGTTTACCATGACATAATCATGTATATGAACTAGTGTGAAGGATAAATATCATGCCTCAAAGATAAAGCTATCAACTTTCGTTGACTTAAACAAGCAAATCAATCAATTTTCATAAATCAATTGTATTAATAATTGTTCAGTCAGAGGCTTTCAATAGAGGGGTCACAAATATAATAATATATTGTATTAATAATTCTAATCAAAGTAAAAGATTTATTAATACAAAACGCTAACAATCTATTCATAATATCTACAATGATAAACGAGGTAAATCTAACCTGCGAGTTTTCATATATTGAAAATCAAAATATCAAATAATAATAACAAACAAATTTAATCTATAATGTATAACAAATACATCTCATCCAATATTCAATCAAAAATCAATCCAAATTTACAAAATTTATCTTTATAATTTAAATCCTAGAAAAATCAATTCAGCAAATGAAACAAACCAACAACGATTCAATTATTCAACTAACAATTTACTAAATGAACCAATAGAACACAACAGTAGGCTAGAGAGAATAAAAAAAGGGAAGAGGAGAGAATGACCCAACCACTAGCAGACCCGCCACCTCAGCATATCACTGTGAGAAAGAGGCCGTCGGACGATACGCCGATGGGAGAGGCCTCAACCCAGGAGCTGGTAGTCTCACCAACGGCCCCACCACCGTCAAGCGGGCCACCCAGGATGCAACCCTCGTTCAAGGAGATGCTAACACAAAATGTCACGTCCCAGAACAATGAACCTATGGATGTGGACATGCTGGCAAAGCACATCAAGATAGATTTCCCAAGAGGAGAGCGTGGACTTCTGGAGATCATTATCACACCGGCACTACTCCAATCCTTAGCGAAGGCTTGGCAGAACTCAGTGATAGTCAAATTGCTAGGACGTCCGATCTCCTTCCAGACCTTTGATCGCCGACTGAGAGAGATGTGGAGACTGAACGGACGAATGTCTATCACGGAACTAGCTAACGGATACTCGGTGGTTAGATTCGAACAAGAACAAGACTGCTGGGTTGCCCTCGCCAGCGGACCATGGAACATTTTTGGAAGGAGATCGGATAGTGTGTACATGGATCAGACTCTCCAACTTGGGATGCAAAATTCAATCCAAACAAGGACACGATCAGCACAGTGTGTACATGGATCAGACTCTCCAACTTGCCACTAGTCCTATATGATGAGAAAGTCATTTGCTGCATAGCCACCAACATCGGTAGACCCCTACGAGTTGACAAGAACACTCTCCATGCAACAAGGGGAAGTTTTGCCAGAGTGTGTATCGAGCTGGATCTCAGTAAGCCACTCCAAGGAGCTATCCTCATCAATGGAGAAACCATACTCGTGGAGTACGAGGGCCTCAACGAGATCTGTATTGGCTGCGGACGATTTGGGCACTTGATTGGTCGATGCCCTTCACTTGAAAAGAGAGGAAAAGTTAACCCGGGAACGATACCGATGACGGGGGCACCACCGGTAACAGAGGAGAGAGCTAGCACCGGCGGCGGGTACCAAGCTGCCACTACGACGGCCACCCTGGAAGGGAGAGAGGAAACACTTGCATCCCAAGAAACCCTATCAACGCCTAATGGACACCTGGGGGAATGGATGATGGTGTCACGACAAAATAGGAGGAACAGAGGGAAGAAAGGTGTCAGAGAGGGAACTGGTCAAAGGGGCCTAAAGGAGCAGAATTCCAACAGTTTCTCAACCCTAGGAGATGACCAATCCAGTAAAACACAACAGGATGAACACAAGACAGGCGGAAACATGGAGAGAGTGGACTGAACAAAAACGGCGATGGAAAGTGACATCACCAAAACATACACCCGGAAAGTGTCAGCCCTGAAGAGCTGCCTCTGACCTTTCGGCCTGGTAACGCCTCGACTGGTACAAAGGAGTTGACGGCTACCTCGTCGAAATCGAAACGGGCCCCAGGAAAATTTGCAAAAATGAATAGAGAAAAAGCCGTGTTTTGCAACGGCCCAAGAGAAGCGAGAACAGAGCCACTGAGTAGGCCTGGGAAGCGATCAAGGCCCAACGCCAGAGACCCAATAATCCGAAAAGACCTATCTCAAGAATTGGGCCTAAACAAAATCACCGATCCAATTGTTGAACCCAATCAACAATCCCCAAGAAGAGAGAAGGAAGATCTTAACCGGATCCCAGCCCCAAACCTACCCCCAATCTCTGCACATCCAGTGGAAGGCGGTACCCCACAGCCTTCGAATAACCAATACAGACAACTGGAGTGCAAACAAGAGAGTAATGGAGCTTCCAATCTGGAAGAGGACGATGATGATGATACCATGCAGGAGGAGGCCACAGCCTCCGACGACCAAGGGCCCTAAGTGCCACTTGGAACACCGCGCCCCCACAACCCTCCTTTGTTATGATGAATTGCCTTATTTGGAATTCTCGGGGTGCCGGAAAACCAGTTCCGTAGAGCCTGTCGATATCTACTCAAACACAACCAGGTGGACGTTCTAGCTATTACTGAACCACGCATATCAGGGCAAAAAGCTGACAAAGTGTTTAACCGACTGAAGTTTCCCAAGTGCGTGAGAGTGGAAGCAATCGGGTTTAGTGGGGGGATTTGGATCCTCTGGAACGATGAGTCTGTACAGCTCCAAGTAGTCACCATGAACAAGCACTTTATTCATACTAAAATCACTATAGGGGCGGACGAAGCACGCTTGGTGGTTGTCTACGCTCCACCTGTACACACTGACCACCTCAATTTCTGGGAAGAAATCGAAGACCAACTCCGAAATATTGATGAGCCTCTGTTCGTCGGGGGAGACTTCGACAGCATAGTCTCCTTGGATGAAAGACAAGGGGGGGCTGGCAACCTCTCACCGAATTCTGCGAGATTTGTCGATTGGATAGATCGACTAAACCTGATTGATATGGGCTTCATCGACTCCCGCTTCACTTGGAGTAGAGGGGTTACATCACGTACCAGAATTGCGAAGAGACTAGATCGAGTACTGGTGAACGAGGCTGATAGGCGGAGATGGGATCAAGCTACCGTGAAGCACCTCCCCCCTATCATCCGATCATAACCCTCTTTGGCTATCCCTGACCGGCCAAGGAAGAAAAAACCTGGGTCGAATACCATTCAGGTTTGAGGCCGCGTGGATGGAGCACCCGAACTTCGTCCCTTTTGTAGCTGAACATTGGAACACCCAGATGGAGCCGTGTCAAGCACTCGCCAAGCTGAAAACAGATCTCCTCAGTTGGAACAGGTCAGTATTTGGAAATATCCATTTTAAAAAATCTAAACTAGTTGCTCGCATTGCAGGGATACAAAAAGCACTCGAGCGGGGCATCAGCGACAATCTGATCACACTGGAGATGGAGCTTAGGCAGGAGCTAGATAATGTTTTAGCTCAGGAAGAAGCCCTTTGGTACCAAAAAGCAAGGGAGTTGTGGATTTGCCTGGGAGACAGGAATACGAGCTACTTCCACACTTCCACTCTTATAAGGAGACAACGGAACAGGATTGAGGCATTGAAAGACCGAAATGGAAATTGGATCACGGATCAGAGCCTTCTAGAACAACATGCTCTAGACTTTTTCAAGGAGTTGTACACCCTACCCTAAAACGAGAATACGACTCCGCCCTTGAGGGGTGGGGGCTTCCCGGAACTATCCCAAACTGACTGGGCCAACCTTAATGCCATCCTCCAAGATGAAGAAGTTAGGGTAGTACTTCAGCATATGGGTCCCTACAAAGCATCGGGAATAGATGGATTCCAACCTATATTCTTCAAATCCTGTTGGGACAAAGTTGGCACCTCTGTTTGCTCCTTTGTTAGAGATTTCCTAAATTCGGGAAAACTCCCTGACGGGGCCAATGCAACACTAATATCCCTGATCGGGAAAGTTCGCACTCCTGATAACATCACCCAATACAGATCCATAAGTCTTTGTAATGTCCTCTATAAAACAGCCACCAAAGTTCTTGCCAACCGGCTCCAGACGATCATGCCCAAACTAATCAGTCCAGCCCAAAATAGCTTCCTCCCTGGCCGTTCAATCTCCGAAAATATCATTCTCATGCATGAACTGGTCCACTCTATGAGGACGAAACAAAGTGGAAGAAAATGGATGATCTTGAACCTAGACTTACAAAAAGCTTATGATAGATTGCAATGGGAATTTGTGCTTGATACAATCAGGGACGTGGGGTTCACAGAGAACTGGACTGACTGGATTAAGGAAGCCATCACCTCCACCACAATGCAGCTATTGTTGAATGGAGAAGTTACCAGCTGCTTTCGCCCATCTAAAGGAATCCGACAAGGTGACCCAATCTTGCCCTACTTATTCTTACTCAACATTGAGCGGTTGAGCCATTTGATCAATGAAGAGGTGGCGAATGGAAGGTGGAAGCCCATCATTGCCTGCCGTGGGGCTCCCAAGTTGTCGCACCTCTTCTTCGCCGATGACATCATCCTCATGGCCGAAGCGTCGACTTCCCAAATGAGGGTGATCATGAATTGCCTACATGAGTTCTACAACGCCTCGGGCCAGAGAATCAGCCTTGAGAAATCCAGGATATATGTGTCAAAAAACGTCCCCCGGGACATGGCAGCACAACTTGAACAACTTGCGGGCTTCCCGGTTACCCGAAATCTGGGTAACTACTTGGGCATGCCGATTCTCCACCAAAGAGTAGAGAAAAACACCTATGAAGAGCTGTTAAACAAAGCCTGAGCCCAGTTAACAAGATGGAAAACCAAGAACCTCAGCCTAGCGGGGAGGATTACTTTGGCCAAGTCAGTTTTATCCTCAATGCCGTACTACACGATGTCTACTATTTGTCTGCCGGCCTCATTATGCTCGAAGCTTGACAAAATTGTCCGGGGCTTCATCTGGGGGGAAGATGGAGATCGCAGAAGGATACACCTCGTGGCATGGAAGGAGGTGTTCAAACCGAGAGAGAGAGGAGGATTGGGCATAAGGACTGCGAGGGAGATGAACAAGGCCTTGGTGGGAAAGTTGGGCTGGAAACTTATGCAGGGAGATGGAAGCCCATGGAGTAAATTATTGAAAGCCAAGTATGGCCTAAAGTTGATGAGTGGGAAGTTGACCCAAACAAATAAGAGGTACCCATCAGCTACTTGGAGAAGCATCAGAGAAAGCCTACGAGACCTTGTCCCGGCTAGTTTGAGATGGAACATAGGGGACGACAACACAACTCGTTTTTGGACCGATCCCTGGATATGTGACTCGCCCCTCGAATTCCATACTTTGGCCCCTTTGAACGAGAGTGGGCCAAGAAGAACAGTCAGAAGCTACTGGATCAATGACAGGGGTTGGAATTGGCAAGAACTGGGTCAACGCCTACCAGCCCACGTACTCCTCAAGCTTGCAGCAGTTGGTCTGGCTGAGGAACCAGGACATTTGGACTACATCAGTTGGGCGGCATCCCCGAATGGAGAATACTCCGTTTCCTCAACCTATCACCTTCTGAAGAACTCCCCATAGGACACACTGAATGAAGAGTTTTGTAACCTCTTCAAGAGAACATGGAGATTAAAAGTCCCAGAACGCCTGAGATGCTTTTGTTGGTTGGCGGTGAGAGGTAAAATTCTGACCAATCAGGAACGTGTGAGGAGACACCTAACGACAGAGGCGACTTGCAACCTTTGCCACAATGCAGATGAGTCCCTAATTCACCTCTTTAGGGACTGTATAGGGGTGAAGGAGTTATGGCGCTCGTTTGTACCGGAAAGCGCCCAGCCTGATTTTTTCGCACGGGACACACTTAGCTGGCTCAGAGCTAACCTAAACGGGGAATATGAGTTTGTTCATGGCATAGAGAATGAATCGGCTTTCGTGATTATAGCATGGTGGATATGGAAATGGAGAAATGGGAAAATATTTGGCCAAGAGGAGGGCCCGAGGAACAAGAAGGAGTTCTTAATAACCCAGCTCCATGAGCTGACTCGCGCGTGGGCTCGATCCAAACCAAGCCACACTATCAGAACACGGGAGGAGATCCAGGTGGCTTGGAGGTTCCCATCGGCCACTTGGATCAAAGTGAATACTGATGGCTCAGTCAAAAACCCAACCAGAGTTGCAGCAGCCGGGGGAGTGTTGGGAGACGACTTGGGCAGATGGATAGTAGGATTCGCATGCAACCTCGGAGTTTGCTCGGTTCTCGTAGCCGAGCTTTGGGGGATATTTCGGGGTCTTCAACTAGCTTGGGAGAAGGGCTTCAGAAGAGTGGAACTGGAGTCAGATTTGGAGCTAGCCATTAAACTGATCAACTAGCAAATCTCCCCCGCTCATCCACTCACTAGCCTGGTCACTAGAGGCCAAGGCTTAGTTCGTAGGGACTGGCTTGTCCGGTTCCGACATATCTTCAGGGAAGCCAACGGAGCTGCGGACTTCCTTGCCTCGTATGGCCATGATCTTCCTGTTGGTTACCATGTTTTAGAGGAGCCCGTTAGGGGAGTTTGTCCTATGCTGGACTGGGATGTACGGGGAGTGGCTACCCCGCGTGTTGTTGCCACATAAACTTTGCTGTTTAATAAATCTATGGAAGCTCCGTCTTCCTTTGACCAAAAAAAAAATGAATCAATAGATAGTCTACAACTATTAAAATAACCAAAGAGCCCTAATTAATTTTGTACCCTTTCGGCCTTTCCCTTTCTACTGAGTATCTTCTATTGAAAAATTAATTTTCTATTTTTACAATCAATATATATTATAAAATCTGACCGTCTTCGAGCCACCACGTTGATTCTGGTCCCACCTTATATTTAAAAAAATAATTTTTATTTAAATTAAATTCCTTTTATTTATTTCATGTGGAAAAAGATTTTTTTTTCAAATTCCAAATTGAATGTTTTGTTTTAATGATATATTTTTTTTAAAAAATTTCACGTTTTCATGTTAAATGATTTTTTCTGTTAAAGATAGAATTTTTATATAATTCAACGTTGAATGATTTTAGTTATCACAATTAAACTTCTTTTATTTAATTTACTTATGTGGTAAAAGATAAGATTTTTTTAACTTCCACGTTGAATATATTATTTTTTAAAGATAGATTTTTTGTAAAACTAATTAACTTTCTTTTATTTTTTACTTATGTATAAAAAAGATAAGATTTACTTAAAACTCAACGTTGAATTATTATTATCAAAGATATTTTTTTTTAAATTCCTCATTGAATGATTTTTTTATAGATAGAATAATTTAAATGCTTACATCATTTAGTTCTCCCATTTAAATTTGTTTTATTTATTTATGTGGTATAAAATATTCTTTTGCTTTATTTAATCTATTAATTAATCCCATAAAATCTATTGAACTATTATTATTCAAGGATAGTATAACATGAATTTTTAAAGATAGAATACTATAACTATAAAGATATCATATAAAATTCGACCAACAAAAAAGATATCATATAAAATATTTTTTGCTTTATTTAATCTATTAATTTATCACACAAAATTTATTAAACTATTATTATTAAAGATAATATCTATCTTTTACATTTTACCATTTATAAACTATGGTGCTTAGGACATTGTCTTTCATAAAAACTGAAGAAGAAAAAACAGAAGAAGAAAGTGGACGCATGAGCCAGTAATTCCATTAAAGCATACAAGTTGAGGATATTAAAGCATTTAAATAACAATGTTTTATTTTTTAAGTACATATATAACATTTTTGCATTTTATATCCATCTTTTCAGAGTCCAAAATCTTATGAAGATATCAGGACCATCAACAATGTCCTTTATCTGTCTTTTAAAGAATCTTGCTATGCTATGGGATTGCTAGATGATCACTTTCTGATGCAATACGTTGCAAAGGAGGTATTGTTCTTATTGCATCTTTGAAGTGAAATATCTTCTCTATTAATTTCGGGTGGTAGAACCGCACATTCTAGGTTTGCTATACCTATTATACATGGGGATTCAAGTTGTGAAATCAAGCTAGGCACACCAATCGCTGAGCTCTTAGCTAATGCAAATCTTATTATATAGGATGAAACTCGATTGAGTAACAAACATTGTTTCGAGGCATTAGATAGAAGTTTAAGGGATGTCCTTAGACACTCTAACCCGCAAAGTTTAGAAAAACCATTTGGTGGTAAAGTGGTTGTGTTTTGTGGAGATTTCAAACAAATCTTACTGGTGGTTCCTAAAGGCACAAGACAACATATTATTTCAGCCATAATTAATTCTTCCTACTTATAGGCACACTGTAAAGTGCTTCGCATGAAAAAAAATACGAGATTTCAAGTTAGGTTAGCAAATTCTAATTTAAATAGTTTGAGAGAATTTTCATAATGGATTCTAAGCGTCGGAGATGGTACAATAGGAGCTCCTAATGATGGAGAAGCAACAACACAAATTCCAAATGATTTATTGATTAAAAAGATAGTGGATCCAATTGCATCAATCGTTGAATCTATCTACCCTTCAATTGTTGACAACATGAAAGATTCTAAGTACTTTGAAGAAAGAACCATCCTTGCACCTACACATGAAGTTGTAGAGAAAGTTAATAATTATATTATGTCCTTATTGCCTAGAGAAGAATAGATACAGCTCAGATAGTATTTTCCCAATAGATGGAAACAACCAGGATGATAACGATCTATATTCAGTTGAGTATCTCAATACTATTAGAATCTCTGGAATTCCAAATCATTGTCTTAAACTTAAGGTAGGAGTGTTTGTTATGTTACTCCGTGATATTGATCAATCTATTGGATTATGCAACGACACAAGATTAGTCATCACAAGGCTAATGACACACACCATTGAGGTTAAGATCATTTATGTCACAAACATTGGATTCAACGTTATATCCATGTGTGTTTCTTACACCTTCTGACATTACATTTCCTTTTAAGTTATGATGTAGGGAATTCCTTCTCATTGCCTGTTTTACAATGACAATCAACAAAAGCCAAGGCCAATCCCTTATATGCGTTGATTTATACCTTCCAAGGTCGATATTTATCCATGGACAACTTTATGTAACCTTTTCAAGGGTCACAAGTAGAGATGGACTAACGGTTTTGATTTGTGATGAAAATAACAACACTTTAAGTACGACAACTATTGTGTATAAAAAGGTCTTCCATAATATCATGTAATAGTATTTCAAGATAGATTTAGAATGTCTTAACTACTATAAATATCATTTGTTAACAAAGCATGATATAACTCTACCAGTCAAACTACATGACATGGTAAAATTAGTATTCATGATTTTTTTTTATAAACAATATGCAATTTGATTTAGATTTATCATCTTAAAAAAAGTTATAAAGATTATTACAAAAATAAACTTACATCCCGTACAGGGTAAGGGTCACAAACTAGTTTGTAACTAATGCCAAGAGATAAGAGAAGTATCTTAGTGGGATTTTATAAATTGCCTTAGCTTAAAATTTAATAAAAAAAATTTCAATTTAAAATTGTTAAAATCGTAAAGAGAGTCGAGGCTGCCGACTGCCAAGAAAGGTGCTAACTACCTTCGCCGGGAATTGAAGATGGGGATTTGGGGGCAATATGCAGAAGCAGAGGCCGCAACGCGATCGCCGATCGACTGGTTTGGGCAAGCGACGGAAATTTGGAGAGGGAAGAACCTAGAAGGCAAAAAGTCTTGCTTGTCCTTGATTCAAAATTGTGAAAAAATAAAATAAGGAATTTTGTTTTTTTATCATTTAACAAAACTACGCCGTTTTTGTTTGTGTTTTAAAAGAACAAGAAAACAACAGTGATTTGGGACTTATTTAAAAAAATTAAAACAATAAACTCAATTGTCATCAACCTCTCCTTCCAACAGCTTTGGCCGGCCCTAATTTCTTTGAATTGAAGAGGGGCCGACGACGAACTCAATCTCCACTCCTCCGCTAATATAATCGACTTTTTCGGCGGTTGAGGGGTCATCGGATCACAAATGACCCTCCCCCGCTCCGCCTCTGACCTCGGTAACGACCTACACAAGGTTGGTAGACTCTTGCTGAATTCTCCAAATAAAACTCTGTCGCACAGCTCGGTACCGACCCTCACGGGTCGGTAACGAGCTCTCTGTTTTGGATTTTTGTACACTCTTCATAGCTTCTTCTTGGATTCAACGGGATCTTCAAGGCGTATTCTTTCTTCTATTCCCTCCACATTCTCCACCATCAACCACTTGACTCTAGATCTCTCGAAATGCTCTCTTCTGCTTCGAAAAACCTATAAAAAACACAAAAATGGAGTAGCTTCCATACTTTTCACAAAATATGTAAACTTATCCAAAAACACACAAAACTAGCACTAAAACTTACTAAAACTAAGCTAAGCAACCTAAGAAAAACACCCAAAACTATACTAAAAACATGAACATCAGACCTCGTCCCTTTGATTGTCAGGACCTCGTCCTTTTAGATTGTCAGGACCTCGTTCTTTAGATTGTCAGGACCTCGTCCCTTTGATTGTCAGGACCTCGTCCTTCAGATTGTCAGGACCTCGTTCTTTAGATTGTCAGGACCTTGTCCCTTTGATTGTCAAGACCTCGTTCTTTTAGATTGTTAGGACCTCGTCCTTTAGATTGTCAAGACCTCGTCCCTTTGATTGACAGGACCTCGTCCTTTTAGATTGTCCGGACCTCGTCCTTCAGATTGTCAGGACCTCGTCCTTTAGATTGTCAGGACCTCGTCCTTTTAGAATTTCAGGACCTGGTCCTTTAGATTGTCAGGACCTCGTCCTTTAGATTGTCAAGACCTCGTCCTTTTAGATTGTCAAGACCTCGTCATTTAGATTGTCAGGACCTCGTCCTTTAGATTGTCAGGACCTCTTCCTTTAGATTGTCAGGACCTCGCCCTGCGCATGCCAAGGGAAAACCCCGTGGCGCTGCACAGAGAATACGGCTAAGCCCGCGCACGCCAGGGGCAAACCCCATGGCGCCGCACAGAGACTGTGGCTAAGCCTGCACACGCCAGGGGCGAACCCCATGGCGCCGCACAAAAACTGCAGCTAAGCCCGCACACGCCAAGGCTAACCTTGTGGCACCGCACAGAGACTACGGTTAAGCCTGTGCACGCCAAGGGAGAACCCCATGGCGCCGCACAAAGACTGTTTCCAACTAAAGAGGGAAGAGGACGCACTTACTTGATTATTACTCGAGAGTAGGTCGGATAGGGAGAGCACTTTCCGCTGACGGCGCCAGTGTTGAAACCCAAAATCAACCGCGCTATAAAAGGGATTATAATAAATACTAACTCTCGGGAATTCGTACAACCAAACGGTTTTCGTACGTAGATTAATCCTCCTTCCCGCCCTTCAGCTGATTGTTTTGTAATCCTCATTACAATTAAAGCCATTTGGACTTTATACCGTAAATAGCGCGATCGCACTCGGAGATCAAGCCCATCGAATCTAGGTACATGAAAAGATTACTTACCCGGAGAGGTTTTTCGATACATTTTATTGTATTTCTCCACCTTTACTTATAGCCATTGATTCTTTGCTTTTCTCGGCAATCTCCGATGTGGGACGTGCATGCATTTATATTTCTTATCATGAATTGAATGGGCATGTAGACCAATTGATATGTATGTTAATGATTGCTATGTGATGGTAAATGGGCCAAGATGAAACTAATGGGCCAAGCCCATACACATTCGGTTATTTAAGCCACATTTGTGTAATCAACCGAGTGGGAGACGCACAACACACACATATATGCCACAAATATATGCCGTGTACAGAACATTCATGTTTGTTGCCTATTGAAAATATATTATTTTCAAGCGCGTATGCACAACGCGACATTTTATCTGTTTTCCTTTTTATACTTGCTAATTACCCCTTGATTATGTAGCGGTTATTTTGCGCACCATCAACTGTGCCTAGTAATATGTATATAACTAATCTAATGGCCCACATGCAAGTCCTTTGCATAATCCGAGCCCTTAGAATTCATCTTGAATGGATTCAAGAACATTTGTTTTTTATAAATCATACAGACATATCCCCACCCTTTTTCAACAGATCTCTTCAAAATGATACAGTATAACAACGAATGTGGAAACCTAGGTTGTTTATCACAACTTGTATAGGATCCAGGTAATGAATTTGGGTAATGTTAATTTTTTTAAAACCCCAAATCTTGTCATACCGATCACTTTGAAAGATTAGTTTTTCTGATGCCATAAAAAACCAACTAGCAATTGAAAGGTGCTCAAAGTTGTTCGACGTCTTTGAAGTTATAACAAAGATTGAGTTAAAGCCAAGATAAGTTAATAAACTTGTTGATGCAATTGCAAGATCTTCCCTAAGCTCTAATTCTTGTTTCTCAATCATAAGTAACCTAGACTCTAATTTACTTATGCATTGCAATAATGATCTTGTAGCCCTTTTAGGGCATGTGAACTATATTCCTAATTAATTAATTTTTGCAAGGGCTTAGGCCCTCTTTCGTGACAAAAAAACAGCTAGCAATTTGGTTTTAACTAAGTATCTTCTAGGCATTTAATCAAACAACTTCAGTGCATTAGTATTTCAGTCCAATTCAACAGAAAAGTATGAAGTGCGTGAACTTATCTTCAGGTACGAATCTAGGGTTTAAGAAATCGTGAACATATAATCCCATGAACTTTGGATGATCTTAAGTAACCATATTGTATAAAATAAATCCAAGGTTTGAAATAGGAAAGGTCATGCGTACCAGGATTTAGGGCATGCATAATATTGAGAAGCGTCGGCGGCCTCGGAAAGGACGGTTGACGAAGAAGCGAGACTGATTACTGACCAGCGGCGAGTTCGCGTGTGTAACTGCAGACGAAGGTGGATACCATGATCAAAAACACCAGGAGACGGAGGCTGCTGTGGAAATTAAGTAGTCTCGTCGACGTTCGAGTTCGCCTACAACAAAGACGTGAAGATTTGTAACTCGAATAGGGCGAGAGTTGAAGAGGAAAGACGATCGGACATAGGAAGGGAGAAAAACGGCAATTTGGAGAGTTTTTGTCATGCGTTCAATTGGTTTATTTTACCTAATGAAAGCTTCCAAATTATTTCATTTTCAAACAAATCACGCACTCTGGAACTCTGCTGCAATTTATAACATGTGCATGAGGAGATTTTCCGCCATAAACTCTCTCATGTTGTCACCCTTTCAAGTATGCTTATTGGGACCCTTAATGATATGAAAAAAAGAATAAAGTTAACAAGAGACTGAAAATGATAGAAAAGAAAAAATTGGAAAGAAAAAAAGTAATCTAGCATATTTTTAATAAAGTTTAAGAGAGTATGGAAAAGGGCACAAATAATCACCTCATACAACATGGATAATTGATTATGAGTTCAAATAATTGATTAAATGATCACTACTATATGGTGATATTATAATAATTGATTAAGTGGTCACTCATGAGGGATATTTTCCGGAGTATTACTATAAAAAAAATTCTTAGTGTTTTTTATGATATACTAGTCTATATATATCATAAAATAGAAAATTTTGAGTAATTAATGACTAAACATGTAATGTGTAACACCCCGACTTCCGTCGAGGCGCTACTAGGGAATAGACCTTACAAGGTACTATTATTTAGGTTGACAACTACACTGTAGGACCTTACAACTCGGGCACGACGAGAAAACATAATAAAACATCCAACCTTTATTTAATAAAACTTAGAAAACGTAATAATGCATGAATCCCCGAAAATCATAAATAATCAAATACGTCATAACGCCTACTGAAACTGAACTATCTGATCCAAAAGACAATAACTGAAACAAAATACCAACTGCGTCTAACAAATATCAAAATCAACATCCTAACTGTTATAAATAACTAATAAAAACCAATCCCACTATGACACGCGCTCTTTACCGCTCCGGCCCGCCATCTTGCCTCGGTTCCTGCACGGCTCCCTGATTCATACCTGGAACTGAAAAATGTTCCCCGAAGGGTCAACGTCTAATCTACCTAGCTAGAAAGAATACGGAACTGTAGAACGCTTTAAAATCATTTATCTATAGTTAGCATACAATTCCACAACCGCAATCATAACTCTAAAGGCCAATACCTAAATTAGTTATATCGGTCACACAAGTCACACACGCATTTACAATCACAATCACACAACAACGCAATCCTTCCTTTGTCCGCAATCCGTCTTCCAAGGCGCTCATCACCGCGCCGAGTGCAGAGGCAGGCCCTCCCACTCCACTTCCCAATCTCCCTTCTAACTCCGGGCTAAGCCTCCACTGGAGCGCTTGCCAAAAACACACAGATAATAATTTTCGTTTGAAGGGGTACGATTTTCCCAGTCACACGGGTCAAAGTAGCCAACTCTTCCTCAACACCAGCTACGATGGGCCGTGTCGGAAACGGTACCAACACAGAGAAAACGTTCCAAAATAATTTCCGACAAAACACATTAAAAATCATTAACGCACACAACACACAAGGAGCTCAAAACAATTTAAAAGGTATTCGGGACTAGTTCCCAAAACCCGCCCTACAATAACGATACGCACTCTAACAAGGCAGAGAAGAACCGAGCAAGTCGAAAAACGACTTACCTCGAAACTAGGGATCCTTTAAAGAAGACGGAATTAAGAGCACGAACGAAAACGATTACCTAATAGGAAATCTGAAGTGTGAGATTATATTAAACATGTTCCGAACCATACTACTAACCCATAGCTAACCAATTCTTTTATCCCCGAACCAAACTCCGCCATAAGTTAACATTAGTAATTCTTGCAAACTAGTATCAATCCTATCCTAACTATTATTTAATATTTAATTCTAACTTATATGCATCAAACCAAATAATACTAGCTAACTAACACCACCAGCCCACGCACCACTTAACAGAAAAAAAAATCAATTCATGAACCACCATTTTCACACCCACACTTTGGGCAGAAGACCCATCCCCACTTTCGTTGATAACCCAAGTGTGCAAATTCACGACCTACCCCATACCCAAGTTAAATTGAATTAGACTTGTCCCTGTTCAAACCTATACATGCATATATATAATTATGATTATAAAACAAGCTCCTGACATTAAACTAGGTGGCAGGTTCACGCTCCGACATCAGAACCAGCTCACACCACAAACCACCTCCGTGCCGTTATCCCTCATCTACCTCCTGACCGATCTTAACCCAAGTCCTAACAAAACTAAACCGTTTCCTCAAGGCCACCTATTGAGGCCGAACCCTTACGACCCAACGAAGAACAAATCAGCGCCAGCGAGAGGGTGCAAGTCGGAATACCCGCCGATGCTTCCTTTACAACGACTGGTTCCAACCAACGAGCACACTCGCCAGGGCCGACCCTGACGCTACCTAACCGGAATAGAGGAACAGGGACTCACCAAACTACGAGGCCGAGTTTCGCAAAACTCGTCGATGACAGACTGCTGGCCCACAAGCGGAAAAAAAACGACGCCGACAATGGAGTGGATCGACTGGCGGCCAAGATCGGGACCTTCCTTCGACTGGAAACGGACGAAGACGACGATGAAGTGTCCCGGCGAACCACGCGACCACGAGATAAGGAAGTGTCGGCTTCTCCAACCGAAGAACAGAGAGGAAGATGATTACGAGCTTGGACGGTGTTTCCCAAAAGAAATAGGGTTAAAGGGTTAATTATATATAGGATCTAGGATAATTTATTTAGTCAAATATATATTTAAATAGTTAGGATTAACTAGTATCCATAAAGATATACCTTATCTTGGTAGCTATTTAGTTAACTTGTAATCTAGGATGTTTCAAACGGATTATTAGAACGGGTGATATAATAAAACATTCCTTTAAACGGGTTACTTGAAGGTCGAGAAATCTCAATATTTTTTTTTTTTTTGCACTTCAAGAAACTCGTCCTCCGACCTAAAGGAAAGAGAACACGGATATTATATAATGTAATAAAGAGTGAGTAAAAAAGGAAATAGTAAAAGAAAGGTTGGGTATCTCAGCCCATAAAGAATCCAATGTACTAATAGTTGTACATCACTGCTATAACGTTTCCCATCATTCAAAATTAGATACATATCAAATAATCCCATTTATTACATTGAGGGAGTACAAAAAAAATGGTAAAAGAAAAGTTGGGCCTCTCAGCCCATAAAGAATCCATCCAATGTACTAATAGTTGTACATCACTGCTACAACGTTTCCCCTCATTCAAAATTAGATACCTATCAAATAATCCCATTACATTGAGGGAGTACAAAAAAAATGGAAAAAGAAAAGTTGGGCCTCTAAGCACATAAAGAATCCAATGACATTAAATATTATCAAAGCTGAAACGTTTTTAAATTGATTGACACAGAATTAACCATAATCATCCCATTAAAAATAATCTCATTTATTACATTGAATGCAGAGAATATGAAGGTTCAAGCATTGCATTCGAATGGAAAACAGCCACCGATAATCATCCAATTTTGTACATGTTTTTGGCAGTAAAAGAAAACCCAACAGAATTGACCCATTATTGTTATAACTTTCCATCAACCTTAAAAATTCACACTATATAAAGCCTCATAAACGTAGGAACAACTACTTCCCACTCTTCCCTCAACCTTACAAATTTACATTATATATAGCCTCATAAACATAGGAACAAGTACTTCTTACTCTTTCTTAACAATTCAAACAGCAAGACAATGTCGTCATCGTCGGTTCCATTGGTGAGTGTTTGCATTTGTGAGTTAATCAATTTCCCTGCAGTATATAAGAAATGATTATTTCAAAAGTACGATGTTAGCATGTGATTATTCCCCTTTTTCCTCATATTGTTAATGCTAAATTCATTATTGTTATCCTATTTTTGCAGCATCAAGTAGGTGAGGTAAGTGCGGAGAAAGCAATTGAAGGAACAATTTTGGATTTGCTCAATTGGTGTAAGAGTAGTTCAAAGGTGATTTCCATACCAAGACTATTTGAAGTCTTATGACTCTTATCCTTCCTAAAAGTAATTTGTTCTTTCATTTCTTTATAGGGGACAACATTCAAATGCGAAGTCACCGTGACTAACCTTCGGGAAACAAAGGGCTGGTATCACTACTTATGCTCCAACATGAAATGCAAAACGGGCTTGCTCATAATTGAGAACCAATTATGGTGTGAAACATGTGAAGACTTCATCGTATCCCCGTGTATAACGTACTTAACTTAAATACCTAAAGAAAGGAAATACAACATTGTAATATATATTTAATTGAAATACAAAGCATCAACATTGTTAATTAATAAAAATGCATGCATATTGAGGCTAGATGTAAATGTTGCAGACCACACGGGTTCAGTTGTAATGAGTATGTTTGATGACACCGTGGAAAAAATAGCCCACAAAAATGCAGTCAAACTACTCCAAGAAAGGGATGAGGTAAAGATACACCTCTGGGATGAAAGTCAGGAATGATCAGTTTAGTCAAACTAGACCTTTGGAATCAATTTAATTCACCTGCGTTTTTTATAGGCGGCAAGTGATGCTTCTAAGCTACCAACAACTCTGCAAAATCCTGTTAGGACAAGGCATATCATAGAGACCAAGACATGCACTTACTATCCAAGAGGAACTTCCAACCACTTCATTTGCAACGACGCCTTCCCTATATCAGTCAAAGAGGTTTGACAATACCCTGAAATATGAGAAATAAACCTGTCATATTCACCATAAAGAATGAAATATGTTTTCATTACATCTCACAGAATGTTGCAATTGCAAAGCTTAACAAGTCGACACCTTTTTCAAGCCATGAGGTTAAGCACATGCTACCAAAAGAAGGGTCAATTCTAGAGTTGTTGGAATGGTCCAGAGCTAAAAAGAGGTAAAGTTGAATTACAAATTCAGATTTAATAATATAATTGCCTTTACCAAAGACTTTAATATTTTATATTATTGTTATGACACAAAAGGCCGCAACCTTCTACTGCACCATCAAGATTACAAAGCTCCAAACTCGAAATCCATGGTACTACTTTGTATGCAATAGTGGTAAATGCATGAAGGGAGTCACACGCCACAATGATAATTTTTTTTGGTGTGAATCTTGTTTATAATAGAAGTTGGGAAGGTTATGTAGAGCATCTTAAATGTTCCTTCGTAATATCCATCATTATAAAGCTTGGATATCAAATTTATGTGGGTATTAAAGAGCCCAAGTTTAATTCCGACCATGTAGAAAATGCCTAAAGAGAGATCGAAAGATCTTCTAGATTAGAACCAAGGGTTGAAAAAAGCCAACATACAAGGGGCAATTTTTATTTCTTGTAATTAAATTCAAAGATTTCTTTCTTGCTTTTTTTTTTCCTTACATTTTGCAGTTGTAGTGCATCCAGTCACATGGAGTACAACAAAGTTTAATATCTTTTCCATAGTTTTGTCCATTGCCGAAAAATTGTTTCAATTGATCACCATAGTCAAAAGAAAATACCCTATTCTCTCGCTTTTTTAGTTTAAGCAAATTGAAGTTGGTCGTCTTACTGATCTTGATATGGTAATTCACTACAACAGAAATGCCTTTTTGCGACCATTGTTTTAGCGAGAAATTTATTTTCCTCGCTAAATGTGGTCTTTGGCGAGGAATTTAATGATTTCTCATTAAATGTGACTTCACTTTTAGCGAGAAACTTATATTCCTTGCCAAACATTACATTCTACGACAAATATGTTGGTTCATCGCTATTTGTAATCATAATTTGGTCTCGTAAAATAAGAGGTCAACAACGACAAATTTTGAAACATTTATTGAGGAATATTTTCATCGCCAAAAACATTAAACGAGAATAAAATAACTTCATCGCTATATGTTTTTAGCGAGAAATTTATTTTCATCGCCAAAAACATTAAATGAGGATAAAATAACTCCGACGCTATATGTTTTTAGGGAGAAATTTATTTCCCTCACTATATGTGGCTTTTGGTGATGAATTTAAGGATTCCTCTTTAAAAGCTGTGACTTCACTTTTAGCGAGAAACTTATATTCCTTATTAAACATCACATTCTACGACAAATATGTTGGTTCATCGCTATTTCGTCGCTATAAGTTTGGCGGGAAATTATGCGGTGGCTCAAAATTTGATTTAAGAAAACTTTTATAGAAATATATATATATATATATATAAAGATAATATTAAAATAAATTTTTTAAAATAAATTTTGAATTCCTAAATTTCTTATAAATAAATTGATAGAAAAAAATTATTTGGAAAAGTAAACTCATATGAATAAAAGTTGATTTTTAAAAATATAAAGTAGGGCTAAATTTAATGTGGTGGCTCAAAAAAAAAACTTTAATATATATTTATAGATCCTATAATTAATATTAGTTGATATTGCCCAATATTATTATTTACATAAATATTGTTTTACATAAAAAGATAAAAAAAAATATCTAATTAATTTATGTCTTAAAATAGAATTATTTTAATATAAAGTGGACTCATTATCATAAGATAAAATACTTATTAACATAAATAGATAATAAATAGTTATCAAAAAAGTGAAATTAACATGTATCAAAAGTAATATTGATCAATTGTAAGACATGGTTACAAAATAAAAAAAATATTGAAAAATCTTATCATAAGTATTCTCCAAGATGGTTAAGCAAAAGATAAATATTATGAAAAGAAAATACAAAAAATAGGAAATTAATTACAAAATATGAAATAATATGAATAAAGTATTGTTTTTAAATATAAGATGGGGCCATAATTAATGTGGTTCCTAAAAAACGGTCGACTTTTATAATATACTAGTTGTACTCATCGTGCCCTGCACGACTATGACTTGGTATTTTTGTAGATATATTATAAAAAAATATTTTAATAAAGAAAAATTAAATAAAATTTAATGTAAGTAATTTATTGCATATAATATGTATAAAAATTATTTTATTTTTGAAATCAAATAAATTCAATTAAATCTAGTTTATTAAGTTTAAAATTGAAGATTAACATAGATTATTAAAGTAAAATAACCTACATTGCCCTTTTTCCTTGACAATATTTCATAATCATTAAATTTTATAAATGTTTTACAAAAATAATTACAAAGCCAAAAATAATATAAATTCTTTTAATTTTTTTAATCAAATTCAATTCTTTAAGGATCTTTTCAATAAAAAGTTAACTAGTTGAAATCTCGTGATATTCACGGGATAATTTTACTAAAAAACTATACATTTCTTCGATATTAATTTAAAATACTAAATATATTATATGATATAATAATAAATTATGAAATAGATAAATTATTTTTTTTAGATTGTACTCTATATTTTAATTGAATATATTTTTAAATATTTTTTCATTATTTGTGGACATCTTGTTCAAATTTAGATTGAAATTATTAAAATATTAATTTTACTTTTTATTGAATATTTTTAAATAATATTTTCTTATTTTTTTAGACACTAATATGTATAAATACTTGTTTTTTTAATAAAGATAATAATAATTAGAATAGGTTATCTAAAAAGCATAATATAATCTATTAAAATATTTTTTAAAGTTAATTTAATAAAATTATATATTAGGGTTCTTATCTTGTACTCTATAATAATAAGAATGTTTGTAAATATGAAAATATATAATATAAAGATTAGTATAGAAGAGAACATTGTCCTTGATTTAAGAGATAAAATATAGAGAAAATTATCTATGTATTATTTTGCAAAATTCAATCCATCTATAAAGTTGTTTTCCATACTAAATTTACATAACGAAGGAAAAAAATATAAAAGAAATTAATGTATATGAAAATTTACAAAATTAAAAGTATTAATCAACCTATCATTCATATTAAATTACAAAAAAAACATAGAGATAACAAAATTTAAATGTAAGGTGGGGCTAGAAAAATTAAGAAAAATGTAATGTAAATTTTTATCAAAATTCAATTTAAGCAAGTATTCATCAAATTTTGTGTATTTTTCTATTTTTTTTTATCAAACTTTGATTTAAGAAAAAATCTTTAATATAAATTCATAAAAAGATAAAGAAAATATAATTTTATTAATTAAAATTAAAATTCGAATTCGATTTTTTTTTTGACATTTACATATAATCTTTGTCATCAACACAAAAGATAAAAAAATATATTAAGACCCTAAATCTTAGTCATCAACAGAAAATATAATTTTATATCATTATGTAGATATAAATTTATACTTGGAGCTCAAGCCTTGTTAAAAGATAAAAAAAATATATTAAGACCCTAAATCTTGTTAGGAGATAAAATATTAAATTAATATCGAAAATATCATCTCATAGAAATTTATGTATATAAAAATTACATAAATATGTTATCTATTGTAGTAAACTAATACATAATCCATAGATAGAAAATTATATACATACAAAATTATATAAACATGTTATCTATTTAGTATATATAGCAATAATACTATAAGTTGTTACAAAATTTATTAAAATATAATTTCACATTAATTTATTCAAAAATGCCACGTGGCGCAAATTTTACAACAGACTTGGGTTCTGCTTTATAATGTATTAGGGTAGATAATAAAAGATAAAAATTTATGAATGAATATAGAATTTTTTTAAAGATAAAAAATCTTTTATATTAACATAAATAATCCAAAAAGGAAATTAAGGAAAAGATAATAGAAAATTTTTGGCAAGTAATTATATACATATTTAAAAAATTTAATTTTTTTTTATCTAAATTTATTTAAGAAAAATCTTTTACATAAATAGATAAAAAGATAAAGATAAAATAATTTTTTATTTTTAATTAAAATTCGAATTAATTTTTTACTAATATAAAACATAGTGTAATGTTAGTTTTAGATAGAAAAAAAAATAGTAAAAATATTTAATACCTTACTATGATATCAATCTATCATTATATATTAAAAAATCTTATGTTTTATTTTTTCTTTCTTTTATTTTTTTATTAAATATATTAGAACATTTGTTTTTATAAAAAATAGATAGATTTTTAGAAAAATTAAAAAAATTTATAAATAATAAGAATAAAAATTACTTTTTAAATATTAGGTGGGTCCAGAATATTAGGTGGGGCCACAATTACTTTTTAAGTATAGATAGATAGATATTTCAAAGATATTATCATTTATATGGCTATTTTTATTTCAAATATATATATATATACATATATCTGTGTGTGTGTGACAAATGTACATATGTTTTCTTATATTTTTTTAATTTATCTTTTACAAATATGATAAATATAAAGTTTTTTTTATCTATATTGGTAAAATATACTACTATTATTTTATCTTTATGTTTATTTGAAGATAGATTTTTTACTAATATTATTTTATCTTTATGTTTACTTGGTGATAAATTTTCTGCATAATTAACTATTTAAAATTATTATTTTAATAAAGGGGTGATGTGGCGCAATGTGATGGTAGAAATTGATTCGGCTTTAGTTATTAGTAAGTAATAGATAGATAATAGTTAAACACATCATGTCATGCATGACTACGACTCAAATTTAAACAAAATATAGAAAATTGAATATTTGATGGTATATTCAATTTTATAAAATTATTTTTTTACATAAATAGATAAAGAGGAATTTAATAGAATAGAAATTAAATAATATGCAAGAAAATTAACAAAATAGATAAATAGAAAAAAATAGAATAGGATAATTTCATAAAATTATATTGATAGATAGAAAAAAGTAAGAAAAACAAAATAGATAAATAAGAAAAAAGATAGAAATTTAGGTAGAATAAAATATTTTAAAAATATTAAATAGTAAATTCGATTTTATAAAATTAGTTTTTACATAAGTAGATAAAGGGAAATTTAATAGAAAAGAAATTAAACAATATGTATGAAAATTAAACGAAATAGATAAATAAAAAAAGATAGAAAATTGGATACAATAAAACAGTTTTATAAATTTTTTAATAGTAAATTTGTTTTTATAAAACTCTTTTTATATAAATACATAAAGACGAATTTTATGGAAAGGTAATTAATTTATATGAATAATTGTTTTTTGAATATGAGGTAGGGTCTGAATTAACGTGGTGACTCAAAAATGGTGTGCTTTTATAGTATACTTGTTGAATCCCCGTGATACTCGTGGGATAATTTTACTAAAGATTATACAATATTATGATATTAATATAAAATTTAAAACAGTTGTATATAATATTGTAATAAATATATGTAATTTATAAAAAAATCTTTAAGATTGTGTCCCATTTTTTATCAACACATAGATAAAAACAATTATATACTTGAATCCCGAATCTTGTTAAAAGATAAAAAAATTATTATGCATAAAATTAATATAAGAAATATTAGATCAAGTTACTATCAACATATAGATAAAAATATTATGTACTTGCATCCCAAATCTTGTTACAAGATAAAAAAAATATGCATAAAAAATATCAACATATAGATCAAGTTATTTTATTATAAAAAATTGGATATATAGAAAGAATGATACAAGTAATTATAATATTTATTATTAAAAAATGTAACATTATTTTATTCAAGGAATTCCACGTGGCGCAAATTTTTCAACACACATGGTTTCTGCTTTGTAATGTGCTAGGTAGATATTGACTCGTGCCCAGTACGAGCTTTACGTAAAACTAGTTGTACCCGTCGTGGCACGACTACGACTCATCAATTTTTAGATATTATAAATAAGATATTAATAAAGTAAATATAAAAAAATAAATAAAAAGCCAAAAATAATGTAAATTCTTAAAAAAAAATTAATCAAATTCAATTCTTTATAAATCTTTTCAATAAAAATTTAAAAAGAGAGTTAATCTAAAAATTTGATTTTTTAAAGATAAAAAATCTTCTATATTTACATAATAATCTAAAAAAGAAAATTAAGGAAAATATAATATAATTTTTTTTCATAAAAATTTAATTGAGGCAAATAATTATATAGATGTTTGAAATTTTTACCTTGTTTGTCAAATTTTGATTTAAGATAAATATTTTTCATAAATAGATAAAAAGATAAAGATAAAATATTTTTTGTTATTTTTAATTAAAATTCGAATTAAATTTTATGAATAAATAGAGAGGAATTTAATTGAAAAAAAAAACAATGTAAATAATTTTTTTTTAATATAAGGTGAGGCCAAAATAAATGTGGTGGTTAGAAAAGTTATAACTTTAATATATTTATAGATATATATGTGGTTGTTGTTATTTCAAAGATGTGTGTGTGTGTGTGTGTGTGTGTGTGTGTGTGTGTGTGTGTGTGTGTGTGTGTGTGTGTGTGTGTGTGTGTGTGTGTGTGTGTGTGTGATCACCTGTACATATTTTTTCCTATCTTTTTTATGGATCTTTTACACATATAATATACTTTTTTAACTATTTTATCACCTGTACATATTTTTTCTTATCTTTTTTATGTATCTTTTACACATATAATATATTTTTTTAACTATTTTGGTCAAATCTACTAATATAATTTATCTTTATGTTTATATGGGGATAAATTTTTATAAATATTATTTTATCGTTATGTTTAGTTGGAGATAACTTTTTTTGCATAATTAATTATCTTTATGTAAAATCTACTAATATAAAAGATATTCATTATTATTTTAATATATTTTAAATTTTCTATCTTTAGTTTTAAAATATTTGTATAAGGAAATTTTTAAATGATATTGTTATACTAAATAGATATTTGTTTGATGTTAAAGATATATTTAAATAATTTAAAAAATTTAATAGGAAAAAGTTGAAATAATAGAAATTAAAATTAATTTTTTTAAATATGTGGTGGGACCAGAATCGTTCTGATGGCTCGAAAAGGTATAACTTTAATATCTACTTATATAGTTATAGATTTTAAAGCTTATGCATACCAAAGTAGTAAATCGCTTGGATTTTGGGGTTTGGGTTAGGGGTTAGGGTTTAGGGTTTAGGGTTTAGTCTTTGGGGTTTGGGTTTAGGGTTTGAGATTTAGAGATTCTGGGTTAGGGTTTAGGATATCCATAACATGTAGCGCAAGTGTAAAAATTAACCGAACCGAAAATCGAAAAAATCAACGTTTTGAGAATTTGACATTATTCTCTATATCACTATCGAGCGATTATGTAACTCATCATTACCATATACTAAAACGAAGGTTAAAATGATATTTAAAGCGGTCCGACATTTAATCACATAATCTATCTTTTTATAAATCAATCTGGTTGGATGAAATTTTAATTAGATATAATAATTTGATGTATTAATATTAAAATAATTAATAATCAATATATTAGTTTTATTTTTTGATAGAATATTTTTTGCAATAAGATAAAGATACGTATAGTTTTTTTAAAATATCCTTAGGCGTATCAGTTTTTAATAATGATTTTTAAAATGATACTTTTTTGTAGATAGATAGGCATTGTATTTTAAAAATATCCTTGCATATAAAAATACAAATAAATAATATAGTAATTCGAAAAAAATTCGGGCTCGAAAACTAAGATTAGTATGTAACTATTTTGAAATTTTAATTGAGCAATAATGTTTCCATATAGAGTTGATAATTTTTGTATTGTTTAAGTATATAATTATAATGTAAAAATATTACTAGTTAACCGAGAAATCAAAAAAGTGTATTTTGTTATGTATTAGGGATATTATTGAATCATATGTATATATATAAAAATTATAGTATTAATTTTCTTGATATTATCTAGGTTTTCTAATATTTTTATTATCAACTTTTCTCGCTAAAACATCTTCTTATATCGACCATAATCTACATTTTTCTCACCAAAAGATACATTTAGCGATAAAATATAATTTAATGTCGGAACATAACGAGGAATAACTTTCTCACCAAAAACTATATTTAGCGATGATAAATGACAAAATAACTTTGTCGTTAAAAAGTGCATGTACGGAGACAATATTTTCTCGCTAAAGGGTATAAATAACGAGAAATTTGATTTTCTCGATAAAAACTATTTATCTCCAAGAAAAAAAATCGTCGCTAATATTATTTTATTTATAGTCTTTTAATTACAAGCCATTTTTAACGAAGAAATAAAAGGATTAGCGAGAAAATTTATTTGGTCGATAATAATATTTAACGACCATTGTCTAATCCTTCATCTTATTTGGCAACAAAATTGTATATCTTTTTGCGAGAAAAATAATGGTCGCAAAATTATAATACCGAGAAAAATTATTGTCATCGCGAAAAGGCTTCTCCGAGAAAAAAAAAATTCCTCGCTAAAACCCTTCCTTGACGAGCTTTCTGCGACGAACGGGTGAGGAAATTAATTTCCTCGCCAAACACCTTTAGCGACAAAATCTCCACTTTTGGCGAGAAATTTTTTTCTCGCTAAAACACCTTTCTGTTGTAGTGATTTATATTAAAATTATATATTAAAACATAATTTTATCGTAATGTCTTGATGAAGATGATGTTTTGTTGCTACGGTTAGACTTTTTGGTTGGTTATGCTCCAAAAATGATGACTTGAACACATCTAGTTCGATATGTTCAACTTTATGACTTACAATTGATACGAATGGTATTGATTGAATATACTCTTTGTTATACATGTGATTAGACAAAAGCACTTTCGCAAGTTGTTAAATATCATATGTTTTTTTGTTAGGTATGTGATCAGTGTAATGGAGTCATGCATGTGGATATATATATGATGTATTGAGCTCATTCGTTCTTGACGTTTTTGAAATGAATCCTTTCTTAGTTGTTGACATTATAGCTCTCTCTTTTAGAGCAATTGTCTTTTTAACCTTTTTAAAAAGGTATTGTTATAAATTTATTTTATAGTTTAATTTGATTCCAAAATGTTATTTTACCAGTTTTTTATGTTTGTTTATCTAGATTATAAGACTCCAAGATTGTGAATCAAATAATTGGTGCACCTAATGCTCAATTTAAAACATATGGTGTAGTTGTCTTACTCATGGAACAAGTTATAAATCTTTCATAATTGTTAATGTATCTTCTTAGAACTGGTCATCTAAATATGTTACATATTTAATTATTGATTTCGTTGAAAAATTGATGGAATCATGAAATGGTTGATTTTTTTTGTTATGTAGTTCTAGGTATGCCATCCTAGGTTTGTTGCTATTTAAATCCAAGCAATGATGAATTGTGATGTGTTTGTTGGGGTAAATCACTAGAACAATCTGTGTTGCCAATATTGCTAGAACAATCTGTTTTGTCAATATTGATATGTTACCATGAAGAATTTACATCTAGTTTATTTTGATAATAGTGCGTTACTATGAAGGATTTACAACATTTTGTGATATTTGTCACAAGACCTCATCACTCATGAATGACATTTTATAGGAGTGTTACTATACAAAATTTATTAGAGTTTTTTTTATGATATACTGGCCTAAGGTAGTGGAATCTAAAGATGTGGATATCATGAGGATGGGTCTTTTGATTATTGTAATTTTTTTCTTCTTAATGCTCACCTTACTAATTAGAATATTCAATGGTAGTGTTAGAATCTTAAATTTCAACCGAAGATGTGGATATCATGAATTATAACCTCCTTGTAGTGAGAAACAGATAATTGGTTTTCTACTTTTATCCGTCATTTGTGTGTGTTGTAAGGGTTTCTTGATCAACCAAACAAGCAAATAAATTTATAGATCAAGACCCTGTTGAGTATAGCGAAGTCAGGTTCATCAACGGGAGAGAGAAAGATCCATAGTTTCGTTAACTTAGGGCAAAAAAGTGCACAAGATTGGATTGTTATCAAGAGGAAAGAGATTTCTAAGGTCTAGGTATCACCACAACAACAATTATGCATGCCAACACCAATGAATCACAGAGATAATGCTTTTATCATATAAAGATGTCAACTTTCGTCAAGCATGCAAGCAAACCAATTTACTTTCGTTAAATCAATAAACTTTTCTATCTATCTCCAACTTTAATTAGGATTAATCAACTTTCGTTTCAAAACCCTAATCAATTATTCCAATTCATAGTTGTCTTTTTCGATTTAAATTGTAAACGAGAATTTCCTTATCTTTCAATCAAGGATTTAAGCACAAGAGATAGGTTATGGATAAAAACATTTAAGTCATGATCATAGGCAAGCGCACACAACCATTGTTGGGCTAACCCCAACCTTAGAAAAGAGAAAACTACTCACACATGGTCATTGCAAAACAACTAAATTGAATTAAAAAGAAAGCTTACACGTTCCAACACAATCGTTCTTCCCAAACAATCCAAACGTGCGTCCAAAACCATCAAACTAACGTGTTTCTCCAAACTTCCATGATAATAAAACTATAGCTAAGACTAGGGTTTTATACTATAGGTTAACACACCTCATAAGGAAATAAAATCTATCAAGATCTATCTCCAAAGGAAACTATCTAAAAACAAAAGATACGAGATAATATCATTAATTGCACGCCGACTCAGTTTGCCGCTACCGACACGGAGGACCCTCGGTATCGACCCCCGTTAGGGCCAGTAGGGTTTTCTACATTTTCCTTCGATTCCTCTTCTCAGTTAAGTCATTGTTACCAACCTAACTACCTCAGTAACGACCTATTCCAACTCGGTAGACCCCTCGTAACTGAGACATCTCCCTCGTTATGGAGGTCGTTACACTTGTTTTCCTCTTGATGTCGACTCCTTTGGGTCGGTAACAAGTCTCCAATCTCAAATAGACTCAAACGTTCATCCTCCATTCTTTTTGACCACATACTGCGTCCATTCCTTTCATGCTTTTCCTTAGATTTCCTCTTCTCCTCGAAACGCTCCGAAACAGCTCTAAAAACCTACAAGACACCACCAAAGCTTATGTAGATTCCATATCTTAAGCAAATACGAAAACTTACACAAACGACTCCAAACCAAACACAAAAGTTAAGAAAACGACTCAACCACACTCAACTAAACCCTAAAAACAAAACTAAAAAGGCGGACATCAGTGTGCACTTTCAGCTTGATTGACTTCCCCTTCTTATATGACTTTCACCTATTTTTTTGCAATGACCACTACTAGCCTTCACAAAACCACACAACTTACTAAGCTTGTGGTAACTAAAACGCTCTAAAAACACTCCCTCCGAACTTCATATTCCGGCGACCCAACCTCTATCTATGGAGGTAGATCCCCTTGTTGATAGGGGAAAGAAGAGATGGAGATCGACCCAATTTCGAAGAAAAGGGCTCGTGACGAAGAACAAGGTGACAACAACACTTATCAAGGTGCAATCATGGAGACCCTCCCAGTTGCACACATAGTATCAACGAACTCTCAAGACGCCCAGAATATGACTGATAAACCCAAGCTATCCTACAGAGATAAAATGGTGCAAGGGCAAGGGGCGAGCTATGCTATCCAACACTCAAACCCCATGTACCAAGATATTGACATAGAGGATCCGGATTATGACACAAAATATGATGAAATCCCGGAAAACGATGATTCGAAATGCCCAACCATTGCACTAACAGATGAAGAGAAGAAACGCCTATGGAGGCCCTAGAAGGATGCGCTGATCATAAGACTTTTCGACAAAGGGCCAGGCTACATTACCCCAAAACGGAGACTGAGTCAAAAATGGGCTTTGATAGCAGAATTCTCGATGATTGACATTGGAAACGACTACTTCATTGTAAGATTCAACAATAAAGAAGATTACAATCATGTTCTCACGCAGGGGCCTTGGATGCTTGGGGACAACTACTTGTCAGTCCGAAAATGGTCTCGCGTTTCGATGTCAGTGAGGCGAGAATCACTTCCCTTGTCATGTGGATTCGGATCCCATGGGTACACATTGAGCATTTCGATCAGAGTTTCCTCCGCTTTCTGGGTAGAAGATTGGGAAGAGTTCTACGAATTGACAAGGCAACTTCGGAAGTTGTCAGAGGCAAATTCATTTGAATGGCTGTGGAAGTGGACCTTACAAAGCCTTTTATATCCAAATTTAGGCTTCATGGAAAAGTCTGGCCAGTCCAATTTGAGGGCTTGAGGATGGTGTGTTTCAAATGTGGTAAAGTTGGACACCACTCGGAAACCTGTGGGATAGAGAAGGTCCATAGCAAGAAAGAAATTCCCACCGAAATCACTGCACGTAAACACACGGTGGAGCAAATGTTCTTAGAGAAGTTCAGAGATTGGATGCCAGTAAAAAAACCAAGCCGACATAAACCGGTTGAAAAACCGACCAGCGGTCAATCCCCGCTGGGCAATGGTGACCCAAATTCTAGTGCCGCTGCAATGGAGAACATGACACCGAACAATGGGGGATAACAATTTTCTTTTTTGGAAGTTCTAACAATGGAAAATGGAAATTTCCAAAATTCAGAAGAACTCAAACAAGAAAATCTCACAGATTCTCCCAAGGTAGCGGACCACGCGGGAAATAAGAGGGGGTTCACTAAATCTTCCAAATCTGATCCTAGAGTGTCAATTGAGAAACTTGGGAAAGATATATATATAACTAAGGAAAAATCTCAAGACAAAAATATTACTTTAGGGTGAAGCAACCGTAACCCTAACTACCCAAAAACCAAGAGCACTAAAAAAGACCCAAAATCGGCTCTACCTCACAAAGAAACGCTAACCAAGCCCAAACCAAGCCATCCAAACACTCACCACCAAGACAACACCAAGCCATCCCACGCTGTAACAAACAAGCCAAGCCAAGAACAACCACAGCCACCCGTCAAGCCCTCAAAAGAACCACACAATGCAATCAAACATCCCTCATACAACACCCACCACCAACTCAAGTCACCAAATCCCAACAGTAGAGGAGTGTCGAATAATCAACAGGAGACAATTCCTCCTCTCAAACCGCCGGACGAGACCCTTACTGCTGTTCACGCCCCTGCTGATTTGCAAGATGATGGTGGAATTCACACCGACAGTGATGGAAAGCAAGCGAGCAACATTATGCACGACGTCCATTCCGCCAAGAATGCTTAGGGCCTATTGCCGCTTTGTAGAAGCTGTAGATGCAGTACGAAGACGATCGTTAAGTTTGTTTAATGGAGATCCCTTCACAAACATCTTTTCCATGATTGAACTCAACATCCTAGTTTGGAACACCAGAGGGACAGGTGACCCGATTTTTCTGTCTTCGCTACGAGAGCTTATACATCTGTATGACCCTCGTGTGGTAGCCCTAGTGGAAACTCACATCAGTGGAGATATAGTTAATGAAGTTTGTAGACACATCGGCTTTGATGAAATCTTATGCGTTGAGGCAGAGGGTTTTGCAGGCGGCATTTGGCTTCTTTGGAGAACTTTTGAAGTCCTTGTCACCCCGCTAAATCTTACACCTCAGCATATTTCTGTCGAAATCAAAAGAAGAGGTGAAGAGCATTGGGTTTTCTCGGCAGTGTATGCTAGTCCGGATGATTCTACTAGACTACAACTTTGGAGGGAATTAGAGGATTTTGCGGTTGCCAGCAATCAACCATGGATGTTGGCGAGTGATTTCAATGCGACGATAATTGATGCGGAAAGAAATAGCTCCTCAAGAAGAACGAGATCATCGACTGTTGCATTTCGTGACTGTATAGATCAATGCAACTTGATTGACATGGGATTCACGAGACCAAAGTATACTTGGCGGAGCTCGCGCTATACAACTCGACTTGATCGAGCCCTTTGCAACGATTCTTGGAGACTTGCTTATCTGGAGGCCTCTGTTCACCATCTGTCCGCCCCTCATTCGGATCACCTTCCTATTTTGATTCGCCTTGAGGGCGTCAAGTCGAATCATGGGGTGGACAGACCTTTCCGTTTCAACGTCTCGTGGCTTCTTCACGAGAATTTCAAACCTTTCCTAGAAGACCGCTGTGGAATTTTCCTGGCAAGCTGGATGAAACTCTTGACCATCTGACGTTGATCCTTCGGAAATGGAATCGTGATGTTTTTGGAAACATTTTCAAACGTAAAAGAATTTTGTGGGGAAGACTTGAGGGGGTACGGAGGAGCCTCGATAATCATGCACATGCTGGCCTGCTCAAACTAGAACAGAAACTCATCAAAGACCTAGAGGAGGTACTCGAGCAAGAACAACTCTTATAGATGCAAAAATCTCGGGCAAATTTCATGGTGGAAGGAGATAGGAACACTCGCTTCTACCACCTTTCAACAATTGTGAGAATAAAATCAAATAAGGTGAAGACTCTCCAAGATGAATCGGGCGAATGGATCACGTACCCAGATGGTCTTAGAAGAATGGATCTTACTCATTTTTCTAAACTCTACTCATGTAGCGACGAGCCTCCGGTGAACTTGGGACTCATTGGCAGGGCTGCCTTCTCGCCTATTTCTAATGAAGATAAAATCAACCTTTTAAAGCACGTGACCCTTGATGAGATTCTTCTTGCCCTTAGATCCATGGGACCAATGAAGTCACCCGGCCCGAACGGTTACCCCGCAACGTTCATTCAAAAAAAACTGGAGCTGCGTAGCTAATAAAGTAACGACTTCGATTGGTGATCTGCTGAACAACGAAGTTTTCCCTTTGAACATTCTGATGCCCTGCTACTTCCCATAACAAAAGTTGACAACCCTGTTACGATCAACCAGTTCAGGCCTATCGCACTACTCAATGTCACGTTCAAGATCGCAACAAAAGTGATTGTTAATCGGCTCAAACCACTGTTACCGAATCTGATTGCACGACATAATCAAGCTTCATTCCGGGCAGCAAATCATGGATAACATTGTGACTGTCCAAGAAGTTCTTCACACCATGAGGTCACGATCGGGGGCCAAGAGGTGGATGGTGGCTAAAATCGATCTTGAAAAAGCCTACGATCGTGTGCGTTGGGACTTTCTTGAGGACACTTTAATCCAAGCACAGTTGCCAGAAAGACTTGTCCAAGCAATCATGAACTGCCAATCGAAGGGAGAAACAAAACTTCTTTGGAATGGTGAAGTCAAAGAAGGATTCCGAGCTATAAGAGGAGTTCGTCAAGGAGACCCGCTCTCCCCCTATTTGTTCGTTCTTTGTATGGAACGATTATCCCAACTGATGCAAGGTGCGGTTGATGCTGGTGTATGGAAACCGGTCACAGTGTGAGGTGTAAATCTCTCCCATCTATTCTTCACCGACGATCTCTTGATTTTTACGGAGGCTACTACTAATCAAGTGGAGATTATTAAAGCATGCTTGGACAAGTTTTGTAAGGCTTCCAGAGAAAAAGTTAATTTTGCAAAAAGCTCTATCTACTTTGGCCCGTCAGTCCAGGCCCCTATCGCCGAGCAAATTTGTCTAAACCTGGAGATGAGCATATGCACTGATTTTGGTAAATACCTGGGTCTTCCTGCAGTTCACAGGAAAGCTGCCAACACCCAATTCAACTTCCTTTTGGACAAAATTGCAGCTCGCCTCAGGGGGTGGCAGACGAAAACTCTCTCGTTTGTTGGTCGCATTACTCTCGCTAAATCCGTGCTAACAAGCCTTCCGATGTATGTGATGCAATTGATGCTTATCCTGAGAGGAGTTTACAATGAGATCGAGAAACTAACTCGTCGGTTTATATGGGGATCGACTTCAACCTCCAAGAAGATCCATCTTCTTTCATGGGAAAAAGTCACACAACCTATCCATGATGGTGGACTTGGTATTCGAGAAATTCGAAGCACAAATACGGCTACACTGGCCAAACTTGGGTGGAGACTTATGACAAACCCTAAATAGCTTTGGACGAGAATTTTGATAGGTAAATACTGTGACAGTAGAACTAATGTTGATATGATTGGTAAGAAGAGAGTCACGTCTTTCATTTGGAGAGGAATCAGACATGGGGCTGGGACGCTCAATCGGGGGATTTGTATGGCTATAGGGAATGGACAACGTACCCTCTTTTGGACACATAGATGGTTATGTGAGAAACCGCTTGAAGAGATTGCGACGAACCCAATTCCTGAGGACATATTAGGCGCTACTGTGGCTGAACTCTGGCGTAAATATGGTTGGGATTGGCCTAATACCCAACCTTTCCTTCGTAGCAATGTGCTCAACATGCTCCAAGCCCAACGACTCTTCCCTAAAAATGCTACACACAAAAATAAGATTTTTTGGGCCGAGAATCAATTGGGGTTGTTCACCACAAGCTCGGCCATTGCTCTGATCAGTCCAGCTGTTGAAGCAGAGAATTTCAACTGGAAGCTCATTTGGAAAGCCCCAACACAATAGCGAGTTCGAAATTTCATGCATTTCGCGACTCGCGAGAGTGTTCTCTGCACCACTGTCAGATTCTGACGCCATCTCACGAATTCACCGTTCTGTCCGCGCTGCCAGCATAGTGAAACTGTCATGCACATGCTTAGAGATTGCTCCTTTTTCAAGCAAGTGTGGCTCAATCTGGGTGTTCGCACCAGGGAAGGCGAGTTCTTTACGCTTGATATGAAGCCTTGGTTGAGCCATAACCTCAGATCTCACGACCATTGGAGTACTATCTTCAGCTTTATGCTTTGGCATATATGGAAACAACGGAATAGACTAGTGTTTGATAAAGATGAGGACAACCAAACGAGGATCATTCAAACTGTATATAATGTTGTTGCAGCTTACAGATCAGTTGAGAGAGAAAAAAAGGAGAGATCACGAGGCCAACTGGCATCGTCTAGTTCAGTGACAAACAAGTGGAGTCCTTCGAACCAAGGTTGGATTTAGTTCAATACAAATGGCTCCTTGAAGGGGAACCCTGGAGCAGCTACCAGTGATGGCATGGTTCGTGATTCTAAGGGCTCACTATTGTTGGATTTTGCTGAAAAACTTGGCCATTGTTCTGCGCTTAGAGTTGAACTCCTTGTAATCAACCGAGCTTTGATCATTGCACAACAAAGGAACTACCAGTCCATCATTGTTAAAACGGACTCCACTACGGCGGTTAAACTCCTTACTGGGACGCTGCCGACTACCTATCCAGATTTCGCTCTGGTAGTCCACTGTCGCTCCTTCATTCAATGCCCTTCTTGGAGAGTGGTAGTTTAATATACCCCTAGAACTTGTAATAAAGTGGTTGATGCACTTGCCAGCCTTTCTTTTACTCTAGATCAGGATTTTACTCTTTTAGAGGAGCTTCCTCCTTCTATTGTTCCCCTCATGTTGAATGATTTAAGTGAATAAAGCCTGGGCGTCCCCCCTCTTACTGACAAAAAAAAACTAGCCTTCACAATCGTGGACCAATCATGTCTTTTGTATGATCATTAAATTTAGTCAATACCAATTTTTAGATGCTAAATTGTTTTTCTAACCTATTTCTCTCTTCTTATTCAAAGACCGCCGCCTCAAGAAACCATACACCATTTGGAATTCATCCAAGATGCATAGGTCATGACCGATAGATTTGATGTATATTGTGTCTGTAATGGGGGAAGGGAAGTTTACAAGGTAGTAGTTACTTGAGATACAAGTCCTCGAGTCGACGTCGATGCTTTGAAAAAGCTTTATTTCGACCTTTAGTAAGTTGCTCCAACTGATAAAATCAATTTTACTAAAGAAGGCTGGAGATGAGGGCTTTAATCTAACTTCCATTCTTGACATGTGGGATGTACCCTACTCGGCACCTTATACTTTTTGAGATGGATTTCGCAATTATGATCTGAGGCGCTCTTGAAGGAGTGTTAAAGTTGCAAACCGCCGACTTTGATCCATGTCTTAGCCAAGATAGCATCATATTTACGAAAGTTGGACACGAGAGCATTTTATTGTTAAGTGACAAAAAAGGAAACCGTTCGGCATCGTATAAATGCACTTAGCTTGGACAACATGGAAAAACTAGCGGACATTATTCAACACACTTGTGTAGAGACTATAGTGGCCAACTCCCATAACTTGGCCACATATTTAGGGTGCCTTCCCCTAACTCGGACGAGGTTCCAACTCCATAGCTTGCTCAAAGCCCCGTTTTCCCATTATGATTTTTCTTTATTCCATACCTATGTCGGGATAGTCTACTCCGCTCGTTGTGCTTGTTATGATCACATAAAATTGATGAAAACACGTCTAGTAGATGATATTTTACATATGACGACGACATGCGATCACAATGAAGTTGTGAGAGTTTTCGAAAATGGTTTTCGGGATATCAATGGACAACTTGTTCAACAAACTGTCGGGGATGATTATGAACTGATACGTTTCGTACGCCACTGTCACGAGCATATCAACAACAAATGGATTGAAAAATCAAAAGAGCTCTATCAAGCTTCCCAAGCTAAAAAAGTTTCCAAAATTACAAAGAATGCTCGTGCTCTAAAAAGGCTCGGGGTAGACAAGATAAACCTACCTCCAAACGAGAGTTGGCGCTTATGACACGGTTTGAAGCTTCGACATTTGTGAATTTCATCAAAAAACATGAAACAAATCCGTCGGATCAAGATATATTCAACTGAGTGTTTGTGTGGAGCTTCAAAGTTAGATGTATAAAGGATGGAAAGCCGATATGAAAAATCTCGATGCTTGATAATGAATTTCACGATGAGGGAAATTCCGGTGGAGATAATGGTGGTGGTGATGTGAACTTGTCTTCTAGGAAGTCGAATCCATGAAGGATCTTCGTCTTTGGATGCGTATTGAATCACGTTTGAGTAGCGGAAGCAAGATTAAGTGACAAGATGTCTTTGAATGGGGGTTGAGAAGTAAGAAAAGAGATAAGAAACAACATTGTCTCCACCGGAAGCAAATGAGGGTGTGACTTCCTAGAAGAACTCAAGCCAAGTGCATTTATACGATGTCGATGTACGTGGTCCATATAAGAAGATAAGAAACAACATTGATACACATATGAGCCTTTGGAAACAACTCAAGCCATAATTCATTTGCAAATCACATATCTAATCTTTCTTGTATTAAGTCCTAACCATCCCTCACATTGTCCTGTGTGAAATCTTGCCTCGTAAAAGAGATATCTCTAAAGTTGCAACTTTTAATAATTTCCTTAAAAGTAACAATCTGACCAAAATCTGGTTATTTCCTACCTTCCTTGCCAGACACACTACAAATGATAAAAAGGGTTGTATTTGCTAAAGTATTGAGAGTTCCTATCGTAGATGATTAGTCCGATGTTTCTCTTTTCTTATCGTCTAACCATAAAAGTAGGTTAACTTTCAATCCTCCACACCTACTTTGACATCTAAGTGATACACTATATATGAGATAACCAAAAGAACGACATCCTCTTGCCAATTCAACAAAATTTCCCAAGCCATACCAATGGAATCCAACGAAACCCATGTTGATAACCCAATCTCCGCTGAATACCTCCCTTCTTCTTCCTATCGCTTTTTGTCTCTATTAAAAATTTAATCTTTGGGCTCTCCTCCTTGCTAATATAGTAAGACAACCAACTACTCGGACCTTCCCCAATCCCCCCCAACAGTTAAAACATAAAAGAATATTCATGACTCTTGTCAAGGAAGGTTATTTGCCTTCCCCGCCGAGATCACGGTTTCATTAATAGGTCCATTAATACTAAAAAAGGCTCATTCATTATCTGATGTAAAAATTAAATAAAAGTTGTATAAAAAGGCCCATTTAATTATTATGATAAAAAGACCTATTTATTTGTTAAATTTAAGAGACCCCATATTTTATTTCGTTCTAAAGCCTTGAAATGATTGAGACGGACCTGTCTCGATCACAATAGTCCGTTGAAAAATAAAATAAAAACACATGCTCATTTTTAGTTCTTTTGAGGCCATAAAGGCAGGCATGTGAATATGCACTGCATAATGCATATGATACATACCCAATCAGCCACCCAGCCTTATGCCCTGCAAAATTAAAAATAAAATCCCCAAATTCCCATCTAGGGTTTGTTAACTTAACCATGAATTAAAATAATTCTGTGAAACTGCTCCCTTGTCTCCTTCAAATTAAATTCTACCCTATTCTTCTCACCAAACCACTCTTTACGGCTCTTAATTTGTCACGATCGTGTTGGAATCTTGCCTAATTAATTCCCTTGCACAAATATGGTTCATTGGAGTTGGACGCCTCCTACGTAATTACTCCTCTGTATTGCCTAATTAAACTCGATCACATTCTAATCTCTTCTTAATCTATTTAATTAATTAGTCCCCTTTTTAAATTCTCGGCCAGCAAATGATTGTTGTTGTTGGGGGGGGGGGGGGGGACAAGGGGACAATTCTCTGATCCTTAGCACCGTACTTGCGTAGTAGGCTAAGATTTTTCGGATTTCTTCTAGTGACACTTGTTATATATACGTGCGCAAAACGACGCCGTACGTCCCTCTCTCCAATCAATGAATAAAATCGGGTCGGGTTACCCACATTGTTGATCTATAAATACACAATCTATCCATTCCAATTCCCATTCCCATAAACAACGATACAATACAATCAACATAGGAAAGAAAGAAATATAGAAGATGGCTCTAAGATCCATTAGTCTTCCATCAAGACTTGACCCACCATCTCTCAAAGTGGAAGAAGATCTCAACAAACTAAAAGCCTTACAACTACAATCCTTAACATCATCATCTCTACAAGCCCGCCTCGTGGCCTTAGCCGATCTCTACGTCTCCTTCACCGATCTCATCCAAACCCCATCAACCCAACAAGCCCTTTTATCCCACAACCAAGGACGACTCATCCAAGAAACGCTCGACGTCTCGGTTTCCATGATCAACACGTGCAGCTCCTCCCGGGACCTCGTCTCGTCCCTCAAGGGTCACGTGAGAGACCTCCACTCGGCTCTCAGGAGGAGGAGCTCCAGCGTCGACTCCCACGTGGCCGCCTATGTCGAGTTCAGGAAGAAGTCGAAGAAGGAGGTTGCCACGTGTATCAAGGAGCTCAAGCAAACCGATCAGATGATTAAACCGAATATTGAATTCGATAATGCGGATTTCTACTTGGCCATGGTTATAAGAGTGTTTAGAGAAGTGGCTTGTGCTTCCATCACCACTCTTCGGTCTCTTTTGTCGTTCGTTTCGGTGGGTTCTTCGACCAAGAGTAGTAGCGCGAGGTGGTCGTTGATCTCGAGATCGTTAGTCTCAAGAAGATCAAAGGTGGACGAGATCGTGGGTGAGGTGGCGAGTGTTGATTTAGATGTTTGGTCGATGCAAAGTAGAAAGGAGGATTTGGATAGGGAGGCGGTGAAGAGGAGGTTGGGAGTCTTGGATTATGGAACTCAGAAGCTTGAGGCTGCATTGGATGTGGTGTTTAGGAGCTTGGTTCAGAATAGGGTCTCTCTTCTCAACACTCTAACTCAATATTAATTGGATACTATAAAGCTTGATTGTAAATCCACTGATTATAAGTTTTGTGACTACTAGATGTATAGCTAGAGTGTGTGGTTAACTGGTTATGTATGTATATTGGTTCTCATATTATTGAATTGAGAAGCTGCAAATCATTCATTCATTCTTGTTCTGGATTTCGATTTCGTGGCCTCTTGTTATTAAGGATTTTGCAAGAATCTTAAATTTTGATGATAAGATCATAATTGATTGCACGAATGAGAAATAAATTGTATATGAGGAGATCGAAAATAATTTGGGGTGCATACTTATTGCAAAATTGCACGGCCATTTTGTTTATATGAAGGTGAACATATGCGGTGGGTTCACTGGTGCAATTCATTAAATTGTGGGACCAAATTAACCGGTCTTCTCATACCCACAACAAGTCCACAACCTCAACAAAGGACAAAATATATAGTCTTTTGTTCTTCACAGCAATTTGGCTCATTTGATCAATATGTATAAAGTATTAGTAGAGTTATGACAAATGTAATTTTTCGGTCCGATGTCTTATTGGAAAATTCTTAACTTCAAGGTAATTTTCTTACATTCGATTTTTGCTACCGATGATGGTGTAGAGTAGTAGCATATCAACTTGTAATTTCCTAAGTTTATGGATTTGGATATTGTAATGTAATATTTGTATGTGTGTGTTTGTTGAATTGGGTTTAAGCTCGCAGGAGCTGGTTATTGTGTCAAACACCCAATACCAGGACACTCGACTTTGTCTATTCTAGCAAGCTATCCCTTACTAAAACGATGTTGTTATTGTGCTATGATGAGCCATGTAAAAGAGCGTGTCTTCCTCCTTGTGCCTTGTTGGGTTGAGCTTCTGAGCTTTCTAGGTTTTTTCTCGAGAGCATTTTTTGAGAGTCTCCACTTGAGCTAAGACACCAACGATTCCATGAGCTCCCTTCCTCAATCCAAACTTAGGAGAGATCGAGGGAGCACCTTAGAGATCCTTTTGATTGGTTGATTTGTTCGATATGTGCTTATCTCACTTTAAATCTCCTCCGATTGATTGTCTTTGCTTTTTTTTTTCTTTGACTCTTTGTTCCCCTTGTGATTTTTGGCGTTCCAATTGAGGCTCCATCAGTTTTAATAAAAAGATTTCTCCTTTTTGTTGCTTTTGTGTTCAAACTTCTTTTCTATTTCGCTTTCACTTTCGCATTTCAGTTGGTGTGTAATTTGTAAGTATTTATGTAAGTGTTATATGTTCTCGAAAACATGTTCTAACTTGTGATGGATATCAAAGTTGAACTCAACCAAACTTTTATTAACCAAGAAAAAAGAAGAAGACCCGACCCTTTAAAAAACCACACAATTTGCTAAAGCTTAAATTTCAAACAAAAGCAAAACTTATATTTTCATCTTAAAAAAGCAAAGTACAGTTCATATGTCCTTCCCAATGGAACCAAACAATTGAAAAACTTGTGTTTTTCAATATAAAAATTGAGGGAAAAGGTCATGTTTTCATCGAATATAAAACCAAAGCTAATTCTAGCTAAATTCCCTATTGTTTTTGCCAAATAAGTTTGACATAATTTTCTTGCAAGACTTGTTCTTTTTCTTTCTCAAATCTTCCAAGACCTTTTGAGAAAGAATTTGTGGATACGTTAAAAGGAACTATTTTGTTGAACGAATTGAATGGAAAAGTTAGAAAATGAAAATAATTAGCTATATGATTGGTGATTTAAGTTCAATTAAGATCACTCTTATAGTAAGACCGTGCAATTTATTTGTATTCATGTTTTTGAATTGCATATGCAGGATTTTGAATGACTGTATTCATGTTTTGAGTTGCAGACTTTCATGAATATGCAACTCTATAACCATAATAAAGAGATGGAAAATGAGTGAAGTTTTGTAAATAAAGTAATATAAAAGGGAAAATTGCATTTTACCACCCCTTATTTTATACATGTTACATTTAACCACCCTTTATATTTTTTTCAACAAGCAACCACTCTTTATTTATAATTATGGAGCATTTAACCACCTCTTGATAGATTCGTTAATATCTCTGTTAAATAAAAAGAACTATATTTTTGCAATTCTTTTTTAATTTTATTCAACAAAAATCCATAGAAGAACCCATTAACAATCAATAGAGAGGCCTCATCATTGTTCAGCAACTGCTTTCATTTCCCTTTCAACTATTGAGTCTGCAAATCATACAACAAGAAGAGGTAATACTAGGACAATTCTTCAATTCCATATATTCCAATCTTGATCTGGTTTTGAATTTTCAAATTGCAAATTTCCAACCGTGCACTCTTTGCTCCATCTCACTGTCCAGTTCACAACCATCTCCCTCGTTTGTTTCTAGACTCTCTCGTCCCATCTGTCTCAAATCTATGCCTTAATTTTGTGAGTCTCCAGATCTCCACCAAAACATGCCATTGATGGAGCTCTCCATCAATGAACGAAGCTCCGTCTTTGCACCGTCGTCAAGCGGCAAAAGAAAGACCTAGATCCGATCAGCGAGGAAGATGGATTCTTATTTGGTAAGAAAAAGATATGAATTGAAGAAATTGTGAAGATATATGTTCAACCCTATAAATTTTGTATGTGAAATTGGGAAATTTTTGTACAACCTTACAAGAACCCTAATTTTATAAATTGGGGGTTTTATTGTGTTCAATTTTAAAATAAACAATTTGTTGTGCCTTGGACGTTACCAAAAGCAAAAGGCAACAATTGATAAAGAATTGCTAACCCTTGAGGATAAGGTATCAGATCAAACTAGAGGAAATACAACGCTCATGATGCATTCTTGATACAAGCAACATATCAAACCAAATGCCAGAATCCTATAAAATGACTTTTTCTTTTGTTTTTATTTTTTGCAAATTAAATTAGAAAGGAAGGGTAAAAAGCAAAGCAGAGTTCATATGTTCTTCCCAATGGAACCAAAAAATTGAAAAGCTTATGTTTTTCATTATAAAAATCGAGGGGAAAGGTCCTGTTTTCATCGAATAAAAAACCAAAGCTAATTCTATCCAAAATCGCTATTGTTTTTGCCAAATAAGTTTCACATAATTTTCTTGCAAGACTTGTGTTTTTCCTTTCTCAAATCTTCCAAGACCTTTTGAGAAAGAATTTGTGGATACATTAATTAAAAGGAACAATTATGTTGAACGAACTGAGTGGAAAAGTTAGAAAATGAAAATAATTAGCTATATGATTGATGATTTAAGTTCAAGTAAGATCACTCTTATATGATGACTACTACAACTTATTTGTATTCATGCTTTTGAATTGCATATGCATGATTTTGAATGACTACCGTGGGACTTATTTGTGTTCATGCTTTTAAATTGTGTATGCATGATATTGAATGACTGTAGTCATGTTTTGAGTTGCACACTTTCATGAATATGCAACTTAAAAACATGAATATGCAACTCTATAACCATAAAAAGAGATGGAAGATGAGCGAAGTTTTGTGAATACAGTAATATAAAAATATGAATATGTGAATAAAAAACATAAATGTGTAACTCTATAAACATGAAAACGTGAACATATATAGACATTAAAAGCATAAATACAACCATAAAAAGCATGATTACAACCATTAAGCAACATGAATAAAGTCACTGAAAAACATGAATATGCAACTCAAAATCATGAATACAATCATTTAAAACCATGCATATGCAACTGAAAATCATGAATACAGATTAGTCACGCTGTTTTACCATAATAATGTTCTTATGTGAACCTACTTCATTGATTTGTATCTCAAATTTGAAATTAATGACAACAATCTTTTTTTACCATCTGTAAAGAAAGATGATGAGACTTGGTTTGTCACCTCAGTGAAGGGATAGCAGAAATCGAACTCGTTACCTCCTAACATCCCCCAATCTTCTACTGCTAGGTCAAACCATGTGGCGCAATACAACTTCTTTAATGGATAGTGGAGCTATACATGGGAACATTAAACAATTATATTTGAGAATTTTGATATGGTACAAAAAAAACACTACTTAGGGCATTTGTAAAAAGCCACCCTTTATTTTACTTTTTACAAAATATCCCTTATCTTGGGGTATTTTCAAAAAATCATCCCATATTTCACTTTTTTTTTACAGAAAATCACTCCTTATTTCTATTTCATTTTCATTAAACCGCCCCATCTTGTTTCCATCCATTTTTACCGTCAAATTAGGGTTAAAATACATAATTATCCCTAGGTTAAAGAACCAAATTGATTAATACTGCAACAAGAGAGAGAGAGAGAGAGAGAGAGAGAGAGAGAGAGAGATGGCTTAAGGGTGCTTGATCAACGATCTTGCTGGGTGCTTAAGGAGGAGGCTCGACTCGGTGCGACGGATGCCTGCTAGGGCTCAAGAGAAGGTCAAGAGAGGAAGGGTAATTGATAAACACCCTAGAGTCAGCCCACCCGTCGCATCGAGTCGAGCCCTCCCAAGGCACCCAGTAATATCACCGATCATAAGCACCCTTGAGCTAGCCCTTCCTTTCTCTCTCGAGCAACATCAATTGAGTAGGGGTAATTATCGAAGTTTTTCAATTTGGTACTTTAACCTAAGGGCAATGAAAAAAAAGGGGATGATTTTCTATAAAAATGAAAAAGGAATATTTTTTTACAAACCCCTAAGATAAGGGGTATTTTTGTGTATTTTACCCCTTTTTTATAACATTTCAACAGTTTGATCTTTGGTGTATGGTATTCATAGCCTTTGGCTGCTCACAAAACTTGTATTCTTGTCAAATATGACAAATTGATCTTCGTTTCGCTTCATGATCACAAACTATAATCTTGTAACCATTCAATTGACACAGATCTAATGATCAAGTACATAAAAATGTTGTTTTGGTCAATTTTCGACCGACGACAATCACGAGTGAAATATTCAAGATTGTGAGGACGAACTAGTCGATAAACACAAGATCAAACCAAAGCAGTCGTTTGTATGGGAGAATTTTGAATTCACCGGATCCCCTTTCATTTTTTCCGTCTCCTATACTTAAACCCCGCAACTGGCGTTAACCTCCGTCTTCCTGCTTCTATGATCGTGGTTCCAGTCCCCCAGGTTCCGAGGCCTATCATCCGAGCAGTCATCGTCAAGCGCCAACTGGTGATCTTTGTTGTTTGGGAGAATTTTGAGTAGTCTGGGCCTCGCGGATGAACTCAGTGCTAGTGGGCTGAATTACCGATTGGGTTGGTAATTTCTGGGCCCAACAATAGCCCCAAAAGATCAGGTGGATTTTTGAATTCACCGGATCTTTTCGTCTGTTGGCATCCGAGATCCTTGTTGTTGCGAATCTTCCACGTGTAGGGTGTGGATTCTTCTACGCGCTTTCGAGCTGCAGGCGAAAAGACGTCGAACCGCTATATTTACTGCGCTCTTCTGGGTAATTCATCATTCCACTACTCGAGTCGATCTCTCCCGAGGTACGAATTTATCGCCCTTTCTTCTTTCTTCTTCGTCTCCCTAGTTTTCTCTTAATCCCTTAATGGCGAGAGATAGAGCGGTCTCCAAGCATGGTTTCCTGCCTTCGGGTATACTCCAAGAGTGCGATAGGGTTCCAAATACGATGACCTTGGAAGAGATGAACCAGACTATCCTAGAGGGGGGGCTTCCTGGGGGTGTAGTTGCTCTGTGTCCCGACGTTGAGCGCTCAGATTGGGTTCGCCCTAGCTGGGTTTGCTTCTTCGAATTTCCTTTTACTATATCCTGCCATTTTCCCTTCCCTCCCATATTTCAAGAGTTCTTGGCTCGGTTTAAGCTATCTCCTGGACAGTTGCTCCCCTCTGCTTGGAAAATCCTCTTCTGGGTGAGTCGGATGGCTGAGGTTGCGGGTGTGATTTTACGGTTTCGGGCCTGCTTCAGGCCTACCGTATCACCACAGTCAGGAAGGGGCGTTTCATTTTACAGTCCCGGACTGCTCGCCAACCTCTCGTCTTGAACACCAAGGTCAATGGGAAGGGTTGGGTGAACCGTTTTTTCTTTGTCGAGATTGCGTCCTTGACTCCTGAAAGTCGTTTGTTCTTGAACAACAAATGGAACCCTCCTAGTAAGGATTTCTGTTTTTCTCTTGTATTGATCCATGAAGAAATTTAACGCCTATTTATCCTCTCTCTTTGTGTCTTGCAGGTATTCCGGATAACGTTAAGCCGCCAAGCAGTTCAGAGAGGGTGATGTCAAATCTTTTCAAGCTCACGTCTGCACAGAGGACATTTGGAGCGTCTCTCACCGAGCCATCGGACGGATCTTCAGAGAGCGAAGGCAATGCTGCTTCATCAGACTCGGAAGGAAACAACAAGGAGGTTCACTTCCCTATTGTCAGGATGTCCGCGGTGCCAACTTCAACCACTGCTTCCGGTCCTTCTGTGGGTAAGTGTTCCTCCAGAATTCTGTGTTCATGCGATGATCTCTACGTTCTCTGATCCGTCTGTCTTTCTTTCCCTCAGAGACCCGAGCGCGCAAGTCGGGTTCCTCCTTCTCCGCTTTGGATCTGATCCTCAGGAAGACCCGCTCTAGTGATTCAAAGCCCCCAGCTGCTCTCGTGGTCAAGAAAGAGTCGTTGGACGCCCCCAGATCTTCTCGCAAGCGCCCAGCCCCAAGCGATGATGACTCTCTGGATCTTCTGGATGATGCGTCCTCCGACTAGCAATCTCTGCAGCGATATCGGGACCCTAACTTCAAAAAGTATCCAGTCCCTGTTTCTGCTCATGCCATGGCGACCGAGGTAGGCCTAGGAGCCTGGAAGGTAACGAGCCTTTCGTTCTGCTTATCTAATGGCTGTGGCTGACGGCCTGTTTAGGGTTGTTTTCTAACTTCCTCTCTCGTCGTTTGCAGCTCTTTCAAGAAGTCGGCCTGTTTATCGATGAGATGGACAAGGAACTCGCTGAGCAGGAACGTCGGACGCAGGAGGTCGCCAAGTACCGCGAAGATATTGCCAAGGCTCGAGAGCAGTCCGCTGCTCGGGCCAAGGCTTTGGCCGCTCAGGAGGAGGCTGCGAAGGTGCAGGTTGCGGAGCTGGAGCGAGTGATTGCTGCTCAGGAAGCATAGGTGAAGGAACTTGAGGCGAAGGCTGCTGGTGTGCCTTCCATGGGAAAGGTGGATGCGGAGGATATTGGGGCCTTTTTCAGCATGTTGGCGCGGCTGACAAGTTCAATGAGCAGTTCCTGGACTCCTTTCCCGGTGGTGTGCCTTCGGCTCGCATCGCGCCTCTGTTGGGTTCTCCGTCGACTCCAGCGGAGCAAGCGAACTTAGAGGGCGGTGAGCAGATGGTGGAGACGGGCGCTTCAGGAAACCCTGCATAATTTCTCTATGGATGTCAAGGAATCTGGAGGCTTAGGCCATTTGTAAAATATTCTTAAGCTTTTGGTTTTTCATGGACGGTTTGTAGAAGACAAGTAGTACCTCACGGGCGTGCCGTTTATCGGCGTCTTGTGAGGGTTCCTGGGTGGTGGCGAGGCCACAGATACAATGTTCCACTTTTTGCCCCCCGTCAAGGGGCGAGGGTGTTATTTGCTTTTATGTTCTTGCTTATTTTGTGCTTGGCTGTTGTTCTTTGCTTGTGTTCTTTTGCTGATGTTTTCACAGGTGTCTCCCTGCTGTGTGCCGACTGGTGTCCGGGCAGCCCCTGCAGAAGGCTGATCGTTTAGGAGGTGCATAGCTATGGCTCGATGGGTGAGGAAAATCTTGACCAGTGTTATGGGTGACTCGGGGTTTATTCCCGAGCCCCTGCTGGTTAAGAAGATTACCTACCTGGGAGGCGCGCGAAGGACGATGTCCGTCGTTTCCCGCAGTGCCCTGACGATGACCGTGGAGAATCTGGCGTTTTCTGGTGGAGCTGGCGACTCAGGGAATAGATCCACGACGCCGACTGGCGAGCTTCTGGGAAGCGACCTTTCGAAGATATCCATGGCTGGCAATTCTGCCGGATAGCGGGCGTCTAGGAGATCGTTTCATGTGCCATGTAACAATTTTGTAAAAAAAGAAACTCTTTTGGAATACAAGTGACACATTTGTTACTTCAGAGCATTCGTACCGCTTTGTTATTTTCTTTTTCGCTGTCTGGTGTACCGAGGTTTCTCTTTTCTGGCGATATCTGCCGAGAGTAACTTCTTCGGAGTGCTTTTTTCCCTCTTTCTCTTTTTTTTTTGTTTTTTCTGGAGAAAATGTAACACAAACGTTTTAAGTCAAGATGTTTATTTGATCAAGTTTCTTGATAGAATCCGTACCGTGTCTTAAGTCTTACTTTAGTTTATTCGGCCGTTTCTGGCGACTTGGTATTCCTTTAGAAATGGTATCTCCGTAGGTGCGTAGCATTCCAACTACGCAGGACGGATTTCCCATCTTTAGACTCTAGTCGGTAAGCCCCTTGTTCGGTGATGCCGACTATCTTGTAGGGTCCTTCCCAGGCGGGAGCAAGTTTTCTCGCGTTTGTTTCAGCGGTGTTCTGGAACACTTTTCGAAGGACCCATTCGCCGATAGCAAAAGCTCTGATCCGTACATTCTTGTTGTAACTGTAAGCCACCTGCTGCTGATGCCTAGCCAGGCGCAATCTTGCTCTTTCTTTTAGTTCTTCCAGAGTATCAAGATCAGCTGCTAACTCGGCGGCGTTCTGGTCGGGCGTTTGTAGCCCGCACCGTGCGGTTGGCATAGTGACTTCGGTAAGTATCACTGCTTCGCACCCGTACACCAAGGAGAACGGTGACTGTCCGGTGGCGGCCTTTGGGGTGGTCCTATCAGCCCACAGGACGTAGGGCAGCTCGTCGGCCCTGCGCCCCTTGGCTTTAACAAGCCGCTTCTTGAGATTGTTGATGATGACCTTATTGCTGGATTCTGCTTGTCCGTTGGCCTGTGGATAGTGGGGAGTAGAGGTCACTAGGTCTATGTTCCACTTTCGGCAGTACTCGCGGGTTTTCTTGCCAATGAACTGTGACCCGTTATCGCAGATGATCTCCGAGGGTATCCCGAAGCGGCAAATAATATGTTTTTTAATGAATGCCACTACGTGGGACTCCTTGATCTCCTTGTACGCCTCCGCTTTGATCCATTTGGAGAAATAATTAGTGACTGCTAGAAAGAATACTCGCTGGTCAAAAGACGGCGGCAACTTCCCCACGATATCCATCCCCCACCTCATGAACGACCATGGGGTCAGCGTTGGGTGCAATGGCTCCGACGGTCGGTGAGAGGTTGGAGCATGTCTCTGGCAAGCTTCGCACTTTTGAGAGTATTCTGCCGCATCTTGGTGCATGGTGGGCCAATAGTATCCCAAGTTAAGAGCTTTGTTCGAGAGGCTACGCCCCCCAGAATGATTTCTACATTCTCCTTCATGAAGTTCCTTGAGTATCTTGGGTACCTCTGCTTTTGTTACGCATCAAAGTGAGGTTCCCATTGCGGACTGTTTGAACAGAACGCCGTCCTTTACACTGTAGCGGGTGGCTCTCATCCGGAGTGCTCTTGCCTCGGACTTCTCCGCCGATAGCTGCCCGTGATCGAGCCATCGTAGGTACGGTTGCGTCCAACACTCTTCGCCTTGGGAGGTATCCACCGTGCTGGATGCTGGATTCTCGTCGTCTGGCGTCTCTACCCCTTCGGGATCCTCGTTGTCGATCATCCCTTTGGGATGGTGGCTTTCCAAGATCTCTACCACTTTTCCTTTAGCTGCTGGTGGGTCGTCCTGGGTTCCCTGCTCTGATGAATCAGTTTCCCGCTCGATTGCTGGAACTAGTACATGCACCAGGGTGATTGATGCGAATTCCTCAGGATCTAGGGTGGAGGCCAAGTTGGCCAGCGCATCAACCTGTGCATTTTCTTCTCTGGGAACCTGCTGGATGGTGAAGGTTTCAAACTCGCGCATGATCCCTTTGACCTTTTCCACGTATGCTGCCATTCTGGCGTCTCTGGCGATGAAGATCCCCAGGATCTGATTCACGATCAATAGCGAGTCACACTTCACTTCTATTTCCTTGATGGTCAGGTCCCGGGCGATCGTCAGCCCCAGTATCAGTGCCTCATACTCTGATTCATTGTTGGTGGCCCCGAAGGCGCATCGTACTGCCTGTGCTATCCTGTCCCCCCTGGGCGATTTCAGCACTACTCCAATCCCTACTCCTCGGTTGTTAGAGGCTCCATCCATATGCAAGGTCCAGATTCCAGAATTCTCGACTTCTGTTACGAAGGCTTCTTGTTGTTTGGCTTCCTCTTCTAACGTAGGCCTGAAATCGGCCACAAAGTCTGCTAATGCTTGGGCTCGGATTGCTGTTTTCAGCTCATAGGTGATATCAAAACCGTTCAGATGTGTTGCCCATTTGGCCATTCGCCCAGTGATCTTTGGTTTCCTCAGTATGGCCTTTAGTGGGTAGTTTGTGTGGACGGTGATTGGATGGGACTCGAAATACGGCCTCAGCTTCGTGGAAGCCATGACCAGTGCGAGAACTAACTTTTCCAAAGGTGAATATCGTGTCTCGGCTGCAAGCAGGTTGCGACTGATGTAGTACACTGGCAGTTGGTCACCCTGGTCCTCGCGCACCAGTACGCCACGGATGGCAGCTTCGGTCACAGCCAGATACAGGTAGAGATCCTCGCCCTCCTCGGGTTTAGATAGCAGCATCGGGTTGGACATGTATTGTTTGAGCTGTTGGAAGGCTATTTCGTGGGCTGGAGCCCACTCAATTTTTTTGTTTTTCCGCAGCACATCGTAAAACAGGCGGCATCTGTCGGACGATTTCGAGATGAAACGATCCAGGGCTGCCACCCTTCTTGTCAACTTATGCACATCTTTCACACATTTGGGCGATCGCATGCTTGCTACGGCTCGAATCTGATCAGGACTGGCTTCGATCCCGCGCTAGGTAACCATAAACCCGAGGAAACGACCAGAGGTTACTCCAAACGCGCACTTTGCCGGATTGAGCTTCATAAGGTAGCTATCCAGGGTTCGGAAGGCCTCCTCTAGGTGTTGGATATGATGTGCGGCTTGTTTGACTTGACGAGCATGTCGTCAATGTACACTTCCATGGTCCGGCCGATGTACTTCTGGAACATGCGGTTGACTAGTCGCTGGTAGGTAGCCCCAGCATTCTTGAGCCCTAACGGCATTACCCGATAGCAGTATGTTCCTTGGCTGGTGATGAACGAGGTCTTCTCCTGATCATCTGGATGCATCTGAATTTGATTGTAGCCATTGAAGGCATCCATTAAAATGAGCATCTCGTGGCCGACGGTGGCGTCTACCATGGCATCTATATGCGGTAGGGGAAAAGAGTCCTTCCGGCAGGCCTTGTTAAGGTCCGTGAAGTCGATGCACACCCTCCATTTCCCGTTTTTCTTGCTCACGACCACGATATTTGCTAACCACTCCGGGTATTTTACTTCCTTGATCTTCCCCGTCCGGAGTAGATTCTGCACTTCCTCATCGACGATCAGGTTCCTCTCTGGTGCGAACTTCCTTCTCTTCTGCTTTACCGGTGGATGGCGGGGGTCCACATTCAGCCGGTGTGTAATAATTGTGGGGTCGATCCCCACCATGTCTTCATGCGACCAAGCGAAGCTACTGCTGTGTTCCTTGAGGAAACCGATCAATTCAGCTTTTCTTTCGGGAGCCAAGTCCTTTTCGATCCTCACAGTTTGCTCGGGTTTCTGGCTGTCGAGGACGACTTCCTCGATCCTATCGGCCTCGGGGTCCCATGTTGGTGTGGGCCCCTTGGATTCCTGTAATTTCTATGCGGAGTGGGCGACGGTCACCTTGAGGGCGGACTTGTAGCATTCTTTGGCCAACCTTTGGTCCCCCCATGATTTCCCTGATCCCCCACGGAGTGGGAAACTTTATGGTTTGGTGATAGGAGGAAGGGACCGCCTTCATGTCATGGATCCAGGGTCGTTCGATGATGATGTTGTAGCAGGATGGGCAATCAAGCACGGAGAATCTGACCTGTAAGTTGATTCCTTTAGCGTAAGTGGGGAGGGTTATTTCCCCCAGGGTATGAGCGATTTCCCCGCTGAATCCCACCAGCGCCACTGATTTTCTGAGGATGTTCTCTTCCTTCATCCCCATCTCCTTGAGGGCGTCAAGCGTGACCATGTTGGTGGAGCTCCTGGTGTTGATGAGAATCCTCCTCATTAGTACGTTCCCCACCGATAGAGATATGACTAATCCATCGTGGTGAGGGCCTACAGACCAGCTGAGTCCGAGTCGCTGAAAGTAATGGTGCTCCCGGTGTGTCCATCTGAATTATGGATGTTTGCTATCAACGATCCTTCCAGGTGTCCTCGTGCGTGGCGTTTGGCTGCCGAATAAGTAACACCACAAATGTCTGAGCCGCTGCTGATAACGTTGACAACCTTTGCGTATTCCGGGGAGGATGGAATATCCATGGGCTCGGATAGATTCTGGCTAGCGGGTATACTCGGGTTCGTGGAGATCTCGAATAGTAGGCCTCTCGAATGAAGGTACGCCAACTCTTTTCTGAGGGCAAAGCACTCGTCCGTCTCGTGTCCGTAGTCCTCATGGAAATCACACCACTTCGTCTTGTCTCTCTTGGGGTTTGGATTTTCTGCCTTCTTGGGCCACCTGATACGATCCCCGAATTTCTCCAGTCCCTTCACAATCTCCGCGTTCCCTAGGCCAAGGTTGTACTCATGGACTTTTGGCCGACTGGGGGCGTCCTTCTTTCCGCTTGGCTGCCTGATGCCTGCGGTATGGACGCCTAGCGCTTCTGGTCGGTTCTTTAGGTATGGCTGACCTCGGCGCTCTTTTCGCTGGTCGGAAGAGACTTTCCTTTCAACCCGATCGAAGACTGATGCGGCTCGTACGGGGATTTCGTCCTCCTCGAGCTAGATGTGCGCCAGAGCTTTCACCTGGACGTCCTCGAAACTATGGCAGGGGTACTTAGTGAGTTCCCTATAAAGCTCGCTATCCGGCAACAAGCCCCTCCGGAAGGCTTCTATTGAAGTGGGTACGTCGCAAAGCGGGATCGCCACTTTCTCCCGGTTGAACCGATTCAAGAAGGCTCGTAGGGATTCTCTGGGTCTTTGGGCCACCCGGTACAGGTCATTAGATTGTTTCATCAGTTTCCTGCTGCTGGCGAATTGCATCCTGAAGGCGTCCACCAATCCTGCAAAGGATGCTATCCCCCCTGGGGAGGTTGATGAATCAGGTCAAGGCTGCGCCGGATAGAGCGGCACCGAACCCCTTGCACATAATCGCTTCTCTGGACTCTCGCGGTATTGAACTGGTCATCATTTTTTGCTTAAAGATGGCGACGTGCTCGTCGGGGTCTCCTGTCCCGTCATAGGTAGGGACTGTCGGGACGGTGAATCTCTTCGGGATATCCACACTGGTGATTGGAGCCGTGAATGGAGATTCGTCGTAGCCGTCTGGGGCTTCTTTCTCGATGGGAGGGGGTACCCCAGGTATTTTTGCGATCTTGTCTTCTAGTCCCTTGACCCGATCCTGCATGTATTTATTGAAGAGTACCTCAAGGAAGGGTTTTGTGGTGGGTACTTGTCTTTCGACTCCTTCGTCATACATTGGGTGAAAGACTCTCGTGCCTGCAGTCCTGTTTCCGGACGTCGAAGCGTTGGGCACTCCTGGAAGGGTGGCCGCTGGGGTAGTCATGTTCATCGTCGAGGGTGGTCCCCTGATCTGGGAATTGAAGGCTTCCACCAGGTTGAGGTGGACAGTGGCCTCCCTGACAGTTCCAGCTGGGCGAGATCCGATGTGCGACGCCGAAGCCGCCTGCAACTGCTCGCGAAGGATGGCATTCTCCGCAGTGAGTTGGGTAATATGATCCATGTGAGTCTGGTTGCGGTCCTTCTGGCTGGTCATGTCTTGCTGGAGGGCAGCTATCTTGGCTGCGAATTCGTCTAGGACGTTGCGCAAGTCCGGTACTTCCTCGGCGGCGCCCCCACAAGTGTCTTCCTCCGGGTGAACGCCCCGGCTCCCTCCGACTCCTCCGTCAGTGGGGAGGGGTGGTGGTGGATTCGTCATCTTCCTGGGCGAGAACGCTCCTGCTTTGATCGAGAAAGCAAGTGAAACCGGCTAGGGCCCCACGGTGGGCGCCAAATTATTTTGGTCAATTTTCGACCGACGACAATCACGAGTGAAATATTCAAGATTGTGAGGACGAACTAGTCGATAAACACAAGATCAAACCAAAGCAGTCGTTTCTATTCAAGATTTTTTTAAGTACAATCAGTCGGCTCGATTACAATTGATTTCAGATCCCCTTTCATTTTTTCCGTCTCCTATACTTAAACCCCGCAACTGGCGTTAACCTCCGTCTTCCTGCTTCTATGATCGTGGTTCCAGTCCCCCACGTTCCGAGGCCCATCATCCGAGTAGTTATCGTCAAGCTCCAACCGACGATCTTTGTCGTCTGGGAGAATTTTGAGCAGTTTGGGCCTCGCGGCTAAACTCCGTTCTAGTGGACTGATTTACCGATTGGGCTGGTAATTTCTGGGCCCAACAAATGTCTAGGACGGACCATCTATATTCAGATAATTATGTGCCCCTAATTACTTTCCCATCAAAAAAAATATTGACCTCTTTTTATTAATATGTATAAAATATTAGGATGATTCTTATGTCAAACATTAATTGTAATAACTCTACAAACAATACAACCATATTATGGATTAAACTCGTGACTTTGTATATTTCTATAAATCCAGGCTAGATGTACGTGTTGGCATAACATGTAGACTAGAGATGATCAATTTCGAATTGGCTTAGACATAATATGGGCTTCAACTATATAATATGTTCATGGGTGCAAGCTGGCAAACAACCTACAATTTGGTTGGTATACTCTTTATTTATTTTTTATGTTTTTTGAGCAACAGGTGTACAACGACTTAGTTCTTAATGGTTGAGTTGTTGCTCTTATTTTTATGTAAAAAATTACTTGAGTAATTCTTTTATCTATTAATTACATCAAAAAATTCGTAAGAAACAATCAAGTAATCAAGTATCAACTATATGTCATCTTTTTGAACTTATATCCACATAAAAATGGCATGTCGATCATCTAACTATCAATTCCTCTATTACCCATCCCCAATCCAACAATAAAAAGCAAGCCACATTTTAGCAACAAAGTTTTGATGTTGGCAATTAATCCTCTAGTTTGTATAATATTTTCTCGTTCGGTACGACAGAGATCATCAATCAAGATGATATAAAGTACATTGCTTATTTTATTGCTCCATATAGTCATTAATTGATGATCTCAAATTAGTCTTTTTAATGAGATACTAAAGGATCGGATGGTACGTACGGCCATATGGACCACGTACATGCTCCACAAGATCAATGCTAATGATATTACTTTGCTTGTATCAATACATGCATTATAACAAAAACATAATGTATTATAAATAATTAATTACGTACAGTTAATTCATGCCAATTTTTTTTTTAATTCTAGTAGTCTTTTATATTATGCAAATTCTTAGAATCACATGGCTATAGAAGAGACATTGAGACAAGGGTTTCCTTTGCCCATGACCAAAGAGACAAATAACCCATTTCGTTTTTGTTTATATATAGTAAGATTTTAATTGGTCTAGTTTGCCATCATAACTCAATGTTCGAGGAAAATGCTATGTCCCAAGTATGAATGATCATCACGCTCTTGCTTAATGTAGACCAAAATCACTCTTTAAGTAGAGTTTATCAACAATTGATTGGAATAATATGCTAGCTAGAAAGTTAAAGATCATCTTGGAAAAGGACAACAAGATCAATTACGAATGGCGTACGTTATCTTGTGAAATGTGAATGATGCATATATTTTGTAGTGTATACTTCAAATTTGCATTTCTCATGGAAGAGACCATTCTCACTTGTTTCATTTAATTTCCTTCAAAAATCAAACAAGTATTGAATGACCGACTATATGGCATTTGATAGCAAAGAATACATGAAAACAAAGTTTTGTCCTCTCAGATCTTATCATACATATTGACTAAAACGTACAAATCAAATTGACCAATGTCCCTACAAAATTATCCTTATTCCCAACTATGGGCCATGTGACAAATACTCTTAATTAGTTACCCTTTTCGATCTATCTATGTTCATGACAGATAGATGAACAGGTTCTAGATTCATAATATATATATATATAGAATCAAGAACATATAAAAGGGAAAGATCTCGACCCCAGGTTTCATAGACAAGGAGGCATGGAACGCCTGTAATTGAAACCCAATGGTGCAGACTTTTTTGTGTGCTCTGCATAATCAGTATCAAATTTCATATTGCTTTGATTTTACGTCAAGTTAAATGAATGAGCAAAGTTAAGGTCAAATAACATGCTAGCTGTCTATGTTTTTTTTCTATCTCAACCCATAACCTATAATTAACTAGGATTTGAATTTTGGATGCAACTCACCTATTCCATCTCTTGATCTCAGCTTTCTTAATTCACCGCATGTGATTTTGATTGCCATGATGCTTGTCTTCGATTGATCTTGTCACTATTGCCATGATGGATGTTATTTTAAATCAGTGATTCACAAGTGTTTGAATTATAACTTAGATATTTCTCTGAATCAATCATACTTTTTTTCTTTTTTTTTTTTTACTTTGCAATATTTTTTAATTTCCTACACTCGCCGGCCGAAAATTTGATGTTGAAATACAGAAAATCATCAAATAGTGTAAATATTGTAATTTGTGTGGGAGAAGATAATGTGCAACGACTACTAGGGGCTTAGGTGTGAAATGCAAAAGAAAATGAGTCATTGGATGGAAAAAATATTGTTCCAATTTAAAATGGGGAAAATATGATATGGATGAATTTTTCGAATTATTAGCTTATTTTTCGAAAAAAGGAATACAGGGACACACATTATAATCATCAAAACTGGCTTTTTATACATGAAAAATGGCCGAATGTGCATCAAAACTACGAGCAAATTAAATATACGCTTGTGCATCAAAATTAGCTACATTTGCATAAAAATGGATGCGTATATGCAATGTTCTAAAAAACGCTAAGTGAACCTTGAGTGGAGAGGGGCCGTCTAGCGTCTAGGAGGCCTAGGTTGCCTAGACGGGCATAGACGGGTTCCTAGGTGGACTGGCAGGCTAGCTAGGCGGGTTGAGACCTTCGAATATCTAGACGGGATTTGTACGTAAAACAATGCATATACGGTTAGTTTTGATGCACATGTTAGAATATAACATGCATAATGATTTTATTTATTGTACACTCGATGTGCATGCGTTTTATTTCCATGGATGGGCATAAAAACATGTTAAACGTGTACAAATTTGTATTGAAATGTGGAAAAAAAATATCACATTTTAGACAAAAAAAAAATGAAGTTGAAGCACAATGTGCACCAAAAGATCGATGCACATGTAGTTAGTTTTAATGAAGAAATGAGTTAATTTTGATATGTAAAACTGATGTGCAAAAGAGTTTGTGTTGATGTATACAGAGACGGAGCTGGGGGAGGGCATGGGTGGGCCCGTGCCCTCCCTTCACTCAATACAATTTTTTTATATAGGCCCCCGAAAAAAAAGCCCCATTATATATATGATAAAAACTCCATTGTTTGAGATAGAAAAAATGGCTCAGATGGATAAGCCTTATACAGATGTGGGAGAGCTCCGTGTTCAAGCTTCCTTTTCTACTAGTTCCGTTTTGTTTTCTTTTACCCAATTCACGCCTTCTCTGTTTTCTTTATTTATTTTTAAATTTCAGCAATTTTCTTTCCGTTTGTATAAGCCCTGTTTCAATTAGCAATTTTCTTTATTTATTTTTTACCAATGCACGCTTCCTCTGTATTTTCAACCAGTAAGAATTAAATTATTTAATATTTAAATTTTGATTAGTAGTAGATGTTTTTTACAAATAAATTACAATGAAAATAATTAATTTTTTAATTAGTATCATATATTAGAATTTAATTTTTTTATATAATTTTTTTACAATCCTAAATTTTACTAATATAAAACAGGGCCCCAAAAATGTAGAGACGGGCCTGAGTACTAGTAGATTGAAGGTAGTAGCAAAATATAATTTGATTTTTGGTAAATTTCAGCTCTGATTCTTCTCCCAACCTGATTACTTTGAATTTGTAATTCAATTTGATATTTCAGGGTTTTGTGACTTTTGTTGGTAATTTGGTATATTTTGTGCTCTTAATTTGAATTTTGCTATGCTAATTAGGTTGACTTTAACTATTAATTTGATATGATAGCTTGATTTTAGGATTAATTAAAACTTTGTTGTTGTCCACGAATTCACGATCGAGAGTTCGACACCACTGTTGTCCACTAGCCTGATTTTGGGATTAATTAAAACTATCAAGATTCAAGTGGATGTGGGTTGATTTTGAACTTTTGGTAAATTGTTTTTTCATTGGTCTTGCCTTTTGGCTCGTCCGGTTCGATCGGTCGGACACTGCTCTATGTCCGGACAGAGTACTTCGTGGTCCTAGTTTTTGGGAAGACTCTTCCAATATCAGTTTCTCCATACATGTCGCCAGTAAGGTTCGAACTTCGAATCTCATGGACAACACTTAAGAGGTCTAACACCACTTTATCACTAGACCAACTGAGTATTATTTTTTTAGTAAATTGTTAATTGTGCCCCTCCTTCAATTTAGTTCTGCGTCCGTCACTGGATGTATATTTGGGTCGGGTAAAACGGGCAGATGTGATTATGCTTGTCTTCGATTGATCTTGTCACTGTCTTAGACAGTACTACATATATATGTAAATCAGTGATTCAAAAGTGTTTGAATTATAACTTTTTTTTTTTTGAATAGGTAAAAATTAGGCAGACTAGGTCAGTCTAAGACATCCTTGCGGATGAGGGTCAGGACCCCTTCATGGTTTAGAATTTGATTGCTTTGCAACTTTATTTTACTTGCCTACACAAGTTGTCTGAAAATTTGATGTTGAAAATTGAAATACAGAAAAATCATTAAATTTCTAGGTGACCCAGATTGCAGATGTATTCTGCATTTCAATAACAAATCTTCAAATATCGTAACAAAGCATTTAACAATTGTATAATTCTGTTTGAACTAGGTACAGATTCTCATCTATACCGACCAATCACTGAAGTGTTTTGACCAAAGTTTTCACTTAATTAACAGAGAACAAGATCACTGAATACAGGTGAGTGAGATTGCTCTATTAAAGGAAGATTGGAAGAAGACAAGTTCATATAATCATATCTTGTGAAGGAAGTGAGGAGAGTAAGGAGACATGGAAGGAGCAAACTAAGTCAGGAATATATGCATTCAAAGTATGTAGAAAATCAGTTGATTGATAGTGGCAAAATTCAGATAAAGAATGAGATTCATGGAAGTTAATTATGTATCTTTGTTGGCACAAATTCTGTAATGATAAATCAATAAACAATGCAGATTGCAGAATCGAATCGAATCGAATCGAGGTTCACATGCTACTGTTGTGTGCATTCAAGTCTCAGTTCAATCCTGGAATTTTATTATGCATTTCTTGCTGTATAACTCATATTTTCGACAGCTTCTTTTTTAACCTTCTTTTTCGTTTTCTTTTTTGTTAATTTTTACGTTCTGGTGGTGGTGGGAATATTATACAGTAGTACTGCTGATTTGTTATTTTGTAGAGTATTTATTGATCCAACGAGCTAGTACCATCATGAGAAATGTCAAATATACACATAACTTGGGAAATCTCTTCAAGCCTGACACAGTAATATTAGAGCGCTTCACATCCCAGTTTTTAAGAGCATATAAACTGTAATGGCGAGCATCGGGGCTCATAGGCCTTAGTGGGCTTTAAAGCCCACTAAGTGTGGTTGGTTGGGTAATTTGTAGTTGGGCTGGCACACCGCGTTTTTCAGGGCTTTCCTAAAGGTCTAAACAATTTTTTTACGGGATACACAGCATAAAATATTAAAAATTTGGCCTCATAATCACTAATAACTTACGGTTGAAGCATTGCAAATTTCACTTTGCTCACATTACTCAAACTAATATCATAGCATCCGGTTTAAATATCGTAGTATCCGTGTTAAACCTGGAGTCGGGTTTATAAATTTTGTTAATATAAATTTATTTAAAAAATTATAAATAAATTATAAATATATAAATGTACTTTTTTATAAATCGAAATAATATTACTAATTATCATAATAATAAAATAAACCTTCCATATATATTCTTAAAAAAATTCTTATATTATTATAGTGATCCGATCACAAATAATTAATATCATTATATTAATAATATCATTATAATATAAGGAATGTATAAAATGTATGAAGGGACATTCATGTCTTTTAAATCATACTAGTTATTTTGGTTCATGACAAATATTTTTGGTTCATGTGTTTATAATTATAGGTCCTTGATATTTCATCTTATAATTCACGTCTTTTAGTTTATAAAAGTTGGTCTATCGGTTCATGAAATTTGCTTCAAAATAATAACTATTTTGTGTCATTTATTATTGTTCATAAATAGTATTTTATTAGTCCATGTCTTTATATGATTATGTTTATAATAATTGTCAATAGATTTCATGAAATTTAATTCACATGCAATTCTTGTTATTTGTGTCATCTTTTCATAAATGGTACTCCCTCCGTTTCGCAATTTAGGGTTTTTTAGAACTTTGCACATATATTAAGACAAGCTTAAAGTGTAATTGATGAGATTTTATTTTTCGTGTGCAAAATTAATATGAGATTAAATCATATATATAACATCACTCAATGGGTGACATTTTTTAGTATTTATAAGTACATTGGAACTAGAAATACATTAATTAAATATTATTTTTGACAAATTTTAGTATTAATTAATTAAAAAGAGACTTATATTTTAAAATTTTATTTGAAGCTTAAAAACCCCTAAATTGTAAAACGGATGTGGTATTAATCATAAATGATATTATGTGTGTTCAAAATTAGGCATGTTATGTTTATAATTTCCATCCTTAAAGTTCACGAATTCCGAACACTTAACAGTTGAGATATGATAATATATGACGAAATCACAAACTTTTCAAAGATAGACATGGAAATAAGCCACATTGAATAAAACTAAATAAAATAATAATAAAAATTGGAAAAAAATGCTCTAAGCTCTAATTGACCATTTGCAATGTTCTAAGCTCTAAGTTGACCATTGGGACATTTTATCAAACACATGGTGGATAATTAGATGAGCAATGACATGCAATTCAAAACTTCAGATTGAAATATATACAATCTTTATAGGTTTGAGTACCATCTATAGAAATATGGCAAAACACATGCAATTCGAAATACAAAACCCTCGAATTAGAAAAATTCCTAAATTTGAAATTGAAATCATTTAAAAGAAAACCATGCTAAAATCCATGAAGAGAACGTAAATTGAGGTTGAAAACAACCCAAAAATTAATCCAAACTAGATGAATCAAGCGCCAATAAGTATGGACAAGAATCAATAAAATCAAGTTTCAATATTGGGTATTCTAGATGTAGAAAAAAGGTATTGTAGCAATCTTATAATCTGACATGTGTAATGACAAAAATACCCCTAACCATAAAAATAAAAAAGAACAAGCGTGTTATTTTAATCGTTAATTTTCTAAATCTAACTGTTAGTGCACAAAAATCCGCCTTTAATGCACTGATTGAATGTTCCTCTTGATTCGCCTCTTCACCTTCCTTTCCAAGCTTATTTTTCAACCTAGAACTTGCAAAACAATGGACACATGGGGTGGGGTCCCCCTAATCCATCTTCGATGCCTAAGTCAAAAGAGTATTTTGTCGATTGAACGTCGAGGTAAAAGCAAACTACAAGCAAGTCGAGCGGATATCAACCTATACTCACTGCCCAAGCTGAGCGAATATCAACTAGTTCAATGTGATGTGTGAATATCAGCATGTGCCCACTATTCATGGCGATCCCATGTATTTATAATGGAGGAAAGGGAGAGAGAAGGTTGAAAACTCTATCTCTAGGGCTGGCCGAGATACCTTGACACCCAAGCAAGCGATATCTTGTCCCAATTCACGCGGAAATTCTATCTTTTGAATAAGATAGATTCCTCCGGCATAAAGATAATAAAAACGGTAATTTCATCATCATCATCATTGACCCAGTGAGGCTCCAATATAGCGGAATTTGGGGAGTCAAGATGGGGGTACCCCTGCCTAAGGAAAAGGGGGTACGCCCGGATAGACCCAAGAAAAACTGAAATTCAACTATGTGACAATAATAACTGAATTTAGTTAGAATGCACCAAAATTGATATAGGGACTAAATCCATCTCAAAGGCAGTGTATAAAATCCAATGAGCATGAGGATGCGTCCAAAAAACGATAATTTAATAAAGAAAAAAAAAAGATTTAACAAATTCTTACAAAAATTATTTTTTAATATTTACCCGCTCACACTAAGGTTTTATATTTGCTCACATTTCACGCCCTATACTTTTGAGTTTTTTGAGATTATTAAGAAAAGCAAAAGACCTTAGTACAAAACAAGGTACGGATTCTTGATCGAACAAGAAGGAACATCCCCATGTGGCACTGCAATTAAGACCCCTCTAATCAGCTATCTTCCCTTAATTCGCAATTAAGCTACCGTCAAATAAAAAAGACAAAACGGCCTAGAATTTTTAATGATACTTAAATCGATCAATTGGAATCTTGGCTTCTAATCATTAATCCTAGTTCACCTAATCCAGCCATAAACATCTAGATCATATTGTCTAGCTGAGACAAAGCAAATCACATATCTATACTCTTACTAGGAAACACAAGAACAGGGGTGACAGCCATTGGCGAGCCAAATCAAGCTCCCTAATTAATTATAAAACTAATCTTTGTCTCCCTCTCACTTCCTTCACTTACTGGAGTACATATATAAACTCTTGTCATTCAAACACTACACCTATCACTTTCACAAGCTCCCTAAACTCTTGTACATCAAAAGCCATGGCTTCTTATGATTCTCCAATCCGCAAAATCAGCACCACTCGTTCACTCAGTCTGCCATTGGAGTCGAACCCGATCATCTCAAGGATCTCGGAAGAGCTTAAGAAGCTCAAATCCTGGGAGGAATCATCATCCTCCACCGCCGAATCGATCCGCATAGGCCTATCCGGCACCGCCGATTTATACGGATGCGTGGGCGAGTTTCTTAGCTTGCCGCTTACGCAACAATCGCTCTCCCTTCACCAAAACGACGCGTTCCTCGCTCGCCTCGTGGACGGATCGTCGAAGCTTCTGGAAGTCTGCTCTTGCGCCAGAGGCATGGCGGTGCAGCTCAAGGAGGAAGCTTCTGGAAAGTCGACCCTCCACGTCAACTCCGACTACTTCCGCACGAGGAAGCGCGTTGCGAGGACCGCCAAGGAGCTCCGCGCGTCGCTGATAAGGATCGAGCGCGACGCATTCGGGGCGTGGTGGGATGAGTTGGAGGCAGCGCGTGAAGATGATGGCCGGGGGAGATGGCGCGTGTGCGCGGTTATCGGCGTGCTTAGATGCGTCAGCATGATAACCGTTTCGGTTCTGGAGGCGCTCGCCTCGTTTCTCGGGATTCCGCCGGTTTGCAACAAGTACTCGAGGAAGATTAAGCTAATGATTCCTTTGATATCGAGGCTGATGGGGCCGGCCGGAGAGAAGAAGGGATTCAGGAATGAGTTGGAGAGGGCTGATGTGGCTGTGCGTGCTTTGTCCCCACGTGACGTGGCTAATGATGTGGACGGGGAGGTGAGGAGAAGACTGGAAGAGTTGGAGGGAGGCATGGAAGGGATACTGAATGGATTGGAGAGTTTGTCCAGTCAGCTAACCACAACAAGAGCCTCTCTACTGCAAATATTCTCATTTTAATTCATTAGGCTAATGAATTACATATATAATTAAGTTAACGACTTTATAGAACAGCTAATGCTTAACTTTGATATTTGTTCGGGTAATGAGATGTGTTTGCATAAATCCTGCGGCTGCGAGCCGCAATGCGCAAGAGATTGATTGTAAATTGTATGTAATTTCTAGCTATTTGGCCAGTACTTGACATGAAAAATAGGCTCGGTTCCATCCGATCCCTTTGCTGCATACTTATTTGGATTTCTTATGCGATCACAATTAATACACAATTAGGGCTTAATCTTTATATACTGAACTCGATCCGTTTCAACTCTCTTAATTAGCTTCAAGACTCCCACTCACACACACATCCTTCTCGTTCATAAATCTTTTAATCAAGAACTTTTTTTCTGTTAGAAAGAACCCTTCAATTTATTAAGAAAAGAAAAGAGTTATTCTATCCAAAAAAAAAATAAAAATGAAAGGGCTAACACTAGATCAATCTTCTAAAAATCTTGTTTAGGCACTGAGCCATCCAGTCTGTCTAGAACCGTCTAGGCAACCGTTCTAACTGTTTAGACGCTAGCTAGGCGGCCCCATTTCCATCCAGAGTCCACTTAGCATTTTTTAGAACGTGTGACGGGACTAATTAAAGGTATCCTGCCCCTCACATCATCAAAAAGAAAACGGGGTAAAACATGCATGAAGTCCAAAAGGAATAGAAAGAGCAAGCGACACAATTAGCCTTACAATAAATATGACGTACGAATCTGGACTTGACAGTTCCTTTAAAAGAAGCCTTGGGAGGCAGGTTAAAGATCGGGTGACAAGCCTCGAGTGGCACAATCAACTCTTTTAAGAACTAGTTTAAGGCTCGCTCGTATTGTTGTTTTTTAATAATACATGTGACAAAGGACTTATATAGGTGTTACGCAAATGAGTTTCATCATATGTTAGGAGCGTATAGATGGTGAGTATGTGGGTGCACATTCTGGATCACAAAAGTTTGCAAGTTACATCGATCTAGATGGGTTGTGTCGTCATGAAGTTGGCCCAGCCAAGATATAAATGAGCAGTCCAAATCGTGTCCGATCCGGCTTGTTAACTTCTTTTATTTACAGATGCCCACTCAACTCAGGTGCACTCATCAATCTCGTCTCGTGATAGGCCTCCGAGCTAGCATGGTTCTAACATATATAAGAGCTTTAAATAATAGGGAGCATACATAAGTGGACACCTAAACAACAACAACAACAACAACCCAGTGTGGACCTGCCTCGAATAGGGTCTGGGAGGCCAGGATGTACCCACCCTTCCCTTGACCTAAACTCTTACAAAATTTCCGGCAAGACAATTTTTTCTATTGAACAAGCATATTAATCACTCTCTCTTAACCGAGTTAAATGATACAAATTTGTTGAGAAGGATTTGTTTTGAAAAAAAATCATATATGCATTAGAAGGCACAATAGATCTTCAACGAGGTATGAAGTCGACGACATCGTGGCTGGAACAAGGAAGCTTAGAATCAGCAATTTTGTGGCATTACCGTGACAGGAGACGATGGGCGAGAAGGTAATCCAATAGTAGTTTGGTGGTTGCAGATCTAGGTCGTGACAGAGGTGGCAATGCAATGAGGTGGATCCGGTAACCCAAAAGGGGCGGATGCAGGGGCAATAGATCTAGAGGTTGAATAACGAGGCAATGCGATTTAACATTGAAAGTATCAAATCCGAGCCTCGAATAAAAAAGGGGAGTGTTTTGTTAGGCTTGTTGCCTCCAGAGAGATTGATGGTGGAGAAGAGCATCCATCGGCACCGAGGAAGGAGAGGAACCAATGACAGTTGGCTATGTGATGTTGTCGCTCCTCAAATTTGAGGTTCAACCACGCCTTGGACTCGAATCATGTCTTGTGTTAGGTCTTCAATCCCGATCTTGATGGCGCTTGCGGAAGCAAAGGGATAGAACGATTGCTAGAAGTTTCGAGATCTAAGGTGTCAAGAGACGGCAATTCGAGGATGCAAGGAGATCTAGTTTGAGAGGGGATAGATCAGCACGCTAGAACAAAGAAAGGATAAAGTTAGTTCGATCTTAAGGGCAGCGGCCAAGAGAGGAAGTTGTAGGGTTTAGAAAGTTGTTGACGCCTAGGCCTAAGGAGAGAGTCTCTATCTAAAAGGCTGATTCAATTCAAAGCAAGTGTAACCTAGACAAGGTATTTGGGTACCCCTTTTATAGAGGAGGTGGTTTAAAACCCTAGAAACAAACAAGGGGTCGGATTGGGCCAAGTGTGCAAACGACACACTTGGCCCAATCCCAAGACAGTCCAAAAAGTGATATTATAAACTATTGAAAATAGAAAGGTGTAGTTTAGTGTGTTCTAAAATTAATAAAGCAACATAAGATAGGCGCGCCACTAGAGTGATGCGGAGAAGTGTGGGCGCAACGAGAGAATGCAAGGGCGGAAGCTGGGGTGCACCGGTGTCGTGGACTGGGGCGCGTGAACCTCATGTGGCATCGGGCGAGGGTGTTGACGTGGGCGTGCCAAACTCGGTGTTGGGGTGCGACGCAATGCCTCCTATCATGGCGAGGGCAAGGATCTGGGACTCGGCGTCCGCGGTGCCGTGGCTACTGGAGACTCGACATACAAGGGACATCGTGGCGCGATCAATGGCCTTGGCACAAACATGTGTTAAGGATCCTTAGGAGCGCACGAACATGGACTCCTTCTCCTCGGTGGCGATCATTGTAGGGATCGCATCAACCTCCCCCTTGAGTGGGAAGCATCCTCGCTTCTTGATCATCAAACTCGAGTTCTATGTAGGGAGAGAGCTCTGACAAATTGAAAGTGCCATGGACACCACAATAAGACTCCTAAAGCTCAAGCACGAACATGGACTCCTTCTCCTCGGTGGCGATCATTGTAGGGATCGCATCAACCTCCCCCTTGAGTGGGAAGCGTCCTCGCTTCTTGATCATCAAACTCGAGTTCAATGTAGGGAGAGAGTTCTGACAAATTGAAAGTGCCATGGACACCACAATAAGACTCCGAAAGCTCAATCATGTAAATTTTGTCTCCAACACGCCTAAGGACTTAGAATGGACCGCCGCCACGCTGATGTAGCTAGGTCCTTCGGGCAGTAGAAAAGTGCTCTTTGCGCAAATGTAGCCATACCGGATCTCCGAGCTCAAACACCATCTGATGTAGCTTGGTCTACTAGAAAGATCCTCATCTCTTTAAATGTCACCTTTGATGAGTACATCTTTCCTCCAAACTCCTACCTCTCATAAAGAATCCCTCCTTGATATTAATTGGTCCTCTGCCATGAATGATGAATATCAAGCTCTTATTAGTAATGGTACATGGATTCTTGTTCCACACCCTAAAAGGGATAATTTAGTTCATTGTATGTGGTTATTCAAGAATAAGTTCAAATCTAATAGGTCATTAGAGCACTACAAAGCGCGTCTGGTTTCCAATGCTCTATCATAGGAAATTGGAGTTGATTGTGATGAGACTTCAGCCTTGCACAGTAACTTGCACGAGACTTTATATATTCTTCAACCACTTGGGTTCATTGATTCTGCCAAATGCAATCATGTTTGCCTCTTTCAAAAATATCTTTATGATTTGAAATAGGCCCCCTAGGCTTGGTACCATCTATTTGCTACTTATATGTCTTGCATCGGTTTTGTTAGCAATCATTTTGATTCCTCCTTGTTAATCTACAAATGCAACACTTCTTTAGCATATCTGCTTTTGTATGTTGATGGTATCATTCTAACCACCTCTTTTGACTCCTTGCAGAGTGAAATCATTTCATTGCTCAGTTGTTTGCGATGAAGGATCTAGGTTCTCTCTCTTACTTTCTAGGCATCTTTGTTATCCGCTCCGCCTTTGGCATGTTCTTAACAAAAGACAAATATTCTAGGGAAATTATTGATAGAGTTGGCATGTTTAACTACAAATATGTTGTCACACCGATCGACCCAAGGACGAAGCTCAATAGCTCAATCGGGCCTCCCATGTCTGATCTCACTCTTTACAAGATCCTTGCAAGTGCTCTTCAATATTTGACTTTCACCAGACCTCCTATGTGGTTCAAGATACTTGCCTCTTCATGCATGATCCACAAGAATGCCATTTTGCTACATTGAAACGCATCATTAGATATGTTAATGGGAGTTCAAGCCTCAACATTACCATCTCTCCTTCTAATACACCGGCATTGGTTGCTTATACTGACACTAATTTGGCTGGGTGTCTGAACACTCTTCGCTCTGCATTAGGTTATTGTGTACGTCTTCCTTAATGACGCCTTTGTTTTCTAGTCTGCTAAGTGGTAGTTTGTCGTCTCCCACTCTAGCTCCGAATCCAAGTATTGTGGTGTTGCAAATGTTGTCGCCGAGTGTACCTTCTTAAACAATCTTCTCCTAGAGCTACATTGTCCCCTCTTCAAGGCATCCATAGTTTATATGGACAATTTCTCGGCTTCCTACCTTGCCAACAATCTTGTTCAACATCAACGCAACAAGCACATTGAGTTGGCCATTTTGTTTATTCGAGATAAGGTTGCATTAGGCCACATTCGAGCCCTAACGTCCCCTCTTCCTATTAGTACACTGATATTTTTACTAAGGGTTTTCCTCATCAATTATTTCTAGATTTGGGAGACAATCTCATTGTAAAGAAACCCTTAGTTTCGACTACGGGGGTATAATAGAATATATTATTATGTTAATATCATAATTACCCTTACTTGTATTATATTTATACTGGAATAATACAAAGACATCCCTCAAATTAAATTCATATATATTCTTACAAGTAAAAGTTCATAACAAGGCTTACATTAGTAACAAGCTTTATTTATTGTTAAATTACTAGATTAATAAGTACAAGTAAAACATTCAGAGGAAGAAAATGAAATCAAATCATACAACTCTAAAATCTCTAAAGTGTTCATGCTAAGAGCAAATATAATCCTTTATTTGTTGTAAGATTACTAGTATAATCGCTCTGCTGGGCGAACTAGCTTCAAAATCTAAGGTTTCATAAAAAAAAATTATGTTGATAAAAACGGCAGTGTCGGGCTTGTCATGGTCGTCGAAGATGAGGGTGTAGGTGATGGAGGGAGAGGTCAGATTCGGAGGAAGCAACGTCGATCCATCTTGGGGAGGAGGCGAAACTACAAGAGCCTAATTCTACCAATGACCAAACACAATCAAGAGAGAAGTCGAGAGAGGGGGCTAGAAAAGAGTAAAGGGTATGGTAAATCGATTATGTACGCAAATGCATGAACAAACACGCAATTACCCCTCCTATTTATGTTATTTCACGAAAATCCCTCATTTAATCACCGTACATTTACAACCTGTTTGGTAGAAGTATTAAAATAGAGAAAGTGAGGGGAGGAAGAAAGTTAAAAATTAAGAAAAGAGAAGAAAGGGAGAGGAGGGGAATAATTTAATTCAAAATGTGTTTGGTTGGAAGCAAGAAAACGATTTTCCTCTATTTTAAACAATTTTTAATTTTGAAAGAACGGAAAGGGAGATGGGTTAAAAGAATAAAAAAATTCACTCAAAATTTGAATCAAGTTGAATTCACGTAAAAAATTTCATTCAAATTCCACCAAATTAGAACGATTCAATTCCTCTCCTTTATTCCCTTATTTTCACCTACTTTATTCTCAAATCCTTCCAATGTTTTTTTTTGATAAGGTAAGAATTTGGTTTACCAGAGAAGCCTGGTACAATTGAGAGTCCGTGAAAAACAACAGCCGGAAACCGGTAGGAACAGACTGAAGCAAATAATAAACAACACGTAAAGTAAGTACAAACTGGCGAAAAAGAGAACTAGGACGAGTATGGTAGTGGCCATAATGAGGGGCTAAAGAGAGAAACTTCTTTACCATTCAGGTCTAAAACGGACAAAATAGGAAGATGGATTAGACTATTGATGTTGCATCCAACGGGATGAAGGATCTTCAGCAACCTCGAACATGTTCAAGCGACCTTGCCAATCATAAGCAAACCACTCCCTATCCTAGAACCAGATCTCGAAGTCATACAAACCTTAATCGGGTCAAACCTGAAAAAAACTCAAACAAACACCACACAAAACAAAGCTAAATAGAAAACACTAAAAACAAAAAAGGGATTTGGCCTCATTCAAAAATTATTACAAGAAGATCATTAAATTAGAGAAGCAAAACACCAGGATCAAGGTCTAATTTCTAAGACTTTGTTTCTAGAAAATCCAAACCAAAAGTGTAAATTCATATAATATGCCAAAGGATGAAAGCCTGCTTAAACAGAATGATATAATTCAAGACCAAAGGCCCAGACTTCTCAAACCAAATCCATTGATCTGTTCAATTCTAAAAAAGTTCTCAAGATCTACTTAGAAGAGGAAATTCTATCTCCCGTTTTCTAAACCTTGGAAATAGAAGGAAATTAGATCCATTTTCAGCTTCCTCAACTATTAAAAATGGAGAATTTGGCAAAGAAGTTAATAGATTTTCTTTGATTTGTATTGAGCCATTAAATCCATGTTCACCTCTCTCATCACTTCTCTTACTCCAACCTTATTAAACTATGGATAAAGAAGCTATGGGAGGCGAAAGTCTAATGGTCGACAGAAAGGAGAGCCATCAAAAGGCCAAAACAGGCAGAGGACATCAAAACGAGAAAAGCGAATGACCAAAGGGCCAAGTCGCAACAGCCAGTGGCCAACGACACCTCCACTGCCAGACAACGATGAGTGACTGAGCCGCCAGAGCCGGAGAAAATAACTAGAGACAAGGCATACATCATCAAAGATGGAATTCATCGGGATCGGGATCAAGGCCGACAACCAGAGAGAGATTTCTTCAAAGGGTCTGAAATTGGATCTAAAGGGTTGGAAAAGGGATGAAGGGAAAGGACAAAGTGCAAGAAAGACACCCAAAATTATAGATCTTGACTAAAATTGAAGATTGATAGAGGGCTAAAGGATTCTACATTCAAAAGATCAAGATCGAGGCTAAATCAAATCCAAATTCGAGAACCTAATTCGATAGATTGGTAGTTCAAGGGACTCAGATCGGAAAGAGTTTTAAAAAAATAAAAAATCCAAAAATTCTTCAGATCACATAATGGTCGATCAACGATGGGAAACGGAAAGCATAATACACACTCGAGATCTTATTCATCATCCAATTAATCTGATCTAGGGCTTCTCGCCATGATAGTAGAGGAAGAGAGGTTTCTCACCCACTACTTCCTTAAGTTTTCTTTCTAGAGAAAGAGAGAGTCTAACCTCTCTCTAGAGCTTTTCATCTAGGTTAAATCCTGCCAATGTGTTTGGTTGTAAAGAAAAGGAAGGATTCTTAATAGAGGGGAGGTGAGGGAAATTAGTATTTTTGTTTGGTTTATTAAAATAAGAGAAAATTGGGAAGAAGGTGGGGTAAAGAAAGAGGAAGAAAAAAAAAGTAAAGAAAGGAGGGGAATAAATCATCTCAAATTGGGGGAATTTGGAAGAAAAGTGGGCGAAATGATTTTTAAGAAAATTAAAAAAGAATTTTTTTCAACTTTATTTTATTCAATTAATTGCAATCTTCTACATTTTCCCTTTGTAAATCAAGCAACATATCTATTTTTTCTCCCTTTCTTTCCTCTTCTAACCAGTGTTCTAAACAATCCTTGGCGGGCCCTAGGCGGAGAGGGACCGCCTAGCGCCTAGGCGACCTAAACGGACGTCTAGACGGTCTCCCAAATGGGTTGGAAGGCTAGGCATGGATTTTTAGAACAGTGCTTCTAACCAAAAAGGTAAATTGTTCGCTCCTTTGGGGTTGCGTGGTCTCTAGTGCTCTCTAGAGGGTAGTTTGGTGAATGACCAGATCTAGACGTCCGATGACGGTTTCCGGTGTATGTTTTCAGTTTCTTCGTTAATCCCCATCGTAATTTACGTTTTCCTTGCCCTAAACACTATCTCTTGTCACTCTTTACCCTAGTTCATCCTTTCCTATTATGTTTTGTTTCTGCCATGGAACTGACACTCAATCTGTTTTCTATTGAAACTACATCCATTGTGATTGATCCTAGAGAATCTTCTGTTCATTTATCCCTTTTCGATCTCTGTTTGATTGGAAATTCAGTTGCCCCAAAGCAATTGAATGTCAATGTAATCCGAAACACATTTCGCACGATTTTGCGCCCTAAAATCGGCCTTGTAGTGCGTGATATTGGGATTTCCCTCTTTGTTTTCCATTTCTTTCACAATGATGATAGAAGGCGTGTTTTGGATAGTCGCCCATGGGCTTTTGCCGACCAATTGTTCATCCTACTAGATTTTGATGGCCTTTAGCAATCGCCTGCTTTAGATTTCTCCAATTATTCTTTCTGGATCCAGATTCCTAATATGGTGCTTGGTTTGCAGAGTGCTATTGCTGCAAAAAATCAAAGGTAATCATGAATTAATCATACAAGTTAAATCAACTCCTAATAGTCTTTAAAATTTCTAATGGCACATGAATTAATCAAATCGCAAAATCAATTTGAACATCAATTACTAAGGAGGACGGGCCATTACTTCTTTTGACAAATATTTTGTTGAGTGTTCTCCGACCTCTAAAATTTGGGACTAAAAATTGTCTAATACTCCCTCCGTTTCAAAATAGTTGTTCATAGACAAAAGTGCACATATATTAAGGGGAAAAAATTCTTCCAAAAATACCCCTATAAAGTGGTACTTTCTACTCTAAAAAGTTGTTTTGGAAAAAGTGTATGTTTAGTGTGGTGTAATTATTAAGGGTATAAATGGAAAAAATTATTATATGAACAACTATTGTGAAACAAGAAAAATTGTCTATATGGACAACTATTTTGAAACGGAGGGAGTATATAAGTTTACGAACTATTTCAACTATTGTCATATAATTTAGAGTTGAAACTTCATTGGATTTATATGTTAGACCCGTTACATAAACGACTCCCAATTTACCCTCAATTTATTGGTTCACTTGACTTTATCACAGCTTGGGAGCATTCAAAATTTATAGAACACGCAATTAGCTAAATAATTCACATCACACTATAATTGGGGTGAACAAAAACCACATGTTTTTGGGTCCGGGTCCCAACTATTAAAGCTTGAAACGATGGGTTTCCATGTGACGCAAAATAAGTGGAGGACCAACAAATTTGGATTTTTGTACAAAAAACAGTCACTTTTAGACGCACCATGCATGTGTCTTATAACTAATTATGTTCAACTACCTACCACCTCTATGATTTTATGATAAATTTCTTGATTCACAATTCACAAAAGTAGATTCACTTGATACGATAGAATGAATTTAGGTAAAAATTCATCTTAATATCGGAACACATTTATATGACAAACTTATAGCAGGCTATTATCAGATTAACACGTACTTTTGAGTAGAATAGCAGGAACTGGTAATAATAATATAAATAAGTGCGAACCAGGAGCTTTCACTCACCAACCCCCACCTTTTTAATTCATTTTTCTTTCTTCAAAACAAACTCTCTCCATTTCGCCTTTCCATTCTTCGGAATTATCCTGAGAAGAATCTGCAATTGCAAGAAAGCAAGCAAATTTTGCCGGCATTGCCATCTGGGTGTCTCTTTACTATGATCAAAATGATGTTTCAACAGATCTGTTTGCCCAGAACGGATGTAAACGTGTCATTCTGGTGAGACATGCTTTCATTCATACCTCTGATAATAAGCTTTTCATCTATTTTCCTTTAGCGCCTTGAAATCAATTGAATGTGTTGGTAAAAATGCTGAATTTTGCTTGAATTTTGTAGTTGCATGTTTTAATTTTAGCTTCTGTTGATTAATGTGCATTTCAATTTGGTAATGATTGGCAGAGAATTGCAATAGTAGTTGGCTACTTGCCGAATTTTGATCTAAAAATGAGGGTTACTGGACTAGCTGCCCAGGCTCCTCATCTGACTATTGGCTCCTGGAGACATGCAAGAGCAACAAACAGGATAGCACAAAGTTCACTAGGATCCTCAATTGGACTGCTGAAATGCAGTAACTTTCCCAAGGCTTATAATAGAAAGGGATTGAGATCAGAAGGGATCATTCAGCAATGTGGATTAATCAGTGATCAGCATACTTCAGAAGAATATGGACTGGATTCTTCCTTTGTTGAAGAAAGCTTCGCTTCCAACGGAGTTATTGCTGAAGCCACTCTACCGGGGTACGTCTGATAATACAAGCCCCTTGAAAAGTGCTTCCTCCATTAATTTCACTAGGATATTATTTGCTTCTTTTTCTGTGCTTGCGTTTTCTGTTGTACTAATTTTGTTTATAATCTTGAAATTGTATCTTCTGGATAGAGAATTAGAGGATGCTCCTCCAAGTTTCCTGGGTGATAATTATAATGTCAAAATGGAGCTCATATTGCTTGCATTACCCGCAATTGCGGGGCAGGCGATTGAGCCGCTGGCACAGTTAATAGAGACAGCTTGCATTGGCAGGCTTGGTAACAACACTACACCTTCTTATGCTTTTTATATATTTTTTTTTATTTCCTTGAAAAGAATTGGGCTTATGGAAGATTTATTCTTTTTTTATCCCTCCTAAACTTAAGGTCCGCTGGAGTTAGCCTCAGCTGGTGTTTCCACATCAATATTCAACATCATATCAAAGGTCTTCAACATTCCTCTTCTCAGTGTTGCAACTTCGTTTGTGGCTGAAGATATCTCAAAGAGTTCCTCTAAGGATTCAACTTCAGGTAGCGCTTCATAGAATTTTTAAACTGAACTACTGAGAATCACTAGAACTTTATCTTTTGTAACCGGCATTTCTGACTTAACACGTTTGGCACTCTGCACAAATAGATGAAAGGAAGGTGCTACCTTCTGTGTCAACAGCTCTAGTACTCGCAACTTCAATTGGGATCTTAGAGGCTGCTGCAATGTACTTTGGCTCTGGGATTTTTCTTGATATGATGGGCATCAGTTCAGTAAGTAGCAGATTCTCATATCGCTGTTGTTGATGACATGTTTATTGATTTAGTCACGCTATTCAGCTGTATACACGACAGTTTGTTCAAAATTTTCTTGTATTTTGGTGTTAATTTTCTGAACAGGCTTCAACAATGCGATATGCAGCAGAACAATTCCTTCGTCTGAGGGCAATTGCCGCCCCTGCGGTTGTTGTTTCTCTTGCAATACAAGGCATATTTCGTGGGTTTAAGGATACCAAGACTCCTGTATTATGTTTAGGCAAGCATTTTATGTACCATCTTCATTAATTTTCTTTATGTCTAGTCCAAAAACATGAATATCTGCTGATAAAAAAAGAGGGAAAAAAAAAGAAGAATTATGTAAATCTAAAAAAAAAATTGTTAACTTTGAACACATTTGTCCGGGCTGAATCGTCTACAAACATGTACCCATGCCCCATGAGTTTAACATTGATGCCATCATGCCAATCCCGGCCAGTGTATTTTCATTCTATTCTTTTTTGTCTAAACAGCTAGTTTTAAGTTTGAGATTTATGAACTAGATCTTGATGGTTTGCAGGGTTTGGAAATTTGATTGCTCTACCTCTCTTTCCCATACTAATGCATCATTTCGGCTTGGGTGCAGCTGGTGCTGCCATCTCCACTGTTGTTTCACAGTAAATTTATTTGCATTACCCAGTTTTTTTTTTTAATCTTCCATACCAACTGTTATCGAAAATGACAGTCTTGTTATATGCACCTTCAGATACATTGTCACATTTCTGATGATATGGTATCTGAATAAACGGACCGTAATTTCACTGCCTAGCATGAGTAGCTTAAACTTTGGTGGCTATCTGAAATCAGGTTAGCACTTCTTCTGTGTTCAGTATCATCTACCCTAGTACAAATATAAAGCAAAAACAAAGTCTTTGTAAAAATTTGAGCCACATGGCAAATTTAAAATATTTTTTTATTTTTTATTTCTCATTTTCAATCCACTTTTACCTTAACCACTTCCCCACTATCTCAAAAAACTACCATCCACTCTTTTCTTCTAAACAAATTAAAATTTTATAATTTTTATTACTAAAGAAAATAAGATTCAATTGTGAAAATTTATTCCGAATAAATATTTAAATAATAAGGTAGAAATAAAATTATTTTAAAATATACCCGTACAAGGTACGGGAATAACACTAGTTTTCAGCTTAATTTGCTTCCTTTGAATCTGAAGTTACATGATTGTTTAGCATGGACCTTGTAAAGTGATTGTGCTTGTGACATTGTTGTATATCCTGTGAAGGCGGATTTCTTCTTGGAAGAACTATGGCTGCTGTGATGACCATAACGTTAAGCACATCAATGGCAGCCCGTCTGGGGCCAATAGCCATGGCGGCTCACCAGATATGCCTGCAGATTTGGCTTTCTGTATCTCTTCTTGCAGATGCACAAGCTTCATCGGGTCAGGTAAAGGATTCCGTAAATGATATGCATCTAACATCATTTATTTGATCATGTATGAGCCGATTCCAGAATGTAAAAAGGGCAAGACTATATGTTTACTATCCAAAGTATCTGATGGCATTTAGCTAGGACAATGTGATACATCATAGTCACTCACCACCACAAACTTTGTATCGAGTTAATTTGCTATAAGTGTTTTTGGGGCGTATCAATTTGTTAATTCCATGGCCACAAGTTATTCATTCATAAGTCATATCAGATTGATGTGCCCCAAAATGCACATGAATATGCATCAACTATGCATTCTAGCAACATGCAAGTGTATAACAAATTTAACACAAATTCCTCTCACATGATTGCAGGCTCTTATTGCTGGTGCCCTAGCAAGGGGTGACTATGAGATTGTGAAAGAAATCAGCTACTTTGCTCTAAAGGTAACTCCTTTCAAGAAACTTGTAGAGTTGGGGTGTGTTAGGTAATATACAGTCTACATTCAGTAAAAGGTCTCCGTATCACCACATTATCATCTTGCCACTTACCTTAACAAGCTTTATCAACTACCTTATTTGCATTGTTTACATTGTCACTTTCAGCATGTTTACCACGCATTTCTTGGTATTTCATCCATTTTATGGTATTAGAATGCACATTACGGAAGATTATTGTGTTCTAATTATTCGCAAGCCTTCAGTGAGTAACTATGTTCAACGTATTCTCCACCAGATGGGACTGTTGACTGGGGTTTCCTTGGCCATCATACTGGGTGTCTCATTTGGAACTATAGCCACCTGGTTCACCAAAGACGCAGAAGTGCTTAGAATTGTCAGATCCGGATTGCTGGTATTACTATTCCCTCTTCACCTTTAGGTTTTGGATTACCCTCTCAAATCTCTTCCCTTCTGACTTCAAATTCTAAAGTAACTGGGAGCTATAATGTGCAGTTTGTAAGTGCCAGTCAACCTATCAATGCTCTGGCTTACATCTTTGATGGTTTGCACTATGGTATTTCAGATTTCTCATACGCTGCTTGGTCTATGGTTAGCCACCGCTCTCTCCTAGCTTATACTCCTAGAAAAAATGTTAGAACTCTTCTTTAGATATCTTTTAAGTAACCATGGTAAATATATGGGTATTTTATTAGATGCTGGTGGGTGCAATATCTTCAGCGTTCTTGCTAGTAGCACCATCCTACGTCGGTCTTTCAGGAGTGTGGTCAGGTTTGGTTCTCTTCATGGGCTTGAGGACAGTAGCTGGATATATGAGGTAACCCTTATGCTTAATCATACTTTGAAACACTAATCAACAGCTTATGAGGTAACACCTTTGCTACATATCTTTAGAATAATACCTGATTTGCTCTGTTGAGAAATCTTGATTTTCTCTTCAGATTATTCTCAAAGCAAGGTCCATGGTGGTTCTTGCAGGACGAAGCCAAGCAAACTGTTGAGAAATCTGTGGCATTTATTTAAGTCACTAAATTTTGATTTGTATCATGTAATTCTGTCGGTGAAGCTGTATTCACAATAACATTAAGTCTATTTCTAGTATCAATATTAATTATAATTTCTATAATCTTGTTCATTTTCAAAGGAAAAGAAAAAGAACTTGGAGAATACAAAAAATAGAAAACATTACGAAGCAAGCTCTAAGAAATTACATTTCAAAACAATTGGAGAAGTCTCAGGTTCTTCAAAGGAAAAATGAGTTGCTGGGTCTATAGAATCCCAAAATGAATAATCGGACACCAAACTGGTACACTGAAAACAAAGCAAATAGCAATATTTTCAAGCAGATCAAACTTCACATGAAAAGCAAACCAACATGAAAATTTGACCAACACATACGTCGATCAATTCAAACTTGCATTACAAATACCCCTCTCCAGATGTCTTTCAGGTTGCGGTTGATGACAAGCCAATCCCAAGCTAACTCTGATGCAACGGGATCCTAGTTTACAAGAGCAGGGCAGATCTGTTAATGCCCCATTGGCCATTAGACTAGAATCCACACAATTATATCTTACAAAAGAGTTGCACACACACATATATATATTTACACACTTATTTTGACTGGATAAACTTCAGTACAAGAAAAAGAAGTTCTTCATACTTGATATATAGTTTACTCTGCAGTTCACATGAAACTGATCAGCTAACTTGAAATTCTCCACTAGCATGCACTTCCTTTACTGTCTTTTCATACTCATCTTCTTCATCATCCTCCTCATCTACTTCTTCCTCCTTTTCGTCACCGTCTTCTTCCTCACCCCATCCAAATCCTCCAACAGAGCGGGAAGCTGAAGGTGGCGTTTTAGCCTCTTCCACAATCTTCATGATCTCATCCACACTCTGAAGAGAAAATGCTGGGTTCTCCCCCCTCCTATAGTACATTGCTTGAGCTGCTTCAGTCAATTCCCTAGGCAAGTTCTTTAGAAACCATGGATGGTTCTTGATTTCTTTAATTGTGATTCTCTGCACAAAATATAGAGGCACAAGGTAAATCATTCATGATTTCGCCAAGAGATGAATGTTTCCCCACGGGAAAGAAGGTCCAAAAAGATCTTTCAATTGCTTAATTCACTTGTTTGTCAGATTGACTAATACAAGTCCAGAAAGTTGCAGCAAATTGATAGGTTTTAACTTTTCAGTAGGCAGGCAGAAAAAAAAGGACTATCAAAAACCCCGTATCACAACTATTGCGCAGTTCTGTCTCTCTCTCTCAGACAATTTAAACAATTATATACAAAATTCTACTTGTCTAAAGTTATATAACAGAGATGAGAGCTGACATGAAATTTTCTGCAAATATATAAAGAGGGTATATCACCTATGATCAAGCTGTCATTTTTCTATTAGTCATGCTTGTAGTATGTTAATCCGTCATATTTCAAATTTTTTTTGTTTACAATGTCACATACCCTGGATGGACTTGCCACAAATATCCGAGAAATGAGTTGTCGACAATCTTGAGATATATGAACATAATCAGGAATCTTATACTGCACAGCCATGATTCTCTGTAAAAGCAGTATCAAGAAAAGCAGTTAGAACTTACTAAGTTTTACAACACTGCCAGAGGTAACATGTTTCAAAGCAAACAGAACATACGCTAATAGTTTTACGGAAATTCTTGGGGTCTTCTTGATCTTCAAAAGGGTAAGCACCCACCAACATGACATAAAGTGTGACTCCACAGGACCATACATCTGCCATCTAAAAAAATATAACAAATAGTCAAAAGAAAAGTTATTTATTCCTTGCTTGCAGGCATGCCAAACTTCAACACTGAATTAAATATGCCGAAACTACCAGGCATGTCGTAACATACCAGAGAAACATTCATAGTGAAAACTGCACATAGAGAAGCCCCAATAGATTCTTGCTTAGAGAAGAAAATGTTTGGATTCTTAATTGGAAATTTCGATTATTGATTGGAAATGAAAAAGTTCATCAAGAATTTAGAAAGTTGCAAGTGAAAATATTCTCAAGTAAACAGCCGACGAACACATAATATTTATAGCAATTTACCTGCGTTGTGAAAGGACATTAAGCCTTTGAAATTTCATACATTGCAACAAGTAGAGTGGAAAAAAAATTCTTATACGGGCTTCAAAAGGCATTTATTCAACATAAGCTTTTATATGTAAAACTGGATACCGTTTCACAAGATGTACTCAATACTAAGTGTATAAGAAATAAATAAATCACACAATAAGCACTTTTAAGCAATAAACCTAAATAAATACTTCTATGTGCTTAAAAAGGCAACATCGTCGCCCAGTATAGTCCCACTAAAGCGGGATCTGGGGGGTCAAGATGTTCTTAAAAAGGCATTTATGCATACTACGGAGTAATTACTTACAATGAATTATGAGGTTGTGCCAAATGAAGTAATGTATACAGGAGAAAGGGGAAATAAATCAGCTATTCCAAAAGGGAAAATAAATTAGCTATTCCACTAACCTTGCCATCATATTCTCGCCGAGAAAGAACCTCAGGTGCAATGTATGCAGGAGTTCCAACAGTTGATTTCGGTCTTGAATGCAGCAAAGATGACTGTCAACAAACAAAAGCAAAGAATGAAGAGAAATTAGAAAGGAAATGGTGACCCATGCTTTGCACATGGGTAAAAAGAAGAGAGCTTGATGATGGATTACATATCAAGCAGACATTTTTTTTTATCCCAGCAGTACCTTTGAATACCCAAAATCACAAATTTTCAGCCGCGGTGCAGCACTTCCATCCAAGAGGGTGTTTTCTAACTTCAAATCCCTGTGGCATATTTGCTGATGGTATGACAAACAACAAAGTAAATTTGAGATTAACTTTGAGCCGAGCCGATCGGTTTGTGCAGGGACTCAATCCATAATTTAACAATGACTATTCATGGATAAAGAAACAATTTACCATAGAATGGCAAAAGCTGACCCCCGAGATAAGCTGTTGGAAGAAATATCTAGCCTGATAATAAGCAACAAGAATGACAGTAGTCATTTAACATGGATCACTTGAATCAATGAATTCTACAGTTTAAAGTTCACATTTTCAAAAAACATGAAAAGGCCAAACAGCTCTGAAGAGTGAAGAATAACCTCATCCTCGCTGAATCTTCCAGCATTGCAGATCCGTTCAAACAGCTCACCTCCTGCGGCATATTCCATGACTATAGCTAGATGGGTAGGCGTCAAAACCACCTATTAAGCAGCCACATAAGACCAACTTCATCCCATTCTTAATTTGAATATCCATTCATATGAAATCGGATAAGAAACCAAAGTCCAACCTCCTTAAACCGAATTATGTTGGGATGCCTGAGAGATCTGTGATTTATAATCTCTCTGGCGACATTCTCATCGATCTGCACGCAGTCAAATCACAAAAAGAATAAAAAAAATTGTGCTTTAAAAACAATTGCACAATTACTCAACAGATCTAATAGTTGCAGATTAAGGAGGAGACAAACCTTCGGACCACGCTCGATGTATTTCATGGCCACGAGCTCCTTGGTCACCTTGTTCCTCATAAGACGGGCAACCCCGAAATTGCCTGATCCTATGTCCTTCACAAGCTCGTACTTGTCCATTGCTTCCCCTCACTCTCCGCCTCGAAATCTATACAAATTTGCAAAGATCCTCCGCTGAAAATCACAGCAAAATTAAGAATCCTCCGATTCTATAACGAACTGTACAGGAAAAGGGAAAGGGGGGGAAAAACCTCGGTTAATATCTCCACGCAGATCACTCGAAGTTGAGAAGCAGGATAGGGTCCAAAATTATTAGGGTTTGATATACAAAAAGGTGAGAGATTGTACAGGCGTACGGGAGAAGATAGAGAAGGGGAAGATCGGGGGAAGGGATGAGAAGTTTAGGGTTGGATTGTTGGAAGATTCGAACAGAGTGGATGAAATTCGGGGAATCGGCGGTTGGAGCCTTGGATGGAGAGAGGTGTGTGGGAAATGGGAATTGAGAATTTAATATCAAGGAAAATGGAATAATCGTATCATAAAATAAAACAATAAAATAAAAGTGGTAACGGCAGTAAAATAAAACCTGCGAAAAAGGGTAAAGAGAATATCTGTTGGCTCGGCGAGAGAGAGGCAGAAAACGAAGCTTCACCTGCAAGAGGGAGGGAATTTCGTTCCTTTCATAATTCACAATTTCACACCATACCAGGGCACGTGACTTGTTAGTAACATACTAGCATAACTACCCGCACCTTGTAGGGCTGAGCAAAAATGCCCGATTTATTAATCCGATCCGCCGATCCGGCCTATACGATCCGAAAGAATCCAGATCCGAATGGATCACAATTTTTTTTATCCGTATCCGATCCGATCCGATCCGGGGTTTTTTTCCGGATATCTGGACCGGATACGGATCGGGGTTTTCAAGAAACCGGATATCTGGTATATCCGGTACTATATATATCTTTTAGAAAATACACATTAATACTAAGTAGAATAGATGTTTAAATGAGTATTTTGTAAAATTTCAACCCATCAAGTGTTCATTTCTCCTCAACCATGTAAATTTTCAATTAACATTTAAACGGATCGACGGATATCCGGTTCCGATATCCGTCAATCATGCATATTAATTGGACCTAAATCAGAATAATAGAAATATTTTTTCAAAACGGATAGTTCAGATATCCGCTACCGGATATCCGGCAATTAATGATAGGCCAAATCCTACCCCGCAAGTGTACGTGATCGGTTGTAATACCAAGGTGTCGAACTCTGGGACTATGTAGTATTAATTGTAGTCAAATCAGTAGACTAAGTCGTAAAATAAGAAAAGATTGAATTGTGATTTTTCCTATGAAACTAATTAAAGCAAACAAACAAGTAAATATGTGAGAAATCAATGAGAGAAGGGCTTCTAAGATCAAGGATCCCCAGAACAATGCTTCGGTAGACTATAAAGGATGATTGCACAATCTTAATTATGACTTTGTTTGAAGGCAATTGTCTAATGTATGCGCTAAATTCTTTGGAATGTTAACAAACATATTTAGACTCAATTAAACATCCACTTAGGCATGGCAATGGGTCGGGTCGGGTGCGGGTGGACTACTTCCACCACCCGACCCGCGGTTGTAAACCGCCCACCCGACTCGGTATTTTCACCCGACGGGTTCCACCCGAAACCGACCCACCCAAAACCCGTCGGGTCGGGTTTTTTTTCGGGTGTTATAAAAAGTTAAAATTTTCAATTTTCAATCATAAATTAACCTTAAGTTTATTTGTTCAACGGGTCAACCGATGACCCGTAAAAAAATAAACTAAAATTAACGGGTCAACCGATGACCCGTAAACAAAATAAACTAAAATTTAAACCTATTTATATAGGGCCTACCCATTGGATTAGCCAAAAAATAGATTTAATTAGAAGTCTCATAGCCCATCTCTATGGTTAGACTTCAAACACTTAACCCACTCCTCCTCTCCTATCCTTTTTTATAAGCTCCTCTTCTCATTTCCTTCTACCAATTTTTCGATGTGGGACAAAAAACCGGGTGGTCGGGCCGGGTGGTCGGGTCGGGTGACCGGGTCGGGTGACCGGGACGGGTGATCGAGTCGGGTCGGGTCGGGTGAGACTATACCTGAAACCGTACCCGCTCCATCACCCGCTCACCCGTCACCCGTTTTTCACCCGTTTTCAATCGGGTTTTTTCGGTTTTTTCGGGTCGGTTTTTCGGATACCCATCGGGTGCGGGTGAAATTGCCAAGCCTACATCCACTATCATGACTTGCAAATTAAAATCTAGACCTTTAAGCACTTAGAATTTAAGATTAAATTGAATCAACATCCGCTTTCGCGACTTGCTAACTCAACCCAACATTAAGGTTTCTATGACAATTGTTATTCCACAAGAGAATTCAAAATATTTTCATAATAGAGAAAACTCAGGTTCAACTCCTAGGGTTCCAACAGGAAAAAGTACCTTTCAGTCTCAATTCCTTGTCTGACTACTTATCAAAGTTTTCATCTTTCAGTCTCAAACTTTGGCAAGTTCCCATTCAAATAAATTACTAGGGCATAAAGCATCTAGGATTGAATCAAACAAAGCTTCAAACAATAGATTGTGCAATTTAATAAATAAGTCTACCTAGACATCATTGGGTTCACCCCAATCTTAGAATTTGGGGTTTAGCACGACATGGAAAGAGAAGAAATCAAATCAATGATGAGAATAAACATACCAGATTGAAGAAACAAGCAAACTTGATTAATATCCAGCAAATCCAAACTCAAAATCAAAACAAAGTCTTCAATCTCCAACTAGGGTTCTAAGAGAGAGAGAGAGTGTAGGGAGAAAATTACAATCCAAAACTTGTTCTCCAATCCAAAGATCTCTTAAAGATAGATAACTAGGCTAAAAGTATTGTTGGAAACAAATAAAACAAGAGGATCTCGTCCAAATCCAACACGGGAGACTACCCCACCAACTACCCTACCAATTACCCGGTCGGGTAACCCTCAGATGACATTACCTTGGTTGTTACCTTGGGTACTACCCTGGGTGATTTTGGTAGGGTAACTCTTATTTGGCTTGTTCTTTGACTCGGCTTCTTTCTTGGGAAAAAATCCTGACTTGTTTGGCCTTGAACTTCTTGTCTTGACTTCTCTTCATGCTCTTTCACTTCCTAACTTCCTTGAATGGTTCGGTTTCCTTCTCCTTTCAGACCAGAAATACCAAAATTGCAAAGCGTAGATACCGAACCACAAAACGCACCAAAACAACTAAAAATGACCTAAAAACACGAGTTGTAAGCTAATTAAATAACTAAACATGATCTAATATGCACCCTAAACATGCTCTAAATGCAAGTTATTATCATCCTCACAAGGAAATTGTTTAATAGCTTTTGAAAAACTAAACTCAATTTTCTCATCACCAATTGTGAAAGAGAGGGCCCCCCGCTTAACATCAATCATGGTACCTGCAGTAAATAAAAAGGGTCTTCCCAAAATGACTGGGACAGGCATATCAGCATCAATATCTAATACAATAAAATCCATAGGAATAAAAAACTTACCTATACGAATAGGTACATCCTCAATGATTCCTATGGGGCAAACCGATGATCTATCCGCCATATAAAGTGTCATCCCTATAGGTCTAGGCTTTCCCAAACCCAATTCTTTGCAGATGGATAAGGGAATAATACTAACACTAGCTCCTAGATCACATAAAACATCATAAGTAGTATTACCAAAGACAATAGGGACAGAAAAGTTACCTTGATCTAAGTTTTGGAGGGAGCTTGTTTTGGATAAGAGCACTACACTCCTTGCTTAAAGAAACGGATTGGCATTCATCAATCTTCCTCTTGTTGGATAGGATCTCTTTCAAGAAGTTCACATAAGAGGACATTTGCTTCAAGGCATTCGTGAAAGGAATGTTGATGCAGAGCTTCTTCAACATATCCACAAATTTTCTAAATTGTGGATCCAATTGGGCTTTAGCTCTTTTTTGAGGGAATGATAGAGGTGGCTTGTATGGTGGTGGAGGAACATATGGAGGTTCCTTCTCATCTTCTTTTGGCTTTTCAGGAACCTCTTTCTCTTGTAGCTCATTCTCCTTCACCTTCTGAGTCATTGGTAGAGTCTCAAGTGCTCTTCCACTTCTTAGAGATATAGCATTCACTTGGCCTCTTAGGTTAGCTTCGGGTTGACCAGGCAATTGACCACTAGGTCTTTGAGCATTCAAGGCTTGTTGAGCTAACTGTTGCCAAATAACTTCTGTTGCTTTTTCATCTCTTGCAACTTTGAGATCACCTCTTATTGAAAGGACTGACTTGCTTTTTGACCCGCCACAAGTTGCTCAAGTAGAAGCTCCATTGTTGATTGTTGTGGTTGTGGCACAGGAGGAGCATCTTGGGGTTGAGGAGCCTTTGGTTGAAACCCAGGTGGTTGCCTTTATTGTGCTTGACTATTTCCATAGGAGAAGTTTGGGTGATTCCTCCAACCGGGGTTGTAAGTATTGGAGTATGGATCATTCCTTGCACCCCGATTGTAGTTATTCATGTTGCTCACTTCTCCTTCTTGTGACTCACGTTGAACAACATACAAATAACAGGCTGATATAGTGTGATCATCCTCTCCACAAAATTGACAATGAACCCCAAAACTTGATGGTTTAGGAGTACATGTCTTTTCAGCTTTGGCCAAGGCAGCCTCCATTTGCTTCATCTTTTGAGTGAGAGATTCAATCTGAGCTCTCAAGTGAGTGTTGTCATCCACCTCATACCTCCCAGCAACTATTTTGACACTAGATGTGGAACGAACATCAGAATAGTTGTGAGAATACAATGCAGTTCTTTCAATTAAATCCCATGCCTCGTCTGTTTGTAGATTAGACAGGCCACCTCCAGATGAGGCGTTAATTAGCAGACAAGTTGCACCATCAATTGCATTGTAAAAGATCTCAAGAAGTGCCACCTTAGATGCCCATGATGGGGGCACAACACAAGAAGTTCCTTGAATCTCTCCCAGGCTTCAAAGTAAGATTCTCCATCTCTCATCCTGAAATTACTGATTTGCTGCCTCATCTTAGAAGTCTTATTAGGTAGAATGTATTTGTTCAAGAAGGCTGAGGCTAACTCATCCCATGTTCTGATGGAGTTCTAAGGAAGAGTCTTGAACCATGTCTTGGCCTTGTCCCTTAAAGAGAGTGAGAAGGCTCTCATCTTGAGTGTGTCATCTGGGACATCATGGATTTTGACAGTTTCCATGAGCTCAATAATAGTAGTGCGTTGCTGATGAGGATTTTCAGATGGAAGACCTCCAAATTGATTTTGTTGTACCATGTTGATCAAGGAGGGCTTCAATTCAAAGTAACGAGCTTGCACCTCAGGATAGACAACACCAGAAATGGGCCCATGTTGAGCAGGCCTCATATATTCAGCAAGAGTTTGTGGGTGTTGTTCTTCCTCTTGGAGCGCTTGGTTTTGTTCCAACACAGCCAATCGATTGTTGGCAACCGCTATTTAGGCTTCTAGATCAGCAACATAGGCTCTATGCAAAGCCTGAGCATCTTGGTCATGATCACCCATAGCTTGGATTGCACGTTGCTCTCTTAGTCTTCTACGGAAAGTACGCTCAATTTCAAGATCAAAATTGTTGAGTGGTTGAGCGTTCAGCGCTCTTCGCATGAACTAGAGAACAATCTGAAAACACAAACAAAAGAAACAAAATTAAAAAGAAAAACAGACCTAATCTACCGGTTGTGAGAAACAACCAATACTAACTATAGTCCCCGGCAACGGCGCCAAAAACTTGATAGGCCAAATCCTACCCCGCAAGTTTACGAGATCGGTTGTAATACCAAGGTGTCGAACTCTGGGACTATGTAGTATTAATTGTAGTCAAATCAGTAGACTAAGTCGTAAAATAAGAAAAGATTGAATTGTTATTTTTGCTACGAAACTAATTAAAGCAAACAAACAAGTAAATATGTGAGAAATCAATGAGTGAAGGGCTTCTAAGATCAAGGATCCCCACAACAATGCTTCGGTAGACTATAAAGGATGATTGCACAATCTTAATTAGGACTTTGTTTGAAGGCAATTGTTTGATGGATCCACTAAATTCTTTCAAATGTTAACAAACCTATGTAGACTCAATTAAACATCCACTATCGTGACTTGCAAATTAAAATCTAGACCTTTAAGCACTTAGAATTTAAGATTAAATTGAATCAACATCCGCTTTCGCGACTTGCTAACTCAACCCAACCTTAAGGTTTTATGACAATTGTTATTCCACAAGAGAATTCAAAATATTTTCATAATAGAGAAAACTCAGGTTCAACTCCTAGGGTTCCAACAGGAAAAAGTACCTTTCAGTCTCAATTCCCTGTCTGACTACTTATCAAAGTTTTCATCTTTCAATCTCAAACTTTGGCAAGTTCCCATTCAAATAAATTACTAGGGCATAAAGCATCTAGGATTGAATCAAACAAAGCTTCAAACAATAGATTGTGCAATTTAATAAATAAGTCTACCTAGACATCATTGGGTTCACCCCAATCTTAGATTTTGGGGTTTAGCACGACATGGAAAGAGAAGAAATCAAATCAATGATGAGAATAAACATACCAGATTGAAGAAACAAGCAAACTTGATTAATATCCAGCAAATCCAAACTCAAAATCAAAACAAAGTCTTCAATCTCCAACTAGGGTTCTAAGAGAGAGAGAGTGTAGGGAGAAAATTACAATCCAAAACTTGTTCTCCAATCCAAAGATCTCTTAAAGATAGATAACTAGGCTAAAAGTATTTTTGGAAACAAATAAAACAAGAGGATCTCGTCCAAATCCAACACGGGAGACTACCCCACCAACTACCCTACCAATTACCCGGTCGGGTAACCCTCAGATGACATTACCTTGGTTGTTACCTTGGGTACTACCCTGGGTGATTTTGGTAGGGTAACTCTTATTTGGCTTGTTCTTTGACTCGGCTTCTTTCTTGGGAAAAAATCCTGACTTGTTTGGCCTTGAACTTCTTGTCTTGACTTCTCTTCATGCTCTTTCACTTCCTAACTTCCTTGAATGGTTCGGTTTCCTTCTCCTTTTAGACCAGAAATACCAAAATTGCAAAGCGTAGATACCGAACCACAAAACTCACCAAAACAACTAAAAATGACCTAAAAACACGAGTTGTAAGCTAATTACATAACTAAACATGATCTAATATGCACCCTAAACATGCTCTAAATGCAAGTTATTATCATCCTCACAAGGAAATTGTTTAATAGCTTTTGAAAAACTAAACTCAATTTTCTCATCACCAATTGTGAAAGAGAGGGCCCCCCGCTTAACATCAATCATGGTACCTGCAGTAGCTAAAAAGGGTCTTCCAAAAATGACTGGGACAGGCATATCAACATCAATATCTAATACAATAAAATCCACAGGAATAAAAAACTTACCTATACGAATAGGTACATCCTTAATGATTCCTATGGGGCGAACCGATGATCTATCCGCCATATACAGTGTCATCCATATAGGTCTAGGCTTTCCCAAATCCAATTCTTTGCAGATGGATAAGGGAATAATACTAACACTAGCTCCTAGATCACATAAAACATCATAAGTAGTATTACCAAAGACAATAGGGACAGAAAAGTTACCTTGATCTAAGTTTTGGAGGGAGCTTGTTTTGGATAAGAGCACTACACTCCTTGCTTAAAGAAACGGATTGGCATTCATCAATCTTCCTCTTGTTGGATAGGATCTCTTTCAAGAACTTCACATAAGAGGGCATTTGCTTCAAGGCATTCGTGAAAGGAATGCTGATGCAGAGCTTCTTCAACATATCTACAAATTTTCTAAATTGTGGATCTAATTGGGCTTCTGCTCTTCTTTGAGGGAATGGTAGAGGTGGCTTGTATGGTGGTGGAGGAACATATGGAGGTTCCTTCTCATCTTCCTTTGACTTTTCAAGAACCTCTTTCTCTTGTAGCTCATTCTCCTTCACCTTCTGAGTCATTGGTAGAGTCTCAAGTGCTCTTCCACTTCTTAGAGATATAGCATTCACTTGGCCTCTTGGGTTAGCTTCGGGTTGACCAGGCAATTGACCACTAGGTCTTTGAGCATTCAAGGCTTGTTGAGCTAACTGTTGCTCAAATAACTTCTGTTGCTTTTTCATCTCTTGCAACTTTGAGATCAACTCTTCTTGAAAGGACTGACTTGCTTTTTGACCCGCCACAAGTTACTCAAATAGAAGCTCCATTGTTGATTGTTGTGGTTGTGGCACAGGAGGAGCATCTTGGGGTTGAGGAGCCTTTGGTTGAAACCCAGGTGGTTGCCTTTGTTGTGCTTGACTATTTCCATAGGAGAAGTTTGGGTGATTCCTCCAACCGGGGTTGTAAGTATTGGAGTATGGATCATTCCTTGCACCCCGATTGTAGTTATTCATGTAGCTCACTTCTCCTTCTTGTGACTCACGTTGAACAACATATAAATGACAGGCTGATATAGTGTGATCATCCCCTCCACAAAATTGACAATGAACCCCAAAACTTGATGGTTTAGGAGTACCTGTCTTTTCAGCTTTGGCCAAGGCAGCCTCCATTTGCTTCATCTTCTGAGTGAGAGATTCAACCTGAGCTCTCAAGTGAGTGTTGTCATCCACCTCATACCTCCCAGCAGCTATTTTGACACTAGATGTGGAACGAACATCAGAATAGTTGTGAGAATACAATGCAGTTCTTTCAATCAAATCCCATGCCTCGTCTGTTTGTAGATTGGACAGGCCACCTCCAGATGAGGCGTCAATTAGCAGACGAGTTGCACCATCAATTGCATTGTAAAAGATCTCAAGAAGTTCCACCTTAGATGCCCATGATGGGGGCACAACACAAGAAGTTCCTTGAATCTCTCCCAGGCTTCAAAGTAAGATTCTCCATCTCTCATCCTGAAATTACTGATTTGCTGCCTCATCTCAGAAGTCTTCTTAGGTGGAAAGTATTTGTTCAAGAAGGCTGAGGCTAACTCATCCCATGTTCTGATGGAGTTCTAAGGAAGAGTCTTGACCCATGTCTTGGCCTTGTCCCTTAAAGAGAATGAGAAGGCTCTCATCTTGAGTGTGTCATCTGGGACATCATGGATTTTGACAGTTTCCATGAGCTCAATAAAAGTAGTGAGGTGCTGATGAGGATTTTCAGATGGAAGACCTCCAAATTGATTTTGTTGGACCATGTTGATCAAGGAGGGCTTCAATTCAAAGTAACGAGCTTGCACCTCAGGATAGAAAACACCAGAAATGGGCCCATATTGAGCAGGCCTCATATATTCAGCAAGAGTTTGTGGGTGTTGTTCTTCCTCTTGGAGCGCTTGGTTTTGTTCCAACACAGCCAATCGATTGTTGGCAACCGCTATTTAGGCTTCTAGATCAGCAACATAGGCTCTATGCAAAGCCTGAGCATCTTGGTCATGATCACCCATAGCTTGGATTGCACGTTGCTCTCTTAGTCTTCTACGGAAAGTACGCTCAATTTCAAGATCAAAATTGTTGAGTGGTTGAGCGTTCAGCGCTCTTCACATGAACTAGAGAACAATCTGAAAACACAAACAAAAGAAACAAAATTAAAAAGAAAAACAGACCTAATCTACCGGTTGTGAGAAACAACCAATACTAACTATAGTCCCCGGCAACGGCGCCAAAAACTTGATAGGCCAAATCCTACCTCGCAAGTTTACGAGATCGGTTGTAATACCAAGGTGTCGAACTCTGGGACTATGTAGTATTAATTGTAGTCAAATCAGTAGACTAAGTCGTAAAATAAGAAAAGATTGAATAACATAGAATTTAACTAGCGTTTTTATATATACTATAACATGAGAATTTAACTAGCGTTTTTATAGATTAAATAACATAGAATTTAACTAGCGTTTTTATATATACTATAACATGAGACAGTAATGCATTTATGTGTAGGTCAATTGGATGCCATGGCGGGATTTTATCGACTTTTCCACTGGCGATCTTAGTTTTTCGAGGTATAGGGGTACCTTGACATGTCTCCATATCAAGGAGGCATATCATCCTGAGAGGTTGGCTCGTCAATATGGATGGCACCAGTCAATCCCACACTTGACGTTATCAAGCCAATCAGTTTCTTCCGACCAAAAAAATTGACATTCGTGCATGTGAAGTATGATGTGCAATACGTAGCTGATGATGATCGTTGGGAAGATCGGTAGAACACGTTAGTGCATATGGGGGAAATTGCACCACACATGTACTCTATGGATGCCGAGTAGGTGCAATGGAATATGAGACGCACACATCCTTTTTTGTTGCGCACGTCCTCCGTTGAATTGGAAAACAACCCCCCGATGGCGCAACCCGAGGTGGATATTCACGCGGTACATGTATGATGACACTTGATTGATTGTCTCATTTTACTAAAAAAAATTCGAATTGTAAAATAACAAATTTGTGTTTGTTTGACAGCACATGACATTGACGAAAGCGCTCACAAGAGAACTAGAAGGTCATAGGAATCCTAAAGTGGTCGACGTGGCTCGCGGATTACACGCCATATGGTTTGGAGAGAGGCCTACACCACCGATCCCACCACGTGTAAGTGGTCACCATCGCTACTCCCCCACCTTCTAAGCCGCACGCCAGAATGATGTAGGACACTATAGATAGTTTAATTTGTTGTATTTGTAGTTGGACATGTGTAATGGTTACTTATCTTTGTTGTATTTCGGGTTTAATTTAGTTGCACATGTGGTTTTGTTACTTAAATTTGTAGCTTAATTTCCCATAAACTTTCTTTGTTGGTAATTGATATGATCGTCGCATATCGGACTATATCCACTATCTGGCTTGAGAGGGGCACTGATATGATCGAACAAATGACCTATACAATTATTGGATACCTTCGTTGGGAGGAGAGAGAATACTGTTCGGAGCGGTTCGACCATGTGATGGATGGCAAGTGGAATAATGGTGCGATCCATCTCCATCTGCCCACGTACGATCATAATTTGGATTTTGATCGCGTTGTGTATCTTCCTCACTATAGTACTGAACCCTCCAACAGATGATCCCAAGTAATCCTTCAGCGTGGACTGTTGTGACTCGACCATACAAATATTTGGAAATTAAAACTCAATTTTTTAAATTGGAATGAGAGGCAAAAGTAACTTATTTTTACTTATTTGTGGTCCTCGTAAAAAGGTTGAAGCGGTGGTCGGTGAATGCCCTCACAATCCGATTGCACCAAGGGGTGAGCCAGGTGTTCTGGAGATATGTAAATAAAATTGGCTTCACGGCTTCTTTCACCAATTGGAGTCATGTCTCGTACTCCCACACGATCGTCGAACAAAATAGCTCCCATGCTTTGTTCACAAAAAAGTCCGCCTACTTATCCGAGAACCCATGTCCCAATGCGTATGCCCTATAGTTGTGTTGGATGTGCACCCAACAAAGAATATGTTTGGCTTTGGGAAATAAGAGATCGACAACATTCACCTCAGCCATATCGCGATCGGTCAGTATGGGTTTTGGCTTTCTTCCAACCAGCTAATACACCTCTCTCAATTGGAGTAATACCCATTCGTAGTGGTCTCCCTTGTCATAAACGCAAAAGCAATACAGAAAGTCTTCCCGGTGCATGTAAATCCAACCATTTCGCACAAAGGCATGTTGTACCTACAATGTCAATTCAATGAGATTTATGCGTGTAATTCAATCTACTACTACATCATAGGTAATAAAAAGACTTACATGTTTGTTTTGTACGTCGATTCCATCACAAGGACATAAGGGAACAACTTCAGCAACTGCATCGACTTCAGATGGGCAAAGAAGATGTCTAGTACCTTGTTGCTACCCTTCGCAGTTCAATAGTTGACATAGTATTCATTAGACTCTAAGAAATGAATCACAAATTCGCTTACCCCCCTTCCGTTCATCTCCTTTTTAAACACTTCGTATCGAAAATCATACAACTGCTTCATTGATGTGGTCATATCTGGATACTTTTCCCTTAGGAATGTCATAGATTGCCTAGTTTCTATATTTGCCAAAGCCGTATTTCTTGCGTCAATCCTTTAAGCCTCAGTCAGTCGGCCCGCAAACGGATAACCCTTCAGACTGGTGGAAAGGTCATGATTGTGGTTACCGCATTCCACCCTTAAGTACCACTTCTTGGTCTTTTTGTTCCTCCAACCTATCAACTCGAACGGCTAACCATTCTTTCTAGTACGAGGACGAGGTTTAAGCTCATCACCGACCTCTAAATTCTTAACCATTTTACGTGGTATGCCCTTTTTCCCACTTTGTACTCACCGCCTAATACACATCCCAAACTGATCTTTGCCGGCCATGAGTTTTTGGTGGTGAGTACAATGTTTAACCTCCTCCCTATCTCACGGGCCCACTTTATCATAGGTTCTCGTTCCTCCCACTCCCAATTATTTGCAAAATAACTAGAAAAATCTGGAAACTGAATAACCTATTATAATGAAAAACTAATTAGAATTTTTTTCTTAATTTCTAAACTTAATAAAATGACATTTACATACTTGATTTGATTCTACATTATAAACGACGTCGTTATTGTACTCATTCGAAACCTCATCTCTTCCATCATTGTCATCAAGTACTCCTCGTTTAAATCAAATGGAGCCGATGGTTTTGACCCTCCCACCATCAACGACTACGTAAAAGTACAAAATATTTAGGAAATAATATCGAATTATATGAATTTAACGGAAAAAACTTAATAAATTGCTTGGAAAATAATTAATGAACTTACATTGAATTTTGCAATCAACCAATTCGCCATTTCGATAAAATTTTGAAACTGAATTTTTTTTAAAGAGGAATGAAATGTATTTTTGGATGTGAAAATGGGTTTGGGGTATGGGTTTATATAGAGGGATGAAATCCACCCGTTTGGAAATAATTCCAACGGGTGGATTGTTGGTCACCTTGGCCGACGTGTAGTCGGTCACCTCGACCGACGTGTAGTGGGTCACCTCGATCGACTACGTTGTCCTTTTTGTGGCCCCATCAGTCGGTCGAGGTGACTGACTGGGGCGCTCGTAAAGCCTTCCATGGGCATTTCAATCATGCGTTATATTTTATAAAAAATTTAACTTAAAATTAATTAATAATTATTTTAGGCTAAAGTCTGTGGTAAAAGAGATTTAAGGGGGAAAGTGTAATTTTTTAAAGTCTTAACCACTTTTGTTGACCTTTCATTTTGTTTCCTTAGGCCATGAGCAATGGTGTACTCCAAATGGGTACATAAGAGTACATAAGTAATAAAATAATATACTTTTTATACTTGTTTACTACCATGTAGAGCTGTTAAACGGGTTGGTCAGGTCGGGTTCGGGTTGCGTCGGGTTCGGGTCGTAACGGGTCATCGTTCAAATCGGGTCGGGTCATTTCGGGTTTTCGGGCGGGTCGGGTCGGTCCAATAGGTCAAGAAAATCGAATTTTTTACAATTATTGAAATATTATTTTTATTTAAAAAAATGATATTTAATAATAATCTATTATTTTTATATATTTTAATAATAAAATATATTATAATTTTCAAAATATATTATTTATATTCAAAAAATGTAAAAAATCGGGTTAACCCAACAGGTTTCAGGTTTGAACCCAACGGGTTCGGGTCTATCGGGTTCGGTTTATTTTGGGTTTCAGGTTCAAATTTTCGGGGCTTGACCCTAAAATTTTCAGGCGGTTCGGGTCGGTTTTTTCGGGTCGGTTCAGCTTTTGACAACTCTACTATCATGTACTCTAATATTTTATCCTTTTACATTAGTGTACTCTTCATGAGTACATAAGGGTACATAATATCTTATTTTATATTTTTCCTCTCTTCAAATCATATATATAAATATACTCACATTTTATAATTTAAATTATTTTTAATATATTAATAATTAGAATATTATAAATAAACAATTCAATTTAATGATAAAATTAATTAATACTAATTATATTAAATATTACACACTAAACATAATTAAATAGTTCACAACAAAATAAAGCTTATCAAATATAATTAAAATAAACAAGACTTAATTAAATAAAATTATAACCATACAATACGAAAGTTTAATTCTTAATGATTATAAAATATCATAAATTATTTATAAATTAAATGTGAAAATAATTAATAGAATTAAAAATACTATTACACTTATGATATAATTTTTTTTAAATATGCTAAACATATGCAATATGAGTGTCGTTGGGAAGATAATATTATCTTTTATAAAATCCTCAAATAAAAATAATATATTCTATGATTAAAAGAGATGTTAAAAATACCCATTGATAATAACAAAATAAAAAAATTAAGACTAATAAAAAAGATGACATGTGGAAAGGAAGAAGCAAAAAATGAGTACGTAAGGGGTAGCAATAATATCTACCTTCTTTGGGGTACAACTAAATTAACTTTTTTCCTTACAAAAAAATACTATGTACCCACCTATGTACTCATTATGTACTACCATTGCTGATGGCCTTAAGTAACGTATATGAATTTGTGTAATGATTTAAAGGTGATTTCTAGCCAATGTTGTTGACTTTTAAATTTTTGTCTCCCTTAAGCTACGTATCTGAATATGTGTAATGATTTAAAGGTGAATCCTAGCCACTTTTGTTGACTTTTATTTTGTCTCCTTTAGCTAGCCACGTACATGTATATGTGTTAGGTGGTGTATTTTTCTGCATGTATATGTGTCATTTGGAGTGTTTTCCTTCATGTATATGCGTCTTGTGGAGTGTCTTCATCATTAAGAATCAAAAGAAAGAGAGCAAAAATAAAGAGAGTTTATAGGAGAAAGAAACGAGAGAGAGGAAGAAGAAGATTTGGTGATTTTGATTTTTGGTTGTTGGTTTTGGTACAAGATTTCTTCTATTGGTTTTACTCTTAGAGTACAAGCGGTATTTGGTAAGTTTTAACAAATTAGTTGTTTAATTGGATTATACTGATTGTTCCAAATCTAGATTTGCAATTGATTTTGATTTAGAAATCAGTTGATTTGTAATATTCAAAGGATATTTTCAATATTAGATTTATACTCAGTAAAGGATTTTAGAGTAATGTGAGGATTTCATTTTGTACTGACATTTTGAAAATCTTTAATCAAGTTTTAAAGGACTTGGAATAAACATAAGAAGGTATAATGCATATTGCATTTTATTGCATTTAGGGTTAGAGTTTATAAGAGTAAATAGCCTAATTTGCATTGGGTTACATATAGGAGCACAAGTCATAGATCGTGGTCAGAGTCAAGGAGGAGAAATATAGTATCTATCCTAAATAGGTGAGTATAGACCGAAGGTTAAATCTTATGTGCTATATGTGCAATATGGATATATGTGCTTTATGTTCTATATGGATATACGTGCTATATGAGCTATATGGATATATGTGCTATATAAGTTATATGTGTTATACGCGATAGCTCTGAAAACTCCAGAGTTGTTTGCACAAAAAGTATGTAAGCAGAAGACATATGATATATGATTACATGATGCACTTGATTGCATAGCATATTACAATGAGATTAAAATGACTTGTGATTGTCTTGCCCTGAACCTGTAATTCAGAAAATCTTCGGATTTCTTTGTTAAAGCGACCTACGGGTCATATAAGATCTTCGGATCATACAGGATCTACAGATCATACAAGACCTACGGGTCATACAGAAGATCTATGAATTTCTTTGCTAAAGCGACCATAAGAGTCAATATTCAAGAAATCTTCGGATTTCTTTGTTAAAGGAACCATAAGAGTCCATATACAGTAAACCCAAGGCAGATTCAGGCTTGAACAGTTTACAAAATAATAAATCGGATACATCAACATTTGCATTTGCATAGCAAATGCAAGTGTGAAATAATTGATGATGGTTTATATTCACTAAGTATGCGACTCACGTAAATCGCAAAACAATTTTTCAGGTTCATCTAATTCTTACTGACGTGTGTCTCTTTTAGAGGTCACATTCATACAGGCCGGCCGGTTGAAAATCTATGCAACCTTCTCCTCCTCATTTTGCATCTTAGACGTATGGGTTGTAATATACGTTAGAGTGACATATGTTTTAGTATAAGAAGTAAATACATATATATGTGTGTGTGCAACCTTATATGATTGTTAGTTTTGTTATATGTTTATGTGGATAGGTGTTATATGTGAATTATCTGTTTATATAAGAAATAAGTTATTACTAAACATACGTCATAAGGTATAAGGGTGTCACATATTTGTTTTCTATTTTTTTTATCGAGTGTGTAGACACTAAATGAATGATCAAATGTGTGTATTTTAGTTGTATTTGATTTATTTGAAGTTTGTAGTCCCGATTGAACATGTTTTTGGTGTTTTTTGTTTTTTTTAATTAAAAATCGATAAATTGTCACTTTCGTTTAGTGGATTTTTGGTCCTACCACTTGAATTCAACACAAATTCTTTATGCATGTGCGTATTAGATATTTTTTAAATGATTAATCGGTCTGGATGTGTTTAATAGACGATTCTGGCTTTGTAAGATTCTTAAAAGTCTATATCGAGCAAGATATGCATAAAATGATTGTGTATACGTGTGTGGGAAAGTGTTTTTAGTTTCATTCTTGTTGTGGTTTTGTTCATTCTTATTGTCATTTTGTTCATAAAAAATTGCATACTATTATTTAACCATTCTTTTTTTTGCATCAATAAGAACTATTTGTTCATAAAAAAAATTATTTTTTTGGATGAACAAATGTTAAATTTGTGCTTTTGTATTTTTTGTATCTTTATGGAATAAACAATCAAGATCTAATAAAAAAAGTTCTGCAAATAAAAAACAATTAAAACATCTTAGATTCGGGACAATGACAATTGAAGAAGATGAAACATCTGCTATTCGAAGAGGTTTTTGATGGTGCGCGAATTTAACAACGCACAAACGGACAAAATAAGCCGATATAAGGCCAAGAAAAGGAAGTTCGAGGTCGGCCCCACAGGTAGACCTTAGGGGACGTGTCCCAAAAGTTTTCCTACACGCATCTGAAAAAAACTAAAGACCAAACATCGCGCACTTCGCACTGAAATGGAAAGTGGCCAACGACACGATCTAAGGCAAGGGGGTTTGCAAGGCCAAACAGCGCGCACTTCCCACTAAAATGGAAGTGGCTAACGATACAATCCAAGGCGAGGAGGTTTGTAAGGCCAAACATCATGCAATTCCCACTAAGATGGAAAGTGGCCAACGATAGATACAATCCAAGGCGAGGAGGTTTGCAAGGCAGAACACTGCACACATTCAAGGGTGAACGCTGCACACATTCAAAACCTGACATAACCGCCCTACTTAGGCTGCGTTTGGAAGGGGCTTTGGGGGGCTGGGCAAGGTCGAATGAAATTTACCAGCTCGGGAACAAACTGTTCGGCGACGCTATGACAAGCAACTTGAAGAGGCTTATTGAAGCTAGATCGAGCTTAATTTCTAAAGCTCCCTCCCCCTAGCTTTTCGGGCTTATTAAGGAAAATCCAGCTCCCCCGTAATGCAAATTTTCCACCCCGATACCCTCCAAATTTTTCCGCATTTCTCCATCACCTTCTCAGAAAGAGAGGCGGCCAAATATGAGGCAATTTCTCAATCACCATCTCCATACCCTTCGATTTCGAGCTGATCTGAGAACCACTCGTCGTTCGTCATCCATCATTACCAGGTATGTGTCCTTGAACTTAACATTGGTTTCGTAAGCCCTAAACCCCTATTTCTCATCTTCAATGCAAACCCTAACTCCTCCATTGATTCAGATCTCTCTAGGAGCTTGAACCGACCATTGTGACCAGGTATGTATCATTCAATAGATATGTCAATTGAAATCGTTAACCCTAAACCCCTCTTTCTCATTTTGAATGGAAACCTTACTCCTCTTTCTTATTTTTCGGTTTGTACATGAATGGAGAAGAAATCCTCCATTGAAATCGATTCCAAGAGCCTTCACAACTCTAGCAAGTACGATTGGTTTCAGCTTTGTTGTTGATTTGGAATTCAATTGCGATCTGTAGCATGATAGTTTCAGCATGATAGGTTGTTGGTTAGCCCTTTAGAAGGAAAAAACTGTTATGGAGGATATTATAGCTTTTGTAGCATGATAACCTACTGTTGAGGATCTGCAGCATGGTTGATAGCTTATGTTGAGGATATATTGCCCTATATGATCCATATTTTGAATCAAATCACTTTGTAACTTGATGCTTCATTGTTGCTTATATCTTGATATTAATTTGTCTTGCATCTTGTGCTTGAATCATACTATGAATCAAGCAATATGTATTAGATGATATTCCATACAGTTTGTTATGGTACATTGTGAGAGTTCATGGTTGATATTCAATTCAGATTTTGTTGCCTTATTTCATACTTTATGGTCATCTCGGATATGTATGGATCAGAATCCTGTCTTTTGATTAAAAAAAAGCTTCCTCTCTGATTTCCAATGCCTTATCTCATGTTGTTTTTGATTTAGCATCCTCTAGTCCTAAGTATAGAGACTTGATAATTGGTTAATTGAATGACCTTTGGTAAAGGAGCATTTTTTAGATAGGATGGAGATCATTCTTCTTTGATGTAAACCCCCACTCTGTAGTTTATTTTCCATAATGATCAGCAAGTGTTACTGAATTGTTTTTCTAAAAAGAAGGAAAATGAAGGTTCCATGTTTTCTTGATGACATGAGATTCCCCTCAAAATCATAACAATTTTCTCCTCTACTTCAGTTTCCTATTGGTGATGCATGTTTTTACATGAAATATTTTATCTATACAATACTTGAACAAGTCTATGATGTTCAAACTCTATAAATTGATGCCTACTTCTGGTCACTTTGAGATTCTGATATAGCTCTAAACAAAAAAGGCAATTTCCAATCTAGTTAAAGCAAAAAATACATGAAAGTGATCAAACCCACTTGGAAAAACCTGCAAATTTGGTTGAAAAATGTTTTGTTTTTGTAGAAAGCAGATTGAACTACCCTGCAAAGATAGCATATAATGCATGTTCTACCATATAATCCTCTTTATCATACTACATTATTGTTAAACTTTGAAGATGTTAAATGTTAACCTCTGAGTTATTATTGCCCTTAACTGTTGTAGTTGCTATTCATGTTGTTTACAGCTGCCCAGTTCAATATTGAATGTTATGTACATGAACACTAATGACTACTTATATGTATTTTTCAATAATAGAAACAATGGTTTCACAAGATTCATTTACTTCGGAGGATACACATATGTCTGACTATGAAGAATTCTCTCCTACTGAGGTTTGAAATATGTGCTTGATTCATTATTTATCATATGCATCCTAGTTGATTAATTGCAATAATAGTTTTATGTGAATTTTGTCCTAGTTGCATAACTATGCATTCCTTCAATCTCTCTGCTTGTTTTTATGATACATTTTGTTGCCACTGTACCTTAGTAATTAATAAGTAAGGGATTAACTACTCTCAAAATGCAGAGATATTTTTGATTGTACTATTCCAGGAACTTCTCTAGCTATATATTGTGTGAAGAGATGTTTGGCAGTTTACTGTATACATATATCTGTTTTGGATATAGATTTTAGTAATTTCTCTCACTTTCAGCTGCTAAAAAATATCATTTTGTTTGGCAAGGTACACCTTAGGTTTTATTTGGTTAGGTACATTTTGGTTTATGAGGCTTTCATGTCACATATGCCCTTATTAGCTAACTGATCAGGTTTACATCATAAGCATGTTTGCCGAACTCATCCATAAGTGAGAAGTTCTTACCTCCTAGTCTGTGGGGGTGATAGGGATGGATTACACCAAAATAAAGGGTGTGGGTCCTCCTGTAAAAATGCAGACTTTAATATAACAGTTTGGTGGTATTGAAAAAAATCCAGACATTATGCAAACTTTAAACATTATCAATTTCTTTACATGAGCTTTTATTTTAACAGTTTGTGGTACTGAAAAACTGCAGACTAATTTTACTATATGCAGACTTTAAAAATACAGACTTTAGGTACATGAGCTTTAATTTGAGCATGTGAAATGCAGACTTTGAACATATGCAGAAGTGATAATGTTTATTGATGGTTGTTAACTGATATGTTGGTTTAAACTGAGAATGTGAGGTTGTAAACATGACATTTTCATTGATATTATTCATGTCGTATGTTGGTTTAAACTGATTTCAGGTTGAATCCACCATGACTGACGAGTACCTGATGGATGAGGTCTCCGGTTGTCCAACAATTAGGCGTCTTCAAGTGGTAGCTTTCCGTTACAAGTACCGTGCATTCTTTGCGAATGAGGATTTGGAGAAAGAGCGGGCCCTTGTTGCCCAGTTGAAGTTGGAATCTGAACAAGACGCTGAGAGGATTTCCAAACTCACCACCTACCTAGTGAGTACTGCTGTGGAGCGAGACGAAGCGAGGAAACAAGCTCGAACTTGGAAAATGTGTACCTGCATCGTTGGAGTGATTGCCACACTTTATTTTCTTGCTGTTTGATTGTGTTGTTTTAGGTGTTTAGTATGTGTGTTGTAATGGCTAGTGATTGCCACATTTTGTGTTGTTTTAAGTGCTAGCGAGCCATGTAACCGAACTTTGGTGTATCCTTTTTGTTTAGGTTTAGGACATGGAAGGTTAGGTACGTAATGGTAGCAAGTAGAAAGGCAGTTCAATATGTACTTGTGTTGGATGTTGTTGAACTTTGGATGGGTCTCATCTTTCAATGTCATAACAGTGGTAGCAATTAATGGTAGCAAGTAGAAAAATGACTTGCCAATGCCTTAATTTATATCCCAATTTATTGCTATGAGTGAATAGAATAGTTATAATATTAACCTTGGCCTTATAAGTATGTGCCTACTTACCCAGAAATCCTTGCCTTACCCCTCGTTCGAGAAATCATCCCTTTGTATGTAAAATCAGCAAAGCATATTCAAGATAATATCATCTCTTGTTTGCTCAATTTAGGGCATTTACATGTATATTCAAGTTAAGATAATGTCTTATAAGTATTTCTTTACATGTACATTGAAAGCATAATGTCAATAATGTTTAGATGTCTCGTGATGTATGGACCACTAAGCACAACAAAACAATGCTAAGAATCTACCGAGACGAGTTGAGGTGACGCCTCCTGGCGAGTATCCTCTCTTGCGATTCATGGCACAATCGTTCAATCAACAGACTGGTGAGGATTTAAGGCCCCAAATGGTGAAGAATAGGGTTGATTACAACAAGTATGCGTGGCGCCAATGGTGCGAGTTCAAACATTTTGGGGGTGATAGCGCATGGGACATTAATTCTGGCCGAGTTGTCACTGATGTTGAATGGTGGCAGCGGATGCTCCAAGCATGCTCAGGTGCTAGAAGGTTTAGGACCGAGACTGTTGATTATGAAACTACCTTGCTTTGGGAAGAGGTGTTTGCACTAGACAAGGATGCTCCTGCAGGGGCAACAACCATATCCGATGCTGGGCCATCGAATTATGAAAACGACGACAACTAGTTATGGGTAATGATGTATTTCGTAAGGTCGGGGATCTAGGTCCATCGTTGTTTAACGTAATTTGTTCTACTTTTGTTTCTAGTGTAGTTCTCGTGTGCACTCTTTTTAAGTTCATTTGTGTAATAATTGGTACAAGTTCCGGTTCTTCTTGTTGTACTATCGCACTTGGTTAATGTAATATGGTGTTATGTTGTGAAGGGTTTGTGGTATTCCTTACATAATTCATATCCATAGGCCATCGCTTCTAAATAGGAGAAAATATCTACAACAAAATATTCGAACTATGTCCTAGCTTGCCACATCAAAGTAACATAATCAAACCATGGTTTCAACCCATAAACTTTCTCTTAAAATATATAGCTAAAGAAACAACAACTGTTTAATAAAACCTCCGGGAGTTCCATATTTCCATGGCAATCTGATCTCTTAACTCCTTCATTCCACCGGGCGCGTTGTCTTCACCTTCTTCGGGTACTCGAGGCGTTGGGAGGTTAGGGTCCTCGTAGTCCTCTTCCAAGTACCGATCATTCACTCTTTTTCCAATATGTAGTTGTGTAACAAAACAGACATGATGAGATCAATCTGTGTTTTAATCGGGTAACTTGCCATGTTGTGCAATACTCAAAATCGTTTCTTCAGCACTCCAAAACACATCTCTATGCAGCTGCACAACGAAGAATGCATCTTGTTAAACGCTTGTGGAGCGTCCTTATGCACTGTATTTTGAAATTGAGAGTGATGATACTTCACTTTGGAGTAGGGAACCATGTACCCTTGCCTGTCTGGATATCCTTTATCAACCAAATAATAATGGCCTACAGACAAGAAACCGTCAAAATTAAGGTTGCTATACATATTTTATACGACACATTTCGACTTCTTATTAACTTACCTGGAGGAGGGTGAGGGAAGTTCAGCTGGGGTGTTTTTAATGCATGATCAAAGAACGGGCATCGTGGGCACTACCTTCTCAGCCAGCAGAGATGAAGGTAAAATACATGTCGAAGTCACATACCGCCATGACGTTGAATAAACAAACTTGTTTTCGGTTTCAAAATGGCATTTTCTCTGCGCGTGGTATACATGATGCAATAGGTGTGCCATCTATACACCCGATTGCACCCTAGTATACAAAACAATTCCAACGATTATAAACGAATATTTGAAATCAATACGGAAAATTAGGTATTTACCCTAAAGACTTGGTATCGCGGATCACTTCTAATTTTCTCCAAAATTGCAAAAAATGAGGGATCCCGAGGTCGAAGAATGCGGCCTGCAAGGCCTTGGATGCCATGTCGCCTACTTGTGAATGCATCTACGACCTCGTGCAGCACTCGACTAATTGTGTCCCCGCTGCGTTGGAATCTTTCCGATGTATCTCTGTTCGACGCACCAACAACAAGCGTGTGGAGTAATATTCCTACCTTTTCTAATACGGAAACATATCGTGATGGTCTCAATCCATGGTGTACTTGCAACTCATTGCATAGACTTTGGAGGACCGATCTCTCCATTTTGAAAGCATTGATACACCTCACTTCGGAGCCCGATTCCATGATCTCCTTCATCCATACAATCCCTGTAAAGGACGAGTTGAAACAAGGACTTTTGCACAAGTACCTATTATGAAAACACACGTACATAATGCCAACAAATCACATGTTTAAACACTCCAAATCTGATTCGTATATAATAAAAAATTACCTATGGTAATAGGCCGACATGATAGATGCATGGTTCCTCATGTGCAATAACCAGACCGCTATGATTTTGGTGTGCCTCAACAAACGATTCCTGGCCATTATACCTACACATATGCACAACAAACCTATGTAAGACAGTACATCAATGGCTCTCCATAGCCCACATTGTTTGAAAAATGGATATCCAAAAAACCAAATACGCAATATGCACTTAAGGTCAATTGGCCATAGCATACATAACAAGCCATAAAACAATCTAGAAATCAATCCAAAACAACAGAACATAAAATATGTCCACCACATAATCTAGGAAAACACAATACAACATGGCAAGTCTGCAAACAATCCTAAAGAAACACAATGAAACCATTTTGAACCCAAACTCCACAGATCACTTAGTAGATTTCTTAAACTTGAACTCCAACCACGCCATCTTTTCTTGATCGGTTTGCAGAGTCATGAAGAGGCGTCAGCTTTGCTCATTATTCAGCTCATCCACAACATAACACCAAAGAGGAGAAATCCTCTCCATAACACCCTCCGCAACAAGCCGATTAATCACTGCATATGAGTCCTCAACCTCATAAACTCTCCCATGCCCTGTGCTTCCCATACTACCCAAACCCCCCTGCAGAGCACACAATAATCTGTCACTTTTCTCATCCATGGAAGCCATGTATGCAGTGTAAGCCGATATCATAGAAGAGCACTTTTTCTTTCCCTTGGGTATTTGTTGGGATGAGCCAGTTGCTATGGGCCTCTTGCCTAGGGATGGAGACGTCTCTTGTGTCACTGGTGGGACAAACGATTGAGTGAATCCCTCGAGATCAACATCTTCTTCAGATAACAAGTAGGCATCAATGACGTCATTGTCCCCCACAGAAACATCAAATAGAGTGGAGGGGGTATGGTCCATGTTGGTCGAGACACAATGTTGCCCTATAGCGCACATGCTATTGTAGACGGAATCCCATAATTCAACCAAGTCCATATCGACTGGCTTCCTTCGACATCTCCTGTACTTGTCATTCTCCTACACAACACCACAAAATTCAATTGAAAACTTTGTTAAAAACAAGGGAGAAAATCATTCATATATGATAAACTACCCAAGAATTACGTATTAACTTATCCTTAATTTTTATGTCCCACCACTCATCCGATGCCTCCACCGTACGTGAACTCTCATTCCATCCACAACCGGTCTCTTTGTGTCGTAAGTCCATATATGCCCTCCATAAACTCTTCATGTAGTCGAATTTGTTTTTGCAATCTTTAGGTTTAACTACCTTCCTACTATTTTTCATGAATTTTTCACCTATTTCAGCCCAATTGAAGTGAGTGTCAATGTCGTTCCTCTTATGGTACTCTCGGCATATAACAAGCAAATCCTTTTGATCAGAATTACTCCAATGACACTTCTTATCCTTTTTTGGCACCTCAATCATTGTCCTATACTTCTTTTAATATGGAATGTGATGGTGCGCGAAATAAACCTCTAGATACCCAAGCGTTATACTGTAATTCTATAGAATAAAAGGCTTAATTAAATATGGCAGTTGCATGACATCTTACGTGCACAATCGAGCCTTATGGTTAATTTAGCCTTCGTTAAAAACCAATACATGCAAGGAGCACAAAAGCCAAATCTAAGAGATGTTGGGCAAAAGAAACAAAACAATTAGTTGGGTCCAGATAAGCCTTACAAACATTTAGCCCATCAAAGTGTTATATATCTAATCAACCTCGGCAAAGTGCACGCCAAACTCCATTTATATAACAATTCCACGTAAGGCTTTTAGCCTTTTATTTCGTTGGGGTCCAATTAGAAATAACATGCATGCTTTTGCATGTGCGTGAGCTGCCATTTATTTCATGTAGAAGGCTTCCAAAACCGTCCCACATCGACAAGCTAGCTCAAAACTTCACAATAAAATGTTATATATAGCAGGGTTATAACATACGTATAAGGGTCGAAAATCCTCTCTGGCTCGAGAACTATCTCGTTTTGCCAAAGCTCGACGTGTTTGATCTCCGAGTGAGATCGCGCTATAAACGGTATAAAGTCTAAAGGCTTTATTCGTAAAGAGCACAAAAACAATCGGCTGAGGAGTGGGGAGGAGGAATAATCCACGTACGAAAACCGTTTGGTTGTACGAATCCCGAGAGTTAGTATTTTTTTTAATTCCCGTTTATAGCGCGTATTATATGGGGTTTCATCAGAATGTACTTTAGGTACCAACATACAAAATCAAACAGAATAAAAGATATGCAAGAATCCTTTTTCATATCAGCCAACTAATGTTTGATTAGAGTGTAGTCTATAACCTTGATTAGCAAATAGTAGCCCATATAAAGTTATACAAACATTCAAAGAACAAGCAAATGTCTATATTTGATACCATTATTATACTATCTATTTAGCTTCCTTTGTTTGGTTAACACATGAGAAAAGTGGTAGTTACCACTGGATTTGTCACTCATTCATTCGAATAAAGAGAGATCATCACTCCAATGACACTTGCTATCCTTTTTATGAACCTCGGCCATTGTCCTATACCTTTTGTATTGTTTAATTTAACCATGCTTAGGTTCAACCAAACAACAACCCGAGAACAAGCAAATGTAAATTCACCCACAATAATTAACACATTGACTAGTAAACATCAGCCCATAGAAATGTGCACAAACATTCCATGAATAAAAACACTAAATAAGATCTTTAATCAATCAAAAGCCATTGATTTTTCCAAGTAGAACATTCAATTGTTGGTTGTGATTTGTGCAGGAGGTGATTTGTGCAGCAATTCAAACGATTAATATAAAATGGTTGTCAATTGCTGCTTATGATTTATGAAGGAGGTGAACATTCAATTGATTTGAAGACCACTACTTGCTAATATAATAATAAGCAAAGAAATATCCACTTGCTATCTAGTTTAACATATGTCCAAAGGTTCTTTACATATCAAAAATAGCAATATACATTTATGATTACTACACATGGCATTTAGTAAAATACAAACACAAAATTAGGTAGTTTTTGTGAATCGTCAAAATGTTGAATTCAGTTGCATGGCTATCTAGTTTAACACATGTCATTTATAGTTTTTATGTATAGTATATACATCAGATGTATAATGGTGATAATATGTAAAGATATAGCAAATTCAGGCACATCGTCGTACAATCACTACTCGGTACAATCTTGGGTCGGCCGTGGATGAGCTGCTTCGTGTACTATCCTCGATGCTGCTCTATCGGAAACCTGCAAGGCGTCGCCTCCCGTGGATGATCTGCGACCCTCTGTCGGCTGGAACTTGGCGCCAGAGATTCGCTGCCTCCCTTGGTGCTTCGTTCACCGGCGCTGTTCTTCGTCGGTGCTAGAGGTTGAATTACACACCGCCACTGCCAGAGGTCTGCCGGTGCTCTTCTTCGTTGGGAGTAGATCTGGAGGGTTATAATTTCTATCCACAAGGGTTATGATTAATGAGGTTGGTTGGGTTGTGATAAGATCTATCCACAAGGTCAAATGGGTCATTTTAGGTTAAAAAAGAGGGTTATAATGGTAATTTAGAGTAGCTCCCTATTTTTATCCAACTAGTCTTTCCGAACAGGTATTTATATATCCATCTCATATTTTCAGTTCCAGCTACAGAACAAATTCAGCTCGGGTTTCAACTTCAGCTACAAAATCCACCTCCAGCTCCAGCTCCAGCTAGTGCATCCGAACCGAGCCTTAGCCAATCAAAGGTGAAAGGCCACCTCTCTTCCGACCAACCAAACACCGCCTCTCTCTTGACCAATTAAATGGTAACATGTCGCTCGTCCCACATTGGATAAACGTGAAAACCTCACTTCCCAAATGTCTATAAATAGGGGAAGAACTCGAATGTTGCAAGGGTTGAAAAATACCTCTAACTCAAGATTTATCCTGCTTATAGAGATCGACATGTTGGAACAATCGTTAAAACCGTGCTATAATCAAGGGAAGGCTAATAAAAATACCTCAAGTCATCAAAAAGCAACATGCGTGCATCTGTCAAAAGATCGCGAACAATCCAATAGCTATAATCTCAAGCTGTAATAGAAAGATCTCGAATAATCCAATAGCCATAATCTCGTTGTTGTAGAAAGATCTTTTTACTCCGAGTTCAAATTCCAACTTGAAGGGGGTCAAATTAATATTTGAAGTGCCACGTACCTAAATCCTGAACCGAGGAAAAATGCGGGCTGGGACAAGGAATAACGCGACCATCTAATTTAGGTTTGAGATCTTGCTTTGGCGACAAAGGGTTACAATAAGAGAACGTGGGTTTTTGCTTGAATTACGCGCTCGTGCTTCTGTGGGACCAAACCGAGCTAGTTTGCATGTTGCGGGAGAAGCTTACCAACTTATGTTCTGCGTGTTTGGTTATCTTTTATGTATTTTGGATGGATATGTTTTTAGGAGAATATCTTTTTCACTTTATTTTGGATATTAAGTCTTTTGTGTTTTTCTATGTTTTTGGTAATTCACAATTTGGAGAATAAGTTAGTTGTTTTGAGAGCTTTTTTTTAAGGAAGATCTTTGAACCCTAATTTGTAAGTTGTTCTTAATTATGCATAGTTAAGATCCAGTAGTGATAATCCATTATATAAGGGGATAAATTCACAAATCGCTTAGATGTCGAGTTGCTCTAAGTGTTTCTATTGATACTTGAATCTAAAAATCGTTGTTTGGTGAATCTAGAAGGTGTTCTAGGTTACTAAGTGATTAGGGTTGTTAGACTGGTAGTTCTAATAACTAGAATTGAAGTTTGGAGTAGAATTTCAAGATAGATTATTCAATAATCAAGAGAATCAATGATCAATACAAAGATTCATAATGAATATTAATTAGTTGAACATATTCTTCTCATACTTTACATTCACAATCACAATTGCATTCATACTTTACTTTTATTTGGCATCTTAGTTCTAGTTAAACACTCAAACCATAACCCCCTCATATTCTTATTTGACATTCAAGTAAACACATAAATACACGAGTCTATGTGGGATCGACCCTAGTATACCAACTTTACTAAGTTTGGTTAGTTAGGATATTTAGTAGGTATTAACGACTGCAAAAATACCTCATCAATTGTCATGGAAGACTTAAATGACCTATTACTACCGTTAGATAAACATGGTGGTAAGGAACCATGCAGGACAAGATTTAACTAGCTAAGACAATTTATTAACCAATATGATTTGGTCGACGTTAGGTCCCATGGAAATTAATTCATATGGCGAAAACAACGAAAAGTAGATATTGACAACACATATGAGAAATTGGATAGGGTGCTCGTGTTAGAACAGATTTTACAATAGTTCCCAGATCTAGTCACGCATAACCATGCATTTTTCTTTTTGGATCACTGTCCAATCTCGCTAGATTTTCTTGATAATCAAATATACAAAGGTAGAGCGTTCAAATTTGAAAAAATTTGGATGAAAAGGAAATATTTTGCCACTTAAGTAAGACAAGCTTAGAGATTACATGAACATGGATCCCATATGTATAATCTGGTTTGAAAAAACTCACCTACTTAAATCCAATATTAAATTATGGAATAAATACACCTTCGGAAATATCTTTCAGCAACTGGAAGAAATTTAATCACAATGTATTGAATTACAACAGAATTTCAGAAGAATTCATAGTAAAGAAGAAATGCAATGACAATCTTAGTTAGTGGAAAAGAAAGAACAACTCATTAATTTCAATACAGTATACTGGGTTCAAAGAGAAAAAATCAAGTATGTCAAATACCTTGACTCAAGCAATGCCTTCTTCCATCGTAGCGCGATTGGAAAAAGGAATCATAAACAAATTAAGTCCATTCGTTTTTCGAATGGCACATTTCTGGTGGGCGAGTATAATCTGAGAAAAGAAATAAGAACTAAATTTAGACTTCGATTCCTTAAACAACCCATAAATACTACTCTTTTAGAGAACCAACTAGAATTGATTCATTTTGAGATTATACTTGAAGATAATGAAAAACTCATCAAGGAAGTATCTAACTTAGAAATCAGGAATGTTGTATGGAAAAAGAAATCGTCGGGCCCTAATGGAATGATTGCCGAGTTTTATCAAAAGTTTTGGAATAAAATTGGCCCATCTGTTATTAAAGTGGTAAAAGCCTTTTTCACTTATGGATTTCTTCTCAAAGAAATAAATCATTCCTTTATTACTTTGTTGCCAAAGGTTGATAACCCTTCAACTATCAATCAATACCAACCTATAAGTTTGTGCTCTACTATTTACATGATCATAGCTAAAATATTAGCAGAACGTCTACAAGTCATTCTCCCAAAATTAATTCATTTTCTCTAAGGGGCCTTTGTATCGAATCATGCTATTCAAGACAATGTACTTATCGCACATGAAATTTTCCATATGTTTCGCCAAAGAAAAGGTACAAGTAGTTGGGTAGTAATTAAATTAGACATTGAAAAATCATATGATAGGGTGGATTGACACTTCTTATTTAGGGCTCCGTTGGTAGTGATATCTAAGATATGAGATATCAGATATTGGTATGGATATCAAGATATGAGTATGAGTGATATTAAGATATCGAATATGAGTATAAGTATGAGTGATATTTTTGATATACCAATTTTATGGGGTATATGACAATAACACTTTGATATCAACATGATATTACTCTGATATCAACCAATATCAATATACTCATATACCAAATAACAAATATCAGTTTGACATCGATATCAGAATATACCAAACACCGGATATGTGTATCATTCATATCCATACCCATATCTGATATCCTAATATGAATACCAAACGGGCCCTTAAAGTTTTTGAGAATTTTGGTTTCAATATGACGTTCATAAATTGGGTTAATGACTGTGTCCATGACCTATCGATATGTTGATCATCCACACCCTTATACTTTTGCAGTCCTTTGAAGCATTCTGAATCCAACATGTGTCTTGCGATTGTAATTCGACAGCTAATTTGATTGTCAAGGTACGACGTTCGTGTAGTGTCAATGAAATTCTTAACCATCTTAGATTTCATGTTCTCATCCGCAAGGATGCACTAGGTTGATTTATTGTTTTGACTTAATGTCCACCTACTCAAAAAAATATTCTAATCATTAATAACGAAAGAAAAAAGAGTACGGGGATGGTCTTGTGAAATACACCCCAATTTATGGGCTATTTTTGAGTGATTGACCCTTTTTCGGATGCTCTTTTGTCCGTAGTCTCACTCTCGGCTCTCTCCTATCTCCCCGGACTCTCCCGTTCTTCTCATCACCCCTATCACCGGCGTCTTTTCCTCTTTATCATAAGGCCACTGCAGCCGCCTCCTGTATTTCTTGCATATTCTCATCCTCCCTTCTCTCTCTTCTCAGAAGTAGCAGACGAGCCATTTCGTCAAGCACTAGGTTAGCTCTTTCTTCTTTTCCTCTAATTGAGCACTTTCGTTTGCATTTCGTGTTTGATTTCATCTTTTTGTAGCGTAGTTCATATGGCCAGTGAAAGTGAAATTAGTTTTATTTATAGTGTAGTTATGGAGAAACTTCAGTCTCCCCTGCGAAATCGTACAGTGTCGAATGTTGTTCCACTTTTGATATGCAATATGTTCATATCGCTGAAATTAGGTTTGGGAATGTGATTTGAAGGGCATTTTTTCCTGAACTCGTATCTAAAGAGGACGAGTAACATGAAGTTGAGAATGTTCATTGAAGGACTTCTTCAGGATATTATAGTCTTGTTATGTTGCTAAATTAGCTTCAATTGTTGTAATATGGTGAGATTTAAACTAAATGAATAATAGAAATGAGAGAACTTAGAGAGAAATTCTTGTATATTCTTATTCTTCTTTTCTTCTTATTATTAATTTTCTCTTTACACAAACCTCTATTTATAATCTAATGGAGGGATGTTGTTACAAACATGTACTTGAATGGGAGAGTTAAATTCCAAGGATGTTTTATGTGTTCTAAATGAGAAATAGGGAACGTAAGGATCATGTACATCCAACTACTAACGTAAGGCTTTTACAACACTCCCCCTTGGATGTACATCTTGTAGTTTACGTATTTCCTTGTTAAAAACCTTCACTTGGAAAAACCTTGTGGGATAAAAACCAAGATAAAGGGAAAAGAGTACAACACATATGTAAACTACTCACTCCCACAATATAGCGAACATCTTTCAAGGAGTGCAATATTGAATCTGTTATATGCTTTGATGTTGCCTCATTAAAAACCTTGTCAGGAAAAACCCAGTGGGACAAAAACCTGATCGAAGGGAAAAAGAGTGCAACGAATATAATATATGCTCCCCCTGATTTTAATGTATGTCTCGAAGTCTGCACATTCCAATCTTGGATACCAATTCTCCAAATTTCTTGGGGACCATAGACTTTGTGAACAAATCAGCCAAATTGTCATTTGAGCGAATTTGTTGGACATCAAGTGTCCCGCTTCTTCTAACTCACGAGTAGAGAAAAAATTTGGCAGTATATGTTTTGTGCGGTCTCCCTTGATATAGCCTTTCTTCATCTGAGCAACGCATGCTGAGTTGTCTTCATATAATATTGTTGGATCATTGGTGATGGGACTCATTCCACGTTCTTTTTAAATAAATTGAATCATTGCCCGCAGTGCTACACATTCTCTTCCTGCCTCATACAAAGCAATCAATTTTGCTTGATTTGATGATGTGGTTGTTACAGTTTGCTTTGTTGATTTCCATGAGATGGCAATGCCCCCATATGTAAACACATAACCATTTTGTGACTTGGCTTTGTGTGGATCAGATAAATATCCTGCATCTGCATATCTAGCCAAAGTGCATCCCTTTGGTTACGATAGAACAACCCAAGATCATGTGTACCTCGGAGGTAGCGGAATATGTGTTTAACTCCATTCCAATACCTCCTAGTGGGTGCAGAATTATACCTGGATAACAAATTTACTGCAAAAGCAATATCTGGTCATGTATTGTTAGTCAAATACATTAGAGCTCCAATTGCACTTAAATATGGCACCTCGGGACCAAGAACTTCTTCATCATCTTCTCGGGGACGAAATTGATCATTTTCAACATTGAGAGATCGGACTTCCATGGGAGAGGTCAAAGGATGTGCCTTGTCCATATAAAACCTTTTTAAAATTTTCTCTACATAGGTAGATTGGTGGATAAAAATTCCATCCTTTAGGTGCTCAATTTGTAAACCAAGGCAAAATTTTGTTTTACCAAGGTCCTTCATCTCAAATTCTTTCATCAAATATTTTACAGTATCTTGGATTTTATTTGAAATTCCAATGATGATCAAATCAATAACATAGATTGCAATAATAGCAAATCCATTTTCGGATCGTTTGATGAAAACACACGGACAAATCGCATCATTCTTATGTCCCTCTTTCATAAGGTATTCACTGAGACGGTTATACCACATTCGTCCGGATTGTTTTAATCCATACAATGACCTTTTTAGTTTTATGGAAAACATTTGTCGAGATCCATAATTTTCAGCCTCGGCCAGTTTTAGTCCTTTTGGGACTTTCATATAGATGTCCGTATCAAGTGAACCATACAAATAGGCAGTAACGACATCCATGAGGCACATTTGTAGTTTTTCAAAGACAGTAAGGCCAATTAGAAATCTCAATGTAGTTGCATCGACTACTGGAGAGTAGGATTCCTCATAATCAATTCCAGGAATTTGGGAAAAACCTTGGGCCACAAGTCTTGCCTTATATCTTACAATTTCATCTTTCTCATTTCGTTTTCGTATGAAAACCCATTTGTAGCCGACTGGCTTTACACCTTTTGGTGTATGAACTACATGCCCAAAAACTTCTCGTTTTTCAAGTGCTTTTAATTCTGCCTCAATGGCTTCTTTCCATTTTGGCCAATCCTTCCTGCAACGACATTCGTCCACTGATTTTGGCTCAATGTCATCATCTTCAGTCACGATATCAGTAGCCACTAAGTAGGCCAATAAATCATCAATAATGATATCCTTTCTATTCCATTGTATGCTTGTTTGCACATAATTTATGGAAATCTCAAAATTGTCAATATTTTCATTATTATCTAGGATATCTTCTTTTGAGAAATTTTGTTCTTTGATTTCTTTGCCTTTATCATTATTTTCATCGTCCATTGTGGCTTCTCCTGATATACCCTTTTGGTTCTTTAACTTCCTCGACTTTACATCTTTTGAACCTAGTGGCCTACCACGCTTTCTACGCATTGTAGACTCACTTGTAATGGGCATGTTTGACTGTCCAATGGGTATTTCAATTCTTACAAGAGCATTTGCTGCAGGTATATGTGACTTAGTTACCTTCTTTGTGTCAGTAAATGCATCTGGTAAATGATTTGCATTATTTTGAAGATGAATAATCTATTGGATTTCTTGTTCACACATTTTTGTTCTTGGATCAAGATGAGATAATTCTGTTGCATTCCATGTGATTTCTTTCACATTTGGGTCCACTTTTTTCTTCTCTCCCCCTAAGATTGGGAAATTAATTTCGTCAAAATGATAATCAGCATATCTGGTTGTAAACAAATAACCAGTTGTTGGTTCGAGATATCTAATAATCGAGGGGGATTCGAAACCAACATAAATTCTCAATCTTCTTTGTGGACCCATCTTTGTACGTTGAGGAGGAGCTATTGGGACATAAACTGCACATCCTAATATTTTTAAATGTGAAATGTTTGGCTCCTTACCAAATACCAATTGCATCGGGGAATGTTCATGATTTGCACTTGGTCTTAATCGAATCAAGCTTGCATCCCCATGCAGATGATGGTAACTTTAATTTCATAAGCAATGGTCTATCAATTAATTGTAATCGCTTTATTAATGACTCAGCGAGACCATTTTGTGTGTGAACATGTGCCACTGGATGCTCTATATCAATCCCAATTGACATACAATAGTCATTGAAAGTTTGTGATGTAAATTCTCCTGCATTATCAAGTCGGATTTTCTTTATTATATAATCCGGAAATTGAGCCCTCAATCGGATTATTTGAGCAAGGAGTTTAGCAAATGCAACATTTCTAGTTGACAATAAACTTACATGTGACCAACGTGTGGATGCATCTATTAGCACCATAAAATATCGAAATGCTCCACCTGGTGGAACAATTGGTCCACATATATCTCCTTGGATTCTTTCTAAGAATGTTGGAGTCTCACTTGCAATTTTATTTTTAGAGGGTTTGATAATACACTTTCCAAGTGAGCAAGCACTACAAGTAAAATCACTAGGCAAAAGAACCTTAATGTTCTTTAATGGGTGTCCAAGTGAATTCTTTAGGATTTTATGCATCATTCCTGATCCTGGATGACCCAAGCGGTCATGCCACAATGTAAATGTAGGTTGATCATTTGACCTTTTATTGGTCGCTATATTAACCTCAAACGGATAGATATATGTATGGTATAATCCGGAGGTTTGCACTGGCATTTTTTCAAGGATATGTTTATAGCCAGATTCATGTGTTATGATGCACAAATATTCTCTCCAGTTTTCATTCATGGTTTCCATATGAAAATCATTTTGACGCACATCTTTAAAACTCAATAAATTTCTTCGAGATTTACTCGAATATAATGCGTCATTTATTAATAATTTTGTTCCCTTTGGGAGTAGAATAATAGCTCTTCCTGAGCCTTCGACGAGGTTCGACACACCAGATATTGTAGTAACATTGCCTTCAAAGGCTTTCAACTGTGTGAAGTATTCTTTATTTCTTAAAATAGTGTGTGTCGTTGCACTGTCTAGGAGACATTTCTCCTTCCCATCGGGTTTCACATTAGGTGATTCCATGTTTTCTATACAAATGAAGAAAATAAAGATCAGACATTAATAATAAAAATTATTATAATAAAACTATATATATCATTCAAGGATAGTTATATCATAATATAAGGTCCTTCAAGTTCGAAAAAACATACTAAAAAACATTGCAACATTTTATTTAAGAAGTAATATCATAATATAAGGCTATTGTCTTCATTTAGGCCTCTAAGGCAAAGTCATCATTATTCTCAAGGTTGAGAAAATCAGAAACATCCAAGCTAGTCACCGACGGTGTGCTCACACCTTCATTTTCCATGTAATTGGTCTTTGTAGCCTTTTCATTATTCTTTTGAGCTTGATAGAGCTTCACCCAATGGGGAGCTGTGCGGCATATCTTTGACCAGTGACCAATCCTGCCATATCTGTAGCATATAGTTTTGGATTTCTGAGAAGATTCCTTTTGATCCGTTTGGACCTTTCTCTTTCCATCCCTTTTGTTGACATCATTCTCATGGTGATTATCATGACTTCTATTATAATCTTGACCACGACCACGACCACGACCATGACAACCACGAACACGGCCACGTTCATGTCCACGACCATGATAGCGTCTTGATTGTTGCCCACGTTCATTTTCCTTTTGGAATCCCTTATCCGTAGCATTTGCTTCCGGAGGTGCAATTGAGCCTGTTGACCTGAGATTGTGGGTTTTCATCAAGAGCTCATTGTTTTTTTCAGCAACCAGTAATACTTTCAACAAATCAGAATATCTCTTGAAGCCTCTCTCTCTCTATATTTTTGTTGTAACAACACATTTGAGGCATGCATAGTGGAGAAAGTTCTCTCCAACATTTCTTGCTGGGTAATCATATGGCCACATAGTCTCAATTGAGATGTGATCCTATGAATAGCACTATTGTACTCGGTGATGGACTTATAGTCCTGGAACCTTAAAGTGTTCCATTCATATAGTGCTTGTGGGAGCAATACCTCATTTTGATGGCCATAACGCTCATTTAAGCTATCCCACAATTCTATTGGATCCTCCACGAACAAATACTCAATTTTGAGACTTTCGTGAATATGGTGGCGGAGAAACACAATGGCTTTTTCCTTTTCTTGAGGGGTGACATCATTGTTTGCCACTATTGTTTTTTCAACGCCATTTTCTTTAAGGTGAGCCATGGCATCAACCCTCCATTCGAGGTATTTTTGGTCCGACAAATCAAGGATGTCAAATTCCCTTTTAGCGATACTTGCCATTTAGTTACTACATATAAAGATTATAAACAAGAATTAATCAATATGTTTAACATTATGCATATAATATATATGAGTTGGCTTAAGGCCGATTTAGATCGGTTTTGAACAAGTTTTTTTGTTCTTATTTTAATAAACAATATCATACTTATTTTTATTTTGAGTAAAATATTTCTAACAATTTATATGGTGAATTCAATGTTTTCTTCGTATCTTATATCAATTCAAAAACGTGCTCCTATTTTATTAAAAAAACTTTCCAAAAACTTGGAAGACAAAACGAGTTTCTGATGTAGAAGATCCCGAATAAGGCAACTACAGAGCATACTCCTCAAAACGATTTTCGTAAAATTTTTTGCATGATTGAAAAACAAGAGATAGAAAATTATACCTTGAAGATTAGCAAAGATCAAATTAGAGAATAGAGACTTGTGCTGATAACGTGTTGTAATATGGTGAGATTTAAACTAAATGAATAATAGAAATGAGAGAACTTAGAGAGAAATGCTTGTATATTCTTATTGTTCTTTTCTTCTTCTTATTAATTTTCTCTTTACACAAACCTCTATTTATAATCTAATGGAGGGATGTTGTTACAAACATGTACTTGAATGAGAGAGTTAAATTCCAAGGATGTTTTATGTGTTCTAAATGAGAAATATAGGGAACGTAAGGATCATGTACATCCAACTACTAACGTAAGGCTTTTACAACATTAATTATGTTTTCATAAATTTTACTGCATTGATATTATCTTGCTGAAAATGAAATTCTCCTGTCCCTTCATGTTGCTTCCATGGCATTCACTTCTTAGTTATATCATCAGTTCAACTGCTTGGCTACTTCACCTCTCTAGTTGTGACACAAAATCGAAACTAGTGAAGCTATGTGTGAAACGGGTGGTTGATTAGTGCAATTCATGAGTTGATCTTTCTTTGCTGAAGAATATTTTGATGATATTCATCATTATCATCGCCCAATAGAGTCCTACTCCAACATGATCTGGGGGTCAAGATGGGGGCACCCATAGCCTGAACATGTCAGGAGGATGCACTTGATAGACCAAAGGAAAACTAAAATTCAGCTATGTAACTATAATAACTGAATTTAGTTAAAATGCACCAAAATTGATATAGGGATAGTATTTTGATGATGTTGTAGAATCTATATTGAAAGTTGTCTCCATTTGAATTGTGTTGTTGTTTACCCCTGTAATTGTTTTTTGCTATGGTAAATGAATATTATAAGTTGATTCTTTGTTGTTATTGTTCCAATTGCCTTTTCTGGTGCTAAAGATGTATATATTTCATTTTCCACAACTTGTATGGTTTTTGGGTTCTAAATTGTGTAGACCAGTTTGCAACATACACCTTGGTTGACCTGTTTGGTGGACTCATGTTCATTCTCAAACATTCTTAGCGTTAATAATTTGAATTTGGGTTAGATTTAAATTCTTTTGGGGCGCATCCTCATGCTCATTGGCTTTTATACAATGCCTTTGAGATGGATTTAGTCCATATATCAATTTTGGTGCATTTTAACTAAATTCAGTTATTATTGTCACATAGCTGAATTTCAGTTTTTCTTGGGTCTATCGGGCGTGCCCCTTTCCCTTGGGCAGGGGTACCCCCATCTTGACCCCTTAGATTCTGCTGTAGCGGAGCCTCACTGGGTCAATGATGATGATGATGATGATTTAAATTCTTAATTCCTCAATTTGAATTTATGTTAGATTTAATTTCTTCAAAAGGAATCGATGTATTATACTTGTGTTGTGGATTGGCATGGTGTTTTATTGTGATGAAACAATGTGTTGTAGTTCCATCTTCTGTAATTGCACTAGAAAGGAATAAATAGCTGAGGGTAATATACTAAAACTGCAGAAACGGTGATTCATGGGGTAAATTTTAGTTGTTGTGAAGAAACAATCTGCTTTAGTTTCATCTGTTGCAATTGCTTTAGAGAGGAATGAATGGCTGAGGGTAGTTATGAACTCAGAATTACAGAAATGGTGATAAATGGGGTAAATTTTGGTTATTTTGAAGAAACAATGTGCCTTAGTTTCATTTTCTGTAACTGCTTTAGAAAGGAATAGATGGCTGAGGGTAGTAATACACTCGGAACTACAGAAATGGTGATAAATGGGTAGTTTTTGGTTATTGTGAAGAAACAATGTGCTTTCCCTTTAATTCATGTGCTGATTGATAAGGTGCTCTAAAGGGAATGTATAACTAAACTTGATTTTGGTTATTTAATTTAGAGCACCTTATCAATCAACACCTGAATTAAAGGGAAAGTATATCTATGTATAAGTTTGGAACTTGCCACTAATATTTTTTTCGATGATTTTTCATAAACCTTAAATCAAGTTTAGTTGTCAAAAGGTGATACCCCCATTTTAAGTTCTATGGTCAGTGAGGTCTCGCTATGATATGAGATCTCTTAGAAGTTTAGCTAATGGGAAATTGTTTAGCTGCAACTTGTGAGCAAGGTGTGAAGTTGTTTCTACTTGATTAGATTGCTTGAGGCATCTGTTTCCATCTTTTTGTTTGCTTGCATAGTTGCATTTGTCAATTGTCACAATTCTTACATGTTTCCGGTTTCACAATATGTTACTTTTTTGCTGCAATTTTCATTTAGATCATGCTGCTTCCCTTCCATATTTTCTAGAAAAGGTGAATGATTGACAAACTCAATTGCTTTTTACTTATTTTCAAGAAAAGTACCTTACTTATCTTACATACTTTCTCTACTCTCAACATGTATACAACATTCAATGGTCAGGTTCTCATGACTTATTGCACAAAAGCTATCTACAAACTACTTTTGACTGACTATGTAAAAGTGAGCAAAGTTTTAGTTGAAGATATGATATATGATGAGCATGATATCAACCGCTCCATGCATAAGATTGAGGTTGGTGGCTTTCATCTCGCTATTTCTAGAAAAGGTGTCTTTCTGCTCGTATAATTTTCTTCTTTTAGGGCCCGTTTGGTGGCCAGATTTAGGGGCTTGGAAACGGAGTGACTAGGATGTTTCCTGTCAAAGAGTGTTTGTTGGCAAATTTTTCAATCTTTCATTCTCTTCATGGGTAGAATGAAACCCCCCTTTTGTTTCCTCCTAAAATAAGAAGAGTAACAACTCCTGCACCTCCAAATTCCTTCAATTCCATAATCCGTTTATTACATCTCTCATATCCCCAACTCTCTCAGACCTCCCTCGATCATCAGAAACTCATCAACTGACGGATGGACGAACAACGCCAAGGAGCGGCATCGGTGGAGGAGGTCCGTCCTTGTAAGTTGTACCGATTCCCTCTCGGGTCTCTCCCTCCAAGCTCGTACTTGCACCGACGACGGTGGAGGAGCGACATCGATGTTGGTCTCCGACGAAGGAGCTCCTAGATTTGGATTTAACGCCTTCGGTGCCTCATAGATTTGGATTTGGAACACGAATCTGGATGGAAGAGGAGGAGATTCTAGATCTGGAATTATGGCCTCCGTTGCCTCATAGCAAAAAAGATTTGATTTGTTTCTCAAATAGAAGGAGACTAGTGTAAGGGCCCTTACCCTGTACGGGTTTTTATTAAATATAAATTAAATAAATAGGTAAATTGTAGAAATTTTTATATCATGAATTTTTTTCTTAGAAAAATATGGAGTCAAAACTAATATTCATTAAGGTTTATGGTTTAATTGAAAAAGTTTATAACTTTTCAAGGAAAAATTGATTTTGGAGAGTCACACATAGTTGAAAAGAATAGTGCACATTTATTTTTACTCTAATATTTATATTTATCTAAAATATTATTCCTAGCTCTTATCTAATAGTTTAGAACAAAAATTATTATAATTAATTTTTTAGAAAAATTTTATTTTTTTGAAAATAATATAATTTAAATTTAAGCTTTTTAATCAAAACTAAGTATAGATAATTAATCGTAAATATCTTATGAGAAAATCAAAAAGTTAATTATTTTTGTCAAAATTTAATTAATAATTTAATTGTTAATCTTGTAAGACATAATGCATATTCTTCTTTTTTCATCAAAATTCTATTTTAATAAAATAGTTTCCATAAATAGATTAAAGGCAAAGATAATGTAAATATTTATTTAATTCTAAGAGTAATTTAGATTCATATCATGTTTTATAAAAAAATATATTCTTTAAAAAATATTTTACCAAAATTTGATTTAAGCAAAGTTTTTTTTATCAATTTTTTTAATCATAATTCGTTTTTAGAATAAATTTTGCAAAAATAGATAATTTTAAATCTTTTAAAAGATAGTGTATAATTCTATCTTTTTTAAATCAAAATTCAATTTTTAAAAGAAATTTTAAATAAATAGATCAATGTCAATCATTTCAAAGATAGTGTAAAATTCTATTTTTTAAATCAAAATTCAATTTTTAAAAGAAATTTTACATAAATAGATCATTGTCAATCTTATAAAGAAATAATGTAAATTTCTATCTTTTTTTTACCAAATTCTATTTTAATAAATATTTTCCATAAATATATAAAAGAAAAAAAATTAATGTAAATATTTTTTTTATTATCATTGATTGTATTCAGTTATTCTATTTTAATTAAATATTTTAGTATTGAGGATGTGAATATTTTTCAATCTTGTAGGGAACATGTCATATTCTTACTAATATTTTTTGGGATTTTAATATGGTAGAAAAAATAAATTGAATTATTATATCAACAAAAAGGGTGTTGTGACACAATATGGTGACATAAGTTGACATCTCTTTAGTTATATAGTAATAGATAGATAGACATATTAGATTTTTTTATTATTTCTTAGTTATACTAGAGAAAAAATTTCAAACAATGAAATAATTCTTAGAATTGGATAATTTTCTTTTTTTTTTCTTTTATAGGTATAATTTTGAACAATGATATATATATATATGGAAGATTGTTAAATTTAAATAATATGAAATATTTCTTATATTTTTTATAATCAGGTGAAAAATTATAGATTTGTAGAATTGGATATTTTTTTTACTTAATGGTTATTTTGCCAAAATTTGCCAAATCCAAATCTTATAGAATATTTCACATGGATATAAATAATAATTTTATTAAATGTGGGGTCTATAATTATTTTTCAATCAATAAAAAGATCCCCAATTAAATTTTAACCAATGAGATTGATTTTTATAAAAGGGGTGGTGTGGTCCAATATAAAAGCAACGTGTTTCGTTTAATAATTTTTTTAAGGGAAATTCTTGTTGGTACCCTCTAGTTTTTGGCTTTTCCGAGTGGTGCCTTGAAAAAAACTTATTCCGAGTGGTACCCTTGAACTTTTGCAAAAGTCCGGCTTGTGCCCTTACTTGTAAATTTTCGTTAATTTATACCTAACTTAGTATGTTTTCTAATGAAAAAAATATATTTTTATATTTAATTAAATTAAAACAAAACTTTTGTTTAATAAAAATTAAAATAAATCATATAAATATTAAATTAAAAATATTATATATATATATATATATTTGTTAAGTAGATTGTATGTTGTATAATATAAAACTTTTAAGTTTAAAAATTACAATATATACATTAAAATAAATATATTACAAAATTAAAATTTCTCATGTAAGTTTTATGTAATAATTCTAATTTTTTTTTAAAAAAAACAAATAGAACTTTCTTTATGGTACTCTTGCATTACATTAAAATTTTAATTTCTATCAATTTTTCAAAAATTGTCAAAATTACTATATATAAAATATACATGGAAAATGTTAATTTTTTAATATATTTATTTTAATATAAATATTATAATTTTTTTATTTTAACTTAAAAATTTTGAATTATACAACATAAAATTTACTTGATATATATAATATAAAATTTATTTGTTATTTTTTATATTATTTATTTTCATCAAATTAAATTAAAATTATGTTTTATTTTAATGAAATACAAAAATATTTTTTTTTCATTAGAAAACATTCTAATTTTCATCAAGCCGGACTTTTACAAAAGTTAAGGGGTACCACTCGGAATAAGTTTTTTTTTTCGGGGCACCACTCGAAAAAGCCAATAACTCGAGGGTACCAACCAAAATTTCTCTTTTTTTAACCTCCGCTTTAGTATATAGTTATGATGGGGAGATGATAAGGTGGAATGGGAGTTTGGATAATGTTGCAAAAATTCCAATTTGGTGAAATAGTTAATGGATGGTGTCTTTTTCAGATAAAATAGTTAATGGATGTTGCAACAAGTGAGTCGTCCAACTAGTACTTAAGACTGGCAAACTGTTAAGAACTGATTATTTGATTTCTATAGATAATCAATATACAGTATTAAAACTACTACTTCTGTGCTTATTGAAGGTTTTATTTCCCCACAACATTTTAACTTATATGTATCTTTTGTGTTTTTTTATTTCACTACTAAATAATTTAAATTATATCTTTCCAGGTAATTGATTTCCATCAAAGTTAGGAAGTAAATGACATTCATTTTTGGTGCTATACTACTGGTCATGTGTTGAGTAGGGATTTACTTAACAACAAATAAAATTTGTAGTCAAGATCCCTCTGAGTATAGCAAAGTCAGGATCGTCCACGGGAAGCACGGTTGTTTGTCTATCAACTACATAAATAAGAAAACGAAGCAAAACATGCTAAAACAGCTACGACCAACCTCGTTAACGACCTTGCCAGGGTCGTTAACGAACCTGGGAATCTACCTAAAACAGAACAACTAACGACCGAAACGCAGGTTCGGTACCGATAGTATGTTAACTCGGTAACGAATGAGAACGAGAGAAAAACTAAGCAAATCAATGAATAAAAAGATGTAGGACAAGGGTTACCACATCATAGCCATGCATATAAACTCATACGAAGATAAACATCATGTCTTTAAAGATAAATTCATCAACTTTCGCTGACTAACAAGCAAACAGATCAACTTTCATAAATCAATTTACTCCATTACTTCTTTTGAATCCAAAGCTCGAAACTTTCGTACCGAACAATATCAACATTCAAATTCCACAACTTTCTCTTTTGATCAAATTGAAAACTCAAATTACTTTGACTATCGTCTCAGCATAAGCACAACAAGCAATTCAATAGATAAAAGGCAATCCAAACATCAACTTACTCATTCAAACATGCACAACTATGTCGGGTTTCAACCCCGACCCTAGATAAGAAGACTACTCACTTTTCATCGAAATAAAGCAAACAACTTTAATCAAAGAAGACATTGAAAAACAAAAATCAAACTTACCTGAAATTGAAAAGAAAATATTGTCTTACAAACTTCGTTGAATCCCGAAAACACTAAGAACACCGAGCAAGATCCGATCACCGACCCAATCTCTATCTTTCGATCGAACTCAGCTTCGACTCTCTCTCTCTCTCTCTCTCTCTCTCTCTCTCTCTCGACTCGACTTCTCCTAAAACTAATATGACTCCCCCTTCTCTAGGCTTAGAACAAGGGTATTTATACTAGGAAACTATCTATTAAAAAGGCTAAAAGATAAAAAATTACCCTACTTAAAAGATAACAAGATAAAAGATATAAAAACTAAAAGTCGGCTACGCCTCTACCGACACGGGTCCCTCGTTAACGACCCGCACAGGGTCGGTAGACTCTGCTGATTCCCTTCAAAAATTCTATCTTTTACAGCCTCGTTAACGACCTTCACAGGGTCGTTAACGAGCCTCTGTTTCGGCTTTTCTTGATCTTTTCTTCGGTTTTAACTTGGACTCTAACTCGATCTTCCCATGCAATCTTCTTCGTTATCTTCCATGTATTCCACCTTCTACCACAAGACTTCAACTCAGCTAAAAAAGTGCTCCTTTCCCGCTTTTAAACCTACAAAAAGACACAAAATGGAGTAGCTTCCATACATTTAACAAAATATGCAAACTCATCCAAAAATACACAAAACTAACTCTAAAACCAACTAAAACTAAACTAAACAAACTAAGAAACACACCTAAAACTATAACAAAACCACGAACATCAAAATACCCCATACTTAAGCTTGCTTGTCCTCAAGCAATCACTATACAATAACCAAAACCAAACAATCACACCTTATCAAGCAATAGCCATCAACTCAAAAGCAACTTCAAAACATAGCAGAAAATAGCAAATGACTATTAACATCATCACACACATATAAGCACTCAATAGACATAAGCAAATACAATCCAACCTCAACAGGGATATTTGTGTTTCTCTCAACTCTCAAGTGTTTAGGTTCATAAATTCAAGCTCTCAACTCCATCTTATATGCAAAAACTCATAACAATTGGAACTTATATCACCAAACTCTCCACCTAAGACTTGTCAAAACAAACAAAAATCATCAAGAGAACTTAGGCTCAATGAAAAATTTCATAGAAGCTTCCGTTCGGTCGGGTTGTAATGGGGCTTGGTAAAGACAATAAGGCGTGGAAATATTTTGGCTATATGGTGCTAATAATATCCAGGAATATAGACTACTAAAAACTCACGCATACCAAAACTCTCAAAACAATATACGAAACTCACTCTTTTATTATGCATACTCTCACCTTTTATCCTAGAAAGCCTCATAAAATTCAAAAGAATCTCGGGTTAACTTTAAACACAAATGCACATTCACTTCTTTCCTTTTTTTCATCATTTTCATTTTTTTTCTTTTCTGCTGAATAGCCTCGTTAACGACCCATATAAGGTCGTTTAACGAGCTACTTTTTCTCCTCGTCTTATTTCTTTCAACAACAATTTTTCTTATTCTTGTGCATCTTTTCACTACCAAGAGATCTTTTACAAAACAAAACAAGAGACTTCCAATCTACCCTTCCCAAAACCCTTTAATTTGAACCAAACATAACTTTTCACTCTACAAAACATACCTCTCCAACTAAGTCCCAATCCCCGGATAGGGTCAAGCTTATCTCGGCTAGGGAAATAATTTTGTGGAGCTAAAAATAAAAGGCTTAGGCTCAAATTGGCTATCAAAAGAGGGATCATGATAAAGTGGATAAGGATAATTAAGGCTTATAAAAATAAATTCTCTACAATATGACTTTCACAAGTAATGAACTAAAAATCTTATATAGGTCTCAAGAAATAGATAACCATCACAATTCCAAGAGATAATATACATAAAGAGAGTAAATCACACAAGAAAAGAAGAGGGATTTTAATGTTCTCCCTATAAGGCCAAAAATAACTCATTAGGTAGAAATTTTTGTTGGATTGCATTACTCATGCTAAAAGTTATACATGCTCAATTTTCATCAAATTTCTATTCCGCTATAAAAATAATTTTATATCAAGAATCAGGCTATACCATCAAAAACATGCTTGAAAGGAAATTACATGATCATGCTAGCAATTAACTATCATAGAACCAAAAGAAAGGGTATTTATCCATTCTAAGAACTCTTTTTGGAATTTTTTAATTTTTTAAATTTTTTGTGATTTTATGATTTTATAATTTTCTCTAAAACAAAGGACAACTCAAACAAACAAGACACAAAAAAACAAACAAGTCTTCTTTCTTTCCCACCCCATACTTAAAATTACAGTGTCCCCACTGTAATAAGACTAAGCAGAAGAAAAGAAAAGAAAGAAAAAGGAAAAAGAAAGAAACTTACAAGATAAACTAAAGCAGAAAAGAAACATCTTTTGAAAGTTGAATTAGCGCCCTGGTGGTGGAAACTGGCGCTCAAAGTTACCCATGAACTCATACATGGTCCTCCAACGCTCCTCATCAACCGTCACCCTTTGCTCCATCGTCCTCCAACGAGCATCCACTTGCTGGTGTCTCACAACATCGAAAGCCATGCGAGCTGAATAGACACCCTCCCAATGATCCATCCTCTGGTGGAGCTGTGTCTGCTGCAGGTTGAGCTGTTGCATCTGAAATAAACGATCATCGGTCCATGGAGGTGGAACACTCGATCCAGTGTAGGTGTGCTGAGGAGGTGGTGTATAGTGGTCCTGATGCTGGAAGTGGTCTTGAAAAATCACCGGGTTATAAGGCATAAGATCATAGGATTGTGGCACGGTAGGCGGTAGCGGTGGGTCGTTACCGAAGTTGTGTGCCTCGATAGAAGCCTCGTTAGTAGCCTCGAAGTAGTCGTTAACGAACCTAGGTGGGTCGTTAACGATGTTGTCATCATCGCCCAGAACCTCGGTACCGAGGTCATCATCCCCGATATCGAGCTCCTCTATGGCTGCCTCCGTTTCTGCCTCCGTTGCATCATCATCTTCATCCATAGCTTCTCCTTCCCTCTCGAACCTCGTCACACACTCCCTCAACGATGGCTCATCTTTTGGCTTTTTCTCTAACGGGAATGCATGACCCGTCCAAGACTCATACCAATTTGGCACATAAAGGAGCTCAAACTTTGCCCTATCAAGCAACACGTCTTGGCCAAGTACTTTGGTGGCGTGCCCTCTCTCGGTCCTCACGAAAATGCTAGAGGCAAACCAATAGTTCTTGTCGAGCTTTTGGGCATGGTTTGGCGTATAGAGTGTGAAATCGACGCTGAGTCTTTCCCCCAGTAGACTTACTAGATTCTCGCACCACACTTCTTTAGACTTGATCCCGTGTGTCTCAATATATTGCAACCATTCATACCCAAGTTCAACGGAGCGGGATCGTCAAAAAGTATAGTACGGAGGCATGCGACTTTCGTCCGTGTTGGCCTTGATAGCTCTCTTGGGCCAAAATGTGACAACCAATACTCGGAGAATGATCCGGAAGATGGGGTTGATGATGCTTGCCCCGAAAAGTGCTGCGGCGGAAGGTTCACCTTCCCCGGATATGTAAATTCAAGTTTTGGTAACCTTGTAGTCCTTGATCTTGTAATTCCGAGAATGGTAAGGAATCTCGAGATACACATTAAACTCTGCCATGGTGCATTCATGGTTGACGTTTCCTAGCCGAAACTGTATCCGTCCCATCGAAATCTTGGTTTTGAAGCTTGTCTCGAGAGTGGCCAAGAACTCGGAGGTGAGAGCCGGGTAGTGTGGCATCTCCTCTTTCTTCAACATTTGAGGCACTCCGAGAATGGCAAAAGCGTGCTTGACATCCTCATAGATCCCCATTGACTTAGCGCTTGACTTTGAAAACCACCTAGTGTAGTGGTCCTTTTCCAGAATGGCGTCAAAGAGATTAGCTTGCGCTTGGGTAACCAATATGACATTGTCCATGCATGGAGGGGATGGAGACCGTTGAGTCCTCTTCTTCTTTCCGGCGGCTCTTGTGTTAGCTCTGCTAGTGCTTGCCATATGTACCTACAAAAACCATGAATGTCCAAGATAAGATCCATACAAACCAACAAAAGAAAACCCCATACTTGTTCTCGGAAGTTTTCTCGACTTGCCTCGTTAACGAACCAGTTGGATCGTTAACGAGTCTGGGTTCGATTGTAAACTTGAGCATATTACAGGGTCGTTAACGATCATGGGTAGGTCGTTAACGAGCCTAGGCGAGAACCATTTACCAATTATTCAGAGTTCTCAACACCAAATATTTCCAACTAATCAATCATGAATCAAACACAATCCCACATAAAACACACAATTAAGCATATGCAACCCCATACTTAATCGATTACCCTATCCAATCATGCCAAAAATTTGCCAAAACTCATGGTGAAGATTAAACAATTCAAGAACAAGATAATTCAAGCTTTCTCATCAAAACTTTCAATGTAATCTAAGCAAGAACAACCACAAATAAATCAAAATCAATCACTATTAGAAGAAGCAACGATGCCAATTTTTTATGAGCAACATCAAAGCTCAAGTAGAAATAGATAGACAAGTGAATCTAACGTCATCACACATATATGAGCAACCTCAGGCAAAAACAACTAAAAATCCAACCTCAAAAGGGTAATGTGTTTCTCTCAACTCTCAAGTGTTTAGGCTTAGAATAACAACTCTCATCTCAATCCAATATACAGAAATCAACATAGCCATTGTTACGTATATCACCAAACTCTCCACCAGAGATGTCAAAACACATAAAATCATCAAGAGAACTTAGGCTCAATGAAAAACTTCATAGAAGCTTCCATTCGGCCTGGTTGTAATGGGGCTTGGTAAAGAACAATTTGTAGTGATTTACTCAACAAATTGATAGTATGTTAAGTAAATCCCTACAAAATCAATTTGTTAATGAGGGTTTTTTGACAACAAATAAATTTATATCAAGACCCCGCTATTGTATAGCAGAGTCAGGTTCATCCATAGGGAGAAAGTCAGTGCTAAGTTTTGTTACTTGGGGTGCAAGTAAGAGAAAAAGCAAGGATTTTTATAACAAGGAAGAGAAATTCTAAGGTTTAGGGTATCACACAACAACAATTATGCATGCAAACGCTTAATGAAACACATAGATCATGCTTTCCTATCAATAAACTTACTATCTATCTCTTCTACTTCAACTAGGATTGATCCGCTTTCGCTTCAAAACCCTAATTTGACTATTCTGATTCAAGGTTTCCGCTTTCCCTTTCAACTATGAATGAGAAATTCCTTTCAACTTTCGTTTCAAGGATTAAGAATAAGAGAATAGATTAATGCAATAAAAATAATCAAGACATGATCATAAACAAGCATGCACAACAATTGTTGGGTTTAACCCCAACCTTAGAGAGAGAGAACTACTCACAAAGCATGATTAAAAGCAAAACTGAATTAAATTAAAGAGAAACCTTACAACTTTAAATCCAAACTCGTCCCACCACGTCTCTCTATCTCTACCCTCTCGCCCCTCTCTTACCCTCCAAGGCAATTGATGGTGTGTTGTTTTAAAAGATAAAAGGGTAGACAAGAGTATTTATAGAGAAACTAATCTATATTAAATCTATCTATAAGGAAATAATATCTTCTAATAAGATATATCCCTTCTATCTATCTAATAACAAATAAGAAAATAGGATAAAAGCCCTTTAAACACGCCGACTCGGATCTCGATGCGCCATGGAGTGCCTCGTTAACGACCTGAGAGCCTCGTGAACGAGCTATGACAGCACTACGAACAACCTTGAGTAAAACTTGCGTAGCGTATTCGTTACAACTCCGTTTGACTCGATTCTTTTTCCTATTTTCTTTTAACGAATTTATCTATCTCTTTCCAAGCTCAAACTTGATCTTCAATGACTTTACTTGAGCGCTTTTCTTCATCTTCTCTTCATTCTTGAGTGCTATCTTTCACCAACTTTGCTCCTTTCTTCAAAAGTGCTCCAAATAGCTTCTAAAAACCTAAAAAACACCACCAAAGCTTATGTAGACTCCATATCTTAAGAAAATACGAAAACCTACACAAACGACTCAAAACAAAATACAAAACTAATGAAAAAGACTCAAACACACTAAAAACACACCCTAAAAACATGACTAAAAAGGCGGACATCAAAATACCCCATACTTAGACTTGCTTTTCCTCAAGCAATCAACAAGACAAGAACCAAAACTATCAACACATATATCAAGTCAATGCCTCTATCAAAAAGCAACATCAAAGCTCAAGTAGAAATAGATAGACAAGTGAATCTAACGTCATCACACATATATGAGCAACCTCAGGCAAAAACAACTAAAAATCCAACCTCACAAGGGTAATGTGTTTCTCTCAACTCTCAAGTGTTTAGGCTTAGAATAACAACTCTCATCTCAATCCAATATACAGAAATCAACATAGCCATTGTTACTTATATCATCAAACTCTCTACCAGAGATGTCAAAACACATAAAAATCATCAAGAGAACTTAGGCTCAATGAAAAACTTCATAGAAGCTTCCATTCGGCCTGGTTATAATGGGGCTTGGTAATAGCAATAAGGCATGGGAATATTTTGGCTATGTGGTGCTAATAATATCCGGGAATAAAAGACTCCTAAAAACTCACACATCCAAAACTCTCAAAACAACATATACCAAACTCTCTCAAACTTTATGCACACTCATTCATTAACCCTTTTAATATCCCAACTAATCTTGCTTATAAAAATAACAAGGAAAATTTGGCTCATGCACACCTTTACTATCCAGCTCTTTTTTTTCTTTGTTTCATCCTTTCTGAGGGGGCTCGGTACTGAACCTGTATGGTCAGTAACGACTCTGCATTTTATTTTTCCCCTTTACTTTCTACTTCTTTTATAAGTGCATTTAGGGAACCAAACTCCTTTTACATGATAAACTGCAAGATCTTTTCAAGTACCCAACCCAATATTACCCCACACTTGAACCAAACAATCTCACTCAACAAAACCATCACAACAACCAACACTAAGTCTTAATCCCCGGATAGGGTCAAGCTTATATCGGCTAGGGAATAATTTTGTGGAGCTAAAAATAAAAGGCTTAAAGGCTCAACTTGGCTTTAAAAAGAGGATAATGATAAGGGTGGATAAAAAAAGGAATAAAAAGTGGCTAAAACAAATAAGTTCTCCATCATATGATTTCACATGCAATGAACTAATATCTCATATAGGTCTCAAGAAATAGACAACCATATCAATGAGAAGAGATAATATGCATAAGGAGAGTAAATCACACAATAAAAGAAGATGGACATTTGATGTTCTCCCTATAAGGTCAAAAACAACTCACAAGGTAGCAATTTTTGTTGGATTTCAGTCACTTCTACTTAAGATCATATGTGCTCAATTTCATCACAAGCTAAATATCCACATAAAAACAAATTTCAGCATGATTCAGGCAAAGATATCCAAACATGCTATGGAATTACATGATCAAGCAAGTTAAAGCATATCATAGGACATCTAAGTGAAATATTATCAATCCTAAAAAAAGCAAAACAAAGATTGAAAAACTGACACAAATCTGAGTTACCTTTTCCCATACCCTATACTTAAACCAAACAGTGTCCTCATTGTTTAAAGCAAAGACATAAAAATAAAGAGGATAAGAAAAGGGAACTCACAAAATAAAACTGAAGCTATTTGAAACCATTGATCACTGGAGGAGTTATGAAGTTTTCTCGGTTCGGTAGAGGTCGGTACCGACCCTGTGGAGATCGGTAACAAATCTTCTGTATGTCCACCGATTTTCTTTACTGCACTTCTTCTTCTTAGCACTTCTTAACTTCTTGTACCTAAGTCACGTTAGAAAAACTTCTATCCTTACTAAAACTAATCTAAACTAAAAACAAGTCAAAAGAAAGCTAGTAAAAAGAACTAAGAAAGCAAAAACTTACAAGCAGGTTGCCCCCCCCCCCCCCCCCGTAAGCGCTATTTTTAACGTCGTTAGCCCAACGAACTTACCTTAGCAAATCAGGGCAGCTGCCATCCAGTATCAAAGGGATCATAAGAAACCCCATACTTAGCCTGAAAAACATCATAGCTTCTCTCCAAAGTATTTGGTCCTCTATCATCAATAAGTATGCTTGGTAATCCTACAACAGGGTTAGTATAGTCCGAAAACCAAGGAGTTTCGACTCCTTCATATGACTAACAGTAGGATTTAAAATAGAACCAGGATAAGAGAAAGGATCATGACCAGAATTGATTGGATAAGAACAAGAAAACTCACCGGGATCGATCAGAAAAGGGCTCGTTACCGAGGCTATGTGGGTCGTTAAAAACCCTGCTGGATCTGGAAGTGGCTCAATGTCGTGCTTGGATACACCTCCCACCTCGTTTTCCTTCAGATAAGGGTCGTTACCGACCCATGTGGGTCAGTAGACTCCTCGATAGGCATGTCTCCATTGATTTTGCTTGTTTTTGTACTTAGAGAGGGGTCGTTACCGAGCCATGGTGGGTCGTTAAGCTCTTCAATACTACAACTAGCCACTTCACTTATGGGCAAATTGAAATGAAACTCGACCTTCTCTTATCCAATATCAAACGTGAGAAGTCCTTTTCTGACGTCTAATCGTGCTCTTGCGGTGGCTAAGAATGGTCTGCCTAGAATGATTGGCACCACATGGTCTTCTGGCATGTCTAGAACAATGGCGTCGTTTGGGACAAAGAATTTTCCAACTTGGATAGGACATCGTCAACGACTCCAGTTGCTTTTACAGAAGATCCATTTGCCATATAAAGATTCATATTGACAGGCTCTAGTGGTCCCATGTTAGCCTTGGTCCAGATAGACAATGGTAATAAACTAGCACTGGCACCTAGATCACATAGAGCTTTAAAACGGTGAGTCCCAATACCAATTGAAAATTGCAAACTTACCTGGATCACCAAGCTTTTCAAGAAGCTTTATGGATCGGACTTCATTATGCAGCTCTGACATAGATCTTTTCCTGCTCAAAATCTCTTTCAAAAATTTAGCGTAGGCAGGCATTTCATTAAGGGCATCAGTAAATGGAATTGAAATATTTAACCCTTGAAGAATTTTAACAAACTGTCTAAATTTTCCTTCCGTGACATCAATAGACTTTTTAATCGGGAAAGGAAGAGTTTTTGACGGACTCGGGATAGAGAGAGGCCCGGATCGAGGCCCTACCGAATCGACAAGAGGGTCGGTCGGTGTAGAAGAAGGGTCAGTACCGACCCTGGGGGTCGGTAACGAACTCAGAGTTCGGTTCAGAAGACTTACCTGACATGGATGACTCGGTATCGAGCTGAGGAGCCTCGTTATCGACCTTGTTGGGGTCGATAACGAGCCTGACTGGGGCATCATCTTTGTTGTCGTGCTCAGTGTCTATAGGCTTGGCTCGATCTAGCAACTCCTTGCCACTTCTGAGGTGTATGGCTGCAATTTGTCCTCTAGGGTTTTCTTCGGGTCAGCCCGGAAGTTGCCCTTGAGGTCTTGGAATCCGTGCATCTAGGTTACAAAGTTGTGAGTCAACGCTCTTCTTCCATATATCGAACTCTACCCACCGTTTCATCTGATTATTGAGGTTAGCTTGGACTCCATTGATTCCTTCTTGAAGTCCTTGCACCCAGGATGGTGGCTCTTGATAACTTGGAGGTCTGTAAGGTGGAACTCTTTGATCTTGCTGAGGAGGTTGGCTCCCTTGGCCATATGCATAATTGCCCCATGTGGGCTGATTATAATTCCTCCCTACATAAAAAGTATCACCTTGGTTCCTGTAGAATCTCATAATAAGTCTAGTAATCTCTAAGTGTTCCGTTGTTACGTCAGGTTTATTCATTCCTAAGTTTCGGGACGAAACTTTCTTAAGGAGGGTAGTATGTAATATCCGTATTCGTTTTAGATTCCGTAAGTCGGGAAACGGGTTTCCTCCGCTTACAAATATTGAATAATTCGTTTGAATAATTAGTTTGATCTAATCTTAATTCTATCTAAGTAAATCTATTTCTTTTAACCGAAAATATTGCCATCCAAATCAGTAATTAGAAAAGCTATCTAAATCACCCTTGGATAATTAGTTATCCAAATCTATCCGAATCTATCTTAAGCCAATAAATATATATACCCAAATCTTGATAACTAATTATATATAACCAAATATTGTTTAACCCCTATTTTAAGGAAACCACTCTCTCTCGTTAATTCCGAAACACGATCCAGTCAAAGCATCGTGAACGACTTGGAGATTGAATCAGGTTTTGGCCGATCGTTTAAGGGACCCCTTCACCAGCATATTCTTCTATTCGTTCAACAACTAATCTTCGGTCCTCGTTCCAACCGGTGCACTTCGTTGAACCACCGGTGAGTTTTTTTTTCTCTCCTCCTCTGTTCTGTTTTTTATTTTTCTTTCGACGGTTGTGTTGGGCGGAGCGCGAACAAGGCTGCGAATCGGGGAATGAATAGATGGTAGCGGCGTTCGAGTGAAAGATGTCGGGGACCGAATTCCGGGGTCGGGCGGCGATGAGGCAGATTCGGATCGGAAGGGGACTCGGGCTGGCTTGTCGCGGAGGAGGGTGGATCGACAAGAAGAACCAGCGGACGGGTGGGCGTTGCCGGAGGCGTCTTCGAGCGGAGGCCGGAGTGATGGAGGCAAGGCGAGGGGTTGGGGCGTTGTGCAGTTCGCGAGGTCGAAGACGGAGGGAGTGGGGAGTCGCGAGGTTGAACAGGGGAGCCGCGGTGGTCGTCCACGGTGGGTGAGCGAGGTCGCTGGCGGTTCTCGTGGGCGGTAGGGGCGAGTCGGAGGTATGTGTGTGTGCTCGCTGTAAGTTTGCAGGCGAAGGAGAAGGGCGGGCCAAAAATCACAGGGAGGAACCAACGAGAGGTTGAAGACGATGGGGGTGGGGTCCTCATTGTGGGTCAACTCTCCTAATTGTTCAGTCAAATGGGTATTTAGTGGGGGAATGGGCCGATCATGCTTTTAATACCATTACGGTGGTTAGGCACAATTTAGGTTATCTTCTTCGGGTTTGGGTGTGTAATTCAGGTTGGGATTATCAACTAATTAATGTTTAGTGTGGGAGATTTAACGGAATTTGGTGAGAAGAATATGGGTGAGTGCTTGGTTCTATTAAGTAAAAGAGTAGTAATTAGTTTTACGGGAAGTCAAAGTTCTTTTATGTTTAAACTCCACTTAAGCTTTCACGTAATAATTATCCACTGCTCGACAATTAATGTTTACCCGTTATCTTGCTTAGGGAATCTCTTCGTTCGGAATCTTAATATTTCATGTCCACCTAGTCGTCCTACTTACTCGAGGTAAGTCGTTTTTCGACTTGCTCGGTTCTTCTCTATCTTGTTAGACTGCGTATCGATATTGTAGGACGGGTTTTGGGAACTAGTCCCGAATACCTTTTAAATTGTTTTGAACTCCTTGTGGGTTGTGTGCGTTAATGATTTTAAATGTGATTTATCGGAAAATATTTTGGAACGTTTTCTCTGTGTTGGTACCGTTTCCGACACGGCCCATTGTAGTTGGTGTTGAGGAAGAGTTGGCTACTTTGACCCGTGTGACTGGGAAAATCGTACCCCTTCAAACGAAAATTATTATCTGTGTGTTTTTGGGCAAGCGCTCCAGTGGAGGCTTAGCCAGGAGTTCGAAGGGAGATTGGGAAGTGGAGTGGGAGGGCCTGCCTCTGCACTCGGCGCGGTGATGAGCGCCTTGGAAGTCGGATCGTGGACAAAGGAAGAATTGCATTGCTGTGTGATTGTGATTGTGATTGTGAATGCGTATGTGACTTGTGTGACTGATATAACTAATTTAGGTATTGGCCTCTAGAGTTATGATTGCGATTGTGGATTTGTATGCTGACTTTAGATAACTGATTTCAAAACGTTCTACAGTTTCCATATTCTTTCTAGCTTGGTAGATTAGACGCTGACCCTTCGGGGAACATTTTTTAGTTCCAGGTATGAATCAGGGAGCCGTGCAAGAACCGAGGCAAGATGGCGGGCCGGAGCGGTAAAGAGCGCGTGTCATAGTGGGATCGGTTTACATTAGTTATTTATATTAGTTAGAATATTGATTTTAATATTTGTTAGACGGATTTGGTATTTTGTTTCGGTTACTATCTTTCGGTTCAGATAGTTCTATTTCAGTAGGCGTTATGACGTATTTGATTATTTATAATTTTTCGGGGATTCATGCATGATACGTTTTTCTAAGTTTTTATTAAATAAAGGTTGGATATTTTATTATGTTTTCTCGTCGTGCCCGAGTTGTAAGGTCCTACAGTGTAGTTGTCAACCTAAATAATAGTACCTTGTAAGGTCTATTCCCTAGTAGTGCCTCGTCGAAAGACGGGGTGTTACAAATTGGTATCAGAGCCAGGTTGACAACAGGGCACATGGAACTGACCAACAAAGAGTACCCGAGGTCCAACTTAAAACCAAAACCGGCCGGTGTTTTCAAATGTTTTTACTGGAGTAGACATGTTGCATATAGGGGGGTAGGTGACACGTCGCGACTTCGCCCCATCAGCCGAAGAACCTCACGTAGAATAGTAAGAATTAGGTTGAAAAATAGAATGTTTAAGTTTTGACTGTGGGACTTTCTATTATAGATGGCCCCACCAACCAGAGCTAGAGCTGCTGCAGCTAACGGAAGAGGCCGCGGAAGAGGCCGCGGTAGAGGCCGAGTAGGAGGTCGTGGCAGGGGTAGAGGAGAGGCCCCTGTAGCTGCTGAGCCAGAGGTACAACATGATAACCATCAGGAGGAGGTTGCTGAGAGTCAGGATATGGCTGCTGCTGTTCATCGAGAGGACAGTGCCTCTGTCGCTGGAGGAGGTCTCCCAGCAAACGGGGCTCAGGTGGGAGGAGGAGTACCACCAGCAGGATTGGCCCCAGAGGTGACTGCTGCGATTCAGCTGTTGTTGCAGACTTTAATGGGGGCAGGAGCTGCACCGAATTTGAACGCAGTTGCGGGGCAACAAGAGACTGAGAGAAGGGCACCAGGACCAGACTCTGTTTTGGCTGCCCAGCTAGGAGCAATGCCAGATTCGCGAGGACCAGTGGTAGCTGATCATGTGGTCGAACCGAGGATACAGTATCGCGTGCCTCAGCCTGACAAATGGCTCGCGGAGTTTAGGAAGACTGGAGTGCCAAACTTTGCTGGAGCTCAGGATTCTGACGTGGAACAGTGGTTGAGGAGGGTGAAATCCGCGTTGGACTCCATTAAGGCACCGGAGGAGCGAAAGATGTCCTTAGTACAGAGTCTGCTACAGGAGAGCGCTTTTGACTGGTGGGAGCTGTGTAGGGACCACCGGACTGAGGTTACTTTCGAGGAGTTTGAGAGGCAGATTCGAGATCAGTATTGTCCTCCGGTAGTGAGGGCGGCACGAGAGGCTGCTTTTCGGGATGCTGGACCCGAAAATATCACAGTATCTGAAACTATTCTTAAGTTTCAGCAGGAGTTGGCAGCGGTGCCAAATGCTGCCCCTACTGAGGAGTTGAAGATTGCGACCTTTCTAAAAAGGTTGCAGCCGCATTTACGTGCTTATGTGTCTGGACTTAGACTCACAACATTGACAGAGGTTCAACAGTCTGCTTTGGCGTATGCTATAGCCACTCTGAGGCCGGAACAGGTGGATGCTCAGATAGGAGGGGGTAAGAGACGGAAAATGGCAACTGCAGCGACTTCTAGGGGTGACGATCAGTTTGGACAATACCCGCAGAGTAAATTAGGGTTCCGGCCATCGGGACGCCAAGAACGATCACAACAGAGTCGGGCTGCCGGGAATCAAAGACAGTGCTACAACTGTGGAAGCGCTGAGCACTTGAGGAACCAGTGTCCTAGTCCAATGAAGGATTGCTTTACATGTGGGAAGCCCGGACATCTTCAAAGGTTCTGTACGATTGGCGCGCCTTCGCAAGGATCGGTACCGGGGACGGGAAATCGGGGAGTCCACCATCGACCACCAGCACGGCAGACACCAGATCAGAGTGTGGGTCGGAGTGCAGGAGCTAGCAACACGGGAGCAGTTCCTCCTCGAGTGTTTGAAATGAAGGGAATGGAAGAACAAAATGTCTTTGATCCACCTAACGATCTACCTTGAGCATTTTTAGTTACCGACCAGTAGTTATGTTTAGTGGTTAGTGCTTTAGTTTCTATGGAAAGACAAAGACCTCTTTATTGTTTACTCGTTTGGTTTACTTGTTTGGTTGGTTTGAATTAGGATCGGTTGCGTTAGTTAGGACTTTTCGTTGGACATACTTGTTGGATTACGTTGGTGTGATGAATGATATCGATTTTGGGCGTTGCTTGATATGAATTATTCATGCTTGATTTTGGGTTGGCAAATTATGTATTTTTTATATATATATATAGAGAGAGAGGCTACATCTAAAACGGCGGTTCGGGGACGAACCGTTTTCTTAGAGGGAGGAAATTGTAGAATCTCATAATAAGTCTAGTAATCTCTAAGTGTTCCGTTGTTACGTCAGGTTTATTCATTCCTAAGTTTCGGGACGAAACTTTCTTAAGGAGGGTAGTATGTAATATCCGTATTCGTTTTAGATTCCGTAAGTCGGGAAACGGGTTTCCTCCGCTTACAAATATTGAATAATTCGTTTGAATAATTAGTTTGATCTAATCTTAATTCTATCTAAGTAAATCTATTTCTTTTAACCGAAAATATTGCCATCCAAATCAGTAATTAGAAAAGCTATCTAAATCACCCTTGGATAATTAGTTATCCAAATCTATCCGAATCTATCTTAAGCCAATAAATATATATACCCAAATCTTGATAACTAATTATATATAACCAAATATTGTTTAACCCCTATTTTAAGGAAACCACTCTCTCTCGTTAATTCCGAAACACGATCCAGTCAAAGCATCGTGAACGACTTGGAGATTGAATCAGGTTTTGGCCGATCGTTTAAGGGACCCCTTCACCAGCATATTCTTCTATTCGTTCAACAACTAATCTTCGGTCCTCGTTCCAACCGGTGCACTTCGTTGAACCACCGGTGAGTTTTTTTTTCTCTCCTCCTCTGTTCTGTTTTTTATTTTTCTTTCGACGGTTGTGTTGGGCGGAGCGCGAACAAGGCTGCGAATCGGGGAATGAATAGATGGTAGCGGCGTTCGAGTGAAAGATGTCGGGGACCGAATTCCGGGGTCGGGCGGCGATGAGGCAGATTCGGATCGGAAGGGGACTCGGGCTGGCTTGTCGCGGAGGAGGGTGGATCGACAAGAAGAACCAGCGGACGGGTGGGCGTTGCCAGAGGCGTCTTCGAGCGGAGGCCGGAGTGATGGAGGCAAGGCGAGGGGTTGGGGCGTTGTGCAGTTCGCGAGGTCGAAGACGGAGGGAGTGGGGAGTCGCGAGGTTGAACAGGGGAGCCGCGGTGGTCGTCCACGGTGGGTGAGCGAGGTCGCTGGCGGTTCTCGTGGGCGGTAGGGGCGAGTCGGAGGTATGTGTGTGTGCTCGCTGTAAGTTTGCAGGCGAAGGAGAAGGGCGGGCCAAAAATCACAGGGAGGAACCAACGAGAGGTTGAAGACGATGGGGGTGGGGTCCTCATTGTGGGTCAACTCTCCTAATTGTTCAGTCAAATGGGTATTTAGTGGGGGAATGGGCCGATCATGCTTTTAATACCATTACGGTGGTTAGGCACAATTTAGGTTATCTTCTTCGGGTTTGGGTGTGTAATTCAGGTTGGGATTATCAACTAATTAATGTTTAGTGTGGGAGATTTAACGGAATTTGGTGAGAAGAATATGGGTGAGTGCTTGGTTCTATTAAGTAAAAGAGTAGTAATTAGTTTTACGGGAAGTCAAAGTTCTTTTATGTTTAAACTCCACTTAAGCTTTCACGTAATAATTATCCACTGCTCGACAATTAATGTTTACCCGTTATCTTGCTTAGGGAATCTCTTCGTTCGGAATCTTAATATTTCATGTCCACCTAGTCGTCCTACTTACTCGAGGTAAGTCGTTTTTCGACTTGCTCGGTTCTTCTCTATCTTGTTAGACTGCGTATCGATATTGTAGGACGGGTTTTGGGAACTAGTCCCGAATACCTTTTAAATTGTTTTGAACTCCTTGTGGGTTGTGTGCGTTAATGATTTTAAATGTGATTTATCGGAAAATATTTTGGAACGTTTTCTCTGTGTTGGTACCGTTTCCGACACGGCCCATTGTAGTTGGTGTTGAGGAAGAGTTGGCTACTTTGACCCGTGTGACTGGGAAAATCGTACCCCTTCAAACGAAAATTATTATCTGTGTGTTTTTGGGCAAGCGCTCCAGTGGAGGCTTAGCCAGGAGTTCGAAGGGAGATTGGGAAGTGGAGTGGGAGGGCCTGCCTCTGCACTCGGCGCGGTGATGAGCGCCTTGGAAGTCGGATCGTGGACAAAGGAAGAATTGCATTGCTGTGTGATTGTGATTGTGATTGTGAATGCGTATGTGACTTGTGTGACTGATATAACTAATTTAGGTATTGGCCTCTAGAGTTATGATTGCGATTGTGGATTTGTATGCTGACTTTAGATAACTGATTTCAAAACGTTCTACAGTTTCCATATTCTTTCTAGCTTGGTAGATTAGACGCTGACCCTTCGGGGAACATTTTTTAGTTCCAGGTATGAATCAGGGAGCCGTGCAAGAACCGAGGCAAGATGGCGGGCCGGAGCGGTAAAGAGCGCGTGTCATAGTGGGATCGGTTTACATTAGTTATTTATATTAGTTAGAATATTGATTTTAATATTTGTTAGACGGAGTTGGTATTTTGTTTCGGTTACTATCTTTCGGTTCAGATAGTTCTGTTTCAGTAGGCGTTATGACGTATTTGATTATTTATAATTTTTCGGGGATTCATGCATGATACGTTTTTCTAAGTTTTTATTAAATAAAGGTTGGATATTTTATTATGTTTTCTCGTCGTGCCCGAGTTGTAAGGTCCTACAGTGTAGTTGTCAACCTAAATAATAGTACCTTGTAAGGTCTATTCCCTAGTAGTGCCTCGTCGAAAGACGGGGTGTTACAGTTCCTATATGGACCCCACATATAATTAGCTTTTTCATATGCCTCATCAGCTATGGTTTCCCTTTCTCTCTGGATCTCCTCTATCTCTAAACAGAGTTCAGCAATCTGCTTAGTTAGTTCGTCAGGCGTAGCCATGGCTTTGCGTTCTCTTAATCTCATGTAGAGGGAATGCTCGAGTTCAGGGTCTACTTTATTGGATTAGAGACAGCTCGACGTCCTTCAGCTGTCATACGTTGTAAGCAAAAACAAAAACAAAAAACGAAATCAAAAAGCAAAAACGGGTTCTCGGCGAGGGTCGGTACCGAGGCCTAGAGGGTCAGTATCGAGCCTGTGGCGATCCTGTAAAACAAAAACTGAAAAGAAAGAAGCAACTACCTGTCGTCAGGGTCGGTATCGCGCCTGGATAGGGTCGGTAACGACTCGACAGTGACCTAGAAAGTAAACAAAAAAAGCACAGAAACTGGGTTGCCCAGCAGGGTCGGTACCGACCCTAGGGGGGTCGTTACTGACTCGGCGGAGTCCCGAAAAACGCAAAAAGAACAAAACTTGGCACTATTGAAATATCCCCGGCAACGGCGCCAATTTGTTGATGAGGGTTTCTTGACAACAAATAAATTTATATCAAGACCCCGATGTTGTATAGCAGAGTCAGGTTCGTCCATAGGGAGAAAGTTTGTAACATCCCCGACCAAAGTGCATACGTCATTCTGCATTCATATAAGATTAGTAGTATATGCATAGCATATTGTCATGATATATAGTGAGATTTTAAAGGTAATATTTATTTTCTAATTAAGTTTATTATATTTTAATAAAATTTTTAAATAAAAGTTAATTATTAATTATTTCAAGGTAAAGTTTGTAGTAAAGAGGATTTGAGGGTGGAAAATCTGATTTTTCTAAATGTTTGGCCGACTTATTTGTCGACTTCGGTTGTGATATTTATGTAGGTATGTATCACTTTTCACTTGTTCATTAAGAAAGTTAAGAAAAAAAATACAGAGAGGGTCGAGAGAAAGAAAAAGAGAGGAAAGAAGAATTTGGATTTTGTTGTTTTTGGTTGGATCTAGTACAAGATCTCTTCTATCGGGTTTTAATCTCGAAATACAAGCGTGATTTGGTAAGTTTTTAATTAGTAAATGGTTTATCTGGATTTTCCTAATTTTTCCAGATCTAGATCTATAGTTGCTTTTGATTCGAAAATCAGTCGATTTATAGTTTTCAGAGGGTGTTTTCGATATCAGATTTATATTCGGTAAAAGATTTCAGAGTATTTTTAGGGTTTCGTTTTGTAAGGATATTAGGGAGCCCTTTGATCAAGTTTTTCAAAAAGGTTTGAACTAGAAAAATGTTCTTCTATATATATAGTTTATTGTTATCAAGTTTTAAAGGATTTGGAATTATGCACAAGAAGTTATAATACATTTTAGCATTTCATTGCATTTGGGATTAAAAGTTTGTAAGAGTAAATAGGTTGTTTTTGCATTGGGTTATATATAGGAGCACAAGTCATAGATCGTGGTCAAAGAGAAAGGGAAGAGATATAGTATCTGTCTTGAACAGATGAGTATAGACCGGAGATTCAACCCTATGTGCTTTATGAATATATGAGCTATATAGATATATGTGCTATATAGATTATATGGATATATGTGCTATATGCTCTATATGGGTATATGTGCTATATGAGTTATATGGATATATGTGTTATATGTGATAGCTCTGAAATTTCCAGAGTTGTTTGCACAAAAAGTATGTTAAAAGATGGCATATGATATATGGTTACATGATGCACTTGATTGTATAGCATATTGCAATGAGATTAAAAGGACCTGTGACTGTCTTGCCCTGAACTGTAATTCAGGAACTCTTCGGATTTCTTTGTTAAAGCAACTTACGGGTCATACAGGATCTACGGATCATACAGGACCTACGGGTCAATATTTAGGAGATCTTCGGATTTCTTTGCTAAAGGGACCATAAGAGTCAATATTCAGGAAATCTTCGGATTTCTTTGCTAAAGGGACCATAAGAGTCCATATATAGTAAACCCGGGGCAGATTCAGGCTTGAACAGTTCACAGAATAATGAATCGGATACATAGTCATTTGCATTTGCATAGTAAATTCCTATATGACATATGTATAATATGTATGTATATGTATATGGACTAAATGTTTGACTGTGTGTGAAATAATTGATGATGGTTTATATTCACTGAGTATGCGACTCACGTAAATCGCAAAATAATTTTTTAGGTTCAGCTAGAACTTTCTGACGTGTGTCTCTTTTAGAGGTCACATTCATACAGGTCGGCCGGCTGAAGCTCAATACAACCTTCTCCTCCTCATTTTCGCATCTTAGATATATGAGTTGTAACAGAAGTTAGAGTAATAGATGTTTTAGTATGAGAACTAACAACATAGATGTGAGTGTGCAACCTTTTATGGTTGTTACTTTCTGCTATATGCTTATGTGAATAGTTGGTATATTTGAATTATCTGTGTATATAAGATATAAGGTTTACAAAGTATACGTCATAGGGTATATGGGTTTTACAGCTAGTTTTTGGTATCAGAGCAGGGATATGATTCTTTAAGGGCATGCATTCATAAGCATATGTAATTGACAATAGATTGCATTCATGAGCATAATGCATAAAGGAGAGAAGGTTCAGCCGTTCCATGTCAGTCTGTAGAAGCATCTCATACAGCACTACATGAACATACATCTCATACACATGGACCATTAAAAGAGGAAGTACAAAGGAAATGGTAAAGGTACGTACAATATATCGGGATTGTATAATCCGAGTGGATACAGTAGAGTTACCAGCTGATCTGATCTTGCTATTCTTGTATGAGTTTGATGTTATTTTGGGCATGGATTGGTTGTCAAGACATCATGCTAAAGTAGATTTTTATACCAAAGAAGTAGTCATAGAATCGCTTGGGAAATCTAGAGTGGTCTTCTATGGTAATAGACAAATGGTACCCACTTGCTTAATATCTGCAATAGCGGCTTTTCGTATCATCAAAGAGGGATGTGAGACATATATGGCTATGTTATAGACCGTACAGTTGAATGAAATGAGGTTGGAGATATTCCAGTTGATAAAGATTATCATGATATGTTTCCAAAGGATCTTCCAAGATTAACAACTGATAGAAAGATAGAGTTTACTATGGAAGTAATGTCAAGTATTACACCGATTTCTATTCCTCCATATCGGATGGCTCTTCTAGAGTAACAGGAACTGAAGAAACAGTTACAGAATTTGTTGGACAAAGTATTCATTAGTGCTAGTGTATCTCATGATTGTGCATAGATTACAGAAAGTTGAATCAGGTGACAATGAAGAACAAATATCTATTGCCAAGAATAGATGATTTATTTGATCAACTTCAGTGTGCAAATGTATTTTCGAAGATAGACATCCGATCAGGATATCATCAGTTAAAGATACCTAAAGATGACATTATCAAGACAGCATTCAGAACTCGATATGGGCATTATGAGTTTCTGGTAATTCTATTTGGTTTGACTAATGCACCAACGGAATTTAGGGCTTTGATGAACAAGGTATTTCAATCTTTTCTAGACAGATTTGTAATTGTCTTTATTGATGATATATTGGTATATTCACGAAGTACAGAAGAGTATGCTGATCATTTGTGTACCGTGCTAGAAGTCCTGAGGGAAAAACAGTTGTATGCTAAATTGAGTAAGTATGAATTCTGGTTGGATCATGTGGTATTTTTAGGGCATATAGTATTTGGAAGAGGTATAGCAGTTGATCCTTAGAATGTTGAATCAATGGTAAACTAGAAAGCATCAACTACAATTACAGAAGTTCGTATCTTTCTTGGTGTGGTTGGATACTACATACGATTTGTCAAATGATTCTCTATTGTAGCTGCACCACTTACTAAATTGCTATGAAAGAATGCTCAATTCCATTGAAATTCTGCGTGCCAACAGAGCTTTGATAAGTTAACGCACCGCCTGACTACAATGCCAATATTGCCTACAAGTACAAGAGAGTTTATTGTTTACATTGATGCTTCATATCAGGTTTTTGGCTATGTCTTTATGCTGAATGGAAAAGTAATTGTCTATGCATCACGACAGTAACGATCACATGAAGTTTCTTATCTTGTACATGATTTAGAACTGACAGCAGTAGTATTTGCCCTAGAGATTTAGCAACATTATCTATATGGAGAAACATTCCAAATCTTTACAGATCATAAGAGTTTGATGTATTTGATGAGCCAAAAGAAGTTGAACATGCGACAAAAGCACTGGATGGAACTACTAAAAGATTGTGATTGTACAACCGAGTATCATACAGAATAGGCCAATGTTGTAACAGATGCTTTGAGTCAAAAGTGTAAGGGTATGATGGCAGATATGCACATGACTTCAGTGTTAGATTTGATTGCTTTGCGAGATCTAAATGCTAGACTACAATTTGACACAGATGTTGTATTGATTTCTACTTTTGAGATTTGGCCAGTGCTGAGACAGAAAGCTAAAGATGCACAAGTAAGAGATGGAAAGTTGGCAGAAATTATAGAACATGTTCGACAAGGCAGAGGTACGCAATTTGACATTCTGGATGACACATTGATGTTTGGTTCATACTCATAATGTTTTACATAACAATATGTTGCTACGGTATCGACCGGATCTGTCACATGTGTTAAAAGATTTAGAAGTACAACTTGCAGAAAATTTGAGCTACATAGAGGAACCGATCATGATAGTAGATTACATAATCAAACAGAGAGAGATTCCGAAAGTAATTTCGAAGAATCATAGTATAGAGGAAACAACTTGGAAAACTGAGAATAAGATGAGAAAGTCATATGAAAAGAGAGCGAATTTTGAGGACAAAATTCTTATAGAGGGGGAGGATTGTAACATCCCCGACCAAAGTGCATACGTCATTCTGCATTCATATAAGATTAGTAGTATATGCATAGCATATTGGCATGATATATAGTGAGTTTTTAAAGGTAATATTTATTTTCTAATTAAGTTTATTATGTTTTAAATTTTTTTTAAATAAAAGTTAATTATTAATTATTTCAGGATAAAGTTTGTAGTAAAGAGGATTTGAGGGTGGAAAATCTGATTTTTCTAAATGTTTGGTCGACTTATTTGCCGACTTCGGTTGTGATATTTATATACGTTTGTATCACTTTTCACTTGTTCATTAAGAAAGTTAAGAAAAAAAATACAGAGAGGGTCGAGAGAAAGAAAAAGAGAGGAAAGAAGAATTTGGATTTTGTTGTTTTTGGTTGGGTCTGGTACAAGATCTCTTCTATCGGGTTTTAATCTCGAAGTACAAGCGTGATTTGCTAAGTTTTTAATTAGTAAATGGTTTATCTGGATTTTCCTAATTTTTCCAAATCTAGATCTATAGTTGCTTTTGATTCGAAAATCAGTCGATTTATAGTTTTCAGAGGGTGTTTTCGATATAGGATTTATATTCGGTAAAAGATTTCAGAGTATTTTTAGGGTTTCGTTTTGTAAGGATATTAGGGAGTCCTTTGATCAAGTTTTTCAAAAAGGTTTGAACTAGAAAAATGTTCTTCTATATATATAGTTTATTGTTATCAAGTTTTAAAGGATTTGGAATTATGCACAAGAAGTTATAATACATTCTGGCATTTCATTGCATTTGGGATTAAAGTTTGTAAGAGTAAATATGCTGTTTTTGCATTGGGTTATATATAGGAGCACAAGTCATAGATCGTGGTCAAAGAGAAAGGGAAGAGATATAGTATCTGTCTTGAACAGATGAGTATAGACCGGAGATTCAACCCTATGTGCTTTATGAATATATGTGCTATATAGATATATGTTCTATATAGATTATAAAGATATATGTGCTATACGCTCTATATGGGTATATGTGCTATATGAGTTATATGGATATATGTGTTATATGTGATAGCTCTGAAATTTCCAGAGTTGTTTGCACAGAAAGTATGTTAACAGATGGCATATGATATATGGTTACATGATGCACTTGATTGCATAGCATATTGCAATGAGATTAAAAGGACCTGTGACTGTCTTGCCGTGAACTGTAATTCAGGAAATCTTCGGATTTCTTTGTTAAAGCGACCTACGTGTCATACAGGACCTACGGGTCAATATTCAGGAGATCTTCGGATTTCTTTGCTAAAGGGACCATAAGAGTCAATATTCAGGAAATCTTCGGATTTCTTTGCTAAAGGGACCATAAGAGTCCATATATAGTAAACCCGGGGCAGATTCAGGCTTGAATAGTTCACAGAATAATGAATCGGATACATAGTCATTTGCATTTGCATAGTAAATTCCTATATGGCATATGTATAATATGTATGTATATGTATATGGACTAAATGTTTGACTGTGTGTTAAATAATTGATGATGGTTTATATTCACTGAGTATGCGACTCACGTAAATCGCAAAATAATTTTTCAGGTTCAGCTAGAACTTTCTGACGTGTGTCTCTTTTAGAGGTCACATTCATACAGGTCGGCCGGCTGAAGCTCAATGCAACCTTCTCTTCCTCATTTTCGCATCTTAGACATATGAGTTGTAATAGAAGTTAGAGTAATAGATGTTTTAGTATGAGAAGTAACAACATAGATGTGAGTGTGCAACCTTTTATGGTTGTTACTTTCTGCTATATGCTTATGTGAATAGTTAGTATATTTGAATTATCTGTGTATATAAGATATAAGGTTTACAAAGTATACGTCATAGGGTATAAGGGTGTCACAAAGTCAGTGCTAAATTTTGTTACTTGGGGTACAAGTAAGAGAAAAAGCAAGGATTTTTATATCAAGGAAGAGAAATTCTAAAGTTTAGGGTATCCCACAACAACAATTATGCATGCAAACGCTTAATGAAACACATAGATCATGCTTTTATCACATAAAGGCGCTAACTTTCGACAACTTATGAAAGTAAATCAATCTACTTTCGTCCTATAAATAAACTTACTATATATCTCTTCTACTTCAACTAGGATTGATCCGCTTTCGCTTCAAAACCCTAATTTGACTATTCTGATTCAAGATTTCCGCTTTCGCTTTCAACTATGAATGAGAAATTCCTTTCAACTTTCGTTTCAAGGATTAAGAATAAGAGAATAGATTCATGCAATAAAAATAATCAAGACATGATCATAAACAAGCATGCACAACCATTGTTGGGTTTAACCCCAACCTTAGAGAGAGAGAACTACTCACAAAGCATGATTAAAAGCAAAACTGAATTAAATTCAAGAGAACGCTTACAACTTTAAATCCAAACTCGTCCCACCACGTCTCTCTATCTCTACCCTCTCGCCCCTCTCTTACCCTCCAAGGCAATTGATTGTGTGTTGTTTTAAAAGATAAAAGGGTAGACAAGAGTATTTATAGAGAAACTAATCTATCTTAAATCTATCTATAAGGAAATAATATCTTCTAATAAGATATATCCCTTCTATCTATCTAATAACATAAAAGAAAATAGGATAAAAGCCCTTTAAACACGCCGACTCGGATCTCGCTGCGCCACGGAGTGTCTCGTTAACAACCTGAGAGCCTCGTTAACGAGCTGTGACAACACTACGAACAACCTTGAGTAAAACTTGCATAGCGGATTCGTTACAACTCTGTTTGACTCGATTCTTTTTCCTATGTTCTTGTAACGAATTTCTCTATCTCTTTACAAGCTCAAACATGATCTTCAATGACTTTACTTGATCGCTTTTATTCATCTTCTCTTCATTCTTGAGTGCTATCTTTCACCAGCTTTGCTCCTTTCTTCAAAAGTGCTCTAAATAGCTTCTAAAAACCTACAAAACACCACCAAACCTTATGTAGACTCCATATCTTAAGAAAATACGAAAACCTACACAAACGACTCAAAACAAAAAACACAAAACTAATGAAAAAGACTCAAACACACTAAAAACACACCCTAAAAACATGACTAAAAAGGCAGAATGGTCCAGCGAGATCCGAGTCGGCGTGTTTAAAGGGCTTTTATCCTATTTCCTTTTATGTTATTAGATAGATAGAAGGGATATATCTTATTAAAAGATATTATTTCCTTATAGATAGATTTAAGATAGATTAGTTTCTCTATAAATACTCTTGTCTACCCTTTATCTTTTAAAACAACACACAATCAATTGCCTTGGAGGGCAAGTAAGGGAGAGAGAGGAGGCGTGTGAGAGGGGGAAGAGATGAGTTTTTGTGGGGAAGAACTATCGTTGTAGATTCAAGTTGTAAGCTTTCTTTTTAATTCAATTGTTATGTTTTCAATTATGATTAGTGAGTAGTCTCTCTCTCTCTCTCTCTCTCTAAGGTTGGGGTTAAACCCAACAATGGTTGTGCATGCTTGTTTATGATCATGACTTGATTGTTTTTATTGCATGAATCTATTCTCTTGTTCATAATCCTTGAAACAAAAGTTGAAGGGAATTTCTCATTCATAGTTGAAGCGAAAGCGTAAACCTTGAATCAGAATAGTCAAAATAGGGTTTTGAAGCGAAAGCGGATCTATCCTAGTTGAAGGAGAAGAGATTAGATAGTAAGTTTATTGATTAAACGAAAGTTAATTAATTTACTTGCTTAAAGTTAGCACCTTTATGTGATAAAAGCATGATTTATGTGTTTCATTAACGTTTTGCATGCATAATTGTTGTTGTGGGCATACCCTAAACCTTAGAATCTCTCTCTTTCTTGTTAAAACCCTTACTTTATTGGTTGCTTGTGCTCTAAGTAACAAAACTTGACATAGACTTTCTCCCTGCGGACGAACCTGACTTCGCTATACACAGCGGGGTCTTGATATAAATTTATTTGTTGTTAAGAAACCCTTTCAACAAATTGACGCCGTTGTCGGGGATCGAACCCGGGTCACCCGCGTGACAGGTGGGAATACTTACCACTATACTACAACGACAAATTAAAATTGGAAGCTTTACCAACAAATAAAATCCCCGACAACGTCGCCAATTTGTTCAGTAGAGATTTACTTACCAATAAATAAAATTTGTAGTCAAGACCCCGCTGAGTATAGCAGAGTCAGGATCGTCCACGGGAAGCACAGTTGTTTGTCTATCAACTACAGAAACAAGAAAACAAAGCAAAACTAGCTAAAACAGCTACGACCAACCTCGTTAACGACCTTGTCAGGGTCGTTAACGAACCTGGGAATCTACCTAAAACAGAACAACTAACGACCTTAACGCAAGTTCGGTACCGATAGTATATTAACTCGGTAAGGAATGAGAACGAGAGCAAAACTAAGCAAATCAATGAATAAAAAGATCTAGGACAAGGGTTACCACAACATAGTCATGCATATAAACTCATACGAAGATAAAGATCATGTCTTTAAAGATAAATTCATCAACTTTCGTTGACTAACAAGCAAACCGATCAACTTTCATATATTAATTTACTCTATTACTTGTTTTGAATCCAAAGCTCAAAATTTTCGTATCGAACAATATCAACATTCAAATTCCACAACTTTCTCTTTCGATCAAATTGAAAACTCAAATTACTTTGACTATCGTCTCAGCATAAGCACAACAAGCAATTCAATAGATAAAAGGCAATCAAAACATCAACTTACTCATTCAAAGATGCACAACTATGTCGGGTTTCAACCCCGACCCTAGATAAGAAGACTACTCACTTTTCATCGAAATAAAGCAAAAAACTTTAATCAAAGAAGACATTGAAAAACAAAAATCAAACTTACTTGAAATTGAAAAGAAAATATTGTCTTACAAACTTCTTTGTATCCCGAAAACACTAAGAACACCGAGCAAGATCCGATCACCGACCCAATCTCTATCTTTCGATCGAACTCAGGTTCGACTCTCTCTCTCTCTCTCTCGACTCGACTTCTCCTAAAACTAATACGACTCCCCCTTCTCTAGGCTTAGAACAAGGGTATTTATACTAGGAAACTATCTATTAAAAAGGCTAAAAGATAAAAACTTACCCTACTTAAAAGATAACAAGATAAAAGATACAAAAAATAAATGTCGTCTACGCCTCTACCGAAACGGGTCCCCCGTTAACGACCCGCACAGGGTCGGTAGAATTTGCTGATTCCCTTCAAAAATTCTATCTTTTACAGCCTCATTAACGACCTTCACAAGGTCGTTAACAAGCCTCTGTTTTCGGCTTTTCTTTATCTTTTCTTCGGTTTTAACTTGGACTCTAACTCGATCTTCCCATGCAATCTTCTTCCTTATCTTCCATGTATTCCACCTTCTACCACAAGACTTCAACTCAGCTCAAAAAGTGCTCCTTTCCCGCTTTTAAACCTACAAAAAGACACAAAATAGAGTAGCTTTCATACTTTTCACAAAATATGCAAACTCATCCAAAAACACACAAAACTAACTCTAAAACCAACTAAAACTAAGCTAAACAAACTAAGAAACACACCTAAAACTATACCAAAAACACGAACATCATCATGTCCTTGGGGCTGCTATGTTCTTGGTGGATATTACTGGTGTGAGAGTCCATAGGAGATTATTCTTGTGAAGAAGATGTTTAGAATATAATACGTATCCCACATCTGAAATATAAAGAGAAACTACCTAGCATATATACCCTTGGATTACTCCTCCTATTGCCAATTGGTTTTAGGATGGAACCCCATGGGCTTTTGTGCTAGGCCCGTCTGCGCATGTGTGCGCTCAACCCAACACGTCTCGGATATTTCCTCATGGTATCAGAGCGGTTCGGTCCTTCGTGCCACCGCATTTGTTCTCGTTCCCGTCCGCCCTTGTGCCGCCACCGCATTTGTTCTCGTTCCCGGCCGCCCTTGTGCCGCCACATCAGTCACATTTATTCTCGTTCCCGGCCGCCCTTGAGCCGCCGCATCAGTCACATTTGTCCTTGTTCCTGGACGCCCTTGAGCCGCCGAATCAATCGTCCTTGTGCTAGTACATCTGCTTCGTCACCCCTGATCATGGGCTCATTATCGATCTTCTATGTCCAAGTGTCAACTGGCTGACCCAGTTGCACTTGAGGGGGTGTGTTGAAAATATAATATGTATCCCACCTCTGAAATATAAAGAGAAACTGCCTAGCATATATACCCTTGGATTACTCCTCCTATTGCCAATTGGTTTTAGGATGGAACCCCATGGGCTTGTGTGCTAGGCCCGTCCGCGCATGTGTGCGCTCAACCCAACACGTCCCGGATATTTCCTCAGAAGATAGGCCCTTTTAGCTGCTGAGACTCCAAAATTTTTTCCTGACATCTGCATAATAGAATCTACATGTGGTGTTCAACTGCACCAACCTCGCCACATAATAGAGAAGCTCTTCACTGATGTTATCCACAAAACAGTAGCCGAAGGAGGTCGTGTACTTATTCCAGCATTTGCCCTTGGTTGTGCTCGGTCAGGAGCTTCTCCTGATTCTTGATAGAGTATTGGTCAAACCATCCTGAGCTTCACAACATCCTCACATACTATGCTTCTCCACTTGCTAAAACGTCGTGACGCCATGACCGATTGTTTTCACAGCAAATTTGCAAATTCAAACCCCTTTGATTGCAAATTCAAACCCCTTTGATTTCAAGCATATATCTCCACTAAAGAATATTGAGAATTTTGATGACGTGGGCCCGTCTGAGGTCATGGTGAACCCAGGTGGTCTGCAAAGTGGGTTGTCAAGACAGCTCTTTGACAAGTGGTATTCTGATAAGAGGGAACGCCTGTGTGATTCCTAGGTATGTGGTCGAAAGGCACGCTTGCAAAGACCATTATCAATGAACCCAAGGAGGTGTGACTCTAATGAGCGGTTTGATCGCTCCATTGAACATGTCGATTCACTATATATCATCCTCTGCTCATGCTGATTTTGCACAGATGAGCGTGTTCCTGAAGGAGTTGATGCCCCCAAATATTACTCTAGTCCACGGGGAGGCTAATGAAATAGGAAGACTAGCTTAAGCAGAAGCTGATTAGCATGTTATCTAACCAAAACACCCGGACCATGTCTCCAAAGAACGGCCAGACTGTGGAGATGCTCTTCAATTCTGTAAAAATGGCCAAAACGATAGGGAAATTAGCCGAAAAAGACCCCGGAATTCGAAGAAACTGTGAGTGGCTTGCTTGTGAAGAAAGGTTTCACCTACCGGATAATGGCTCCTGATGATCTCCATTGCCAACATCAACCAGAGGATCATGATGCCTTATAGCGACGCCTTGAAGCACCGGCTGAGTCAGATATATGAGAGCGTGGAGCAAGGCTCGGACGAAGAGGACCCGACTACTCAAACAGTTCGTGTTCATGGGTGCGTGACGGCCAAACAGGAATATTGGATAATATTGATTCTCTTATTATATGTTGTATATTCTTGTAGCCTTTTAGATAAGATCTTGTGTGATCTTTTTCTAGTTTAGTTGGTTATGTATATACATATATATGCTTGTTAATTAATGAATCGGTTAAGCTTTTCCAGCATATTCAATCTTGTAAGGAATCCAAGAAGCATTTATTGGTGCCAGGGCCCGGCCCAAAGGCAAGGGCCCATGATTTTTGAGGGCCCAAAATTTATATAAGTAAAAGAGGGAAAGTATGTATACAAATATGTATTTTCCTAGTGGAAAAGTACATTTAAGGTTTTTTTTCAAGAAGTCATGTGTTCAAATTTTGTATTTTTGTATTTTTATTATTACTCTACTTATCAACCAAATAATATGGGCCCGTCATTTATTCATGTTTAGTAGAATTTAAGTGTAATTATAATATAAAGCTTTCAAAAAAAATATTTTTCATTTATTTTTAATAATATATGAAAATTAAGATAATTTACATATTTTTATTATATATTCTAAAGTTTTTTAGTATTATAATACATAAGAAAGGGGCCCTTATTTTTTTTGTGCCTGGGGCCCTTAATATGTTACTATGTTAGGACCGTTGGTGCATTGGAGCAGACCCTATAAACGACATGGTCTCGGACTGCTTGTGGCTATGGTGCTCAGTATAAGCAGGGAGATGGCGAAGGTGGTGATGGAATTGTCAGATTCTGACCCTGTGAAGTGTTGGGCCCAGAAATCGCCGGCCTATTAACCGGTCCAGCCCGACAACGCAAGATTCAGCTACGAGACTTGGATCGCTGAAGAATTCCCCAGATAGCAAGGCTCACCGGGAAAAGCTCGATGGCAAACACCCGAGTAGTGGGTCTCGAGACGTGGGCAACATGAGCCACGATCGGGGAGGCCGGGGGACGGAAGTTGACGACGGTTACAAGGTTTAAATATGGGGAAATAGGCTAGAAGAAAAGATCCATCCAATTGTACTCGAATTCACCAGTTGTACTCAAAGATTTCCGAATACAAACAGATTGCTTTGATCTCGAAATTATGTTTATCGGTTAGTTAGCTCCCACAGATTCAAAGAATCACTCTTGATTGTCACCGGTCGGAAATTGACCAAAACAATTTGGCGCCCACCGTGGGGCCCTAGCCGGTTTCACTCGCTCTCTTGATCAAGGCAAGACCGTTTTCGTTTAGAAAAATGACGAATTCACAACCGTCCTCTCCCACCGACGGAGGGATAGAAGGAAGCCGGGGCGCTCGCCCTGAAGGAGACACTCACGACAGCAACACCGAAGAAGTCTTGGACTTGCGTAACGTCCTGGATGAGTTCGCAGCCAAGATAACTGCTCTCCAGAAGGACATGGTTAGCCAAAAAGACCGCAGCCAGACTCACATGGACCATATCACTCAGCTCACGACGGAAAATGCAAATCTTCGCGAACAACTGCATGCGGCCTCGGCGTCGCACAGCGGATCCCTCCCAGCCGGAACCGCCAGAGAGGCTACTGTCCGCCTCAACATGGGAGAGACCTTCAACTCTCAGGTTGGAGGACCGTCCCCGATGGTAAATACAGCCACCCCGGCAGCCACCCTCCCGGGAGTGCCCAATGCCCCGACGCCCGGAAACAGAGCCGCAGGCACGGGAGTCTTCCACCCCTTGTATAGCGAAGGACCTGGGAGACAGGTACCCCCCACAGAACCCTTTCTAGAAGTGCTTTTCAACAAATATATGCAGGATCGGCTCAAAGGACTCGAAGACAAGATCGCGCAAATACCCGGGGTACCTCCACCCCTCGAGAAGGAAGCCCTAGACGGCTATGACGAGTCCCCCTTCGCGGCTCCAATCGCCAGTGTAGATATCCCAAAGAGATTCACCGTCCCGACAGTCCCCACCTATGATGGGACGGGAGATCCCGACAAGCATGTGGCCATCTTCAAGCAAAAGATGATGACCAGCTCGATACCGCGAGAATCCAGAGAAGCAATCATGTGCAAGGGATTCGGCGCCACTCTGTCCGGCGCCGCTCTGACCTGGTTCATCAACCTCCCCAAAGGGGGGATAGCGTCCTTCGCAGGACTGGTGGATACCTTCCAGATGCAGTTCGCTAGCAGTAGGAAGCTGATGAAATAGTCCAATGACCTATACCGAGTAGCCCAGAGATCCGGGGAATCCCTGCGCGCTTTTTTGAACCGTTTCAACCGGGAGAAGGTAGCGATCCCGCTCTGCGACGTGCCCACATCGATAGAGGCCTTCCGGAGAGGCCTGCTGCCGGATAGTGAGCTCTACAGAGAACTCACTAAGTACCCATGCCACAGCTTTGAGGATGTCCAGGTGAAGGCCTTGGCGCACATCCGGCTCGAGGAAGACGAAATCCCCGTGCGAGCCACCTCAGTCTTCGACCGGGTCGAAAGGAAAACCTCTTTCGACCAGCGAAGGGAACGCCGAGGCCAGCCGTATTCAAAAAGTAGACCTGAAGCACCTGGAGTCCACGCCGCGGGCATCAAACAGCCAAGCGGGAAGAAGGATGCTCCCAGCCGGCCGAAAGTCCATGAATACAACCTAGGTTTGGGGAATGCAGAGATCGTGAGAGGTCTGGAAAAATTCGGGGATCGCATCAGGTGGCCTAAGAAAGTAGAAAACCCGAACCCCAAAAGGGATAAAACTAAGTGGTGCGATTTCCATGAAGACTACGGTCACGAAATAGACGAATGCTTCGCTCTCAGGAAAGAGCTAGCATACTTGCACTCAAGAGGCCTGCTGTCAGAGATCTCCGCTAACCCCGGTATACCTGCCAGCCAGAATCTAACTGAGCCCATGGATATTCCGTCGTCCCCAGAGTATGCCAAAGTAGTCAACGTCATTAGTGGCGGGTCGGATATCTGTGGTGTCACCTATTCGGCAGCCAAACGCCACGCGCGAGGGCACCTAGAAGGACCGTTGGTAGCAAACATCCGCAACTCCGAGGGGCACCTGGGGAGCGTCATCTCTTTCAGCGACTCCGATTCAGCTGGTCTAGTAGGGCCCCACCACGACGGGTTGGTTATATCTTTATCGGTGGGAAACGTGCTAATGAGGAGGATTCTCATTGACACCGGAAGCTCCAACAACATGATCACGTTGGACGCCCTCAAGGAGATGGGGCTAAAATTAGAGAACATCCTTAGAAAGTCGGTGGCGCTGGTAGGATTCAGCGGGGAGATTGCTCACACCCTGGGGGAAATAACTCTTCCCACTTACGCTAAGGGGTTCAACTTGCAAGTCAGGTTCTCCGTGCTTGATTGCCCGTCCTGCTACAATATCATCATGGGGCGGCCTTGGATCCATGACATGAAGGCGGTACCCTCCTCCTACCACCAAACCATAAAGTTCCCTACGCCGTGGGGAATCAGGGAAATCAGGGGAGATCAGAGGCTAGCCAGGGAGTGTTACAAATCCGCCCTGAAGGTGAACATTACCCACACCGCATAGCAATTACAGGAAGCTAAGGGGCCCACGCAGGCACTGGACCCCGAGGCCGATAAGATCGAGGAAGTTATCCTCGACAGCTAGAAGCTCGAACAGACTGTACGGGTCAGGAAGGACTTGCCTCCAGAAAGAAAGACCGAACTGATCAGCTTTCTCAAAAAGCACAGAAGCAGCTTCGCTTGGTCACATGAGGACATGGTGGGGATTGACCCAGCTGTCATCACACACCGGCTGAACGTAGATCCCCGCCATCCACCAGTCAAACAAAAAAGAAGAAATTTCGCACCCGAATGGAATCTGATCGTTGACGAAGAAGTGCAGAACTTACTCCGGACGGGGAAAATCAAAGAGGTAAAATATCCAGAGTGGTTGGCGAACGTCGTAGTCGTGAGCAAGAAGAACGGGAAGTGGAGGGTATGCATCGACTTCACGGACCTTAACAAGGCCTGCCCGAAAGACTCCTTCCCTCTGCCGCATATCGATGCCATGGTAGACGCCACCGTCGGCCACGAGATGCTCACCTTCATGGACGCCTTCAGCGGCTACAATCAGATTCAGATGCATTCGAGCGATCAGGAGAATACGTCGTTCATCACCAGCCAGGGTACATACTGCTACCGAGTGATGCCCTTCGGACTCAAGAACGTTGGGGCTACCTACCAACGGCTGGTCAACCGCATGTTCCAGAAGCACATCGGAAGGACTATGGAAGTATACATCGACGACATGCTCGTCAAATCCAAGCAGGGCGGACATCATATCCAACATCTGGAGGAAGCATTCCAGATCCTAGACAGCTACCATATGAAGCTTAACCCGGCAAAATGCGCATTTGGGGTGACCTCCGGACGCTTTCTCGGGTTTATGGTTACCCAGCGCGGGATAGAAGCCAGTCCAGATCAAATCCGAGCTGTAGCAACCTTGCGGTCACCTAGGTGTGTGAAAGATGTGCAGAAGCTGACGGGACGAGTGGCGGCTTTGAACCGCTTCATCTCGAAATCGTCCGATAGATGCCGCCTGTTTTATGATGTACTACGGAAAAACAAGAAGTTCGAGTGGACCCCAGCCCATGAGATGGCCTTTCAGCAGCTCAAGCAGTACCTGTCCAGCCCAATGTTGCTGTCCAAGCCCGAGGAGGGCGAAAATCTCCTCCTATACCTGGCAGTGACCGAAGCTGCCATCAGCGGCGTACTGGACGAGAGGATCAGGGCGACCAAATACCGGTATACTATGTTAGCCGCACCCTGCTTGCAGCGGAGACTCGTTACTCACCTTTGGAGAAGCTGGTCCTTGCTCTGGTCATGGCCTCCGCGAAACTAAGGCCATATTTCGAGTCCCATCCCATAACTGTTCGTACAAACTACCCATTGAAGGCCATATTGAGGAAGCCAGAGATCACCGGAAGAATGGCCAAGTGGGTGATACACCTGAGCGGTTTTTATATCAATTACGAGCCCAAAACGGCGATCCGAGCCCAGGCACTAGCAGATTTTGTGGCCGATTTCAGCCCTACATTAGAGGAAGAGGTCAGACAGCAAGAAGCCTTCGTGACAGAAGATGAGAATTCCGGGATCTGGACTTTGCACACAGATGGAGCTTCTAACAGCCAAGGAGTAGGGATTGGAGTAGTACTGAAATCGCACAGGGGGGACAGGATAGCACAAGCAGTACGGTGCACTTTCGGAGCTACCAACAATGAGTCTGAGTATGAGGCACTTATACTGGGACTGACGATCGCCAGAGACCTGACTGTCAGGGAAATAGAAGTGAAGTGCGATTCGCTGCTAATCGTGAATCAAATTTTGGGAATCTTCACCGTCAGAGACGCCAGGATGGCGGCATACACGGAAAAGGTCAGAGAAATCATGCGCGAATTTGAGACCTTCACTATCCAGCAAGTCCCTAGAGAAGAAAATGCACAGGCTGATGCCCTAGCCAACTTAGCCTCCGCCTTAGAGCCCGAAGAGTTTGCATATGTTCCCCTAGTCCATGTGTTGATTCCAGCAATCAAGCGGTAGATCGACTCATCAAGACAGGAATCTTGGGACGACTCGTCGACGGCCAAAGATAGAGTAGGGGAGATCCTGGGAAATGACCATCCCCTGAAGATACTCGCCAGCAAAGATCCCGAGGGGCAAGGAGTGTTTGGCGAGGAAGATCTTGAAGAGTTGAACAGTGAGGATCCCAAGAGGCAAGGACGCTTGGCGATGCTAATCCGGCAACCGGTACCGCAAGCACCTCCCAGGACACTGAGTGTTGGACGAAACCCTACCTATGGTGGCTCGATCATGGACAGCTGCCGGCGGAGAAATCTGAAGCAAGAGCGCTCCGAACGAGAGCCACCCGATACAGTGTGAAAGATAGCGTCATGTTCAAGCAGCCCGCAGTGGGAACTTCGCTCCGCTGCGTCACAAAAACAGAGGCGCCCAGGATACTCAAAGAACTTCATGAAGGCGAGTGCGGGAACCACTCCGGGGGGCGTAGCCTCTCAAACAAAACCCTCAACTTGGGATACTACTGGCCTACCATGCGCCAAGACGCCGCGGAGTACTCTAAAAAATGCGAAGCTTGCCAGAAGCATGCTCCAACCCTTCATCAGCCACCAGAACCGTTGCACCCAACGTTGACCCCGTGGCCCTTCATGAGATGGAGGATGGACATCGTGGGGAAGCTGCCGCCATCTTCCGGCCAGCGAGTATTCTTCCTAGCAGTCACCGATTATTTCTCCAAGTGGATCGAGGCAGAGGCATACAAAGAGATCAAGGAGTCTCATGTGGTAGCGTTCATCAAGAAGCACATTATCTGCCGCTTTGGGATACCCTCGGAGATCATCTGCGATAACGGGTCACAGTTCATCGGCAGGAAAACCCGCGACTACTGCCGGCAGTGGAACATAGACCTAGTAACCTCCACTCCCCGCTATCCACAAGCCAACGGACAAGCAGAGTCCAACAACAAAGTTATCATCAATAACCTCAAGAAGCGACTGGAGAAAGCCAAGGGGCGCTGGGCCGATGAGCTACCTTACGTCCTGTGGGCCGACAGAACCACCCCGAAGACCGCCACTGGCCAGTCGCCTTTCTCCCTGGTGTACGGATGCGAGGCGGTGATACCCGCCGAAATCACCGTACCAACTGCACGGTATGGATTACAGACGCCCGATCAGAATGCCGCCGAGCTAGCAGCCGATCTTGATACTCTGGAGGAGCTGAGAGAAAGAGCGCGACTAAGCCTAGCTAGGCATCAGCAGCAGGTGGCTCGCAGTTACAACAAGAATGTACGAGTCCGAGCTTTCACCATTGGCGAATGGGTCCTCCGAAAGGTGTTCCAAAACACCGCTGAAATAAACGCAGGAAAGCTCGCTCCCGCATGGGAAGGACCCTACAAAATAACCGGCATCACCGGGCAAGGAGCTTACCGACTAGAGTCTAAAGATGGAAAATCCATCCCGCGCAGCTGGAACACTACGCACCTGCGGAGATATCACTTCTAGAAGAATGATCAAATCGCTAGAAGCGGCCGAATAAACTAAAGTGAGATCCAAGCTACGGTATGAATTCTTTCGAGAAAACTCAATCAAAAAGACACCTTTAATTCAAACGTTGTGTTACATTTCTCCAGAAAAGGAACAACAGAAGAAAAGAACAAAAAAGCTCTCCGAAGGAGTTACTCTCGGCAGACACCGCCAGAAAAGAGAAAACTCGGTACACAAAAAGAGCCAGAAATAAAACAATAAAGCGGTAACAAGCGTCCCGAAATTACAAATATGATGCTTGTATTCCAAACAAAGTTTTCTTACAAACTTAATTACATGGCACAGGAAATAATCTCCTAGATGCCCGCTATCCGGCAGAGTCGACAGTCATAAGTACCCTCGAAAGGCCGCTTCACAGAAGCTCGCCAGTCGGCGTCGTGGACCAATCCCCCGAGTCGCCAGTTCCACTAGCAAACGCCAAACCCCCGGCAGTTATCGTCAGGGCACTGCGGGAAACGACGGACCCTGTCCTTCGCGCGCCTTCAGGTAGGTAGTCTCTTTCGCCAACAGGGGCTTGGGAATAAACCCCAAGTCACCCATAACTTGGTAAGGGCTTTCCTCACCCATTGAGCCATAGCTATGCACTTCCTAAACAATCAGCCTTCTGCAGGGGCTGCTTAGACACCAGCCGGCACGTAGCAGAGGGACACCTGCACAAACGCCAGCAAAAAGCACAAGCAAAACACAATAAAACGAGAAGCATAATAGTAGATAAACACCCCCGCCCCTTGACGGGGGGCAAAAGAAGAACAAAGTATCCGTGGCCTCGCCACCATCCATGAAACCCTCACTAGACGCCCAACAAACGGCACGCCGTGAGGTATTACTTGTCTTCTAAAAATTTGTTCTCAGGAAAACGAAAGATAAGATTTTTACAAACGGCCTAGGGCCGCCAGACTTCTTCACATCCACGAGACAATCATGCAGGATTTCCAGAAACTCCTGTCTCCTCCATCTGCTCACCACCTTCTAGGTTCAGTTGCTCCGCTGCGGTTAACGGGGAGCTCAATAGAGAAGCAACGCGAGCCGAGGGCACACCGCCGGGGAAAGAATCCAAGAACTGCTCATTAAATTTGTCGGCATCGCCGACCGAAATCTTCCCTGCCTCAAACTCCCTGATAGTCTCGAGTCGGGCCAGCATACTGAAGAAAGCCCCGATATCTTCCGCGTCCGCCTTCCCCATGGAAGGCGCCTTGGCAGCCCTCGCCTCTAGATCCTTCACCTTGGCCTCCTGAGCAGCGATCACCCGTTCCAGCTCGGCAACCCGCACCTTTGCGGCTTCCTCCTGAGCAGCCAAAGCTTTGGCCCGAGCAGCGGATTGCTCTCGAGCCTTATCAATCTCCTCACGGTGCTTGACGACCTCCTGCTTCCTCCGCTCATGCTCAGCAAACTCCTTGTCCATCTCATTAATGAACAAGCCGACCTCCTGAAAGAGCTGCATGCAACGGGGAGCAAGAGTTAGGGCATAACCCCAGAAGGGCCACCAGTCACAACCATCAGGCAAAACAAAGTAAAAGGCCAGTTACCTTCCAGGCTCCCATGCCTACCTCAGTTGCCATGGCATGAGCAGAGACAGGGGTCGGGTACTTCCTAAAATTGGGGTCCCGGTACCGTTGGAGGGATTGCCAGTCAGAAGAAGCGTCATCCTGAAGGTCTAATGGATCATCGTCGCTCCGAGCAGGACGCTTGCGTGAAGTTCCTGGAGCGTCCAACGACTCTTTCTTGACTGCAGGGGCGGCTGGGGGCTTCGAATCGCTAGAGCGAGTCTTCTTGAGGATCAAGTCTGAAGCAGAAAAGGAGGAACCCGACCTGCGAGCCCGAGTCTCTGGAGAAGGAGAGACGAGTCAACCGACATCTAGGCAACTGCACAAAATAGCCAAGTAAAGGGACTTACCCACAGAAGGGCCAGAAGCGTTGGTCGAAGTCGGCACTGTAGACATCCTGACAACAGGGAGGTGAACCTTGTCACTATCTCCTTCCGAATCTGACGAGGTCGCACTACCCTCGTTCTCCGAAGATCCTTCCGACGGCTCGGTAAGAGATGCCCCAAATGTCCTCTGAGCAGAGGTGAGTTTGAAAAGCTTAGACAAAACTCTCTCCGAACCACTCGGCGGCTCTACGTTATCCGGGATACCTGCAAAACAAAGGAAGGGAGGATAAATAGACGTTAAAGGGGCTTCACTGATCAATGCGAAATAAGAACAGAAACTCTTACTAGCGGGGTTCCACTTGTCATGCAAGAACAGACGACTTTCAGGGGACAGGGACGCGGTCTCGACAAAGAAGAAACGGTTTGCCCAACCCTTCCCGTTAACCTTAGTGTCTAAAACGAGAGGCTGGCGAGCGGTTCGGGACTGCAGAATAAAACACCCCTTCCTGACCGTAGTGATACGGTAGGCCTGGAGCAAGTCTGAGACGGTAAAATCTACCCCCGCGACATCTGCCATCCGACTCACCAAAAAAAGAATCTTCCAGGCTGAGGGAAGCAGCTGCGCAGGGGAGAGTTTGAACCGAGCCAAGAACTCTTGGACTATAGGGGGAAAAGGGAACTGACAAGAGATGGTGAAAGGGAACTCAAAGAAACACACCCAACCAGGGCGAACCCAGTCTGAACACTCGGCCTCGGGACACAAGGCTACTACACCCCCAGGAAACCTTCCCTCCAGAAGAATCTGGTGCACCTCCTCTAAAGTCATTGTGTTTGGGACTCTATCGCACTCTTGGAGAATGCCCGAAGGCAGAAAACCATGCTTGGAGGCCGCTTTGTCCCTTGCCATGAGAGAAGAAGGAAGAAACTTGGAAAACGAAGAGGAAGGAAAGAAGGGTAAGAGATTTGTACCTCGGGAGAGATCAACAACAGAGCAGTGAATGACGGATTACCCCAGCGAGGCGCAGTAAATATAATGACCCGACGTCTTTTCTTCTGCAAATCAAAGCGCGTAGAGAAATCCAGACCTTACACGTGGAAGATCCATGATAGCAGAGATCTCGGAGACCAACAGGCGAAAAGATTCGGTGAATTCAAATCCACCCAAATCTTTTGGGGCTATTGTTGGGCCCAGAAATCGTCGGCCCATTAACCGGTCCAGCCCGACAGCGCAAGATTCAGCTACGAGACTTGGATCGCTGAAGAATTCCCCAGATAGCAAGGCTCACCGGGAAAAGCTCGATGACAACCACCCGAGTAGTGGGTCTCGAGACGTGGGCAACAGGAGCCACGATAGGGGAGGCCGGGGACGGAAGTTGACGACGGTTACAGGGTTTAAATATGGGGAAATAGGCTAGAAGAAAAGATCCATCCAATTGTACTCGAATTCACCAGTTGTACTCAAAGATTTCCGAATACAAACAGATTGCTTTGATCTCGAAATTGTGTTTATCGGTTAGTTAGCTCCCACAAATTCAAAGAATCACTCTTGATTGTCACCGGTCGGAAATTGACCAAAACATGAAGTACGTACGACGAGAACAGAGAAGGTGGCAAAGGTCGTTCACGCGCTTCGTGTCGCTGTTTGGAGACGTCAAGTATGGAGAAGGCGGGAAGCTGGTGATAAGTGATAACGGTTAATGATTGCGTGGTGTATCTTGATAAACAAGCTGGGGAAGCTGAGGGCGAGAAGGAAGGGCTCAGGAGAGAGTGATGACGGCATATACAGAGTGCTGTCAAGCCAATCCTTCTTTCTTCTTCATCTTGACGTTGAGGCTTTTTGTTTGTTTAGTGCTTGAGATCTGTCTTTGGAGTAAACTGCTTTGACATGAGGAAGAGAAGAGACATGTAGCATCTTATTTCAATCTGTATTTCAGTAATTTTTTAGTAGTCTCGAAATACCAGCGAAAATAGAACGAATCTTGCAAAAATTTATACTCTAAGCTTTTTGGGTCAACTGGTCCAAGCTTTTTGGGTCAATTGACCGATATAGAAAAGAATGTGCTAGCATATCGGTATTTTCTGAAGTGAAAATTACTACTTTTAGAAGTCTTATCACGTGTGATTTGGTCCGGTCATACTCAACGACGATCACGAACACTCCCACCAAGACAAAGAAGAAGAAAGATAAGTGGGAAAAAGACGAAAATGGAGATCAGGAACTAACATTTCCCTTGGCGTGATTTATCTCTTAGGGTCGATCGGAACGATGCGGAAGAGGAAGTTCTCGCTTCGCCGGGCGATTAGCCGTCTCCGCGGCAGCAACAAGGCGGTTGAGGTGTTCTCGTCGGTGATTGCTACTGGCTCTTCGTCGGAGATCGAGGCTGTTTCTCCGTTCAATTGCAATAGCAATAGCAATAGCTTCCCCGCCGGAAAAAAGAAGGCGGGAGCAAGGCTGTGGATGAAGCTTGATCGGAACGGCCAATGCGAGGTCGCCGAGTGGGATAAAACTACGATCATCAAGCGCGCTGCTATCCCTGCTAGGGATTTGAGGATCCTTGGCCCTCTTTTTTCTCATTCCTGCAGTATTATCGGTACCCTTTCTCGTTTCTCTCTTGTCCTCGAATCTGGATTTTAGGGTTTCAGACTCTGTTTGATAATCCAAATTGGCGCTCTTTTTGATACATGTAATTTCCTCCTGGATTTGTCATGCCTTGTCTGGTTTCACAATTCCTGTTCATAGTTGCTGATGCCGTTTTCTGAACACACATAGGTACATTACATAATTGATATTTCCTGTTAATATGTGAAAGACAATCTGATCAATTGTGGATCAGCTTTTGTGATTGTACTCTGTGACATGCACTCATTTTTACATCGTTGATTCTTGCATTCTACAATTCAACAAATTTGATGACATTTTTACATGATAACAGCAAGGGAGAAAGCAATAGTTATGAGTCTGGACTTTATAAAGGCCATAGTTACTGCTGAAGAGCTATTCTTACTGGATCCTCTACGCCAGGAAGTTGTCCCCTTTGTTGATCAGCTGCAACAGCTTGCTCTTAAAAGCAATTGGATTTGGAGGAGCCACACTTCAGATGGTACAGATGTTCAGGATAGTCCAACAGAAGAGGAGCTTCCGTTTGAGTTTCAGGTGCTGGAGATTGCGCTGGAAGTCGTATGTCTGCATTTGGGCTCTAGTGTGGCAGATCTCGAGAAGGATGCCTACCCGCGATTGGATGAATTGGCTAGGAATGTTAGCACTAAGAATTTGGAGCATGTCAGAAGTTTGAAAAGCAAAGTAACTCGTTTACTTTCACGGGTGCAGAAGGTATAACTTTGACCTTCTATCTTGCACTTTTCTTATAGCTACAGAGTCTCTGTCTATTCTTATAATGATAGGATAAACAGAAAACAAAATGCATATTTGTCAGGTAAGAGACGAGCTCGAGCATCTTTTGGATAACAATGATGACATGGGAGAACTGTACCTTACTAGGAAGTCGGCCCAAAATCAGCAAAGTGCGGATGTGTTGGCTACACCAACTTCAAATGCTCCTGTTCGCGTACAGCGTCAGCTTTCTCGATTAAGCTCTCTAAGGAGCGTAAACCACATGCCTGATGTGGAGGATCTTGAGATGTTACTAGAAGCTTATTTCATGCATCTGGATGGCTTTAGCAACAAAATATTATCTGTAAAGAAATTTTTTAACACATTGTAGATATCAGATATCAAAGCTTCGTGTTGCTGTCTTTCATGTCGGATGGGATCGAATTGCAGGTGCGGGAGTACATTGATGATACAGAGGATTACGTCAACATCCAACTCGACCACCACCGAAATGAGCTGATCCAGCTGCAGCTGACTCTAGTAATAGTGTCGTTTGCGATAGCATTGGAGACCATTGTGGCGGCGACGTTCGGCATGAATATGAGATGTTCATTGTACGACATGAATGAGGTGTTTGAGTATGTTGTGGGAGGCACCACACTTGTATGTGCGCTCATTTTTATGCTTATTTTGGGGTATGCTAGATGGAAGAAGCTGCTAGGTTCTTGAATCAAGTGCATCTCTTTTTCTTCTTACGCATAGAGTGCAGTCCTGGACTCCTGGGATCAGGTCTTTATCCAATTTTTGCTTGATGTTATATCTCGTAGGAGTGCAGGTGTGTCAAGTATTTCTTATTTTCTTTTGATTTGCTGCAAGATAATGTATGTTGCACAAGTGACCTTTTTATTTCCACATAAAGCGTAACGACGACCTAGTCTTTTATGGAGAAATCAATGGTTTTTCTCCCGAGCCTAGAAGCAGAGTCGATGATCGAACTTGAGACCTCTCAACACCCAAAAAGAGAAGGAGATGAGGATAAATTTAAAAAATATACTGTTATGAGTTATAATTTTAGCTTATACAACTTGATAAGGTATTTTTATAAAGCTGTAGTAAGTTATGTAATGAAGTAATCGACAGTTGAATAGTTGATGATTAGTAGATGATTTCGTCATGCCAAGCATATAAATCCAACTTCTTTCGAATGCAAAATAAGTCTATTACATGATCATGCGTAATTGCTTAAAGCCTTAAAGTAAATCTATCAGCTGATTAAGTGAAAGTGAAGAGATGTATCATATATGTTTACAGCGAAAGGAAGAACAGAGAAAATGCAAATGTACTTAATAACAAGAAGTACTAATTTGGTGGAATCCACATGAAAATAATACAGTATTTTTCTATAGTACTACTAAAATACGGGCGTGATTCAAGAAAACGCACCCTTGAAAACAAAATTCATGCCTTCGGAGTTTGAACCCCTCGTTACCAAACATACCAAATTACCAATCCCTAGAACAACAACGAAAAAAAACAAAACATATACTCCGTACCATAATTTAAACCGCATTAGATAGTGGATGCTGAAGCACTTCCCAATACAAAATGTTCTTCTTGAACATCCACCCCAAGTACCAATGGTCAATCTCCACAAACAGCCCCTAATTCCAATATCCCAATTCCCAATTCTCAATTGAATTCAATGATAACCATGCAACCTGTTTACCTGATCTTAAGAAATACAGAGACTAACCACGAATTATGGGTTAAACTCCGCAATTTTGCAATCGGATGATCAATGTGAGCTGCTTTCTTCTTCATCTCCACTGCCACTTGCTTGGTGGCGCTGATCCGGAGCTTGAGCTCGGTGATGATCAGCCCCTGATCTATTATAATTAGCATTTAAAGCAGCCAAAATCCCAGAATTGGCCTCCGATACTCCAAGCCCTAACTGCTGAGACCCCAGTTGGAGGGACCCACCATGAAAATCCATGGCTCCCGCCGCCGCCGGATTACTGAATCTGGGCATGAATTGCAGCGCCCCGCCGCTCGATGCCGGCCACATGTCCGCCGCTGTGTTTGTGTTTGTGGGGATCTGCATCGGCGGCGGCTGTGCGCCTCCCGACAGCATCCAAAACGTGCTCCCTGATGGAGCCCACACAGGAGCGCCCGACGGCCGGAGTATCCCTTCCGCCGCTGGAGCGGTTGTTTGCTTGCTTGCGGATTCAGGCGGTTGGTGATGGGGGTTGGAGTTGTCGTCCTTGAAGAGATCCTCTCTGAAGCGTTTCCTCGAACAGTTGGCGTGCGGATTTTGTTCGTCCACTCTGTCTCGGAAATGAGAGGGCTGCTGGTGGAAGCCGAACAAGGTGGGGTGGTGTGGAGCGGAGAATCCGCCGCGGAGGGGGCCGTTGAGGGAGGATACGGTGGCCGGGAGGGTGCCGGAGCCGGTGGCGGCGATGATGGAGGGCTCGGCTTGGTGGAGGAGCCACTCGATGGTCTCGCCTTCGGACTTGTGGCCCAACTCCCGGGTCAGCTGGAAGACCCTGGCGGCGCAGGCGGCCGGCATCCGGATCCGCCTACCCCGGCCCTCCACCTTGGTGTGGCGGTCCTTGCTGGAGCGCTTCGATGGGTCCGGGTCCGACCGGGTGGCGATTGCGGAGGAGGAGGAGGTGGTGGGGTTTTGAAAGAGGTGGGGTGGGGCGGGGGGCCTGGTGGGGCTCAGGGAATGCAAATCTGGCACCTCCATATGAATATGGGATTGGGGGGTCCGTGTGGTGTGGGGTTCTCTTTCTATATCTCCTGAACTAAATACAGTAGAAAATACAATTTTGTTTCTTCTCTTCTTCCTCCTGGCTCCTGCTTATTCCACACGAAAAAAAGTCCTCTCTTAAACTCATTTAATTTTGCTTTGCTTTTAGAACAAAAGGTAGGTGGAAATGTAAATGAATATAGTAGATTCTTTTGATCGGTGGAAATGGAAAGAAAATAGATCAAAGTAGTTGTTAAAAGGGCAAGGGGAATTGGGGGCAAAAGTGAGACAGAGGAAGGGTCCCTTCCGCTCTTTTTTATTAAAAAAGAGCGGTGAATGAATCAACACGAATAAAAAAGAAGTTAGCACATAGGATACGTTTGACTAAGCGCATCTCCAAGAGCTTTCTCATAATTTTCTTTAAAATAAAAAATCAAAAAATATATTTTCTAAAATTATTTTAGTCTAACTCTAAGAGTTTTCCTATATTAAATATTTTTATATTTAATATATACAAAAATATCCTAGAAAAAGATCTAAAAGATAAATCAATCAATTAAAAATTGTCATGATAGAACTTGCAATTAATGCCTTCCCCAAATTATTTTGAAAAATTCCCCAAATATAGGGAAAGGAACTCATTTTTTTGGAGAAATCCCTATAAAGGAGATTGTGATGGGGAAATTGTTGGAGTGAAAACTTGTATCATATTCTCCATATTCACACTTTTCAAGAATATAGGAAAGCTCTTGGGGATGCTCTAAACAAACTAGTTGAATTTTTTTGACAGTCACACGGGTGACACGGGTAATTTTACTATTGATATTAATTTAAAATTTTAAATACTTGTATATAATATAATAATAAAATTATGTAATTTATAAAAAAACATATAAGATTGTTTCACATATTATAATTGAATATATATAAAAAATATTTTTATTATTTGTTGAGATCTTGCCCCATATTTTGATTAAAATTTTTAAAATATTTTAAATTGAGTATTTTTAATATTTTTTGTTAAGATGGTAATATGCATAAAACAATCAATTTTTTATAAAAAATTTATTAAAGTTATGTATGTGAGTTCTTATCTTTTACTTTGTAATGAATATAATAATATTTTTAAATATGGAGAACATTAATATAAATATTGGTATAGAAGATAACATAGAGAAAAAATATAATATAATGCTATAACTTAAAGATAATTACGGTAGGATATCTATCTTGTAAGGATAATATAACTTATTAAAATTATTATTATAATAGTTTTTTAACATTAATTTTTTAAATTTTAGGTAGATATAAATAATTTATTATATTGTATAATATCAATATATAGATAAAAAATTATATACTTGGAGTTAGAGTTGTCAAAAGCTGACCGAATCCGCCAACCCGACCCAAACCGGCCGATAATTTTAGGGTCAAGAACCGAAAATTTGAACCCGAAACCCGAAATCAACCGAACCTGATAGAACCCGAAACTCGTTGGGTTGACCGATTTAGTATATTTATAGAATTTTTAAAATTTATTGTAAAAATTATAATATATTTCATTATTAAAATAATTGAAAATAATATATTATAATTAAATATTATTATTTAATTAAAAATTGATTTAAATAATCATAAAAAGGGATATTTTAGACCCGCTGGTCAACCCGACCTGACCGAAAACCCGCTACAACCCGACTCGATTGACCCGTGACCCATAACGAAACCGAACCCGAATCCGCTCGTTCCGACCCGATTGACAAGTCTACTTGGAGTGCAAGATTTGTTATAAGATAAAAGAAAATATGCTATGTATAAAATTAATGTAAAATGTATTAGCATATAGATCAAGTTTTGTTAAAAGATATGAATAAAATTAATATAGAAAGTGTCATATCATTAGATCAAGTTATTATAATATAAAAAATAGGATGTATAAAGAGATATAGGAGTAGAGAACGGTGACTACTAGGGATGCTCACGGGTCGGGTCGGATCGACCCGCGACTCGAAATTGCGGGTTGCGGGTCGACGGGCGACCCGCAAAAAAATTTACTTTTGACCCGCGACCCGACCCGCAATTTCGGATCATGTCATTGCGAGTCGGGTCGGGTTTGCGGGTCGACCCGATTTTTTAATAAAAAAATAGTTTATATATTAATAAAATTATAAAATATATATATTTTTAAAAATATTGCGCCCGCGTGGGTTTAACCCGACCCGACCCGCAAAATAAAAAATTCGACCCGCGACCCGACCCGCACGAATCGCGGGTCGACCCGCAACCCGCAAATTGCGGGTCGCGGGCGACCCGACCCGTTGAACACCCCTAGTGGCTACAAAACAATGAACAGAGAAGGGAAGTGAAAAAAGAGTAGAAAAACCATAAACAAAAGCATAGGGACACTCTTATAAATATTGTAAATGAACATAGTTTGAAAGAAAATGCACTTTTTTTATAAAAGTTCTCACGCTTTTATGATAGTAATGAATAGTAATGATAATGATATATAAATATTGGTAATGTTTAACTAATTTATTATAGCAAATGGAGATTTTAAATTTTATTTTATACTAGAGTTATTTTTATTTAGAAAATAATTATTTTTTTAATTTAAAAAATTATTTGAAATTTCTCCAAAAATTTTAAGAACCAGCTTTCTAAAAAAAACGAGTTTTACAACTAGTTACTAGTTTTTTTATGTGTTTAACAAACGACATTTATATGACTTTGCACAACTAGTTGAAAACTCCAACTAATTTTTGATACCTAACAAATAAACTCTTCATGGCAAACGTACAAGTCTTATAGTTTTTTTTAACAATGTAAAAAAAATATTACATTGCTTGTCCAATTATTATAAAGTCAACTTAAATTACCACAACAAATGATATTAAAAATATCTCGCAACAAAGGCTATAGTTTAAGACACAAAAGTTGATGATGTATATTGAATATGATCAACATATTATTGTAGCAGTTGAAGATTGACATGTCTTCAAGGTAGGAAATCAACAACAAAGTTACATTAATGAAACATATGAACTCCAACAAAATTAGTAAGCAAAATTTTCCCAACTTATGACTAAATCCACTAGTTCATAGCCACTTCTAGGCCCTTTGCAAGCTTAATCCTTGCCTCCTTCCACACTTCCTTGCTATATTGGCAATCCCTAAATAAATGAAGCTCATCTTCCACCATCAGTTGGCAGCAGGGACACAAATTGTTCACTTCTTTTATCCTACTTGCCAACTTGACCCTTGTGGGCCAAGTTTCATTACAAAGCGACCAAATGAACATGCAAATTCTGGGAGTGAGTTTAACAGACCATATCTTAGCCTAGATCTTTGAGTCAAGATGGCTAGAACACATGTATTCTTCACTCTCATGCTAAGATTTAATCGTGTAGTAGGTAATTTTGACTGTGTAGTTGCCCTATCTATTCAGGCTCCATATAAGTATATTTTCTCTAAGAGTGATGCCAAGGGGAATGACCTTAATGCGCTCAACTTAAAAGGGAATCGTGAAAGCTCCTGAATTAGATGAGAGTTCTAGCTCATGCTTTCTGAATTAATCAAATCTAAAACAACTTCAAATTCTAACTCAGAGGAGGGTACTGAGATATTGCTCTATAATTATTGTTTTCAATAATCCAAGGATTCAGACCTTGATTGAGACTCCGTTTCCCACCAACCATCTAGGTCCCGTATTGATCACCCACCAGGCCTCCCAAATGGATCTCCATACATAGCTTGGTCTACCACCTAGTCTAACTTCCATAATAGAATTCAAGATACTTGGCCTTGTGTTAGAAGATAGAGTTTTGATGGTTCCAGAGTTAGTGACTCTGAGTTTGCAAGTCGAGTCGGCGACTTGGCAAAGTCACTAACATAACCAGCTGGCGAAGTAATCTATTTAAGGAAGGAACGCACAACGTGTGTGCGTGTATTTGGAGATAGCTGTGTCGTTCTATTTTAGGAGAAGATCATCATAAAAGATTGTTAAAATCAAGATAAAGACGATTTGATTCTCCTAGAATATTTCATTGTATGCGCTAATGTATATTTGGAAAGATATGTAAAAGATTGAGTGTGTATCATTTCCCTAATTGAATGGGAGTTGATACACACGAGATCTCTCTTACCTTAGCTTAAATACCCTCGTGTTTAGGATAGTGGTAAGACTTCTGAGCGTCATTTCATTATTTCGTGTAAGAAAGAAAGAGTGAACTTGTGCGTGAGATTCGTACAAGTGGTGAGTCAAGTGTTCTTAGGCATAGCGTGAGATTGAGAGTGTGAGAGCAAAGGTAGAGCGTGGTTCAAGGGTGTAGGATTCATTCTTGTACACGGGAGAGCTTTGTAAATACTCAAGAAATCAATAGAGCGAGTCTAAGGACTCTTGAAATCCGACCAAGTGAGAAGCTTGGAAGGAAGTGGTTTTTCTCTGAGTAAAACTAGTTGGTTTACGAGGAGTTTCCACTATACATCGCTTGTCATGGACTATTTGATAACGTTCATTTTACTGTCTAAATATTATGCTGCTTTATTACTCAAAGCCGACGACTTCGCAGGAGTCGCCGACTCGTTTAAGTACTAACGATCCTACAATTAGTATCAGAGCCTGAGGTTCTAGATTGCGTTTTTAGTACTTTTATTGCAGGAGAATGACGTCCACTAACACTTCTGTGAATGACTCTTTCTGGAAGCCTCCAATCCTCAAGGTTGGAGAGTATAAATGGTGGGTTGAACAGTTGAAGACTCACATTTGCTCTCTTGATGGTCAGCTATGAAAGGTGATTGAACTGGGTCCAAAAACCTTTCTTGGAAAGGATGGAAAGATAGAAAAGACCATGAATGAGTACGATGATGATGACATGGACTCAGGGTACCAAATATGCTCCCTTTTTGTCAAAAGGAAATGCCCCTATGGGTAGTAACAATGCAAGTTGTTCTACTCATGTGGTGGCCAATCAAGACAAAGGGAAGCAATAGTGGTATCCTGATCAAAAGGTGGACAAAATATAGCAGAAACAAACCCAGAACTCGGCTCCCTCACAAATTGACTTTCAATCACGCATCAACAACAAACCCATCTATCCGGGCTATAGAAAGTATGTTGCCCTAAAGTCTCACAGGACATGTTGGTATTGTGGCAAGCCTGGTCACTACCAAGATGATTGTTACAAAAAAGCAAGAGATGATGAAAATGCAAGGTCATAGACTCTGAATGACAATTCTGGCGGAACCACTGTCACTGACTGTCCTCCAGGATCTGTGTGTGCTAATTGTGACAAGTGTTGCCCTAGAAACTACTATGTTGCCAAAGCCAAAGGAGTTAGACAACTCTAGGTTCGTAAGAACTAATTCTTTCAATGCAGCTTGAAGTGAGTGACAAGGAGCCCTGGTTTATTGATAGTGTGTGCTCAACTCATATGTCGGGAAACCCCAGGGATTTCGTCTCACTTCAAGAATACAAGGGAGGTAAGATTACCTTCGGCAACAATAGTAAAGGTGGTATTTCTGGTATTGGTACAATAAGATTTTCAGATAGGTTAACAATAGATAAGGTGAATTTAGTGGATAATCTAAGCTTTAAGCTTTTAAGTGTTTCCCAAATCTGTGTTAATGGAAAATATCAAGTTGTTTTTTATAGGAAGGGTTGGCAGGTACAAGAAATTAACTCGGTGAAGATTCTTCTGAAAGGGGTGTGTGAAAACAATCTTTACAAGGTGGACCCCTGTTTCGAACCTGAAGAAAAATTGTGCCTTAGAACAGTTGCAGACATTGCCGACCTCTGGCATAAAAGTTTTGGTCATGCGAGCTTTCAACTCCTTGACAAACTTCATAGACAAGAGTTGGTTAGAGGGCTACCTAAGATAGATCCAAGCAAGCATGAAGTTTGTGAAACGTGTGTAAGAGGTAAGCAAGTGAAGTCATCCTTCAAATCCAAGGAGGTAAGTACCACTAAACCCTTAGAGTTGATTAATATAGATTTATGTGGTCCCATGAGAATCCAAAGTCGTGGAGGAAATAGCTATATTTTTTTCATTATTGATGACTTTTCACGGTATACTTGGACAATTTTTATGTCTTCTAAAGATCAGGTCTTTGAAGAATTTGAAGCATGGGTAAAGGCTGTCAAGAAAAAGCTTGGAGTTGTTCTTGTATCTATAAGGTCAGATCATGGAACGGAATTTGACAACTCTGAGTTTCTGCAAGAAGAACGGCATAAGTCACAACTTCTCAGCGCCAAGAACTCCTCAACAAAGTGGCGTGGTAGAGAGCAAGAATCGTGCCTTGGAGAACATGTCGCGGACCATGCTTATCTCAAGTGGTCTTCCAAGGAATTTCTGAGGTGAAGCCATTAATGCATCTTGGTATGTGATGAATCGAGCAATGCTTCGTCCACTTCTTGGAAAAACTCCTTATGAACTGCTAAGAGGAGTCAAGCCCAGTGTCGCCCACTTACGCACCTTTGGTTGCAAGTGCTACATTCATAATAACGGCAAGGACAACTTGGGAAAATTCGATCCAAGGAGCGATGTTAGAATTTTTGTAGGTTATTCCCCTCATAGTAAAGCCTACAAAGTGTTCAACAAAAGGACGAGAAAAATTGAAGAAAATGTGCATGTTGTGTTCGATGAGAACACAATGGGAGGCTCAATGATTGAGGATCTTGATGATGGTGATCAAGGATTCTATCTGGTTCAAGAGGATCTACATCCAACTGATGCAACAGAAAAAGATTCAATAGTTAGTGACAATGTTGGTGTCGCCGACTCAGACAGTTTAGGGGGAAGTAATCAGGGTCAAAGTCCAAGTGACAATGAGTCAGAAAATGAGAAAACGCATGAGAGAAGTTCAAGCCTGAAAGATATTGATGAAGAGTCAGGAAGATCGCCACAGACTCAAGTCGACGACTTGACAGAATTACAGATCAGGAATTATCAACAGAAAAGTGCTCATCCTGTCACCAAAATCCCCACTGATTTTTCAAAAGGTGTACAAACCAGGTCTTCACTGAACAACTTCTTTGCTTTCAATGCTTTCATCTCAATGTTGGAGCCTAAAAAAGTTGAACAAGCGTTGAAAGATTCAGATTGGGTCAATGCCATGCAAGAGGAGCTTCATCAGTTTGAAAGAAATAAGGTGTGGCATTTGGTTCCAAGACCAAAAGGAAGATCTGTGATTGGAACACAATGGGTGTTCAGAAATAAGCTGGATGATGAAGGAAATGTGGTTAGAAACAAAGCAAGGCTAGTAGTTAAGGGATACAATCAGCGGGAGGGCATTGACTATGATGAGACGTTTGCTCCAGTGGCTCGTCTTGAGGCTATTCGGCTGCTCATTGCCTATTCTGCTCATCATGGATTCAAGCTACAACAAATGGATGTTAAAACTCCATTCTTTAATGGATATCTAAAAGAAGAAGTGTATGTTGAACAAACTCTGGGTTTTGAGGATGTCGCCCACCTGGATCATGTCTATAAACTGGACAAAGCTCTTTATGGATTAAAGCAAGCTCCGCATCCTTGGTATGATCGTTTGTCTCAGTTCTTGATTCAACATGGATATGTTCGAGAAGAGGTTGACAAGACTTTGTTCTGTTGAAGGAAGGAAGCCATACGTTGGTTGTTCAGGTCTATGTCGATGACATCATCTTTGGTTCAACAAATGATAAGCTGGTGAAGAAGTTCGCTGACCTCATGTCTAGTGAATTTGAAATGAGCATGGTCGGTGAGCTCAAGTTCTTTTTAGGACTTCAAGTTGTGCAAGGTGATGATGGGACTTGAGTTCATCAACAGAAGTATCTTAGGGAATGTGTCAAAAAATTCGGTCTTGAAAATGCTAAACCGTTTCATACTCCCATGTCACCGACTACCTCACTTGGAAAAGATGACAAGGATCCAAAAGTCAATGCTACTATGTACAGGGGTATGATTGGATCATTACTCTATCTCACATCGAGTAGACCTGATATTGTGTTTGGAGTATGTCTATGTGCTAGATTTCAAGCTGATCCAAGAGAGTCCCACTTGAAAGCCGTTAAAAGAATCATTCGTTATCTTAAGGGGACTAACAATCTGTGTTTATGGTATCCACGGGGATTTGATTTTGAACTGGTTGGCTACACAGATGCTGATTTCGCTGGAAATCATGTTGATAGAAAAAGCACTTCAGGGATGGCTCAATTTCTTGGGCCTTGCCTTGTGTCATGGGGATCTAGAAAGAAAAATTCTATTGCCCTATCAACGGCGGAAGCAGAGTATATTGTAGCTGCGGCGTGTTGCTCTCAACTCTTATGGATCAAGTAACAAGTCAGTGACTATGGTGTGAAGTGTGGGTCAGTGTCCATACTATGTGACAACACTAGTGCAATCAACATCTCAAAGAATCCGGTGCAACATTCAAAGACAAAACACAATGAGATAAGGCACCACTTTCTTCGAGATTGTGTAGAAAAAGGCATGGTCACTATGGAATTCTGTAGAACAAGTGATCAAAGAGCAAACATCTTCACAAAAGCCTTAAATTGTGAACCCTTTGAACAACTCCGCATGGAACTAGGTATGATCTCTCTTCAATGATCTATTTCCCTACATGAATTCCCTCGATGATTGGCTAGAATTGATTGCTTTGCATATGTTTTGAAATCATGCTTTTATGGTATAATTCTCATCATTCTTGATAAACTCCATATTTAGGAAACCCCATGAATTTGACTTGTCGATGACTTTTACTTCATTCAGTATGTGTGCAACCTTTTTGAGCTCTTTGTTTTAGCCCAAAAGAATCCAACCTGATGATCTTAACCCTCATTACAAGCCCAAATGATGGTTGATTCTAATGCATGTCCCTGACCTATCATGTTTTGAGAGTCTCTATGAGCCCGTTTTGAATTTCCTTATGAAACGGAGACTTATCATCATGATTGACAAATCCTCAAAATAATGCTTTATACTTGGTTTGCTTTGACACTTCCTGTGCAACCCCAACGCCAAGTAAGTTCTTTAAGAGAAAGTCATGGAGTGTGCAAAAGTCATGGACATATGAGAAGAGCAGTTTTTATGATAGAAGTCACCGACTTGATCAAGGTCAGTGACTGTGTGTTTTGGCGCGAGAAAAAGATCATGGCTTAACAGTATCTTTTGAACTTGGAAAGTTTTTCAAATAGGAGGAAAGAGAAGATCTTGTGATTCGACAACTTCCTTAATGATGGAAGTGCACTTCTTTATTATGCCCCAACCGTCAAAGGCAAAAGGTACACTTTCTCAAATCTCTCTCTCTTGAACTTAAACTCTCAAACCTGCAAACCTCTCCAATGGCGTCCTCTTCCAACAACTCAAACCTCCCCACTTCTCCCAAAACCCAAACTGAGAGTCCAGAATCGGCGAACAAGAAGATTCTCGCCCTTTTCGGTGATGATTTTCTTCGTGCACTTCTGTCTAGGCACTCGTCTCCCTCAACCGCTCTCCCAACCGCCATTGAAAACCCATCTCTAAACCCATCCTCTTCACAAGACCAAAATCCAAACCCTTCTCCTCCAAAATCAACTCCCTCATCTCCCATTCCCACTGAAAAATCCCAAAACCCTCCATCCCCACAAAACAAAACCAAAACCCTAACCCTCTCATTGGAATCTGGAATACCGCGCCAAACGATGCAACCGGTTGTTATTCCAGAAACCGGTGACTCATCTACACCCAAACCCTCAAAGCGAGAGAATGTAGAGGAAGAGAGAGTGAAAACTCCCAATTTGGAGTCGATGGAGTTTCAAGAAACAGAAACGGTTGTCGGGTTGTTTGAGGAAAAGGAAGAAGAAAAAGCCTCGGAGGGAGGAGTGGAAGGCACTCATAAGCAGACTAGAACAAAGGAGAACCAACGGCTATCTCCTAAAGATCAAACAAAGGCTGTCAATGACTCTCTCAAAGTCACTGACACAAACGTTGGTATGGAGATAGATGACAAGGTTTTTGACAAGGAAGTCTCTCTCTCAGAAGGAACCGATTGAAACTTCTGAAGAAGGTACTCGTTCTGATCCAATCTTGGTTTCTAGAAAATCTAAGTATGCTGAATCTGTTAAGAGAAACCTAGAGAAAGATTTGGAGATGATTTTGAGTTGCTCAAAGATGATGAAATTGAGATGCCTCCTCCTTTTCGCCCTAAGACCAGATTTGCAAGTGCTAGAGCCACGGTTGTGGCTCTTAAAGCCAAAAAGGGCAAGGGGTTGGAAACCCCTGAGGCTGCCTTAGAGGGCGGTGACTCTTCTTTTTCTGAGAAGGTCACAAGGAAGAAAAGGGGGAGATCACCAAAATCTGTTGTTGGTTCTAGCAAGAAAAAGAAGTTGAGTATAATTGTTGACATGACTTCTATGGAGTTTACCAAGGATTTACTGTGGGAAGAAAGTTTCTTAAGAGAATTCAAACAGTCCAAGGTTATTGACTGGCTGGAAAAAAAAAGTGGGACATGGTGCAAGGCGGGCATGAGTACAATCCTCAGATGGTAGATGTTTTATGAGTCTTTAGTGATTGAGGACACAGGGAACATGACTATAGGGAGATACATGGTTGACAAGAAGACGTACTCTTTCACTAGCAAGGATGTCAGTGACATCTTGGAGATACCACATGAAGGTTTTGCTGAGTACTTCAAAGGAGCTTGGCTTGAAGGTGTTGACGAGCGTGAGATTATCCGAACTGTCACTGACAGTGAAGATAATTTCACCAGTCCCTATCTGGTCAATAAAATGGGAATTGAGAAAAAGGTGATGTTCAATTACCTTATCAGCAACTTGCTTCCGAGAGAACTCAAAAGGAATGATGCCTCTATTCAAGATCTGCTGGTTATGGACAAGATTATCAAGGGAAAGAAGGTGAACATGCCTCGATTGATGATGTTTCATATGAAGCATGTGCTTGAAACTGCTAAGCATGCACTTCCTTATGGCATGTTGATTGCTTTGATGATGACTGAACATAAAGTATATGTGGATGGTGATGATGTCCTTAACACCAGGGTTCTGAACAAGGAAATGATCAGGAAGTTTGGTTGGATCTGGGTTGATGGACAATGGGTGTCAAAGACTTCAGAGGTCAGTGACAAGGATTACCAGGAAGAGGGAATGAAATCTGCTCGAGTGAACGATGAATTGAAAGATCTCAGGGAGCAGAATATGATTCTGAAGGGGATGCTCGAGAAACTTCAGAGCATGGTTGGCAATGTGCTTACAAAGATCAGTGCAATAGAGGACCAGGCTTAATGATTTTGGAGCCTGATGTCAATAACTGTCGCACACTCATGGCCTTCTCTACCCCTTTCTTTCTACCCTTACCACATTATCCCTTCAGTTTAAAAGACTTTTCCTTTTAGTTCAATATGGTTGTAATGCATTTCTTAATTGTTTGTGTTTGCATGTACTTCTCTTTTGCCATGGTGGATGACTTTTTATGACTGTTTTGATATTATGCATTAAGTTTCTATATTTGCCTCTAATTTCTTTTCTTGTTTTTAGCAATCTTTTTGATGATGCCAAAAGGGGGAATTAACCAGGGGAATAGATTATTAGGGGGATCAAAATACTGAGATCATGTGGTTAAAGCTTAAGGGGAACTTTTTATGGTTTTTGTGCTTTGCTCTTTTTACTGTGATTGTGTTTTGTATGCTGCAAAGTTTATATCAGAACAAGTTGTTTGTCACCATCAAAAAGGGAAAATTTGTTAAAAGATAGAGTTTTGATGGTTCCAGAGTCCGAGTTTGCAAGTCGAGTCGGCGACTTGGCAAAGTCACTAACATGACCAGCTGGCGAAGTAATCTATTTAAGGAAGGAACGCACAACTTGTGTGCGTGTATTTGGAGACAGCTGTGTCGTTCTATTTTAGGAGAAGATCATCATAAAAGAGTGCTAAAATGATAAAGACGATTTTATTCTCCTAGAATATTTCATTGTATGCGCTAATGTATATTTGGAAAGATATGTAAAAAATTGAGTGTGTATCATTTCCCTAATCGAATGGGAGTTGATACACACGAGATCTCTCTTACCTTAACTTAAATACCCTCGTGTTTAGGATAGTGGTAAGACTTCTGAGCGTCATTTCATTATTTCGTGTAAGAAAGAAAGAGTGAACTTGTGCGTGAGATTCGTACAAGTGGTGAGTCAAGTGTTCTTAGGCATAGCGTGAGATTGAGAGTGTGGGAGCAAAGGTAGAGCGTGGTTCAAGGGTGTGGGATTCATTCTTGTACACGAGAGAGCTTTGTAAACACTCAAGAAATCAATAGAGCGAGTCTAAGGACTCTTGAAATCCGACCAAGTGAGAAGCTTGGAAGGGATTGATTTTTCTCTGAGTAAACTAGTTGGTTTACGAGGAGTTTTCACTATACATCGCTTGCCATTGACTGTTTGGCAACGTTCATTTTACTGTCTAAATATTCCGCTGCTTTATTACTCAAAGTCGACGACTTTGCAGGAGTCGCCGACTCGTTTAAGTACTAACGATCCTACACCTTGTAAATTTTGAAGACTTGACAAATCATGATTCATGTAGAGCCTCCATCCTTGTTTGCCCAACAAACCTTGATTGGACATAGTAAGCTCCTGAAATCCCATGCCCCTTGTCTTCTTGTGTTTGCACTGAAACTTAGTGCTGCTAGCCAAGGTCAATCATATCATATAAGTGATGATACCTGCTACACAACACCTTACAAGATCAGCTCTGCGCTACATACTTTACATAATATGTAAAGATTGTCATTCTAATATTCTACATCTCATAACATATAAGTATATAACTCGATTTTAGTTTTCACATCCAAACTTAAAAATAGCTTCTTAGTTCATCAACAAGTTTAAAACTTTTTTATTCATGTTACCGCGTATAAGGTTCTCAAATTTCCATGAAGGTGGATTTTCCTCAACAAATTACTAACAATTAAGAATAAGCTTGACATTATAGTGCATGCTTGTCATTATTTGTATTCTTCAATGTCAGCATATTACACTGAGATATGGGAACAAAAATCTCAATATCTCATACCTGCAAGTCAATATCCAAAGACTATAACAATATATAATGCACAACTTCATGGGCAGACAACCCAAATCCCATGACCTCTTTCTGCCAAATAAAAACCCCATCAGACCATGACCGCTATGCTAGTAATGGTTTCCACGTATATTATAATTCTAACCTTCTATATCTGATTTTAAACTACGGCATATCTCTCTACTAATGGAGCAATAATTAAGAAATGGAAAACTAGTAATAATAAAATAAATTATTCTTAGGGGCATATTAAACGAGTAATAAATTATTCTATTGTCCTCAAAATTAATGTAAATAAATTAAAAAAATTTATTCATTAATTAGTAAAAATTAGGGCTGTTAAAACTTGACCCGACCCTTGAAATTCGCCCGATTCCGCCCGACTCCGAACCCAACTCGACACTAAAACGCATAAAAAAGTGTATACTCGAAACTTGTTTGATCCGAACTGATTTGGCCCGAATCCGAAAAAGCCCAAACCCGAGATTAATCCGAAATTGATTATATACCCAATGGACTAGCCCAATGCAACCCAATATTCGATGCTACCCGATCCGAAATCATCCGACAATCCGAAGTTACCTGATCCGAAACCATCCGAAAATCTGAAGTTACCCGACCTGAAACCATCCGAAAATCCGAAGTTATCCGACCTGAAATGATCCGAAAGTTGCATTATGTTTTTAAAATATTAATGATAGTGAATGTTTATTATGATTATGTTTTTTAATTTAAATGTTACATTAAATATTACACCCTAGTGTATTAAACTACAAGAATCATAATTCGATATATGGTATCAATTAAAATTCGGCTCACCCGAAATTCGGCTCACCCGAAATTCGGCTAAAATCGAAATCCACCTCATCCGAAATCCGACAAACCCAAACCCGACGCACCCGAAATCCGACTTATCCGAAATCTAGTTGGACCGAAAACCGAATAACCCAACCGAAATTTACCCAAGAACTCGACTTTGCCCGATTAATTGAGCACCTAATCCGAAATGGTCCAATCCAATTTGACCAAATTATCAAAATATCCGAATTTAAACTGGATCCAAACTTACCCGAAACTGAACTGGCTCGACCGGAATCCGACCCGTCCCACCCGATTAACACACACCTAGTAAAAATCATTGATCGTTTCCGCTTCTTATTTTTCTGGGCCTTTCTCTGATTTATCGAAAGGGAAAAAGGAAAGAAAAATCCCAAATCTCAAACAGAGACAAATATCAGCTCTGGTATCAGATGGGCAAACCCCAGTTCTCTCTCCGAGCTCCATCAATGGCGAAACGTACCGCACCCTCTCACTGTATCTCTCTGATCCTTCCCCGGGGCGGCGACACTATCTGGTACACCCTCGCCCTCCTTTCCATCCTCTCCCTCCTCCTCCACCACCTCTCCCTCTCCGCCACTGCCTCCTCCCCTTCTCCCCACCAGCCCCACTTCGAGGGTTTCGGCGACGAGCTCGAAGATCTTGACGACTCGCTCGATGAATCACCCGTCCAACTCACCGATCTCCCCCCTTCCCCGTCCCTGACTCAGTCCGATTCTCAAACTCACCACGGCCCTCCCGATCCTTCTCGCCAACCCAATCCATCTCAGTCGTCGGATCCTTCTTCTCCTCCCGCGCCCAAGGCCTCCCAGTTTGAGTTTTGGGATGAGGACGAGTTCGAAGGCCTCCCGATCGAATCGACCCCAGAACCCGTTGAATTTACCGAAACTGCCACCCCTTCCGATGCGGAATCGCAGCCTGTTCCGACCGCTGAAGAGGCTGTTGTGGAGTCCCCCAAGCCTTTCAATTTCAGATCTTACATTGTTGAGGCTATCTGCGTTAGCTTTTTGATCTGTTTCTTGATTAATTACTTCACCGGCAAGAGAGAGAACGAGAACCTCGCCTTGGCCTGGGCGGCGAAGTTTGCGACCAAAGAGAAAATCTTCGAGAAGAACTTCAGTCTGCTGGGGGTTGGGGAGGGCGAGGATTCGCCCCTGTTGCTGAAAGAGGGGCAGACCGTCTTCAAGTTCTACGCTAGTGGTAGGCGATTTTGCCAGGGATTGTTGGCGACCATGGAGCTCAAGAGCAGGCAGGATCTGATTTCTAGGATCTATAACAGCGTCGTTCAATGTAAAGACGAGATTACGATCGAGGTTTATATGAATGACGATGCTATGGATCATGTGATTTTTGCCCTAGCAAAGAAGAAGCTTGCTAAGGTGATGCACAAGGAGCTGCCTGATCTCCAGAGGTATGCGACTGTGATGGCTGGGCCACCGCAGAGTAGTAGAAAGTGGGTCTCTGAGGAGCTCATGTGTATCACGGAGTCTAAGGAGGTTGCTAGTGAATTGATCAATGAAACCGTGCTTGATCAGGTAAAAGATCTGTGCTGAATGATACTATTCTCAAAGTTAATCTTGTTGCTTATTAATTCACTTAGCTTACATTGCTTGTGCTGCTTTCATTTCATTTTCTTTTGTGTAATGGACTTGTTTATGGTCTCAGATTTGATTAATTATAGGAGCATTGAATATTTTTGCTGTTAGTATTTACCAATTGCAAGCTTTAGGTGACCTATATTTTTTTTTTTGGGGTTTAAAAGCCCTTGATCTGGTCATTTGGCGTGACATGAGCAGCTATGCTATTTGAGATAAGACATCCAACTTGTAGCAATGGCCACAATTTGCGAAGATGAAAAGTACAGTTGTATTATTTGGTGTTACTTGATAATTAGTTAATTACAAGGTCTCCTCTCTCCAGTGTTATTGTTGATTTAACAGAGTAATTGTTTTCGAACCCTCAGATACTCTATATAATTATATTATAGAAGCCCTTTCTTTCACCTTTTTCTTTCCTCCATATCTTCATCATTGGTTGATTTGCCTTGAATTGAACAATTAATTTTTGGGCTGTACTTAATTATGGATTCTTTTGATTTGTACTTGTTAGCAGATCAAGGAACATGGAATTGATTTTTCCTGTTGAATATGACAGTGTTTTGGGAGATATGTGAATGTTGTTAATGGCAAGGGTGCGTAGTAAAATAACAACATGCTTGCTCTTATTGTGCCTGATGAGAACTTTTGTTTTGAAGAGAACCTGTTGAGAACTTTGTTTCCTCTTAGTGTGACTCTTTATCCAGTCTAACAACAGTTTTGGATAAATGTTTCTTATCATAGAGATTTTTTTTTTGAAAGCCGTGATATTCTACAGATAGGCAATAAAAAAGGTTCCTACAGTATGTCTTATGTCTAAGCTTATTGTTGTTTATCACTGAGTTGTGATGGGACTATTTACAATCAAAAGCTAGTTATGGATGGAAGTACACCTTCAAAGTTGTATAACTGGATGTATAGTCTGCTTTCTGAAGGTTTGTTTTTGCAATTTTAAGAATGATTTACATATAGGTTAATTCAATGTTAAATTAATGATAATTCATATGAGAAAGATGCCTGGTAGTAAATTTGATGTGAACTTTAGTTGTAAATTGGTGTAAAATGAAGATCTTATGTTTAGGACCTTTACATTTTTTTCCCCTTTGCTCCTTACTTTGGTTTTCAATTTAGGACCTTACATAGCTTTTTCTGCCTATATCTTGAAATTTATGTTGATTATTTCTTCTTGTTCATGCAGGTCTTTGGAGAAAAAGCTTTCAAGGAATTTGGAAAGTCTTTCATTTCATTGCACTTCTCTGACCAACACCCTGGCACCCAAAAGAAGAAGCTGATCTTCAAATTTGCTCTCCCAGACGTCAACAAAATGACCGACATGACTCGTTTGGTGGCCTTGGTTCCTTACTACATTGACTTGATTGGAAAGTACAGATTGAGCCAACAGGTAAAACTAATGATATAAAAATGCAACTTTATAAAGAAATAAGGGCTGCTCTTCCATCCAAAAACAAACAAACCAAACTTGTAATTTTTATAACAACCAAATGAACCGAACCGAAAATGGCCGAACTGCAGGGTTTTTTTTAAGGTTGGTTCTTGGGGTTCTACTTTCTAGTTTTTTTTTTTAAAGTTCAGTTTGACTGAACCGGAACCAAATTGAAAACCGAACCCCTAAAAAATAAAACCGAAAAAGCTCAGTTTGTTCAGTTTTTTTTGCTGGGTTTTATCTGAACCGTGAACAACCCAACAAAAAGAAACAGCGATACGTTGATGGATCCTTGTTGAACAAGCAGTCTTGTGCAAATGCAGGCTCGATCGAAGACAGATGCAGCTAGGTCAAAGGCTGCCCAGGAGGCTTACAAGGAGCTCCAGTACGCGAGGCAAGAGGCAATACAGAGGAAGAAAGCAGACAGGAAGAAGATGATGGAGGAGGCCGATGCAAAACTGAGTGCAGAGGCTATTCGGAAGAGGGAAGCCAAGGAACGCAATCGTCAGGTGAAGAAGGCTATGCCCAAGGTAAAGATGAGCCGTGCTTAATTAAGGGCATCATCTGAGTTTCAGTAGATCAGTCATCGTTGTGGCCATCTGCTGTTAGTTTGAAAATCTTTTAGCTGGTGGAATATGAACTTACCTGAATTTGGTAGTTTCATGTATTTTGTTATGGCATGTTAAACTATGAACACAAAGATCCACCTTTCTTTTATATTGGGTTAATTTTTGACTGTAGCACGACTACGGGGTTTCTTAGATTTGCTCTAAAGACCAGTGACTGGAAAACCAGAAAGCATAGTGTTATAGATCAAGGCAGTGGAGTTTCTCGAGCAGCAAGTTTCAATTGTTCAGACTTCAGCCTATGTGCTTCCAGGTTGAATTTATAATATGGCTAGCTTTTTGGTCCAGTACTTGACCCGTTTTTTTCCCCCCTTTTGTGATTCTGGTTAGGAAACTAAACAGAAGTGTAATGTTTATGTTAATCAAGAATAAGACAGGAAAAAGGTGAACTTTAGTTATAATCGCGATCAAAACCCTACATGGGTCGCCTTGCAGTGGGTGTTGATGACATGATATTTTCATGTTTTTCCTCCTACAAGCATGAGTTTTCCTGATGCAGCACTAACTAGAGCATTATTAATGACCAGAACTCAGAAGTAAGAACCCATTCTTGCAGTTTGGATCGAACATGGTTTGGTAATTAAAAATATGGGCACATTCATTGAGATAGTGTTTCAGAAACGTAGTGTGCAAAGAGTATAGGTGAAACTGGACATATGTGTGAAATTTAATTGGGACATCAATTATAATTCAACCAATCAAATTATGTGCTATTGTAATCGCACAGACAGAAGAATTAGTAGTGGAGACGGCCGCCGTTCTAAGCTGCGCAGCAATTGCAAGTGTAGAAAAAGGTGATATTGAGATGGAATAGACTCTGAAAGCTGATCATGTTAGCTAATTAATGCATGAATTTAGTTGCTTATACTGAGTTATGTTGGTGAATTTTGATGGATTGCGACCTGGAGGGTCCGCAATGCCCCAACCTCCACGACTGTCCTAGCTACACCTGCTGCAACGAGCTAGAGCTCCTCTCTTTCAGTCTTTCAGTCCCAGGTTAGGGTTTGTCCCAAATCACCACGACTCACTCACACTGCCCACTTTGGGTCATTTCCTAACAACTTGAATATGGATCTGACTAAAAGATTGCCGTCATTTGTACAACAGATAGATGACCACAAAGATGCCGAGCATTTTCACTTAAGTAGGGCGAGTGCCGAGTGGCTGTTGCTGTTCTTGATCAACTGCCGTCTGCCGAGCATTGAGAAGACTGCCAATGCCATCAACTACATTTTCAGCTTACTAGACTCTTTCTTCACCAATGCGACTTCTGGAAGAGCATAAAACAACTGCTTAAGCTGGAGAAAAAACTAAAACTAAAGCCGACAGTGGTTTTACAGCCACACTACGATACGTCGATACGGCCCGACCCGACCCGTTTTCTGTATTAACTAATTCATTACTTGGTGCATTATTATCCTTATTAAATTGGGTGGGTTCCTTCTTTCCGTTGGTTGTGCTTCTCAAATCTCACACTCCGCTGTGTATAATAATATCAACTGATAAAGTTGACATCGAGTAGATCATCATTGCGCATCACGTGTTTTTCAGTGTTTGTGCTCGCAAAAATAAAAAATAAAGAACCAATCATCTCCTTCTCCCATGTTCAGATACTCCACATCTGGATTCCACCGCTTCCAACTTGCAACCTCGATGCCTTGAATTGAAACCGCCCTCCGGCGCCACCGGAAATGCCCTCCCCCGAATCCGCCGGCGCCCTCAACTCCACCGCCTCCGCCAAGCTGGAGCGGCGCCGACCGATTCTCACCAAATCCAGCTCCGCCGTCTCTTCTACTTCCTCCTCTTTCTTCTCCCTCGACTCTTCCTTCGCCTCCACCGCCTGTTTCTTCCACCGGAGGAGGGGATTCCGATTCTTCCTCCCCCGTAGCTCCGCTGCTTCTTCCGATTCCATTCATCTCGTTGATGCTAGACACGCCCGCAAATCGGATCTTGCTTCTGCCAATTCGGTTTCCACTTTCCACGGTCCTTGGATTTTCTATTTGGTCAGCAGCTTCTTCGCTTAATCGCTTCAATCTACTATACTGCCAAATTAATTTGGGGATTTCAATTGTTATCTGATTTGATTTTCCTTTATTCATATATTTTTTGGTGCAGCTGATTTTTGCTTCTGCAGTCTCTGTATCTTACGCTGTTTTGATGAAGAATCAAGTTGTCCAACTTGAGGTACTGGAATGGTCCCATTTTGGGCCCCTCTTGTACTCATATCTGTTTTTATCTCCGTTTTTTTCATTATTCCACTTTTCTGGTTTCCCTTTTTTGGCACTGAGTCTGGTTTTCTGTAGGATGGGCTTTTTGGCTTATACAAACTACAATCTACTGAATCAAGAATGTTACTATTTATTACACTGAATCTTTTCTAGGAAATTGATATATCTATATTGTTGCATACTATGTACTTGCAGGAAAAGGTGATGGACCTTCATGTAAAGTGCAAAAAGACTGATGTTGTTTATGATGAAAAGGATGAAGTTAACCGAGAAGAACATGGGCTCTTCAGTTATGTTGGTGACATTGGCAATGGAAAAATTGCTCTTTCTGTTGTGTTTGTAACAATTACAATGCCTTTCCTGTTTTATAAATATCTTGACTTTATAACTCGGATAAAAGATCAGTCGAGGAGGATGGAGAGCAGTAAAGAGGAAGTTCCACTTAAGAAGAGATTAGCGTATAAGGTTGATGTGTGTTTCTCTGTTTATCCTTCTGCAAAGCTGCTCGCGCTCCTCTTTGCGACGATATTTCTTATTGGATTTGGTGGTTTAGCACTCTATGCTGTGGGTGATGGTAGCTTTATCGAGGCCCTTTGGCTTTCGTGGACTTTTGTTGCTGACTCTGGAAACCATGCTGATAGGGTTGGAACGGCTTCAAGGATTGTTTCTCTGTCAATAAGTTCGGGAGGCATGCTTATATTTGCCATGATGTTGGGACTTGTTTCCGATGCTATTTCAGAAAAGGTGGATTCCCTCCGGAAAGGGAAAAGTGAAGTCATTGAAAGGAATCACATTTTAATCCTTGGATGGAGTGACAAATTGGTTAGTCTCTTGTTGCTCTATCATTCATGTAAATTGTGTATTACATTGATGCTTGGAATTGTATGCTGAATTCTATCAATGTAATTGAAACATGTTTGATGAGTTATGAAATATGAAATACTCTTGTATCCCAGGGTTCACTTCTAAAGCAGTTAGCAATAGCGAATAAAAGTGTGGGTGGTGGAGTGGTGGTTGTTCTTGCAGAGAGGGACAAAGAAGAGATGGAGATAGATATAGCTAGACTAGAGTTTGATTTTATGGGGACATCTGTAATATGTAGAAGTGGAAGCCCTCTTATACTCGCTGATTTAAAAAAGGTAATCTTCTTTCATTTCTTGAGCTTCTTGATCTGATTTAATTTAATTCACCCTGTCATTTGATATTTTTAGCTAGGCACACACTCTTGCTTTATATAGGCATAATATTTAAAATAAAATGTGTAATACATGTAGGTTTCAGTGTCAAAAGCACGTGCTATTATTGTATTGGCATCGGATGAAAATGCTGATCAGGTATTAGAAACTCTATGATGTGCCTTTCTTTGTAAGACCTTCATAGTTTCATGATACATTTTCTTATCATTACCCTGTATCTTGTTAACTTTTATGAGGCAGAGTGATGCAAGAGCTTTAAGGGTTGTGCTAAGCCTTACCGGAGTAAAGGAGGGATTGAGAGGTCATGTTGTTGTTGAGATGAGTGATCTTAACAACGAGCCCCTCGTTAAACTTGTTGGCGGAGAAATGATTGAAACAGTTGTGGCACACGATGTCATTGGTCGTCTGATGATACAATGTGCTCTGCAACCTGGACTTGCCCAGGTTAAGCTCTTACATATTTCTCTACAATAGCGCCAAAAAGGATAGTAAACTTTTGACATGATTCTAAATAGTAAAATTCTGGATTTAAAATAGGAATTGTCCCTTTTGGATTTAATGACTTCACCTAAAATGGATTTTATTTGATCCAATAAACCACTAGGGCCTCATTTAAACATTTGATTTTATATAGAACTCTTTGGAAGATGGATATTTGAATATATTTTTCCAAAAAATGAGAGAAGAGTATATATAAAAAATTTAATTTTTCCTTTGCTCCTTATAAACATTGGCCAGATTTGGGAAAATATTTTGGGATTTGAAAATGCTGAATTTTATATCAAAAGATGGCCCGGGTTAGACGGTATGCGATTTGGAGACGTTCTCATCTCATTCCCCGATGCTGTACCATGCGGGATCAAACTCGCTGTAGACGGTGGAAAGATAATCTTGAATCCAGAGGATGATTATATATTACAGGATGGTGATGAGGTTCTTGTCATTGCAGAGGATGATGATACTTATGCACCTGCACCTCTTCCTGAGGTGATCTTCTCCTCCTCTTATACTTAATGCCATTTTCTCATACTATTTACATTGTTAAAACTAAAACAATACCCAAGATTAAGAAAAATGCACTTCAACTAATACTTTTTCTTTCAAAAATAGCACATCATATATTACTAAAGTGTTAAGAGTGAAAACATTACTTATTCATTGTTAGTAATATTTGTATTCTTGGAATTTTTTTAATTGTAGGTCCACATGAGTGCTCCTCCAGAGAGATTGGATCCTCCTAAATACCCCGTGAACATATTATTTTGCGGATGGCGCCGAGATATTGATGTCATGATTATGGTGTGTGCATTCACATCTCAAAATTTTTATTAACCATGCATTTATCTTGTATGGAATGTTTGACCGATGTTCAGTATGGAAAGGTATTTTATGTGTTTGGGGAGGGAGAACTAGGGAGAAAGAGATATGTTGTTTTATTTGATTATCGTGATTTGATATTTCATGCTTCTTCTCTTCGCATGCCTATGGAGCAAAGCAATACATATAAACAGAATCGTTATTCATGGTGACTAGTTAGATACATACAATTGTTTCTGATTCTCATTTACAATTTTCCTCTAAAGCTATATAGATGATTTTTTTCTTGGCATTCAGTTTTTAGAGTTTAGTCAGTTTTTAATTCTGCTTTCTTCTATTTGAATTGATGTTGTTTAATCCTATCCTTAGGTGCTCGAAGCATTATTGGCTCCTGGATCCAAATTGTGGATGTTCAACGAAGTTCCAGAAAGGGAGAGAGAAAGGAGATTGATTGATGCTGGGCTAGATATATCAAGGTTAAAAAAAGTAAAACTTGTACATCGGGTTGGAAATGCTGTCATCAGACGACACTTAGAATGCCTGCCACTTGAGACATTTGATTCAGTGAGTTTCATTGCATTCTTTTCCTGCCATAGTCATTATCTTTGCAAAAGTTTTCAAGTTTCAGCGGTATACAAGCACAATGATCAACAGCATGTTTGGTTGGACTTGTATAAATTCTTCTTTTGGATCTCTAGTTCTTGTCATCATCTTTGATATTATACTAATTACATAACCATAGTTGATTGCTGACTCTGGGGCAACAGATTTTAATCCTTGCAGATGAGTCGACATTAGAAGATTCTGTTGTGCATTCTGACTCTCGATCCCTTGCCACCTTGCTCCTTATTCGAGACATTCAGGTAAGTGTCCAGCTCACATTCAGAGTATCATTTATAATGTACATTTATGTGCTAAGAACTTTTCTCACACTCATAAATTAAACTTCAGAGAAAAAGAACACTGAAAAATTGTGGATAATGTTTAATATTGATTAGATTTGTTTACCTGAGCTAAGCAAGTATCACTTGATTCACTTCTATGTAGGCAAAGCGCCTTCCTTTTGAGGAGACAAAGTTGAAGGCTATTCGGCATTTAGGAGTTTGTCATAGCTCATGGATTTGTGAAATGCAACAAGCTTCTGATAAATCTATTATCATTAGTGAAATCCTAGACTCGAGTACTAGAAAGTTGGTATCGGTTTCCAGGATAAGTGATTATGTGCTCTCAAATGAATTGGTGAGTATGGCGCTCGCAATGGTGGCAGAAGATAAACAAATCAATCGCGTTCTCGAGGAACTTTTTGCAGAGGAGGTTAAAAAAAAACTTTTTACATGGCTCTTATGCCTTTTTTCTTGTTCAAATTCCCCAATTCACTTCTTCCTCATGTTACTTGCAGGGCAATGAGATGTGCATCAAACCAGCAGAGTTCTACTTATACGAGAACGAGGAGCTAAGTTTCTACGAGATAATGATCAGGGCGCGGAAAAGACAAGAAATCGTGATTGGCTACCGTCTTACTGACTCAGAACAAGCACTTATTAATCCTTTGCATAAATTGGAGCGCAGAACTTGGTCTCTAGATGATGTTTTTGTTGTCATCTCAAAGAAATCACGTTCCAAGTGAGAGTTAATGAAGCCTCTCTGGCCATATACTCATATCGGCATCTGCAGCTTGTAGCCATGCAGATCAAAATTGCTTGAAAGAAAGGTAACCCGAAAGTCCTAACTGATTAATAAACTAACTATTTTGTAGCTAACAATTGAACTAACCATTTAAGCCTCTTCTTTTTACGTCCACGCGAACAATTCTTAAGGAGGGTTTTGATCATTGTTAATGTTAATATATGTGAAATACAGAATTTGACAAAGCCATATGTAATATATGACCCTTGAAAGATTCTGAGGTGGATTATCTGAGTTGTAATTGTGAGGACTTGTATTCACGTAAATAAGAGTACTTTTTCAAGTCACATTCACATATATGGCGCGACAACCTTTATTGAACTATATAATCCTTTATTGCTATTATTATTAATGATAATTAAAACAATGATGTGTAAGAAGACATGTGATCTTATATTAGATGAGCTGACTTTTTTTTTCCTTCGCCTCTATATATGTGCTAAAAAAAGGGTAGCGTAATGATGAAGGAATCAGAAAGGCATGGCGAGAGCAGGGCCATATCCATCCCTATGAGCCTTTTGCCATCTCCATGCAATCCCAAGGCTCTCTTGAAGATCAGTGTACTTTGCAGTCCAATTCAGCTCTAACCTAATCTTTGTGGGGTCGCTATAAACTTCAGCATAATCCCCGGGGCGACGGGGAAGGTATTCGACTTTGATGTCGACTCCGGTGGCCTTCTTGCACGCCTTAACAAACTCCTTCACTGATCTACCTGAAAAAATAGATTTAATAGATGAAGAAGATTTCAGGCTTAAAGCACAACTATATATATGTTAACCTTACCAACCAGACTCTCTTAAAGATTTTACCTTTTCCGGTTCCAACGTTGTAGATCCCGACTTTGCCTACGATTGCCTTCTCGAGCGCTTTGACGTGGGCGTCAACTAGATCTGTGACGTCGATGTAGTCTCGTACGCATGTCCCGTCTGATGTCTTGTAGTCTGTTCCTTTCACCTGCATTGCCGCTCATCAGATGAATCTAATCCAATTACCCACAAACTTTGATAGTTGCAAAGACATGATTGTACCTTAAGGCCAGGAATTATGCCTCGAGCTGCGTCGAAACAAGCGCCTGAGATCCGTCCTTGTTCGCGAAGCTCTGGCCTAGGGGCTTCTCCTAATCGTCCATCTGGATCCGACCCAATCACATTGAAGTATCTGGACAAACAAATGATCAACGCCTAAACATAATAATGCAGCAATTGAATTGAGTATTCAAGAAAGAAATGGCACCTCAGAATCATGACTGCCATGTCTGTGTTCTTGGACAGGTCCAAGATGATGTCTTCTGCCATCTTCTTAGCTTTCCCGTAAGGGTTGATCGGATTCTGCAGGCGCTCACAAAGATCGAGTTAGAGCCGGATTTGGTAGCCGAGAAAACGTATCATGTTTAGAATATCAGCAGCCAAAAACTGAAATTTGCTCAAATGCCATCGACACTGACCTGAGGAGTTTCCTCTGTAATGGGCATCTGATCGGGCTCACCATACGTTGCGCAGGTACTTGAATATATTAGCGTCTTCACTTGATGAGACGCCATAGCTTCCAGTACTAGCAACGTGTTCGACGTAATGTTGTGATAGTATCTGAGAGGCTCAAGAGTGCTTTCTCCTACATATGCTACAGCAGCGAAGTGCATCACTGCATCAAATGCATTTTCTGCAAATATTTTATCCACCTAAGCATCATCATTAAGGAAGCAAATGTTTTCGGTTCATGAGACTAGAGAGCGAGGCAGATGGAACATTTTTATTTAAACACAAGAAAAGGATACAGCTTTAGCATCTCCTAGATCAGCATAGATAAATTGGAGCCTTCCCGGTTCTGGGTAGAGTTCTTGCAATATCTTTACAGCTGCAAGATTTCCTCGCGATAGATTGTCCTGTCATACAATACAAAGACTCATTGATATAGGGACTTAGAAGAAGCTTTCTGGTTACAAATAGGAAAACAAGTAACAGTGCATACCACAATTGTCACGCGATAGTTGTCTTTGAGAAGTCGTAATGCTGCATGTGAACCGATGTAGCCAGCTCCTCCCGTCACTAACACGTGAGTTACTCCCGCTTCATGAACAGCAAACTGAAACAACAAAGTCCTTAATCATTCGGTGCTATTGCTAAATTGCTTCTGCAAATGTTTGACAGCGACAGATTGGAAACTTACATGACTGGGGGTCCTGAAAGTAGAAGACTGTCTCACCACAATGAAGCAAATCCCAAGCAAAGCGGTTAGAATTACAAGTTTCCGGACGACACTTGTTTTACGCTTTGGATCTGCGTAATCCATGCCTACAAATTCAAGCAAATCTTTAAGGCTTTTGTTGCCAAAGCCATTCAACTAACAGAAAAAGAAGAAGAAAAAAAGCTGAACAGTAAAGAAAAAGAACCTCCTAGAGGATGTCTACTTGTTCTGGTTTGGTTTGGAGTTCTGAAGTTTAACATTTGGGGAGGAAACTTGTTTTATAGCTAAATGTGATAACTGAGTAGCTATCAATCAAAACCTGCAATCCACCAGATGAATGAAAAAGACGTGATTGATGCAATCATTAAGATGAAGACAACAAAATAGTTATGGGGAGATGATAATGATGAAAGAAACATGAAAAAGGAATTGCACATCATGGGAAACCTCCCACCTGTGTGCCGGAATTTCACGTTTTATATTGCTGAAGCCATCAAAGGTAAAAATAAATAAAAATAAAATCACCCAGATTAAATAATGAATAGATAAAAAAGGCAGTGGATCATTAACATGTGACGAGATCAGATTCATTAGAAACTAGAAGGAACAAACAGGAAATCTTTTTCTTTCTAGCTTTGGCCAATAACAGAGAACCAGAAGAGATACAAAGCCCTAAAAATGCGAATTTTAAATTTCGACGATGAATCAGAAACAGAGATAACCGAACAACAATAAGAAGTGGAATCACCGACTGACTCTGAAACCAAAATTCTTTGTTTCAGAATTGAAACAAGGAGTGAATGCAGTACCTGAAGAGCTGGTAAACATTTATAAATTGTGGATTGCTGATGCAGATGATAAGAGGACCACTTGACCTTCAAAGATCGATATAGAGGAAGGCCCCCCACCACCAAATTCACGACCCAGAGAGATCTGGGACCAGATATAATAGACAGAATATATAGCAGAAGAAAAAAAAGAAGAGATGATGATGAAGAAGAAGGAAGAACAGAGAGAGAGTCAATTTTTTAGGGCGAATCCCTCTCGAATAATAATAATAATAAAAATAAAATGGAGTAGCACCGAATTGTCAACACAAGACTTGAATGCACGTTGAGAATTAATTAAAGTGAAGGTTTTGAGTGGCAACCAAACTAGCCTGCTCTGTGGAAACTTAGGATTGGGAAAGAGAGAGGAGGAGGAAGAAGAGGAAGGAGGTGGGGCCAATGGGAATCTGCCACGTCGCCCCGTAATTTTGCGTAGCTTTGAATCAGATTGGGGAGAAGAGTTGTGGTTGGATTTGGAGTGTTGTTGTGTTCGTGGCGCTTCCATCTTGCGGATTCCCTGTTTCCATTTAATTTTATACGGAGTATTTTACAGAGATGAACTTGATGATGGATTGGATACATGCCACCTGACCCAGCCCAAAAGGAGTAGTCGAGGTTAAATGTAACGTGGCCAACGCCACTAATGCAATTAATACTATTTCAATGTTTCTTTCTTACAAGAGGTTATGCCATTGCCCGTGACTAGAGCTCTCAAACGGGTCGGTCAAGTCGGGTTCGGGTCCGGTTAGTTCGGGTTCGGGTTGAGTCGGATTCGGATCTTAATGGGTCACCGGTCAAATCGGGTCGGGTCATTGCGGGTTTTGGGCGGGTCGGGTCGACCGAACAGGTCAAGAAAATCGAATTTTTTACAATTATTAGAATATTTTTTATTTAAAAATGATATTTAATAATAAAATATATTATAATTTTCAAAATATATTATATATATTCTAAAAATATAACAAATCGGGTCAACCCAACGGGTTTCAGGTTTGACCCCAACGGGTTTCGGGTCTATCGGGTTCGGTTTATTTTGGGTTTCAGGTTCAAATTTTCGGGTCTTGACCCTAAAATTTTCGAGCGGTTCGGATCGGTTTTTCGGGTCGGGTCAGCTTTTGACAGCTCTACCCGTGACAGATAAAACAGTTATATTAATATTATTAGTATACTCTTTAGTATTTAAATGTAATAAGTCTATAATATTGATATTAATGGGTACAATTCTCAAATTTTTATATTTTATCAATTCTCTCACTTCAACATCATCCTACAATTCTCAAATTTCATTCACAAAACCCACTTAAATATCCATAAAGCCCCGTTCGGCACCAGCGGGAGTGAGCGGAAAAGGGAGCGTTCCCGCAAAGATGCAAAATTTTTACCATGTTCGACACCAACGGGTGAGCCCAACGTAACGATGAGACGCTAGCGGGGTTCAGCTCAATTTCGCCCCCTCCTCCCCCCAGCTTTTTCCCAATTCTGCTATGTTCTCTCCCCTAGCTAATCCCAAATATCCTTTTTGTTGCCCTCGATACCCCTGCAAGCCCAATCCCCCATTTTCAAAACAAAAACCTTAGCTCCATCCGGCGAGAGTGGCGATTGGCGACGGGAGGATACCAGCTTTGAGGTGAGCTCTATCCCCATCACTTTTCCTCGATTGAGAGCCAAATGACGAAGGTACCGTCTTGGAGAGCTCAATCCAGCTTCGAGGTTAGCTAGAAAGTGTTAATTTTTCGTCATAGCTCATATCTCGACATTTTTACCATGACAAGAGCAAAGGAGGAGGTCGGATTCAGTGTCATTTTTGTCCCGAAATAGGTATGCATCTTGAACACAAAATCATAACACAAGTTCTTAGTAATGCCTGTGTTCCTTCAGCTGCTATGTGTGTATCCTCATAACACAAGTTCTTAGTATCTTAGTAATGTATGTGTTCCTTCAGCTGCTATGTGTGTATCCTTTTCAATTGATGATCTTATGAACTGATCATCATCAATCCATCTTTTTTTCGAATAGATAGGGATAGAGAAATGTCATAAATCATAACAAATGCAACCAGTGGCTACAGATCTTATGAACTGATCATCATCAATCCATCTTTTTTTCGAATAGATAGGGATAGAGAAATGTCATAACTCATAACAAATGCAATCAATGGCGCAGCCAGGAATTTGAAAAATTCCTAGCAAAGTCAGGAACTTTTTTTTGTATTTTCTTTAAAATTAAACTTATTAATAAGCTTAAAGTTTAATTATTAAACTTATTAATACTTAGACTTATTAGTAACAAGCTTAATCTGTTGTAGGAGATGAGAAGAGCATGCTATATAAAGGAGAGGAGAAGAGCAACTTTCAATGAAATGTCGATGTGTGATGTGTTTCATCTCGCTACAAGGATTGACGTCTCTTTTTATGAATCCCGTCTCGATCTAAGATTGAAAGTAGAGCAGAAGCAATCAAATAAACGAGGGATGAAGGGGTTACGCCGCTAGGGTTCTAGCGGCGTCTCGAGATGAACTCGATTCCGATACATGAAACCTCAAAAAGATTGAAGGGCGATTGGGAAAAAGGGTTCAGAAGGATTGACGCTTGAAGGCCTGAGGAAGAGAATCTCGATTCATTGAGGCAAATTCAATTTCATTCAAGCGTAAATTGAAATTAAGAAAAATCTGACATATTAATAGAGATCTAGACCTAACCCTAGAAACCCTAGCGAGAATGGGCCCAAGCATGCAAGCCCAACCCATCTCATTAATTAAATAAATAACGGAAATAAATTAATACCAAACATAGTAATTGTCTCACTTAAAAATCTTGATATGAAATTAAAACGGAAACCCGAAAACCCGAAACCCTGAAGAGGCACGCCGACAACTCGAAGGCATCATCTAGGGAGGCACGACCCGACCTCGGGGAAGAACGGACGCGCTCCCAGGTGCCCAACCAGCGCCCGATGGTGCCGGGTCACTGGGGCCGCAACACGGTCTCAACGGCGGGGAGCGCGGACGCGCTCCGAGCAGGCCCAGCCCAGAGGGTGGGGCAGGGTGGGCGCAAGCCCATGGCCCATAATTTTTAGGGGCCCAAATTTTTTAAAATGTAATATATATAAAAGAGTGTTTAGAACATCATAAATTACAAGTTGATCTAGTGGAATAGTGTTCTTATCTTTATTAAAGAGATCTTGGGTTCAAATCCCACCACTTTAACTATATTAATTTTTAAATGTGGGCCCTATTATATATCTTTTATTTAATTTATCTTTCTTTACTATTAATCAATTAGTGTAGTCATGTATTACCATAGTTATTGTAAATGATTCTTATTTATATAATTGTCTATATTGGTTACTTTTTATTAGATTTAAATTAATTTTTAAATGTGGGCCCTATTATATATCTTTTATTTAATTTATCTTTCTTTACTATTAATCAATTAGTGTAGTCATGTATTACCATAGTTATTGTAAATGATTCTTATTTATATAATTGTCTATATTGGTTACTTTTTATTAGATTTAAAATATACAGCATATGCATTTAAAAAAATCTTATTTCTTTTATTCATATATTGTTATATGATGATAACACCCAAATTTACGTATGTAATTAAGTTAAATTTAGCAAATTATTTTATAAATTCTTCGTATCTTAATATTATAACAAGAACAAATTTATACGAAAGTATTATAAAATTTTACGAAAAATGTCTAAAAATTATATAAAAAGGGCCCTTTTATTGTAATTCGCCCTGGGCATCTAAAATGTATGGACCGGCCTTGGCTCCGAGGCACCCAGCCCGCGCCCGTGGAGGCTTCTTCTCTGGTGGAGCAACGCGAGATCGGGGGTTGGAGCACTGTCGCGCCCAGCTTGGTTTCGGCCGCGCTGACGGAGAGTCCTTCGGAAACACTTGGCTCGACCCCCAACTCCTCCAATTGGTCCGAAAGTGTGGCTTAGACCAAAGATTTCATCAATATAATTGAAGGTGGGTCTTGCACCAAACTCATGGGTTGATTAGCTTGATTTATGATGGAAATCGTAGCCCGACCTATGGCCTTGGCGCGGGCACGCGTCAAGGGTCCGTTGGATCGAGCCGACATAGCTTCCTCCTCCTCATCGGCGATCATAGTAGCAAACGCATCATCCTCCCCCCCTTGAGTGGGAAGCGTCCCTGCTTTCTCAAAATCAAAATCCGGCTCAACAAAGGGAGATAAATCAGACACGTTGACCGTTGCATGAAGTCATGAACATTGCCATAAGAATCCGGAAGATCCAACTTGTAGGCGTTGGGACCAATTCGCTCAAGAATACGAAATGGCCCATCACCGCGTTGATGGAGCTTGGTCTTCCGGGTTTTCGGGAACCGTTCCTTGCGCAAATGGAGCCAAACAAGATCTCCAGGCTCGAAGCTCATAGGAATGCGACCTTGGTTGTGTTGTGTTGAGTACTGAATAGCACGCCGCTCAAGGTGCGCCTTGGTTCTAGCGTGGAGCTGCTGAATTTGGTTGGCTCGGTTAGCGGCATCAACATGCTCTCCTTGCTTCAAAGGCTTGGGAACCAAATCCAAAGGCGTAATGGGATTGCGCCCATAAACGACCTCAAACAGAGTCAAAGAATGCGCCGAATGTTTGGACCTGTTATAGCAAAACTCAAGGGTAGAGAGTAAGTCCTCCAACCGGCGTGGGTTTGATTTGAGCATCACTCGAAGGAGTGAGCCCAAGGTGCGGTTGGTGACCACCGTTTGGCCATCCGTCTGGGGGTGATAACTAGTAGAAAACAACAATTTGGTGCCGAGTTTCCCCCATAGTGTTCTCCAAAAATGGCCCACAAACTTGGTGTCTCGGTCACTAATAATAGTTCTCAGTACACCGTGATACTTTACCCCATTGTCAAAGAATAAACAAGCCACTTCCGTAGCGTTATTCGTACTTTTACAAGCGATAAAGTGAGCCATTTTAGGGAATCGACACACAACAAAAAAATGGAGTATTTGCCTCTCTTTGACATAGGCAAGCCCGTAATGAAGTCCATAGAAATGTCCTCCCACGGGGTGTTAGGCACAGGCAAAGGAGAGTAAAGTCCATAAGGTAAAGTAGTTGACTTAGCCTTTCGGCATGGAACACAACTCCTACAGAATTTTGTGACATTCGAGACCATGCTAGGCCAAAATAAATGTTCACGCAAAGATGCAAGAGTTTTGTTCACCCCGAAATGTCCCCGTCCATCGTGAGCCTCTTTAATTAAAAGGTGCCTTATAGACGAGGCTGGAATACAAAGTTTCCCAACCTTGTATAAGTACCTGTCATCAAAAAGTAAGAGTCCTACTCATGATGAACCGAGCACTTCTCAAGGATTGGTCCAAAGAAAGGGTCTGAAGCATAAAGCTTATTAATCAAAGAGAAGCCAAGTAAACGAGTTTGCAATTGAGTAAGAAGCACATACCTGCGAGAAAGGGCGTCGACAACCACATTCTCTTTTCCCTTCTTGTGTTGGACGACATATGGAAATGTCTCCAAGAATTCCACCCATCGAGCATGTCTTCTATTCAAATGGGCTTGGCTCTTAAGGTAAGAAAGCGCCGCATGGTCACTATGGATCAAAAATTCTCGCGGCCACAAATAGTGCTTCCAAGTTTGGAGCACTCAGATCAAGGCATATAGCTCCTTGTCGTATGTAGGATAATTGAGTTGTTCCCCGATGAGCTTTTCGCTAAAATAAGCGATAGGCTTCTTCTCTTGGTGGAGGACGCCCCCAATTCCAATGTTAGAAGCATCACATTCCACCTCAAAAGGCCTAGAAAAATCCGGCAATTGAAGCAAATGAGCATGGCTCAAAGCATCCTTTAAGTCTTGGAAGGCCCTCTCATGTTGCTTTTTCCATTCTATAACGGTGCACTTTTTAGTCAAGGCATGTAGGGGCGCCGCTATAAAAGAGAAATTGCGCACAAACCAGCGATAAAACCCGGCCATGCCCAAGAAAGAGCGAACCATAGTAGCCATGGTAGGCGTTGGCCACTCCGTTATGGCCTTAATTTTAGCATCATCCACCTATAAACCACGAGAAGACACCATAAAGCCAAGAAATACAGTGGATGGGCTACAAAAAGTACACTTGGCCAAATCGGCAAAAAGTGTCTCTCGGCGAAAGCGCGCCAGAACGAGCCTCAAATGGTCCACGTGGTCAGTCAAATTCTTAGAATAAATTAAAATATCATCAAAATAGACCACGAGAAACTTACCAATGAAATCACGGAGGACGTGATTCATCAACCTCATGAATGTGCTCGGCGCGTTGGTGAGGCCAAAAGGCATCACTAACCACTCGTAGAGACCGAATTTGGTCTTGAAAGCGGTTTTCCACTCATCTCCCTCCTTCATTCGGATTTGATGATAACCGGACTTCAAGTCAATCTTGGAGAAGATGACAACGCCATGGAGCTCATCTAGCATGTCATTGAGCCGTGGAATAGGATGTCAGTACTTGATTGTAATCTGATTAATGGCCCGGCAATCCATGCACATGCGCCAAGAGCCGTCCGTTTTGGAAACAAGGATGATGGAACACCACAAGGACTCATCGACTCTCTAACATAGCCTCTCTCAAGTAGCTCCTATACCTGCTTTTGAAGTTCTCGGGTTTCATCCGGGCCGGCCTTATAAGGAGCCCTATTAGGCAACGAGGCACCGGGCACCAAATCGATTTGGTGCTCAATACCCCGTATAGGTGGCAAACCAACAAGCAACTCGTCAAGAAAAAACATCTTTAAATTCACTAAGTAAGGAAGTTACCTCATTTGGCAATGCCGGAGTGTCAGTGTTAGAAGATGTCAAGGACATCAACACCAAAAGAAAACACGGGGCGCAGCCTTGCAATGACGCTGTAAGGGCTGATGGTCGGGCCAACAAGAGGCGGTGCTCAACCGAGCCCTGCAAAGGCGGGCCATGATTCGTCAGATGGCGTGCCCGTTGTTGCGTCGGCTGCGTTGGACGTGCCTTGTCCGGATTATGGTGGGGTGTACCGTTGCCTTGCTCATCAAAGAGGTTTGCTTTGGGCACCCCCTTGGCTTTGTTAGCTTTTTCCTGAGCCTCAATCGCTTTTTGGCGATCCCTTTGAACCTGGTCTCACTTAGCGACATAGGTAAGAGCTTGACGCGCTTCCCGTGGTACGTAAACACATAAGTGTTCAAGTAACCATCGTGAAGGACACGTCTATCAAATTGCCATGGGAATCCCAACAATAAATGTGTGACGTCCATTGCAACTACATCACAGAGTATAGTATCTGTATAAGGACCAATAGAAAAAGAAATCGTACATTGTTTAGTAACTTGCATACCTGAGCTAGAAGAAAGCCATTGTAGACCGTAAGTGGCTGGGTGTGGTGTAGTAGGTAGCCCAAGATGATTGACCACCTTTTCATTAACCAAATTAGTGCAACACCCGGAATCAATGATGACACTTAAGCTCGCTGACCAACTAGAGCTCTAGTGTGTAAGAGATTTTCGCGCTGGTCATTGAGATTGTTTTCAGGAAGGATTAAAGCCTTTTGAGAAACCAACCCCAACGGAGTCCCCATGTTAGCCAGCGATGGAGCACAATCCAACTCATCCGCTTGAGGAATCGAGCACTCATCCTCAATTGGTGCCGAGAATGAAATTTCTTCTTCATCCATGGACTCATAACCAGTTGAAGCTTGAACAAACATGACTTTCTTGCGGTTGGGGCAGTTCTTTTGGTAGTGACCACGTCCACCACAAGTGTAGCATTCCAAATCACGGGCTCGTTCACGACATGGTTGCGCCGGCTTTTGGGGAGCCGTGCGTGTCAGGGTAGAAGTCGTGGATTTGCTCAAAGGAGTAGAAGAACCTTGTCCTACAACACTAGATTTTTCATTAGTATTAAAACCGTATTGACGAGGGTTGGAAGATACATACCTGCCCGAAGAAGGTCGGGAACCATAACTCTTATTGCGCACATGTTGTTGATGAATTTTCATGGTCGTGCACTAATGTGTTGATATCCTTAATAGGAAGGATCTCAAGCTGATCTTTAATAGACAAATTCAGGCCACTAATAAATTTAGTACACAAAGTGGATGGAGCAACACTAATGTTCGCCTTGAAAAATATGTCCTCCAATTTCTCGAAATACTCGACAGGGGACATAGATACTTGGCGAAAATCAGCGATGTCCAAACGCATTTGGTTATGGTAATCAGTTGGAATGTATTTTTGAGTCATAACATAGACCAACTGATCCCATGTAGTCACTGCTGTAAGACCCCGACGCAAACGGTCATCCACAAAACGTTGCCACCAAACCCGGGCTGAACCACGGAAGTGTAAGGTGGCCGCTTCTACATGCTCATAAGCGGGGATATTACAATAGTGCAAAGTATGCGCCGTCGCAGTGACCTATTCTAAAAAGACCGCCGGGTCTTGATGCCCTTCAAACGGTTCTATCTTGACCTTGACTTCGTGTCGTTGGTATCGGGGAGTGTCCTGATCGCCATTAGCAACACGAGCATCATGGCCATGATCAATGGGGGACCAAGGCCGGGCCAACACCTACCCATAATAATGATCTTGCCCTTGGTCATGTTGCCGGGGCGGAGCTTATGCGCGTCGCTCAGTAACATGATCATAAGCGCGCCGGTTTTGACGCGTTTGGGCATTACCAATATTAGGGGTGGGAGCTGGCGGAATCCAATCCGATGGATGCTCATCCAATTCGGGAGGATCACCCAATGTTGGAAAATTATAAGGATTAACCATGCCCGAATCTTCAATTTGTTCATCATCGAACTCCTTAAAGTCATCTTGGATAACCGGGGTAGCATAATTGTACTCCAAGGAACCATGTCGACGATTGTGACTAGGTTCCTTCTCATAAGGCCTTTGGTTCCTAGCAATAACATTATGATCAATAACCGGTGCTGGAAAGCGTTGCTCACACATGCCAAGAAGCTGGCGTGCTCGGGTGTCGTCAACAAATTGTTGGCGAGGCTGGGCACTACGAGAGGTGGTGGCGTAATAAGCATCATCTCCTTGACCATAAGAATTATTAAGAGGGGGTTGAGAAAACATACCTTGGTCTTCGGCATAGATACTCGAAGATGGGTCATAAGCATTGGAGTCGCTATGAAGCACCCGGGTGTCTTAACCAAGTCGAGACTCGGTGGCGAGCTCTTGTTGTGGAATTGAAGGTTGGAGACGCTCGGTGGGGCCTTTTTCCTTGCGCCGAGGGTCTTGAGTATCAAGAGGAATGGGTTGAGTACCCAAAACCGGGTCCAACGTGGTTGTTGGAGCGCCAATAGTGATGCCCGAGGCCTTGGCGCGGGCGCGCGTCAAAGGCCCGGGAGGAAGTTGTTACGACGTCGGGTGTGTAGCCAAGACTTGTTCTTGGGTGAGACTAGCGATAGTGACGCTCGGCTGGGTTGTGGGTGCCACAATAGGTCGTTGTGATAAGGCTAACGCATAGGCATCCAACCGAGCAAGTATCTCATTAACCACTAAAGCCAAGCGGTCAATCTTTTCATCCGTAGTACTAGGCTCAACCACAACAGCGGGATTAAGTTGATTATCGCCATCATGTGCTTTAAGGGTACTTGAACCATCATGAGAAGACATGGCGAGTAACAAAGAACAAAACGAACAAAGCAACAAACACACAAAGTCTTAGCTCGTGATCCGAACAATGCACTCACACAAGGTCACGGGTGACTTTTGTGCGAGAGGCGGCTTAGGCTCACGAGTAAAACAATGGTATTATTGAAACAAAGCAAACTTAAGGAAATATATGCACCCACACAATTTAGTAAGATCAAACAAGTAGTACTTATCAAACAAGGAATGATGCAAGCACTAACAATGTTACAATCACCAACAAAGTGTGGTTTATGGCTTACCTTATTTTGGCTATACCACCCACAAAAATTTTTGATCAAATAATGTGGTCTTATGGCTTACCTTATTTTGACTATGCTACCCACAATTGATTTTTTTTGTAAACTAGGACCGATTTTTTTTTTTATTTGTTTTGGCTTTGATGCTGAATTTTTTTGGCCAACAAACAAACAACAAGTAATGTGCAACGATAATTGTAGTTCAAAGCAATCAAAAACAAGCAAGACAGCCTATCAAGTAATGAAAGTTACTAACGATGGGCAATCAATCAAGCAAAGTAATGCAATGAACAAATCACACCACAATTTTTACTCAAAGGACAAGAAAAATTAATTAGGGTTTGGCTAAATTTTTTTTTTGGATTTTTTTCTGAATTAATGGCGGAATTATGGTGGTGAAAGTGCAAAGAGCGAATCAGGAGACTTACAAGACGATGGCTCTGATACTAGTTGATGTGTTTCGTCTTGCTACAAGGACCGACGTCTCGTGTTATGAATCTCGTCTCGATCTAAGATTGAAAGTAGAGTGGAAGCAATCAAATAAACGAGGGATGAAGGGATTACGACGCTTGGGTTCTAGAGGAATCTCGAGATGAACTCGATTCCGATACACGAAACCTCAGAAAGATTGAAGCGCGATTGGGAAAAAGGGTTCAGAAGGATTGACGCTTGAAGGCTTGAGGATGAGAATCTCGATTCACTGAGGCAAATTCAATTTAATTCAAGCGTAAATTGAAATTAAGAAAAGTCTGACATATTAATAGAGCTCTAGACCGAACCCTAGAAACCCTAGCGAGAATGGGCCCAAGCATGCAAGCCCAACGAAAATAAATAACGGAAATAAATTAATACCAAACATAGTAATTGTCTCACTTAAAAATCCCAATATGATATTAGAACGGAAACCCGAAAACCCGAAACCCTAAAGAGGCACGCCGACGGCTCGAAGGCATCGTCCATGGAGGCGATGCTCGACCCCGGGGGAGCGCGGGCGCGCTCCCAGGTGCCCAACCACGCCCGATGTTGCCGGGTCATTGGGGCCGCAACGCGGTCTATGCGGCGGGGAGCGCGGGCGCGCTCCGAGGCACCCAGCCCGTGACCGTGGAGGCTTCTTCTTTGGTGGCGCGAAGCGCGATAGGGGGTTGGAGCGTGGTCGCGCCCAGCTTGGTTTTGGCCGCGTTGACGGAGAGTCCTTCGGAAACACTTGGCTCGACCCCCAACTCCTCCAATTGGTCCGAAAGTGTGTCCTGGACCAAAGATGTCATCAATATAGTTGAAGGTGGGTCTTGCACCGAACTCATGGATTGATTAGCTCAACTTATGATGGAAACCGTAGCCTGACCTATGGCCTTGGCGCGGGTACGCGTCAAGGGTCCGCTGGATCGAACCGACATAGCTTCCTCCTCCTCAGCGGAAGTCATAGTAGCAAACACATCAATGTGGGAAGAAGTTTTTGAACCTGCTCGCTATTTTTTGTATCCCACATCGAAATTTTTGTATGAGGAGAGGGGAAGAGTAGCTTATAAAAAGGGAAGGAGAGGAGAAGAAGGTCAATTGTCTGAAGCCTAACTATAATGGGCTTTGTGGCTTTTTAATTAAATCTAAATTTTGGGCTAATCTTTTGAGCAAACCCTATATCAATAGATTTAAGTTTTAGTTTAAAATTTAAAGTTTTATTATAACGATTAAAATGGGTTGATCCGTAATCCGATCCGTAAAACCTATAACCCGTGTTATGTGTTTCGGATCGGGTCATGGGTTGAGTTTATTTTATTTACGGGTTGAACAACCCTAGTCTTTTTAATATATTTTTTATTTTTTTTGAAAATTCCAGATTTCTTTTTTTGAAAATTCTAGTGGGGGCTACAGACCCCACTGGGCACCATGTAGCTCCACCCTTGAATGCAACCCAATAAAAATTGTGACCGACTCTATCAATCTCAACTATGTAATGTAGAAGCATAATCCAGAATGATATAAACCATGAGCGATATTGCTAATAACTTTGAAGCAAAATTTATTCTTAAAGAAAACTTTAGCAGTAGATTCCTTTGCTAGAAGATTGATCTCCCTAGTAGTCTAAACTTAAGAACTTTATACTATTTATGACATGATTCCTCCCAAGTGAACAAGGCACAAGTACACAGCCTTGCTCAGCCAACTTAATTTCATTGCAGGCTTTAGTGTAAAAAAAATCTGAGCTTCAAACCCTAGGTGAAAAACCCAATAGACAAATTTAAGACTTCTTGATAATTGTAAGAAACTTTGTGAATGTTTAGAGCTAACAATAGAACCAGCTTGATTTGGTAGTGGAATATTTGTAATTTCATAAAAACAATAATATCAATGTTGATATGAATAGAGATTTGCAACTAACTTGAGTTATGGTTATGTCATCTATAAAAAGTAACATATCAAATGCGTTTGGAATACATGAAATGTAATAAAAATACTAATATCATTGTTGCTATGTATGGAGATTCGAAATGCACATATATATAGTATTTTAAATTTAATAATATTTTTCCATTTGGGTTTTTAATAATGACTTTTCCCCCTTTAAATATCCTACCACCCCAAAGCTTGTCCTTCACATTGTCATTCACTCTATAACATAACTCCTCTCCTTCACATTGCCATCACTTTCTACCTTGCAAGAACTCCAATCGACGGTATGCTTTCTTCCTTTCCCTGAGTTCATATTTTTACTATTTGTTCTATTCTTCATTTTCGTACATAATACTAAATACTTACGGCTATTGTTCATATTTTGTAGATGGCTGATAACTCGAGGTGGACACTCGACCAAGACAGGGTCTTCCTAAACCTTGTGACCCCTGCCATGAGGAGGGAGAGAATGAATCCACATGCACCCATGCATTTTTTGGAGTTAGCCAACCAATTCGAGAGCGCCATTGGATACAAGCGGGAAAACTTCAAACTCAAATTCCACCTGGACTTCCATAGGAGCCAATGGCGTTCATGGTGTCGATTCAAGGAGCTTGGAGCTCAGGATCACTGGGACTGGATCACGGGGAAAATCCGTGGTGATGCGGAATGGTGGGCAAGGATGATTGAGATTAGTTATCACTCTTTTTTATATATTAATGATTTTATGTTTTTCTTGATCGACTTACTATGCTTTTATTCCATATTGCAGAAATGCCCTCACGTCAAGCGTTTCCGGACTAAAGGGGTAGACACGGAACTTAGCCTGTTGTGGGATCAGTTGTATGGGGTACAAGAACTCCCCCCGTTCAGGTCAGTAGTGGTGATGAGGGGACGGATGATGATGTTGATGAAGGATATCCTCAAGAGAGCGTGGCATCCGGGGCTAGAAGTTGGGCCAACTGGCGTGTGGGGATGCTTCTTCTTAAAGTGTTATGTGCACTTCACATGGTTTGTCGTGTAAATTTACTATAGGTTGGGAGATAGTTACATGTTGAATTTACATGCAATGTGTTTTGGCCATTGTTTTTTACTTTAAAATGTGGATCAAAAGTCATAACAAATCCATTGGTTTTTGGTGACGTGAATGATGTTTTGGCCATTGTTTTTTACTTAAAAAAGGTGAGTTGACAACACTGTTTTGGCACCTGTTTTCACACCAGGTTCTAATCAATATATATGCAGCATGCAGTGGCGGAGGGAGGGGGGGGGGCGGGTGGGTGCGTCCGCCCCCGCCGACGGTCTAGGGAGCAGGAATATACAGAAAGCCGCCCCCACGGTTGGGGCAAGGGAGGGGGCGGAAAAGAAGAAGTGTGGACGACGTTGGGGTGGGAGGAGACGAGGAGTGCAATGGTGGAATTGCAGAAGCATCCCGTCGGACGGCGTCGAAGAACTCGAACTGTTCAATCGTAATTTAGGGAAGAAAAGATTTTTTTAGTTTTTATTTTATTTGTGCAATTGAGCCCTTAATGAATTGATTTGTGGGCCTATTCTAATACTTGGGCCTTTTATTTTTCTAAAAATAGATATTTTAATTAAAAAAAAAGCCAGGTAATGTCATACTAGCTTAACGCTTATCATCCATATCAAATTTGGTGTTTTGAAATTTGATTGCTCTATTGTGATGGTTAATTAGTAAATGATTTGAATAATTATTTATTCAATTTATGAATGGTAAATTTGTTATGATGCATTTTTATTAATAAATTTTTAATTGTAGGATTTGTTAGGAATTTTATTATTTTGGTATATAGATTTTATAATTATATTTATTGTGTTGTGAAAAGTTGTTTTTTTAAGTTGATAGGTTATTCTTAATTTGTATTAAAATGAAGAGATATTTTAAAAAAAAACTAAAATCTTAGTTGAATTTACTTTTGTGTACATTATGTATTGTATTTAATATATCTTTATATATATCGATATGTTAAACTAGCTTGATTTTCCGAGAATATTTTTTCGAGGCCCGCCTCCTCTTCCGAACTTTCCTGGCTCCGCCACTGGCAGCATGCAACCAGTTTTGGCACCTGTTTCTAATCAATATTTGCAGCACTGTTTTTCCAGCCTTATTTTGCTTTTTTGGGGGGTTGCAATTCAGTTTCATGCAACACTGTTTTTTTGCCCAATGTTCTGAAGTCTGAGCTAGATCAACCTTCGACGGTTGCAATTTAGGGTTCCTTCACTTACCGAAAATGTGAGCTGAAGTCTGAGCTAGATCAACCTTCGACGGTTGCTCCACCTTCCTCGACCAGTGGCTGCAGCGACCCCAGCGTAGCTCGACCTCCGCAAGCTGCAAACAATGGCGAACTCAGGCTGGGAGTGGAAGGAGGTAATAATGTGAGCTGGGAACCCTTTCATGAGAGGAGTCCGAGATTTGGAGGTTTGGGGGTCACGTGAGCTGCAAGTGAGGGCAAGTTAGGGGCATTACGTTTTTGGTTATTTGGGGGCAAATTCATCATTTTCGGGTCTCCTTTTTTTGATTCAGTTACGATGTTATCAAACGCTTTTTATCCATTCCGTTCATAAATCCAGTTTCCGCTACTATCAAAAGTCTCGCTACCAGTTCCAGCTTCCGCTAGATTCCTGCTCCAGCTGTCAACTCCCGCTAGTTGAGCCAAACAGAGCCTAAACCTCTTTTTCACTTTTCCCAATTCTCAACAACTATTTATTTTCCCATACTAGGGATGACAATGGGGCGGAATCTGGGAGGGGAATACCCTCCCCGTCCTCATCCCCATTTAGATATACGTCCCCCATACTCACCCCATTACCCATCAGGGAATAAAATTTGTCTCCGTCTCCATCCTCGTCGGGTCTCGTTCCCCATCGGGGATTCCTCATCCCCGAATGATTTTACCCATTTATAATCTTTGTCGGGGATTCCTCATCCCTGTTTTATTTTCCCCATTTATAATTTCCATGAGTTACTCGTTTTAATTTCCAATTACTTTCATGTACAATTTCTTCAAAAATTCTGTTAATACACCATTTACAAAATCCATCAATCAAACTTATATAGTTAACAAGAACTTAGAAAAACAAACAAGACAATAATTTTGCAAATCCAATGGTCATACCATTCATACGTTTGACATAATATATAGATTTTGTAAATCCCCAACGGGTCCTCCGACGGGAAATCCCCACGGGTTGGGTTTGTGTCGGGGATTGAGACGGGACACCTATCCCCGTTCACCCCATACCCTAATGGGGAATTATTTTCCCCTCCATATTCTTCTCCAACATCCCTATTAAAAATCCTCATACCCACAACGGGGATTATCCATGGAGAATGGGGAATCCCCGCCCCATTGTCATCCCTAGGGGGTGCTGATTATTTTTTGGACCCGAAATAAGTCCAATAAGTCTGATAAACTTTTATCAGTTCTGTATTGCCGAACAAGTAAAACGAAGCTTATTTTTCTCGAAAAATAGGATAAGTCCCATAAACACCCAAAAATGGGATAAGTCCAATGAACACCTAAAAATGGGCATGCCGAACGGGCCCTAATTTCTACAAAAAAAAACTAGGTTCAAAACATATACAACCCCCTAAACTTGTGCAAATTGGTCAAAAAGACACCCACCTTTGGTTTGTGCCGATTGAGTACTTAAACTTTATAATTCGAGTATATTAAACACTTGGTCGCTGACAACCTCGTTGGGTGTAAAACACGCGTGCTGACATATCTTGATTTTTTATCCAAATGTGTGCACATAAGACCAAAACTTGCCACATAAGTCTAATTTATACAACATAAGCCCAATGTGTGCCACATAAGACCAAAACTTGCCACATTGGCTCCTTCCCGAAGCTCTCTCCCATAACTTGCAACCCGTCACCGCCAATTTGCCCCTAATTTGCTCTACAACTCCAGCTCTAGAACATAAACTGTGGATTTGGACAACCCATATCCGAACCACATCTTCACCATCTTCGTCGGATCTAGAATATTGTCCCCTTCGTCGGATCTGGAACGGAGACGGTGGATCTGGAACATCGTCCCATTCTCTACCGCGGCCCGCATCTTCGCCATCTTCGTCGGATTTGATGTCCTCGACGCCGACGTCAACCTTTCTGAATCCCTCCTCACGGCGCCGACATCGACCTTTCCGCCAAATCTTGGTTTCCACCGACATCTCCTTTATCAACGCTTTCACCGCGGCATTCCCGCCCTCCGCCGCCGAGTTGCAGGAGCCCACCGACGGTCTCATCATCAAGCCGCTTTGTGAAGAAAGCTGCCCCATCGGCTTTTGCTTGAAGAAAGCTGAAATAGGAAGGAAAAAAAATAGATAAAAGGATTTTGTTATTTAATTGAAGGTTTTTTTTTGTTATATTAAATCCATGTCAGCTAGAATAAGGGGGTTCACTCGCCAAGTTGCATTTGGCTTGCGTGCACATCGCCACATCAACTACCAAGTGTTTAATATGCGTGAATTACTCCCTCCGTCCCAATTTTTCCTTCCCACTTTCCTTTTAAGGCGTCCCAAAATCATCTTTCCACTTCTAAATTTTTTCATTTTTGGGTATATTAAAATTACCCATATGCCCTTACTTTTTATCCCATTTGGCCCAAAACCTACCCCTTTTACTCTCTTTATATTTTTTAATACTTTCTCTTCACACTTTTTAAAACTTTCTTCCCATTTTCCAATACTTTCTTCACTTTTCAACACTTTTCAATACAATTTCTTAATTCTTGTTTATCTTTTAAAAGGGGAAGGAAAAATAAAAAATGAGACAAATGGAATATAAAGTTTAAATAAGTTCAAACCAAAATTGGAGTGTCTATAGGACATTATTAATTCCTTTACTCAAAAAAGAAAAGAAAAGAGAAATAACAAAAGTAGAGATATGGGAAAGTTGACCGGGTTGAACGGGCAGTCACAGCAGCCCACGGGGGCAGAGAGCGTTACGAAGACCGCTGACTTGCCGAAAACCCGGGTAGGGCGGGGCCTACCATCGTAGCTCCACGTGTCCCGTAACCGACTCTCTCTGTTGCCACTTGCACAGCAGGCTTTAAATTTTCGATCTCCCCACTTCTAGCGCCTTTCTCTTCACTCCTTTAAATTTGGTCTCCCTCTTTCTCTTTCTCTCTGTCTCTGTCTGTCTCTCACACATACAGAATCAGAATCTGAGTACCTAGCGCGCCGAAGAAGAAGAAGAAGAAATGATAGTCGAGAAGCTTCAATGGAGGTCAATGGATGCCCTATCAGCTCGACCAATTTCAACTGCTTTCGGAGTTCCGCCAAATCATCAAAAGGATGTTTCTACGCATTTCCGTGTCGAAGAAGACGACAGCGATACGCGTGAGAAGAGGCTGGACATAATCGATTTGAGTGGATTATCACTCGATCATGTTCCAGATCCTATCATCAATCTTGCTGCCATCTGCAAACTCGATCTCTCCAACAATAATCTCAAGGTACGTATATATGCACGTATGCGTTGATTAATGAATATTCATTAATTAAGTCTGATCGATTTAATTTCTCCGTCAATCTAACAATTACTCCATCCTTTAATTTTTCTGGTGGTGGATTTGATTTGGTTTGTGTTTGTGAATTTGGGCAGAATATTCCGGAATGTGTGATAGCGGGATTGGTGAATGTGGTGGCATTAGATGTGCACTCGAATCAGCTCACAAGCCTTCCCAGCTCAATCGGATGTTTATCGAGGCTCAAGCTTTTGAATGTCTCCGGCAATCTGCTTCGTTCACTACCTAAAACCATCCAGAATTGCAGGTTCCTTTCATACTTCCATAACTAATTAATTTCACGATATTAGTTGCTGCAGGTTGAAACAGCCCATCTACATTCTGCACCTTTAATTCTACATGCATGTCTAATTGACACATTCATGCAGCAACGATTTAAAAAAATATTCATTAAATTCATTTCCTTTTTTATTTATGTTTCCATTAACTCTATCGAACCAAATGGCCTCTTATTTTATTAACATAAATTGTAAATAATGCAAATTGAGCCTTGTCATTACTCATTAGGTTCAAGTTCGAAAGCCTTGCACCCGATTTGTTTACAAATCCAAGTAATTTTACACAAGGCGCAGTTTGGTTATGATTGCAAGTAATTTTTAGGGAAATTCTTTTTGGTATCTCTAAGGTTTTGTCTTTTTTTTTTGGTGTCCAAGAAAAAAAGTTATTCCTTTTGGTACCCTTGAAGTTTTGGCTTTTCTCATTGACGTCCTTCTCCGGTTCAAATTAGTTAAATTCAAGCTCACCATTATGTTCTTCACCCTTAAATTAGTAGTTATTGACTATTAAAACATCAAAATTCATAACCTAACCATCCCAATTTGAATTTGCAAACAATTTTGTAAACAACCCCTTAAAATAGAGGATTGTTTAAAAATTCAAATTGATATAGTTTGGTTATAAATTTAAGTATTTTAGAAGTTGAATCTCACTAATTTAAGGGTGATGAACATAATGATAAGCTTGAAATTGGCTAATTTGAACCGGGGAGAGGCGTCAACGGGAAAAACCAAAACCTCAAAGGGTACCAAGAGGAATAAGTTTTTCTCTTGGTCACCAAAAGAAAAAGGCAAAACCTTAGGGGGCACCAAAAGGAATTTCCCTTATTTTTATTTATAGAGTAGCTACCCTAAAACTTGCTGGTGATTAGAGCTATGTTCAACAAATTTTTAATAATTTTCTTTAAAATAGAGAAGTAAAATTCATATTCTCTAAAAAAAAAATTAAAGAAGATAGATCTATTTTTCCTCATCCTCTCTATTATAGGATAATGATATAGAGAAGCTATTGGGGTTAAAAACTTATATCAAATTCACACTTTCCATTTCAATAATATGAAGAAGCTCTTGGGAGATGCTTTTACTGTTTTACATATCTAGCGTTGGATTCTAAATCTCAATCACGGTAATTCTAAGTTTGATTTTGTATACTTTCATGTTTCGGATATATTTTTACCTACCCACACCCAAAACACAATCTTATAGTGGGCAGCAAGTATAATTTCAAACAATTTAATTCATTTTAATTTTTTTCTAAAATTCCTACTTCATAGAAATTGATAAATAATATTTGGTTATAATCATAGTTATTAAAATAAGAATTCTAGATTTTTAGATCAGATATTTTACATTATAACTAAAAGTATGTAAATAAAACGTTATATATTGTAGGTGTATTATATATTAAGTGAAAATATTATAAATGTTATGAATTCAATAAATAATTTTTTTACTAAGAATAATTGAATACAATTGAGAGGTAACTTTGCAAGAATTAATAAATTGTCAATAAAAATAATACAAACATTGTTATAATCATTAAAATCATATATAGAATCGTAGATAAGATTTTAATTTTTTTATAATCAATTAAGATTCTGTCACTAATTAAAAAAAAGGGAAATTCCTTTTTGACGCCCCTAAGTTTTTGCCTTTTCCTTTTGGTGCCCAAGAAAAAAACTTATTCCTTTTGGTACCCTTGAGGTTTTGGCTTTTCCCGTTGACGCCCCTCTCCGGTTCAAATTAGCCAATTTCAAGCTTACCATTATGTTCATCACCCTTAAATTAGTAGGATTTGACTATTAAAACATCAAAATTCATAATCAAACTACATCAATTTGAATTTTTAAACAATTTTGTAAACAACCCCTTAAAATAGAGGATTGTTTAAAAATTCAAATTGATGTAGTTTGGTTGTGAATTTAAGTGTTTTAAGAGTTGAATCCTACTAATTTAAGGGTGATGAACATAATGGTAAGCTTGAAATTAGCTAATTTGAACCGGGGAGGGGCGTTAACGGGAAAAGCCAAAACCTCAGGGGTACCAAGAGGAATAAGTTTTTTTCTTGGGCACCAAAAGAAAAAGGCAAAACCTTAAGGGTACCAAAAGGAATTTCCCTAAAAAAAATTAAATTCTGTCACTATGATTTTATGTGGTAATATGATTCTACCTAGAATCGGGCCACACACCTAATTTAATTAAGGGTCATGTTAAATGTAACACACCTAAAATAATAAATCAACACAAAAGTAGTTTAATTTGCTAAGAGACTCTCCTTAATTGTTTAGTCTTGCCGACTTATGAACCAGCAAAAATTATCTACAGCTTTCTAGTGGTGTCCACACTGGCTGTACGCATACGGCATATCTAACCCTATTTTATTTTCTTCACTTCCGTATAATATTTCTCATTTCTGTAATTTCAATCCCATGTCAATTTGATTTACGAAATAGTACTAGCACTTGATATTTTACAACTACTGAAGCCCTTACCCCTGCATTTTTCGTGTGTTACCTGCAGAAGCTTGGAAGAACTGAGTGCCAACTTCAACAAACTAACCACATTACCCAAAACGATAGGATTCGCGCTCGTAAACCTCAAGAAACTGTTAGTGAACTCGAACCAGATCATGTTCCTGCCATACTCCACGTCTCACCTAACCGCATTACGCATCTTGGACGTACGACTCAACTGCCTCCGATCGCTTCCCGAAGACTTGGAAAACCTCATCAACCTCGAAGTTCTGAACGCGAGCCAGAACTTCCACTACCTCAACAAACTACCCTACACACTTGGACTCATCGTCTCCCTCGTTGAGCTCGACGTCAGCTATAACAAGATCACAGCCCTACCGTCCTCGATCAGTTGCATGAGGAAGCTACGAAAGCTACGCGTCGAGGGTAACCCTCTCGTTTCCCCACCCATGGATGTCGTCGACATGGGGCTGCATACTGTCAAGTTATACCTAACAAATGAACTAAGCACGGCGCAGAACGACTCACCCAAGCAAAAGAAACCATGGTTTGGCCAATTCAAGAAACACAGGAATGGCAGGGCGGGATATCGTCGGGCCCATGACGACAGCAGCATTTTCAGCTACCAACGCATGGAAGCTGCTGCTTCTTCGCCAAGGTATCATCGAGCCTTGCTTTCACCACACAGGCTCTTTTCTTCTCCCAGAAGTTCCCTCCCAACATTCTTTTAATTAAGCTTCTAACAAAAGCTAATTGTACTTTCCATACTATATACACTTGGTTGATGGATAAAAACAACCATCAAACGTTCGATTAGGGCAAGGTTGTGGCAAAACTGAGATTTGAGATTTACAAGTTTTTACAATTATACAGCGAGGTGTGAAAAGAACTCATCTTTAGTTTACAAGAGTTGGTGGATTTCGTGTTTGAATCAAGATCTTAGTACGGTGAGATTGCTCCTTCTCTGTGTCAATCCGGGGCTCTCTGGATGGGATTCGTTCCTCTCAGATGAAGATACTTTGTACGGTGACATTGCGGTGATACTCTCACATGAAGATACTGACAAACTAGGAACAGTTCCCGTTACCGTGCTCTCTGGATGGGATTCGTTCCTTGAGCTGTAAGAATTCACCATCAGAGGTGGTCTTTGCGATTCAGATCTTGGATGACCCTGAGCTTCTTCTGCTAATCGCCTCAGAAGGTTCATTACAGTAGGAAGAAACTTGGATGAAATTGATATAAGTCCAGCCAACTGCAAGAGAGCATATTCATCATCATCATTATCATTGACCCAGTGAGGCTCCGCTACAGCAAATCTGGGGGGTCAAGATAGGGGTACCCCTGCCCAAGGGAAAGGGGGTACGCCCGGATAGACCCAATCAATCAGGACTGAGCCAGTCATCCCATTGATTCATCTATCTTACCACAAGCAAACTTAAAAGTATTTTCATTAGAATAAAGCTGGAATATTATATTCTGGTATTGTCAACGATTTTCCCTTTTAACAAGGTATCAAGCTAATGGAACCCAATCAACCTTCTAAGTCAAAACAGTTTGCTATTTAAGAATAAATAAATAAACAAATCAGCCCCAGTTCACAAAAATTGACCAACATGGTTTTTACTCGGATCCATACGAAAAACAACATCAACGTCATTGCCCATTATAGTCCCGCTCAAGCGGGATCTGGGAGTCAAGATTGGGGATACCCATAAGTCCATAACCTAAACATATCAAGAGGGTGCGCCCAATATACCCAAGGAAAACTGAAATTCAGCTATGTGACAATAGTAACTAAATTTAAGTTTGCTTGTGGTAAGAAGTATATTTCAGTTTTGCATTAGAAGAAGCTCTTAATAGCTAATTACACCAATTTGCTATCCAGAATCTCCAGGGTAATGGAATCAGATTAACTGAAGCAGCTATATATTAGAAAGCCCAAAAACTGGCAGGTATTACTACGCAATTAAAATCAACATATTCACTACTTTGGTAACTTACAGTGCCATGCTGAAATTCAGCAGGAATGTCCATTTGTATCCACAAGGCTTTAGTGACGAGATACATCACAAACAGGGCCAGAAGGTAAAGAGGGTTCCTGCTTGTTGAGAGGCGTTTAGAGGAGAAACATGCAGTCAATCACATAGGATGGGTAAAAGAAATTGTTTCTTACATTCCGGAACAAAAAAAAAAGGAATCTGATCGAAAGTTCTTAGAGAAGATTGGCATTAAGATTTTTCCATTATTGGCTTACCTTAGCAGCATCATGAACTCATTAAAACCCAGAACAAACATAGCGACAATTGCCCATGGGGGAGGAAGACTGCTGTTGCCTCGCTTGTATGCTTCCTGGAGGAAACAAAATCGATAGATGAGATAATATTTACCACTCACGCAAATGATATTACACCTTTAAAAGAAGAAGTAATATACATGTGATTGTTAAAGAATGTGTGCTTGATTGTGTCTTTTTCTTTTTTCTTTTTTCTTTTTTTTTTCCCAAGGCTATGTTCATCGTATTTTCTGTTTCATTTACTTGAGCAGTTCAGAGTCTTTAAGTTGAGCAATAGACCAAACGGAGACTTCTACTATATCAACGATAGTAAAACGAGTTAACATACCTGGGCAGCAATGGCCTGAGTAACAGAATACTCTGTCTCTGCTTTGAACTGTCTCCATAAAGACTTGCACTGCACTGGTGTAATTAGTGTGTTCACTGAAGAAACCTGTAAAAAAAAAAGTTCCATATGATTAGGAGAAAAAAAAGGAAGAAAACAATTATCCAAGAAATGATAACAATGAATCAAGGAATATCTAAATATCAAAGTAGGAGCTGAAGGGAGGTATACCTCACTCCATGAGCTTGAGGCCAGATGATCTGTTGTGGCACCTACACCTCTATCATGGGAAGAAGGAACCATCGACTGACCCATTAAAGATGAAAACAGCATGTTTTCAATATTGTCGGGCTTTTCATCCAAACGAATGGCTGCCATAACAGACAAAATCCTAAGAGACTGCAACATAATGGTACAGTGTTAATAAGAAATTCTGTTATAATGAGGGGAAATCCTGGGCACTCAAAACTCTGATAGATTACCTCTGAGCGAGCATCTCTTGTAATTTTTTTAATATCTTCTTTACCAGTCCAAACCCTGGGCATGGAATCTTCATCATGATTAAAGACACTTGCAAACCTACAAGTTGGTCAAGCGAGAGAAATGAGGGATCACATGGCAAGAAAAAGAAGTCAAATGAAATTTGTTGAAGGAAGAAATCTAAAACTAACTTATCCTTCATAAGGATAAGAACTTTCCCAGCCTGTTCTCTCGCCTTCTTCTCTACTACACTTCTAGCATAGGCTTTTAAGCATTGCACCATATGGTGACTAGTCGATTCATCCACCTCAAAACCAGAAATGGAAGCAAGAAATGCTGACACAGCAGTCTCAGTCTCACGCTCAAGAAGCTTTTTAATTGATAGCCAAGTATCACTTCTACCAGCTTCCAGTAATGTTTCCACAGGAGCCCCTAGAGAATCTGATAGTTGTTTCTGCAAAACAAAACAATGGATGTAAGGATCTGCTGACCAATGAACAATACAATCATTTGCAAATTTTGATGCAGGTTTTTTGACTTTTTTCAAAACAAACATCCTAGAACATTCAAATGGAGAGACAATTATCAATAAAATGCTTACGATGTTTCAAGGGCAAATAATCCTCATTATAAAAGTAAAGCAAGCTGAGTAATTAATTTGCCTATTAATATGTTGTACAGAAAACTATTATATGCCAAGTAAAAACTATGTTATTCACACTTGTTTACAAATAATGGAAAATGACTACCTCATAGCAATTATTTATTTCTGACAGCTTCTTGTCACGTATAGATGATGCATATGCTTCAATGTCACGGCTCAGTTTCTCTCTAACTCTCAATGCATCCCAATCAGCTTGTCTTACAGCAGCATCTGTTAACCAAGTAATGGCATCATTCGAGTAATCAGATGTTTCAGGAGCCTTCATGTCTTAGGAATATAAGCAAATAATGAAGATGCAAATTTCTTATAAGAAGCTGAGCAGTTATTATATTTTCACAAATAATGAAAAAAAATCTTTATCTGAATGTTCAATATATCTCTATGAAGTGTCAATGATTCAGCTACGTATTAATCACACAATTCAACAATATCCACCCAAAAGAATGGAACATAGCACAATGATACAAAAGATAAGAAAAAGAAAGAACTGCTTTAGTTTTTTACTATTTAAAAGAGATTCCACAACAAGTGTGTGTACTTTTCTAGTTGAAACAAAGAACAACACATTGGATGATAAGCCATTATCAATACCTTTACAATGTTTTTCAAATTCAAGGACACAGCCTTCCTTGCAAGCTCGAACAGAGGCTGCAAAACCTTCTCCTCTGCTTAATGATTTCTCTAGTTGAGTTTTGAATCTTTCGTTTGCTTGAGAGCGGATATGTCCCAACAAGGTAACATAAGCAGGATACACACACTGCACAGCAATCAAAGATAACAATGAAAAGAATTAGTTCTCCCACTATAAGAAGCAAGAGCCCCTAGGCCATCCTCGAGCCTAGGAGCATCTCTCTCCATATGATAGAAAAATTCATGAAGCACACTGTACAAAAATGTATCTAGAAGCCAAAGAGATAATAGCATTTACACTAGAACCCTGTCAAAATATCGAGTGAAGTTGCACCTTGCTTCTTAATTGTTATGCACCCAAATAAAAAATGCAGCTTAAAAGTGCATGGAAATTGAAATCAAGTCATTGCCTGACCAAATTTCCCAAATACACTCTACAAGAGGGAAAGGAATGCCCAATTCGCCAATTGAGAGAAAAAGGCAATTTCTTACAACATTTACATCCAAGCATTCCAAACTAGCATGCTTAAGCATTCTAGACACTCCCAAATTTCTAAAAATTTGTTAAAGAAATATTCTCCTGATTCAAAATGAAAACTCTTCAAACTACCAATTAGTTTCCACAGCATGTGTTTTCACCATATGGGGGCGCATCCTCAGGCTTATTGGCGCATCCTCAGGCTTATTAGCTTTTATACAGTGCTTTTGAGATGGATATAGCCCCTAGATCAATATTGGTGCATTTTAACTAAATTCAGTTATTATTGTCACATATCTGAATTTCAGTTTCCTTGGGTTTGTTGAGCGATGATGATAATGCTTGAGCCTTCCACATACACCCTCTTGATTTTATGTCGGGGCAAGGGTGTGTAGATCTTGCCCCCCCCCCCCCCCCCCCCCCCCGACCCCGCCCGAGGCGGGTTAACACTGGGTTGGTGGTGTTGTGTGTTTTCACCATAAAGGTAAGGCATTGCATCTACTGAATAAGGACTCTTAAAATCCAAATCGAGGAATAATAAACTAATTACAAGTATTCTGTTGTAAATTATAATGCTACTTTAGTTTCAATACCCTAGCACTATCTATCAGTAAATATAACTTGCCAAGATATGTGCCCAATCCATGATGAATGTAAGAAAAATAAGCTGTCCACATTGTCCAGTCTAGAATAGTCAGTTCGCATCTATGCCTAATTGAAAAACAGAGATCAAAAACCCAACCTGCAATAGTTTTGCCGTCAATTGTTTCCGTTTAGCACCACGAACGCCTTCATCAAAGTACATAGCCTCCATATCATATCTTGAAAAGACATAGAAGGTGAAATTGTCAGCAATTCAAGAAAATTTACAGGAATATATTAGCTATTATGAGTGGATGTACTTCAGACCTCCACAATAGGTTTACCTTAAACATTGGGTTGGTCCCATTAATATAAAAAAATTTGAATTTAGTATTTTTCTTTAGCTTTTCATCTTCCCATGGGAGAAATTGATATCACTGCGAGTTCTTACAAACCACTAAATGACAAAGAATTAAGAAAGCCCCTTTATATCTTTCACTTATAGGTGTAACTTACCAATGCATATATCATATAACACACTGAACATGTGAAGGAGAGACTCTTCCCAAAACACAATTTTTAGTTCAAATCATCAATAAGAATAATACAGAAATCAAACCACAGAAATATCCTAAAACAGGACTAAGAGATTTCACAAGAATATAACTATTTTTCCTCCTTTTCTCTAGGCAAGCTGATAAAGCTATTCCACTGAAGAAAACAGAAGATCAGCTCAGCTGCTCATGCTATAAAAGAACATACAGGCCCGCTCAACTTAGAGAAACAAAAGATGACATGAACTGATAAAAAAACTTACTCTGAGAGATGAGTCTCCAAGATTGAGCTGAGTTGCTTTCCAAAACCAGACACTGGACCAGATTTCACAGCATCCTCCAATGCTAACCAGCGCTGAGTGACAGAGGAAATGCTTAGGCCAGATATTATGTAGTGGAAAAAAAAAACATTGATAGGTATTTTTTCTATTTCAATGGCTTTGCTATCGGACTTCTAGTTGCTACTCTTTCCTGCATCTATTTTTTCTCAAGAGCTGTACAAAAGGAATGGTTGACGAGATTGATGAAAATTAACTTCCACCAAATATTAAATGTTTAACTTTTCATAAGTAAGGACATATATTAAGAACTTCGTCTCAAAATAATCTCTCGTGCACGAACGTTGCAAGAAAATATCATACTGACTTCAACTTCTAATAAAATTGCAAATATAGATGTCAACTTACTTTTAAGAGATATTAAACTATATATGAGAGTAATGAGACCACCACATCTAATAAATGGGAAAAAAAATCAAATACACAATAGAATAAATGCACCTCTACCTCATCTGAAAGGAGGTGGTCAAACTTCTCATTTGCAATCTCTTCACATCTAACAGTAGCGACCATTACCTGACAATAGGAAATACAAATAAACACATATACTGGAAGTCACAAGAGCACATAAAGAAACTAGCTATATTGAAAGGGGGTATTAAACCTTGTGCGCAGGAAGGTCAAGATCTCTGTTCTCTTTAATGACTTCCCATATCTGCTGTGCACTATAAGAGAATCCAGAGGCTGGAACAACCCCTCTTCTATCACCAGCAAGACCACCAGGAGCTATTGAATTAAAAAATTGTTTCCTGAGATTCGCAACCTGGATAATTAGTCAGATTAAGCACTTGCATTACTCAAAAGAAGCAGCAGCTTAAATTCAAAGCTAAATAAGTATTATAAGAAAAAAGCCAGAGCAGTTCAGCGCCAAAGATAATACCTGCTGTTTAAATTGTGCTTCCTTCTCTTCATAGCTGGACAAAGCAGTGACTTGAACCTGCAAACTTTTCATGTTAGCAAGAATCACTCAACCAAGGAGAGAGATAATTAGAAAGGAAGAGCTCGCATATACTTACATTAAAAAATTCACTCAGGGGGGTGTTCTTATGGGCTTCAGGCTTAGAAACAGAGTCCCAGATCTGTGTCAGACACCATATAAAACATCAAACAACTAGAAGAAGCAACAGAGAAGGGACTAGTTTACATAAGTATGTAACTTTACCTTTTGAATATCCTCTCTCAAAACAAGCTCCAAGCGCTCAAGGGGAGTCTAAAATTGTCATTTGTCATCAGCGAAATAATATAAATGAATGGTGTTAACAACTTGTCGACATCAAAACAAGAAAACATCTCTGAAGAAAAGTATATTCTTCAAACCTTGGTTTTATCACGTATGACAAAGAGAAGTGTTGTTCTACGAGGGCTAAATAACCGCATCATAACCTAAAAAGAGCATATTTAGCAAACAAATAAACTATTATACAACTACAATAAAAGAACAGCCAGTTTGGCTTCATGATTAATTCAAGCCAAAGTACCTGGAAAACTGTTTTAAGGAGTGGTTTGTTGGCAGCATGCTCTCGACCTATATCATGGCACCATCTGCTCAACATATTAGTGACATGATTCATAATATTGCATCAGCCAAAATGCAGTAGTAGTTTGTTTAGTACATCAAGGGAAACAAATTAACTTATGCATATTAGTAAATATATTAGAATAAAAATTGTCCAACTTTTTGAACATGTCTCCTACTCACATGTTAATCAATACAATATCTGCAATGGCCAGAGCAAATAGAGCACTTTGCTTCTCAAATGCAGTATCATCCTGAAATCGAAAAGAAACAAAACCACCAACGATGGGAAAATTTAACACTGACATGATTTCATCTAATTCACCAAAAAGGAGATGTCAAAAAGAGAACCCCAAGGATAAGTACCTAGTTATGGCTAATTGATGATTAAAGAAGAATCAAAGAGTCATTAGAAGAATATGATTCACGGTCACTAACTTAAATATGCTTTACCTTGGAACTTTTGTAGCAGGATTCCTGCTGAAAGCAGTAAGAACTCCCATCTCTTATGTCAATTTCCCTCGAAACTCACACACAACAACCCCAACCCCACCCTAGAAAAAAAAAAAGGAAAAAGGAAACCATAAGCTTACCTCTCCTCTTTCCCTTCCATCAGTACCCTCCAAATCCATGACAACAGTTAAAGGCTCAATGCCGACTGCCCTAGCTATCCATATGCCTTTGGTTGTCTGATTCCTGAGGAAGTTCCAAATTACCAACTTTACATACATTTAATCACATATGTTAAGAAAAGTAAGAGAGTTGGAGTTAAAAAACAGACCTGCCTCTGAATGCATCCATCTCAGTGAAGTTGGTAAAAAACAGATGATTTAAAAGAGTGCTTTTTCCTGTTTATCACATAAAAAGAAACTAAGTAATGAGAAATTAATATCTTCACAAATATTCAGAGCAACATCCACAATATGCACTGAGAGGGGTCACTTCCTATTTCTTGAGGTTTCCCTCAATTCAGGCAGGCTCAAAGTTGGAGGGCATTCCGACATTATCAACAGAAAGATGGGGAAATTTCAGTGTTGGCAGGCTAGGATAATTTCTGATGCTAGAAGAATCCAGATGATACAAGCTTCTTTGATGGGGATTTTTAATTTCAGGAGCAAATTTTATCTTTTTATGAAGGGAATTGTAAAGAAATTGCATGAACTCTTCATCACGGAACTGAGCCCCAGATCAAGGGCTCACATGCCGCAAGCTTATACGAACAATGAAGAAGCAAATGATACAGGAAAAAGAAAAGAACATAATGACTATCAAATTCTTTCCAATTGCTTCACTCCTCCAGTCCTCCGTCGCATTCGCCATTAGGAGCCCTTAATGGAACTGAAGTGCTAAGCAATGCTAGGAAGGCAAATAAACCGCCCAAACACTCATCAGGTGCATCAAATCACAGTAACTAGACTAGACATGTTTAAAAAATTCAAGCACAGTAATAAATCTAGAAGAAACGAAAATTCTGGGGAAAGAATTCAAGAAAATTGAAGTTTGAAAGGAGCAGAACATTGAAGAGCACAGTACCGCTGCTCTGAGGGCCCATGATGGCGACGACGGCATAGGAAAGGCCGCAATCCGAAAGCTTAACTGATTTGACGAAATTATCAATCCCAGCGGCATTGAATTCCCCGTCGCCAAAGATTAATTGCGTCGAACAGCAGTCTTTCGCCATACTTGCTTTGCGAAGGGAAGGCAAAGGCTTGTGGAAGATCAAACAGAGTGGGACGACAAGAGGAGGCGACACAGAGTTTTCTTGTACGGTAGTGTTTATCGGAAGGAAGAAGAACGAAAACGAGACTACACGTAAGGTATATGGGGAGTCTAGAAGCACCGAACCGCCTCATCGCTGTTTTCCTATTTTGATTTTCTTATTTATCCGCCTATTCTGTTTTTTTTTTTCAATTAACGGTCATATTATCGCAGGGGGACCAAAAAAAAAGTAAACTCATCCTGGCTTGGTAATTGGAAATCTACCTACTTCATACTTTGGATTTTTCCACATTATATGTATGTGGCATACTGCTTCTGGGTAGCAGCAATTTTCAGAACAAAGTGGTGGGATAACCATTTCGCAATCAAACAAATAGGGGAAAACATTGCGGGTTGACCCAATTCCACACCCTCAAAAGTAAGAGATTAGGTAAGCCTAATCCCTTTCACAGAATGGTTTAGTTGATTGACCAGAAGGAATATTATTTCCTTAGGGTTTATGTGTTGCAGGATCCTCTAACCCACTAACTCTCCCCCTATAACTACTTGTTATATATATATATATATATACACACACACAGACACAAACACCATAAGCCTAGATCAGTACTACAACACCATGGGAGAGCAAAATACAAAAGATACCGGTGGCAAGAAACAAATCTTGCAGCAGGTTTCAGTTCCCTTCCTTTGGGAGGACAAGCCAGGAATTGCCAAAAAGGAGTGGACGCCAAATTCCTTGTCCACTGCACCTCAGCTGCAGATAATTACTCCTCCGCTGCCACCTCCTCCGAGTCCTCCCCCACCACCTGGAGCTCTTCTGCCATCTCGTCCACCACCGCCGCCCCCAGTTGCTGCAAAGTTCATTGTGTCGGTTCCATTCAAATGGGAGGAGAAGCCGGGGACACCAATTCGAACCTTTGCAAAAGGCCCATCAATAGCAGCCCAAAACAAGTGTTTGCCATTGCCTCCTGCCTACTACTCTCAGTTCTATGAGTGTTTTGAGAGCGACCAAGAAAGCTCTTTTGAAGATGAGGATGAGGATGAGGACGATGAGGACGATCTGGAGGATCCTGATTGGTTGATGGAGCTGGATCAAGATGTGGAAACAAAGAGCTCTGCTCCTTCACTCTTAGCAAACCAGATTGTACCCGCATCAGCTATCTCGTCTGCTATTCCCTTTAAGAAGAGCTCGCAAACCCCTTCTTCCCCAGATAGCGGAAGTAGTTATGCAACGGGAAACACGAGCCCTGTTGGAAACTCCTTCTTGGAACAGCTTTTCCCACTCTACACTCCAAAGGCTGATGATTCTCCTGGGAAATTGGCATGCTTTGATCTTGAGAAGAGTGGATTACATGAAGCAGCTGAGCCAAAGATTAAGGGTTTAACGGGTGCAGATGAACGCAGCATTGTAATCAGAAGGCCACAAACGCTTGGAGAGTTGATCATGTTGAGCCGAAGACGTAGCTACCTGCACAAAGCCGTGATGTCGAGGAAGAACAGCGTCTCCAAGGTATAATATATATTGCTTAATTTATGAATATATGAATGAATTTACTCGAACAAAGAAATGACATGGCTGTTAATTTGTCATTTGAACAGGAATTTGAGGATCCAAATGCCTATGGATGCTGCATGTTTGGATCCGGGAATAGCGGAATAGCGAAACTCCTAGGAGGGAAGAGTCTCTTGACCTTGAAATTTGCTTAGGAGAAACACTTTTCAATTGTGCTTTCTTCAAGTTTTCTTGTACCACTCTACTAGTGATATATGAATGTCCAGTTTCTCATCATCTCATTGTAAATGGATGTCTACTAAAAGCCAGGCCCCAAATCCAGTTAAGTGACATGTGCAAATGCTACTTCAATCAAGGATCGAAATCTTAAGGGATCCACTTGAGTATCAAAACCTGAATTGTAATTAAAACAATCCTCTGTAGTTAACCAATAAAAAATTCACCCTCTCAACATATCAAAACCTGAAATAATGCTTCAATCAGTACCTAACAATATAATTGAGTTCTATATAAGCTCCAAATTACTTGATTTCATGATGTTATTGGTAATCAGACCTCTACAGGAGCACCACCGCAAGCTATTATACTAAATAAATCACCAAGAACTCTGTGGCGTATTAGTTTACAAATTTTAAATAAATTTTTAATAATTTTTTAATAAATTTGGAACAAAATAAATGCACTCAACATTGCTATTCTCACAATGTGTTCAATAGGTTACAATATTTAAGTTGAAGTGTCCAATAGAATCAAATCAAAGGTGAGATGTCTAAATGACAAATTTACACAAGTTCAAGGAGCTACATATGTTTTAAGTCGATTCTAATAGTCAGTTGAAAATGCTGTTCAGCAGTGAATACACTCCAGTTATCATTGTGATTTCCCAGCTGCCAAATCTTCAGCAGCCACTGGTTCATGGAGCTACATCAACACAGGAGTCGTCATGAGTTGGTAACAAATTCCATGAACACAACAAACATATATCTCCAGTGTTCAAAAAAAACGAGCTCACTTAATAGTCATCAGATTAGCAATGAACCAAATTTAATAACTGTAATCCCATAAGATTCTCTCACATCAATCATTTATTTAAAATAGGAAAAAAAAAATCAAACTTCCACATCATACAAATCTATCCAAGGGGAGTGCCAAATTCTTCAGTTTACTCAAGGGTTTAACATTCTTTGGAGTAGGGAAGATGGTGAGTTTTAAGAATTCTTAGTTTCATACCCTTAATGAAAGGAATCATCTGTCAATATAGGTTTGGAACCCCATACTTGATTTCTGGTGTTTGGTATCGGTATGTACAGATTTAGAACCACCACCCTTCTTGGAATGGCTAATACCACCACCAGGCCACTCCAAACACCATTTATCAGGTTCTAATACCATAGCATGGATACCAAAAGGATCCCTAAAGGTGAAGAAGTCTGGTAAACATTGGGATTTGCAGCAGACATGTAGGCAGCAACATGTGACACTTCCAAGAACTAGGATTTGCTTATTCAAATAAATTGGTCAAACATACTACAAATCCTACTCCATTTTTCTTGGATCTATTAATATCATTTTTCTCAAAATAAATTTTAGGTTAATGATTTCAAGGATTACATACATGATATTTGCCCTAATACAAGAATGTTGAACAGGATCAAATAAACTGCATGTAAAGAGAGCATTCGCAATGCGAAAATTGGCATGAGTTTGAGCAACTTACTGCACTTGCAACAGTCAGCCAATGGAATGAACGTATGAAAGCATCATCTTTTGAAGGGGCAGTGTCATGATTCCATACTGATATATTTTCCGATTTAGCTAGCACCTCCCAATCATTCGAGTGACTGTCAACCCCTATTGATGATTTATCTCTCACAGATACTTTCTTATCCTTGCCATTCTGGGCATTTTTCTTTCCTATAATGAAACCTGCAGAAAAGGCCCCAAAAAGCAACTTCTCAAATGTACTCTCACATTCAAGAATACCTAGATATAATATTATGAGATTCCTTTCATATAGGAAGACCTAAAGCTGGTTTAAAGGTCAAGAATACGTCCTGTTATCAGTGTATGTAATACAACCTAAAATCATTCCAGCCAAAAATATCACTCTAGCATTTTCCAACAGGGCTTTCCTTTGGTGTTGAAAACCCTTCCTTTCTATTTGTATTACACGACGAAAATGCCAAATAGCAGTTGTAAACATATGAGGGTCTAAAAAAGTTCAGAGAGATGATATAATTCATTACCAGTATATCCCCCTGGAATAGGAATGGTTGTTCCCAGTAATTTTCTTCCCCTAAAGTTGGCTTCATTCACCACTAAATCATCAACCTCATTCCCTACAACAAACAACAGAAAGATGTTATAGGAAACACAAGATAAATGGGAAAAAGACTCAAGAAACATCCGCAAAATTGAGGGATGAAATCACCTGCATTTTTAGGCTTAAAGTAGTGAGAAACTTCAGAGGGTCCAGTGTACTTAATGCAGCAAGGAAGGTGATGAACCCGACCACTGAGATTGACCCCATCAGCAGAAAGATCGATGCTTCCCATGTTTCCTCCAATGCCTCCCTCCATTTTACGGGGATGGAGATTAAATCACAAACCCTGGTTACATTTCACTTAATCAGCAAAACCCATAAAATGCACCCTTTATTTGATTTTCTTACAGCCTCTTTTTTTTTAATCTATGGCTACAATATTCTCCAGAACTTAAGCTCGCTAGTAATAATTCCATCATAAACACATAACAACCCAAGTGGACAGAATCACAATCTCAAATTGGCGCCAAACAACGTTCAGATATCCATTACCCAATCAATAGTGGTGGAGGCAGGTGGGGGCGGCCTCTAATTATCAGCCAGGCACACCAGTGGCAAAAAAGCAAGTGAAATTTTGAATCTTTCTCAATTGAGAAATATGAACCACGGTTGACATAAAGACATTTAGGAAACAAAATTCAATTGAGAACGGCAAGTTCAAACCGATCAATTGTGGAGACGAAATTGCAGACTTTGACGAGGCAGAGAAGATATGGCGGCGGTAAAGAATTCGATTTCTTTCTCTTGAGTCCGTCGTTCCGTCCTGATTCTCTCTGGTTCCTTCCTAGGGTTAATCAGTTGAATGAACTTGGGCCTGTTTAAAGACAGTCCGCGCCCAAACAAATACGTCCGTGATTGGGTTATCTAACCCTTTTTTTTTTGAGATAAATATCGTGTCAAATTGCAGGATCGCAAATGAATTATTCGGCGGTGAACTCTCGTGGTTGCTTAGCGTTAGATCTGTCAAAAGTTAGACGTAATCCACGAACCCGATTCGAACCATCCGAAAAATTTAGCATCAAGATTAGAAAATTTGAATCCGAAATTCGAAATAAACCGAAACCGTTGGAACCCGAAATCTGTTGGGTCGAAACCCGAAACCCATTGGATTGACCGATTTAGTATATTTATAGAACTCGTTGGGTTGACCCGATAGAACCCGATTTAGTATATTTTAGGATCAAGATCGTGCGCTTTTCCCTCCTAGTATATCTCATTCGTTGGATGGAGTCAACTTTCTTGGGGGCCTGTTAGCTATTGACTTTTGCAGTTGCTTGATCGAAGACAGAGTTTCCAAAACTATTAGTTTGATGGAGATTGTTGCTGGACTTAATGACCCCCATTCGGGGCTTCTTCTTCTCCGTAGTTGTGTGGGTGTAGGCCGATTGTATTTTTCTCTTCAGACTTGTCCCCCACAGATGCTCGGGTCTGCTCCTCTCACCTTCGACAATGCCTTACGGAAGGTTCTTGAGGAGATCATTGTGGCTGGGGTGCTGACTTTGGTGATTGGCAATGGCGGTGTGCCACCCTACCCTTTCGGCTAGGTGGTTTCGGGGTGTACACCGCCATGATGCTTCCATCTATGCATTTTTTGCCTCGCGTCTACAGTCTCTTGATCTCCAAAATAGATTATTTCGCCACTGTAATATCTTAAATATGGGGTCTGCCTGTGATTTAGCCTTGAACAGCTTTTGAGATTTGTGCAATTTCGACCCTCTTGTTCTCTTTCGTGATGTACCAGCCCCCCTTTTATGAAAAAATTGGCTACAATGTACTTCGATACGATAGAGAAGAATTTGGTGAATTAGTACAAATCGATTGCTAGGGAAAAGGCTATCCTCATCAGCAACAAGTCCCCCCACTCTTTGGACTTCTTGAGAACCCAACCCCTCATTAAAGGGTTAGGACAAACAATGCATCCAAAATAATTCGGATGTGTTTTGTGCTATCACCTCGTTATTCCTATGTATCTTGCTGGTTTTACTTGTCCTTGTTGCTCATCTAAAATCATGGATTGTTTTGGCGGTCATGTTGTCCACTGTGGAAATGATATTGGTCTTAAGTTTTGTCATAACCTAGTCCGAGACGTGTTGGGTGATATATGTACTCAAACTGGTGTCTTTTTGCAAAAGGAGCTACCTCTTGGATTTTTGTCCAAGGAAGGTAGAGATCTTCGACCTGGGATAGGGGGAGAAACGTCTACTTAGATGTCACATGTGTCTCTCCCTTCACGGGGGTTGGAGTTGATGCTTATGTCCATGGTGCTGCTGTTTCTAATTTTGTTGTCCGAAAGAAGAGGAAGTATGAATTAAAGTGCACAGACAATGGATATAGTTTTATTGTTTTTGCCTTCTGTACTTTTGGAGAGTTAGGGAGTGATGCCCTTGAGTTTTTGTCTAGGTTAATTTACGCGGGCTGCTCATAGTAACACGACCAACGCTAATATTCATTCCTTTATTTTTCAGCGCTTGTGCTTTGCCTTGAATAAGGGTGTTGGAGCCCAATTAGTTGCTAGGCTCCCATCCAACTTTGTGTAAATTGAACTTGATATATATAATTAATTAATAATATATTGTATTATTAAAATACATAAAAATAATACTTTATAATTAAAAATTATTATATGATTAACAATTGATTTTAATAATAATAAAAATGATATTTTAGACCCGCTGATCAACCCGACCCGACCGAAAACCCACAACAACCCGACCCGATTGTTTCGTGACCTAAAATGAAACGGAACTCGAACCCGACCGACTCCACCAGTTTGACAGGTCTACTTAGCCTTAATAATTCTCGGTGGTTATGTTTTAAGCAGAATTTTTCTATCGATAGTATTTTGGTTATTTCAAATTAAAAGATATATTTTTAAAAAATAATTAGTAAAGGGTACAAGGTGTATTTGTTAAAATCAAATCTTCTACTCCCTAAATATACTCCCTTTTATACTCTCCTACGACGTGATTGAGTGATGAATTTTTTAATTACATTAAAAAAGAAACTTAAATATTAGTAAAATATTAAAAAATATCTTCTAATCAATTTTTTTTGGTAATAAAGGAGGGTTATACCCATTTATTTATTAATTAAAAAAACTTACATATTCTCACTCATAAAGTTATCAATTTCCATGATGGAAGTAAGTCCATCAGGAGGATTATTGAATAAGATAAACTCGCCATTACAAAGTTCACTATAATCCACAAGCCAGTTTGCTGCTTGGTTCCCGCTCCGAGCTATGTGCTTGATCTTCGCTTGCCAACCAATCCCTTGCAGCAAGCTCCTGCATTTGTTGATGACCCTTTGGTGCAGCGCATTCTCCTTGGCATCATTCAGCATGTAATTCACCACTTCAAGAGCATCCAATTCCACCTCCAGCTTGTTAATCCCAAGCTCTTTCGCAATAGTTAGACCTTGGAGAAGCCCCCGCAACTCCGCTTTCAGTGTTGAGTTCCCATATTCTTTGATAGCAAAAGCTTTGATGAAGTTACAATTATGATCTCTTAGGATCCCACCAGCAAAAACTTTGAGATCTCCTACTTTATACGCACCATCTGAGTTCAGCCTGACCCATCCTTCCTTCGGTTTCGTCCAGTGCGAAAGCGCAGAATTGTGCTGAATCCCAACTTCCTTCCTCTGGTTTGATAAAGCCAAGTACTCTCTAGCTTTCTCCACAACGTATGTGTGCTATGATGCCGGAATCTCATCAGGTTTGTTAAAAGTACGACAGTTTCTCCACTTCCATAACCACCAACACCCATATGCGAAGGTAGTTGGCCAAATTCCGGATTTGCTCAAGTTTTTCTAGATCCATTCTTTTAGATCTCCCTCTAAAAACTCATCAAACTCTCTGTTAATTAAGAGTTCCTGCCAAACTTCCCTCGCCTTTATACATTCTCTTAGAAGATGGAGTGTGGTTTCGGCCCCTGCACTACATTCAACACAAGCCGGGTTCGCACAAAGGTGCCGGCGAAATCTTGTCGCGTTGCACAAGATACTGTCATGAGTAGCAAGCCAAAGAAAATTTCTAACCCTCTCTGAAGCCTCCACTTTCCAGACGAATCCCCAAACACTCTCAGTAACATCTCCTGCTTCAAGTCGAATGATATCCATAGCCGATTTAATAGAGAAATTGTTCGTTTTCGTAGTTGTCTACTAATAGGGTTTGCATGCAATCATTTTAAAGTGTTTGCTTATCTTGTTGAAGGAAAGTCGATCCTTGTAGATCCATGAGGATAATCAAGGCATGACGAGTAGATCCATCGAAGGATAGTCTCGTGGGTGTAGGCCATGAAGGCAATCACCATCGACCCCTTATTACTTTTGTAAGTCGACTTGGATAAGATTACGAGTCGAAAGGTTAGACCTATCTTTCCTTCAACCTATATTGCCCCTATTCCATGCCAAGGGTTATGCAATACCGCTGTGGGATAAAACGTAATTAAACAAACCAATGGAAGTGTTGGCAAGACACAACCATTGAGAACAAGCGTACCTTATTCGAGTCCATCGATTCCTCTTCGATCTTCACTTCAATGAAGTCGCCTTCCATGGATGCTTGGGGTTCGTCCTTGACTTGAACGTACTGCCCACTCCATGCATCTTGAGGTTTCTTTCTTGAAGAAGAACTTCGATCCATGCCGCCACACGACCACTTGAGAAAACTCTTGTGTTTTCACTCAAATCCGACAAGAAACCCTAGATTCTTGTTCGATTTTCTCTACCGATTTCTTTGGGATCAAGTCTGGTTTTTTCTCATGTGAATCATGTCCAAATTGCCGACATTTATCCCTATTTATAGTCGTGACAATCTTGCCCAAAACCGGCCATGGGCGGCGGTTACAATCGGTTGAAAACTTGTGTGGCCGAGAGTGATTTTAGGGAGTTAGTTACAACTTCCTTCCTCTCTCCTTGTCACCATCAAAGGGGCGTCCAAGTGCATCCCCCCTTGGACTCCAAATATTTCAGCAAATAAAAGGCCCATTAGAGAGTCCAAAAATCCAATCCAATAAGCCATGTACACGGCCCAAATGGCAAAGCCCACAACCCATGCCATGCGCGTGTATGTGCGGCCCACCAGCCCATAAGGCGCGCCCCTTGGGCCGGCCCACCAGCCCCACCACCTAGCTAGCATAGCTAGGTGCCAAGCTAGGTCACCTAGGAGTGTCACTACCCCTTAGCTCCATGAGCTAGCTTATAGTGAGTTGAGCTGGCCTGAGCTAGTGTGAGCTAGGTTGAGCTGAATTTCTAGCTAGTTGAGCTAACTTGAGCTAGTGTGAGCTACATTGAGCTTCCATGAGCTAGTTCCTAGCTACATGAGCTTCTTATAAAGCATGTACAATGAGTCTTGAGCTTGTCTAAGCTCCTAGAGTTCACTCTAAGCTAGTATGAAGCTTGTAAACTTCTTTCTAGCATATTTAACTATGTGCCAAGCTAAACTCAAGCTTTGGTTCTTGCTTAAAGCATCTACCAAGCTTAGAGAAGCTTCCTAATTCACTTAAGAATATGCACAAAGTTATAAGACTCAATGATCAAGCTCAAAACCATACCTTAGCCTCACAATTCATGCTCGACGCCTTGGACAAGTGCCCTAGGCACGCCGAGTGCTCCACCGCAGCCTCGCAACCGCGTCCCTAGCCCTACCGTGCCATCGCACCACCTAGGCGCGCCCTTGCAACCTTGAGATGAACCTCAAGTTCGCTCCTAGGCGTGCCACACCCAACACCGAGCCTTGAACCTCAAAACCGAGGTCCAAGCCGAGCCCCGCGCTTGCACCGCGCCGTTGCACCGAGCGTCGCCTCACACTAGGCGCGCCCTTGCCATGCAACGATGCACACGAGGTTCCTAGTCTCGATGGTGGTGTGTGACTAATCTATTGGATCTTATGATAACAATTAAACCATGAAAAGTCATATATGTCAATATACCCATCGACATTCCCAATATGACTCGAAAACCTCAACATGCTCTAATAGGGAGTTGATGACTTGACACAAATCACCAACATTCCTCCCCCATTTGAGCCATGTCATCAAGACTTGAAGTTTAATAAACAAACTCTATGTATAGATGTAAATGTCCGTAGACTTGAATTTACACCCTGTGATTATCACATTCATGCACTAAAATTTCGTGGTGCTCCTAAGGTTTGAACCACATCAACTTGTCTAAGTACATGTAGTAACAATCACACATGAGTCTCTTACGCTTATCCTTTTCCTTTGACGCTTTTATAAACAAGGCTCTTCGTCCCATATCCTCTCACATATGCTTTAGTCGAGTCATCCTTAATTACTCTAACTTGGAAGAAGCCTTATACTTCCACATATGCATAGTTGAGTTTCCTATCATGCTCCACATAAGCAACCAAAACTCATTAATGAAAACTTTGTTTCAAGACTAGGTTTCATGTGGCCTAGAGCATAAACCTTGATGGGTAATAATAATATCTAAAATATTATGAATGCTCTCCAACTCTACAATCTTGGCTTTCCACATTGAATTCAGCCCACACCTTTCGATGTAGGGGAATTGGGTATCCAAATCTAAGAGTTGTAAGGATTGTTACCCCCATCCCTCGATTGAAATTAACACAAACACTTATGTCAATCTTCTCGGAGAGAAATCAACAACCTCGATGTGCTTAACAAAAATCAAACGAGTTGACACTAAGTTATGGCATGTGCCTCATTACAAGGTTCCCTCATACTTAGATGTCACTTTCCAACTTTAGAAGTTGGAGTATCGCAAATTGCCTCTTGGAAACTCCAAGAACGCCGGCCCATCACCCAAGATTGGAATTTATGACCAATTGTGCACTTAAAGGTCTTCCAAAGTTTAGTGATCCAATTTGCTTTCAAACTTTCCAACCTAGGAAGTTTCTATACACATCCAATGCTTTAAGCATCAGCCATATCTTTGACAAATGGCCTATGTCAAGATATCCACATCTTAATATTCACTTGAGCGTCCCCAAGTCATGACACATCCAACTTATAACCGTGTGTTCATAAAACCAAAGATGTTACTCAACCATGTGTATAATCATGGAATTCTCATTTCCATCTCAATGTATTTCTACTAAGACGAAGATTTAGAACAATCTAATCCACCTTCACCTCTATACATTGACATCTTCATAAATAACCAATGAAGAACAAGGTCTTACTATTTAACCTTACAACTTGGTTTCTACCAAGTAGATCATGTCATTCTAATATAGATTCATTAGACACTAACCAAACACAAGTGACTAAACTTTCTATATCCCATCATGCAAAGCATATAGAATCTTTTAAAAGATTTCCTAATAACATTACTTTTCTTTTGGCCATTCAAACACAAAGTAGTCCACTTTATGTTCCTTTCATCCTAACTACCAAATCATTGGAAGTTCCCATAGGATCATCATTTATACATTTAGATGATTCAATTCTTCTTTCTTAAATTTTTCATTAAAGAAAACTTAGAAGAATTATGCTCATATGACAATCATCTTTTCCACAAGTGTTTACACACATGCTAAGACTTGTCTTTTATCTACCATGTCATTATTTCCATTAATCCTTTCCAATGGTTTCTCAACCATAAGACTAGTCACCCAAAGTTGTCAATTTCAAGCCTTAGTGACTCTAGACACTTTCCTTGGATCCGAGGATTCAACGAATTCCTCATAGTCTTTTCTAGACCACAACTTGTCTATTTGAAAGTCACAAACCAGCCTTTCAAATTTCCACACAAGTTCTATCCATCCAAGCAATGACACAAACATGAGCAAACTAAGCAATCATATGGAACATGTGATAGACCAAGTTCTCCCTACTTCAATCACAATTTTATTAAATCATAGACTAGGAAAGCCAAACATGGTTTCATTGATTTAACCAAATCAAACAATTGCCTTGTGGTAGGCGCGCCTATTGTGCCAATCGTGGGCACACCGACGCCATGCGTCGAGCGCTTCGCCGAAGCCAAGGCTCGGTTTCAACCAGCCTCGGCGCGCCTTGCACACCCGGTAGTGCCATGGTAACGGCGTCACCCAACTGTGGCACATCCTTGCGCATTCCAGCCGTGCCAAGGTTCAAAACCTCACACCATGTCGCTGCGTGCCGAGCGCTTCGCACTTGGCTTGTGACACAACGGGTCCGTGCGATCCACGCCTTGCCTCGCATCCTTGGCCTTGCCATGTGTCGAGTGCTAAGACTCGGCGCGCCTAGGCACGTTCGATCCGGAGATCGTGCCAAGGCTTAGGCCCATGTGTTGCGATTGATGCAACACCTCCCCCATGCGACGATCCTCGTCTAGTGCCATGCACCAAAAGGGTTCTAGGCGGCGGCCCCTCCTAGGGCGTGCCTCGGATGCTCCATGGGATCCAACCACGAGCGCTTAGCGCTTTGAGGATCGATGTCGAGTCACGACACCGCTCGGCGCGCCTATGGCTTAGCCTAGGCGTGTCTAGGTTCTAGCCCTAGCCACCTTATGCGCCGATCCCAAACCTTTTGCAAAGCAATTTCTTTTGACATTTCCATGTCTTTCTTAAGGCAAACTAACATGCGAACATTCATTTGTTAACATCAAACCACATTTATACTTTTGACAAGTCATATTTATTTAGGATTTCAACCATATGATAAAACGGTCTAGACATGAACTTTATTCATCATGTCTAAGTATCAAACTTACATTTGACACTTTTCATGCCTTGTCAAACTTATTTGACTTAGCCATGAGAGATCTCACTCTCTTACAACCATTTCTCTCTTACAATAATACTACAAGTCTTAATCTAATCCAATCAAGACTTCCTTGTTTCCCTTTTGCATAAGAAGCATGAATTTCATGAAATCACTTAGTGAATTCCACATGCATCTCATCAAGAGACTCTCACCATCTCTTCTATGTGTTCTTTTAGTGCATGCATGGCCAACATGTGCATGCCCTCTCACGTGGGGGGCAATCCAGTAGACCCTTACATTAGTAGACCCGAAGGTAGTCTAATTACTCTAGTAGACCCGAAGGTAGTCTAGAGCATGAGTCGTCCCAATCAAAGAATGGTCGACTCAAGGGTAGTCTGGTCCAGTAGACCCTATTAGTAGACCCGAAGGTAATCTAATTACTCTAGTAGAACCGAAGGCAGTCTAGAGCATGAGTCGTCCCAATCAAAGAATGGTCGACTCAAGGGTAGTCTGGTTTGGATCATTCTTAGTGAACGAAACCAACAATCAAACTTTCAAGTTGATTCCAAGAATTTAGACTTAAGTCCTTTTCTTGCACACATGTCGTTAAGATTAACATTGAATCAAGCCATAGTTTATTTCAAATCATAAACAATTACATGATCTTATCACGATCATTACACACACTAATAACCCTTTAGTCAAGGCATACATAACACACATAGTCCATAGCACACGTCTAATGCTAAATACATACACACACGTACATAAAGGAAACAAATACAAGTAAAATTCAGCCTTGGCGTCTCACGCCACAAAGAGAACAATAAACGGGCTTCTTTGGCCTTTGGTTCCCATAAACCACTTGCCAATACTTTCCTCCTACCGACGCCCCTCCATCTCCCAAGGCCACGCCCCTAGGGACGTTTCTTCTCGGTTTAGCACGCGAGTGCTTCACCCTAGACTTGCCATGGCGCTTGAATGACGAGTACATATGCCTTGCCTCATGATCTCGCCTTGGACCATGATTCTCCAACACCGTGGAGGGCTGAGGCCTTAAAACCTCACCTTGTAGGGCATCATTGAAATCAGGTTCACACCTTACGTTAGCAAGGACCCAATCCCAATAGAGATTACTCTTGTTGTACTCCTCTAGCCATTCATCAAAGTCCATGAGTCCGCCTTGCACTTCGATGGGTCGAATGGGACTCGGAGGCTCTATCTTGACTTCCCTCAATTGTGAGGTAATGTCATGCACCGTCTTATCCCCTCGTTTAGTCTTATCCTTGAACTTAACAAACATAAACCAACAAAGCAAACAATGACATGAACAAAACGAAGCATATGACTACAATTAAATACAAATATACGTTGAAGATTGTTCGTTTTCGTAGTTGTCTACTAATAGGGTTTGCATGCAAATCATTTTAAAGTGTTTGCTTATCTTGTTGAAGGAAAGTCGATCCTTGTAGATCCATGAGGATAATCAAGGCATGACGAGTAGATCCATCGAAGTATAGTCTCGTGGGTGTAGGCCATGAAGGCAATCACCATCGACCCCTTATTACTTTTGTAAGTCGACTTGGATAAGATTACGAGTCGAAAGGTTAGACCTATCTTTCCTTCAACGTATATTGCCCCTATTCCATGCCAAGGGTTATGCAATACCGCTGTGGGATAAAACGTAATTAAACAAACCAATGGAAGTGTTGGCAAGACACAACCATTGAGAACAAGCGTACCTTATTCGAGTCCATCGATTCCTCTTCGATCTTCACTTCAATGAAGTCGTCTTCCATGAATGCTTGGGGTTCGTCCTTGACTTGAACGTACTGCCCACTCCATGCATCTTGAGGTTTCTTTCTTGAAGAAGAACTTCGATCCATGCCGCCACACGACCACTTGAGAAAACTCTTGTGTTTTCACTCAAATCCGACAAGAAACCCTAGATTCTTGTTCGATTTTCTCTACCGATTTCTTTGGGATCAAGTCTGGTTTTTTCTCATGTGAATCATGTCCAAATTGCCGACATTTAGCCCTATTTATAGGCGTGAGAATCTTGCCCAAAACCGGCCATGGGTGGCGGTTACAATCGGTTGAAAACTTGTGTGGCCGAGAGTGATTTTAGGGAGTTAGTTACAACTTCCTTCCTCTCTCCTTGTCACCATCAAAGGGGCGTCCAAGTGCACCCCCCCTTGGACTCCAAATGCCTCTCCATTTCAGCAAATAAAAGGCCCATTAGAGAGTCCAAAAATCCAATCCAATAAGTCATGTACACGGCCCAAATGGCAAAGCCCACAGCCCATGCCATGCGCGTGTATGTGCGGCCCACCAGCCCATAAGGCGCGCCCCTTGGGCCGACCCACCAGCCCCTCCACCTAGCTAGCATAGCTAGGTGCCAAGCTAGGTCACCTAGGAGTGTCACTACCCCTTAGCTCCATGAGCTAGCTTATAGTGAGTTGAGCTGGCCTGAGCTAGTGTGAGCTAGGTTGAGCTGAATTTCTAGCTAGTTGAGCTAACTTGAGCTAGTGTGAGCTACATTGAGCTTCCATGAGCTAGTTCCTAGCTACATGAGCTTCTTATAAAGCATGTACAATGAGTCTTGAGCTTGTCTAAGCTCCTAGAGTTCACTCTAAGCTAGTATGAAGCTTGTAAACTTCTTTCTAGCATATTTAACTATGTGCCAAGCTAAACTCAAGCTTTGGTTCTTGCTTAAAGCATCTACCAAGCTTAGAGAAGCTTCCTAATTCACTTAAGAATATGCACAAAGTTATAAGACTCAATGATCAAGCTCAAAACCATATCTTAGCCTCACAATTCATGCTCGACGCCTTGGACAAGTGCCCTAGGCACGCCGAGTGCTCCACCGCAGCCTCGCAACCGCGTCCCTAGCCCTACCATGACATCGCACCACCTAGGCGCGCCCTTGCAACCTTGAGATGAACCTCAAGTTCGCTCCTAGGCGCGCCACACCCAACGCCGAGCCTTGAACCTCAAAACCGAGGTCCAAGCCGAGCCCCGCGCTTGTACCGCGCCGTTGCACCGAGCGTCGCCTCACACTAGGCACGTCCTTTCCATACAACGATGCACACGAGGTTCCTAGTCTCGATGGTGGTGTGCGACTAATCTATTGGATCTTATGATAACAATTAAACCATGGAAAGTCATATATGTCAATATACCCATCGACATTCCCAATATGACTCGAAAACCTCAACATGCTCTAATAGGGAGTTGATGACTTGACACAAATCACCAACAGAAATTTCCTGAAGAGGATTCAGCCCAATAGAAGTTATCACCTGATTCTTCCTGTGCTACAACAAGAGCACCAATCTGAGTCAAGACATCCCCAAGAAGCAAATGAGAGAACCTGTTCCAATCCCATTCACCATTGATCCAGTTTTCAGCTACTGTTGACCCCAGCTCATTCGCATCAATAACCCCCGTTGCAATGTCTTCGAGAGGTTGATTAATAACCCAAGGATGAACCCAAAACAGAGTTCTCGAGCCATTCCCAATTGCCGACCTGATGTAATATCCGCGATATTCCAAGCTTTTTATAATATAATATTTATTATCAAATTTTTTTTAATTAAAAGGGAGAATTTCTAAATATCAAATTAACTTATATTATTTTCTTTTGAAAGAGATTATCAAGAAAATTAAAATAGATAAAAATTCAATAAAATAACATGAGGGGCATAGATTAATAAAGTGAGGTAATTTAATAAGAAGAGCATTAGAAAAAAATAAGGTCTTTTAGAAATTGAATTTATTCCATAAAATAAATTACACAAAGGCCTAAAAATACAATTTACAAGCTTTGTAAAAAGAATGCAAGAGCCGGGATTTGAACCCGAGACCTCTTGCAACTCATTCCACACGCCCCCTCTCCATTCCGCTAGACCAAGTGAACTTCCTTGCCATCTACCCCACCCTTTTTAATTCTATAACAATATTAGCCTTCTTCTTCTTCAAACAAGTCAAAGAAGTGTGGTTGATGTGACACTCTTCCAATGCATGGCCATGGAAGCTTCTCTTCCTTCTCCTTGGCTTGCAAGACACCCTTGATTACATCACTCTCCATCACCCTTGAAGAAGCACACATTTGACCAATGGAAGAACACTCTCTTCACCTCCATTGGTGCACCCTCCATGGCTAGGATCCATGGCCTCCTCCAACTTGCCTATATAAAGGAGCTCAACCTCTCTTTCAAGCTCACACTTCAAACATCTTCTCCTCCTTCTTGCTAAGTACTCTCTAGTGCCCAAAAAAAAAATCAGCCCATTCAAGCCTTAGTTCCCCATTCAAAACACCACCAAAATCCCATCTTTTTTCTCCTTGTGCACCGCCGGCTGCCTCCCTGCCTGCCGGAGCTCCACTCGACGACCGTCGAGCCCTCGCCGGACCGCCCGACGCCCGCCGGAGCCCCTGGTGCCACCGCCTCCACGCCGCCGGTCTCCCCTCTCTTGCTCTCCTTCCTTTGTATTATGTAATACAAGAAGCAAATAGGGTATACAATTTAATCCCTTTTCATTTTATTCAATTAAACCATGTTTTTTATTAAAATAAGTTGTTAGTATATTGAAACAATGCAAATATGGGTTAATTTACAAGATTTTAGTTTAACAAAAATATTGTTGAGATATTGATAGTAGAAGGAGAAGATTAAATCAAGTAAATAGATCTCATAACAATTGTTAGCCTACAAGATTTTATTTCATAAAAATAATAGTTGAAAACTTGTTAGTTGAGAGGAGGAGATAAATCAATTAAATAAAGTATTTTGGATAATCTACTATTTTTATAAATTGCTAGACATGATTATTTTAAATAGGTTTTAAGAAGCTATTATAAAAGTATTGTTATAAAATTACTAGCATATGAAGATAATTGTTAACATGAAAAGATATCATATTATAGGTTCTTAGTAATGATGATAAGGTTAATAAATAAATTCATTAGTTATTAAAATAGCATACCTCTAAGTGTAATGAAATTACTACAAGATATAAACTTTTATTATAATATGATAAATGTGACTATAAAGTGAACTAGGTTATTATATGATATTAGTTATATTATACGATAATGATGTTAGAATATCTAAGACATAGTATAATAATAAAATGGTAGAAAAATCTTATAAAAGTATTATTGTTTCAAAATTTGTAGCACATGGACTATAGTTTAACATGAAATATTGTTTTATAAAGGGATAACATTAATTATATCACACATTAGGTCACCTATTTCTAATTGTAGAGAATGACCAATATATGAATACCACTACATTAATGATAGTTATACTACTAGAGTTATCATTTAATAAAATACTAGGTTAAGCTATCTCTAGGAAAAGTGATTTCCTACAAGACCTAAAGATCTAATATGAATATAACATTTGTAATCTTAAATTGATATAATATGATATTATATAGTTATGGGAATGACTTGCATGGAAATAGATCATTTAGATATAGAAAAGATATTATTTTATAACCTAAGATATTATAATAATAGACTATAAGTATGAAGTGGATATTTATAAGCCATGATCATATATTATCAACTATGAGCATAGATATTTTATAAGTCATAGAATATGAAAAGAATTATTGGAATAAAATAAATAAGAATAGTTGAATATATGTTAAATGTAGGAAGTTACCTATTAAAGAAAAATAGAAAGTCATATTTATGGAAACTTTCAAGAAAAGTAGATTATAAGTTTATGAGCCTTATTTTTAGGTGAACTATAGAATTAAATAAAAGTCTACTAAAGGTATATATCGCTTCAAAATCCTTAAGGAATTTAAAAGTAGTATTTTTAAACTAAGACTAGTACATAGAAAGGTTAAAGTGAATTTCTTATAATTCAAGGAAAACTTATAGTTTATAAGAAAAATACTTCTAGGCAAAGTATAGTATTTTATGAAATTTTACTTGCTTACTTATATTAAAGAAATAGAGAATAAAGTTAAAAGAGATTATTTTAAGTAAGGGTTTATGGAATAATAAGGATATTACAAAGCCAAAATAATAATGAAGGAACATTATTAATTTAATCATCTTCTAAATTATTACCATAATAATTTTGATTTCAGCTTCGCTTATAAAAGTATTATAAGAGAAAATCCAAGTTAAGAGGAATCCATATTTATAAGCCGTTCGTAAATCCCGTGTCTTTAGGTAGGGATCTGCGTTCGAAGTTGCAAACCGCATCATCCGTCAAGAATCAATAGTATACGTTGTAAGCCAAGGCAAGTGGAATTTCCCCTTGTGCCCTTTTATATCCGTCTACATGATATTTTTCAATGTTGGGAACGACTTGTATGCTTCAATAAAAATGAACCTAGGAAATATCGAATGCTAGATATAACGACCCTTTGTTAGCATAGTTGCTTTATATTCTCGTAATAGGATTATATATGCTAGTGTAGTTATTATCTTGATTGCTTGTGGTCTCGTTCAGAGATTTACTTCGAATAAACTAGAAAGGGGTGCGGGATAGCCGACGCCTCTTTATAACCTTACTAAGTCGTACGTCCATACGACTTTCGGGATCATGATCTCCATCCGCTCCGATTGCAAGGAGGGATTGTGCGGCACTCTAGCTAAGTGCCGGAGAATTGAAGTTCTCCTTCGGGTGGCTTGGTTTATCCGTGTCCCACCACTATCCATAAAAAAAATCATTAATAAGATTGAATATCTTTCGTCACTATATAAGATAAGTGCGTATGCACATTTAAGATACCAAAACCGGACCGGTCTCAAATGATCGATCCGGCTCTCGGTCCGTTCAGGGCGCGAGAGGTTTTTACTTCTATGACTTAATAAACGTTCCCAGCGTACTTTCGAAATCCTTAAGAAGTCTACAATCTAGTAGCTCTTCTATCGCTTTTCGAGTTATCTTTATCTAAGATATACTCTCCTTTGAATCACAAAAGCTCCACATAAACAAGCCCTATCGTATAGCCCATCGTAAACACAACCTTATTATCTCTTTCAACAATAATTGAAATTACCGAAATAACCTCGGGAAGTTCCATTCCCGCTTGCTTAGTCTCTTAGACTAATTCTTCTTTTCCGCATGTTTGCCTGGCATTTTATCGCCCCTCGCGAATTATGTCAGAATCTAGGAATCCCAACAAGGCGTGAAGTGAAGACGAAGGAAGAACAAGGATTTTCCAGATGTACCCTTTCTATCATTTTGCTTTAGTTTCATTACGTTTCAAGGACAAGCAGGTTTTGCGTTTCAATTCCGAACAACTTTGTATTTGAAAACAGTGTAAGATGTTTTGTAAGAACCAAGTCTCCCTCGGGAGCACCTTTTTCTCATTATGTACTATGTTTTATTCCGCATTTTAATTGTTCTATATCATTCTAAAAGCCTTGGGAGACTTTGGACGGTAAAGTCTGAGGTCACTGGCGGTAATACCCAATGTTGTAAAATAGGGGTGTTACAATTGTGGTATCAGAGCTAAACGTTTTGTTTTAAAACCGAAAAGTTTTAAAACCAAAAATTTTTGAAAACCGAGAACTTTTAAAACCTTAACTTTTACTTCCGCTATTTAAAACTTTCAAATATAGAAAAATTTTCCTTCTCTATTCCTTGAAGAAAACTTAGGATTAATAACTTTCTCTCTTGAAACTTCTTAGCTAAGAAAAACCTCTTAAAAATGTTTGAAACTTTAGATACCAAGTACTTAGTTCTAGAACTAACGTTTTTATAAAATTCCCTTTCTATCCTTCGAAAACTTAAGTCGTATGAACATTTCCAATTCATGTAGAATTTTAAACTCTTCATTAGGAATTTATAAAATACTCGCATCTTCACACCAAGGGACTTGTTAGTAATCCCAACACTTATTTCTTACAAACTTAAGTAGTATAAGTGTTTCAACTTTCAAACTCTAGACATTTTCGATATAACTTTTTGGTAAACTTAACTTTTACCTCAGTAAACTTGTTAGTAAAGTAAGAAATTTTCGTCTTAAGTAACGTGTTCAAAAAGAATTTCCTAGACTCCTTAATAGGACCAAGAAAATGAAAAGTCTTAAAGTAAACATTTCATATGTGATTTTTATAAACAATGCCTTAACTTCCTTCAACACGTCTTCACCTTATAGAATCAAAGGATATTCTATATAAACGCCTTCTTCTCCTCTACAGAAATGGTACTCACTAGAAGCCAAACCCGAATTAGGGAAGAAACCAAAAAGGTCGCTCAAGAGCTTGATGAGGCCTTCGCTCAATGGCCATTTTTGCCAAATGGATACCCCGACGACAACCCCGAGCTAACACTACAAGAGGAGATGCAGGAAAATTCACCCGAGATGAATCTCGAGGAAGAGAACCTTGGAGAAGCATTCCTCGAGGGAGGAGTTAATAATCCACTTCACGGCCAATCAAGTCCGGAAATCACTGAGCAGGAATTCTCGGGATATCATCCATGGGGACACATGACGGAGACTCCACGTCACCAAATCACAAGTCAAGTTCCAATGACCTATCAAGTGGATGGATGGGCTAACTGGACTCAGGGAGAGTCATCCCATCACCAAGCAAATGGTCAAACAAGAAACCCATCTCCAATCAACAGCCCAAACCCAACAAAGGTTCGTCAACCAAAGTACGACTACCTCATTCAACGCAAGGAAGTATGGTTGGATGAAATGAGGTCATACCAAAACGAGGACGCCCAACTCCATGCTCGTCTTGCAATCAACCGTGGCTATATAGCTGCAACTCGTCGACACATCGAGCAAGCCCAATTACTGTTGAACCACGAAGGAGGTGCCCTCGATGAAAGTTTGTTCGATGAAGGATTCTTGGACAGCTTTTGTTTCCTAAGCACGCCCTAGGGCTAAAATTCGGTTGTTTATCATTAAGCAGTGTGAAACTCTAAGTAGTCCACTTAACTCGACTATTCATTTTGTCCTTGGATAGTCAGGTCGGTAGTAGCTTTGTTTCCGTCCCTAGTGTAATGGCTTATTATATAGAGCCTTTTGTAATCCGTTCCATAAAAGTTCTAATAAAAATTTCCTCTCTTCTCTAAACTTGCGCATCATTTCTTGCCTATACTTGGGAGTTAACAAAGACAACTATATCCTTCCTCAAATATAGAATTACGGATATTCTATATGAATGTCAATTGGTAGCCATTTACAGAAAATGGTTATAATAAAAACTAAGTTCATACACACCAAGAATGAGAAGAAGTCATGCCAGCTAAAAATAATACTTATGTTTTCATAGAGCCAAACTTACTGATCCAGTGACTCAAGGGAAAATAGAAATTTCCAAAGAGGACGCCAAGGAAGGCTTAGTCGACTAAAGATCTAACATGTCTCCACTTAACCAGATCTCGAAACAGATTATCGAGAGGTATGTGTGGGGCAAACAATGATCTAACAATAAAGGAGTGGTCGAGGTCCCGATCAATGAAGGATATATTAGTCTGACGTACCGACAAGTAGTTAGGATTTGCTCAACCAACATATGGAAGCTTGGCGAGATAATTGATGTTTGTCAACCGAATAACCAACCATAGTAAAGCTATAGCCACGTCATAAACTTTTCTTCGCTTCCATCTTGGTAAGTCAACACGGTGATAGACGAAGCTAGAAAACAAGTTGCTAGGACCAAGATATTTTGGACTTATAAATTCGCTAAGTTGCCCGACAAGCCTAGTGAGTCACGAAGTTGCTTCATCATTTGGACAATTGATGGACACGTGTTCCTGTTCGTCACAACTAAAGTAGTAACCCTTCCATACTCGACGTTAATTATTTCCAACCTTTGTTTTCCATTATTAGTTCGGATAGTCCTCTTACACCTTGTTAACCATCCCTTCCTTGTAGACATTAGAAGAAAATCAAAAATTTCAGCGTCAAAGAATGGCGGACCCTAAAGAGAACAACAATAGGAGCACCTTTGTTTGCAATCTGCCTCAGGAAAATGATGGAGGGTCTAAGCGCTCTAGTCACAATCAAGAGGACCCACATCAACAAGTTTCTTACCCACCAAGGACGGTGGAAAGTGGTCCTTTAAGGATCGAAGCTGCAAGAGTCCACGTGGAGCAATTCAGTCATGAGATGTTTCCAACTGCATTGCCCGACGTGAAGAAGATAGCGGGAGGAGGTCAAACTAGCAATACAAAGGATAGTATCGTTCAGACTTCTTCATCAATAATTTGCTCAGAGTGTGACAAGAACCTGAGAACTTTTTCCTCATTGAAGCCAGACATTTATGACGGTACGGGAGAAACCAACGAAATAGTAAGATGGTTCTCACAAATGGAATGCCTCCTAAGCACGCTTGAGTGCAAAGAAGTGGAAAAGGTGCACCTTGCCTCCCTTCAGCTAAGGGGAGGAATACGAGAATGGTGGGAAAATTCAAACTTGTCGGAACAACCAAGTCTGAATTGGGCAATGTTCAAAGCAAAGATGTTGTATCACTTCTGGACAACTTGGGAAAAAGAGAAGCTCTATACGGTTCCTTACCAAAAGATTGGTGGACCGAGCATACCCGAGGCAACAAAGCTTCAATCCCAAATGGGAGGTGCCACAAAGAAAGTCCCCACTAAGGCAGAGAGAATTCAACGGTTCCATGAATTATTGAGCCCAGAAATAAAAGCTCTGATAAGTTATCGCAAGTGCACGACGTTGGGAGAATACGTGGATGCGGCCCACATGGCAAAATCCTTGCTCGAGGAACCCGCACCAAGGGTAGAAGATTGGGGACAACCTCATAACAAGGAGAATGGCAAATTCAAGAGGCCAGGCTCTCCACAAAGTTCAGACTAGTCAAAGAAGAGCAAGACAGGGTCCGAGCCAACTAAGTCTAAACCATTCCCAAGCCCGGAAACCAAGAAGAGCTCTATAGTCTGTCACAACTGTGAAGAACCGGGACATATCAACCGAAACTGTACCAAGAATCCTAAGAAGTGCTTCAACTGTGGGAGAGACGGACATCTCCGCCAATTCTGTAGGCAACCAGCAAATAAGTCAAGACCAACTCGCTCCAACACAGTCTCCCAGTACCCTTAGTTTTCCAACAGAACGACGGGAACTGCTTTTGTGTAGTCTACAACTCAGGATAAAGGAAAGAGCTCGATTACATCCTAGAGTCAAGATCAATAGTTCTATGAGATGCACCGCAGTGACAAACCTTCTGCACCAGATGTTCCAAAGAAATAGTTGGATCCTCCTTCCTACTCGCGTTTAATCTTCGTAATCATATTAGCTTTGCCCTTAAGGCACTTTTGTATCGCAACAGTAGATGCTAATGTCGAACCATTCCGGTGACACTCTTCCTCGTGAGAATGTCTCATTTTGAAATCTATATTATGATTATGGTTATCATATTATATCCTTGCGTAACCAACCAAGGACCGTGTTCCATAGATAACTTATATAAGAGAACGTTCGAGCTAAACCCTAATTTAACTTTATGATATATACATTGTACTACTTAGTTCACCTCAAAATGTTACTTATATACCATAATGAATTTGTAAGTTATAAATCAAAGGTTTCGATATAGATTCATGGTGGTGAATAAGAATGGACTTGTACCTCCCATCTTGGCCACTTGGTTGAGGTAGAATTTCAGGTCTTATTCCTATGAAGATATACACTTTAGGCGATTATGTGGGAAATCGCTCCCCGGTACTGATCACATCGGTGGAATGAAACCACATGGTCCCTCGAGTTTAACCTTGCTTACAAAAAAAAAATTACATTTTTGACAAATACTGTATAATATAATATAAAGGGACGCTCGAACCATTTCTCGATAGTATGATATATATTCGAATACGACATCGTAACGATGGTTACTCCCTCTTGGAAGATAACCATTCCCTATCCCAGTAGTAATTTCTTAGAAATCGTAAATCGAAATTCTCTTTCCAAGGCATGGCCCTTGTATATTCAAACTTCGTTTCCATATCGTCAGTTATCGAATGGTCACCTGAAAAGGATTCCTCTGCAATGACCAAATTCCAGAAATATAGAATAGATTAGTCATGGACTTACTCGCTTCCTAGAAGCACCTAAGTGTTCATTTCAATAAGGAAACTTACTCTATAAGCAATCAAACCTTTATGTTCGGGAAGGTCAACCCAAAACTTCCGTAGGGGTGACCACAGCTTTCGAATAAAACCACTGGACCCCCGCCTACTTTGCTAGCCAGATCAATCGGATTTCCAATCCTATTCCTTGATTCCAATTAAGCCACATAAGCTCAAATGTGGGAATCTTCCTAAGGATTTCCAACTTCACGATTCCTTAAGATAAAGGTACAATAATAATTCTTCTACTTGTACAGTCATCTCAACTATCTTTCCTTCAACGTATATTGCCCCTATTCCATGCCAAGGGTTATGCAATACCGGTGTGGGATACGTAATTAAACAAACCAATGGAAGTGTTGGCAAGACACAACCATTGAGAACAAGCGTACCTTATTCGAGTCCATCGATTCCTCTTCGATCTTCACTTCAATGAAGTCGTCTTCCATGAATGCTTGGGGTTCGTCCTTGACTTGAACGTACTGCCCACTCCATGCATCTTGAGGTTTCTTTCTTGAAGAAGAACTTCGATCCATGCCGCCACACGACCACTTGAGAACACTCTTGTGTTTTCACTCAAATCCGACAAGAAACCCTAGATTCTTGTTCGATTTTCTCTACCGATTTCTTTGGGATCAAGTCTGGTTTTTTCTCATGTGAATCATGTCCAAATTGCCGACATTTAGCCCTATTTATAGGCGTGAGAATCTTGCCCAAAACCGGCCATGGGTGGCGGTTACAATCGGTTGAAAACTTGTGTGGCCGAGAGTGATTTTAGGGAGTTAGTTACAACTTCCTTCCTCTCTCCTTGTCACCATCAAAGGGGCGTCCAAGTGAATCCCCCCTTGGACTCCAAATGCCTCTCCATTTCAGCAAATAAAAGGCCCATTAGAGAGTCCAAAAATCCAATCCAATAAGCCATGTACACGGCCCAAATGGCAAAGCCCACAGCCCATGCCATGCGCGTGTATGTGCGGCACACCAGCCCATAAGGCGCGCCCCTTGGGCCGGCCCACCAGCCCCACCAGCCCCACCACCTAGCTAGCATAGCTAGGTGCCAAGCTAGGTCACCTAGGAGTGTCACTACCCCTTAGCTCCATGAGCTAGCTTATAGTGAGTTGAGCTGGCCTGAGCTAGTGTGAGCTAGGTTGAGCTGAATTTCTAGCTAGTTGAGCTAACTTGAGCTAGTGTGAGCTACATTGAGCTTCCATGAGCTAGTTCCTAGCTACATAAGCTTCTTATAAAGCATGTACAATGAGTCTTGAGCTTGTCTAAGCTCCTAGAGTTCACTCTAATCTAGTATGAAGCTTGTAAACTTCTTTCTAGCATATTTAACTATGTGCCAAGCTAAACTCAAGCTTTGGTTCTTGCTTAAAGCATCTTACCAAGCTTAGAGAAGCTTCCTAATTCACTTAAGAATATGCACAAAGTTATAAGACTCAATGATCAAGCTCAAAACCATATCTTAGCCTCACAATTCATGCTCGACGCCTTGGACAAGTGCCCTAGGCACGCCGAGTGCTCCACCGCAGCCTCGCAACCGCGTCCCTAGCCCTACCATGACATCGCACCACCTAGGCGCGCCCTTGCAACCTTGAGATGAACCTCAAGTTCGCTCCTAGGCGCGCCACACCCAACGCCGAGCCTTGAACCTCAAAACCGAGGTCCAAGCCGAGCCCCGCGCTTGTACCGCGCCGTTGCACCGAGCGTCGCCTCACACTAGGCACGTCCTTTCCATACAACGATGCACACGAGGTTCCTAGTCTCGATGGTGGTGTGCGACTAATCTATTGGATCTTATGATAACAATTAAACCATGGAAAGTCATATATGTCAATATACCCATCGACATTCCCAATATGACTCGAAAACCTCAACATGCTCTAATAGGGAGTTGATGACTTGACACAAATCACCAACAGAAATTTCCTGAAGAGGATTCAGCCCAATAGAAGTTATCACCTGATTCTTCCTGTGCTACAACAAGAGCACCAATCTGAGTCAAGACATCCCCAAGAAGCAAATGAGAGAACCTGTTCCAATCCCATTCACCATTGATCCAGTTTTCAGCTACTGTTGACCCCAGCTCATTCGCATCAATAACCCCCGTTGCAATGTCTTCGAGAGGTTGATTAATAACCCAAGGATGAACCCAAAACAGAGTTCTCGAGCCATTCCCAATTGCCGACCTGATGTAATATCCGCGATATTCCAAGCTTTTTATAATATAATATTTATTATCAAAATTTTTTTAATTAAAAGGGAGAATTTCTAAATATCAAATTAACTTATATTATTTTCTTTTGAAAGAGATTATCAAGAAAATTAAAATAGATAAAAATTCAATAAAATAACATGAGGGGCATAGATTAATAAAGTGAGGTAATTTAATAAGAAGAGCATTAGAAAAAAATAAGGTCTTTTAGAAATTGAATTTATTCCATAAAATAAATTACACAAAGGCCTAAAAATACAATTTACAAGCTTTGTAAAAAGAATGCAAGAGCCGGGATTTGAACCCGAGACCTCTTGCAACTCATTCCACACGCCCCCTCTCCATTCCGCTAGACCAAGTGAACTTCCTTGCCATCTACCCCACCCTTTTTAATTCTATAACAATATTAGCCTTCTTCTTCTTCAAACAAGTCAAAGAAGTGTGGTTGATGTGACACTCTTCCAATGCATGGCCATGGAAGCTTCTCTTCCTTCTCCTTGGCTTGCAAGACACCCTTGATTACATCACTCTCCATCACCCTTGAAGAAGCACACTTTGACCAATGGAAGAACACTCCCTTCACCTCCATTGGTGCACCCTCCATGGCTAGGATCCATGGCCTCCTCCAACTTGCCTATATAAAGGGGCACAACCTCTCTTTCAAGCTCACACTTCAAACATCTTCTCTTCCTTCTTGCTAAGTACTCTCTAGTGCCCAAAAAAAAAAATCAGCCCATTCAAGCCTTAGTTCCCCATTCAAAACACCACCAAAATCCCATCTTTTTTCTCCTTGTGCACCGCCGGCTGCCTCCCTGCCCACCGGAGCTCCACTCGACGACCGCCGAGCCCTCGCCGGACCGCCCGACGCCCGCCGGAGCCCCTGGTGCCGCCGCCTCCACGCCGCCGGTCTCCCCTCTCTTGCTCTCCTTCCTTTGTATTATGTAATACAAGAAGCAAATAGGGTATACAATTTAATCCCTTTTCATTTTATTCAATTAAACCATGTTTTATTAAAATAAGTTGTTAGTATATTGAAACAATGCAAATATGGGTTAATTTACAAGATTTTAGTTTAACAAAAATATTGTTGAGATATTGATAGTAGAAGGAGAAGATTAAATCAAGTAAATAGATCTCATAACAATTGTTAGCCTACAAGATTTTATTTCATAAAAATAATAGTTGAAAGCTTGTTAGTTGAGAGGAGGAGATAAATCAATTAAATAAAGTATTTTGGATAATCTACTATTTTTATAAATTGCTAGACATGATTATTTTAAATAGGTTTTAAGAAGCTATTATAAAAGTATTGTTATAAAATTACTAGCATATGAAGATAATTGTTAACATGAAAAGATATCATATTATAGGTTCTTAGTAATGATGATAAGGTTAATAAATAAATTCATTAGTTATTAAAATAGCATACCTCTAAGTGTAATGAAATTACTACAAGATATAAACTTTTATTATAATATGATAAATGTGACTATAAAGTGAACTAGGTTATTATATGATATTAGTTATATTATACGATAATGATGTTAGAATATCTAAGACATAGTATAATAATAAAATGGTAGAAAAATCTTATAAAAGTATTATTGTTTCAAAATTTGTAGCACATGGACTATAGTTTAACATGAAATATTGTTTTATAAAGGGATAACATTAATTATATCACACATTAGGTCACCTATTTCTAATTGTAGAGAATGACCAATATATGAATACCACTACATTAATGATAGTTATACTACTAGAGTTATCATTTAATAAAATACTAGGTTAAGCTATCTCTAGGAAAAGTGATTTCCTACAAGACCTAAAGATCTAATATGAATATAACATTTGTAATCTTAAATTGATATAATATGATATTATATAGTTATGGGAATGACTTGCATGGAAATAAATCATTTAGATATAGAAAAGATATTATTTTATAACCTAAGATATTATAATAATAGACTATAAGTATGAAGTGGATATTTATAAGCCATGATCATATATTATCAACTATGAGCATAGATATTTTATAAGTCATAGAATATGAAAAGAATTATTGGAATAAAATAAATAAGAATAGTTGAATATATGTTAAATGTAGGATGTTACCTATTAAAGAAAAATAGAAAGTCATATTTATGGAAACTTTCAAGAAAAGTAGATTATAAGTTTATGAGCCTTATTTTTAGGTGAACTATAGAATTAAATAAAAGTCTACTAAAGGTATATATCGCTTCAAAATCCTTAAGGAATTTAAAAGTAGTATTTTTAAACTAAGACTAGTACATAGAAAGGTTAAAGTGAATTTCTTATAATTCAAGGAAAACTTATAGTTTATAAGAAAAATACTTCTAGGCAAAGTATAGTATTTTATGAAATTTTACTTGCTTACTTATATTAAAGAAATAGAGAATAAAGTTAAAAGAGATTATTTTAAGTAAGGGTTTATGGAATAATAAGGATATTACAAAGCCAAAATAATAATGAAGGAACATTATTAATTTAATCATCTTCTAAATTATTACCATAATAATTTAGATTTCCGCTTCGCTTATAAAAGTATTATAAGAGAAAATCCAAGTTAAGAGGAATCCATATTTATAAGCCGTTCGTAAACCCCGTGTCTTTAGGTAGGGATCTGCGTTCGAAGTTGCAAACCGCATCATCCGTCAAGAATCAATAGTATACGTTGTAAGCCAAGGCAAGTGGAATTTCCCCTTGTGCCCTTTTATATCCGTCTACATGATATTTTTCGATGTTGGGAACGACTTGTATGCTTCAATAAAAATGAACCTAGGAAATATCGAATGCTAGATATAACGACCCTTTGTTAGCATAGTTGCTTTATATTCTCGTAATAGGATTATATATGCTAGTGTAGTTATTATCTTGATTGCTTGTGGTCTCGTTCAGAGATTTACTTCGAATAAACTAGAAAGGGGTGTGGGATAGCCGACGCCTCTTTATAACCTTACTAAGTCGTACGTCCATACGACTTTCGGGATCATGATCTCCATCCGCTCCGATTGCAAGGAGGGATTGTGCGGCACTCTAGCTAAGTGCCGGAGAATTGAAGTTCTCCTTCGGGTGGCTCGGTTTATCCGTGTCCCACCACTATCCATAAAAAAATCATTAATAAGATTGAATATCTTTCGTCACTATATAAGATAAGTGCGTATGCACATTTAAGATACCAAAACCGGACCGGTCTCAAATGATCGATCCGGCTCTCGGTCCGTTCAGGGCGCGAGAGGTTTTTACTTCTATGACTTAATAAACGTTCCCAACGTACTTTCGAAATCCTTAAGAAGTCTACAATCTAGTAGCTCTTCTATCGCTTTTCGAGTTATCTTTATCTAAGATATACTCTCCTTTGAATCACAAAAGCTCCACATAAACAAGCCCTATCGTATAGCCCATCGTAAACACAACCTTATTATCTCTTTCGACAATAATTGAAATTACCGAAATACCCTCGGGAAGTTCCATTCCCGCTTTCTTAGTCTCTTAGACTAATTCTTCTTTTCCGCATGTTTGCCTGGCATTTTATCGCCCCTCGCGAATTATTTCAGAATTTAGGAATCCCAACAAGGCGTGAAGTGAAGACGAAGGAAGAACAAGGATTTTCCAGATGTACCCTTTCTATCATTTTGCTTTAGTTTCATTACGTTTCAAGGACAAGCAGGTTTTGCGTTTCAATTCCGAACAACTTTGTATTTGAAAACAGTGTAAGATGTTTTGTAAGAACCAAGTCTCCCTCGGGAGCACCTTTTTCTCATTATGTACTATGTTTTATTCCGCATTTTAATTGTTCTATATCATTCTAAAAGCCTTGGGTGACTTTGGACGGTAAAGTCTGAGGTCACTGGCGGTAATACCCAATGTTGTAAAATAGGGGTGTTACACCTGAGACCCTTTAACAACGTATTCTTAGAATTGACAACACCCTTCCATAGATTAGAAGCACCAGTTTTGTGATTAAACCTTCCATTGCAGTATTTATTCCGAATCATTTTTTACCAGAGCTCATGCGGTTCTTTGAGCAATCTCCAACCGATCTTGGCCATGAAAGCGGAATTGGAATGCCTCATGCTTCGCATACCAATTCCTCCAGCCTGCTTAGGTCTCTTCATAGCAGTCCAATTCAGCAAATGAACTTTACGCTTTTCTTCTGTTGATCCCCACACAAAATTATGGGCTTTCTTCTCAACAGCATCACACACATATTTTGGAAGATCAGTAGTCTGCATTGTGTAATATGGAATAGAAAAAATGACAGACTTGGCAAGCGTCACACGCCCCGCCATCGAGAGTAATTTGGATTTCTAGCCTGCGAGTCTCGAATTCACCCTTTCTAGGATATACTGATACTCCCCTTTCTTTGTCTTTCTGCATGGGATCGGAGTCCCCGGATATCTCCCTAATTCTTTAGTTTTGGGAATTCCACTAACCTGACTAATTTGCTCAGCCAAGTGATAACTAGTACTACGTGAAAAACATATCCTTGACTTAAGATAATTAATTTTCGAACCAGAAGCCTCACAGTATTTCTCCAGGCAGAATTTCACAACCCTTATATATTCCCGCGAAGCTCGAGCAAATAAGATCAAGTCGTCCGCGAAGAAAAGGTGGGAGAGGCTGGGTCCCCCATGAGCAAGAGAAATTGGCGTCCACGCCCTGCTAGCAACCGCCTCCTCAATTATGTGACTAAGACGTTCCATGCACAACACAAAGATGTACGGTGACAGCGGATCGCCTTGACGGATTTCCCGGCTTGGCCTAAATTCCTCACCCAGCCCACCATTCCATAAGGTTCTCATATTACAAGATGAGATACATTCCATGATCACCTCAACCAAATCAATTGGAATGTGAGCGTCCCGGAGCGTATCATAAATGAAGGCCCAACGGAGCCGATTGTATGCCTTCTCACGATCGATCTTGTGTAATAATGCGGTTTTTGAGGATATTTTTGAATTTTTCTCGGATATCCTTTTAACCTTTTTGTCCGTTTTAACGCTTAATCCAATATTTTTGTGGGAATTTAAATCCTAGAAAATTGCTGATGATATTCTAAAATCACAAAGAAATGATTTTATGGATCGGTGTGAATTCTAGGATTTTTCAGTGGAAAAAGAATTTTTATTGGATAAGTCGCCTTTTTAATTATGTACTATAAAGGATTGAAAATACGAAACGGAAGCCTTAAAAATTGAAGGTAGCGTGATAAAATCATGGAAAATTGATTTTATTAGTCTACATAATTTACGGGACGTTTTTTATTTAGTAAGTTTTTCCACCCGAGGTACATAATTTTACCGCTTTAACGCGAGTCCCGTTCCGAGACGGGTTTAGTTTTTAAACCGACATTTCTTGTCTTAATTAGAAAGGAATCAAAGGGATAAATTCTATCCACTGGCATATCATTATGCCTTATCAAAGTCTACGTTTTTGTCTCCAAAAGTGTAAAAGAAAGAAAGAGAGGAAGAGGATGAGGACAACGACGGACTCGGACTATCGAACACCTCAACACCGCCGGCCACCATCTTCTTCCACCTCCGCCTTCCTCTGCTCCTCCACCTTCTCTTCGGGTCTTGTTGGTTTGAGCTGCTGCAAGAAGAAGGCTGAACCAACGAGAAGAATTAAGCGGATCGACGCACACGGGAGAAGAATACGTCACCGCTGGCTAGCTTCTCGCCTCGCCGTACATCGTCGCCGGCGATCGGTAGCTCATCCGACCACCACCCACAAAGAGGGCTACTCCCGGGCAACGCCCAGCCACCCTCGGGCTAGGGGATCGAGCCGCTATCGAGCCAAACGAGCCATGGGCTCGAGTGAAGGTATATACGATCGAAATTAATTAGCGGGTTGATTGCGGAGCCACCGTAAGGGCCTTTCGGTTCCGCTTTGATAATTAAATTTATGATTTTTATAATCTTGACGTTGATACGGTCCCACAGGTTCAAACCACCCGAGAAACGGACGTCCGGATCTTCAGTTATAGCGAATACAAGTTTCGGATACCGATTGGCAGGTAAAGGACTTCGGTTAATTACTCAGGATTCGTTGTTAATCCGTTTGATCCGAGATTTGGTAAACCTTTAAGAACTGTTGCTAATGAACAATTTTTATTTAGAAAATTGTTTCAAAAGTGAAGCGGATAATTAGTTATAATTCCGCCAAGATGGCTCCTTGAAGCATGATAACTAAGGATTTATTATATATCGATATTCGGAAATTAAATCGTTTATCGATTAGGAAGTTGTAGGAGTTGAGAATACAACTAAGAAGTGTTTCTGTGAGCTCGTTGCTGAGAAATCCTTTTGTTATATTTATCAGAAGGATGATAAAGATTACAGTTGGAACTGCTAAGGACGTTGAACACGCCTTCTAAGGCAAGTGGACGATTCTCTCTTGCGTTATTGTTATTAAATAAGGAATTGGATCCCATTTAATATTTGCGTTGGGAACAACTTTTATGATTAATAAAATATGATAGGTTGTTATATTTGTTAGAAATAATGACCATGTTGTTTATTCAGTTTTGCGGTAGAACTGGATTTAGGTCCGTTATGTGTGACCTTGTTTGTTGTCTCACGCTGAGACATTGTTATTGAATTAAGGTAATTTCAGGGAGGGGAACGTGGTTCCATATCCTCTCTTTAAATGAATATTACGTTAGGAGGGGCTTAATCCTAATGGCGAGTCATGACTCTCTTCCCCTGCTCTTCGTGTGAGAGGGTTGATAGGCACTCTAGCTAAGTGCAAGTTTGGCACGGTGTAGTGTAGACGACTGGGTAATAGGCCTCTCTGATCTCTACCTCACCATATGCAAAAAAAAGATCAAGGATAGCTTAAGTCTTGTGATCTTGGTACAGGGTAGATGACAATGGATGAAATACTCCAATGATCTCTACGATACCCAAATATTTCGGCGGTAGTTCGAGCCGATTATGAATCACCAACTTGTTTGTGAAAAGTTTTGAAAGTAATATAAGATAAGTGTGTTAGGCACATTAATATACCTGAATGGTTCGTCCAGTCGGAAAGCCATTCTTGCTCTTGGTTATGAATGATTCTTAATCAAACTTTGGTTAAGTCAATCTGATTAGTCGATGGAGGCTTTTCAAAATATGATGTGATTATTATGAGTTCCCAACAATTGTTTATGCTTCTTAAAGAAACCACAAGCGGTGGTATTCTCTTGATTATGCGAGTCTCCTTCTTATTCTCTATAAGATTGCTAACTGTTGGATCATAATCTGAGTCTATTCGGATTTTGATGCCAATATGTTTAGTTACAACCATAAGAACCAAGTTAGATTCTCCGCTTGCTTAGTCTATCATTAGACTAACCCGTCCATTTTCTTTTCTTTTATATGGTCGGCTGGTGTCCACCGTTGTATACGATACATCAGGTTCTCCTTGGAAGTTGATTCAAGAGGCGGATTCAGATGTTTGAAGCTCCAGAAGTTGAAGAAAGGTTTCCAATGGCTATACTTGAGTGAAGATCATGGTTGAACTACTTCAAAGTGAAGCTGAGTTTCAGAAATAAGAACGTAAGGAAGACTCGATGAAGATTTTGTTTAAATAGAAGGTTGTTCTATTTATTTACTAATTCTTTTTAAGTTAAGGCTTGTATAAGACCTTTTATTCTCTTTTCCGTTGTACAGTTTTACTTAATTTTGTTAGGTTTTAAATGGTTTCATTTACTTTGTTTTAGTTTGTTCAGTCAGTTTAAAGCCTTGGGTAGCTTCGGTTTAGTCTTAATCGGGGTTACTGGCGGTAATACCGGCCTCCAGGGTAGGAAGGGGGTGTTACATCTTGATCACCATCATTTCCTCACCACCTCTATTAATCAATGAATGCATGACTTCCTTGGTGATTAAAACGTTGTCAGTGATTTGCCGACCGGGAACGAAGTTCGTCTGAGTTGGAGCCACAATCCTTCTCATAATCGGCTTCAATCTTGTAACAATTGCTTTAGTAATAGTCTTGAAAGTCACATTGCACAAGCTTATCAGCCTTAGTTGGTGAACAGTCTCGGGATTATCAACATTCGAAATTAGCACAATAAGCGTTTCATTGAGAGACTTGGGCATCTTGTAACGCCCCCTTCCTACCCTGGAGGTATTACTGCCAGTAACCCCGATTAAGACTAAACCGAAGCTACCCAAGGCTTTAAACTGACTGAACAAACGTAAAATCCAAAAGCTGGAGTCATTTACATCAAAAGTATGAAAATGAAAGACCACAAGATGTCGTAAAAGAACTTAATCTTTATTATTTGACAACTCCAACTATACAAATTTTGAGAAACGTTACAGCGAAATAAATCCAAATGGTCTTATAACAACATTAGCTTTGTAGTGGCCCAACCATAAACTTTTCTCAACACAACTTCTGGAAACTTTTCTTCAACTTCTTGGTCCACTTCTCAAATTAACTTCCGAGAAGTACCTGATGTGTCGTATACAACGGTGGACACCAGCCGACCATGCAATGGAATAAGGTGGTCGGGTTAGTCTAATGAAAGACTAAGCAAGTGAACAAAATGACTAGTTCTTATGGTAGTGACTAAACATATTGGCATCGTAATCCGAATGATAACCGGTCGATGATCCAACAGTTAGCAGTCCCATAGAAGATAAGAATGAGGTATGCATATTCAAGAGATACACCACAGCTTGTGGTTCCACAAGGAAATATGAACAATTGTTGGGAACTCATATTAATCACATAACATTTTGGAAAGCCTCCATCGACTATTCAGATTAACTTAATCAAATTTTGATTAAGAATCATTCATAACCGGGAGCAAGAATGGTTATCGAATAGACTAACCATCCGGGTACATTAATGTGCCTAACGCACTTATCTTATGTTACTTTCAATACTTTTCACACACATGTTGGTAACTTTTAATCGGTCTAAACTATCGATAATCCACATGTACATGGAGACGCCAAGATGAGACGGATGAAATCCATGATCATTGACGAACACCTAGTACCAATTTGCACTTAGCTAGAGTGCATAAACACCTCCTCCAGCGTTGAGCGAGGCATGAGTCATGACCCGAATATTGGGATATGATAACGAACTAAACCTCCCAATATAGACTGTGTTATAAAGAGGTCATCGGAGACTCGGCTCCTACCCCTGAAAACTAACTTACTTCACAATAATGTCTCAGCATGAGACAACATACAAGGTCACACATAACGGACCTAAATCCAGTTCTATCGCGAAACTGAATAAATAACATGGTCATTATTTCTAACAAATATAACGACCTATCATATTTTATTAAACACACAAGTTGTTCCCAACCCAAATATTAAATGGGATTCAATTCCTCATTTAATAATAATAATGCAAGAGAGAACCGTGCACTTGCCTTAGAAGGCGTGCTCAACGTCTTTAGCAATTCCAACAATAATCTTTATCACTCTTCTGCCAAATATAACAAAAGGATTTCTCAACAACGAGCTCACGGAAACACTTCTTAGTTGTATACTCAAATTCTACAACTTCCTAATCGATAAACGATTTAATTTCCGAATATCGATATATAATAAATCCTTAGTTATCATGCTTTAAGGAGCCATCTTGGCGAAATTATAACTAATTATCCGCTTCACTTTTGAAACAACTTTCTAAACAAAAAGTGTTCCTCAGTAACAGTTCTTAAAGGTGACCAAATCTCGGATCAAACGGATTAACAACGAATCCTGAGTAATTATCCGAAGTCCTTTACCTGCCAATCGATGTCAAAACTTGTATTCGCTATAAGTAAAGATCCGGACGTCCGTTTCTCGAGCAGTTTGAACCTGTGGAACCGTATCAACGTCAAGATTATAAAAACCATAAATTTAATTAGCAAAGAGGAACCGAAAGGCCCTTACGGTGGCTTCGTAACCAACCCGCTAATTAATTTCGATCGTATATACCTTCTCTCGAGCCTATGACTCGTTTGGCTCGATAGTGGCTCGATCCCCGAGCCCAAGGGTGGTCGAGTATTGTCCGGCGACAGCTCTCGCAGTGGGTGGTGGTTGGAGTGACTGGTGGACGGCGGCGACGACATACAACGAGGCGAAAAGATGACCGGCGGTGAAGAGGAGTTCGAATCCTTTCTTCTTCCCGAGTCCGTTGTCGTCTTGATTTTCTCGCTGGTTTTACAGCAGCAGCAACAAGCCATAACAAGGAGGAAGAAGAAGGTGAGGTGAAGGTGAAGATGGAGGTGGAAGAAGATAGCCGACGGTGAAGGTGCTCCCAAGTCCGTCGTCGTCCGCTCTCTCGGTTCTGGTTCCTTTCTTTGTTTTAGAAATGAAATAGTAGACTTTGACAAGGTAGAAGGATATGCCGTGGGTAGAATTCTATCTCAAGTTCCTTTCTTATTAAGCAAGAGAAAGGCGGTTTACAACAAAACCCGTCTCGGAATAGGACTCGCGTTAAAGCGGTAAAATTATGTACCTCGGGTGGAAAAACCCACTAAACGAAAAACGTCTCGTAAATTATGTAGACCAACAAAACCAATTTTCCATGATTTTCTCTTGCTACCTTCAATTTTTAAGGCTTCCGTTTCGTATTTTAAATTCTTTACAGTACATAAGTTAAAAGACGGCTTATCCAATGAATATTCTTTTTCCACTGAAAAATCCTAGAATTCACACTGATCCATAAAATCATTTCTTTGTGATTTTAGGATATCACCAAGAATTTTCTAGGATTTAATCTCCAACAAAAATATTGGATTAAGCGTTAAAACGGACAAAGAGGTTAAAAGGATATCCGAGAAAAATTCAAAAAAATATCCTGAAAAACCACAGTTATTACACATCTTCTCCCCATGAAGTACCTTTAGAGCTGTTTGCGTTAAATCAGTACTAACCACCTCCTAGTTTTTCTGAAAGAAAACAGCTTGAAACCCATCTAGCCTGGGGCTTTCAACTTCCCCATGCTATCAATTGCAGCTTTCACATCCTCCTCCGAGAACTTGTTGCTCAAAATATCAAATTCATAATCATGTAGTTGTGGGAACTTACCTCTAGGCAAATCAAAAGGTCCGACATTCCTGGACTCCTCAACATACAGATGTTGGAGATGTGAAGAGACCATCATTTGAAGTTCCTGGGGATCCCAAAACCAATTCTCATTGCTGTCCATAAGCCCCTCTATTTTATTTTGCTTTATTCGGATCACCGCACATGCATGAAAGAAATTAAACGCGTATTCCGATCGCCATCTAAGAGAGCATCCGAGCGAGCTTTTTGTTGCCAAAACACATGTATTTGTTCGAGCACCAAGTCAAGTTGCCGTCGGAGCTTCCTCTCAAGTTTGATCAGGCCTCTTGAGCACCTACTACCAAGGCTTCGCTGAATTCCTTCGATTCGGCACCACAACTTCTCTTTCTTGCGAAACAAATTCCCAAAGGCCTCCCGATTCCAAGATTGAAGGTTCTCCGCCAGATTCTCAAGAGCCATAGAGATTGGAACACCTTTATCCCAATGGTTGGTGAGAAATCCCTAGAATTCGTGATGCATCAGCCAAGCCGCTTGGAACCGAAAAGGCTTGTTGAACGGATTGTAATTCTCAAACCCCCTCGTATTGAGAAGTAGTGGCACATGGTCGGATTGATTCGCCGCCAGGTGTCTGATTGAACCGTTCTCATACTGATTCCTCCATTCCATGTTGCATAAGCCTCTATCAAGCCTCGCACATGATCTCGTCTCAGGGTCTCTCCCACGGGCCCAAATGTACTTTGGTCCCGAAAATCCCAAGTCTTAAGAGTTTCATATCTTCAATCCAGCTGTTGAATTTTTCACACCTCCTTCTCATGTTAGCAGATTTTCCAGTGTGCTCCTCAAGAGACTTCGTTTCATTAAAGTCCCCCATGATGAGCCACGAATCCGCAGTTCTGTTCCCAAACTCTTTCAGCCTCTCCCACAGTTCATCCTGTTTTTTGGTTCAGGATTAGCATATAATGCTGAGAAAAACCATTTAAGCTCTCCCGCTCGGCTAACTTGGAGAGTTATTACTTGAGCATGTGCATCAACGAGCTCCAACTTCACTCGATCCATTTTCCAAAGCACCCAAACACCTCCGCTAAAACCAACGGCCTCCACCCTTAAAACTCCATCAAAAGCTATGCGGTCACAGACTTTGTTGGCTTTTTCACCACTGATTTTAGTCTCCAGTAGAACAAGAATGGCCGGGTCATGCATCCTTATGAGATCTTTCAACGTGTTGAGGAAGAACTTGTTTCCCGCTCCTTGGACGTTCCAAGTCATGATTCTAATTTCTGGAATCATCATGGACCACAAATGATCAAGAGAACTATCAGAATGTAACCAAGAAATAATCTTGTCAGTTACTTTCCGAGACCATGCCGGAATCTTCATCTCGTATGTCTTTTCCGCCGTTTTTTCTCAAGTTCGGTTTGTTCTTGATGACAATCCTTCATTCTGGTGTCACAAGCTTCATAGTATAAGAGAAATTATGATTAGGGAGTAGAAAAATCGACCATTGCTTGTTACTAGAAAGGGAATTCTTGTGGGATTTTTCTCCTAAACAAAAGCCACGTTTTTATTGCCGGGAAGGAGCGAAGAAAGGTCTTACGGGTCTGGTGATCGGCGGAGATCCCACTAAACATTATTTCATTGTACTCCATACTAGGCATTCGATTAGTAGTGGGTCAATTAAGTGGGTATCAACTATTTTTTTTTATCCAAGTGGGTGTACTAAGTACTAATCCATCAAAACATGTATACATAAAAAAGGAAAAAAAGAAAGAAAAGGTGTGCACTTATTGGAGATTCACCAACCGATTGAAAAATGGGAAGTGGAGTATGATCAAAGCTAGAGAAAGAGAGGCTCTTTCGACCAAAAATAAAGAGAAAGAGTGGCAGGTCCTAATAAACCTCTTATTAAGCTCCATTAACAAATGACTTTTAAACCATTTAATTTTCTGTTAAGTAGTAATCTTTCTTATTTAGAGGTTTCAAATTTGTATTTATTTCTATATATTAAGAGCATAATTGCTGCGAATTCAAAAAACAAAGACCAAAATTTGGCAAAAAAACACAAAACAAAAAAGAACAATACTAGCATCAAAAGTGCCCTTCAATTGACAGTTTTGCAAATGCATGTCTGCCCAATGTCTAATACTTTTGTCAATTTTGTCATTTCAACTTGCTTCCTACGAGTTACCGGCCTCGATCAGACTCATTCCACTACATAATATTTTGATTAATTAAGCATATTTTTTTAAAAAGGAAAGTTCTAAAGAATGAATCTTATGGCCCTAGGGAATAATACAATCATCAAATTTCTTTGAATTTGAAAAAATATATTACATGTACGTACTAGGGATGCTCAACGGGTCGGGTTGTGGGTCGATCATCCGCGATCTGCAAAAAAATAATCATTTGATCCGCGACCCGACTCCCGACCCGACCTGCGATCCTGGTCTAACGGATCGGAATGCGGGTCTACCCGTTTGATTAAGTCAATCGGGTAAAAAAATGAATTTTTTACAACAAATCAAAACCCATCAGTTAGTCAGTCGACCCACAAACTCAACAGATTTTTTGTAATTTTTTTTAATATATTAATAAAATTATAACAAAATATATGTGTTTATTAAAAATATTACGGGTTGCAAGTCGATCCGCGACTCTCACGAGTTTAACTTGACCCGTCCTGCACCCGCAAAATAAAAAAATCGACCCGTGATTTGATCCGTACGAGTCACTGATTGACCCACAACCCGCAAATTGCGTTGGGTCAGTACGATCGGTGGACGACCCGACCCGTTCAATGTACGCATGGTTTGGTGTATATTTTTAATTAATTTTATCCGTAGCTTTATATGGAATGGGCTATAAATGCAAGTCCCTCGTTGGCTTTTCCTCTAAACCCTCGTAAAGAGCAAGCTTAGCCAGCCACGCCACGCACGTACTCGCCATGGCAGACGTGAAAATTGTAGGAAGCTACGTGGTGAAGCCGGCGGAGGAGACGCCGACGGGTGTGGTAGCTCTCTCAGAGTTCGACCACGTGGCAGGGGCCACGTGGGTGCCTATACTATACTTCTACAAGCCCAACAAAAACATAAACAAAAACATCATCACCGCCTTAAGAGACTCCCTCAGCCGTGCCCTCGTCCACTACTACCCCCTCGCGGGGCGGCTCCGCCACCTGGAGAGCGGCCGGATGGAGCTGATCTGCAACGCCGCCGGCGTCCAGCTGGCCGAGGTTGAGCTGGGCGCTGGTGGCGAGATGCCGCCTGAGTTGGGGGAGCTGGTGTCCGACACTAGCATGTACGAGCACCTGCTGCCGGTCGCGGACGAGACGAAGGCAGCGGAGGACGTGGCGCTGTTGCACGTGCAGCTCACGCACTTCCGATGCGGCGGTGTCAGCCTCGGCGTCAGGATGTCCCACGCGGTCGCCGATGGATGTAGCGCCTTTTACTTCATCACCGATTGGGCGAGGTAACTATTAAACTATACTCCGTACTGTACTAATTACACCGTAGAAATTGTTTTTGTGTGAAATGATGAAAACTTGACAATTATGTAGTAAATAGTAATATCAGCAAATAAAATATTATTCCTCATCAATGCATGTATATGATTTACTTTTTGAAATTGATCTATGTGCTTTTGGTATACGTACTGTTTCGGTTTATTTAAGTTACGGTTATTTAAATTCATACACTATAATTAAGGATATTTGTTCTGACCAAAAAAAAAAATTAAGGATATTTGTTGTAAATAAAGATTCCCTAGCCTTCAGATAATGGTTTCTTAAAACGCACGTCCTTGAATATTACCACCTAACCGCACTTTATACAACTTGATGAATCATGAGCGTGATGAACCAAACTTTTATTGTGTGCAATTTAAAACAGATGATTGGTCATTTGGTGGGAAATGAGCCCCTCACCAGTGTGCTTGAAAAAGTGCACTAGTGTAACAAACATCATTTGTGACCCGCCCAACTATAAATATATAACGATATATATATATATACTATATATATACTATATATATATAGTATATATATAGTATATATATAGTATTAGGATTATATAGTGTATTATAATACAAACAATAGCATCTCATCATGCCCTATTTCACCAATCACTTTGCAAGAATGCCTACATTAAAACTCTTGCAAATTTACCCCACAAAAAATTAAATCCTATTTTTTTTTACAAGAATTCCCGCAAAACACCTCAATCCAAAAAAAAAAAAATACGAAAAGGTAAAAAGATCAATTCTAACATCAATTCTTCAATTTGCCTAACAAAATCTTACAAAATATTCAAAATTGTTCAAAATAGGCTGATATACAAGATTTGTAAACATAATGTTCTCCTTTATTCATGATTTCATGTAGTATATTTTTTTCCTTTATCTCTTGGAATCTTTGATATTTTCCTATTTGTTACTCATTTCCAAATTTCAAAAAAAATTATTGCAATTTGTTTTGCAAAAATGCCCAAAAAGGACGTACTTGCAAGTTGAGGAAAACGACTTAGGCATTTATATAACCACTATATTCAAATAGGGTATTTATACAAATCTGTCCATAAAACTACTTATTTTGGAAAATAAATTTTAAAAAAAAATCATAAACCCTATTAAAAAAACTTTAAATAATCTTAATAAATAACACCTAAACAAACCTTTTTATATATAATTAATTATGGATCGATGTGTGCAGGATCGCGCGTGGGGAGGCAATGGAGACGTATCCATTTCATGATCGTACGATCCTAAGAGCCGGAGAGCAACCAAAGGAAGTGCAAGGATTGACGCCTCTAGATTTCTTGAGGGATCAACAACAACAACAACCAACCCCAACCTCAGAGGATCAGCAACCAATATTATTAATGGAGACGGATAGACTAATCCTGCCTTTGAAGAAGGCACAAGTTGAGAAGCTCAAGAAGGCAGCAAACAACCACATTCATACTACCCGCCGTCCCTATAGTCGCTACGAAGTCCTTGCTGCCCACATTTGGAGGTAATATATATGATTGATTCCCGTACGTACGCGTGTGTATCATATAAGGCCATGTGTATTGGCGAAATTTTGGTGGGTTTCACAGAGTTTCATGTTAAAAAGAAAAAAATAAATGCGTGAAATTGGGTGGTTTGGTTTCGCCAGACGAAACTCGGCCCTTTTAGTTTCATCAACAGTACATACACCCAACAGCCAATGGGAGTGTGCGTGCCGCACTCCTTTTGGCTAATTACATTTATATTAGTATAAGTTAGTATTTCAAACTTTCAAAATCACTTTGCTAGATGACTGTTTTGAGCTGCTCTACAATTTTTTAATTTGGTTTTAAAATTTTAGGATGTGTCCATATTTATATTTGACATGTGTGATACTTCTTAAGAGTATTGTTTATAAAATCCAATTTTTCAATAAAAAGACCCAAATATTGTATTTATCCCGTGACATTTTTTACATAGATAAATGATTTTTAGGCTAAAATTAAATGAAAATTTTATTTACTATATTATGGGCCTTTAATTTCTATTTGCCTAAGGGCCTACAAAGTATTTGCACTGGCCTTTAATTTCATAAACGTACATATATACATACGTACGTAGGTGCACTTGTAAGGCAAGAGGGCATGACAGCATGGAACTAAGAGCTCTAGGAATCGCGATTGATGCACGTTACCGTCTCCCATCATTCCCAAAGAAGTACTTTGGCAACACGGCCTTCGTGGTGGCGGCCAAAGGGCATGCCGGAGATCTACTCTCAATGCCTCTAAGTTTCACGTGCCAGAGAATCAGGGAGACCATCGAGAGAGTCACGGAGGACTACGTGTGGTCCGAAATCGAGTTCTTCAAAAAGATAGACGACTTTTCCATCTGCCAGGAGATGCGGGCACTCAGGAGCACGGATGGCCCGTACGTGAACCCTAACCCTGGGGTCATAAGCTGGCTCTCCATGCCTCTCTATGGTCTCGATTTCGGGTGGGGAAACGAGGTTCATGTCAGCTCTTGCACTCACAATTGCGATGGCCTTGCCTTTGTTTATCCCGCAAGAGAAGAGGGCGACGTCGTTGTTTCCCTCTCCTTGGACCTTCGTCATATCGACGAGTTCAAGAAACACTTCTACAATGACATCATGTAAGACCAAGTGACCGATGACATATATATTGTACTACATATATATATTGCCGTTTTGTTTATTTTCGTATGCAATCTCCAGGTTCAAGTGACCAGTCGTAATGTACTTGTGTGTATCGTTTTGAATACTAATAAAAAATATGAGTTCCTCTTGCTTTTTATTTTTTTGAGCCAACGAGTTCCTCTTTCCATACTCATGGAATGGTATATATATGGAGATTGATATTGGATTTGATAAATGTAGTTGTTTGTGACTTAAAAATGAGAGTGAATTAATACCAAATTGTTTATGTAACTAACGTTAGTTCGTAGTTCATACGGTTGGACTTTGAAGGCCTTGGAAGCCTCGTTTGGGTTCATATTCGGCTCAATAAATGAACCATGTGGCCCATTTAAATTTGTCTTGTTTCAGATCGATTCATCAGCCCACTGACCCACAAGTAAAAGTGCCCAAATCCCACGACGACTGTGAAAATGCAACAATCGGTTTGCCTAGCCATACCCAAATTATTGCAATTATATTGTGATTTATTGAGAGAGAAGAAGAATAAGAGAATAAGAAAGAGCCTAGAATTCTTATGTATCTTATTAGGTCACTTATAAGGAGTCATTATATAAAGAGAGCCCAAATCCCTCTCAACTTGATATATATCTTCCTTGTTTGATTGGATTGTACATCCATCCCGCTTTTGATTTGAATCTTGCAATTTGATAGCGCTTCGACGATATGTACCTTTATTGATCAATGAGTGCCACATTCTCTTCATACATCATTATTGGATCCTTTCAACTTGATTTGATGGATGGATAAAAACTCCATTCTTACTTGTTGGGAATTCAATCCTCTTAAGACCTAAAACATCAAGATCGATCATACTAGGTTATTAAGAAAAACTCAATTGACATACCTCAATCCTGATGGTACGTAATCAAACCTTATGCGGAACTACGAATGAGAACTATAGGTATGCGATCTTCCTCAGCCAAATTTAGGATTTGTGTTTTCACTCTAATAATGTGGAGAGTACCGTAGAAACCCCTAAATGATTTAACATATTGGGCACCATAGCCTCAAATCTATATTTATTTGACCCCAGAGAATCTCATTAAGCATATTAGGCTAAATCCAATATCCATCCATTGGGCTCGTACCAATTATTTAAAATCTATGTGTTTTACCTAATTGAATCACTTAAATTAAACCAAATAATAATTAGTCATATAATATAATTGTTCCATTAAATATGTAAGCCCACATAATATAGACTAAAAAAATCTAACAATCTCCCACTTGGGCTACATATGAACCAAAAGAACAATTATATTAACCAAATTCCTTGTGTGTACACGTCTTGGCTAATTCTACAAACTTTACATTTATTTTAATCTGGTCCATCTTTTTATACCAATATGAGATCACGACAACATTCGTCACATATCCTCGTAACTAAACCTTCCGTGTTACCAATATAGTATTTTCAATGACATAGATCACGTACAAATGAGTGACATGAAAATTACATGCAATGTGATCTCAAAAACATGTCTATTTCCAACTAATCCTACTTTATTTGATCATTCCAAAATAATTCTTAAATAAGTTCAGTAATCTTCATTATGAATTAAATCATAACAACTTTATTATGCATAAATCAAATATAGAATATCCATACAAACCCCCTCTAAACCAAAGTACCATAATAATGCCAACACATAAAGAGCAGAATGCTCATGAAAAACTTTAGGAGGCAATCCTTGGTTAATGGATCCGATATCTTGGAGTTTGTCCTTATGTATTATATAAAGTACATGACCATCCTGAACTTCTTCCTTTATTGACAAAAAATTGATGTTAATGTGTTTCTTTATAAAACAACTCTGGCTATTATAGGAGAATAAGACTGTAATTTATTATCACAAATTAACTTTAATGAACTTTCAATGTAATTGAATGCCCCATAGTTACAGAATTATGCAACTATATAAGAAGTAGCTTATAAGTGTTTGATTCACACTTCTTCAAAATATAGCTCTTCTAGGCAAAATAAAATCACAATCTTAATTAAATTGATGCTAAAATAGCCAATGATCTCCAAATTGTCTAATTTTCTTTATGTTAGAATAAATTCCTTCATTCTCTATAAAAACTGCATGACCCCCTTATGGTTACTTCCAATGAGGTCCATTTAGTACTTGCTAAATATTATAGTGTAATAAACCATATCCAGATGTGTATATACTAAATAAAAATTCAACTTCTCATTAATCAATGTAGAGAGAGTCAACAACCTTTTGAATCTCAAAATTCTTTTAGGACATTGTGACTAAATTTACCACCTTTAGTGCTATATGTACCTTATGGTAGATTTTCTTTCATGTCAAATATACTTAATACTTTAACGATATAGCTCTTTTGTGATACCCAATGACATCTTAAAAGTATGCTTGCAACCGCTTTATGCCTAAATCCGAAGATCTTTTATATCAAATTTCCCATGAGACATTTCTTTGTTTCATGTAGAAGGCCTATATGTGACTAGATAGTATTATTTCATTGACATATAACATCAAAAGTTAAACTTGCTCCCACTGAATTTGTGATATTCACAATCCTCAACCTTATTTACATCAAAACCAAATGAGATAATAAAAAATTCATGATGTCATTACCTTTAAACATCTTTGAGACTACAAATGAATTTCTTTATAGACCACATGTTTCAAATATTTGGATTTAAAACTTTCTAATACAACCATAAAAATTATTTCTTCAATATTTACATCCATTAACTTTCTAATATAGAAATTCATGATTTCATTAGCTTAATTAATCCTATTGGAATTCTCTATCATCTCAAAAACAGGGATATGAAACAATAGAAAAACACAAGAATTAAGAGAAGTAAGGTTTTCTTCACACACTGAGCACAAACACAAGATATGAAGTGCACAAACACTCTTTTGTAAGAGCTTAAATATAAGATTCGAGAATGGGTTGCACCGATATAACCGTTACCCAATATCTCAAGATGGCCCTAAGACCTTGAGACAAACTCAAGTGCCCTGGTTAGCAAAGTCAAGCAAGACAAGCTAAGAAGCTTAGATGGAACCCTAAGAAGCTAAAGCTCACAAATCCTTAACTTGAGAAGTAAAATCTTAGATTAGGGTTTTAGCAAAGAACCCTTTTGCAAGAGAATAGTGTATGAATCGAGAACGGGTTACACGTGTATAGACCGTTACCCAATATCTCCAATTCACCTTGAGTCCAAGGGCCAAACCCTAGAACCTAGTTTATGTAGCGTTTTCCAAAGAATATCAAACTTTTGAAAGATTTTTGAACAAGAGCATAAACGAGAAGACAAGATCTAGTAGAAAAATAGATCTAGAAAGAGGGAACTCACTTTTAAACCTCAAACACTCAAGGATCTGGCAAAAGACACTAAGTCAATCGCTCAGACAACCAGAGAAGATGAGAACAAGCTTAACCCTAATGATCCAGACTTCAAACACAAGCGGAAGCACATATCCAGAGCACCAAGCTCTGATACCAATTGTTGAGACCTTGATCTAATCCAATCCGCTTCTATTGTTCGAAAAATGAGTTTGAAATCGACTTTGAAACAAAATGCAAGTGAACACACAAGTTGTTAATACAGTTCGGACAAAGTCCTACTCTGCAGAGCCTCAAGAGGGAAGATTCATTTAAATTCAGTAGGCAACAAAAGGCCAACACACACACACACACAGTTTGCAAACAAGCACACACAGGTAGCTAAGGCTAGAAACAAGCGAAGAAGAGAAAACAAGCACAAAGCAGGAAGCAAAGAGAGTCGAGCATTCAAGCTCTCAAAGATCTCAGACCACCAAGGCACCAATCTCCCTCATATCCCTCTTTTTCTCTCTTTCCCTTTCTTCCTTCTACGACCTCGAATCAACTCCGGTGAGCTATAGTGGAATTGTCGGGTAAAAGCTCGAGAGAGCGAAAACCTTAGAAATTCCAAAGCGTCAGAATGAGCAAATCAAGCTCTCTAAGGTTCCTTGGTAAGTTCATCAGCGACGACGTCGTTCCCCCTCATATGTCTCTCATTTAACCAAATGCAGCGTTTGGCTTAATGAGTTCATCAACGTAGATCAGAAGCGGAGCCGCCCAACAACAGAATAGGCCCAACAAGTCATTTGGCAAGCTCAAACCCAAGTCACACAATAAAACCAAGCCAAATCAACCGATCAACTCAACACAAGAGCCATACTTGACCATGGCTTGGTCAAGCGGCTCAAGGGTCAAGTCTAGGTTCGAGTCAGGCGGTCAATGACATCTTGGGCTCGAGTCAAGCACATGTCCTAGCCTCTTCCTAGACCTATGCATGCATTGCTTATAATATTTGTGCATATGTTACATATTACAACTTAGGATTAATACAAACATTACATATAAAATAAGGCTCAAGAGAAACTGATTTTAAATGCATTTTACCCGCCAAATTAACTAGATGATACTCGAATTAATTAATTATTTTGGCATTTTTATGTTGGTTAGAATGTCAATCATTTGGGGAAGAAAATGATGGCGTTGTAGCTAAGAGGAATGATTTTGTTGTTAGAAAATGCTTCCCTTTTGGGAAGATGTGTAGGTTGGGTTGGGTTGGATTGTAGAGTTGTAGTGGTAGGCTTCCCCCCATTGTTTTCATAGAGATTGTGATTTCCTTGTTGAATTTGGTTTGGCCCTCAATCCTCACTCATTGCATATTTGCATCGCATCGCTCTTCTCCATCTACATCAACATGAAAAACAAATTTCCAAAACGAAGAAAGAAAAAATTCCGTGTTTGCAATTATGAGCTTGAGCATGATTCTTTGTCTTGTCCTATCATACCTCCCATCTCTTGTATTCAAGACTTTCAATCAATTTTTATTATCTATGAAATTATAAGACTTTCGTACTCTCATGTTTATTTTATATCTCTTACTCATGCTCCATAAGATTTTTCATACTCGATTGATGTCCTATGTATTTAAGCTCCGAAAAGACAGTTGTAAATTAAACTTCTTTTAATTTGATGACTTAAAGTAATAAAAGCCGCGTCATCTTGTATAAGTTTTGGTCTATTAGAAAGTAATAGCCCAGTTCACCTACAAGGGATTCGAACTTGTAACTTTGAGGTCACAGATAATAAAACAGACTAATTGTCTGGAGTCAAAGCCAAGCTAGATAGTGTCATAGTATTTCATATATTCAATCTCAATTGTTCATGTGCAAGAGGTCTCAGGTTCGAGCATCAAGGCGGCAGTTTGCCCTTTTTTCTTAGAATTGGTAGTCCAATTAGTACTTAGGCTATCCTAAATCTTACCAAATAAAAAAAAAAATCTCAATTCAAGCTCCAAAAACTTACTTGCGTCTGATTAATGATAGGTAATGACTTGGTTATTATTTCTACATATATCCTCCTCTTCTAATCGCCATTTTCCTACATTAATTACTTGTTTATGCATTTGATGTAGACCCAAAAGTAATACATAATAGATGGGTAGACAAATATACATGTGGTGGGTCTCCATCCAATGCCTTTGTTTCACCTTAGCTATCATGCCTCTTCTTTCTTTACTTGAATCATTTCACTCTCCTCTGTTGCATAGCTGTATCATACACATATCAAACAGGGATTTTTCTTGCTTTTTACTTTTATCTCCTATTTGTAATTTAGGTGAATGTTTTGTGACCTGTCCATGTCATATTATGATAAGGATGTTTTGTGTGCATAATATATGATTGAGTACATTAATACTTTACTTTTATGTGTGTGATTCAAACTTTTACACTCTGTAAGTGGCATGACTAGCTCCATGCTTAATAGTTAATATACACAACAGGGAGGAATAGAATATAGCACTATATTAATAAGACACTTTGTAGCAGCCTTTGGTTTTCTTTTTACTTTTTAGTGTGTGTTTTGGAAGTGGGATCTTCTTTCCCATCTCTCTTGAATTATTGGGGAGGTGGGGCTGTACGTCAATCCCTTTTCTCCTCTTCACTTGACTTTGTAGTTTACACTTTACATATATATATACACACTATTTTTGTATGGTACATTGGTAAACTTAATTATGCTTCTTATAGTAATTTCATACAGTTATTAGTATTCAGTTGGTCTAATAATAAAGTGGTATTAGAAGTTGCGATATATTATGAAAAAACTGATATTAGGAAGGCCTCTCAAAATGAGACCACATAGTAAATTCAATATAAAGTGAACGGCAAGTAAAAGTTCAAATTTTATAGGCAACATTTTTCGGTGTAATTGCGTTTGCAACAAGATATAAAAGATAAATTACAGTTTATGAGAATAATTAGGGAAATATGGTGAGAAAAGGAACTTAAAAAGCTTGTGAATTTTGTTAAAACCCTCCTGAAATTAGCAATAAGTAGAAAGGGTGTGGAGTCTCATTCTTCTATTTATATATAATCTTAAAGTGAGATCCACGGGGGACAAAGATACAGTACTGATTAAGCTATGCATCAAAGCAAGGTAACACATGATCAAGACACCCATCAAGCTGTACCAAGTAGTATTATACCCTCTTTAGTCTTTACATTAATATAATCAATACAGTATATATTTATAACATGCAAATAAAGCTCAAACCTGCCACATGTAATACATAAATAGACCTGGCAGCTTTTGCTTCAGTTTCAGGCATGTAGAAATTAAATCAACCAACCCCCAAGCGAATGCATTGAAACTAAAAGCACATCTAGCTAGAGTCTATAGCATGAGTGAGAGTGGGAATGAGCGACCAATTACAAGGCCATGGAAGATCTACAGCAGCTCCAACGAGTCCACCTCTTGGAAGGGCCAGCTTGGGACGACCACGTCTTCCATGAACGCCGTGTCGTTCGGTTTCATGGCGACTGCCATCTTGATCTCCCTGTTCTTGATCATGGCCATCTTGGAGCATCTCTTCAGACCACATGATGCACCCACTCTTCCTGCTGCTGCTCCTAATTTGCCTGCACCTGATCGGAGCTCGTTGCAATCTCAAAACTCGTCTTCTTCGAAACTCGGAATTCATCAGCAACCAGTAAGTCTACTATACGATCGTATTTCAGACAAACAACTTCCATATCGAACAAACCTTGGGTTAAGTAGAGCCTAGTTCATATTTGGTGGGTACGATTTTTGTTTTCTTAATATTGGTTGTGTGGGGATGGCAGGAAACGACGTCGTTTGCTAGTGGAATTTCGGTGCTGATGCCGGGGGAGAAGTACCCGACGCGTATAGCTAAACCAGCTCCGCTTCTTCCATGTACAAGGGAAGGCATTCACTGGTCGTCTCAGCAACACAGCTTTGCACCTCATTCTTAGCATTCATTGAAACTCGTTGTTCCATATAATTTAGTTAATCTTGTGAACTTGTAAATGCTTTGTTACTTGTAATGGAACGAATTCTCCTACGAGTGTGAGTTTACAGAGCATCCAATTCCGAAGTGGAAATCCAGTAGCTGGACGAGTACAATGCGAGGCAAAGTGCAATGAATTGAAACAGAGAGCACGCCCCAGAATCTACAAATTACAAATCACCTATCACAGGAGATTCTCATTCTGATGGAAGCAAACATAAGAATAATCACACAACAATCACACCCACCCACCAACCAACACCTCTAAAATTTCATAAATTCTCCTCGGCCTCTTCCTCGTCGTCGGGTAATATCGCTGTCAATAAGGAATACTTAACCCGGATAGAGATTTTTCCCTTCTCAACGACAAGCCTGGCGCCAGAAACAACCCAATATCCAGGGGTATCCTGGGGACCTCTTGTCATTTCTGTGGTGTCCACGAGTTTCAAGAGCTTAGGGGCTTGGACGGGCATGGGAGGCCCACCAGGATAAACTGCAGAGTTAATGTTCACTGCAGATGGCTGTGGGGGCGGTTTTAGGACCGATGTAAACCGCTGACTGATTAAAGTCGATATGAGACCCGACTTGCGACCTAAACCGGGAGACCCGTCCCATTCTGGATGTTTCACCAGCATTGCTCCAAGGACGGTGGAGAAACGGAGTCTAAGGAAGAGTACGTTTTTGAAGCCATAGTCTCCTACTTGTAGTTGAGCTCCTGTGACAATGGAGAGGTCATCATCAGATTCAATCGGGGCTGTGCAGACGTGAGAGAAGCTCTTCCAACCAACTTTCTCATAGAATCGACGGTCATGGCTCTCTTGACGAAAGTTACCACTAGGATCGTCTTTGAGTTGGACGACTTTTGGAAGTGAAGATAAGTGTTGTAAGTGGATGGCCAAGCAGTTGCTTCTCTTGCCTTCAAGATAAAGCCGTAGACCAGTAACAGGCCTCTTGCCTACATCAACCTGTCACGGCAAAATTGTTTTAGAATATACATCAGAATCATGACATGCAAAATTTACTATCATGGGAAAATCCTATTGCGTAATTTGGAATTGAGGGTTTTCTTAGTTGAATGTGTATAGGCCCTTCTACAATGAAGTGTAGAGCATCAAAAAGTTGGGTTTCATCATGGTTTTTTTTATTGGTTTATCAGCATAAATTCACACAAGTACCTTATTTGCTTGCCAACTATTTTAATGCACCATAAAATAGATGGCTTATCATTCTTACTGAATTGTTAAAAGTGGCAATGCTTCTCTCTCCATTTTGCTTTTTGCTTTATCCTTTCTTTCATCTTTCTCGCTTCTTCTATTACATATATACAAATCTCAGTCATAAATATCCTTAATTGAGCCTTCAAATCCAACCTTAGTTAAACAAGTGATTGGACAGCTAGCCGACAATTACTGTGAGAAGGCAGTAGGCACACCATTTCACACTGAACAAGGCCACAATAACCCCAAAGAGAAAAAATAAGAAAACTTACTGGCGTGCTGTTGATATAAAGCTTTGGACCCAGAAAGCTAAACTGCAGCGATGCATAATTCTGCTGTCTCCGTTGTGGACCAAGTGGAAGTTCACTAAATACAGGTGCCCATTGCCTTGGCAGTTGAAATTCCAAAAATTGATGAAGTTCTTCAATTGGTGGTTTGTCTAAAGAAAAGATCCAAAAGCTAGGACATGTCAATGTGACAAAGTCATTGGCAATCATAGATTTAATTTACTGAACATTATGCTGGTCTTTGTTTTGATCATTAAAAAGGGTAAAACACCTTCATGATTCTACAGCAAAAGATTAGCATATCATTTCCCAGTTAAAACTTCAGTATATATGTCAAGTATATTCGGTTGGGGGCATGATGCATAATATCAATCAACTTACACCGCAGATATAGATTTATGGCATGACTCAAAAATCCACTTCCAGCGACACCGTTCAGTAGAGAGGTGATGGGAATAAAAGACATAGAGATCACATCGGGTTCGAACTGTACAGTTTGCAACCACTCATGATGAGATAGATTTCTATTATTATTTCCACCTCTTCTCTTAAAAATACAGCTAACATCCTGCAGTTGACACAGCAAAAACTGGTTAAGGAGATCACTGAACCACAAAAGAAATAGGTCATGCTACCATCAATAGAACTCAGGACTCTTTAGATACCTCCTTATGTGAATATGAACATGAAGGATTTGTAATATCAAACCTCAGGGGCTGATTTATGACATCAAACTGCCAGATAAATGAAATTAGTTAGTTTCAAAGTAACAAGCAACAAGGAAAAAAATGATATTATGTTGATCGAATGCTTACTCTCTAGTAGACCAAAAGGGTTTCAAACAAGCAATTTCTAACCACAATTAACAGGGCATGACAATACAAAGAATGTTTCCACAACAGCAACAACATTGACCCAGTGAGGTTCCGCTACAGCGGAATCTGGGGGGTCAAGATGGGGGTACCCCTGCCCAAGGGAATGGGGTACGTCCGATAGACCCAAGAAAAACTGAAATTCAGTTATGTGACAAAGAATGTTTCTAAGGAAAAAGAAAAGAAAAAAAGAAAAATAGGACAGTCAACCAGCTTATAAGATTATAGCAAGCAAGATCAAATTCAGAAAGATAACTTTAGCAGTCAACAACATTGATACTGAAGGCAAGAAGGGTCACCCTCAGAAAAATACAAGGACAACTACAAACAATAGAAATTGGAAACCATATCAAGGGAACATCAAGTAAATAACAGTCAACAGACTTTCCGCTTAATTTATGCAAAATACGCGCATATCTAGTTTTAACAGAGATTATAAAACCGTTTTTAAGAATTTTGTTAAAATTAAAACTTAGGAAGTTATGTGAATCTTAATAGTCTCCCCATGGTAAGATTGTGAAAGAAAAGCTTCAGCCATATATATTCAAACCTCTGATAAAACAATGGCGCCACAAACACATATAGAACAGTCTGTGTGGTCAAAATGAATCAATCTTAAAAGCTAAAATATGGATATAACCTTGTCATTCTGATAAATGTGGTCAGGATCCACATTATATAGCTGATTATTATCCAAAAATCTTTTATCAGCCATTTCCTTTAACCGTTTCTGTACATCTGCGGGTTGAAGTGTCGATGAATGTTGTTGCTTTACGTATATGACATCTTTTCCTCCCATCTTCACACCCACAATGATATGAGTGCCAAATTTCTCAATGAATCTGGGACATTAAGGCAACTGGTTACAATATTGCCATTGTGGTTTGCGAAATAGGTAATTGGCATTAATATAAACTAATTAGAGGGAGGTGTGCAACTTTAATGCTGTCCAAGGTTGAAAATCGATAAATTTGTAGAGGAAAAAAAAAGTTGCCAATGCACTAAGAAAAGAGTAAGAGTTTCAATCATGATGTACTGAGTACTACTCAAGCAAAGTACAAACGGAGATAGTCAAGATATATCACCATGAAGAACTCATGTTTTACCTAGCCAATGCAGCAGGTTCCCAGCATGAAGGAACAGCTTGTTTGACATGGTTGCACAATAGCATTTGAGTCTTTTCTAAGGCAATAGTGTAGAGTGTGATGAAAACTCCATCAAAAGCCAGCGTCTTGGTGATGGATGCATCCTTTTGCCAGCATCCGGAGAAATCAAACATAGCATTAAAGAGGCCACAAGGTATTTTACCAGTCAACGATAAATCCTGGTTGAACTGTTCCGACATCTACAGAAGGGAGCAAACAATGTAAGACATGTGCGAATGGGAATATGGAGCACACATGCAGGGAGTAGAAATTAGAGAATGTTACAAACATCCACTTCTAAATCATTATCATACATTTATTCTACATCTAAAAAAAAGGGCTACCTTATCCGGAATCTTGCTGAGGTTAACGAAAAGAAAATTACCATTCTAAAGAGAGAAAAAAATGAGAAGACAAATTAAAACTTAAAAACAACATAACAACGTTTTGGAGTCCACATTGTATATTGCAATTTATGAACGGTTTCATACTTCCAAACAGTAGCAATCAGTAGAACCTATGAACAGCATGTAATCCTTATCAATAAGGGAAACAAACAATAAATGGAGAACAACTGGCAAGAGAACAACTGAACGCAAGCAGGAAACAAAAACAGATACAGGATTAACAATGATTAGCATCGATTACCTGCTGAAAAGACAAAACGTCAGAACGGAACCTCATTCGTTCTCCTTTATCACATTTGATAGATTTGGACACATCAGGGACTGTAATTCCACCAGGCAAAACAATGTCTTCGCACAGATCCTCATCGATTTCAATCAAACGCGAATCTTTTGATTCCCCTTTACAGTACTTGAGCCTAAGGTCGGTAGAGATGTCGTATCCACAGCCGATCGCCCCAATTGCAACCTCAGCTACTTCCATAGCCGACAATTTCAGGGCCATATCTTTTCTTTACTCCCAAATCACTTCCTGCCTCAAAACGCTTGCACAAACGGAGAAGAACACACCTCCTAATCTTGTGAAGCACTTCACAATCTAACACTGCACCCAATCCAAACTCTGGAATTGAATTCCCTAATAAAAGGGAAGTTTATTAGCTGAGCTGCCAGCTGAAAGCCTGAAACCCTAATTGCAGAAAGGAGAGGAGAATCGAGGCACATAAAGTAGAAAATTGAGCTGGACGCCACAACGAAAGAGAATTGAAGATCTCTAGAGGGGGCGAAGAAGTGAGGAAGAACCCTAATCTCGGAGATAGAGGGATTTGATTTTTGAGCATTGAAGATCGAAGTGATAATGGTTGGACGTAGCAAGCGAAGCAGTGGCGTAAAGCGTAAAATTGGTTTGACTGAATTAGGGCCGATTCTTGTCTTCTTGAGCAGAGTGCGGAATGGCGCCTGGAACCTGTCACGCTTTCGCTACATTTTTCAACTAAAATATTATTTTAATCAGTTAAAATTAATATCTACTCTTAAGGTAAATTTTCATTTTACTTCGATTATATATATACTTTGGATTAAGCAAACTAGAATTTAAGAAATGCGTAGTATAGACTTTAAGAGAGATCGAATTTCAGAAACCAATGGATTAGATGAAAAAACAGTCTTTCAAAACATAATTTGACTAAGACCAACAAAATTGTAAAATTTAGGACGTCCGTCCAGTCTTTATCGCTAATACGTCCCAAAATTATGAATTGTTTGTACTCATTTGCAAGGACATTTTAAGATGATTGATTATTTGAGTGGTCGGGAGTAGTTTATCCTAATCGTTTTCCTTCCCAATAAAAATTATTTTTTTGATAATATATTATTGATCTGTTTTGAGTTTTCTAATATCAAAACTGGTATTTGAACTTATTCCTTATATGTAAAATAAAGATATACAGTATATTATACTCCGTACTAACGATGATATATACAGTGCTCACAAAATTGGTTTAATAATTAGGATGAGTCAAAGTTATGTGTTTATTTTCTTAGTTCATTTTTAAATCTTTCAAATGTAAAGGCAAAAAAAAGTAATATTATTTAAACTTAAAGATCATAGGTGTCCCTCAATTCATATGAATGGAGGACTAATCCATATTTGTATTTGAAACTGCTATTCGCCTAAGGAAATTTTGCACGCTGAGAGAATCGAACATAGGATCTTCCGCTAAATAAATCATTTCCCTGATATGTAAATGCAGCAGAGTCTTACACTACTACACTATCTACCCATTAGAAGTTATGTTTAATTTAGATTGTCAACTTGATAATTAGGTATTTTTGTGCATTTTATTGGAGATTAAATTTGAGAAGTGTATAAAAAGAGTTTCATATTCGACCAAAAAAAAATAAAAAGAGTTTCATAAATCAACACTCTTAAGTTCTAAGTTCTTTTTATCGCTGTGTATCTAGATTTCCTAAACAAAACGATATGCAACCTCGTATGTAACTCGTATAATTTCTACTAGCATAAGATATATAGTAAAATTATGAATTATTTTATATGAGAACTAAAATTATGCTAGATCAGTATCTAATATAGTTATAGGTTTAGGGCCTAATGTGATTGGAATGCCTTGTTGAAGACAATTAACATGTGAAAATCTAGAGGGATACGATTATACTCCAATGTTCAACAAAAGAAAAATGAAGGAGCTAGGTAGTTGGTTGCATGCTCTGTTCTAATTACAAGTCTATATTTGATGTAATAATTATTTAATGCCATGTGCATGGATTTGAAAAGGACAATATTACAATCACAATAATTACCAGTATTATAATTTCATCCCATTGGTTTTAAAAAATCATGCGCTTCTGGAAATGTGCATCTCCATATGTTGAATTTTTTTCAAGCTGGAAATTAGAAGCTTACGCCTTGTACAGTTGCACCTGTAGATCATTCGTAGTTGGTTAAATGCACGATTCAGCCGAAGTCATTGAAAACTTAATACATATATTAAAAAACAGTCTTTGGTACTCCAAAAAAGAAGCTAATCTGAACAAGCAGACCCGGATAGCGAAAACGAGCTCACTTGGTTGAATAGTAAATAGTGGGTAGTTTAGATAAGCAAAGCATTAATGAAAACATTATAATTAATAACGGAATATGCGTCAAACAAAGCACAAAGCATGGCTAAAATGATAGTTAGAGAAGGCCACAGCAGAGCCTGCAGGCCTTGATCTCAGAAGCTTGCGCATCCAGCATCCAGCACTGCCCGCGTCGCATCACACATTGTCTTCCTGAACAAGTCATTTTCCGTCGCCTTTAGCACCTCCTTAACCACACAGAAGTCCAACCCGCCCGCCAAAATTAGCTTCCCCATGATCTGCCCGAAGCTATGGGGGGGCATTCGGAATACGAGTACCGATATCATCCATCAAAGATCCATAGGATACGCATCCAACTGCGACATCCCTGACGGTGATGACATTCTTGGCAAGCAGGTGCTTAAGCAGCCAGATGACCTGATCGGTGCACGGAGGGCTTTTCTCCAGACCCACAGAAATTGCTTCCTTAACGACTTGAGAATGGTACGATGGGTTGCCCACATTTAACTCATTGAAACGCTTCTCCAACAGAGAAATTGTCTTCCTTTGAAGCACATCATCTTGGTTGGTATTCGTGTCACTGGGATTCTCTTCTGATTCAGATTGGTCACCAGTTATTACCTGTGTCTGTGTGATTTCAACCAAATGACCACTCTATGTTACAGTAGATACAGTATATATTTACCAAAGGAAAAGAAAATAGGAGCGTACCACTCGAGGATTAGGATCCCATTTGAGGGATCGCATAACAACAATGGGATCCCACTCGAGGATTAGGAGCATACCAAGTAGCTTCTGTAATGCAAATCAAGCAATGTCAAGAGGAGTTCAGTAAAGCAGAACAAATTAATGAGTTGAGAAATAGGGTGGACCTCAAAAACACTATGTAGTATAAATTCAGATATCATCTTTTGCTTCCAAAGCTCTCCAATAAGACGAATATTCCCGATAAATCTCTCTTTATCACTGCACTCCGAGTCCTGATCAAGTGCAGACAATTTGTTATCACCCTCGAAAGCCTCCTGGCATTTATTTAAGAGAAGCCGCTTAAATGTAATTTCATTTCCATCAGCTCCCTCAGGTGGGAATATAGCAAGTTTGGCATGGAGCTTGGAACATAGGTTGGCATAAAGGGGGCACATCGTAGCCTCAAGAACTGCCATATTTATGTATCACTGAGACAACTCCCTGCGTTTCAACCAAGCACACGTACTCAAGTGGGTAGACCTTCAACATTAATCAAAGAGCAACATTAACAATGCACACATTTTAAGGTACACCTTCAAGATTTCGGCTGATTTAGTACAAGACGCAATGACCGCACAACACAGATCAATACTCTCAGGAGTAAGCCCATCCAATAACCTTACAAATTAAACAAAAACACATTACACTATAGCTGCCTGCAATATTCTGACTTTCCGGCGATCAAATCCAAAGCCGGCATCTCATCAAAGATATTGAAAAGCAGTTACTAGTTTTTTACCATTCCACAGTCTCCAAAACTTGATCCATCTCATCAGATGAGTCGTCAACGCTCCAAGCTGCAAATGGGGCTCCAGCTTCGAGCTGTTGGTTGAGGAAATGGGCGGACACAGCAAAAACCATGTTAAAGAACTTTATATAAAGAAAGCATGCAAGAAGAGGATAACTTCTTTTCTTTTTTATCGGAGACGATAATTTCTTACCACTAAAGGCACTTCTTCTTCCTTCCAGTCTTCCATTCCTTACTCTCCTGTTCTTTGTTATCGGAGACGATAAAAGTTTTGGATGTCAAATTTAAACATGCAAGAAAGAGCGATATAATAACAAGTCTAGTCGATGGATCTTTGGAATTCTGTTTTGCATGATGCGTTGTGATTCGTGAACAAGTCTCCTGCTCCCTTGGGAAGTGAAATTTAATAGAGGGGCAAGTGAACGGTTTCTAAAGAATCACCATCTACGAAGGTATGTGGGTTAGAATTTACTGTACGGAGTATTATTTTTCTTTAAATGTTTTATGAGACTCTTCATATCCCCTCCTCAGTCCTCACCCACACTCCATTTTACTTCAAATACTACTCGATTGCCACGATTGCCACTTTGCCAGGTAAGTGATTAAATATACGAGTATTTTTCTAATATTAAAGGGAAATGGAAATTCTTTTGGTGTCTTGAGGTTTAGACTTTTACTCTTGGGTGTCAAATTTTTTTTTTTTATTTCTTTTAGTGTTCTTCAATTCTAGTTTTAAAAAAAGTCCTTTCTATAATCTAAAATACACCCTAAACCAAATTCCATTCATTTTCCTCAAATTTCTGTTAAAAATATTCTTTTTAATCTATGATACTCAAAGAATTACCCATGTAGGTGCTCTAAGCATATGTTTTTTACTGTAACTGCCAAATATCAGTACTGGTACTCCAAAACGAGGCAAATGGAGTGTTTTTTTGGAATTTGAATAATATTTTTTGGTCGAATGGAATTTGAATAAAATTGAAAAGTAGGAATGACTTGCTGATCAGTTAATGTAAAGTAGTGCAAGTGAAACGAGCTAATCCAGATAGCAACTAACATTAATTTTTTTTGTTTGGTAGAACATTCCGTGACAAAAAAAAAAAAAGGACGGGCTGGATAGTTAGAACAGGCCACAGCAGAGCATGCAGGCCTTGATCTCAGAAGCCTGCGCATCCAGCACTGACCGAGCTGCCGCGGAGAGGGAGAAATTAACGGCCCAAAGCGTCGCATTAAACACGGCCTTCCTGAACAAGTCATATTCCGTCTTCCTCAACACCTCCTCCACCACACCAAAGTCCAACCCTCCTACCAGAACTAGCTTCCCCATGATCTCCCCAAAGCAATGGAGGGCGCTGGGATTACGAGCTCCGATGTCATCCATCAAATATCCACACGATGCGCAGCCATATGCGACGTCATTGGCGGTGATGACATTCTTGGCGAGCAGGTATTCAAGCAGACACATGACCTGATCCGTGCTTGGAGGGATCCTCTCCAGACCTGTAGAAATCGCTTCCTTGACGACTTCAGAATGGTGCGAGGGAGAATTCAGCTCCTCTATGCAACGCAACGCCTTTCCCGTGTTTGCCTCTTTGAAATACTCCTCCAGCAGACAAGTTGTCTTCCTTTTTAGCACATCTGATTCATCTTCTTGGCTGTCGTTGGTGTCACTAGGATTCTCTTCAAATTTGGATTGGATTTTGGTTACTCCCTGTGTGAATACAACAACAACATTAACCCAGTGGAACTTCCTTACGAAAAATCTAGGGGGTCAAGATGGGCACCTCTGGCTTGACAAAAACCCAAAGACAAAAGACCCAAAAGACTCAACGGCACCACAAAACACATATAGAAAACAAGGCAACCCAAAGGCAAAGACGAGGCAAAAACAAAAACAAAACAAAAACAAAAATAATAACCTAAAACCAAAACAATAGCGCCGAATATAGTGTCAAACGATACTAGGAATTCAATGTGACAAAAAAATGATACTAGGAATGGCATGCCAAATGGCTATAATAAAACCAATGCAAGCATACCGCTTGAGGATTAGGCTCCCAATTGTTAGCTCGCAAAAGAAGAATGGAATGAACCGTAGACACCACACGAAGAGCACCCATAGCATCTATGGCCATTTCGTTCATTCTTTTCAAGTAAGTATCAATCATTTGCCTTGAAATAAGCCTCTCATCAGATTGCTTGCCGATAGTGCGCAAGAGTTGCGCTACTGCCTCGGCATTTTGCACAGATGGCCAACCTTCCTTATCCATTCCAAGTAGCTTCTGCGATGCAGATGAAACAATTTGTCAAAAGAAGTGAGTTGCAAGCAATAACCTACTAATATACCTATCCACTCGATTGGATGGAAAAGGGACCTGAATAACACTATGCACAATTCTGTCAGTTAACATCTTTTGCTTCCAAAGCTCTCCAATAAGGCGAATGTTCCCGAGCTTACCCAGCTTAACTAATCTTTCTTTCTCACTGCGCTCCAACTCCTGATCAAGTGCAGTCATCTGATCTACTTCATCCCACAGTTCGCCATCACCCTCAAAAACATTCTGGCATTTAGTTATGAGAAGCCGCCTAAATTTAATTTCTTTTCCATCCGCTTCGTCAGGTGGGAATGTAGCAAGTTTATAATCGAGTTTCGAGCATAATTGGGCATAAAGATGGCACTTTTTCGGCTCAAGAACTGTCCTGTTATATAGCAATGAGACAACACCCTGCGTTTCAAGAAAACGCGGTCAAGTCAAGTGGGTAATCAAAGTGTAATATTAAACTTGATCAAGAGTAGACCTTTAGGATGCCAGCTGATTTAGTACAAGAAGCAATGGCCATACAACAGTAATCAATACTCTCCGGAGTAAGAACATCCAATAACCTATCAAGAACAAATCAAACAAAAGTAGCATATTAATTAGACTAAAGCTGCAATACTATAATACAAAGACTGAATCCAAAGCTGGTGTTTCATCAAACATAAAATTCAACCATTAAAAAGCCCTAACTAGTCTTATGTTTACCATTTTACAGTCTTCAAAAGTTCATCCATCTCAGATAGGTCAGCCATCCGAACTGCACTTGGGGCTTCAGCTTCAAGAGTGGTGGAAAGTAGGTCCAACCTGTTGTTTGAAGAAATGGATGTATAATATATATCATGTTAAGGGAAAAAAAAACTAGAGTAATCATGCAAGAAGAGGAAACACACATCAAGAACCCTCCTCACTCAAACACAAAATTGCCAACAAAAACTAAGACCATGATGCACAAACGTACGTACGCAGCCAAGCAATATTATCTACAACGAATTCTGAGGATACCTAATAGATGCCAAATTGGGTACCTAGATGATTCAAACGAACGTAGGGCTATTCCCTTATTTTTTAAGTACAAGGAAATCATGTATAATGTTAAGTAAATGAAGACAGTTGAATAACAACGGAGAGGGTTATTACTTACCATAACATCTTCATCCACTTTTCACAGCAGTGACTCCAACCAACACACCAGATCAAAGAAAGCAAGAGCTAGAACATGAAATGAGGAAGACGAGTGTGGACATTAAGGAATACACAAAGTCTCTTTTTATTAATACAAAGGGCAGGGGCCCTTGTCCTAACCCTTAGCCATGAAGGAAATCCACTTCCACGTACTTCTCCACTACCATTCCCCTTTATGGTAAAATTCCCCAATTAACCTTATGTCTTGACTTCCTTAACAACATTAACACGCTTTTGGGTTCAAGAAATAGAGATCAACATCAACTAAGAGTGAAAGTCGAAATGCTCCCTCGAACACGTTCTTAGCTAAAAACTCTTATTGGCAAGTACGTACAATAGAGATCAACGGCATTTCTGCATACATTCATGATTCATGTCAACAATCAAGCAATCAATAATCAATTAGAGAACATTCCACGGAATATTAGGGCTGAGCATCGGTTCAAAACCAAACCAAACCGAAACCATCTATTAGTATACCACTTGATTGACATGTGATCTGAAAAATGGATGTACAAAATCAACATAATATGCGAATGGAAACATCTACTAGTATTACTGGTCTGGTATCCGTCAATGGCATCATCTGGCGTGAATATTTCTCCTTGATTACCTCAAAGACGAGGATCAATGAAACATAAGACTTCAAAATCATCTGTTTTTGGATGGTCGTTACATCCATATCACAGAGTTCATCCTTGCTAAAATACACAAGATCCTAGCATAGCAAACAGACACAAAGAAGTTCTAGTGTGTCTGAAAGAATAGCTACATTATAAAGAGGCATCTAGAGGGCGTATTACATCCATATTCACAAAGGCTCTCAAGGAGGTATTTGTAAAGCTCGAGAATCTACTAGGTTTAATATACGTTAAACTGATGAGAGGGTTTGCGAATTCAGCAGTATTCTGCCTATTTTTCCCACGCATTCCTCTTATAGATTTTCTCCATTCATTTGTCAATAGGGCATTGGTGGTGGTCAACTCCCAAGTAGTAGAATCTCTTATCGTTCGGGACATGCACCCACTGGTGAATTAGGTAAGGTTGGTGCGACATTCATTGCCACCGAAAGAATTAGTGGATTCATCACACACCGGAGTACGAACCACTTTTGTGCTCGACACCCACGCTTGCTTTAGGCTATATCCCGTTTTGTAAATTTAAGATTATCTAGAAATGGTTATGAATGATAGTAGTACGTGGTTCCAGACTGAGGAAAATCCATAAAATTATGTCTATTAAAACAAAATCCCAAAATCTTGGACCCAAAAAGGGGTTGGGGGACATATCAAAACAAAAAAGTCCATACAATTCTATGACCCCCAAAAACAAAAACAATATGCAAAACATAAAAGCGAAAGAAAGAAGGAACAAAAATACTTGGGAGGGAACATAAATAAGCACGTCGTTGGTCGGTCGGTCCGCATTTGACAGAAGTAAACCTCGCGGCAAAAAGGGGAGATCGAATCAGTGGAGGCGCCACATTACAAAAGTCCCCTGCAAGCCTCAACCTCAGAAGCCTCAGAATCCAACACTCCCTGCCCGGAAGGTGAGGAGCTCACAACCCGAATCGTGGCATCGAATATGGCTTTCCTGAAGAAGTCGTCTTCCATCTTCTCCAACGCTTCCTTCACCACGCCAAAGTCCAACCCACCTGCCAAAACCAGCTTTCCCGTTATCTCCCCAAAATTATTAGGGGCCTTGGGAAGGTCAATGCCGACATCATCCATCAAAGCACCGTAAGATACACATCCATCTGCAATATCCTTGGCGGTGACCACCTTCTTGGCAAAAAGGTACTCGAGGAGCTTTGAGACGGGCTCAACACATGGCGGGCTCTTCTCCAGACCAAGAGAAATGGCTTCTTTGACCACTTCGGGGTGGTATGATGGACACTTTAGCTCCTCTACGCATTGCAATGCTTCGTCCAAAAGCCTCACGCTGAAATACTCCTCCAGTAGAGAAACCGTCTTCCTTTTGAGTATTTCTTGGTTGACAGCTGGAGCTGCGGTGGCTTGCAAAGGCTTCTCAGCAACTGGAGCTACAGGGACAAGAGGGGGCGCAGGTTTGTTTATCAGAGGCTCCACGTTAGCACCACTACCCTGTAATAAGGCGCTAGTTCTTCCACTCATGAGACCGCTATTTCCTTGAGGTAGCAGCTTTGAGTTCATCATAGGTGCTGCTGGCTTTCCAACCAACGGTGAATTGAAACGTCCACCGGACTGATTACTTGACATTTCTCCCCTTGGCATGGAGCGGTTTTTGGGGACCTCCCAGTTATCATTATCCATCCCAGGCATCCCAGGCATCTTTCTAGTGCCTGGCATTCCAGGCATCCTACCGCCTGTTCCAGGACGGTTCACTGGATATCCGCCAGCATTGATATTTCCTTGCGAACCAGAACGAGGATTTCGCATGCTAGCCGTTGCACCCGGTCGCAGCCCCATATTCTTTTCGGCCTCAGAATGGATTTCAGTTATGGTCATGGCTTTGACCTGTGAGATTACAACAAAGGAAGAGAATCTTATTAAATATGCATTGTACTTTTTTAATACCATAGAACTACAACTTGTTAAGAAAAAGAAGCACCCTACCTCTTCACGCCTAGGCACCCAGTTGTTTGCCCGTAGATCAAGAACGTTACGGACCATAAATCTCATACGAGGAGCTAGCTGAGGGTTATTCGTCAAATCCTTCAATCTATTGAAGTAAACATCGTTTATACGCCTTGACTTGGTGCTCTCATCTAGTTGCTTCCCGATAGTGATAAAGAACTGGCAAATGGCCTCAACATTCTCCTCCTCGGGGCAAACCTTGTTATCAGCTCCAAGTAGCTCCTGCAACACAGCGTCAAAAAGTGCTGAGAGATGAGTTACGATAGAAATTAAAAAAAATTACCGGTATAGCAAAACAGAATTAAAGATTTTGGATTGACAAAGCACCTGAACAATGTGATGCACAATCTTTTCAGGTACCATCTTCTGCTTCAAGAGCTCTCCAATAAGACGAATATTCCCAAGAGTACGGAGTTTAATCATCCTTTCTTTATCCCTGCGCTCCGACTCCTGTTCAGGTGCAGTCATCTGCCTTACTTCATCCCTCAATTTTTCAGCACCCTCAAATGCTTCCTGACAGTTATTCAAGAGTACTCGCTTGAAAGTGATTTCTTTTCCATCAGGTTCCTCAGGTGGGAATGAAGGAAGATTCTCATTGAGATTAGAGCATAACTGGGCATACATGGGGCAGAAGGTTGGCTCAAGAACTGCTTTATCAAATATCAGCGAGATGACTCCCTATTGTTCAAGCAATCACAGAGAAGTTAGTCAAACAATTAGGATTAAGGCACAAGAAGAAAGGATAACAACAAATACTTCAGAGTTATACCTTCAGGATGTCAGCTGATGTGATACCAGCATCAATTAGTTGGCTTTTGAGAAGATCAAATTTCTCAGGAGTAAGTTTGTTCAGTATCCTGCCCAAAAAAGGAGCAACATATTAGAATATAGCTATATCCTCATTATTCAGCTTTACCAGAGCTCTCATTTTCTAAATCAAACAAAATTCCGATTCTATCAAGCTCCAGCCTGCAATTATGGCCAAAATAACTTGTGTTTCACCTAAGATGATTCAATACATTTAAAATCCCTAACTAATTACCCTTTTACAGTCTTCAACACTCGATCCTTGTCAGATAGGGTAGCCTTCCGAGCTGACCACGGTGTTTCAGCTTTAACAAGTGTAGGTGCAGGTCCTCCCTGTAATGAGTTTAGAAATGGATATAAAAGTCATATTTACAACTCTAAATAAAACAAGCATGACATGGAATGATAAAGAACGGTAATTAACAACAAATGACAGTTACAATTAGTTACTAGACAAGTCAGTATCACAGAAATTCAGAATTTGGACCCTTAAACATCCTCCAAATAATGAGGTAAACTATTGAAAGGAGCACACTAATGTACAGTTACGAGATGAAAGTGAACTTGCAAGAACATATGCATTATTGTGATGCATTGCAAATATTGAAAAACACATGCAGCTTTGCCTGCCCTCAGCAGCAAGTAAGCCAAACAAAGAAACAAATCAACAAAAATAGCAAAATTCAGTTTGTTACATTCATCCCACTATAGATTCTTCTGCTGTATATTACTTGTAATGGATGCCATAAGAATTCAATCATTTAGGGTGAAGAACAGTATATATAATACAAAATAATGCTTTTCTACACATTAATGATTTATCCATTTAAAAGCAGCTTATAATAGCGTTACTTACTGGTTGTTTTGAAGATATTTGCGCCCTTCCAAACTGTGAGTTCAATTGGTCTTGACGATTAGCATCCTGTGCTTTATTATCCCGTAATGATTCCCAAGACCTCTCTTCTGGAGCAGGAGTAAATTGTGCAGAGCGACCACGCCAATCACGAGAATCTGGCTCAGAATAACGACTTGGTGCTTGAACTGGAACCTGAAGAAAGAGTGCAAGATGAGAAAGGTAGTTACAAGTGCCATAATATATCAAAAACTACAAAAGCCTATAATCCATCAAAATTGTACAAGCTGGCTTTATGGTTCAAGCACCATATTTCCGAATCAACATGTCACATGCAATCAGTAATCACTAGACTATTCTTTCTATCAAGAGACAACCATATGAATCAATTAGTATGCATAATATCTTATTAAAGAACAGCAACAAAACACTCACATTGCTTTCTGCTCGAACCCAATTCTGATCTTCACCAAGCAATTCAGCTTCAATTTCCCTCTTAATTTTCAAGATCTCCTCAGAAATAGCAACCATCTATAAGAGAATATAGGTCATAACATAACATGAGAGAGGGTGGAACAGCACAAACTACAAACATGCAAGCAATGAACATAAGATCATATATAGCTACATGAACATACAAGGATAAACATGAAAAGAGAACCATGGCACATCAACAATGAAAACATTCAATTTCCATAAGCCACTAGAGGTGACAAGATATAATCATATAGAACAATATCAGAAGATATATGCAATTACTTATGTTCATTTGCCTGTTAGAAGAAATATGCAATTCTTATATTTATATACACATCATCATAAAATATATTCTAAGCTTTTCTCGAGTTCGTTTGCCATCACTATCATACCAATCTTATTATATCACAATCTTCTTTATAATTCATTATCTGCAAAATAAATCCAATCCTTCGAAATTCAAATAGAACAAAGCATAGATAAGTTCCAATCCTTCGAAATTCAAATATATGTCTTTTGGCATCTCTGAATTACTATAACAAAGCATAGATAAGACAAAAGAGTACAGGAACTCCCGTAAGTATTCATGCTGATAGAAAATCAAAAACTTGGAAACTCAGGGAAAACACAACTTGATAAAGAAAAACCACCCTCCACTCTAATAGGAAACTGACACCGAAGAATGGATACAAAGCATGCATGAATACATGTGAACTTACCTCTCTAAGCTGTAACAACTGGTCCCTGGTGAAGCGAACTCGGTCATGACTTTCAAACCGGGTGTCTCCAGTCTGCATAAAAGTAAGCTGCAATTAGTGGGTAGTTCTGTATCTAAAAGCTATAGCTATTCAAGAAAATCACCTATTTCTACACAATTTGATACTTTAAATTTCAAAATATGCCAATATTCATTCACAAGTGGGTAAATGAACACAGCTCAAAGTTTTTTAATGCATGGGCAAGGTTTTTGAACTTGACAGGAGAACTAATTCATTATCCAGTCCCTGAATTACATTTATTAAAATCGAATAGCCAAAAGGAAACAAAACTATGAGAAGCATAACACAGAAGTATTAACATATGTAAAGTGTTTAGTATCATTAATCATGCACTTCATCAACCTAACAGGTTTGGTAAAGCAAAAAACAGGACTAAAAACCAAAAACCAAACAGAGGCAAATTATGTCAAAAATAAGATGAGATAAAGAATTCTATATCATGATCAATTCTAGCTGTAGTTAATAAAAACGAGATGAGAGTCAAAAGATTACAAATGTCAGTAGGTTCTTTATAGGTAATCCAGAACTCTCTGATTGCCTACCTAAAACCCTACAATTTACTTTTCGTCCATATTTACGGCAGGCAACATATCTTAAGTTTCCTGCCAAGAATTAAGACGTCATGCCAAGGCCCAACAAAGATTCTCTTCCTCCACAAACACAAACATGCAGAATATATATAAAACTCAGCTGCTCGAACCAAACAGAGGCAAATTATGTCAAAAATAAGATGAGATAAAGAATTCTATATCATGATCAATTCTAGCTGTAGTTAACAAAAACGAGATGAGAGTCAAAAGATTGCAAATGTCAGTAGGTTCTTTATAGGTAATCCAGAACTCTCTGATTGCCTACCTAAAACCCTACAATTTACTTTCCGTCCATTTTTACGGCAGGCAACACATCTTAAGTTTCCTGCCAAGAATTAGGACGTCATGCCAAGGCCCAACAAAGATTTTCTTCCTCCACAACACAAACATGCAGAATATATATAAAACTCAGCTGCTCGCCCCTTAGACAACTTATGAAGCTCATATTTTTCCCAAGGTAGCAACAATTATAAGCACGAAAGTTGGACATTAGAGCAGTGCCAGAAGAGAAACAGTAAAAATCCCAATATCCAGGAAGTGTTAATACCCTAAATTTATTTCAAAAAGTGTCTCAAACAATTTATCAAATCAAGATTGGGACAATTCTCCGATCATATTCCTAGGTTCTGAAAAATAACAGATATCACAAAGCAACCCAATTCTATAAATTTAAAGTCAGATAAGATTCAACCAAATTAAAGAAAACAAGATATAAGCGCTAAAAAAAACTCCACTACACGGGCAAGCAGAAAACAACAGATCTGAAAAAAGCTACAACCTTGAAAGCGAGTGAATGAGGAACAGCGCCATGGGGACGTAAGAGCTGATCGGAAGACGAAATTGGTGTTGAAGAAGAATCAAATCGAGCAGCCGGAAACCGAGGTCCTCGATTGCCTCCTCCACCAGGTCTTAAACTAATCACTGTCTGTTCAGCCTGCATAACTCGTAAAGCTTGCGAAATCTATTCAAGCGAAAGAAGCGACACAATACAGCCCTCAGCAATCAACAAGACCGCCAAATAAAACCACAGATTCAACGAATCTGAAGTTGCTTAATCTGGAGATTATAGGAATTGAAGTAACTAAGAAAAGGGATATAAAGATAAAAAGAAGATAGATTGATAGAGAGAAAGATAGATGGAGACGTACAAGGGTTAATCTCTCTCCTCAAGGTAAGAGAGAGAGAGTGGAGAGGAAGAGGCAAAGAGGAAAGAGGAGAAAAGGGGGCTCGCGAGGTTGATTTGAAGGAGCTGAAAAACCCTTCTTTTCTCTTCTCTTCTCCGTCCTTTTTTAAATAAATTTGCTTTTATTTTTTTTTATTAATACTTCCCACTTTTGAGTCTTTCACTCTTTCTACGATGTTTTCTCGTACTTGCTAATGTTTATGTTTGGTTTTTCTATCTTTATAGTGGCCTCTAGGCTCTCTAGACCTGTCTATCGAGTCGGACTGGATCAGGTCGGATTATTTTGAGTTGAAACAATCTATCTATCTATCTATAATTATATATTAAAGTTGTATTTTTTCGAGTCATCATATTGATTATGGCTCCACCTTATATTTAAAATTTTTAATTTTAATTTATATTAATTTGATATTTCCAATTAAATTCCTTTTTATCTATTTATGTCAAAAAAATCGAATTTTAATTATAATAATAAAAATTACAATTTTTTTTATCTTTTTATGCATTTATATTAAAGATTTTTCTTAAACCAAAGTTTGATTAAAAAAAAATTACAATATCTTAATGAATACTTACCTAAATTGAATTATGATTAAAATTTACATATCTTTCCTTAATTTGCATTTTAGTTTATCTATAACTATATGATGATGAAGACCTTGCTTTACAAAGGGGAGAGTTAATGGACCGTCTTTTAGATGTTTTGTTTTTGGAGAAATTTCTTCCTTCCTTCAACTTTGTCTTGTCTTGATCTTCAAGTTTTGAAACTACTCATTTTGAATGTGTGCCGCCTCTTGAAAACCTCGCTTAGAGATCGGATCCTTTCTTGATATGCCCTTTACTACGTCTATCTTTGAATCCCTAGTTCTTGAGAAACGCACCTTTGCAATATGATATCCGAACATGCAAGGAAAAAGATAGAGAAGGTCGACAAGTTAGTCTAATGAAAGACTAGCAAGTGAATGGCGGCTATACTATTAACTGAGTATGTCGATATCGATCTCCATATAGTGGTAATTGGTCGATAATCCAACAACTAATACTTCCATCGAAAGAGTGAAGGCTACAAACTTTCAAGGTAGGTATGATATTACAAGAATGTGATTTCACTATGAACATATTAACACTCTTGCCCAAGAGGAAAGGAATCGAACATTCTTTAGAGATGGACCCCAAAAGGATGGGGTTCTATCGAAGCGTAGGTTGACACTATTATCGAACAAAAGAAATACAAAATTTCTTTTGGACGTAGAATATCACATGAGTGTGGTTCACTACAAAGTAGATCGAGAACTTTATTATTTTGAAAAGTATACAATAGTGTATACTTCGACTAGTGAATTGCCCACTTCGACTAGTGAATTGAATAGGCATAGCAAGAGAGACTTTAACGTAATTCATGATTTCGGAAATGCGACATAGCAAGAGACTTTAGCCGACTTTTATTTCCATGTGGCATTACTTAAGACTTTAGACGAACTTCCTATTTCGACATTGCTTTAAGACTTAAGCCAACATTTCTTTTCCGTGTGACATTGCTTAAGACTTTAGACGAACTTTACCTATTTCGACATTGCTTAAGAGTTTAGTCAACAGGGTAGGAGTAGAGTCATGACTTACATATAATATAATGTTATAAAAAGGTGTTCCTAGACTTATGTCCAACACCTTATTCTATACTATTCCGAGCAAGGTCTCTAAACGAGACACTTTAAACAAACAAGTCCGCAATCATCGGTCCTAAGGTCTTGAGGTCCAATACTAGCGTAGTACGAATAATAATAAGGTTAACGAGGTCGTTATCTCTAAGAAATAAATAACCTAAGTTCATTTATTGCAAACAAGTTGTTCTCAAGCAAACATGAATATTAAACGGAGCACAAACCCATGTTTAAAAAAAGAAAGGGCGAGAGATCCATCCACTTGCCTTAAATCCTTGCGAAGGAGGATTCTTCGATCCATGAGTGAAGAGTGATTCACGCATTTGACCTAACCAGAGGCCGGATATCACATGGTAGAAATGAAATATGTTATAATCTATTATTTCATTTATTATTCTCCATGCAATTAATCCTTTTTTTATAATAAAAGGATTTAACCTAAATTATTATCATTGAATAATTTAGTATGAATATGCTCACTAATTATATTTTCATGAATATTATTTTTTAAAGAAGTCATTTATAATTTTATTAAAATTATAAATTTCTAGGTAAGCATGCTTGAGATTTTATTTAATAAAATCCTTTATAAAAGACTACGTATAATATTTATCAAAAATTTCTTTAAATAATTATTCTTTATAAAAATAAAATAAACATAATTAAGTATAGGTCGGGAATATACCAACGTAAGACGAGGCGGAAACGCGATCGGTTAAAGGGCACGAAAAATCAAGGAAGAAGTAGGCTTGGGTTGAACCTTCCATTCTCCCTTTTCTTATAAATCTGGTGGGCTAGCTAGAAAAATGGGCTAAGCCTCCTTGCTCCTTCAACAAAAGCAAGGCTGATGGGCTTGATTTACAAGGATGGGCCTACCCATTTGTGATGCTATTGACCAAAAATACGGAATTTTATTTGGGGTTCAACTCCGAAAAGCCGTAAACTTCATCTCTTGAATTGGGAGAAAATTTGCCAACCAAAGAGATTAGGTGGATTGGGGCTTCGATCTATGAGAGAATCTAATTCAGTTATGCTTGCCAAGCTGGATTGGCGTCTTTTGAACGAACATGAGTCAATATGGCGTAGAGTTGTTCGAGGAAAATACTTCCATGACAGGATTAATTATGATCTGATCAGACCTTTGCCACGCTCTTCATACTCGTGGAAAGGAATGGTTCATGGATCGAATGTTCTCGCTTAGGGGATTGCTCTCCCTGTTGGGAATGGTGAAAACACTCTTTTCTAGAAGCACATTTGGCTTGTTGTCCGACCACTAATGGAGTTGGCTTTGAACGAGGTGTCATCAGGGTCTTTAGATTTATTTGTGGCTGATTATTATGAATTTGGAGACTGGTTATGGCATAGGCTTTCCACTTTCTTGCCCAGAAATGTTTTGCAACGCTTGGCTTCTGTTCGTCTCCGTGCCAATCACAATTCAGTGGACAAGTACTATTTGCATCCTTCACCTAATGGAAATTTCACAACAAAGTCAGCTTATGGTTTATTGGGTGCGACCACCACTCATCCTAGTGATCCAATTTAGGCAAAAATCTAGAAAAATCACGCTCAGCAGAGGACCCGTCACTTTCTTTATCTTGTGGTGCATAATGTTGTTATGTGTAATGAATTAAGATGGAAGAGACATATTACTCCTTCAGCTAATTGCCCTAGATATGGCTTGATGGAATCACCACTTCATATGCTCAAGGATTGCCTTGAAATTCAACAAGTTTGGATGGTGCTAACGGGTAATAGAATGCTTCAAGACTTCTTCACCAATTCTGATATTAGAAATTTGATCTTCTCTAATATTCAGAAAGCTGACTCTTGGAGCACTCTTTTTAGCTCAATGCTTTGGCAAACATGGAAAGTGCGTAATGCTCGTTTTTGAAGGCAGCAATGGAGTGAAAATGTTGAGCTCACATGTGGTTGTTGTTGTGGATGCCTATGACATTGCTAGAAAGTTGAACATTGTTGTTCATCTGGTTCCTTCGTTGAATAAACTTGTTGCAGATTGGAGAGCTCCACCGATGGGTTGGGTTGCTCTGAATTCTGATGGGGTCTCTAAAGGGAACTCGGGGCCAGCTGGAGGAGGTGGTGTGTTTAGAGACCATCAAGGGAAATTTCTTCAAGCCTTCTCTATTAAAATTGGGCATTGTGATGCCCTTTTTGAGCGAATTTTATTCCAAACTAATGTTGTTCAAGCAGCCACACTTCTCTCACAGTCGAAAATCAAGCCACATAAGGAGCTCTATTTATTAGAGGAATGTCATACACTCATTGATGACACTACTCGGGAAATCGAGATTAAGCACATTCCAAGAACCGCAAATCATGTGGCGGATGCTTTAGCAAATTATTCTCTTAGTTTAGCTACTCCTTTAGTCGAGTTTTTTCATGAACATGCTTGTTTTGTTAAGTTGCTAGATTTGGATGTATCGTCCCCTTCAGGGGATTAGTTTGACTTTTATGCTTAATAATATTTCTGCAGGAGCTTAGCTCCGTTTTTTTATAATAAAAAAGGATGGGCCTGCCCTTATGCGTTCAACCCACTAGTATGGAGATTGGCCTGCCAGAATAGGCCCACCTTCCTAAATGATCTGTTGCTCCTTGTCTTCTTCTTCTTCTTCTTCGGCTCTGTATTGGACGCCAACAACAAAGTACATGAGCAACAACCCCCGACAACAATGCTCTAGCGGCGACCTCTACTCCAACGCGGCGGTTCGGCGAGGCAGGTGCCGGAGGTGCAGTGTAATCCGGCGGCAGCAACACCGAAAAGATAGGGTAGAGAAAAAAATCAGATTTGGGGGGTTTTGAAAATCTGAAAAATTTGGGCTTCTTGCTTGGGTTTCTTGTAGAATGAGAATCCGGGAAAAAATGGGTGTACTCTCCATTGATGATTCTCTCTTAAATAGCCAAAAGAAAGGCTAAAAATTCCAAATCATGATTACCTAGAGGTGTGAGGGAAGTGGCCTAAGGCCATGGGAAAGGGGAATGGAGGTGATGGTGAAAAGACCATTCGGTGGTCGGCTTCAGGCGAAGAACCATCGGATAAGGACTCGAGCTCGGCTAGGAGTAACCGGCGGATTCATCATGGGGGGTAAGCCAAGGAGGAGGGTTTAAAATTAAAATGTTTCTCTTATGAACAACGAAATAAAACTGGCACAATGAAAGTGCATGTGCGTGCTTTAGCTTCTTTTGCAATAGGTCAGAGGTTCGACCCCTAACGTTGCCCTTGTCCATTTTTTTCTCTTTCTAGATTGGCGTTAGATGGGCCATTTAATTGGGTCGAGTTTAAGGCCCAATTTAATGGCTTGTGAAAAAAAACATATAAGATTTAAGTGGGTTAGGTGATCCGCTCAATTTATTTATTTTAACTAGGGTAGGCCCACGTGCGGCACGCACGCGGGGACATTCTACAACACAAAAGCATTAAAATGAAACCAAAATCATCTACAACAGAACACAACAACAAGAATCAAAGCAAAAGACAATCCAATCTTCACTCCAAATGTATGTTCTAGGGTGAAAATGGTACACTACTGATGAAATGCTCAAATGAAAAAGCACATCCAGTTCCTTTAGTCCCTACAATGACAAATGAGCAGAAATTAACATTAATAATCTTACATAGATGAACTAATAAATTAAAACAACAAGATGCCTCCAACAGAATCAAGTATAAAGTCATGTGCCCCTAAAAAGATGTAAATTGAAGTAGAAAGAATATCAAACACATTAAATACGTAGTGAACTAAAAACTTCACAGAAAACGTGTTTGAGAAAACTGATAATCCAGTGAAAAGACCAATCACAAGGTTGAACTACATTCTTACAATACCTTCCTCTTTTTTGTCTTCCCAATTTTGCCTTCAAAATTGTATTGTTCATTGTTGATTGAGCGGAAAATGCATTGAGGTTCAGAGCTTTGATGGAAATTTGGAATTTCACTTACATGTGGAATCTCAACTATTATCAGGGTTAAATTTTATGAACCTGAAAAGGTATAATCTTGTTCACCCAAAAAAAGAAGTACTTGAGCACTACACAATGCAGGAAAGATATGTTTGAGATTTTGTCTATTATTTGAAATAAGAAAATGGTATAGATCATCACATGTATGAAGCGTTTCCTAGAAACCCTGCATAAATATGACTCCCATTCCATAGGTTCCGAAGTTGGTAGGTTTTAACCTTCTCTTTGATCCAAGGAAAGCTACAGTTCCTAGTTATGCTTTGTTTCTTTTTTTACCATTATTCACTTAAGTACCTTTGTAGAGAGTTAGAGACTGAAACTCTATGATAGCATACTTTAGGTCCTTAGCAACCTAGTTTCGTAGTCATATCATGTAGTTAAAGAGTCTTAAAGGTTTTCCCCATCTTAGCATGTGCCAATACCTCATTTTCAAGTAAATTCTTCATAGTTATCACTGTTTCCACTACCTTTGTCAAATGATCCTCTCTTTTTTGATCTTTTGTTTATCCATACATCATTTGTACCTAAAATGTTTGTATAGAATTGCAATATCCACTGCATTATATCTGTTTTGATGTTTCAGAAGTTATTCAGATGAATATCTCTTTCGCCTCTCAAGCTCGTCTAATTTTTCGTTTGTGTTGATTTTGTAGCTTATATTGTTAACATGGAGCTACATCATTTTATAAGAATATATATAAGCATTTTTTATTTGGATGCATGTTCCTATGCTTTTCTTCATAAATTCTCTTTAAAAAATTCTGGGGTATTGTTTTTCACTGAATATGAATATAAGATTTCACCTTTTTTCTGAGTTTGAATTCTTTTTCCCCCACCTAATGGTGTTTTGATTATCTCTTGTAGGTCAAAAATGTGTTCTGAAAATGGATCACCATTGTGTATGGGTTGTTAACTGTGTTGGTGCACGTAATTATAAGTTTTTTCTCCTTTTCCTGGTAAGCTGTTCTCTCTTGATTGTTTTCTTTTTTCTTTTTTTTTTGTTGTTGTCCTTGGCAGTAGAAATTACGTGATAATCCATACTTTATGCAATATTGAAGCAATTCTCTCTTATACTTTGGTTGGTGTAACATTGACTGCTTAGATACTGATGATTTTACTATCACTAAATGAGTTTTAAAGATTTGCTGCTCAGCTTCAACATGGCCAGCACCAGCAAGAAAATTGCTTTAAAGTAATCACTCTATCTCCCTCTTTAGGATATATATTCTCTCCATTGTAATTTTACTAAGAAATTGTCAATTCATGGGCTACTAGGAGAATGAGAAGCCATCGATTCAACTCTAAAACCAAATTAAAGATTGCAAAATCACAGATGCAGAAGAGTATAAGCCAACATCAGATCTGCATGTTCCAATGTCACCAGTGTCCAGTGACAAGATTCAGATGGTACATTTTTGTAGTTTTAGTATCATAAATCCTAATTTACATTTATCCTTCAATTTCATTTGACAAAAATCACATTTTTGTAGTTTTATTATTGACTTTAAGCACACCCTATTACAGGAGGAGGTTGAAATGAAAGACATAATTAAAGATCATGTCATAGATATTGACATTTGTGATGCTAAGAACACCCTATAAACAACAAAATTAACATTTTTCTTTGGCTTCTATTGCATACAGTTTGCAGATAAATGAAACACATAGAGATGATTCGATATAATCTAAAAGTAATGAACAAAGAAAGAAAGCTAATGGAAATTTGAACATAATTCAGAGAAAACACCTCTCATGTGCTTACCAAGCAAAGAAAAAGTTAATTTAAAATAACATCGGCAATAGCAACAACACAACCAATTGTGCCAAAGTAACAAACAAAATTAGAAACTAATATTGAAAGTTATCTTGGTAATATCTAATATCAAAAGTTAACTTCCTACAAAAAAAAACAAAAATCTTAGAAAAGTAAATATAACCCTATCAACAACTGGCCTATCTAGTTTTCACATACTGCATTATGTTCAAAGAATTCGAGAATAGGTCTATCTAGTTTTGCACATTTAGGCCCTCGATTAATGACCTGTAATTCAAATGAAAAGAAAGATAATTTTACAAATATGTGCCTTGCGTAGTTAAAATAATTTGACAGCCCTTTCATCTCAATGAGGCCACAACCCTCTAATGTTTAGCCTTTCCACATATTTCAAACATCCAAACCCTATTCCAAGAAGCTGATATCCTTTATGGGTGTCATGTTCATCCACTGTCCTAAACTCTTGCCAAAGATGCTACAAATAATCATTTAATTGTAAACTTATCAAGTCAAAACTAAAGAAAACTTGCATCTTGCTCACCACCACACTATGTGAAACTTTCAAATCTTGTCTGAATAATGAGATGGCCACAATTTTGTATCCCTCTTACATGTCTGTATCATGTGTTGTTGCAAACCCACCAACACCATCACAAGATGTTTATGCTATTATTATAAGGCCTTTCTTCCCTAAATTGATTATACAGCTATCTGAAAATGCAATTTCTTCTATGAAAACCAAATGACACAACCTAACATCAGTAAATTTCTCATGGTTGGCCAATTCTTTTGGGTTGAAAAATAATCACATAATTTCATTAATTAGGTCATTCTAGCCTGCCACATGGTAAAAATCTATAAAAAGGGATAAGATATAAACCCTAACAAACTTGCAAATTCACCTGTAGACCAATTCGATGCACAAGTTAGAAGTTAGAATTGAATAGGTCAAACCTGGAATTGGAAGCACAAAGGAAGCTGGGTGCTCACAAGCGGCATGGAGGAGGCCCGTCAGAAGCCATGCAACCGGCGGCGGCCAAAGGTCTAAGAGTAGCAGGAGAGGGGACTGAGGGGAGGGGCTGTCGCGGTAGGGATTTCGTCGGAGATGCGCTACCGAAAAACACGCAGAGGAGTGAGAAGCCATGAGATTGGAAGGAGATGAGAACGGATGATGAAAATGAGCAGATAAGTACTCCGTAATAATCAGCAGTAAATATTAATGGAGTAATAAGAAAAAAAGGGAAAGGTGTTTTTATCCGTCTGAGCCAAACGAGCCAAGCCAAAAAAAATTGCCGCCGAAATAAGCCTGCAAAAACATTGTTCCTAAGAGGAATTACTATTCACAAGCTTCTTAAGTTTATTTATTTTGATTGAACTCCATCTCTATTAAATATTTATATTTGTGAAATTATTTATAAAAATAATCTTGTTTGCAAATTTTATTTACTTTGCAATTAACGACGAAAAATTAAAAAATTTGATTATCCTTATTTTAAAAGAATATTCATATATAAAAAATAACTTTACGAATATTATTTCATAAAATAGCTGGATATCACAATAGAAAAAAATTATATTAATTTTCTTTTATAAAAAATATCGGGATATTACAAATAAAGCTAGATATGGAAAAAGCGTACGACCGAGTTGACAGGAACTACCTATTTGTAATCACGAGGAATTTGGCTTCTGCACAAAATTCATAGGATGGATCCGAGAATGTGTAACAAATATCTCATTTTCTATACTAGTGAACAATAGCCCAACTGATCGATTTAAGCGTGAACAAGGGCTAAGTCAAGGGGACCCTTTGTCCCCTTTCTTATTCATAATTGGTGCGGAAATACTTGCACGGAAATTAAATACAAAAAGTGTAAAACGCAGACCCTTAATAGGATTCCCTCTCACTAGGGGGTACGAGAATACCTTTTTTATCAATTGCAAACGATATATTAATCTTTGGGAAAGCAGAGAACACTACATGTACAAGACTTAAGCAGATAATAGAGGAATATTGTAGATTCTCAGGTCAAAAGGTAAATTACACAAAATCTGTTATCCATGTTACATCATTAGTTCTAAGAAGTCAAAAAAGACAATTACAAGGGATATTAGAAATCAATGAAAACTTGAAAATTGAGAAATATTTAGGATGCCCAGTTTTTAGTGGTCGTGTTAACCATTCAACCTTTGCATATATCATAATATCGTCCAAAAACCAACTTGAGTACAATTTCCCACGAAGGTCGTCCAACTTTAATCAAAGCGAAGTTGACATCTAAACCACTTCATTTAATGCAAAGTTTTATGTTACCTAACTATCTCAATACAAATTTAGACAAAATAAATAAGCAATTTCTATGGAATAAAGACCAAAATAATAAACCACTGATTGGGTGGGAAAAGGTGTGTAAAACACGGAAAGAGGGTGGTTTAGGCATAAGAAAATCCAAAGAAATGAATCAGGCATCATAGATGAAACTTTTATGGAAAATAATGGTCGAACTAGGCAACATTTGAGTTCATGTCGTTACTGAAAAATAGTTGTGTGACACTCATGTCCTAAACTATATCCCTAAGAAAACATGCTCTTGGCAATGGAGGAACCTCATGGGACTAAGGGATAATTTATACAAAGGACTAATATGGCAACTAGGATATGGGAATACTATATGGTTCTGGAAGGATCCTTGAATACAAAACTTCGCATTGCAAACAAAGATAAGCATTCCCCAGATAGTAAATCCGAATGAAAAGGTAGCAGAATACATTACACCGGAAAGAGAATGGAATATATCCAAAATGAACCAAATATTACCTCGAACATGGATCAACAAAATTTGGAATATAACTATCCCCAAAAATGATATCCAAGACCGGCTATACTGGTGGCGCAACACAAATGGATGGTTTACAACAGGATCAACAATAAAAATGATATCATAACAACGAAATTTGGAAAAGAAAAATTGGATTTGGATTTGGGCTCTAAGTGTACCGCCAAAGGACAAACTTAAAGACTGTAGTCTTAGAGAAGTAAGGGTCGAATCCGCAGGGAGGTAGATTGTTATTTTTGTTTGATTTTAATGTCAATTGTAGTAACAAAAGGGGTTTGTAAATTAAACTAATTACTAAGCATGCAAAAACTAGTAAAGCAACTAAAGTTGGAGTTTTTATCAAATTGGGAAAACACTTAGTCAACTAGAGATCCACATTCGTATGACAAGTTGATCATAGATTTCACTCAATATCGCATGCACATGGAATTCCAATTCCTTTTCAAAGATAATTAATAGCACAACTAGGTACTATCAATCCTAACTAATTGACTAACCCTAAAACTATCAAGATTCAATTCAAAAGCAACAATAAGAATAGGAATATAGGCAGGATACAATTCTAGCATAAAACAACCAGTTTTTATCCTAGAATGCAATTTAACTCTCTTCTGCAATAGAGTAGCACAACCAGATACTAGTACAATGTAGTTTGCTACTATGAAATAGAGAAACTCAACCAATAATTTCTCTAGATCTAGCAATAGAGATTTAATAACAACAACCCTATAAATTGTTGAAACCAATCCCATAAACAATTCAATCAAGAGAGTAAAATAATTCCATGCAATAGATAAAGAGTAGAAATCTCACAACTGAAAGTCAAAACGAAGACTTCAAACTGTCTGACTAAGCAATAGGGCTTAGTTCTCCATGAAAAGCTAAAAACTCAAAAGTCTGAAAGAGAATAATGATAATAGATGAGAGGTGCAACTCTCATAACGCTAATATAAAAACTAGGTCTAAAAAGTATATCAAAAAATACATAGATCTCGGAATAAAGCTGAGATAGAAGAGCCAATCACAACATAACATGTGGCGCGTAGCAGAAAAAGCTGACTGTCAAAGGCGGCGGCGGTCGCCGCCAACACCAGAACGCTGATCTTCATCTTTTCTTCAATCCAGCTCTAACTCCCAAAATAATGCATCTTCGGGTCTTCTTCCTCCTAGGTGTAAATAGTCTTAATGGCACCTAAAAACACCATAAAAATATGCTAAAACTCCTCCTAAATACACAACATAATTGTGTATATCAAACTCCCCCACACTTGAATCTCACTCGTCCATGAGTGACTCAGAATACTATCACTCATAAAATCTATAACCCCCGGATCATCTAAGTGCAAAGAAGCTTTACAAAGAGGAATAAAAGCATTCTTATGCAAGCACAACACCAACCCTAAACAATCATCAACATGATATAAAAAATCAGCTCCAACAATCTAACCTACTCATCAACATGATAGATCAAATAAGCACCAACACTCCACAAACCATCCATAAACATACAAACCATAGCAACATGCTAGAATCAACTCAAAACTATCAAGCAGCCCTATCATCCATCAAAACATCAATCATCAAACTACCAAAAACTAACCACTAACAAGTCCATCAAAAACATCATAAAGAGAATGAAAGTCTCTATAAATCTACACCTTATACCTCCAAATGAAAACCTACCCAAAACACTTCTATACTCCACTTCTTATGTCTCCTGCGCCGGTAAAAGATAGTCCTAAAACACTCTTTTTTTCACTCATTTTGCTTAGGCGCCTTTTCAGGTTTTCACCTAACACTCTCTTTTCATTTTTTAAAATTAGACTCACCACCTCACAACACTCGGAATCTATTTTTCCCAAGGCCTAGTGCCTGCCAGATTACCTGCTTATTACTTAGACCGCCCTTTCGGGTTTTCAGTCTATCCCAGGATTTAATTTGCCTAATTTCAATTTTTTATGGCTTTTTCTTTTTTTATTCATTATAGCACATCAATAGTAATATAAATCCAACTCCCCCACACTTAGAACAAACATTGTCCTCAATATAGTAAAGACAAAATAAAATAGAGGGGAAGTATAGAAAAATATCACTACTGATCAAAAGGTGGTGGTGGTGACTGGTGGGTACTGTGGATAGTCAGGATATGAAGGATACGCGGGCCACATGCCCTGAAAGAGTTGGGCCTGCTGCTGGAAGTATTGAGTTTGCTGCATATGGTACTGATGAATACGATCCATAGAAATGGACATCTCCTCCTGACGTACTGAAAGTCCACTCATCTGTCTCAGCATATCATCTTGCCAGCTCAGACCAGTGGTCTCTCCCGAAGTACTAGGAATACCCATAGCAGGAACATCCTCATGCATCTTTGTGTCTCCCTAAGGAATAGTCTCTGTAATTGCAAGCTCAGGAGCAGATGGTGGAACAACCTGTGGAGAAGCAGAAGAAGAGCCAGAAGCTCTAACAGGAACTGGCAGCTGTCATAGATCAAAACTATGATATGCAGGTCCACATGGTAAATCAAGAATAGGCATACAAATCTTATAAGCAACCGTAGGAGGACCAAACAGATAATCAATATGAGCCTCAGCCTCAGCGATCACCCCAGCGTTCCTCAAAAACTTTTTATCATAAGTATAACGAGCTAAAACCCGCTCAGCTAGTGTAGAAAAAGGGATGTCTAGTGACTCAACAATGAGAGAAATCATGTCGCCGATAGCTATCTTACCCTTCTTGTCACTCCTGCACTTCTTACAGCTAGCGAGAAACAAAACCTTCCAATCCCTCACTAAAGTGCACCGTGGTGTCAAACTCCAAACTGCCTCCAAATCAGGATGATTGATCTTATTCGGTTCAGAATGACCAAACCAAGCCATCCAAATCACCCTATGAGCCAAACGAAGACAAGGATGTGACCACTTGTAATTTTTCTCCCCCACCTTAGCATCAAATGGGGCAGAACCATGGGAATGTGCCCAAAAAGTAAATTGATCCCTAGCAGCAGACCAATCAATAGATGCAGAAGGCTGCTTGGTAATACCAAACGCCTCATCCAGATCCTCATAGCTTATAGTATGCATCGAACCACCTAACTAAAAAGTGATCCTAGCTGCATCAGGATCATCCTCAAGAGTAATAATGAATTCTCTAGTCCATCGAGGATATGTAGGCGCATTCTTAAGATAGAAATTACCCAACCCACTATGATCAAACATCCGCCTAGTGCAATCCTCTAGGCCCAACTCCCTCATAAATACGGGATCAAAGAAAATAGTAGAAACAATCTCCTTATCATCCATATACTTCTTCCGACCCTCATAAATCTCATATTGAGCGGATCTAGTAGCCGCACTACGCTTCCTAGTACTCATAATCGGTAATTGAAATGTTCAAAGGACTGAAAAGAGAAGCAAAAGTCCATAAATACCCGAAGAATAAGGGCAGCGAGTTGCAAAATGGGCGGCGAGCTTCGAAGTTCTTGGCGGCGGGGTGGCAGCGGACGCCACTATGAGCAAGTTCTTGGCGGCGGGGGCCGCTTTGAAGGCGGCGGGGGCCGCTTTGAAGGCGGCGGTCGCCGCTTTGACGACTCTTCGGAAATTTCAGAAAAATCGCGGCAAGGGCTGTTGGAGAACGGCGAGCGCCGCTCAGAATAACAGTGAGGCGTGCGGCGGGTTCGTATGACAACGACGAGCTTGGATCTTCCCGGATCTAATGTGGATCTAAGCTTGAAAGCACTCCTCTCTTCACCTTTCTCTCTATCTTTTTCTTTGCAAAAGCTCTCTATTTTTCTCAAACCCTCTCTTTTTCTAAATTTCCTTACCTCTCTTCTTTCTTTTAACTACCTCTTTCAGCACTCTCTCTTTTTTTATTTTCTTTAATTTCAATTTTTTTAAAAGGAAAAAAGAGGTGTACCTGTACGGCAGGGGTGGCGGGCGCCGCCTGACCAGCGGCGATGGCCACAATTAAAGCGACGACGTTATTTTTTCGACGGCGGGTGTCGTTGGCTATTTCGTAGCTAAGGTGGTTTGAAATTAATTAACGGTGGGTGCCGCCATGTCGGCGGTGGTCGCCACCTTTTCCGTGGCACTCCTTTTCACTCCCCTGCAGGTTAGCTCACCCAAAAACAAAAGAAAAACAAAACAAAAACTACTAAGCTAGAAAAAGAAAAAGAAAAAGAAAGAAAGTACCTAGGCCGGGTTGCCTCCCGACAAGCGCCTTATTTAACGTCGTGGCTCGACGTAATGCCAATTCATCAGTTTTCAGCGTCAGGCTTTGTTAGGACAACTTCCTCAATTGTGTCCTTGGTAAATCCTTCATGATACTTCTTCACTCTTTGACCATTCACTTTGAATAATGTGTGTGCTTTGGGATCATAGAGCTCAATTGCACCATGGGGAAAAACTTTAGCAATCACATAAGGCACTGCCCAGCGGGATCTCAGCTTGCTTGGAAAGAGTCTAAGGCGGGACTAAAATAGAAGGACTTTGTCACCAGCTTTGAAGTCCTTTCTCAAGATGTTTTTGTCATGCCAAGCCTTAGTCCGTCTTTGTAGTGAATGGCATTATCATAAGCTTTAATCTTGGCCGCCTCCAACTCTTGTAATTGGAGCTTTCTAAGCTCCCCAGCTTCTTCAAGTTGCATATTGCACTTCTTGATAGCCCAATAGGCCTTGTGTTCCAACTCAACTGGGAGATGACATGCCTTACCAAAAACCAACCTAAATGGTGACATACCAATAGGTGTTTTGTAAGTTGTCTTGTAGGCCCATAATGCATCATCAAGCCTCTGACTCCAATCTTTTCTGCTAGGAGACACCGTCTTCTCCAAAATGGATTTAATCTCCTTGTTTGATACTTCAATTTGGCCATTTGTTTGAGGGTGATAGGCACTAGAAACTCGTTGGGTGACATGATACTTCTTTAACAGGGCAGTGATTGTCCTATTGCAAAAGTGAGTTCCCCTATCACTTATGAGAGCCTTGGGGATTCCAAACTCGTTGAAAATATGAGACTTGAAGAAATCTGCAACAACTCTAGAATCATCAGTCTCGGTGGCCTTCACTTCCACCCATTTGGAAATGTAGTCCACCGCAAGTAAAATATAAATATTACCACTAGAGTTTGGAAAATGTCCCATAAAATCAATACCCTAAACATCAAATATTTCACAAAAAATCAAACTAGTTTGGGGCATTTCATCCCTACTGGACATATTTTCAACTTTTTGGCACCTGTCACAAGACTTACAGTGGTTGTGTGCATCTTTAAAGATGGCAGGCCACCAAAATCCCGCATCAAGTATCTTTCTAGCAGTTCTTTGAACCCCAAAATGTCCCCCACAAGCTCTAGAATGACAAAGTGTAAGGAGATAATTTACCTCATTTTCTGGAATGCAACGACGGATTACCTAGTCAAAGCAGTGCTTCCAAAGATAGGGGTCATCCCAGACAAAAAATCTAGATGTACTGCGTAGTCTATCCCTCTGAGCTTTGTTGAAGGGTTGAGGGAATTCACTTGTTCTGAACAAGGACTCATCTTGAACAAGGACTCATCCGAAAAGCTTGTTTGAATATGCTTTTGAGGGGTGCTCTCTTCTTGAACAATTCTGATGAGATGATCAGCTACCAGGTTTTCAACACCCTTCTTGTCCTTGATCTGAATATCAAATTCACTAAGCAATAGGACCCACCGAATCAATCTTGGCTTTGCTTCTTTCTTTGTCAGGAGGTATCTCAGGGCAGCATGATCAGTGTAAATGATGACCTTTGTTCCAAGGAGGTAAGGTCTGAACTTCTCAAGTGCAAATACCACTGCAAGCATCTCCTTTTCTGTAGTAGAGTAGTTTCTCTGTGCACCATTCAGGGTCATTGATGCATATTGAATCACATGAGAAGCTCTGGCTTCCTTTTGGCCTAGCACAGGCCCCACAACATAGTCACTAGCATCACACATTATTTCAAAGGGCTTAGACCAATCAGGAGCCTGAATAATAGGGGCACTTGTCAAGCGAGCCTTAAGATCATCAAAGGTTGCCTGGCACTCAGTTGTGAACTCAAACAACATGTCTTTCTTCAGCAGTTCGCACAGAGGTGCTGAGATCTTGGAGAAATCCTTAATAAACATGCGGTAGAAACTTGCATGGCCTAAAAAAGAACGAACTTCGCGCACATTAGTAGGATAGGCAAAGATTGAATCAATTCAACCTTTGCCTTATCGACCTCAATACCCCTAGCTGAAACTATATGACCCAATACAGTGCCTTGTTCTACCATGAAGTGACACTTTTCAGAATTAAGCACTTAATTCGTGTCAACACATCTAGCAAGTACAAATGATAGGTGCTTTAGGCATGCATCAAAATCATCCCCATGTATAGTAAAATCATCCATGAAAACCTCAATGAAATTCTCAATGCACTCAGAAAAGATGCTTACCATACACCATTGGAAAGTCCCAGGGGCGTTGCACAAACCAAATGGCACCCGACGGTAGGCAAAAGTGCCAAATGGGCAAGAGAATGTTGTCTTGGCTTGATCTTCAAGGGCAATGGCTATCTGAAAGTAGCCTGAGTACCCATCTAGAAAGCAATAAAACTCTCTGCTGTTGGACGGGCCTTCACTCGGGACAACAAATAAATTTATAAGTCAAGACCCCGCTGAGTATAGGGGAGTCAGGATCGTTCCACGAGAAGCAAGGTTGTTTGTTTATCGACTACTAACAATCAAACAAAAACAAGCAAAACACCAACAAGCAGCCTCGTTAACGACGTTGTCAGGGTCGTTAACGAATCACCGTAAACAAAAGACTAAAAACTAACAACCTAAACAGTTCGGTACCGAGTCTACGAACTCGACAACGAATATCACTAAAGAAGAATTCAAATAAAAACAAAGTTCTAGGACAAGGGATACCACAACATAGTCATGCATATAAACTCGTAAGAAGATAAGATCATGCCTTCAAATAGATAAATTATCAACTTTCATTAACTAGCAAGTAAATTAATCTACTTTCACTCAATTGCTTGTTTTAGATCTAAAGCTTGAAACTTTCGTATTCAAACAATATCAACCTTCAAGTCTATAACTTTCTCTCTCAATCAAGTTAAAAACTCAAATCACCTTGACTTTCATCTAGGTCTAAGCACAATCAAACAATCATAAATAGATAGAAGGCATTCAACACATAATCTTACTCATCAAACATGCATAACTATGCCGGGTTAAACCCCGATCCTAGAAAAGAAGACTACTCACTACTCATGACTAAGAAACAAATAAATTCAACAAAAGAAATCATTGAAAACAAAACACTACTCAAATTAATAAGAAATATCGTCTTACAGAAATCAGAAGAAACCGAAAAATACAAAGCACCGAACCGAAATACTGACTAACGACCCCGGTAACTTTTGTCCACCGAGCTCTCAATCTCGACTCCGATCTTCTCTCTCTATCTCGGCTCTTCCTCTTCTCTCTACCACTTACTTTTCTGCTTCATCTCTCCCCCCCTTTTCTAGGCTAAATAAGAGGGTTATTTATACTAATAAGCTAGAAAATAAAAAGGCTAAAAGATAACAACTTTCCTAAAAAGATAGAAATAAAATCCTAAAAGATAGAAATAAAATCTAGAAAGATAACAAGACCTAAAATACATAATATAATAACCCTAAAATTATAAAAAGATACTCTACCGACACGGAAATAAATTCCCGCACAGGATCGGTGAGTCACAGAATCAAACTCTCGAAAACTTCATCGCGTGACCTCGTTAACGAGCCCTTACAGCCTCGTTAACGAGCCTGGGCTTGGCTTCTTCAACACCTCAACTCCAAAAATTTAGACTTCAACTTCTTCATCTTGTATTCCTCCATCCTTCATCATAGCACTCCAAATTCAGCTCCAAACAACACCTTTTCCTTGCTAAAACCTACAAAAATACACAAAACGGAGTAGCTTCCATACTTTCCACAAAATATGCAAAACCATCCAAAAACACATAAAATTAATCCTAAACTTATCGAAACTAATCCTAATAAACTAAGAAAACATACTAAAAACTATACCAAAAATACGCACATCAAAATACCCCATACTTAGACTTGCTTGTCCTCAAGCAATCACTATACAATAATCAAAACCAAACAAACAAACTCATCAAGACATAGCCATCATCTAAAAAGCAACATCAACACAAAGAAGAAAAATAACAAATGATTATTAATGTCATCACACATATATGCACCAAATAGACATAAGAAAATACAATCCGACCTCACAAGGGATAATAATGTATTTCACTCAACTCTCAAGTGTATGGGCTTATAAATTTAATCTCTCAACTCATCTTATATACAAAAACTCATAGAAATTGGAACTTATATCACCAATACTCTCCACCCAAGATTTGTCAAAACAAGCAAAAATCATCAAGAGAACTTAGGCTCAATGAAAAACTTCATAGAAGCTTCCATTCGGCTGGGTTGTAATGGGGCTTGGTAAAGACAATAAGGCGTGGAAAATATTTGGCTATGTGGTGCTAATAATATCCGGAAATCAAAGACTCCTAATAACTCACACAACAACAAAACTCTCATAAAAACAACCTTACCAAACTCACTCTCTTCATTATGCACTTTTTCTTTCACTCACCCTATATATCCTAGAAAGTCTCATAAAAACAAAAAAAGAATCTATGATATTATCTATATAAACACATGCACTTCTTAGTTCTTCTTCATTTTTTTCTTCCCCTTTTTCATTTTTTCTTTTCGCTACCTCGTTAACGAACCATTTCAAGGTCGTTAACGAGCTTCATCGTGTACTCCTTCCTCTTTTTAACAACTTCCTTCCAACCATCAACCTCATTTCGTGCATCTTTTTACTATCAAGAGATCTTTCTTTTCACATAACTTAAAAACCAAGAGACTTCCACTCTACCCTTCCCAATAATCCTTAAATTCAAACCAATCATAATAATTCACTCTTTTTTCTTACACTCAACAAAGAATACCTCTCCAATCTAAGTCCTAATCCCCGGATAGGGTCAAGCTTATCTCGGCTAGGGAACAATTTTGTGGAGCTAAAAAATAAAAGGCTTCAGGCTCAAATTGGCTGTCAAAAGAAGGATCATGATAAGGTAGATAAAAAGAAAGGATAAAAAGTGGCTAAAACAAATAAGTTCTCCATCATATGATCTTACATGTAATGAACTATAAATCCCATATACGGGTCTTAAGAAATAGATAACCATCACAATTCCAAGAGATAATATGCATATAGAGAGTAAATCATACTAGGAAAGAAGAGTGATTTTTGATGTTCTCCCTATAAGGCCAAAAATAACTCACTGGGTAAATTTTTTGTTGGATTGCATCACTTATGCTATAAAGTATATGTGCTCAATTTCATCAAATGCTATTCCTTCCTAAAAACAATTTCATAAAAAGAATCCGGTTATACTATCAAAGACATGCTTGCAAGGAATTATATGATTATGCTAGCAACTACCATCATAGAACCTAAGAAAGGGATATCTATCAATTCTAAAACTCTTTTTTTTTTAGATTTTCGAATTTTTCGAATTTTTTTGGTTTATAAAACAAAACTACTCAAAACATAATAAAACACATAAGGCAACAAAAGATAACAAGTTTTCTACTTTCTCCCACCCCATACTTAAAATTACAGTGTCCCCACTGTAAGAAAAATAAGAAGAAGGAAAGAAATAGAAAAAGGAACAACAAAATAAAAGAAAAGAAAAACCATAAAACTTACAAAGTCTCAAAAGTGGAAAACAAGGAAAACGTCTTCTTCAAGCTGAATTAATGGTTTGGTGGAGGGAAGTAGTGCTCAAAGTTCGCCATGAAGTCGTACATCGTCCTCCAACGCTCTACATCTTCCACCTCTCTCTGATGATGCCTCTCATCCTCCATCGACATGCGAGCGGAATATACAGTCTCCCATCTATCCATCCTCCTATTAATGTGATCCTGCTGGAGGTGAAGCTGTTGCATCTGAGCAGAAAGATCCTCGGCCCATGGTGGTGGCATACTCGATCCAGTGTACTCGGGCTGAGGAGGTGGTGGGTAATGAGGTTGGAAGTGGTCTTGGTACGACATCGGGTTGTATGGCATGAGATCATAGGAATGAGGGTCGGTAGGAGCTGGCGAGGGGTCGGTAGTTGTCCTCGGGACCTCGTTAACGAAGTTGGGTGCCTCGTTAGGAACATATGTAGAAGTCTGGAAATGGTCGTTAACGAGCCTGGTAGGCTCATCAACGAGGATGTTGGTGCCCAAAACTTATGTGTCGAGGTCTTCATCCTCGAAGTTAAGCTCCTCTGTGCCTCCCTCTGTGTCGGCCTCTTCAGTGTCTTCTCCAGCTACATCATTATCCTCATCTTCATCTTCATCCATCTCTTCACCTTCTCGCTCGAACCTTGTCTCACAAGGCCTAAGTGATAGCTCATCCTCCGGCTTGGGCTCCAACGGGTAAGCATGACCCGTCCACACCTCGTACCAATTTGGTACATAGAGTAGCTCCAACATGTCAAGGGTTGGTACAACAATTCGGTCTTGCACTTTCACTTTGAACCCTCCCTCGGCTTGGATGAAAACACCGGAGCTATACCAATAATGCTTGTTGAGGAGGTGAGCATGAGCCGGCGTATAGCGAGTAAGGTCGACTCCAAGGTTTGTAGCCAAAAGACTAACCAAGTTTCCACACCATACTTCCTTGGACTTGGTTGATTTCTCTATATAGTAGAGCCATTCATACCCCAAATTCAAAGGGTCGGGCTCCTCGAAAAGGATAGTGCGTAGACAAGCAACTTCCGTCCTTGTTGGCCTGTTTAGCTCTCTCTTCGGCCAGAATGTAGCGGCTAGGACTCGGAGGATGATCCGAAATATGGGGTTGATGATGCTTGCCCCGGATAGTGCCGCTGCGGAGGGTTCAACCTCCCTGGTGATGTAACTCCATGTTCTTGTCACCTTGTAATCCTTCAAGCTGTACTCTCTAGAAGGGTTTGGGAGCTCTAGAATTGCGTTGAACTCCGTCATGGTGTATTCTCGGCTCACATTACCGAGCCTAAACCGGATACGTCCGGCGAAGTCTTCGACGGGAAACTCGTCTCTAAAGTGTCCAGGAACTCGGATGTGAGGGCCGGAAAATGTGGTAAACTCTCCTTCTTCAGCAGATGAGGTACACCGAGAATAGCAAAGGCCTCCTTGGCATCTGTATAAATCCCCATTTGCTTGGAACTCGTCCTTGAAAACCACCGAGTGTTGTGATCTTTGTCTAAGATGGCATTGTAACGATCCGCTTGCCCTTGAGTACGCAAGATCACATTGTCCATGCGAGGTGGAGATGGGGACCTCTGGTTTCTCCTCTTTTTCTAAGCTTGGGTAGCGGGTCTGCTTGAACTTGCCATGTGATCTACAAAACAATCATGATTTTTCCAAGATAAGATCCACTCAAGTAGATAGGCAAGAGACCCCATACTTGGTCGCGAAATAATCCTCGGATTTATTCGTTAACTACCCAATTGGGTCGTTTACGAATCTGGACTGGTTATTGCATTTTGAATTTGCGCAGGGTCGTTAACGAGCCTGGGTGGGTCATTAACGAGCTGCCGAGAGCTAGTTCACATTTCCGGGGTTTATCAACATTAAAAATCAAGCCATAAATCAAGCATGCACTCCTCTATAATCCCTCACTAGACTCACAATCGGGTTTATGTACCCCATACTTGCTCAATTACCCAACCCGAACATGCTTTAATTTACCCAAAATTGATATGGCAAAGATTGAACTTAATACTAAATCAAGAAAAATTCATGCTTTTCTAATCAAATTTTCACAATGGAGACATCTAACATGAATATCCTTCCCAAGATCAAGAACAACTAAGCACAATCAAAATTAAAGAGCAAAATCCAAACATGCAAATCGATCCTCTCTATGAACACAATCCAAGACATGAAATTTCTACCCTAAAAACCATTAATCATGCAATTAAGAGTTAGGGTTTAGAAATCATACCGGAAAATCGAGAAATTGAAGAACAAGAGATCGGATTTGGTGAGTAACGAGTTTTAGATCTCGTCGGTAGGAAAAACGGGGTTTCGGGCTTCGGTAACGACGGCGTCTCCGACGGTTGGTGGAGTGAAGTATTCCGATTGGTGGTGAGGGGATTCGGTGGAGGTTTGAGGGATTTGGAGTTTTGAGATTTGTGGGTAGGATTTTTGAGAGTTGTAGAAGGGTTAAATAGAAGGGGGTAGAAATAGGAGGGGGGTAGGTAATGGCGGCTGGGAGGGTAAGAAATAGGGTAGAAGATAGAAGATAGATTAGGGTTAGAGATAAAACTTACCTGCCCGAGTCGGTTCGCCAAACCGGGTCGTTAACGACCCTGAATGGGTCGTTAACGAGCCACCGTAACCTCCTTGAGTGATTTTCGAGCCCCTTTTTCTGCATCTTGTCAGCTCTAAATTTAATCATAATTTCTATCCTAAAAACTACTAATTATAACTCAAAAGAAAGCTAGGAAAAAGAATCTAAAAAAAAAAGAAAAATCTAGTCTATACTAAAAGCGGGTTGCCTCCCGTAAGCGCTATTTTTAACGTCGTCAGCCCGACGTACTCCTTAGGCTCAAGGTGGCTCTCTTGCTGCTATGTTGGGGTCTTGAGGTACCCCATACTTAGCTTTGTAGCTGTTATTTGCTTGAGTCACTAAATTGGGTCCCCTTTCTTCTATTAATATGCCCGGTATTCCTACATGATGGTTAGTGAAATCCGAAAACCAAGGTGGTTTGGACTCCTCTGTAGTGCATATAATGTGGCATGGTGTAGGAACAAAGGATAAAGAATAGTTATGACTAGCATTAGTGAATTTGCAGTTAGAGTGCTTACCTTGATTACACTCTTGCAAGTGGGGCTCGATGATCGGCCAATGAGGTTCGGTAGGGACTTGTATGACATTCTTTTCTGTTTTGGTATTTGAGGGAGGCTCGTTAGGATCAGCTGTGTCGAGTTCTGGTTGGGTTAGCTCGATTTGTGTGACCGCAGTCGGGTCGTTGGCATTTTGATCCAGACTGAATTCCACGCGTTCCTCTCCAATATCGAAGGTAAGAAGTCCTTTCCGTACATCCACCCTTGCACCTGCTGTAGCTAAAAATGGTCTGCTAAGGATTATGGGGACATGAGGGTCTTCAGGCATATCGAGGACGATGAAATCATTTGGTATAAAGAATTTCCCGACTTGAATAGGATAGTCGTCCACGACTCCTGTAGCCTTGACACATGATCCGTCTGCCATGTAGAGGTTCATATCTACCGGCTCTAGTGGTCCCATATTGGCTTTAGACCAGATTGAGAGAGGAAGTAAACTAGCACTGGCTCCCAGATCACATAAAGCTTTGAACTTGTGGTCGCCTATACCAATAGTTATTGCAAATCTCCCTGGATCTCCCAGCTTTTCTGGTAGAGCTATAGATCTGACTTCATCCTGCAGCTCTGTAATGGATCTTTTCCTTCTAAGAATATCTTTCAGGAATTTTGTGTAAGCCGGCATTTCGCTTAGGGCTTCAGCGAATCGGATGGAAATATTAATGCCCTGAAGAATCTTTACGAAACACTTGAACTTACTCTCAGTAGAGTCCATGGATTTCTTAGTGGGAAATGGAAGAGATTTCACCATCCTCGGATTCAAGTTAGGCTCGAGGGGTGATGCTACCGGGTCGACACTAGGGTCGTTAGGTACGCTCGGCGGGTCGTTACCGACCATGGTAGGGTCGTTAACTACCTTGGAATTGAGAGGAAGGCTCGGATTAGAAAACTTATCTGGGATGGGGTCATTAGGTACTCTCGGAGCCTCGTCACATGGTACGCTGGTTCGGTAATCGCCCTTACTGGCTCGTTACCGAGCTGAACCGTGGCGTCCTCTTCCTTCTTGTCCTCAGCTTGGACTCGCTCCGGTAATGTCTTTCCGCTCCTAAGGTGCACTGCTGCTATTTGTCCTTTAGGGTTTTCTTCGGGACGGCCCGGAAGTTGCCCTTGTGGCCTCGGAATCTGTGCAACAAGATTTCCTAGTTGGGAATCAACATTCTTCTTCCATACATCGAATTCTCCCCATCTTTTATTCTGGTGGTTAAGGTTAGCTTGAACTTCATTGACCTTGTTGTGGACTCCATTGATGCTTTCCTGTAACCCCTGTACCCAAGATGGTGGCTCCTGATGGCCTGGAGGTCGATAAGGCGCATGTCGTCTATCTGGTGGAGGCGCTGCATAGCTTGGATTTGGATTTTGATTGCCCCACGTCTGATAGTTATTCGACCTGTCAAAATTGCTAGGCTGGTTCCTGTATGGGCCTCTCATGTAATTCATCTCGGCAATTGTCTCAACGGCTCTTACCTGCTCTATGTTAGTGCAAGCAGAAGTACTATGGGCGGAAGAACCACATTCTTGACAGGATTGAGAGGATTTCAAAAAACTTACCTGCTTCTTCAGGCGGTTGACCTTGTCTTGTAGAAACTGATTTTTAACGTCTGGGTCAACTTCTTCTCGGTTAGGCACGTAGAGACGTTTCTGCGGCTGGGGAGCTTGCTGGGCTCCATACATGGCATCATAATTGGACAGCTTATCCAGCAATTCCCATGCAGCTGTAGGGTCCATCTCTATAAAACCGCACGATGTATGCGTGTTGATGCGGTTCTTGGTCTCTGCGTTGATACCCTGGAAAAAGATTTCTTGCAGAACATATAAAGGTTGCCCATGAGTGGGGCACTGTCTAAGCATCTCTTTGAATCTTTCCCATGTTTCAACAAAAGTCTCATTAGGCAGCTGGTGATAGGAGGTGATGCGTTTCCTCAACTCCGTTGTCTTGGCAGGAGGGAAGAATTTTGTACGAAATTGATCATACAAGTTCTTCCAAGTCCTGATAGACTTAGGAGGTAGGCTCTCCAACCAGCTCAGGGCCTTTCCAGCTAGAGACCACCTGAAAGCTTTTAACAGAACATATTCAAGTGAGACACCTTCAGCAGCTATGGTGTCACATAGATCAAGAAAATTTCTAATATGCTCCATAGGCACTCAGTAGGTTTCCCTTCAAACTGAGCCCGTTTAATTAAGGATATGAATTGAGACTTGATCTCAAAGGGTTTCTCTATCTCCGGAAGCACGATTGGGGACTCTAGCACCCTCGGTTCTGGATGCATGTATTGTTTGGCATTCCTTGGATAGACGTTCAGCTCTTCTTGTAGGCGAGCATTGGCAGCTCGTTGACGCTCAGCCTCGGCAACAGCGCCTTCCTTCTCGGTTTTCAATGCCTCCATCTGCGTTTGGAGGACTTCTAGCTGACGAGCCAGCTCTTCAGGTGTGGCCATGGCTCGGTTCTCTCGGCGTCTACGGTGCAGAGAACGTTCAGGTTCTGAATAATAACCAGCGTTGTCAAATTCAAGCCTTCGACGTCCTACCGGCATGCGCTGAGAAAACATACAAAGAAAACAAAAATTAAAATAAAAACGGAGTCGGGCTATTCCCAGACCCACAGATAAACAAACAAACTCGTTGCTTCCCCGGGAACGGCGCCAATTTGTTGGACGGGCCTTCACTCGGGACAACAAATAAATTTATAAGTCAAGATTCCGCTGAGTATAGGGGAGTCAGGATCGTTCCACGAGAAGCAAGGTTGTTTGTTTATCGACTACTAACAATCAAACAAAAACAAGCAAAACACCAACAAGCAGCCTCGTTAACGACGTTGTCAGGGTCGTTAACGAACCACCGTAAACAAAAGACTAAAAACTAACGACCTAAATAGTTCGGTACCGAGTCTACGAACTCGACAACGAATATCACTAAAGAAGAATTCAAATAAAAACAAAGATCTAGGACAAGGGATACCACAACATAGTCATGCATATAAACTCGTAAGAAGATAAGATCATGCCTTCAAATAGATAAATTATCAACTTTCATTGACTAGCAAGTAAATTAATCTACTTTCATAAACCAATTCACTCAATTGCTTGTTTTGGATCTAAAGCTTGAAACTTTCGTATTCAAACAATATCAACCTTCAAGTCTATAACTTTCTCTCTCAATCAAGTTAAAAACTCAAATCACCTTGACTTTCATCTAGGTCTAAGCACAATCAAACAATCATAAATAGATAGAAGGCATTCAACACATAATCTTACTCATCAAACATGCATAACTATGCCGGGTTAAACCCCGATCCTAGAAAAGAAGACTACTCACTACTCATGACTAAGAAACAAATAAATTCAACAAAAGAAATCATTGAAAACAAAACACTACTCAAATTAATAAGAAATATCGTCTTACATAAATTCAGAATAAACCGAAAAATACAAAGCACCGAACCGAAATACTGACTAACGACCCCGGTAACTTTCGTCCACCGAGCTCTCAATCTCGACTCCGATCTTCTCTCTCTATCTCGGCTCTTCCTCTTCTCTCTACCACTTACTTCTCTGCTTCGTCTCCCCCCCCCCCCCCTTTTCTAGGCTAAATAAGAGGGCTATTTATACTAATAAGCTAGAAAATAAAAAGGCTAAAAGATAACAACTTTCCTAAAAAGATAGAAATAAAATCCTAAGAGATAGAAATAAAATCTAGAAAGATAACAAGACCTAAAATACATAATATAATAACCCTAAAATTATAAAAAGATACTCTACCGACACGGAAATAAATTCCCGCACAGGATCGGTGAGTCACAGAATCAAACTCTCTAAAACTTCATCTCGTGACCTCGTTAACGAGCCCTTACAGCCTCATTAACGAGCATGGGCTTGGCTTCTTCAACACCTCAACTCCAAAAATTTAGACTTCAACTTCTTCATCTTGTATTCCTCCATCCTTCATCATAGCACTCCAAATTCAGCTCCAAACAGCACCTTTTCCTTGCTAAAACCTACAAAAATACACAAAACGGAGTAGCTTCCATACTTTCCACAAAATATGCAAAACCATCCAAAAACACATAAAACTAATCCTAATAAACTAAGAAAACATACTAAAAACTATACCAAAAATACGAACATCATCTGCCAGCCAAAATCTCAAGCATCTGATCAATGAAAGGAAGGGGGAAGTGATCCTTCCTAGTCGCTTCATTCAGCTTGCGGTAGTCAATGCAAACTTTGTAACTTGTATGCAGTCTTGTAGGGACCAATTCTCCCTGTTTGTTCTCCACCACTGTAATTCCTCCTTTCTTTGGTACAACCTGTGTGGGGCTAACCCATTTGCTATCAGAGATAGGAAAAATCATACCTGCTTGCAAGAGTTTCAAGACTTCTTTCTTCACTACCTCCATCATAGGTGGATTCAAACACCTCTGTGGTTGTCTAGATGGCTTCTCTTCTCCATCCAGCAGTATACGATGCATGCAAGTGGTGGGGTTGATTCCCTTGATGTCAACAATGGTCCAACCAATTGTTGTCTTGTACTCTTTTAAAACTGCCACTATGCTGTTTTCTTGAGCTTTTGTGAGCTTGCTGGAAATGATCACTGGTAATGTCTCATTGTCTCCAAGGAATACATACTTGAGGTGGTCTGGGAGTTGCTTCAACTCAATCACCGGTGCCTGCACAACAGTGGGTAAAAGCTTTTCCCTAGGCAGGGTTAGTGGTAAAGGTGTTTTGCCAAGTGACTCAAGAGGAAGCTTATAATAAGCATCCATCTCGTTTACAATCTCCTATATATCAGTTGATAAGGTAAAATCCAAACTAGAATCAACAATAATAGATTGCACATCATCTTGTTGATTTTCATCAAAAACATCTTGCACCATAGGCTCAAGCATATCAATAGCATAAACAGAGTAATCATTAGAAGGATATTTCATGGCTTCATAAATATTATAATTAATGGTTTGGCCATCAAATTCCATGGTTAAAGAGCCAGTGCTCACATTGATTTTTGTATTGGTTGTTTTCAAGAAAGGTATCCCTAACAGAATAGGGATTGCATGGTCATCATGTTCCATTTTAAGCACATAAAAATCAGCAGGAAAAGTGAGATCACCAACCATAACCAAAACGTCCTCTACTAAACCTATAGGACGAACATTAGACCTATCAGCTAATTGAATAGAGATATTAGTGGCATGCATAGGTCCAAGTTTCAGAGATTCACATAGAAAGCATTACATTGATGGAAGCACCTAAATCTAGCATGGCTTTGTCAACTTTAGTACCTCCAATTGTAATAGGGATAGTAAACATACATGGATCCCCGCACTTTTTAGGTAAGCGTTTTTGAAACACAGCTGAAACATACTCGCTCACCTTCACCTTATTCTTATTGTTCTTGTCCAGAATCTGCTTTGTAGTGCACATATGCTTCAAGAATTTTGCATAGCGGGGGACTGACTTGATCAAATTAAGTAGAGGAATGTTGACCTCAATGTTTCTGAACATCTCGAACGTGTCTTTGTCTTACTTTAGGGGCTCTGTACGCTTTAATGCACATGGAAACAGGGCAACTGGCTTCCATTCAGGGAGGACTGGAGATTTTTCTTCATCGAAGGCTTCAGCAGGTAGGCGGCGGTCGCCGATTTTTTCGGAAAATTCAACCTCGGGTGGATCACCGTCATGGCGGTCGCCGCCATTATTTTCCAATTTGCCGTAGCTAAGCTCATCTTGGTGGCGGGCACCGGTGTCCTAGCGGCGGTTGCCGCCTTCGCCCTCGTCAGATTCTTCCACTATTCTGTCCTCAAGTTGCTTTCCACTCCTCAAAGTGAAAGCACTGACATTGCAAATATTCAGGTTGACTTCTGTTTGAGATGGGAGCTTACCCAATCTCTTGCTTCCAATTTGCTTACAACTTCAGAGATTTGACTCATTTGTCTTTCCAAGTTGTGGATGCTTGTTGATGTATTTGCTTGGAATTCCACTTGGCTCTTGGTCAGCTTTGACACATTATCTGTAAGTCTAAGATTATTTTACATCAGCATCTTCATCATGTCTTCCATAGAAGGAGCTGCATTGAGATTCTGTCCTTGAGGCCTTGGCATATATGGTTTAGCCTGTTGAAACTAATCTTGTTGCTGCTTTGACTCTGGCTCTTTCCACCTGAAGTTATGATGATCTTTCCAGCCAGGGTTGTAGGTGTTTAAATAAGAATCATTTCTTGGCTTCATTTAATACCCTCCAACTGCATTCACCTCCTCTTAGTAGGATGAAAGGCGTCATGACATATTTCACAAACCTTAGCCTGTTGAGCAGTACCCTTAAGCTTCAAACGCCTCACTTCTTCTTTCAACACATCAAAGTCAGCTTGATCAATTTTTGAATGAGAGGTGGCGGCTGACAAGTTTTGAGAACCTCTTCCATTATATTGCCTAGAATCATCAGCCAACATGGAAAAGATGTCTAGAGCCTCTTCATAGGTTCTTTTCATGATGTTTCCACCACAAGAGGAATTGACCAATCGCCTATAATCCTCATGGATTCCTCCATGGAGATAGAGAATAAGATCATGATTAGCATAACCATGGTAGGGACAACTCTTCACCAGCTTCTTGAAGCGCTCAAAATATTCATAGAGCGACTCGTTGAGGAATTTCTCTATGTTACAGATCTACTTCTTGAGTTGATTAGACTTGATTGCAGAGAAGTATTTGTCAAGAAAAACTTCTTCAATTTCACCCAAGTAGTAACGCTTCCAGGAGGTAGAGCATGATACCAGTCTCATTTGTTCTTCAGTGATATGAGAGGGACACATGCTGGTGTAGAAATCAAGGAACTCATCAAGATGCTGAATAGGATCCTCAAGTGGAGTTTCGTTGAATTTCGGAAGTAGATGAACTACTCATGTCTTGAGCTCAAACTTCACCCCATCACCAAGGGCTGGAAATTGCACTGCACGTGTAGGCTGATTCAGATTGGGAGTTGTTAAGCTCTCAAGAGTAACTCGTGGATCTCCCATCGTTCGAATTCCTTGCAGTAGTGCACGCACATCTCGGCGAGTTTTGAAAAGAGTCCGTTCAATTTCTGGATCAAAAACAAGTGGTGAATTATTAGTAGCACGGGTGTGAACCGTAAGACAGGTTCACACCAAAATTGGCACAAAAATCACATAAAAAACAATTATTGCCTCCCCGGCAACGGTGCCAATTTGATAGCGGTGAAATGGTCCTTCAAATCACGGCTAAGCAAAATAGTCCCAACAAACCTAAAGATTGTAGTCTTAGGGAAGTAAGGGTCGAATCCACAAGGAGGTAGATTGTTATTTTTGTATGATTTTAATGTCAATTGAAGTAACAAAAGGGGTTTGTAAATTAAACTAATTACTAAGCATGCAAAAACTAGTAAAGCAACTAAAGTTGGAGTTTTTATCAAATTGGGAAAACACTTAGTCAATCAGAGATCCACATTCGTATGACAAGTTGATCATAGATTTCACTCAATATCGCATGCACATGGAATTCCAATTCCTTTTCAAAGATAATTAATAGCACAACCAGATACTATCAATCCTAACTAATTGAATAATCCTGAAACTATCAAGATTCAATTCAAAAGCAGCAATAAGAATAGGAATGTAGGCAGGATACAATTCTAGCATAAAACAACCAGTTTTTATCCTAGAATGCAATTCAACTCTCTTCTGCAATAGACTAGCACAACCAGATACTAGTACAATGCAGTTTGCTACTATGAAATAGTGAAACTCAACCAGTAATTTCTCTAGATTTAGCAATAGAGATTTAATAACAACCCTAGAAATTGTTGAAACCAATCACATAAACAATTCAATCAAGAGAGTAAAATAATTCCATGCAATAGATAAAGAGTAGATTTCTCACAGCTGAAAGTCAAAACGAAGGCCTCAAACTGTCTGACTAAGCAATAGGGCTTAGTTCTCCATGAAAAGCTAAAAACTCAAAAGTTTGAAAGAGAATAATGATAATAGATTTGAGGTGCAACTCTCATAACCCTAATATAAATCTAGGTCTAAAAAGTATATCAAAAAATACATAGATCTCGAAATAAAGCTGACATTAAAGAGCCAATCACAACATAACACGTGGCGCATAGTAGAAAAAGCTGACTGTTAGAGGCGGCGGGCGCCGTCTGGTTGGCGGCGGTCGCCTCTAGCACCAGAACGCTGATCTTCATCTTTTCTTTAATCCAGCTCTAACTCCCAAAATAAAGCATATTCGGGTCTTCTTCCTCCTAGGTGTAAATAGTCTTAATAGCACCTAAAAACACCATAAAAATATGCTAAAACTACTCCTAAATACACAACATAATATGCTAAAACTCCCCCTAAACAAAAAAAACAAAAAAAGACCTCAAAATCAATCGTCTGTTATTTTTAGGGTGATTTGAATAAATAGCCCTTAAATAGGGGGCTAAATGCCCTTTAGTTGAGTTGTACATTTTATTTGCATGGGGTAACTCTCACTTCCCCCATCTTCTACCTTTGGTGAGTTGAATCGGCCGTTGATCGACATTGACCATCAACAAAAAAAAAATTGTCAACAAATATTTTTTGTCAACAACTTTTTTTTTCAAGAAAACTTTTTTTTTTCAACAATAGTTTTGTTGACAAAAACAATTATTTTAACCGTCAACAAACAATTATTTTCAACAACCGTCAACGATCGTTGACAGTAATTATTTTCAACGTCAACAAACAATTATTGTCAACAACCATCAACAATTATTTTCAACGTCAACAAATAATTATTGTCAATGTCAGCAAACAATTATTGTCAACAAAAAATTGTCAAAAAAAATTGTTGAGAAAAAATGTCTTGTTGACAAAAAAAATTGTTGAAAAAAACTGTCAAAAAATAAAAATTATTGTCTACAAATACCTTGTCGACAAAAAATGTTGACAAAAAAATGCCTCAACAATGATTGTCTAACAATTGTCAACACATGTCCCCTGAAGATTCAGATATCCTATTAAATAAATAAATAAAACACAGAAAAGTCCACAAAGTTGAGTAACCATTAACCATTGTTCAAACTATGATTGAGTATACAATGCAACACGTGCTACTGTATTCGAATCTAGCAAGAAATTATTGTACAAACTTTTACCAGCTACTGTATTCTTATACGACTTATATGGGCCGAGAAGGAGAAGGAACGAGCTAAGACTTACCAGCAGTGTCCCACAAACCTAGGATAACTGTTTTTCCATCAACAACTACATTAGCATTGAAGTTTCTGCCTTAAACAATTATTGTCATTAAGGCTAACTACATGAAAAGAAGAAAACATAAACTAGACTATAAAAATTACCTCTGAATTTGCAGCAACTATTTTGCAGGCAATGAAGAAATTATTGATTCCTTATAGCATGATAATTTCATTGTCATGTTATTAGCTTAAAGCCTCTATGTTTCTCAACGATTGGTTGACATGTAAATTCTTCATTTGACATCCACTACAAAGAAAGACAACATTTTGTTGGACAAGTTTCTGGTACTAAACATATCTGAATTCACAATCTAAGAGCAATTGTAACCTTTCATCAAAGTCTTTTAAAGCCTATGATGACATTTAAATGTCAACGTCAACTTTAATACTGAATGTATCACGCTTGAATACTGATAGTCAAGGAATTTACAAATTGACTGACCTGAAATGGAGTCCCCTGATTGCTTATGTTTCCTGAAGCCGTGGGAGGAGTGTTCTTCATATACATCCTTGTAAAAGGAAGTAACACAGATTGCATCGCAAAGCTATGATAAATAGACTACTTCTATTACTTGACTATCAAGACCACCTTACCATATACATCAGTAATTGTTTGGAGTTTGACGCCCCTCAACAATGAGCACATCAATCAAATGTAATGGAAGGGCAATAGTAAATTGTTTCTGGTCAGCAAGTAGTCTTAATCCTAAACCAAAATATATTTATAAATATCAAAAGATCAAAAAACAACAGAGGCACCAGGTTTATTTCCATTTCGATTAGAAAATTCATACCAAAAAGGATAATTCATAGAGAAGCATGAGTAATTTTAACAAACAAAGCATTTATATTTTTAAGGGAAAGAATATTACTTATCAAATAGTAGATAAATAAGAACAATAGGCAAACAACTTGACACAAAAGTAAGAAACGGTAAGCATTGTAAATCAAACAAAAGTGAGTTGTAGAAATGTTCACCATTTCCCTGATTTACATCAATACGAAGTAGATTCTCCTGCTCTTGAATTTTAGCAGCAAAGGTCTTGTCCATAGTAGGAAGGGCGATCATCCTTTGATGTGTATCCAAACCATAAGCTTTGCAAGTTTCAAACAAGACTTTCTCAGCACTTTCACAAGCTGCCGCAATCATATTAATTCTAACCTGTTGAGATTGAAGCTCACTGTTGATATATAATTGAACTCTGCAAATGCATGTAAAACTTGACCAAAGAGAATCTTAGACACCTTTAACTTCTCAATTTGCAAGGGATTGGGCAGATTTTGCATGCCGAATAGCAACTGCTCTCTCTTAGAGCAATCTACTATCTCCATTTCAAGTAGAAGCTTCAACGACAGCATGACAGTAGGTATTGTAAGAAAGAAGCTCTCAACTGAAACAACTTATAATAAAAATCGTCTTCCTTGTGAATGTATCTACATTAGACTAAAACAACATTAATGATGAGAAGTCAAAAAAACAAAATCATGTTATCATGCATAACTTTTATGTCAATTGAGGTCAGCACCTTGCTTGTAGCATTTTTAGCATTGACATTCTTAGGATGAACCACATAAGATTTAGACGCCTTATTCATGTCTTCAACGATGTTATAGAGTTCGAGATTCACTATAGAAAATTGACCAAGTACATCTTGCCTGGTTAGGAAAACCATGAAATCATGAATCTACAAAAAACTTAGGGACTCCCATGAATATAAGCAGTTTTAAACACATAAAGACTATTATACATCACAAAGAGGTGGATAATAAAGCACCTCAATTTGCAATATGATTCACATAAGACATTAATCTTTCATAACAAGGCAAAACAAAACAAAAAAAATCACGCAACTAAATTTGCAATTGATTTTGTTGGATCAATTGTCAATAGTGTTGTTTGTCGTAGACCCCTTATAAATAACAATACTTAAGGGGTAGAATTTTCCATCAAAAAAACCAAACCCAGGAAATCCAAGCTAAAAGAAGAGAGAGATTATGTTGTGGTAAGTGGTGTCGTCTTCCTCGAAGAACCATCGTCGATTCTCCGAGATCGGGGTTCCTCAAAGATCCGGATTCCGAACCCTAGATCTCGACCACATCTAAGGCGTTATTTGGCGATTGATGTAGTGTTGATTCGTATGAAGCGGCGGTTATAGTGTTGATTCGACTAAGGATCCGGCGGGAATTCTACCGGAAGTAGATGATCGAAGAAAGGATCGTCCATGCCCACCGTGTCTTTTTATGCGAAAGTAGACATTAGGTTATACGGAAGATAAAAACGTTTCATTTAACTTATTAGTAACCTAAAATAGGATATTTGGGCAAATTCCCCTTATTTTTACTAGGGCAAAGTAGAGGCAAGGCCACAAAATAAAAAATGGCCGCTTATTTACCGGCAGAATACATATATAGACACCTGTACTTTTGCAAAATAGTCACTTAGACACATGACCTTTGAATTTTTTCTATAGAACACTTGAATTTAACCTTTTCTGTTCTATTGAGCAACTTTTTGCTGATGTGGCAATGTACATGTAATACACTCTCTAATGGGAGAGTAAATATTAAATGATCCCAAATTTTATTCGATGTGGATATATTAAATATAAAAAACCCAAAGTAAATGTATCGTCCTTTTTTTCTTTTTTTTTTCTCATCTTGCTGGTGAATGGTGATCTTCTTTTTTCATTCCTTTTTATCCTTTTTCTTAAATTGATTTTTCTGGTTGAATTTTTTTGTTGGATCTTGAAGTCTTAGAGGGCATACACCTCCCATATCATCAACACAAACAAGTGAAATTTTGGATTGTTCTGCCCTCACTCTCTCTGGTTCTTTTTGCCGACGGTGAAGATTCGAACTCTTTATTTGAGTTCATCGTTCCATCCTCACTCCCTCTAAAGCTAGATCTGGAAATGGGTTGAAAACGAGATTTGAAATTTGGATTGGGGAAGAAGACCATTAAGCTAGATCAGAAATGGTGTTGAAAGCCAGATCTAGAATTTGGAAATGGGTTGAAAAAGGAAAGAGCTTGTGAGCTTGCATTGTAATGAAGATTTCGTCTTCAGAGAAGGGTTTAGCAGCCAATCGCCCTCGCTCAAACAAAAAGATCTGGAATTTCGTCTTGATTTGGAATAATGAACCCTCTAAAGAAGGGTTCAGCAGCCAAACACCCTCGCTCTCGTACTCTTACCTCTGTGCATGAGGGCGCTCTTGAGGATCTTGTGCAAGCAGCTGAAATTGTGGGCACACGTCATGAGTCATGACATGTTCTCGAGGATCTTGTTTGATACAGATTGGATAGGTCTAAGGTTACGAGTGAAAACGAGATCTGGAGTTCTATTGAATATTTTTTCCTTTTAATTAATTGTGGGAACAAATTTCTTTTTTTATTATTATTTTTCATTAGGTAAGAATTAGGAGTCACCCTTCACGGGGGACGTCCTAGAGCATCCTGTTGGATGAAAACCTTAAGTTTTGGGTGATTCCGAATGTCATTAACAGAGAAGTTGTGGCCCAGCTTAGCAATTTTGTTAGCCACACCATTCGAGCCTCTGTTAACGTGGAAAATTTTGATATTTTTGGAAGGAGTGGAGCGAAACCAGAATATCAGCCATAATCATTTCAATTTCCCATGGATAGTTTTTTATCCCTTGAGAGGCTTTGATGACTTGTATATTATCCCCTTCTATTTCTAAATTTTTACATTTCCATTGTTGTGCCAGTCTAATCCCATCTCTAAGTGCAAGAGCTTCTGCTTTAATGGCCGATATGTTCCCAAACTTGTTTGACATAATGTTAATCATATTGCCATTGTGGTCCCTAAGAATAGCCCCTACAGATGTTAATCCATTGATCATCTTTGACCCATCAAAGTTACATTTAATGTATCCATCGTGCGGTTGTTTCCATGGTTTTTGCTTTGATATCTGTTTTTTCGGTTTTCTTTTTAGTTCCTCTCCTTCATTTTCGTCTTTAGTCCATTTCTTGGACTTCCTCCATTTATCCATTTGTGTTCTTATATATAGAGGTAGATCCAAAATGATGTCATTTGTTGTATTTTGGAATGTTAATTTATTTCTTTGGTGCCATAAAATCCACCATATGATCGCTAACTCAATAAAGTCATCTCGCCCTAAAATTTGAAAAAGCTCCGTGAGCATGGTTTTTGCATCTTTGTTTCCTGGATCATATCCTCGTATGCTAATTTCTGTTGTTTGGTTTATGTTTTTATTATGTTTAATGTGTAAGGGCAATTAATCAATAGATGAGTAGTGTTTTCATTTGTAAAATTACACAGAATACAACCTCCAAGAGTGGGGACATGTTTTTCTCTCAATCTTTCTTTAGTTGGCAATCTGTTCGCGCTGATTTTCCAGATAAAATTCTTTACTTTAGGTAGTGTGTCTAGTTTCCATATCCATTCCACTATAGATGGATTTTGATTTTTTTTTCTTGTGTTATCAATTTCATGGCTGATGAAGTAGAGAACCACTCATTCTTGCTTTGGGCCCAATAAAGTCGATCCTGGATATCTTGTTCTGGAATCTCTATGTTTGAAATTATGTTGACTATTTCTTCTTGAAGCATTAGTTTCAGTCTTTGAATGTTCCATTTATTGTCCGCCATAATAAAGTTAGAAACTCTAGGGGTTGCATTTTGAAGCGATGGCTGCAAGGCCAGGTTTTTTAGGGATTGGTCTAATGCCCAAAATTTAATTGTTTTTCCATTTCCAACTTGTCATATTAGTCCTTTTTCAAACTCATTTCGTAAGTTTATAAGCCGTTTCCATTGCCATGATGTGTTTAGTTTAAGTTTGTAGATGAAAAGGTCTTCACTTCTCATATATTTTTCTTTAACTATTTGAACCCATATACTGTCTGGTTCAGCAAGAATTTTCCATAGCAATTTCATCTGTAGTGCTTTGTTCATATGCTCTGTTTTTTCTTAGACCAAGTCTGCATAAGGGTTTTGGCTTGCAGATTTTATCCCACACAATAAGTGGTTTATAATTTTGATCTTTGTTTCAGAAGAAGCCTCTATTAATTCTATCCAATTCTTCATGAATTTTGGTTGGTAACATAAAACTTTGCATAATATAATTTGGTTTAGTTTCCAAATTTTCTTTAATTAAAATCGCTCTTCCTTCCTGTGATAGACTGCTTGCCTTCCACTTAGTTAGTTAATTCTATGATTTTCCTATTGTGTCTTTAAATGTTTCCTTATTTGCTTTACCACTTATTATAGGGCATCCTAGGTATTTTTCAAGGTCTGTCATAGCTGTGATTCCCAAGGCTTGTTGAATTTGCTGCTTTTGGTGATTGTTAACATTTTTTGAGGTTTGAAAAGCTGACTTGTGGTAATTTACTTTTTGTCCTGATATAACATTGTATTCTTCAATGACTTCCTTAATTTTTGCACATGATCCTTGCGTTCCTTTAGCAAAGATAATAATGTCATCTGCAAAAGCTAGAAAAGGAATTCTAGTACCATCGCGGGTAATGGGAAAGCCAATGGACTTTCGGTCAATATTACTTATGGATTGTAATTTCCTAGCTAAAACTTCCGGCCCAATAACAAACAGGAAGGGAGAAAGTGGACCCCCTTGACGCAAGCCACGTTCTGGGCAGAAAGGATCCGTCGGTCCATTATTAACAAGTATCGAAAAAGATACGGTACAGACACACTCCCGGATCCATCCAATAAATTTCCTATCAAACCCGAATTTTTTCAGCACTTCAAAAAGGAAATCCCAATCAGCTCTATCATACGCCTTTTCCATATCTAGCTTGACTGCTACCCAACCTTCTTTTGCTTTACTTCCTCTAAAAGAGTGAAAGAATTCATGAGAAATGAGTACATTGTCTTGAATGGATCGGTTATTCACAAATGCACCATGAAGTGGGTGGATGATTTTACCTATTATCTTTTTTAGCCTTTCAGTAATGATTTTGGATATGATTTTGTATATTGTTGCGCACATGCTTATTGGTCTATAGTGGTTTGTTGCATTTAGATTTTCAGTCTTCGGAATAAGGGAGATGAACGTATGATTAATTTATTTTAGGATCTTTCCTGAATGGAAAAAACTTTTCACTGCCTTTATTACTGAGGGACCAACAATAGCCCAATATTTTTTTTGTAGAACTCTGCTATCATCCCATCCGGGCCTGGAGACTTGTTAGATCCTAATTGCATCACTATGTTTTAATTTCTTCATTGGTTACTTGTTTTGTCAGATTGATATTATCTTCCTCTGTGATTTCTTGGGAGATTAGGTGAAGGTATTCCTGAGCCAACAACTGGTTGGTTGGCTCTTTCCTATATCTATGTCCGAAATAATTTTTAATCTCCTGCTTAATGTTTTCTAATCCAATGATCTGGGTGCAATCATTTGTCCTTATTTCTTTGATATTTTTCCTATTCCTTTTCCCACTAGCAATCTTGTGGAAGTAGCCCGTATTTGCATCCGATAGTTTTATATGCTTGATCTTTGCTCTTTGTTTCCAATAGGTTTTGTGATATTTCAGTATACATTCTTTTTGTTTAATAATTCTGATTTATTTTTGTACTATACTTGGTTGCGGGGAAACTAATATTTGTTTTTGAATATCTAATAGGCTATTTTCTATTTCTTTTAGTTTCTCAAAAGTATTCCCAAAAGTATGCCTATTCCAAAATTTTGCATTTTTCTTTAGTAATTGTGTTTTTCTTACTAGCTTAAATAGGCTTGATCTTGGGAAATTTAATCTCCAATCTTGTCTTATTACATTCCTAAAGTCTTTTCTATACATCCACATCTTCTCTAGCTTAAAGGGGAGTCCTTTAGAAATCTCTTCATTACTAAGATCCACTGCAACTTTGCAATGATCTGAGGTTGTAAATGCATAGTTTTTTGCCCTAATATTTGGAAACCATTGAAGCACTTTGTTACTTACTAGAGCTCGATCTAGTTTTTCATATGTATTTTCATTTTCGGTTTTATTTTTTCTCTAAGTAAATATACTTTCTATTGTCAGGACATTGATAGCTTGCATATAGGAGTAGTTTAGATGCACGTTTTATATATGTTTTAGTTAGTTTTAGGTTAGTTTTTATGTAGTTTTTAGGTTTTTGTGTTGTCGGGTATTATGCGCTGGTTTGCTCGGTTTTACAGGTTTTTAGGTTCAGGAGCAACAACGGGGCGAGCACAGATTGACCATGGCAGTGGTGGACGAGCTAAAGGAAGCTAGGAGTGCTAGGAGCATAGATGGAGAAGAGACAAGACAAGAAAAGCCAAGAAGAAGCTAAGGAGAAAGCTCGGCTTGCATCCCGAGCAATGATGTCGAGCAATCCCAACTGAATGGGAATTGCGCGGGGTAGCAAGAATGCGCGGCCGCGCAATTGTGTCAAGCCGCGCAATCTGAAGTTTTCAGCGAACATGAATTTGGGCCAAGTTTTGGTTTTGGGCTTCGAGATTTAAGATATTTGGGCTTATATTTTTCGAGTTGTATGTGTTTTATTATATCTTATGAGGGTTATTTTTAGAGACATATAAATACTTTATGTTAGTTTAATTTTCATAACTTTTGATCAACTTTTGGAGGCTAGGGTTTTTCTCTTTGGAGGCAGACTTTGAAACCTTTGTAAGTTTGATTTTAATTCAATTATGCATTGCTAAATTTATTGTGTTTGGCTAGTTATTGAAGTCGTGATTTGTAGGTAGTTGTGAGGTTTGATTGATTCTCAACAAACTTGAATAGAAATTATTCCCTGTGCTTAATTGAATCTAAACTAGGGTTTTATTAGATTAGCTACCTAATTGAATTTCTAGTTAAAACTGTTTCTGATTAATTACCGGTTGGAGTTAATTAGATCAAGAGTATACTTTAATCAATTTAGTACCGGTTGGACAAGTTGGTTAAAGAAGGGAATAAATTCACAAGTCACTTAGATGTCTGGTTGCTCTAAGTGTTTGTTTCTATTGATAACTTGAATCGTCATGCTGTTATTTAATTGAATCTAGAAGGTCTTCTAGGTTGTTATTTAATTAGGGTTGTTAGGCTGGTAGTTCTATCAACTATATATGAAGTTTGGATCTTAATCCTTAGTAGGGTCATTATCCACAATAGATTATTCAAGTGAGAAGAGAATCAAGAGAATCAATGATCAACGAATCAACATCATGATGGATTTAACTAGTTGAACACGTTTGTCTCTTATATATTTAAATCATCTTTGCATTCATATTTACTTTTATTTTTGCATATTAGTTTAGATTAATCATTCCAAAACCCCCTTTGGTTACTTGGCATACAAGTAATAACACAAATACACAAGAGTCTCTGTGGGATCGACCCTTGCTTACCGCTCTACTGAGTTGGTTAAGTTAGGTTTCTTTGATAGGTATAAACGACCACGAAAAATACCTCAACAGACATCCACTAGTTCACAATCGTTTTTGAATTTTATCAGTCTTCTAAATTATTGTTGTGTCGGGTAGGATCCTCCTTTCTTTTCAGACGGATCTTGGATCTCGTTTAAATCTCCTAAAATTATAATGGGCAAGCTAAGGTTTTGTAGTATGCTTGCTATGTTACTCCAAAATTCATCTTTAACTCTTTAAGTCCTTCATTAGAAGGAGCATACCCTAAGCAGATTGCTATATTATATTTCGTTATTATATGATGGTACTTTAAGATAATGAATCTAGGTTCATGGACTAATACCGTTATCTCTTCATTGGTGAGTTGATGTTCCTTCCACATGACTCCAATTCCACCTGCTTTGCCGCATGCGAGAGACCATAAGAAATTATCGAAGCCTACGCTTCGCCAATTCCGCCTTTGCCTATTGACTTCACCACGCTGAAGAAGATGGGTGCTCTCTATAAGTATAGGAACTCCTATTTCTAGGTGATTGGTGATTCTGGGAGAGTAATGAAGCTTCCTGATGGACACCGAGTGAAGATTGGGGATAGCCAAAGCAATTGGTTCATTAAAGTTCAGGCTGGAGATTTGGATGTGGATACTATAAAGGGCCCGGTTAGGGGTCAAAAGACGGCTCCAATTGTTATTGAGGATTCTGATGAAGAGGAGATGGATGAGGATTTTATCATGGCTGAAGAAGAAGAGGAAGAATCTGATGAAGATGTAGACACTGATGAGGATGATGAGTTTGAGAAGGATGATCAGCAGAGACAGTTTGATCCGTCTCTATGTGCTGGAGGTGACCACCAGTACTCTGATACACAGTACAACCAGATGATGGAGATGATGAGACAGATGTAGCTGGACAACACGCAGCGCTATAATGATATGTCGTCTCATATCGATCAGAGCTTCCAGAGCATGAGAGGCTATGTGGATCAAAGGTTCACAGCGGTTCAGACTTATCAGGATCAACAACTTACTGCTTTTCAGGCCCGCCAAGATGAGTAGTTCAGACTGCTCAACACTAGACTGGATGGATGGAGTTTAGCGGGCTATCCACCTCATCAGTCTTACCCTCAGTATGCCTTTCCCGATCCTCCGTAGCCTCAGTTTCCGCCATACCAGCCACCACCACTACAGGAGTTTCAGCCGTATCAGCCACCGCAGCCAGAGTATCCCCCGGAGTTCCAGCCGCCACCACCACAAGATTTTCCGCCCTATTACCCGCCAAACAACTAGGTTTTGTGAGTTTTCTCTTTCCTTTACTTTTTACTATACTTTGGGGACAAAGTAGGTTTTAAGCATGGGGGAAGGGAATTACTTATTTGCATTGCATGTAGTTGCATTAAATTAGGCATATTTAAATTTTTTTGCTTGCATTGATTAAAGTCTTGAAAAATGAAAAAAAATTAGACAATTTGAAAAAAAATACAAATATATTGCATTTTGGTTCTTATTTCCCCATTATTTGATACCTCTTGTTTTTCAATGCTAAGTATAAGTTCTAACCCATGATTTGCATGATATGCTGAAGTTGATATGATATAAGCATGATCATTGATTAATTACTTTGACTATAGGATGGAGCATGTATTTAGCTTGAGTATTTGATTTATTCTGAAGTTCTAGACGAAAATTTACCTTGTGAGATATTTTTGGCCTTTCATGATATATTTGTTCTCTATATTTCTTGAGTGTATCACCATGATTATCTAGCTCTAGAACTTGCGTTATGACTCTTTGTCAAGGCTGCTTTATATGATTGAATGCATGACATTAAAATGATTGAGGCAATGTTTCTATAAGCCTATTATTTCTCTTCCTACCTTACAAGATCCATGTTTTTGACACCCCATTTCTTTTAAGCTTTAAGCCTGTTTTTATGAGCTCCACAAAATGATTCCTAGCCTAATAAGCTTGACCCATAATCCGGGATTTAGGACTTTAGGTTGTGATTGTATTTTGTGTGAGTTATGTGTAAGTATGGGGGAGTTGGAGGAAAGGTGGAAAAGAGGAAATACAACTCTTGGTTTCAAAGTGAAAAAAAAATGAAGATGAAAAGTTTGTGTAAAGCAAAAGAAAGAAAAGTTGTGCTTAATTGTTAATAGTCTTCATTAATATGCAAGAAAAGAGTTGAAGAAGAGGCAAAGAAAGAAAAAAAAGAGAAGCAAAGTGCTTAATTGTAAATGTAAGGAGTTGGTAGAGTGGAAGTTGGAAGAAGTAAGGAAGAAAAAGTGTTGAAGTTTGGGTTTAGGATTAGTTCTTTATCCCGGATTTAGCACCACATGCCAAATATGATCCCTTCCAAATTTCTCTTTACCTTGGCCCCATTACAAGCCTTAAAAAGACCTCTTGATTTTTGTTATGTATTTGATCCCCAACGGTGGAGATTTAGAACTCTGATGCAAGCATATGGTAGTCTAGTTTTCATGGTTGATTTTGAGTGAAACACGTCCTTAAACACTTGAGAGTTTGAGTGCAAACACAATTACCTTGGTGAAGTCTAGAATGAATGAATGGTCTTTACTTGTTGCTTATCATAATGCATGTTAGGAAGTCTTGGTCGGGTTTTGATTATATGTGAAATGTTTGTTTGACTTGAGATGGATGTATGATTGCATTTCTGTGGTGTGTTTTGGATTTATGTCTTGCTTGAGGACAAGCAAGGGTTAAGCATGGGGGAATTTGATAGCTTGCATATAGGAGTAGTTTAGATGCATGTTTAATATATGTTTTAGTTAGTTTTAGGTTAGTTTTTATGTAGTTTTTAGGTTTTTGTGTTGTCGGGTATTATGCGCTGGTTTGCTCGGTTTTACAGGTTTTTAGGTTCAGGAGCAACAACGAGGCGAGTACAGATTGGCCATGGCAGTGGTGGACGAGCTAAAGGAAGATAGGAGTGCTAGGAGCATAGATGGAGAAGAGCCAAGACAAGAAAAGCCAAGAAGAAGCTAAGGAGAAAGCTCGGCTTGCATCCCGAGCAATGATGTCGAGCAATCCCAACTGAATGGGAATTGCGCGGGGTAGCAAGAATGCGTGGCCGCGCAATTGTGTCAAGCCGCGCAATCTGAAGTTTTCAGCGGACATGAATTTGGGCCAAGTTTTGGTTTTGGGCTTCGAGATTTAAGATATTTGGGCTTATATTTTTCGAGTTGTATGTGTTTTATTATATCTTATGAGGGTTACTTTTAGAGACATATAAATACTTTATGTTAGTTTAATTTTCATAACTTTTGATCAACTTTTGGAGGCTAGGGTTTTTCTCTTTGGAGGCAGACTTTGAAACCTTTGTAAGTTTGATTTTAATTCAATTATGCATTGCTAAATTTATTGTGTTTGGCTAGTTATTGAAGTCGTGATTTGTAGGTAGTTGTGAGGTTTGATTGATTCTCAACAAACTTGAATAGAAATTATTCCATGTGCTTAATTGAATCTAAACTAGGGTTTTATTAGATTAGCTACCTAATTGAATTTCTAGTTAAAACTGTTTCTGATTAATTACCGGTTGGAGTTAATTAGATCAAGAGTATACTTTAATCAATTTAGTACCGGTTGGACAAGTTGGTTAAAGAAGGGAATAAATTCACAAGTCACTTAGATGTCTGGTTGCTCTAAGTGTTTGTTTCTATTGATAACTTGAATCGTCATGCTGTTATTTAATTGAATCTAGAAGGTCTTCTAGGTTGTTATTTAATTAGGATTGTTAGGCTGGTAGTTCTATCAACTATATATGAAGTTTGGATCTTAATCCTTAGTAGGGTCATTATCCACAATAGATTATTCAAGTGAGAAGAGAATCAAGAGAATCAATGATCAACGAATCAACATCATGATGGATTTAACTAGTTGAACACGTTTGTCTCTTATATATTTAAATCATCTTTGCATTCATATTTACTTTTATTTTTGCATATTAGTTTAGATTAATCATTCCAAAACCCCCTTTGGTTACTTGGCATACAAGTAATAACACAAATACACAAGAGTCTCTGTGGGATCGACCCTTGCTTACCGCTCTACTGAGTTGGTTAAGTTAGGTTTCTTTGATAGGTATAAACGACCACGAAAAATACCTCATCAGACATCCACTAGTTCACAATCGTTTTTGAATTTTATCAGTCTTCTAAATCGTTGTTGTGTCGGGTAGGATCCTCCTTTCTTTTCAGACGGATCTTGGATCTCGTTTAAATCTCCTAAAATTATAATGGGCAAGCTAAGGTTTTGTAGTATGCTTGCTATGTTACTCCAAAATTCATCTTTAACTCTTTAAGTCCTTCATTAGGAGGAGCATACCCTAAGCAGATTGTTATATTATATTTCGTTATTATATGATGGTACTTTAAGATAATGAATCTAGGTTCATGGACTAATACCGTTATCTCTTCATTGGTGAGTTGATGTTCCTTCCACATGACTCCAATTCCACCTGCTTTGCCGCATGCGGGAGACCATAAGAAATTATCAAAGCCTACGCTTCGCCAATTCCGCCTTTGCCTATTGACTTCACCATGCTGAAGAAGATGGGTGCTCTCTATAAGTACATGAACTCCTATTTCTGGGTGATTGGTGAGTCTGGGAGAGTAATGAAGCTTCCTGATGGACACCGAGTGAAGATTGGGGATAGCCATGATTTGAACTCTTTCTATTTTGCAAAAGGAGTCTATTTCAAGCCAAAAGGATTTTCGACCTATTCCCCTACAATTCCAGAGACCTATCTTCATAACAATTATTGAGATAAAATTACCCCGGGAAGGGTGTTCAAACTTATAGATGAAATTTGTCAACTTTTCCTGTAACAATTCAATGGAGAATAACAAGCCTGAAATCGAAAATACAATCCTACAAATCCACTCCTTATTTGAGCATTCCAATCCATGTTCATATTTTGCATATGTTGTCCTTATCTGTGTTCGCATTACTACATCCATTATTTATTTATTTTTGAGTAGGAAAAAATTAGGTCAAGAAAACTTAACCTAGGGCATCTTTTCGGATGAGGGTTTTAAGCCCGATGTTGGTCTGAATCTGATTAGCACTAACCGTATGTCAAAGGTCAGTGATCAAATCCGCCACTTTATTGCAATCATGAGGTGTGCGGGTAAAGAGAACAACCTCAAAGGACTGCAAAATAACTAACGTGTCAGCAATTAGCATTTCAATTTGCGATGGGCAAGATCTACTCCCTTTTAAAGCATTAATAACAATAAGACTATCTCCTTCAATTTCAATTTTCGATAACTGTCTAATCATAGCTTCGCAAACTACTTCATACATTCCTCTAGCCTCAGCCTGGATAACGCTCCAATTTTCGTTTGCAATAGCATTCATTGTGATCGTTCCTCCTCTATCATCCCTAATAATATATCCCGCCGTTGCCATTCCATTGTTCTTTTTTGACCCGTCAAAATTAATTTTGACAAAACCTTGTGGTGGTTTAGTCCAAGTCTTTTTATTTACATTTTTCTTTTTTCTTACTTTTGAAATCGTGTGAGAATGATCATATAATCTTTCTTGCATTTTTGCTTTGTCCAATAAATTTATCTGTGATTTTATAAATTCGTGTATGTTTCTTGTACGCCCGTCAATCGGTTGATCGAAAGTGGTTTTGTTTCGATAATACCAAACACTCCACCATATAATACATAATTTCAAAAATAGTGGTTCTTTCAATTGTGCTTTTAGTCGTTTGATAATTGACAATACATAATCACTATTCGGTACAAATTGAAGTATGCTATTTGCAATGTTAAGATCCACTTCAGCTAATGTCGTTAATGTCATAGGACATTGTAATAATAGATGCTTCGTTGTTTCTCTTTGATTCTGGCATAATGGACAGTCCGCAATTACATTCACATGTCATCGTAGCAACTGATCTTTAGTTGGAAGACCATTTGTACATACTTTCTACAAGAAATTTTTTACTTTTGGTGTAATGTCTAATCGCCAAATCCAATCAAATTCACAATCTCTCATACAATGTTCATGGGATATGAATGAGGATGCCGAATGAGTGGAAAGCCAACCATTTTTGCTTGGGTGCCAATATAGTCGATCTCTAATTTCATTTTTCGGAATTAAAATTAACGTGATCTTGTTAACACATTCATTGGGTAACCACAAAGACAAATCAATAATTTTCCATTCCTAATTTTCATCGATGAATTGATAGACAATTGCATTTAAATCGATCCCCTGATTATTAGAGCATACATTTAATAATGGAAAGTTCTTTACCCATTGATCCTTCCAGAATCGAATACTACGTCCATCCCCTATTTGCCACATTAGTCCTTCCCAAAATTTGTCCTTTAATTGCATTAATTTAGACCACTGCCACGACATGTTCCTGCTCCCTGAATATGTAAACAAAGTCTCTGTTTTTAAATATTTTTCATATATGATCTTGACCCATATGTTATGAGGTTCGGCAAGAATTTTCCATAGTAATCTCATCTGCAGAGCTATGTTCATCTGTTTTGCTTTCGTTAGTCCTATTCCTCCTTTTTTCTTAGATCTACATACTCTATCCCATCCAATAATCGGAGTGTACCTCTGTTGCTTATTCCAGAAAAAATTCCTGCTTATTGAATCCAATTTTTGTAACGACGCGTCCGGAAGCATAAAATTCTGCATTACATAGTATGGTTTGGTAGCCAAAACCGATTTAATGAGCGTTGCTCTTCCTACCTGGGATAAGGAATTTGTCTTCCATCTTGATAGTTGTTGTTCTGTTGAACGAATAACTGGTTCAAAAGTAAGTGTAGTTGCTCTACTATTTATGATCAGACATCCTAGATATTTTTCTAATGACATTTTACAAGGAATTTCTATATTGTCCTAGAGACGTCGTTTCATTGCTGCTGAAACACCTTTCGTGGTTTGGAAAACCGATTTATTAAAATTCACCTTCTGTCCTGAAATGTCACAATACTCCTTGATAATACATTTAACTTTTGTAAATGTGGTCTGCGTGGAGGGACAAAAAATAATAATATCATCTGCGAATGACAAAAACGGTATTCTGGTACCACCCCTCACCAAAGGAAATCCTATGTTTCATTGTCGTGCCGTACATTTTGCTTGTAGTCGTCTTGCTAGAATTTCAGTGCCAAGAATAAATAATATGGGAGACAATGGGTCTCCTTGTCTTAGCCCTCTTTTCGGGTGAAAAATATCTGATGGTTCGTTATTTACTAAGACCGAAAAACTCATAGTCTGTACACACTGCATTATCCATGTAACAAACTTTGAATGGAATCCAAAATTTTCCAAACATTTTTGTAAAAATTCCCAATCAACTCTATCATACGCTTTTTCCATATCTAATTTTATACCCGCCCATCCTGTTTTTTCACCTCTTTGCCTGAAAGAATGGAAAATCTCATTCGCAATTAATACATTATCCTGGATAGCCCGATTTTCTACAAAGGCTCCTTGTAACGGATGAATCATTTTTGGCAACACCTTTTTTAATCTCTCAACAAGTATTTTAGCTATAATTTTATAAACAGTTGAACATAGACTAATAGGTCTATAATGGTGAGTGAAGCTCGAGTGCAAAAATCACTTAACGTGAAAACTAAGAACAATCCTGAGACGTTGGATAAGATGTGTGGATGGACAAGATTAAAACTCATGTGGACTAAAAATAATTAAAAAAAGAGAGCTGATTCAATTATAATGGCACGGAAGGTAAATAGTATAAAAATTATACCCTTGCCCAAAAATACTCTTGCTTCTCCTAAGCCCTTTCTCTTCATCAAGTTTCTTCACGTCGTCTCTGGTCGTTCTCTCTCGCCGCTCATCTCTAGGAGGAAGTGTCCATTCCATACTCACATCGCACACCACCACAACACTAGAGAAGAGTTCCACTAACGAGCCTGCCTCCTACTCGGATCCTTAGAAGAACTCTTTGATACCATAGAGCATGTCAAAGACCAAACCAGGGAGTCCTATTCCGACCAAAAACCCCTTCGATCGACATGAATTCACCGAGTTATTGGTTGTCAATGGTTGTTTCATTCTCGACCTCCTCCGTAAGGTTGCAAAATTGGTCCAATTCGAGTATGATGATCCTATTTTATCGATGGGTGTATATTCTCTTTTCTCGTTCTAGATTAGATTTGGTTTAAAATTCAGATCCCCTTCTTCATTATCTAGTTGATATTAATACATATATGATACATATTACTATAGGATTGAATTGAAACCACATCTTTAAATTGCTATACATTTATAGTGCATTGTATTTCGTATATTCATGTGTCTTGTTCAGTACCTGAATAACATAGGTTATTATTCAACAGTGTAGGTTTTATTTTTTTGTCAATACTTGTAGAAAAACACTAATCTACTCTTAAGAAACCATGCCCACAATTGTTTTGTTTACAAATCCTTGGTTTCAACGATAGAGGACTCTAGTTGCTTGTTTGCCACTTGCCATAGCAATGGCAATCTGGTTCCAATAGTTATATTTATGTGAATCTGAGTTTTTTTTGCTATTATTCATGCATAATAGATGAAAATTCAGCCAAGAATTAGGCAAATAGGCAAGTAAGTGATGGTAGTGAAGCTTATTCAAAAGCAAATGTCGTGGTGAAGTTTGGTGGATGGGACAACAAGCTTCCACGTGATGTGTTAATTTGATATTAAATGTCAATTGCATTAGGGATAACTTGGCTTTAATCTAATGATGGATGATGAATTTGCAAGAACATGAAAAAATCCCCTCTTTTTTTTAAAGATGATAGGGAACAATGAAATGCAGGGATGTTATAGGAAAAGTTGCAAGGTCTATTGTTTCAAGAGTGTGTCATTCAATCATGGATCTTGCCTAATATTACAAATTTGGATGGTTGTGATTTCAAAACTAGATGTATATACACGCTAATTATCATAAAGGTTCAACAACTTCTTTTAATCTCTAGATCAAGTGGTAGAACATCATAAAGGTATCTGTGGTTTTTGTCACCTATTGCGTCCTTTTGAATCCTTGAAATAACTTAATGGAGAATGCTCATATATGTTCTTTGGGACCATTTACATGTGAGTATATGATGCAATCTCACTTTGAAATAAGACTATGGAGGAACGTTTTTGATTATTTTTTATTTGAAAACTTATTTGGTGGCCTATTAGCTCAAATGGTAGAGCAATGTGCATGTGCACATAGATGTCGGTTCAAATCCCACATAGGCTAATAGTTCATACGGTTGGTTCATTATAGCTCTTCTTTTGGTTCATGTTTTTGTAAGCTCGGGTTCATAGTAGTTTATCTTACAGTTCATGCATGTGTTTAAAGTATACTAGTTATTTTGGTTCATGTCTTTTGGTTCATGACATTTGTTCTTTCGGTTCATATATTTATAAGTACAGGTTCATAATATTTCATTTTATCGTTCATGAATTTTAGTTCATTTCTTTTTAAGGTTCATGTGTGACTGTCATGTATTATAGTTCATAAATAGCATTATGTTGGTTCATATTTTTATACCATTAGGTTCATAACAACCGTCAATACGGTTCATGAAATTTAATTCAAAATACTCGTTGTTTGTGTCATGTATCATATTTCATTAATGATATTTTATGGGTTCATGTCTTTATACGGTTAGGTTTATAACAATTGTAATAAAGGTTCATGAAATTTAATTCACCATACTTGTTATTTGTGTTATGTATCATATTTCATAAATGATATTTGACTATTTTATGGGTTCATGTCTTTATGTAGTTAGGTTCATAACAATTGTCATAAAGGTTCATGAAATTTAATTCACCATACTTGTTATTTGTGTTATGTATTCTAGTTCATAAATGATATTTTGTCGGTTCATACATTTGAATGTTAAGGTTCATATTAAGTGTTCTTACGGTTCATGAATTTTTGCTCGTAGTAGTTAGTGTCATGAATTTAATTGCAATTTGTACACATGAAATCTTAATATGGTTCATATCATTTTATCAAAGAAGAATCAATAAAACTAGAGAAAAATTAAGAACATAAAAAAGGGCAATATTCTAAAGTTTATCATTTGGACATTTTATCAAACACATGGCGGGCATTTGGACAAGTATTGACCATTAGCTTTTATTTTCAATCCAAAACTTCAAATTACAAGACAAAACATACACAATCTTCATAAATTTGAGTAAAATCAACAAAATCAGTGTAAAGAATACAAAAACATGACTAAATATATGTAATTTGAAGAGCCAACCTCCCAACATTGAAGAACCCCCAATGTGAATTGAAATTATTTAAAAGCAACCTATATCAAAATTTATAAAGAGAGAACGAAAATTGGAGACAAAATCCAACAAAATCGATCTAGAATAGAAGAAGGAAGGTGCAAACAAAAAGGCGAAAGATCGATCGAAAGAGATTTGAAGTCTCCACATAGAAAAAGAAAGGAGCGTTCCATGAAGAAGAAATAGGTGAGTTGCAGTAGTTTTTATTTTATTTTGTGGGTGTAATACAAAAATAGCCCTAAATATTAAAAATCACTTAAAAAGAGTGTGTCTCATGTAGACCATTGATTTTTCAAATCTAACGGTTTATATTTGTTCTCATTTTACACGCTAAGTATTAGGCTCCGTTCGGTAAATAAGTACTTATCGGTGTTGATGCTGATGTTGATGTTGATGCTGATACTTATGGTTGTTGATGTTGATCGTGTATGCTGATATGGGATATTGATATGAGTTATTTATTTTCCAAATAATCCGGAATGTGTTCGGTAAACGGAATTGTTGATATTTTAAGCAAGAGGTTTACAATTACCAAAAATGGCTTAATAAAGGGTAAAAAATAAAAAAATTAATTTAATTGGGAAATCATGTGGGTCCCGCTTACTTATATTTTGGTAGAAAAGTTAGCTTATTTGACATAAGGTTGGGGGCGCTGATAATTTTTTCAGCAGATAAGTATCGGATATAAGTAACTTATTTCAAATAAGCAAATTTTGTCGAACACATAAAAGTAACTGCGTACTTATAAGTATCCAGATAAGCGTTGCCAAACGGAGTCTTTAATCTCATTTGATCCTATACTACATGTCTACATCCATTATTAATGTGGGCAAACTAGATGTGTTATTTTTTTTTCTTGTTTTAATCTTGTTTTTTTTATTTTGTTAAATGATGATATGGCATATACATACCCTCGTGGTAAAAAAAAAATTGCAAAAGTCAACACAAGTGTAACAAACCGAATTTTTTTTAGCGATCAAGTGCACAAGTCTTTGTCCAACATTCCTGACTGATGGACGTCTAGAGAAAGGGGATTTGGTGTTGAAAAAGATTTTGCCCTTATTTTTACCAGTTTCCCAGGTCAAGAGTAGATGCAAAATTGCAATTGAACAAATTCTCCAATTTCAGATCTAGCCATTGCAAGTAAAAAAAAGGGAAAATTATCTGTATATCCTTCAAATCTTGCAAAATCTGTTATATATCCTTCTAAACTTTAAAACTAGTTATATATCCATTAAGGTACAATATTTATTTTTTTAAAAAATCTAATTAAATTTATACCACCTAGGCATCTATCCTTAACTTATTTAATAAATAATTAAAGAAAAGATACTTTCCTTCTTATTTTATTATGATGATCGATTGGTTTCTTCTTCCGTTCTTCATTTCTTCCACTTACTTGCCTACAGAAATATTAGACAAAGCAATCAAGAATCAAACTCATGTGCTTCAAGAAAAAATTGTAGATTGTTCTTGATGGCTTTATAAAACACAAACCCTGGAGTAGTTTTATTCAATTTTTCAAGTTAAATTGATTTCTAGTATTGTTGGATGTTATTAATTAAGGAAGATGTAGGTAGTTTTGCTCAAATCAAATGAATTTGGACGTGAAGCCGGTTATAACCATTGTGGAATTATTTTTATAGGTTTTTTAAAATAGTAAAAAATAATTTGATGGTAGTTTAGGTATTACAAATTTACATTTAATAAGAAGAAAAAGAATTTGGATAAAAAACAAAGAATGGTATAATTTGATGGATAAATAACTAGTTTTAAAGTTTTTTTAAAGAATATATAACTGATTTTGTAAGATTTAAAGGATATATGAATAATTTTCTCTAAAAAAAAAGGTACTTATGCATTTATATCTCTCTTTCTCGACTTTCATTCGATCATATATGCATACCCGCACATCCTCCTTCCTCTCTCTTTTATCTCCGTTCAATCGCATCTTCTCCGGTAACACGCACAATCGCTGCTCATGACCCGACGACAGTAGCGGTCGTGGTTTGCAGATGCTCGCCCCCTGTCCAGTGTACGGCCTGTTCCAGATCGTCGGTCGTTGAAGGTCTTCGTTCCGTGTGAGGTTGTGATAGGAAAGTGAAGACAATCATTATCAAAAAGGTATTTTACATCGTTAAATCATTTAATTAGATAAGAAATTTTAGATTTAGGGTATGGGAATTGATTAATTTGATTGTTGAATTGGGTTCTATGTTATGGAGTAATGTAAATTTGAGTTGTAATTTGAGATTGGGCTAATTTGAGTTGAGTTCAGTCTTCAGAATTAGGGTTGCATATTCCTGAAATTTGGGTAATTTCCTTGGTGCTTTGAGATTTCCGGTTAGGGAATTGGGATAATTTTCACGATAGTCTACGGAGATGTTTTTTTGCATATATATTCCAGATTTTGGGTGGATACATATTAAAAAGTTCTGTTGTATGATTTCGCTACAAGACAATCTATGACAATAAAGGTGCAAATATGATCAATATTAAATGATATATTTTAGCTTATGGTTCTTTAATTACCATTGTTTGCACATCTGACACCTGTTCCAAATCACTAAATTAAGATGTACATGCATTTTGTTCCAATTCCTATTCATCCAAATAAACAATTACATTAGGAGTATTGTTCATATCTGGATAAAAGCCTTTACATTTGTGGAAAAGTGCATGTCAATTCATGCTTGGCTGATCACCCTAATCGGATGCAAACCAACTGTTCGACGAAATGCTGCCTCCTTTGTCCTTCTGCATCTAATCATAATTTCTCTCTTATGTTTTCTTTTGTCAAGGTTTGAAGTGCTACTGTGCAAAACAGCCAAGTTCATTGTGAGTTGAAGTCTTAAAAGGGAATCATGGATGGTATGTGGAGCTATTTTTCTTGATAAAACTATTTTTTTTGTTAAAAAAATTGCAATTTGTTTTGGATGCTTTTTTGTATTCCGGTTTGAGCTTTGCATGTCCTTATCTTTTCATGTTTTGTGACCTACATTTCCGGTTTAAATGAAGCAAATTGTGTTGGTTTGGGCATCTATGGTACTTGTATTTTTTTAGTGGCTGAATGGGTTGCTCTTCACTTGGTCATACCAATTAGATGTAAACTATTACATTAGGAGTAAAAGAATAGCTAAACCCTTTTCATTGATTATGGTTGCCTTTGGGTTATATCTTGTAAAATTTATTGGCTACTAACTACCATGCTTACTCTTCTTCCCCTGTTTTGTGGATGGAGAAATTATGCAACACCATCTCGATTTCCTTTATTTTACAAGGTAGAAGGAACTTCACATGTATTGGATACTATATTCATCATCACTTCGGAACAGTATACTTCTTAATTCATAGACATTTAATCCCATAATTTCATCACTTCGGAGCATTATACTTCTTAATTCATAGACATTTAATCCCATAATTAATGTTTTTCTGTTTGTCGAAATGGTTGGAGTATCTACTAATTAATATTTCGTTTTTGTCACTGGTAAATGGTTCAGTTGACGCACAACCCTCTATGGAGGAAACCATTTTGGTTGGAGAAGACTTAATGATGGGACCTCCATCGCCTGTCATCCCACCAGAAATTGCTTCACATGTGCTTCAAGGTGTTGATTTATGTGATGGGATTTTGAAGAATCTTTTTTTATGTAAGTTCTCTTCTTTACAACAAATTTAGAAGGTTGCATGACTCCTTGCTTTAGAATGTCTATCATGTTTTCATTGTTAAAAACAAAAACAAAAGAGGCTCGTTATCATGTGATATGGGAGACCCCATGGTCCTTGATAACCATCAATTTAAACACGGAATTTGCTTATAGAGGTCATTGGTTGCCTGTTGCTGGTTGTAACTTGTAATAACTGAAGTTAGAGTGATTTTTCCCAAAAGATGTATTTTCTTTTTTGCCCAAGTTTTCCAAAGGCGCTATGATGAATTATTTGTTCTTATCTAGGCTTGCATATCAATGACATTGAGCCATTTTGTCAAGATGAGATTGCTTTATACCGTCAATGTGCTGAAAGAAGAGTAAGATGTTCTTGATTGTCGCCTTGGAAGTAATATCAGAAACTTAAACAGACACTTTCTGTCCAAGCAACTTCAATAACTTGGCTTGTTTACTAATTTGTAGGATAAGGAATTCCTGCAAAGGCTTCAAGAGAGTGAACACAAATTAGGTTTGTCAATGCCTTTGGATCAAGCAAATGAAAGAACTGCTCAACTGGAATCAAAAGTCACATCTCTAGAAAGGTAATAAAACATCATAAGTTATGCAATTTCATACTAGGCTTGAAGGCTGACAACTACTGTGAAGACATTAGCAAATCTGTTCATGTATTTGGAGCTATGGTTCATCGTGTAAATATTTGTTTTAAAATTAAAAAAAAAAATTGATGATACATAATTAAACGAATGTTGCCTACCAAAGAATGCAAAGCAAATTTTTGGTTTTATGACATATGAAGACTACTATGCTTACCACTTGTTAACTTCATCATCAAATTTCTCTACTTTTAGGCGCTTAATTCTTGCTAGTGGAGTTGAAGGCATAGAAGGGTTTAGGCAGCGTTGGAGCGTGCATGGTCGCCTCACAGATACAAGGTATTAACCTCCTTAAATCGATATCTTGTTCAGATTAAATTGTTGCATTATTTATATCTTTGCAGAAGAATTAAAGGATAGTTTTAGTTTCTTACTTGAAGCTAGCGATGGACACTAATTATTTAGCCATGTCACGTCTCCAAATTTATTAGATAAAATTCTTTTTTGTTTGCATACTCTAAAAACAGTATCTAACTCACCCCTGAGCTTGTACAGGAAAAGATTGGAAGCCCTAAAGCAAGGTTTGGAGAAAAGGAAGGATGACACCAAACCAGTTCAAAATTCAACTAGCAAAAGATGGTTTTTCTGATACACAGGGCTTGTTGAATTAGCAGTCTAGCATATTATCTTATGCAAATCTCTGCAATGTGGTCAGCAAACGTATTCTATACACATTTGTGTTGAAGTATAGAAATTATTAGTGCAGAATTTTAGAACTTGGTTGCTATGAAGCAACAATGTATGTCAATGCCTTAATCAAGCCAGTCTTCTCTTGTTTCTGTTGGAATCCAACAAAGAAATAGAGAAGAAGAGGAGAGGAGCTCTCTCGAATACTCGATTGATTTTTGGGAAATATCTGAATGAATTACAAGAAGCTCACAAAGGGCTTTTATACCTAACAACTCATATAGTAACCACGTGCTAGACATGTGCACAAGGTTAAAAGCTAATAACAGAAAGTATGAAGATCAAATATCGAAATAACAAGAAGGTGATGCCTCTTTATTACATAATACTTAATTCCAACACCCCCCTCAAATTGAAGTTGGTGAGACAAACTTCAATTTGCCCAGTAGATAGTTATGAGTGGTCCTGGCAAGGACTTTGTAAGCACTGATGTGTGAAACTGGGATGAGTCCTTGCAGTTTGTGGCGGATGAAATGGCAGTCCAAGTCGATGTGCTTGGTGCGCTCGTGGAAGACGGGATCGCGAGCGATGTGTATGGCAGCCGCGCTCGTGGAAGACGGGATCGCAAGCGATGTGTATGGCAGCATGGCTATCACACTTGACTGGAATGGGCAATAATCTTGGGACATTGAACTCATGGAGCAGGCGAGATAACCAAGCCAATTCAGTTGTGATCCTTCAAAGGGGGTGCTATTCTGCTTCAGCAGATGAAAGAGAGACAATTGACAGTGGATTGCCTCCAAATAGGATAAAGAAGCCACTAACAGATCGTCTTGTATTGGGACATGAGGCAGTAAGCATCACAGTAGCCTAGAAGTTGAACATTAGGAGAAGACTTAAGAAAGAGGCCAAGATCAAGATTACCCTTCAAATATCTCAAGGTGTGTAATGCAACATTGTAGTGAGCAATCGTGGGTGCTTGGAGAAATTGACTCAAAAACTGCACACTAAAAGCAATGTTAGGGCGAGTATGAACCAGGAAATTCGACTTCCCATGTAGCCTTCGAAACAGAGAAGCATCCTGCAAAAGTTCAACATCTTTTCATGATTCAGCAAATTTCAGATTGCTTTCAAGTGGTGCTTCAACAGAGGAAGCCATTGTGCAATTAAACCCTTCTAATAATTCTATGAGAAACTTCCATTGACTCATAACATATCCATTAGGCACTTCAATGAATTCGATTCAAAGAAAGAAATACGGCCGTCCTAAATCTATGATTTTGAAGTTATTATCCAGGAATACTTTCAGAAATTGGATTTCCTTTGGATCATCTCCGATGACCAGAATGTCATCCACATAAACAACCACACAGATCGATGAGTGTTCAGTTTTCTTGGAAAATAAAGAGAATTCATTTTGTGATGACACATAGCCTTGGGATTTCAAAGCATCTGACAACTTTGCATACCATTGTCTCTAGGCTTGGCATAATCCATACAGTGATTTATTCAACTTGCACACTATGGAAGGATTTTAGATTGCTAAGCCCTGTGGTGGAGTCATGTATACCTCCTCATGGAGATCACCATGCAAAAACGTGTTATTAACATCAAGTTGAAAAATATTCCACACTCTTTTGATTGCTAATGAAATTAAAGCCTGGATTGGTGTCATCTTTACTACGGGAGAAAAGGTCCCATTAAAATCCACACCTTCTTTTTGTGTAAAGCCCTAGACAACTAATCTAGCCTTGTGTCTCTCAATGGTCCTATTTTCCCTATGCTTTAGTTTGTAAACCCATCTGCAAGTAAACGACTTCTTGCCTCGTGGAAGAGACACCAAAGTCCAAGTCTGGTTTAACTCCGAAGCTGTAAACTCCTTGTTCATTGCCCCTATCTCGGCTGGATGCTTAGATGCTTCTGCATATGTAGTTGGCTCCTTGGCCATGTATAAGGAAGATAATAAATGTTGATCATCCATAGATAGTGTGCTAGCGCATATAGAATGGCAATGTGGAAGAGCATTGGTGAGACAAAGATTTGTGAGGGTATGATGACAGTTGGGAGGGCAAATAGAGACTCGATTACAATAATAGTCTCTCAAATAGGGAGGTGGCTGAGTATGCCTTGTTGACCTCCTTTCAAGCAAAACTGGTGGACTGGAAACTAAAGCAACAGACTCAATAGAAACATCAGTATTGTTAAATTTAGGAAAACCTGAGAAAGAAGAATTTTATGGTGGATTTTGGAGAGGAGAGAAAGGAAGGGAAATTGGGTCAGTTTGTGAAGCTAGAGAAGACTTAACCATTTGAGAAGGAATACATAGCTGATTAGTAGAGTGTTCAAGAGAATCTTTAAAGGGAAAACATTCTCAAAAAAATCTAGATCTAGTGGAAAAAATCTTCTTGGTATCAATATTCATTACTTTATAAGCCTTTTTTTCTCTGTAGCTTTGATTGAAGAACAATTATCTATGGAAAATATCTTTTGCTTATGAATGATTTTAAGTTTTAATTAAATTTGTTCATATCCTCTGTGTTTTGCTTGATGAAGTTCCCTTTTGATGATGTCAAAAGGGGGAAGTTAGGAAAAATGCAGTGATGCGTTGTATTAAGGAAATATAGAGGGGACTTTGGCTAAGGGGGGATATGTTGTTACAATTGATGAGTAGGAACAACTATGCATCTGTTAAGGGGGGACCAAAAATAATTTTTTTTTCAAAGTCTATTCCTTTGGTTTCTAGATGTACATTTGTATATAAGTTTGTCATCATCAAAAAGGGGGAAATTGTTGGAACATTCGTTGTTCCATGATTTCTCTTAGTTTTGATGATAACAAACTTTGATGGTATAATATGTTTCTCCATGTAAGTGTTTCAGGAAAACAGGTACATCGTCAAGAGTGAAGGAACATTGTGAGGAACAATGGAGGGAACGAGTGACGAATTTAGGAAGAGCATCTCGAAGGAACGCGACTTTCTATTTATGGCAAGTTACCAGATCTTCTACGAGCGATCTTCCACGAAGATTTGACAACTTTACTCGATTGCTTGAGAAGAACAAGGGAGGGGGAGATGCATCGGTGAGAGCGTCGTTAACGAGGCTGAGGGGGTCGTTAATGATGCATTAACTAAGGAGGAAGTAAGGAAGAAAGCCATTAAACCCTACCGACCCTGACGGGGGTCGTTATCGAGGGACCTCCTTGTCGGTAGCGGTCAACTGAGTCGGTTTGCATTTAATGTACTATCCCGTGTTTTTGTATTTTTGGATAGTTTCCTTGGAGATAGATCTTGATAGATTTTATTTCTTTAGGAGGTGTGTTAGCCTTTAGTATAAAACCCTAGTCTTATCTTTAGTTTTCTTATCATGCAAGTCTGAGAAAACACGTTAGTTTGAGAAGAGTTTGAACGTACGTTTGGATTGCTTTGGGAAGAAGAACGATTTTTTGGACGAATGTGTAAGTTTACTTATAATTCAATTTAGTTGTTTCCAATGATGATGTGTGAGTAGTTTTCTCTTTTCTAAGGTTTGGGTTAGCCAACAATAGTTGTGTATGCTTACTTATGATCATGATTTGAATGCTCTTTATCCATAATCTATCTCTTGTGCTAAATCCTTGTTGAAAAATAAGGAATTTCTCGTTTGCAGTTTAATCGAAAGAGATAACTTTGAATTAGAATAGTTGATTAGGGTTTTGAAACGAAAGTTTGATAATCCTAGTTAAAGGTTGAGATAGATTGATAAGTTTATTGATTTAACGAAAGTTAATTGGTTTGCTTGCATGGTTGACGAAAGTTAACATCTTTATGTGATAAAAGCATGATCTTTATGATTCATTGGTGTTTGCATGCATAATTGTTGTTATGGTGATCCCTAAACCTTAGAAACCATTCTCTTCTTGATAAAAATCCAATCTTTCTTGCTTGCTTTTGCCCTAAGATAACTAGATTTTGAACTGACTATCTTCCGTGGACGAACCTGACTTCGCTATACTCAGCGGGGTCTTGATCTATAAATTTATTTGCTTGTTTGGTTTCTTAAGAAACCCTTATAATATGTGTCATTGATGTCATCTAGAAGTAAGACTGGGCAAAAAAAACGGTAACCGAAAAACCAGCAAACCGATCACTTTTTACGGTTAACCGAACTGATTTTTTAAGCGGTTACGGTTAGCCAACCGATAATTTTAACGGTTCAACGGTTCGGATACGGTTATTAATATTTTCACTGGCGGTTAATCGATGAACCGATAATATTTTTAATAACTAATAAACTATCTATTATAATTTCTGTTTTGTTTTTAATTTATTTTCAATGATGAAAAGAGTGAAAGGGACTGAAGGTCCGTACACATGTTAAACTCAAAACCTAATCCCACGACCTCCTATTCTCTGTCCCTAATCAACACAAAATTGCAAGTATTTGTTTAGGTTATATAGATGGCTCCTTATTATTCCACAAACTCTACGAAACTCTGTAGTAAAGTTTGTACTGCTTGTAGAACTGGAAGGCCTAGTGTGTTGTCATCTAAATACTAGAAAGACAATTAGCAGGCAAGGACTACACTATTTGGGTAAACAAGAATAAAAAAAGTATTTATTTTTATGAGGGCAGTGACATTGTACCTAGCAAATCTAAAGTGACAAAGAAAATTTATTCAATTAAATAAAGTAATTTTTGTATTAAAGTAATTTATTCAATTAAATAAAGTAGTTTTTGTATTATTAAATTGAATTTTGATGGTGCGGTTAATGCAGATGGCGTTGCTTCATTTGGGTTCATCCTCAAGGACTCTGGTGGCTCTCCCATCCACTTTGACGGAGACTGATCGGTCGACAGTCTGTGTTGATATTCGAGACCATCGCCTTGCGCCAGGGACTTCTCGAGGCCACTAGACGTGACATTTCCCGGATCCAGATTGAAGGCGACAGTTTGCAGTTGGTCAATGCCGTACTCGGTGACTGGCGCTGTCCGTGGGAGATTGAGTTGCTATGTGCGGACATCCATTTCTTGTTGGCTCGCTTTCAGGATTGGAGCATTTCTCGCGTTGTGCGGGAGTGCAATTCTGTGGCGAACTTCATCGCTGGATCGTTTAGGCGTGTCTCCTCCGTCCCACTTGCAGCTGATTCGGGTTTTCTTACCCTCATCCGTCAGGATGCTCTAGGGGACCACTAGCTTGTTAGTGGTTACCTAATTTCTTTCCTTATCAAAAAAAAAAGTCGGTTAACCGATAAACCGTACCGAATTTCATGGTTAACCGTTAACGGTTAACCGATAATGAACGGTACGGTTATGGTTATTGAAATTTACTAACCGAAGTTCCAGTTAACCGATGTCTGGTTAACCGAAACTCCTGTTAACCGACCGTGCCCACCCCTATTTGAAAGAATGCTTGACCAAAAAAACTTTCACAAAACCCGTCACAGAAATGCTGACAATCTCCCAACATCTTTGGTAGAATCCCGGCTGAAACCCATCAATGTCCGACGAGTTGAAGGCTCCCATGCTTTTAACCTCATCCCATATTTTTTTTTCAATGGTGTTAGCAACAAGCTTGTTATTTTCCTCCACACTAACATTAGGGAAGCAATTCTGTAGCACCAACAAACTGGAAGTATTCGCACCATCTTCACTGTACAACTCTCGAAAAAAGTTAACGGCCAAGGCTTCCAAATCAGTAGGCGGCTCAACCCAAGTTCCATGCTCATTGTGAAGCCCTTCAATGTGATTGTTTTTACGTTTTATAATAGTTGAAGTGTGGAAAAAGGAGATATTCCAATCCCCGAGCGCCAACCACTGTTCACGATCGTTAGTTTTCCTCGAATTTGGAAGATCACCCCCATGTGGAGAATCTTTAATTGTTATATATCTTTCAAAAATATCAAAGATATCCTCTTCTTGCTGTCTTCTCTTAGAGTTAACACCAGAAATTGAGCCTTTTAGATGGTCAAGAAAATTTGGACTCACCAGGTTGCTAAGGTGTTCTGTGTTTCTTCTTCTAGTGGACCGATCTAGTTTTCTATTTTGTTGGACTTTGTGGATATCTGGCCCATTATCCTCGCTCACCTTGAAAATTACCATAGTTGAACTCTTCCCCATTTCTGTATTCTTTTCACTAGGCCGGTTGGCCCAAGTTCATTTCAGATCTCTTCCTATCTTTAGGTTTAGCTTGTCTCACACCTTTAGAATTACTCTTTACTTTTTTTTTTCAATATTCTGGTGAGAAATCTTTTCATGTTTATTCGGCAGTGCTTCCTTCTCTGTCTGGTTACTAGGAATTTCGGTCCCTAAATCTTCGTCTCTGACTCTCAAAGCTTCAAAGTGATTTAATTCGGGGAAGAGATTTGTCGTAGAAGGGAACAATTTTCCTTTCCCGTTGTCAATTCTCGTAGATCCCTCTTTTTGCGGCACCTTCCTTACTTGCTCCTTCGGATTTTGACTCGTCTTTGCATTTCCTTTTTGGGATCGAAATCTCCGTTCCATTATCATCCACTCATCGTAGCTTCCCTTTTCGGTTCTTACAGCTTCATGGGCGGTGGCCGGCGCCGGAGAGGTCTTACTTGGTTCAGCATTGTCCATATCTTACGGTTACTTTCAGCTTTAGTCTTTTCCTGCATCTTCTTCTTTGCCTTTTCCTGATCAGTCTGTGCATTTTTATCATTGGGAGTCGATGAACTTGATCGAAATGGGCATTTCTGTTTCAAATGCCCAAACCTTCCACACTCGTAACAAATTGTTGGCAGCCCCTCGTATTCCACTATATAGTGCTCCCCATTGATTCTCACTGTCCCTTTTAATGAACGTTCGAGATCGACTTCTACGCAGATTCGAGCGAATTTTCCTCTGTTAGTGTACAGAGTTCTAACGTCCACTTTGATTGGTTTACCAATACCTGCTGCAACCTTCAATAGCACTTTTTCTTCATACAAAGTTACTGGTAAATCTGAAATGTGTATCCATGTTGGTGTAGTTTTAATGGGATTTGAGGTGCGAAGGTTGGGATCCCATCTACGAACGGTTAGACATCGTCCAAAAACTGTCCAAGAGCCATTGGTAAGGGCCATGGCATAATCCTCTTCTCTTTCAAATCTAACAAGAAAGCACCCATGTGTAAGATCGAGAATGTGAAGGCGATAGTTGGTTTTCCACATCTCTCGAATCTTTTTCTCTGTGATTCGGAATGCAATTGAATGTCCTAGGACTTTAACAACCACTGAAATCTTCCAAACCGAGGCAAGGGCATCCATAACGTGATCGACAATTACGATTGTTGGATCACCGTCGTCTCCATCTAGGAAGTGAATGGAAATTTTGCCTTCCAAGAACTCATAATCAAGATAAGTTTCTTGTGACGTAGAATTCCCATCCACCGCCACTTCCTTCCAAGATATTGTCTTCTCAAGCGGATCTCCAGGAGGTTTATCGTGGCCGGAAGGATCAAGCATCATATCGTTGTTGGTCGAATTGTTCATCGGCGGTTGGTTTCCGTCATGCGTTGACACTTTCAAAGAGAGCATTTTTTGAACTTGTGTACGTTTATTTGGTGTGTATTAATTTATTTCATTACTTGTGTTCATTGTGAGTTACCGAGTTTGGTGTGCAAAAGGGAGAAGAAGCCACAAAAACTAATGGTATTTGTTTTGGACAGAATAACAAGTAACGCGTTGTCTGCTAAAATGAGGGGATCTTAACCAACAAGAAGTCAAAACACGTTAGTCTCTTATTACAAGATGAATCGAAAGCAAAGACGTGACTGTAAATAGTAAAGCAAGAGAGTAAGAGGTAGCTTGAGTGCACTAAAATAACGATGATACAAGAGTACAACTTAAACAAATGGAGCGGAAGATTGATGTTAATATGGAATGTGATGAATGTGATCGATAGTAAACAAGGATTACAAGACTATTTTCTCTTAGTGTTTGGATACCCTTTCTTCCTCATCGATCCATGCTTTTATAGCCACCCTCCCTCTTTTGACCGTTGATCAATTATCCGCTCTCCTTCCAATCCCGAAAATGTCGCCTTCTGCTATTAATGTGGTAGCCGTTTACCTCCAAACATCTCGCTTGACCGTTTTACCTTCATGATCGATCGTGCCTTTGCCTAGACAATTCGTGGACCTCGTTAATCCTCCATTTCTCCTTCGTGGATCTGGGCCTTGGTATGTTAGTCGTCTAATTTGGGCTCGGTTATGGGGGGCAACAATATTTTTTAAAATTGATGTGCAACACTATTACTATTACGACGTATATGGTGACAATTAAAAACATTAAAATTAGAGGATTGTTCTCCAATGTAATCAATGACGGATCCAAAGTAAGTGAGAATGGATGTGTCACTTTGAACGACAAGCACAACAGAAAGGGAATCAGTTTTTGCGTTAATATTTGTTGGGCCCTAAAATATCGGGCTTATTCCGATGTGGGGCCACGATGATATAAAGAGATCGGAAGCAACTAAAGACATTATTTACCATTAATGAGGCATTAAATTGCATGGAGGAAATCAAGGAGCATAAAAGAGTTGTTGGAATGCATTAACTGTAGGGCGAAAATCACGGACGCCTTTAATGCCTAAACGCGTCGAAGACTTAGCAGAAGTGGTAACTCGTCAAACTAGCCGTTGGAAGTCATTAATAATAGGGCGAGATTTTCGAGATTGATACTCATAAATGACTAGGAGGAGAGCCTATAAAAGGGAGAGAAGAACATCAACAAAGGGGGCTCTCTCTCGGCGACAAAACAATCTACATACAATTGTGTTTCTATTATTCGATTATTCATTCAAGACCTCAAGAGATATCTTTCTTCTCATCTTCTCTTTGGTGTACTCCTCAATTGTTCTTCAACATCTGAATGGAATCACAGTGAAGTTTATCCTCATTATTTTATAGTTTTGCCTATTTATTTCGATATCTATTGGTTTATTAATTAACGTGTCGACGACTTACTATTGGTATCCAGAATCATAAAGGAGTAAAGTCGTAGCAATGCAATTACAATCTTATTTCATTATTTTGAATTCATATCTCTTTTTTTACTTGTTTACTAGTTCATTTGTTATTTCTCTCCGTGAATCCATTATTATTTGCAAATTAACATGTTTAAACTGGTTTTTTACTAGAGTTCCCTCATTATAGCAGATAACGCGTTTATGTGTTAATTCTGCCCAAAACAATATTTCCATCATCATTTTGAAGTGCAAGACAAATACCAAATTGGAGAGCTGACGCGTTTGCTAAATCAGCCTTCCATGAAACCTGTAATCTTTCAACACCAACGATGATAACAAAGCCAAACGAACCCTAAAGTACCGCCCCAAGACCAACTTGAGCAAGGCCTAGGAGGCTAGGAGTGTAGCATCTGTGTTGAACGTGAGAAACCTGGCCAGTACATGGTGGTTTCCAAGCCTGCACCAGATGATTGGTTGGAGGCGTAGATGAAACCGAATGCAACTGTTGGTAATCATTTACCATAGAACAAAAACCAATTGCAAGGGAATGTGATGATAAGTACCAACAAAGTTTCATTGAAGACTTTTAGTGATGAGTTCAACAACAACAACAACAATGACCTAGTGTAACTCCGCTTCAGTAGAATCTGAGGAGCCAGGATGGGAGCACCCCTGGCTTAACGCTGAGGGGGAGTGCCTTGAAAGGCCCAAGTATGACCACCAACCAGAAATCCTGTAAGCACGGGACAAAGGTCTACACCCAAAACAAGCAACACACCACAACAAAGCATAAAGAGCACCGACACGCCCTAGACAAACACAGCAAAACAAAACGGAAAAATAGAACAAAGCATAGTAGAACCAAACACTCAAATAACGATGGACCGTCTATCCTGACGCTCAGCCATCTGCCACCTTGATCTTCTCCCTCCAGCTATCTCTACATTCTGCTAGTTCTGCCGAAATTCCTAACTGCTCGATATCCTGTTTTAGGTTGTCCCTCCAACATTTCTTAGGTCATCCCCTGCCTCTGCGAAAGTCCCCAATGTCTAAGCTCTCACACCTGCAGACAGGCTCCCCTGTACCCCGCCTCTGTAAATGTCCGAACCATCTGAGTCTCGACTCTCTTAACTTATCCCCTATACTAGTCACTCCTACCTTGCTCCTGATGTCTTCATTTCTGATCCTGTCCCATAGCGTGTGCTCGCACATCCATCTCAGCATCCTCATCTCAGCTACCATCAATCTTTGCTCATGTGCCCTCGTGGTTGGCCAACACTCTGCCCCATAAAGAATGGCAGGCCTGATAACTGTCTTGTAAAACTTGCCCTTGAGCTTTAGTGGGACCTTCTTATCGCACAGAACCCCTGATGCTGCCCTCCACTTTTGCCAACCACGCTGGATACGATGCGTAATATCCTCACCGATGCCTCCATCGCTCTGTAGCACTGAACCCAGATATTTGAAGCTCTCCTTCCTTGCAATGGTTTCCCCTCCTAAACGAACTTCGTCACTGGGGTCTGCTCCTTGCCCGAACTTGAACTCCACATATTCCGTCTTGGTTCTACTCAGTTTGAATCCTTTAGATTCCAACTTATCCCTCCAAGTCTCAAACCTGCTACTAACTCCATCTCTAGTCTCATCCACCAAGACAATGTCGTCCGCAAACAACAAACACCAAGGAATATCTCCCTGAATTTCCCTTGTCAAAACATCCAACACCACCGTGAATAGAAAGGGGCTCAAGGCTGGCCCCTGATGTAGACCTGCCTCCACCTTGAAGTACTCTGTGTCTCCCCCTGGGGTGTAGACACTAGTCATCGAGCCCTCATACATATCTCTGATAATCCGAATCAATGTGTCAGACACTTCTTTGGTTGCCAGACTCTTCCAAACCAACTCTCTCGACACTCTGTCATACGCTTTTTTCAGGTCAATAAATACCATATGTAGGTTCTTCCTCCTCTCTCTGTATGCCTCTAGAAGCCTCTTTAACAGATGAATAGCCTCATAGACGATCTTCCAGACATACACTTCTAGTGATGAGTTCGTTAAGTTGAAAAGGTTCATTTTTTATAATAAAAAAGTGTACTAATTAGAGGGGGAAATAATCTTCCGGAAGATGGCCAGATGGGTATGACGTTACATCGATGGCCTTCAATTTAACTAACGAAGATGACAACTTGCCAATTTCCACCCAACCAATCCAGGACTCCCGTTCGTAGGTAATTACTAGTTAGGTGGTGTCTATTACTCTGTTGCAGATATAACTCCATTGGCCAATATTATTTTAATCGCATTTTTTTGCCTTGATGCTATATTGCTATCAACTACTGGCCTGTGTTCTTGCCGGCTGCTAGCGGGCAAATTTGTTTATTAAACTCCTAATCTTCTGTTGTTTAGGTCAGACATTTGAATCTTCCCTTACTTCTCAAGATTTGTATCTGTAAATGTGTTTTTTCCCGTTTTCCACGATTTTTCTTCTTCCGGCAACCCTTTATTTCTATGACTTCACTCTAACCCTAACCATCCATTCGCACTACGAGCTAGTCGAACTAGATCAACCAAAGTTGCCCACTTTCTCCTAATCGATTGGAATTTCAACGTCTTATGATCGTCACTCCTTCTTTGTAAGGTGGAAATATATTAGAAATCCCTTAATTCTGGAAGGCGCATTGATGAAGAGAGGAAGCATGGACGTCGGATTATCCGGCTGATTGTTTCTGCCCAGCTATGTCTGTTTCTCCATAGACTGCCATGGCAATCAAGTCCTACCAAATTCAAGCTCAAGTGCTGGTGAATAGTTATTTGCTGAGGGATTCTTTTGTTCCGTACACTTCAATCCTTGGTGGCATGTTAGCTTGCAAAGTGGTATCTTTTCTTATCATCTCCTTCATATTCCAACGCCTTGTAGATGCATTGATGAAATGCTGCCATGGTTCTTTGAGCTTTCTGTGGGAGTTTCCTAATTAAGCTGGTGAGCTGATATGTTAACTTGTTTTTTGATGCAAATTTCCTTCAATTTGTCGCAGATCTATGACTTATTTCAGCTATTCAGCGCCCTTTGCTTCAAGAGTTATGATGGTCTTACTAAGATACAGAGGGTTGAGTGGAACAACCGGTTGGTTTCAGCTACACTCTTTGTTTCCTTTGCTTTACTAGGCTTCGTTTCTGATCTATCCATTCTATGCAGTGGTATGTCTACAGCTCATGCCGTTTATATAGCAGCCATGTCTTTGTATTTTGTGTTCTGGTCGGATCTATTTGCAGATGATCAACCGGCTGGCCTTGTAACATTCCGTAGTTCTATACTGTCGACTTTTGCATTGGGTGTAAGTGTTTTTTCCCCCTCTCTTCATGTCTTCCTTTGAAATACTAGATCATAGATTATCACATCATCATCATTGACCCAGTGGGGCTCCGCTACAGCGGAATCTGGGGGGTCAAGATGGGGTACCCCTGCCCAAGGGAAAGGGGTATGCCCGATAGACCCAAGAAAAACTGAAATTCAGCTATGTGACAATATTAACTGAATTTAGTTAGAATGCACCAAAATTGATATAGGGAATAGATTATCACAAATGAAAAAAACTAATTAATGTATTCTAATATTTTACAACAGCGATAATGGCTTTAAACTCCTAAAGAAAGATGTTGTTGGTTGAGTGTTACTTATTATGCCTCCCCTTGGGTGTTAAACTTGGCAGGTGTCTGTGGGATACTTTATTGCAGACCTTGGATTGCTTTTATGGTTCTATCCTTCTTTAGGAGGAAAGGAGTTTGTAAGTCCGCTTTTTTAACTGCACTTGAATTTGCATGTTGAGCAAGAGTAATACTAAGCATTGGCTAGTTCTAAGAAACCAGGCAAATTCGATATTCATTTCATAATGCTGTCAAATGAAACCCTTTGATAGGAATTGTCGTTCTTGTCTTACAGAATGAATGCTTTGCCTTTCAGGTTTTACATCACACTTTATCAGGAATTGCTGTTGCATATGCAATGCTTTCTGGGGAAGGACAGCTTTATACATTTATGATCCTTATATCCGAGGTGACTACACCAGAAATCAATATGCGATGGTAACTTGTGTACAAGCTGAATGCTCTTTTTTATATAATCATAATTGGTGGTAATTAAAGTTATAAATCTCTCCCCTGCAGGTTTCTTGACACAGCTGGGTTGAAAAGGTCTGGTGCCTACCTCATCAATGGTGTAATGATATTTTTGGCTTGGCTGGTGAGTGGTGAGGGCAAGCCTATGCCTATATTCATAAGCTATTCTTTAGAATTTCCAATTGTACCTTTTTCCTTATGAGAACTGTTATGTAATGCAGGTCGCTCGGATTCTGCTGTTTATTTACACATTTTATCATGTTTACTTGCACTTTGACCAGGTACTGTATTCTGTTCTGCTAAAGCTGAGTTTTCTTGGAAGTAAAATGTCTGGTGCTTTGCCTTAACCTTCAGATGGATTTATTTCTATGCTTCCAAGGGAATTAAGTCGTGAATGCTCTCATGATAATGAAATGAGATTTAGAGAAAGAGTGTTCTGAGCTTTAGAAAGGATTGCCAAATGTCAAGGAAATGGTGAAAACTTAAATCCAACTTATTCTTAACCTGAAGGTTACTCAGTGTACATCCAACTTAAATTCTAAGAATGGCTTTGTATGTTTATTAGTCAGGTTTTCTTACCTTTTCTTTTCCAATTCTTTAGTTTGCATTGACTTAATTTTGTTACAATGCAGGTCATCCAGATGCACCCTTTTGGAACCCTGTTAGTATTTGTGGTGCCATCAGTTCTGGCTGCAATGAACGTGATGTGGTTCGGAAAGATTGTCAAGGGGATGGTGAAAACATTGACAACGAGCAATCAAAGCTCTCATGTAATGTAATGACACCATGTGCAGCTCCTCTATTTACTGTATAGAAAGCAAAACAAAAAGGAATGTAATTGCAAAGGGGTTGCTTTTAGGTATTACATTTCCGAGTTGATTACTTGATCCTCTTTTAGGTAACTCAATGTAAATGCATCATCTACTTTGAACAGGGTAACTGTACAAAATCTCATGCCATTGTTGGTTTGGCTGGCACCTTTTTTTCCGGCTAATCTGTAAACCAGATAACCAATTTTATATGTGTTATTGTTGTTCTGTATAGTGAATTGATTCATTTGTTGCTAAAAAATGAGGGGGATCCTGTGAAAGAATGTTATTGATTGTTATCCCACATCGGGAATTCTAATATAACTTGTCCAACATATATATCCTTGAGCTACTCCTCCTATTGTCATTGGGTTTTGGGATGGAACTCCATGTGCTTGTGTGTTGGGCCTAATGTGAAAGTAACTTGTCCAACAGTTATACCTTGAGCTACTCCTTAGGATGGAACCCGTGTACTTGTGTGTTATTGATTGTTATTTTTTATTTTGCTAAAAACCACCTCTAATTTCTGTCATTGGGTTTTGGGATGGAACTCCATGTGCTTGTGTGTTGGGCCTAATGTGAAAGTAACTTGTCCAACAGTTATACCTTGAGCTACTCCTTAGGATGGAACCCGTGTACTTGTGTGTTATTGATTGTTATTTTTTATTTTGCTAAAAACCACCTCTAATTTCTGTATTTTTTTCATTTAAACACTCTACGACCCTATCTCAATCTTATTTTTTTTTGGATCAATTCCTAAATCTTTTTACCCCATAGCATGTGCAATAAGAAATTGTTTTTTCCCTATGAGGCTATGAATATATGAGGGAGGGTTGTTTTCTTACAAAATTGAAAATAAAGGGTAATTGAGAGCAATAACCTAAAAATATTTGAGATTACTAGAAGTGAAAAATCAATTATTTTTTTACCTTTTCTAAAGAAGCTTGGAGTGAGAAGGTGTTCCAATCTTTAGACTGGCAAAAAAAAATGAGTTTGAATGTTTGACGAGCACTTTTATGTCGCTTTAAAAGCACTGTCAAATAAATATTCTAACTTCCTAACTTGAGTAAAGTGGAAGTAAGGGTCGAACCCACATGAACTCAGAATATTTGTATTTAAATAATATTACTAAGTTAAAAAGGTTTTTTATGATTGCAAGCTATAAATCTAAGTAAATAAGCGAAGAAAATAAAACAATTAAGATTCAAATATAGAGAAAAGCGTCCAACTAGTTTCGTTTCCATTGCATACATGCGTTTTGATCATTGATTATTCTTATTTCGATTTCCCTTGACTAATCTATTGTGAATTTATGAAATTCAAGCTTAAAGTGGTTATTAATATTCATCGTCTTTAACAACCTTTTAATCAATTAACCTAGAAAACCTTCTATGTCAAGTTGATCAATCAAATTAATTCAAAGCATTCAATAGAAACATAATTCATGAATTCCACCGTCTATTCATGAACTTTTGTGATTGAATTCTCCGCCTTTGATTAACCTTATTCCACCGTCTATAAGTTTAATCAAAGGATTCATCCATGAATAACCAAATTCCATCGTCTATTTAATTATTCTAGTTGTAATTCAACCTAGAAATAGAATAGGTGATCAATCTATTAAAATCCTAAGCGAATCTAATCAATTACGCATGGAGAAATTCAATCTAGTCAAGGCAAATAGAAATAATTCAAATCTCACAAACAATCATGCATACAACTTCAACTAACTAGTTGGACATAGGAAAATTAGCTAGAAATTGACATTAAAGAAAAATTCAACTTACAAGAGTTCGATTTCTCTTCAATGTTGCAAATTAAGGTTTTTGTCTCCCACAAATCCCCAATTCAAACTAACGTAAAAGCAAGAGCAATAGATAGCATCCCCCTCAAAAGAAACCATTTGGTATTGATATCTAAGATATGAGATATCGGATATCGGTATCGGTATGGATATCAAGATATCGGTATGAGTGATATCTAGATATCGGATATGGGTATGAATATGAGTGATATCTTTGATATACAAATTTCATGGGGTAATGAAAATAACACTCTAATATCACTCTGATATCAGAAGGAAATCAGCTGATATCGATATACTCCTATACCAAACAGCAGATATCAGTTTGATATCGATATCAGGATATACCAAACACCAGATATGGGTATCAGTCATATCCATACCCATATCTGATATCCTGATATGGATACCAAACGGGCCCTTATATGATATCAAAACATCCAAAAATACTAATAAAGTCGGCCTAAAGATAAACCGAAGTCGTAATCAGCGTCGCATCAACGCGACCTTGGGCGCGGTCAAACCTCCCTGAGCGCGGTCGCGCTCCGGCCTACTCTGCCCGCGCTCCGGCCTCAACAACTCTAGTGACACTTTAGAGGCTGTTTTGACCCCCTTCGAGTTGGAATTTGGACTCGGAGTAAAAATCAGAATTGTAGCTCTTCGAGTTAGTTTTCCAGTGATACCAAATTCAACTTCATCCGACCACTGTAGCTCCCAAACCAAGCATTTTAAGATAGAGGTGTCAAAACAAGACTCCAATGCATGACCCGGGTTTAAGCGTTTTTATCCCTCAAGCTCTTCCAATCTTCACTTGAATCACTTTAAGCTTCATCTTGATTTGTGATTTTCCCTTCGGTTCTTCACTTCAATACCCTCCACTTGTTCCTAGCTCCGGTCCTTAGCTTCACATCCACCATGCTTCACCTTCCAAGCTGCAATAAAGCACAGAAACGCGTAGATTTCGAACTAAACCGAAATAAAACTAAAACTACAACTTAAAGCGAAATTCTAACTAAACATGCATAAAACGGGAATAAAAACATGCTCTAAAAGCTATATCTATATGCTCTATCAAATTCCCCCATGCTTGAACCTTACTTGTCCTCAAGCAAGACATAAAATCAATCACACCACAAACAAGCAAACCATGACTTCCATCCATTTTCAAGAAACTCAAACTTAACTTATAAAATTGTTGCATACATTTAATGAAAGCTTCAAACCAAGCTATTAATCCATTCTAACCCTCACCAAGGTATATGTGTTTGCACTCAACGCTCAAGTGTTTAAAAGGTATGTGTTTTCGCTCAAAAATCATCTTTGAATGTAAACTACCATATGCTTGCATCAGTGTACTAAATCTCCACCACGGATGTTTAAATGCAAAACATAAATCATGAGGTCTTTTTCAATGTTGTAATGGGGCCAAGGTATAGACAAGTAGGCGGGGATCAAATTTGGCCATGTGGTGCTAAATCCGGGAACTAGAATCAACTAAAACCTAAATTACATTAACACTCACTCTCAAAACATCTTTCCAACTTGCTCTTCCCTTTCTTCCATTACTTATTTTGAACACTTCTTTCTTTCTTTTGCTCATCTTTTGATTTTTTTCCACAAACTGTTGGTTAGGGATTTACTTAACAACAAATAAAATTTGTAGTCAAAATCCCGCCGAATATAGCAGAGTCAGGATCGTCCACGGAAAGCACGGTTGTTTGTCTATCAACTACCAAAAACGAGAAAACAAAGCAAAAAAAAAACAAACAAAAAAACAGTTACGACCAACCTCGTTAACGACCTTGTCAGGGTCGTTAACGAACCTGAATATTACCTAAAACAGAACAACTAACGACCTAAACACAGGTTCGGTACCGATAGTATGCCAAATCGGTAACGAATGAGAACAAGAGCGAAACTAAGCAAATCAATGAATAGAAAGATCTAGGACAAGGGTTACCACGACATAGCTATGCATAAAACTTATATGAAGATAAAGATCATGCCTTTAAAGATAAATTCGTCAACTTTCGTTGACTAACAAGCAAATTAATCAATTTTCATAAATCAATTTACTCTATCACTTGTTTTGAATCCAAAGCTCGAAACTTTTGTTATCGAACAATATCAACATTCAAATTCTCAACTTTCTCTTTCGATCAAGTTGAAAACTCAAATTACTTCGACCATCGTCTAAGCATAAGCACAACAAGCAATCCAATAGATAAAAGACAATCATAACATCAACTTACTCATTCAAACATCCACAACTATGCCGGGTTTCAACCCCGATCCTAGATAAGAAGACTACTCACTCTTCATCGAAATAAAGCAAACAACTTTAATTAAAGAAGACATTAAAAACAAAAATCAAACTTACTTGAAATTGAAAATATATCGTCTTACAAACTTCGTTGAATCCCGAAAACACTAAGAACACCAAGCAAGATCCGATCACCGACCCCAAACTCTCTCTCGATCGAACTCAGGTTTGACTCTCTCTCTCGACTCGACTTCTCCTAAAACTAATACGACTCCCCCCTTGTCTAGGCTTAGAACAAGGGTATTTATACTAGGAAACTATCTATTAAAAAGGCTAAAAGATAAAAACTTACCCTACTTAAAAGATATAACAACTAAAAGTCGGCTACGCCTCTACCGACACGGGACCCTTGTTAACGACCCGCACAGGGTCGGTAGACTTTACTGATTCCCCTCAAAAATTCTATCTTCCAGCCTCGTTAACGACCTTCACAGGATCGTTAACGAGCCTCTATTTCGGCTTTTCTTGAACTTCTCTTCGACTTTAACTTGGACCTCCACTTGATCTTCCCATGCAATCTTCTTCCTTATCTTCCATGCATTCCACCTTCCACCCCAAGACTTCAACTCAGCTCGAAAAGCGCTCCTTTCCCGCTTTTAAACCTACAAAAAGACACAAAACGGAGTAGCTTCCATACTTTTCACAAAATATGCAAACTCATCCAAAAACACACAAAACTAACTCTAAAACCTACTAAAACCAAACTAAACAAACTAATAAAGACACTAAAAACTAGACCAAAAACACGAACATCACAAACCCAATTGAGATTCATTCTTTTTCATTCTTCTCTCACAAGAAAAACTTTGCAATTTATACATAAAACTCATCTCAAACAACCATTCATACCAAACTTTCCCTTAAAGGGTTTTCAATGAACATTCCCAACATCCTTAACTTTTTTTTTAACAATTTTTCACACTCCCTTGAATTACACCTTTTCAAAGTTCCTTTCAAACCCCAAAGTACAACTTATATCCCACAAAATTCCCCTAGTCAAATCCTAATTCCCGGATAAGGGTCAAGCTTATTCGGCTAGGAACAATTTTTGTGGAGCTAACAAATCAAGGCTAAGGCTCAAAGCAATGGGGCTACAAAAACAAAGGTATAATGTAGGGTAGATAAGAATATAAATGAGCTTAAGAAAATTTGCCTCAATCACTTTTATATCATGCATTCAAATCATATAATGTGGCCTCGAAAAAGAATCTAAACGCAAGTTCTAGAGTTTAAGCAATCAAAGAGATGCACTCAAAAAATTTCATGCAAAAATAGCATATAAAGGCTCAAAAAATCTCACAAGGCAACAATTGGTTAGAACTTCATAAATAACTCAAATTTCCACTTTCATGCATGCTCCTTCATAATAAAGCAATTCTTTTTTAGAATTTTCATCAATAACCAACAAGTTATGGGATATGAAATTATGCTCACCCAATAAACAAGTGGTTCCAAGGGGAAAAATGAATCCTAAAATGCGAACAATTTTTATTTTCTGAATTTTTGAATTTTTGTCGGATTTTTCAAACTCTTTTAATCAATGCATAACAACGAAATAAACATGCAAATGCAACTACATGAACTATATACAACTAAGCACTAATGACAAAATAAAGAATCCCCTTCCCCCATGCTTAAACTTTACTTTGTCCCCAAAGTAAAAGAAAAGAGAAGAGAAAAAGAAACTAACCTCATCACAAGAGCTTGACACACTCAAGAATCTACTCCTCAGGCGGTGGTGGTGGTGGATATCCCGGGTATGGATATGCTGGATCTGGGTATTCGGGATATGGCTGATAAACATAAGGCGGAAAGCCTTGTGATGTAGTGAATCCGGTCTTGATTTGAATTCGCGCAGAGGGGCGCGGTTTGGTCCCACAGGAGCGCGGTCGCGCTCTCACCAGTTCCTCCCGCGCTGCGGCCGCAGAGAATTAGTCCGTCTTAGCGCGGCTTGAGCGCCCATGGCGCGGTTGCGCTCCACCTGGATTCGACCGCGCTCAGGCTCTTCGACTTGCTGCTGGAGATGCGCGGGCCCGGGCCCATGAGCGTGAGGGCATCTATCTTGGCTTCCTCGAACCGCGTGTACCTGTTTCTCGACTTTACCTAAAACTAAGAGCAAAAACAAACCAAAACAAAACGAAAACAAAAACAACCCAAAAACAAAACGTAATCTAGAAAGCAAAGAAAAACTAAACTTAAAGCTTGGGTTGCCTCCTAAGAAGCGCTTGTTTAACGTCATTAGCTTGACGTTTAGCATGATTTAACAATATTAGACATTGTCAATGCCCTTAACAACCTATCAAAAGCCTGTGAAATGGCATATGCTCAAACTTATCAAACTTAACAACATTGTCAATGCCCTTAACAAGAAAATAAGTAGCACAAGGATAATTTCAAATTGAATAACCCATTTAAAAACCGCTTCAACTTATCAAACTTGTGAGACCAATTTTCATGAAATGGCATATGCTAAAAAAAAGTCAACACAAGTGGTGATGTCAAAAAATATTTACAGTATGGGTCAAAGTACTTGTCACCATCACCACTTTCCTCAAAGATGAATTGTGAGTATTCTCTAGTACCAACCTTAAACTCACTTGGTTCTATAGGCTTCTCCATGTCAATAGGGATTGAACTTGGCTCCATTGTGCTCTCTTCAAGTTAAATTATAGGAATAAAATGATATTGAACATTAAAGTCATCCTCATAACCCAACTTAACTCTAGTGGACTCCTCCTCAACTTGCACTTGGGTGTCTAACTCAAGGGCATTTGATTCCAATGCAACCTCTCTCATCATTGGATAGGGAATTGGTGGAGATAATTCGACTAGCACACATTGATGGCTCATGTACCAAAAGAAGTCCCAACACTCTTCTGGTCTCATACACCAAAGCCTATAATTGCTCATGTACTCTGCTGATCGCCTCTCACGGAGTGCGAGGGTCTAGAGATACAATTTATAACCCGACCCCATTGTAGCACGTGGTGGGTGTCAAACACTCGGGAAGTCTACTCGATTGATGTGCCTAGACACTAGGAAGCTGGAAAAGAGAGCTTAAAACAAAGGAAAACAAAGAGAACAGTCGGGACCGACACAAAGGTCACGTCGGGCCCGATGTTGGCGACAAGAGGAAGTCGGGACCGACGTATGGTAAGTCGGGCCCGAGGTAGCTGGGTTTGTCGAACTTCAAAGATTAAAAGTAGATCTTGGGCTTTTGGGTTCCTTCTCTAGTAGATTAAGGCTTATCCACCCCAATTCAAGCAATGAGTGATGATCGGACTAGGATCGAGTGCTTTCGCCCTCGTTCCAACCACTTCTACACATCGATCATTGGGGAAATCCCCTTCGAAGCAAGGTCTTGAGATTGACACATGTTCACTTTCGCTACTTTGCCAATCTCAAGCCTTGATTCCCGACTTTCGCAAGGAATTGTAGCTCTATGTAGAGTGGGTTCCTTAGATCAAACACTCAAGGCTATGGAATTGGGGTTTCTAGCCCGAACCTAGCTAGGGTTTTCCCCCATAACCCAAGATCAAGGAGATCTACTCCATGTGACAAGCAAAGAAAGCAAACAAATCAAAAGGGAAAGCAATCAACATCATCAATCTCAAAACAAAGCAAAGTTTCATTCAAATCAAAAGCAATCCACAAATTCCAATCAAGGGTTTCCAAATCCACAAGATCAAAACAAAGCAAAGCTAATCTATCAACCAAACCTATCAATCTTCCTCTCCCTTGGCCGATTCTCTCTCTCTTCCTTCTCCTCTCCTTCCTCCTTGCTCTCCAAGGATCCTCTTGGCTCCCTTGGAACCCCCTTTTTGTGAGAGAGTGGGGGGAGGAGCCCTTTCTTAGAAGACAAGAGGGCCTTTTATGGATTAGATGAGGGGCAAAAGTGGAAGTCCACAAATTCGTGCCTTGGAGCCCAAGTAGTTCGGTGACCGACTTGGACCGACACGGAGGACCTCGGGCCCGAGTTACTGTGCATGTCGGTCCGAGGTTGAAACTTCAAGTCGGGCCCGAGGTTGGTTGCAACTCGGTCCGAACCTCGTTCCACCTTCTTCTTGTTGGCTTTCCTCTTGTTCTTCTTCATGGCTTGCTCCTCTCTTTCCTCCTTTGCTCGGGCCTCGCTCCATGTCTCGATCCTCCTTCAAATCGATCCTTGATTCATGCCATATTACCTACAAAACACATAAAATGTGCGTAGTCTCCGAATCTCATAGAAATACGGGAACTAAGCTAAAAAGGAACAAAACGCACAAGAAAAGGGGAAAAAGAAACATATTTACAAAGGAAATCACATATGAAAACACCACCAAATAGAGAGACACCAAAATACCCCATACTTAAACTTGCTTGTCCTCAAGCAATAACAATGTACGCAAGACCGAAACATAATCTTCAAGTAAAGCCTCGTATGAAAACTCATTTTAAGCACAAGTGATCGATATTCAAGCAAGATTACATCATCACACATGATTAAGTGTTCCAAGGAATAAAGTCAATGCAACTAAGCCTCACTTTAGGGATATGTGAATGTGTATCACTCATCATGTGTTTGGGTTTAGCAATGAACACTCAAGCTCAAAAATCATGCAAGTAAGGACTTTACTATTGAAGCTAATATCACCAATTCCTCCACCTAGAGATGCCTAATGCAAAGTACACAAAGAATTTCGAACTTGGCTCAATGGAGGTCCTCAATGAGGTTCCATTCGGCCGGGTTGTAATGGGGCTTTTGGTATTTTTCAAGGTGGGAATTATTTGGTCTTGTGGTGCTTTCAATGGGGATTGAACAACCTAAACTCTCACCAACTTCACCAAAATTCCACAATTACTTTCACACTCACCCAAAAGACTTAACATTTTCCTTTCAACCCAAAATTTCACTTAACATTCCACTTCATCTTTGCTCTTATGCTCTTTGTTGGATTTTCAACACTTTCTACATTTGGACCGACTTTCTTATGACATCGGGCCCGATGTTGCTTGTAACTCGGTCGGACCCTTTTCTTCACTTAAGCTCTTTGCTTTATTCCACCTTACATTTCCAACATTTTCTTTCTTTCTTTCACTTTTGTACAACAAAGATGCACTACCCACATGATTCATAGCACCATTTTTTGCCCTTAAACCCAAGAGAATCTCAACTCTTCAAATACAATCCAAACCTCTCTTCTAAAGTCCAATCCCATAAGGGTCAAGTCATATAAGGCTAGGAATAATATTTTTGAGGAGTTTCAAACAAAGGCTTAGGCTAGAACGGGGCTACAAACAAAGGATTATCTTCATGGTAGGATATGGAACATTTATGTGACTAGAAGAATAAAGTTCCAAATCAATGTGACCATGCTAGGACAATTCTCATGACGGTCTCGGAAAATAGATAAACACCGCAATAGCAAGTTTTACTAAGCATGAATGAGCTAATCACACAAGAAAAATGAGGGATATGCAAATATGAACAAGCATCCCTAAAATGGCCAAAAATCAATCTCACAAGGGTCACTCATACTTAGTTGCATAAGAACTCATCCTAGAACTCACATGCTCAATAAAACAAGCAAGATATCATGATCACATCAAAAGCAACGTCATTTTAGAGGCTAAACTATCCAAAAATATGCAAAGGAATTTACATGCTCACATCATCATTAACTTTTATTTTGGCAATCTAAGATGGGAATTTCTAGTCCAAAACCTACAAAACACAAATCTTTTTGTTGTTTTTTTAACACAATTTTTCAATTTTTATGGATTTTTTTGCAAAAATTTCTCTAAAACCAAAAGCTAATCCATTCAAGACCAAATTAATCATCCGTGTCATTCCACAAACCAATAAGCAAACATCCCAAATACAAACTAGAAACACAAACTAAATATCCTCAAAATAACAAACAAACATAAACAAGTGAAATCATGAACACACTTACCCCCACCCCATACTTAAAATTTTGATGTCCCCATCAAACAAGGAAATTAAAACTTAAAAGCAAGAGAGAAGAGTATGAAAAGCTCACAATTTCTTATTCTTCAATGGCATGTATAGGATCAATCGAAGGGGTTGTCACGTCTACGTCCTCTTTGGAGCCTTGCTTGCCGCTCCCTCTCGTACACTTGTTCTTGGTAGAAGTCTTATGGTGGTGGTTGATATGAAGATGATAGGTAGGTGGGGGGTAGTATTTAATGGGGGAAAAGGACAAATTAGGTCAAGGGCAAAATTGGCATTCCAACTAGTCAAATCGAGTTGGACCGACTTCATGGACCGACGTCCCTATGTCGGGCCCGACTTACCTGGGCTCGATGTGGGAGTATTCGGGTCACCAATTTTACTCCGTCCTCTTGCAACTTCTTTCCCATATTTCCATTTAAATATTTCACCTCAAATCCTACACAACTTTGAAGAATGCACGACACCATAAATCCACAAAACACTAGATAGAGATTGGTTAGGGAAAAGCTAGGCTAAACTAAGAAAAATCAAACTAAAATTACGAAAAGAAAGCTACTAGCTCGGGTTGCCTCCCGAGAAGCGCTCGTTTAGAGTCACTAGCTTGACTTCCTAACCTCAACCTCATTGCGGGTGAAACACGGTGAATTGCTCGCCATTGTTATGCCCATTCCCATTGCCTTCATCCCCATAAAACCACCAACGATGGTCTATATAGGCATGGCTATCCGGTCTCGGGCCTCTCTCATCATACTCCTCCAACGGATGAGATTTCTTCTCCTTACTTGCTCCATCATGTTCCTCTTTTCCTACACCAAAGTTATCCAAAGAATTCCTAGGAGATTCTACCAATTCATCTTTTAAGTTACTAAGGCAAATGTAGGAATCTCCTAAGTCATCTTTCAAATCACTTAAATAAATGTAGGAATCAAAAGTTTGGGAAGAATTGTGGTCATCACCAACATCAAAAGGATATAAGTAAGGATACTCTTCATTTCTTCTTGGGCTACCATTGATCCTTGACTCACTTGGATCCTCAATTTGCTCCAACAACTCCCTTGCTTGTATTTGTTTATTCAACCTTTCATCACTTCTCAACACAATGACCTCTCTAGCAACTTCCACTTCTTCTCCTTTTCTCTTAGCACTCTCTTCAAGTTTGAGGATAGCCAAGGCATCCGGCTCATTCAAGGCCTTGTTGAAGTGAAAATCGACCTTTTCTTCCCCAATCTCAAAGGACACCTTGCCGTTTTTGACATCAAACCTTGCCCCCGCCGTAGCTAAGAATGGTCTTCCTAAGATTATTGGGACCAAGGGATCCTCATGCATGTCCAAGATCACGAAATCATCGGGGACAAAGTACTTTCCAACTCGCACCGGAACGTCATCCAATATTCCCTTAGCCTTGATGATGGAACCGTCGGCCATAGTTAGGGACATATCGGCCGGCTCCATTTCACCCAAATTTGCTCTTCTCCAAATGCTAGCGGGCATCACCGAAACACTTGCCCCAAGGTCACATAAGGCTTGGAAGTTTTGAGACCCCACACCAATAGTGATAGCAAAACGACCGGGATCTCCTAGCTTTTGTGGTAACTCCAAGGTCTTGACCTCATCTTGCATTTCAACTATGGACCTCTTCTTGCTCAAAATCTCCTTTAAAAACTTGGCATAGGATGGCATCTCACTCAATGCATCGGTGAACGGGATAGAGATGTTCAAGCCTTGCAAGAGTTTGAGAAACCTCTTGAACTTGTTCTCAACAACATCTTTCGGCTTCTTTGAGGGATATGGAAGAATCGTTGCACCTTGAATCTTGCTTGGACCAACTTCCTTGGACTTCCCTACTTCACTTGCAACATTTCCTGGTTGGACCGACTTGGGCACCATGTCGGGCCCGATGTTGTGACTCTCGGTCCGAGGCAGAGGAGTTGGATCGAGGTCTGTGTACGTCGGTCCCGAGTTGCTCTCGACCTCGGTCCGTGGTGAAGGAGTCGATCTTCTTGCTGGGTCGACTTCGGGGAATGTCGGACCCGACTTGCTGGGTAAGTTGGTCCGACTCTCTTCATTCTTCTTAGGCACGTGTGGCTCGGATAGGTTTCGGCCACTTCTCAATCCAATTGCCCGGACTTCATTTTGATTGTTTTGAGCTCGAGGATTCTCCTCGGGTCGGCCCGGAAGTCTTCCATTCTCTCTCGGGTCTTGAGTCGCAATTTGGGCAAATTGATTGTCGACTTGCCTCCTCCATGCACCAAACTCATTGAATTGGGTCCTCATCTCCTTGAACCCATCTCTCATCTCTTGAGCAAATGTTTGTAACTCATTGAATCCCGGTGGTCTATATGGTGGTGGTGGCGCCCTTGGCTCGTTTTGGTTGAAGTTGTTGTTGTAACTTTGAGCTTGACCGTTGTTCCACCGGCCATTACCACCATTGTTGAAGTTGCCTCTTCCACCAAAATTTCCTCGAACATAGTTTGCCTCCTCAATTCGCTCGGCCAAGCGTACTTGGCTCTCATTCGGACAAACTTGTGTAGCATGTGCAAAGGATCCACACTCCTCACAAGCTCTAGCATTTTGCTTGTAGTAGTGGACTTGCCTCTTAAGCTTGCTCACTTCACCTTCAAGGAATTGGAGCTTCACATCCCTATCAATGTCTTCTCCCTTTGGATCATATAACTTCCTTGCACCTTCACCTTGAACTTTCACCTCCTTGCTAGCTTGACTCACCCCATACATGGCCTCATAATCGGATAGCTTGTCAAGTAGCTCCCAAGCTTGATCCGGTGTCAAGTCTATGAACCCACAATCGGTGTGGAGATTGAGCTTGTCCTTCGTTACCGGATTGATGCCTTGGAAAAAGATGTCTTGAAGTACATATGGTTGTTGGCCATGAGTAGGACATTGGCGCAACATCTCCTTGAAACGGTCCCATGCTTCGAAGAGGGGCTCATTCGGACCTTGTTGAAAGCTTGCAATCTTCCTTCTTAACTCGGTTGTCTTTGAGGGCGGGAAGAACTTCATCAAGAAAGCTTCATAGAGTGTCTTCCAAGTTGTGATTGACCTAGGAGCTTGGCTCTCGAGCCAATGTGTGGCCTTGCCCCCAAGTGACCATTTGAACGCCTTTAGAAGCACATACTCCAACGTCTCCTCGTCGGTGGAGATCGTCTCACACATATCCACAAATCGTTTAACATGCTCTATGGGACACTCATGTGGACGGCCCTCGAATTGATCACGCTTGATGAGGGAGATGAATTGCGTCTTGATCTCAAAATTCTTGGCAACCTCGAAAAGCACAATAGCCGGCTCGGGTACCCTCAACTCCGGATGCATGTATTGGCGTGCATTCCGGGGTAGAGCGTTGAGTTGAGCCTCGGCTCTCATTCGTTGCTCCCGTTCTCTTCTTGCCACCTCCTCTTGATTGTCCCTCTCAAGTTGCAATCTAGCCATTTCGGCCCTAAGTTGAGCCAACTCCTCATCAACATGGAGAGCTTGATTCTCCATCCTTTTCCTTCTTCGGGCTTCTTTGAGAATACTTTCCAGATCACTCACAAACTCAAGCTCAAGTGTTCCCCGGGAGGAACGAGCTAGCATACACCTATGAAACAAAAACACAAACCAAAACAAATCAAAAACAAACAAAGGGTTTGGGCTATTCCCTCACCCAAATCACTACCAAAACACAAAAAACTCACCAAATTGGCACTCAATGCACTTAGACTTCCCCGGCAACGGCGCCAATCTTTTTGATTGCCTCTCACGGAGTGCGAGGGTCTAGAGATACAATTTATAACCTGACCCCGTTGTAGCACGTGGTGGGTGTCGAACACTCGGGAAGTCTACTCGATTGATGTGCCTAGACACTAGGAAGCTGGAAAAGAGAGCTTAAAACAAAGGAAAACAAAGAGAACAGTCGGGACCGACACAGAGGTCACGTCGGGCCCGATGTTGGCGACAAGAGGAAGTCGGGACCGACGTATGGTAAGTCGGGCCCGAGGTAGCTGGGTTTGTCGAACTTCAAAGATTAAAAGTAGATCTTGGGCTTTTGGGTTCCTTCTCTAGTAGATTAAGGCTTATCCACCCCAATTCAAGCAATGAGTGATGATCGGACTAGGATCGAGTGCTTTCGCCCTCGTTCCAACCACTTCTACACATCGATCATTGGGGAAATCCCCTTCGAAGCAAGGTCTTGAGATTGACACATGTTCACTTTCGCTACTTTGCCAATCTCAAGCCTTGATTCCCGACTTTCGCAAGGAATTGTAGCTCTATGTAGAGTGGGTTCCTTAGATCAAACACTCAAGGCTATGGAATTGGGGTTTCTAGCCCGAACCTAGCTAGGGTTTTCCCCCATAACCCAAGATCAAGGAGATCTACTCCATGTGACAAGCAAAGAAAGCAAACAAATCAAAAGGGAAAGCAATCAACATCATCAATCTCAAAACAAAGCAAAGTTTCATTCAAATCAAAAGCAATCCACAAATTCCAATCAAGGGTTTCCAAATCCACAAGATCAAAACAAAGCAAAGCTAATCTATCAACCAAACCTATCAATCTTCCTCTCCCTTGGCCAATTCTCTCTCTCTTCCTTCTCCTCTCCTTCCTCCTTGCTCTCCAAGGATCCTCTTGGCTCCCTTGGAACCCCCTTTTTGTGAGAGAGTGGGGGGAGGAGCCCTTTCTTAGAAGACAAGAGGGCCTTTTATGGATTAGATGAGGGGCAAAAGTGGAAGTCCACAAATTCGTGCCTTGGAGCCCAAGTAGTTCGGTGACCGACTTGGACCGACACGGAGGACCTCGGGCCCGAGTTACTGTGCATGTCGGTCCGAGGTTGAAACTTCAAGTCGGGCCCGAGGTTGGTTGCAACTCGGTCCGAACCTCGTTCCACCTTCTTCTTGTTGGCTTTCCTCTTGTTCTTCTTCATGGCTTGCTCCTCTCTTTCCTCCTTTGCTCGGGCCTCGCTCCATGTCTCGATCCTCCTTCAAATCGATCCTTGATTCATGCCATATTACCTACAAAACACATAAAATGTGCGTAGTCTCCGAATCTCATAGAAATACGGGAACTAAGCTAAAAAGGAACAAAACGCACAAGAAAAGGGGAAAAAGAAACATATTTACAAAGGAAATCACATATGAAAACACCACCAAATAGAGAGACATCAAAATACCCCATACTTAAACTTGCTTGTCCTCAAGCAATAACAATGTACGCAAGACCGAAACATAATCTTCAAGTAAAGCCTCGTATGAAAACTCATTGCATACATGCGTTTTAATCATTGATTATTCATATTTCGATTTCCCTTGACTAATCTATTGTGAATTTATGAAATTCAAGCTTAAAGTGGTTATTAATATTCACCGTATTTAACAACCTTTTAATCAATTAACCTAGAAAACCTTCTATGTCAAGTTGATCATGCAAATTAATTCAAAGCATTCAATAGAAACATAATTCATGAATTCCACCGTCTATTCATGAACTTTTTTTTATTGAATTCTCCGCATTTGATTAACCTTATTCCACCGTCTATAAGTTTAATCAAAGGATTCATCCATGAATAACCAAATTCCATCGTCTATTTAATTATTCTAGTTGTAATTCAACCTAGAAATAGAATAGGTGATCAATCTATTAAAATCCTAAGCGAATCTAATCAATTACGCATGGAGAAATTCAATCTAGTCAAGGCAAATAGAAATAATTCAAATCTCACAAACAATCATGCATACAACTTCAACTAACTAGTTGGACATAGGAAAATTAGCTAGAAATTGGCATTAAAGAAAAATTCAACTTACAAGAGTTCGATTTCTCTTCAATGTTGCAAATTAAGGTTTTTGTCTCCCACAAATCCCCAATTCAAACTAACGTAAAAGCAAGAGCAATAGATAGCATCCCCCGCAATAGATAGCATCCCCCTCAAAAGAAACCATTTGGTATTGATATCTAAGATATGAGATATCGGATATCGGTATCGGTATGGATATCAAGATATCGGTATGAGTGATATCTAGATATCGGATATGGGTATGAATATGAGTGATATCTTTGATATACCAATTTCATGGGGTATATGAAAATAACACTCTAATATCACTCTGATATCAGAAGGATATTAGCTGATATCGATATACTCCTATACCAAACAGCAGATATCAGTTTGATATCGATATCAGGATATACCAAACACCAGATATGGGTATCAGTCATATCCATACCCATATCAGATATCCTGATATGCATACCAAACGGGCCCTTATATGATATCAAAACATCCAAAAATACTAATAAAGTCGGCCTAAAGATAAACCGAAGTCGTAATCAGCGTCGCATCAACGCGACCCTGGGCGCGGTCAAACCTCCCTGAGCGCGGTCGCGCTCCGGCCTCAGCAACTCTAGTGACACTTTAGAGGCTGTTTTGACCCCCTTCGAGTTGGAATTTGGACCCAGAGTAAAAATCAGAATTGTAGCTCTTCGAGTTAGTTTTCCAGTGATACCAAATTCAGCTTCATCCGACCACTGTAGCTCTCAAACCAAGCATTGCAAGATAGAGGTGTCAAAACAAGACTCCAATGCATGACCCGGGTTTAAGCGTTTTTATCCCTCAAGCTCTTGGGCCTTAGCTCTTCCAATCTTCACTTGAATCACTTTAAGCTTCATCTTGATTTGTGATTTTCCCTTCGGTTCTTCACTTCAATACCCTCCACTCGTTCCTAGCTCCGGTCCTTAGCTTCACATCCACCATGCTTCACCTTCCAACCTGCAATAAAGCATGGAAACGCAACTAAACATGCATAAAACGGGAATAAAAACATGCTCTAAAACCTATATCTATATGCTCTATCAATGTTCCTAGTGACCTGTTAAGGTGTTTGGAGACTGATATTGGGCGATTATTCTCAAAACAAGGCCATAGAGTATCCAGTTTAAGCGGAATAGTGCTAAAGTGATCAAATTTAACAAATCATAAAACCATATTGAAAAATAAAGGAAAAGAGTGTTTTTTTTGCCCCACATGGGGTGGCCTAGTGGTAAGAGGCATGGGGGGATGTTGGGAGGTCCTAGGTTCGATCCTTGCCTCCGCCCTTAAACTTGGATGAAAAAACCAAGTCTCACCATTATTCCTACCACTAAGTCGAGCCGTTCGGTGTAAGCCGGTTTACCTGATTCGTGCGCATTGCCGGCTAGTTCACGGATCCGGGGTTTATCACCAAAGGTGGGTCCCTCGTTAAAAAAAAAAAAGGAAAAGAGTCTTGAAGACCTTGTAAAGTGAGATTTTTTATTCGATACTTTCACATGTAATCATCTCTCAATGAGAGACCCAAATTACGGGTAATAAGAATAAAACTCGAAATGTAATGAGAAATATATCCGCTTAAGGCTCTCCGAGCCAGATTATTATTAGTAGCTAATAGCTCTCTAAAGAGGGTCATAGAGTTAAATTCAAGTAGTCGTAAGTAGGGTTGTCAAAACTTGACCCGACCCGAAAAACCCGCCCGACCCGCACGACTCCGAACCCGACCCGACCCAAGAAAACAATAAAAAGCTTTATACCCGAGACATGTTTGACCCAACTGATTTGACCCGAATCCGAAAAAACCCGAACTCGAGATTAACCCAAAACCGATTATACACGAATGGATTAGCCTGATGCAACCCGATATCCGATTCTACCCGACCCGAAGTCATCCGAAAATCCGAAGTTACCCGACCCGAAACCATCCGAAAATCTGAAGTTACCCGACCCGAAACCATCCGAAAATTACATTATGTTATAAAATATTAATAATAGTGAATATTTATTATAATTATGTTTAAATTAAATGTTACATCAAATATTTAGACCCTAGAGTAGTTAAACTACAAAAAATAATCATTCGATATATGATCTGAATCAAAATCCGGCTTACTCGAAATCATATTAACCCGAAATTCGGCCAAAGTCGAAAACCGATTCACCCAAAATCCGAAAACCCCGAAACCTGACTCACCCGAAATCCGACTAAACCCGAAACCGAACTAAACCCGAAACCGAACTTATCCGAAATCAAGTTGGACCGAAAACCGAATGACCCGACCGAAATTGACCCGAAACCCGACTTTGCCCGATTAATTGAGCACCCGACCCGAAATGATCCAACCCAATTTGACCCGATTTTCAAAATATCCGAATTTGACCCGAATCCGAACTGACCCGAAATTGAATTGACCTGACCCAAACCCAACCCGACCCGCCCGATTGACACCCCTAGTCGTAAGTGAGTTCAAATGACCAAAACTTGACAACTATGTAATTGATGAACCTGATATTTTGAAGGTGTGTATTATACAAATACAATTTGGTCAAAAGAATAAAATGAAGGCTTGTGGCAGGCTGAAGCCCCCTCTGCTTATCCACTTTCTAACCCCATTACTGAAATAGCAGATAGCAAAGGAAATCTGGAATGGACCCAACTCTCCAATCAAACAAACCCTTCCAACTCCAAATCTTATCCTTACCCTATCACTGACTGCCACTAAATTCACAAACCGAATCTAAAGCTGAAATCCCCAAATCCCTATTTCCCCCCATCCTCCCCTAAAAACTCCTTCCTCCATCCATCCATTGGAGAGAGAGCTCTCAATTCAATACCAGGGATCGATCATCACCACCATGTCTCTCACAATCCCCACCACCTTCATCAAGCCCACCAAGCTCTCCGCCCCCACAACCCCCAGGAAGCCATTCCTCATCCTCTCCTCAAGCCAAACCACATCCGAATCATCCTCCTCATCCTCATCTTCTCTGAAGGCCTTCTCGGCGGCGCTCGCCCTGTCGTCGATCCTGCTGTCGGCGCCGCAGCCGGCCGCCGCGGACATCTCCGGTCTGACGCCGTGCAAGGACTCGAAGCAGTTCGCGAAGCGGGAGAAGCAGCAGCTGAAGAAGCTGGAGTCGTCGCTGAAGCTGTACGCGCCGGAGTCGGCGCCGGCGCTGGCGATCAAGGCGACGATGGAGAAGACGAAGAGGCGATTCGACAACTACGGCAAGTACGGGCTGCTGTGCGGGTCGGACGGGCTCCCGCACCTGATCGTGAGCGGGGACCAGCGGCACTGGGGCGAGTTCATCACCCCCGGGATCCTCTTCCTCTACATCGCCGGCTGGATCGGGTGGGTGGGGCGTAGCTACTTGATCGCCATTAGAGACGAGAAGAAGCCCACGCAGAAGGAGATCATCATCGACGTCCCTCTCGCCTCCAGCCTCCTCTTCAGAGGCTTCAGCTGGCCCGTTGCTGCTTACAGAGAGTTGTTGAACGGCGAGCTTATTGACCCTAATGTTTAATTCCCCTTCTACTTCTTCTTATTATCTTGCTGCCAATTCTCATCACGTATGTGTGTGTCAATTGTGATTCCTCGAGCTCAATTAAATGTGGATACATTTATATTTTCCGTATTTTTATACCGTCTTTCTGTTTGCTTTTGAATGGGAATGGGGATGCATTCTTGTTTTTGCCAATTTTGTTTTGTTTGTCTATCACAAGTTGATTTGTAACTAGAGGTATGTCCCGCAGTTCTGGTTCCACCGAACCAAGGAACCGGGGGTTCCAGTTCGGTTATGGTTCCAAACCTTTAAAAAATAAAAAATAAACGTTAAAAATACAAAACCACGTTCCGGTTCCAAGGAACGTGGAACCGTGATCGGAACCAATCGACCTCCAATTTCCGGAACTGCTGGTTTTTTTTCCGGTTTGGTTCACACCTCTATTTGTAACTACTAGGCAAAGGAATTTGCGGCACCTGAAATCGTACCGAAAGAATACAGACAGAAGCGTTAATACGGTGGAAGTGGAAACCCACAATGATCATCAACCAACTAAATATTCTAATTGAAGTTATATAACCCTTTGTCTTTCATTGAACATTGTTAAAAGGGCATTGATCTCTCTAATCTAATCATGCATGTTGTTGTCCAACGAATGAATAGAGAGTAGCAACTCTCGGGATGATAAAATTAGCACACTATGGAGTAGTTTTTATTGATTCATAACGCACAACATTACAAGTGCTTATATATCTTGCACTTATTCTCAATTGAATTGCCTGCAAACAACGAGTTTCTATTTGATAGCCTAGGTCGGAAATCTAAAAATACCAACTTCATGCAACTCTGATGACATCTTCAGCTGAATCAAACAGGCCATGAATTTCTCAAGGGTGAGCCACGTTCTTGATCTCATTGCTCTTACTATTAGGGCCAGGAAAAAGCGGAGGAAGAGGCAGCAAAGGTGGAAACAGCTGTCTGACAGGAGGAAGAGGCAGCAGAGGTGGAAACAAGGATCCGACGACAGGAATGCCATCCGGGATCTTTGGGAGAATGGAGTTGGCGATGGGGCTTGGGGGCAGGAGCGGTTCTTGAAAAGATGGGAACGTCGGCGGCTCCTGCCTCGGTTCTTCGGGTGCAGGGAAAACAGGAGGAAAGAATAGAGACGGTGTTGGTAATTGCAAGAGTTTACGGGAAGATGAGGGTAGATGGTGGTGACAATGAGTGATGTGGAAGTGGAAGCTGAGAAGAAGAAGAGGTGAAAAGATGAGCAAGCGCAAGTAGGAAGCCATATTAGCCATTTGAGAAGTAGTAGTTTTTCGGTGAGGGGGCATGAAAGAGTTGAAATGGTAATGGATTTTTATAGGGTCAAGTGTTACGTGTGTGTGCGCGCGTGTGTTGATTGTGTTGCTTTCCTGCATGGTATCCCTAATGTGAACCTAATCCCCAAATGAAATCCATGTTGTGTGGAATGTGGTTGTTGAAGTGAGGCAAGTCACATGGATGAGCAAGCACGAAGTAGGTTGCCCCAAGAACCCATTCGTTGAACGCAAATTTTTTTTTTTTCTTCCTCAATCTAGTTTTAAAAACTATCAACTATTAGCATGCACCACGGGAAACAAGAAGACTCTGCCTCAACTTAGTACACAAATAAATCAAGTGCCTCGATCAACAACAGTATCTTAATTGCCCTGATGGCCCTGTTTTGACAATTGATAAAATAAAGAGGTAACTCATCTTTTACATAACTCAAGAAAGGGAACATGATTCCTAACCCAAGGGCAGGTCACAGAAGGAAACACAAAACCTTGGCCTATAAATAGCACAAAACTCTGATTTGCCCATGCAAGGCTTCCGCTGTGTAGACACATTTCAGATCTTGATGTTGAAATAATCAGAATCAAAGTGATGCAATCTCACATAACCATCTTCCCCTCCACTAGCAAAGCTGCAAGAACAATGTAAATTTGTGGTTAACAGACTGATCATTGGCTTGTCAGAAAATTCTAAGCTATTAAGGAGACGGTTAGATCGACTATTTCTTTCTTTTGATTGGCCATATATGACCATAAACCATACGTATATAATAAAACTCGCATATATGCTTCCCGATAGCATCTAACATGTCCAGCAATATTGACAAAGCAAGTACTCATAACATAAAGCTACAGCTTCATAAAGCCAAGCCTTTTCTTGACCAAAAAAAGGACATGCCTTTCCTACACCTTCCACACATTTGATATACAAGTCATCACAGCATGAGATTAATATTAGCAAAAAAAAAAACGATGTTACCTTCTCCCATCAGGATTAAATGCCAAAGCATTAATAGGTCCAAAATGTCCCCTGACACCACCTATTTCTTCAGTTAGAATCTATAAGACAACAAAATGGAAAAATTAATTCATTTGCGTACTTGATAGTCAAGGGAAGAAAAGGGTAATGAAAGAAAAACTGCCGTAGCATCCATACTTTGTCATAAAATTTTGCCTCAAACTTCCCAGCACGATGGTCAGTTGTTGTCACAGATGAAGCATCTTGACCACCTCCAAGTACCACCTGCAAAAGGATGGGAATCCATCCAGTAAATTTGACATCATCCGAATAACTCTATGACAGATTTCATCAGAGCTAAATAAAATGGGTAAAAAGATGCACAAAAATCAAAAACATATATAAAGAGTAAATTTTTCATCTTACGTACTTTAACACTTATATAGGCTATTTAGATACATAATGTGACAAAATAATAATAGTAACTAACATTGCCTAGAGTAAATAATTGACTACCTTTACGGATACATCTTCAATGAAGGAAATGTATAAAGGAGCATATGGACGGTCTCATAGGTCTCATACACAACAGGGGCAATACATAGTCAAACTTTGTCAAGGTTTTAAATAAGCCATTAAGGTGTGAAACAAACTGGCTATCCGATTTTTTTTCAATCCAGTATAACTAGACAGGTGAAGTGTCATACTTTATTTTGATGATTTATGGAGATCATTAGAATTTTGATAGAAAAAAAAAATTAGGCCTGGGCCAAATCCATATACTACGCATAGAGCACCTAGATGTAAGTTATAAAACCAGAGACTACAGCAGCATGAACAGGGAAAAAAAAAAGTAATCCTCACACCATATCATCGTGAGATGTGATATGTAAACACCAATAAATCATGCCATATAATGAAACAAGAGGATGATGGCAAGCAAGCTTGTTTAGAATTACTAATAGGTGGAAAGTATGAAGTTTCCTAGAAAGAATATCTAATTGAAATGTCAAACATAAATCAGATGATATGCAGTGAAAGAACAAATACCAATAAAAAGTCTACATACATGATTAAGAAGTGGAGACATTGCAACTGCATTCACGGGTCGCTCAGTCCCATAGGTTTTGATCAGTTCCAATGTTCTTGTATCCCAAAGCTAAACCAAATGACAAAGAAAAACAATATTATTGAGAAAGCTAGATAAAAGATATAATGCACCTTATACAATAGGAAAGATGCAAAACAGACTATGGATTTAATGAGATACCTACCTTAGCTGACTTGTCCAGAGACCCAGTCAGAAAATGTGACCCGTCTGCAGATTTCGCAAGTGAAGTTATGGTGTTTTTGTGACCATTTTCTTTATCCGACTCTTTCAGCAATTTGCCAGTCTATAAGAACAGATGCGTCAAAGATCATAGTCATACAATTTGCAACAGTAAACAGAAAGAATATATATATTATATATATACTTCTGTACTACAAGAGACTGATAAAGATTTGCGACAATGTTTGCTTCAATATAAAAAAGACCCTCTAATTACTTAAACATTCTAGAATAGATAGCAAAGCTAATTACCTCAGTATCCCAAATACGAATGACTGCATCCTCACCAGCGCTGACAATAGTACTGTTTAAGGGTCCCCAAATGGCTCTGTTTATTCGACCTTGCGGACCTCTGATTACACGAACAGACTCACTGGTTTCTGTAGATTGGGACATTTGCAGAATTAGATAGTAAGGAATTGAATAGAAAATAAAATATAATAACAAATTACATGTCTTATATTCTCCCAAAAATAATCACATGCCTTATAAGGTCTGCCATAAACCAAACACAGGAGAAAAATATAAGTTCAAGCAATAAAAGATTGTCCAAGATCAAGATTTTAGAATTCATCCCATCAAATATCACAAACATAGAGCAGTCTAGCAGTAGATTATCATTCCAATTGTAAATGCCTTGAGCATTATCATATATTTTCTTTTATTTTATTCTGCTTTCCGAAATTCATGTGACAGAAAGGTCATCTACTTGAAAACCACAAAATATTTCTACCAATACAAGAGAATATGTAAAATAAGTGCAAAGACTATTTCCAGAATCTTAGAACCGTCTGGCCAAGCAGGAAAATAGACATGATGGTAATAGAAATCATTCTAAGCAGGGTACATGACAGTTGAAATATAGTATAATCGAACGTCATATCTGAAACAGTGGTACAAGTTATGCAACACATTATTTAACTCCCAGAAAGGAGTTTGTAACAAAATTAGAAGCTTACGTTCACTGGGATCTCTAGCAATAGGTTTAACATGAATCGCAGAAGTGTGCTCCATGAATGGATCAGTTGTTATCAATGCAAGCTTTTCTCCAACAGAAAACTCCACGGACCTGGCTGGCGAATCAAAATTAAAGGTGTATAATTGAGACCCCGTCCTAACATTCCACAGCTTTACGCTCTGGTCAGCACTTCCAGTGATAAGACGCATAGAATCCCCTGAGATAAAGCAATTGATTCAAATCAAAATAAATCCACGACATACAAAAAAAAACTCATCACAGAGCAGACACCCTAATTCCCTCCTCGTAAATTATTGGTTATTCACCAGAAGACAAACTTGATTTAGATTGCAATCAAAATTCAGCTTCTCGAAATAGTAGTACAAAACCTACAACGACAATTCAATCTCAAGTATAAATATACAAAGCTTGGTTCCCTGTTTCAGTCCATAACCAAAAAGAACAAAACTTCCTAAGATTCAAACCAGAATGAAGTACAAATCGAGGGGTACACAGAAACTCACTGGAAACGTCGCAAGTCCAAACAGCACCATTGTGACCGCGGTAGGTGCCAAGGCGCTCGCCATTGTCGGCGAACCAGACGGTAGGATTATGATCCTTAGCACATGAGAAGAGAAGGTCGCCGTCTCTGTTGTACTTCAAATAAGTTAAGGGCCTTTCATGCCCCTTCATCAAAATCGGCCTCATCTTCTACAACTATTACACCTCTCTCTCTCTCTGAAAGTTGGAAGCAACGATTTTTGAAAGCCCTAGATTGGTGAAGAGAAAAGAAAGGGCTTTCAGGCGGCACGGCGTGAGGGAGGTCGGTTTCTCGCTAGAACAGTCGTGTTTTCACCCAATTGATGTGTAGAATCGTGTTCTTGTCAAGTGCTAAATGGGCTGGAAATTCATGGGCTTGAAAACCCAGAACGAGGAAAGTTTTTTATTGAGGCCCGAACAAGTATTAGCCATATAATGAATTTGAAGAACACTATTCTGAATGAATTTTGCATTGGATTAATATTAGACTGTCAATCGGGTTGGTCGGGATCGGGTCGGGTCATTTCGGGTTCGGGTTGAGTCTGTTTCGGGTTGTAAACGGTCACGGGTCCAATCGGGTCGGGTCGGGTCAACCCCACAAGTCAAGAAAATCGATTCTTTACAATTATTAAAATATTATTTTATTTAAATAATAATCTATTATTTTTATATTTTAATAATAAAATATATTATAATTTTCAAAATAAATTATATATATTTTGAAAATATAACCGGGCCAACCCAATGGGTTTTCAAGTTTCAACCCAACGAGTTTCGAGTCTATCAGGTTCGATTTATTTTGAATTTTGGGTTCAAAATTTCGGGTCTTGACCCTAAAATTTTCTGGCAGTTTAGATCGGGTTCGCGGATCGGATCATCTTTTCACAATTCTATTTATGCATGTTATATAGCTATAAATTTCGACTTGTACGACAAATTGATCAATCTAATAGCCATATAGCCATATATATTTTCTGACTTTTGAAAGTAGTAATTAAATAAGCCATAAAGGTTGCAAATATTGCCATGTTATAACACTCCTTAAATATTTACCTTTTTAACGTACTTGAGTTATGTATAATATGCCTCATTAAAAATCTACTATAATTAGGAGAAATCTAGTGAAATAAAAAAGGGGCAATCTGTCAACTTAAACCTGTACACAGTGGCTTGAGGATCGAAGTCTAATTCCTGCCACTAACAAAATAAAATGGGAGAGAGGAACCCCGCTCGATGACGAGCAACTCTACCAACCCCGCCCTTTGTCGGGAAGACGTCTTTGACGCCATCAACAACGCCAAGCATTTCACTTGCGTGACGGGTTGGTCCGTCTACATGGAGATCACGCTCATAAGGGATACGAGGAGGCCTAAGCCCGGGGCGACACAATCGATCGGGCTTATTGTTGGTACCCTTTTTCATTGAAGTTGAAATTCAAACAACCCTAGCAATGAATAAATTGGAGGTCGGAATTCGGAAAATTGGCCGATATGATTCTATTTCCTACAGAGATAAAATTGCAATTTAACATTGAAATTAAAGTATATAGTAGAGAAACTGTAGGGGAGAGATCAAAATTGGAGAGGCGGAGAACGACGACGAAATTGGGGATCGTCCTCACTTCTTTTGTTTTGTTTTGTTTTTTTAATTCTATTTATTTATTGAGGGGTAATTAAGTCAGAGCCTATCAAAATGGAGATGAGATAATTAAAATCGGGTGATGTTTAGCATTTATGAATCATAGTATATGGAAAAAGAATAGAGCTTATATTATAAACTTTTATAGTATTGCCTTGTTAAAAATGTTGTCACCAAATCCTAGTGAGGAAGAAAACCTAAACGAAGAGGAAAAAAGTGCAATGCTTATAATACTTCTCCTAAGATCAGTGTTCTTTTCCAAATTTGAGTGTTTCGATCTTGTACACTAGTTTTTCGAATTTTTTAGGTTGTAAAGATTTTGTGAACAAATCAGCAAAATATCAAACTCATTTTAAATAGAGGTGAGATTCAGATTTTGTGGATCAAAGTTGTGGAGGTTCTAACCTTTGAACTTTTCATTCTTATATATTTCACTCATAATCTACTTGTATTTATTGCTTGCATTAGTTAGAATTTCATCCATTCACACTATATGTTGACTTAGAAATTGGTTCTAGATTTAACTAAAGCAAACATAATCTCCGTGATCGACCCTGATCTAATAGTAGTATTAGATCTCATACTCTTGTGAGTGTTGGGTAAAAACTACATCAATATGTGAGAGGGTTTTGAAGAGCTTTGCAAGAAAAACCTCTGATTTTCAAGTGTTTACAATTTGGCAAAGAAGAGTTTTTGTTTTGTGAAAACCGATTTTGTTGCAATATCCATTTTAATCTAATAAAATACCAAGGTTTATGTTTGAAAAAAATATTTTTTATGTGAATTTTTTTTATGTTTACTCTCATCTCAAACAATTATCTATGTACTATGGTTTGAAAAACATTGATTTTTGACAAAATGGTGGAAGAAAACCATGACATTTTGAGTTTCTAATGTAGAGGGTTCTGATTTCGGACAATTAAAGGACACACTTCTCAAACGACGTGATTTTTTCCAACTATTTTGTTGAAAAACTAGAAATTTTATATGTATATTGTTAGTGCACAAAAATTCGCCTTTTATGCCCTAATGAATGCTCCTCTTGATTCCCCTTTTCGTCTTCTTCTCCTTGTTTGCCTCGTTACCTAGGACCTGCAAAATAATGGACACGAGGGGCAGAGTCTCCTAATCCACCTATGATGCCTGAATCAATAGAGCAATTTGTCGATTGAACGTTAGGATAAAAGGTAAGACTTGCGAGCCATTTCAGCAAGTATTGAATGTGCTTACCATACATGGCGGATAAATGTATTTATAATGGAAGAAATGGAGAAAAGGAGATCGAAAATCTCCCCTTAGGGTCGATCGAAAAACCCTAGACCCAACAAGCAACTTTGATGTGAACCCCGTTGAGGATTCACGTGCGGATATTTGCTTGGACTCGTAAATGGTCTTCTCACATCGGAACCGATAGATTTGAGACGTAAAACGTCTAGACTGGGTCGAGAATAGAAGTAAAAGGATTGAGAAGGGGGCTTCGTTTGACGGAAGCCATGAGAATATGGGATGGCAAAACAGAATTGGGTTGACGCCTTTTAGAAGTAGTTTTGGAGAAAACTCGACAGCATAACATTAACTCAATCAAAGTGTAAGAAACATAGGAGGGGGTGTGCCTCTTATATAGAGGTGGAGGCACGAAGCCCTAGTGGCGTGGGGAGTGGAGGGAGGCGCAAGCATGCGGCCCAAACACTAGCCCAAGCCCAAAACTCTAAACAGAAATAGAAATTACATAAAGGAAAATGTTTCGGAAAAGAAATAATGCTAAAAACAGTAAGAAACATAGATGGTCACGGTGGCTTAGTCGCGAGTGTCACGATACGGTGTAGGGGCGCGGCACGGCTAGGCGGTGACGAGGATGTTGCGCACCCAAACCTCAAGTTCCCGCGCCGGGTTGGCCCGGCGTGGCATGAGGCTCGGCAACAATGGCTGGCGCGGCACCGAAGTTGAGGTTCTCGGTACCGCGATGCTCGGCGTCGGCCTGGAGTAGCGGCGTGCCTTCGATGAAGGAGACGCACCGGAAGAGGGGCGCGCCGGTGGATACGCCGTGGCTCGCGTAAGCGCGCGCGACGAGGGACGCCGTGGCTCGAGCTATAGCACGGGTCCTGGCTCGAGTAATGGGTCCGTCGGAGCGCACGGACAAGTCTTCCTCTTCTTGTCTCCCCCCAATCTACGCAGATATTCTATCTTTTGATTAAGATATAATCTTCCATTGTGGCGAATTAATTACCAAATTTAAGAAGATAAAATTTTACCATAATAAAAACCTTGTTTAAAGAAAAAGATATAAATATAAATAGAAATACCTTTCTTGCAAAAAATAGCTTAAATAGGTAATTATTATTATTTTATCCTCTCAAAAATGCCACGCTTAAATGTTAGTTGCGTTCCGATAGCGTCGTAACTAAGACTCAAGTACTCTAGGACCTATTCGAAGTGGCCATGCGGATTAGTCGTCGGGTCCCCTATAGCGCATTTATGTATTCGTATATTCGTATATTCGTTCATCCATGTGCGATGAACATGGGATCATTGCCCTTTTACATACGCGCATATGTAGAAGCGAATTAATGTTATGCATTTTTTATGCAAGACTCAAACTAATGCAAAAAACTTCGACGTTTATTAATAAATAAACATAGTGTCATGATCTAAGGACAAAACTAGTGAATGAAAAATAAAAACCTATGGGTCTCATCAAAACCACGTGGGAAAAAAAATGTCCTACTTACATGAATAACCTAATCCCAAAATCCTTGCGCGGAGGAATTCGGGAATGATAAGCATATATGGTCCTAACAATGAGGTGGAATGATAAACATTTAATAAGATTTGGATTTTTGAATGCTAGAATTAAATCAACCTATATGTTTACGTTTTAAGAAGCTCATTTATAGTGAGTATAATTGATTTAATTTAAATATTCTATGATGTGATTAGTGACAATGTATTTTCTTTTTGGATTCATTTAGGGTAATAAACTGATGTCGGAAAGACCTTACAACCGTGGCAAATGACAAATTATGTATGTATCATGCAGTGGTGACATGGAACTTCATGGTCTTTAAGGTCTCAATATATGTGTTCTATGTAAATGCTTTGACCTCAATTTGTTAAATAGGAGAAGATGCTCGTTCCTCGTTTATGCATGTGGATTTTTTAATGGGATGGGTCTCGCCCGGTTCGGCACTTTGTGCCTATGTTGAGAGGGTTTTCCGACAACAAATAAATTTGTAGTCAAGACCCCGCTGAGTATAGGTAGGTCAGGATCGTCCATGGGAAGCAAGTTTTGTTTGATTACTATACTAGAAAACAAGAAAAAACAGAAATAAAAGCAAGCAGAAACGAAAACAAAACACGAAGCTACGACAGCCTCGGTACCGACCTTGTCAGGGTCGATAACGATGCTGGATTTCGACTACAAACAAAGCAATAAACACAAAAAAACTGCAGGCTCGGTACCGACCTGTAACCCTCGGTAACGAGTCTGAACAGAGTAATACGATAGTGTTTTCTAATGGAGAAAAGATCTAGGATAAGGATTTACCACGACATAATCATGCATTCAAGATAGTGTGAAGGATAAATAGCATGCCTTAAGGATAAAGTTATCAACTTTCGTTGACTTAAGCAAGCAAATCAATTGATTTTCATGAATCAATTCACTCTCTACTTATTGTTTATCCAAAGCTCAAAATTTTCGTTATCGAACAATATCAACATTCAAGGCTACAACTTTCTCTTTCGATCAAGCAATAAACTCGAATTACTTTGACTTTCGTCTAAGTATAAGCATAAAACAAGTAGATAAAGGATAAAAGGCAATCAAACACTCATCACAAATTCAATCATGCATAACTATGCCGGGTTTTCAACCCCGACCCTAGAAAAAGTGAACTACTCACTCATGATCGAAACAAAACAAGCAACTAAATTGAATTAGAACATTGAATGGAAACAAACAAAGTCTTACTTGAATTAAAATCGAAATCTCGTCTTCAATACAAACTTCAAACCCGAAAACAGAGAAAACAGAGTCGATTCTCTCTCTCGTGTCTTCCCTAAATCGTCCGAATCTCCCGGGCAACGGCGCCAATTTGTTGAGAGGGTTTCTTGTAGGGTTGTTCATTGGTTCGGGTAATTCGGTTTTTACATGAAAACCGAACCAAACCGAGAAAAACCGAACCGATCCAAGGTACTTCGGTTCGATCCTCGGTTCAAGATTTTGGCTAGTTCAGTTTTCGGTTCAGTTCGGTTTCGGTTCGGTTTGGTTTCGGTTCTGTTCGGGTAAACCGATTTATTTTAATATAAAAATTAAAAATTAAAAAATACCCTTACTAAGCCTTAAAGATGTAACCTAAATCCCATTTTACAAGTTTTGCATTGCTTTGTTTATCATTTTGCAAGTTTTAGTTCGATTGGTTTGAAAAAAATTTAGTTCAAAATGATAAAAATAGCATATGTTAGTTTGGTTTTTTTGGTTTAAATCGGTTTAGTTCGGTTCTAGTTTGGTTCGGGTCAAAATTGGTTCGGTTTAGTTCGGTTCTAGTTTAGTTTAGGGTGTTAAGTTCTATATTTTAGATCGGCTTTGTACCTAATCTTCTATTTCGGTTCCTACCTGAACCAAACCGAACCGAACCAAAACCGAACCGAGCTTATTCGGTTCGGTCCTTGGTTCCGAAAATTCCGAAATTCGGTTTTCGGTTCGGTTTGGTTTTGGACCGATGAACAACCCTAGTTTCTTGGCAACAAATAAATTTATAATCAAGACCCCGCTGTGTATAGCGAAGTCAGGTTCGTCCACGGGAGAAAGTCTTAGTGTCAAGTTCTGTTACTTGTCACGCAAGCAATCAATTAAATCCAGGGAATTCAGTAAAGAAAAGAGATTTCTAACGTAAAGGTATCACCACAACAACAATCATGCAATGCTAATGCTAATAAAATATAAAGATCATGCTTTTATCAAACAAAGGTGTCAACTTTCGTCAACCTAAGCAAGTAAATCAACTAACTTTCGTTCAATCAACAAACTTACTATCTTTTTCTTCTACTTCAACTAGGATTGATCCGCTTTCACTTCAAAACCCTAAATTGACTATTTTGATTCAAGGTTTCCGCTTTCGCTTCAACTATGATTCTATGAATGAGAAATTCCTATCAACTTTCATTTCAAGGATTAAGCACAAGAGAATAGATTCATGCAATAAAAACAATCAAGACATGATCATAAACAAGCATGCACAACCATTGTTAGGTTTAACCCCAACCTTAAAGAGAGAGACTACTCACACATCATAATTAAGAACAACTGAATTAAATAAAAGAGAAATCTTACAACTTTGAATCCAAACAAAAGCATTCCTTCACAATCTCTACTCGTCTCTCCCTCTCACGCCTCCTCTCTCTCTCTCTACCTACCCTAAACTAGGTTAATTCTGAGATAAGAAAAACTAAAGGGGGAACAAGAGTATTTATAGAGAAACTAATCTATCTAAGAGCTATCTCTAAGGAAATAAATCTTCTAATAAGATATATCATTTCTATCTATCTAAGGACATAAAAGGAAATAGGATAAAAATCTTTTAATTGCGCCTACTCAGTTTTCGCTACGACACGGAGTGCCTAGGTACCGACCTTGTTCAGCACTAAAAACAGCCTTGAGTAAAACTTCTGTAGCGGGTTCGTTACAACTCCGTTTGACTTGATTCTTTTTCCTATGTATTTCTAACGAATTTCTCTATTTCTTTGCAAGCTCAAACTTTATCTTCAATGACTTTATTTGAGTGATTTTCTTCGGCCTTGCTTCATTCTTGAGTGCTATCTTCAAGTGCTTCTCCTCAGTTTTGCTCTTTTCCTCAAAAGTGCTCTAAATAGCTTCTAAAAACCTACAAAACACCACCAAAGCTTATGTAGACTCCATATCTTAAGATAATACAAAAACCTACACAAACGACTCAAAACAAAACACAAAACTCAAGAAAAAGACTCAAACACACTAAAAACACACCCTAAAAACATGACTAAAAAGACGGACATCAGCCTACGTCCGGACCGGAGTTGGGTTGGACCTCGTTAGAGGTGTTGCTCCTCCCAAGCCTATCTGCTGCATACACGCCGCCAGAGAGTCTCAAACTCAAGACCTCTAGACAAATGCTTAAGCGACCTAGTACCAAATTACCAATTACCACTAGACCAAAAGGTACTTGGTTGTGGATTTTTCCTTTTGGCTCTGAGTATCTAATTCTTTTCCTTTTAATCCGGCACATAATGTTAATAGAGACATGGGCTAATTCCATGAATGACTTATCAAGTTTGGTTTTGAGAAGTACATCATTTGCTTTTATCGGTGAGAAAAGTACACACTCATTCGTTAATAAGGTCACTCGTAGAATTGTAATTTCAAATAAATATGCATGTTTGGAGATTATATGATCGCTTAGGTATCTCCCTCAATTTTCCGGTTGAAAATATATTCAACACCAGGCCAATGATAGTATGTATTGATTTGAATTTTGATAGTACTTAATAGTAACTTTCAACTATATTTGTGTCTATTCTTAAGCTTCTTTTTCCCTTGTTTCTTTGGGTTAAAAATACATTTTTTAGTATAGAAGAATTTTTAGCTTTGCGCACGGCCCATCTCTTAATATATTCAAAAACATGGTTTTATTTTTGGTAATAAATCATTTCAAATCTAGGAGGAAAATGAGTTTTTTGTGTAGAGGATTCCAAATTGGGCAATTACAAAGTATACTCCTTAAAACGATGAACAAATTTAGCCCAAAAACATTTTGGGCCACCCTAATTAGGCCCTTGTTAAGCTCCCCTATTAAATTAGCTTTTTGTTAAGTATATAAGGCTTAAATGTTTTTTTTTTACTTTTCCCTCTCACTCTCATGCGTGCGTCTTCTCTCTCGTGTTCTTCCCCCGTCACTCTTGCAAAAACCAAAACCGATTCTCAACTGCAAAAAACGGTTCGAGTAAGTCGATTTCAAGTCGGAATTCGTAGTGCAATTTGTATTTGAAGTTGATTTGAAGTTCGTTCTCGAGATTCTGGTGTTTTGTGCAACTGGATTTCGTTTTGTGATCGTCCACAAGCCTCTGCTTCAAGTTAGGGTTTTTTGTTTGTGTGATCATTGAATTTTGTTCGATTTTCTTCGATTTTGTGTTTGGATTTTGCTGTATGCTTTTGCTTTTTCGGTTTGTTTGTCGATTCGAAGATGAGTTGCATGTGATGATAGTAATGACATGTTTTGGTTCGTTTGATGACATTGTTTTCGTTGTTGTGTATTTTGTGTTTCAATTCTTCTTTTTTGTTTTGCATTGTTCATCTATTTGGATGTTGTGAAGTCAAATTCTCGATTTCGAGACTATGCTGAATAGTGATGACATATTGTAACTATGCTATGGCATTACGCTTTTGTGATGACAGATTATAACTATGATTAGAGCATCACCTTTCCCGATTATTTGTGATGATAGTAACATATTCATGCAATATGTTGTTTGTTTTGTTGTGCATGTTTTGTACGTTGTGATTATAGTTGTTTGTGATGACAGTGACTTTTTTTAATGTCTAGGGGTTCTGATGACAGTTGTTGCTATTGATGATAGTATATTGATTATAATTGTGTTTTATTGACATTAGTGATGACAAATACTTTTTCTTATGTGTAGGGGTTGTGATGATAATTGTTTGTGATGATAGTTGCCTTTTCTTATGTTTATCTGTTGTGATGACAGTGTTGCTATTGATGATAATATATTGTTTACAGTGACATATTAGTGATGACAAAGTGTTTACTTGAGAGTTGAGACATGTGGTATTTTTGCTTTGTGATGATAGTGTCTCTTTCTTATGTTTCTCAGTTGTGATGACAGTTGTTTAATTTTGATAATAGTATATTGATTATAATTGTGTTTTATTGACATTAGTGATGACAAAGACTTTTTCTTATGTTTTATCTGTTGTGATGATTGTGTTGCTATTGATGATAATATATTATTTACAGTGACATATTAGTGATGACAAAGTGTTTACTTGAGAGTTGAGACATGTGGTATTTTTGCTTTGTGATGATAATGTCTCTTTCTTATGCTTTTCAGTTGTGATGACACTTGTTTAATATTGATGATAGTATATTGATTATAATTGTGTTTTATTGACATTAGTGATGACAAAGACTTTTTTATGTTTAGGGGTTGTGATGACAGTTGCCTTTTCTTATGTTTTATATTTTGTGATGACAGTGTTGCTATTGATGATAATATATTGTTTTTAATTGTGTTACAGTGACATATTAGGGATGACAAAGTGTTTACTTGAGAGTTGAGACATGTGGCATTTTTGTTTTGTGATGATAGTTGTTTGTGATGACAATGTCTCTTTCTTATGTTTCTCAATTGTGATGTCAATTTTTAATCAAGTCTTTTGTTTTCCAAGATAAAGAATGGAGCCTAAGAAATTGCAATATATGGTACCTGTATCAAAACGATATAATGGAAGAGCAAACCAATATCACACTCTAGATGTTTTCCACCTCATCAAGTGTCATCTTACATCTGATGAGTTTAGTAGGTTAGGTCAGGGGTGCTTTGATGCAGTGTTAAAGTTAGGTGATACTATACCACGTCGTTACAAAATTATACATTATGCCATCATGTGTGAGTTAAAAACTTCATATAAGCATGAGATGTGGTTTAGAATAGGGGGTAATGTGTGTCGTTATTCTTTGATGGACTTCGTTGCTGTCACTGGTTTGAATTGTGAGAATTTAGGTGATGTTGATATCCCTAAAGTTGACCCCGTAGATGTCGTAGGTGTGGTTAAGTGTGATTTGGATCATTGACGGTCTATTTTTATAAAAGAAAAAGATCGTTCCAGGAAGTTTAAACTTGCACACCTGTTGATCCTTGAGGCTGTTTTGCTTCCTAAACGGGATAAGGTTCCTATAGATCCAATTCATATTGCTCTTTCAAGTGATTTGGAGAAATTTTATGCTTATCCTTGGGGTAGATTGTCCTATAACGCTTTGCTTGATAGCTTGTTCCATGTGAATCGTACCCCACGTGACCTGGAGATGATGAAAAAGCCAAACTATATACCTGGCTTCAATGTGTTTGGATATCCTTTTGGATTTATGGTAATGTGTTGATATATTTTTTGATTTATTTTTTAATGTTAATTGCATCTGCTATGGTTTTTTAGTGTTTCTTTTTTGTGTGTGTTGTTATAGTTGTGGATTGTGGAGACTTTTCCAACTTTTCGAGGCATTTGTCATCTTGCTGAGAGAGGAGGTAAAAAAGAAGTTTCGTATATTCTGCGTTGGCGTAGCACTTCATCTTAACTTGTTGGTTGGAAAGCAATTTGTGACGTTGGAGATAAGAAACTGGTATGTTTAATTTGTTTTATTTTGATGACAATTGTAACTTGTAGAGTTTATTTGATGACAGTTTAATTTGTTTTTATTTTGATGACAGCAATGTTTGTATCCCTCGTACTCAGAATATGCTACATTCATCACATGTGACTATCACGATGAGGTTGTTGACCTTGTGTACAATGATCTTGTGAAACAGATTATACTGAAGCAAAAAGCGATTGAAGGTGAAGGATATGAGTCTGATACGGATGATGAACTTGCTGATTTTGTTATTTCTCCACGAGATGCAGTTATTGAAAAAGCCAATGTTGGTGGTAAGAGGAAGATTGGATGTACAGATGCAAAGGCTAAAGGCACAAAGGCTAAAGGGGTAGGAAAAAAGGAATCTGAAGAGAAACCGAAAGAGCGCTCTGAAATTGTGAAGAGGGAAGGTAGGAGATTACAACTTCCTAGAGCGGCTAAAACTAAGGTTGATGACAGTATGCATAAGATTCCGAGGATTGGAAAGGATCACAGGAGCTCGAAGGATTCGAAGAGTTCAAAGGATTTGGGCGTGAGTGGTCAGAAGACTCGTGTCAACAATGCGCCTGAGATTATTGAAAAATGTAAGAGGCCAAAGTTGAAGAAAGATTCTAATGAAGCTGTAGAGAAGGACTTTCCAGGGAAGAAGGATGTGGATGACAATGAAACTGATTTTGAAGTTGCTAAGATTTTGTCAATGGCCAAGGAGAAGGCGAAATTTGATGAAGTTGATGAGGATCCAGTTTCTTCCAAGGGAAAGGAGAAGGCAGAAGAGTACAATAAAAAGGAAGAGCCATCTTGGGTTAAGTCTTTGAGGGAAAGTATGTGTTCCTTGCAAGATGATATGATTAGAATGATGAAAACTCTTCAGAGTCAAGTGCAGCGTGTTGAGATGCAAGTTGTGAAAGTTAACAACAGGGTTGATAGAATTGAAAAGAAACTGAAATCTAAAGACCAAGATTCTGTTTCTGATGATAACAGTGATGAGATTCGCATTATAAGTGTGGAACCAGTGAGAGAAAGTGATTGCAAAGGCATTGAGTCTTTGAGGTTGTCCCCTGATGATGACATTTCTGTTAAAGATGGAGGTGAAGGTATGAATTTGCAGTTGATAAAGTATGTTCCACTAGATATAATTCCAAGGCAAGAGCAAGGCAACTGAGTTGGTTGAGCCAGTGAAAGATGGTCAAGAGCAAGGTGGTGATGACAAAGATGTTAATGAGGATGAACCAGCGAAGGATCAAGTAGGTGGTGATAACAGGGAAGTTAATCATGAATAACCAATTGTGGATGAAGCAAGAGCAAGGCAAGAGCAAGGCAACTGAGTTGGTTGAGCCTGTGAAAGATGGTCAAGAGCAAGGTGGTGATGACAAAGATGTTAATGAGGATGAACCAGTGAAGGATTAAGTAGGTGGTGATGACAGGGAAGTTAATCATGAAGAACCAATTGTGGATGAAGTAAGGGTTGATGACAGAGAAGATGTTGATGAACCTGTCAAAGATCAAGCAGAGGTTGATGACAGAATTGATGACCCAGGTGAGTTAGGTTCAAGCTTTTTTTTTGTCTCCTCGGATGAGTTAGGTTTTAACATGCGTGGACTTTTACAAGATGTAATGGATAATTGTTCTCAACTTACTGAGCATGGACATTTGTTTGGTTCTTGTTTCAAGCTTCAAAAGAAGGTGCAACCTCTGAGATTGATGAAATTTTTCATAATCCAACGGTTCAATCTAATGATGATGCAAAGGAAACAGTTGAACTTAGTAGGTCTACCAGATTTTTGAAGCCAGGTGCTTCAACCACAACTCCATATACTGTTGAGAAGGATAAGAAGTTAAAGAAAAAGAGGGATGCTTCATTACCTAAGGCTCCAAAGCATTCCTTTTATAGAGATGATGTTCGTAAACCATTTTACGATTGGTATAATAACGTGTATGTTATTTATTAGTTATGTTATCTTTTTTTGTGATGATAGTAGTGTTTTGACAGTTTTTGTGATGATAGTATGTTTATAATGTTATGATGACAGTAATGTTATGATGACAGACTTTTTGTGTTGATTGCACTGTGATGATGATGTTGACTGCATGTTTATAATGCTCTCATGACAGTCTCTTTTTTTGTGTTAGTGATAAAAATGCTACTGTGGCTGGATCTGATCAAATGCTGAACAAGAATTTTTTTAGACTGCTCAAGACTAGAAGTCTTTGGTTAGGAGATGAGGTAAGTATATGATCAAATGATATTTTCTTGTTGTCAATTTAATTGTGTGTCATTCCATGTCTTTTTGTAGCATTTCTGCGAGGCTTTGCATTATTTGAGGAAAATTATTCATGATCATCCTGATGACTTCAAGAATGTGGTTATTATGGATTGGATTTGGTACAAGACATTCACACCTTTTGAAGTGGAGCGTTATATTGTTCAAAATGATGTTGTGCCAAGCGATGTGTTCAATTATTTTAATGGTTGGAAGCCTGCTCTCTTTGGGAAATCATGGGTTCGTGGTGAGATGACAAAGGTTTATACACCAGTTCACCTTCCAAAAGAGAGGTGTGAACATTGGGTTGTATTGGAAATTAACTTGCATCGTCGCCACATGACTGTATTTGACTGTTTTCGGGATTTGTATATGATGGAGGAGCTTTCCAGTTATATACAGCCTTTTACCAAGCTGGTTCCGTTTCTAATGAAGAAAAGTGGGAGGTTTGATCATCTTGAGGGCTTGGATGTTGATTTCACTTGGTCTAGAGAGGCTTTGGTTTGTCAAGATTATTCCGAGTATGTAGCCTTGTGTTATTTTAAATCAGTTATCATATGTAATTATGTATATTTTTTTGAGTAATTCAGTCATTTTGTTTTATTTTTCAACGGTAATTGTGGTGTCTATTGCATCAAGTATATTGAAGCTCTTGCATTGGGACTTAGCTTGGATGGTCTTGATGATGCGCACATGTTGGCGATTAGAGAGAAGATGGTCATAGATATTTTTAACTGCAATTGGGTGGTTCACCAAAAATTGGATCTGGCTGTTGGAGATGGATATAGATATATTGCTAGTGCAAATGTAATCTGTGATGATAGGTGATGACAGTGTTAGTTTTTGATGAATGTAGGAGATGGATATAAATTTCTAGTTATTGATGACAATGTTTTAGCTTTTGATGACAATGTTTTAGCTTTTGTTTATGTGTTTGATGACACTGTAGGAGATGGATATAAATACTTGTAGAACCGTTTATTGTGATAAGAGTAATTGTTCTTGCAAAATTTATGTCTTTTTTGATATGCGATTGTGATGACAATAATTGTGATGACAGTAGATCTTACGAGATGCTACATACTAATATTAAAATGGGAAACAATTCGATGACAGATAAAGAAAGAAAATTCCATGAAATGCAACATACAACAGTCAAAACGACAACTAGAAGATTCATGGTATAATCATATTAAAAGAGAAAAATATTGAATAAGAAACCCTTCATTGCTGTATTGTTAGTTTAATTGCTCTGATCTCAGAATCTTCATTAAGGCCAAGCTGCAAAGAAAGCACTATGATGAAGTCATGTATATCTTCCGATGACAAGAAATTGGATTATCATGAACACTTACAAAAATATAGGTGTCTCCTTCAATCCGTGATGTGATATCGGTTTCGCTTAAGAAGAATTTCATATATCCTGGTGGTACCCCGTTCATAATGCTATAACGGTACACCAATATCGACAATGGTGTGTGTGCTCTTATTCTTATTGGTGTTCTCTCATTAGTCTATGCATGAAATAGAAAATTTGTTAGTTTTCATGAAATATACGATGTACAAAAAGAATTATATGGACTGATTGTTACCTCAACGTTCACCATTGTGAAGGTGACGAATGGATTGGCATACGT